>JAPDVU010000008.1:58544487-59794487 GCA_026230045.1 Corynorhinus townsendii | reverse complement strand
TTACTGTCAAATTTAATACTCTACCACCAACCTTAGTTTACCCTGTAGATATTAGTGGGAAGGATTATTTGCATTCTTGAGTAGGCCCTGAGCATTCCTGATGCTAGGCTGAATTTAGATATAGGGCATCTGCTGTCGGCCAAGTCTCTTGTCTGTTACCTGGTTCCTGATCTGAGCTGGGCTAAGTCTCTTTTTGTTGCCTGGGTCCCAATCTGAGCTGGGTGTGGGAAGCGCGAAGCAGCCATGGGAGCAGGAGACCTCCCTCAGAAGGGGCGAGGGTTCAAGCCCCTGCAATGTTGGGGGGTGAAGGTCTGTGCCCCACTTCTGTTGCAAAGCATTTGACAAAATCCAACACCCTTTCTTGATAAAAACTCTCAGCAAAGTGGGAATAGAAGGATCATACCTGAACATAATAAAAGCCATATATGACAAACCCATAGCCAACATTATACACAATGGGCAAAAACTAAAACCATTTCCCCTAAGAACAGGAATGAGACAGGGATGCTCACTCTCACCACTCCTGTTCAACATAGTGCTGAAAGTACTAGCCATTGCGATCAGACAAGAAGAAGAAATAAAAGGCATCCAAATTGGAAAAGAAGAAGTAAAACTGGCCTTATTCCCAGATGACATGATACTGTACATAGAAAACCCTAAAGACTCTATAAAAAATTATCAGACTTAATAAATGAATTTGGTAATGTAGCAGGATACAAAATTAATGCCAAGAAATCTATGGCATTTCTATACACCAATAATGAACTTAAGAAAGAGAGACTAAAAAAGCAATCCCATTTACCATCACACCAAAAAAATTAAGATACCCAGGAATAAACTTAACTAAAGAGGTAAAAGACCTATACGTAGAAAACTACATGGCACTGAAAAAAGAGATAGAGGAAGACATAAACAGATGGAAGAACATACCATGTTCATGGGTTGGTAGAATCAATATCATCAAAATGTCCATACTACCCAAAGCAATCTATAAATTCAATTCACTTCCCATTAAAATACCAATGACATATTTCACAGACCTAGAACGAAATTTCCAAAAATTTATCTGGAATAAAAAAAGAACACGAATAGCTATTTTTTTTTAAATTTTTATGGGTTTTTGTTTGTTTGCTTGTTTGTTTGTTCAGCCTGAGAATATTAATTTTAGCTTGGAGTATTTAGTCCATTTGTATTTAATGTAACGAGTGACGTTGTTGGGTTTATATTCACCATTTTATTATTTGAGTCGACCGATCCATGTGTTTCACAATTCTTTTTCTCTACTTTCTTAGCTTCTTTTGGGTTACTCAAATATTTGCATTTCACTTTTTCCCTAAATACTAATTTGTTACATATGCATTGTACAAATTCTTAGTGGTTATATTTGAGATTAAACATGTATCCTCAACTTACTGGAGTCCAACACAAATTATTTCTTTACAACTTCCCCAACAATGCAGAAATCGTAGGACACATGCACTGAATTTTCTTCTATCCCATGTTGGGTGTTAATGTTGTCAGGTAGTTTTAATTTTAATATATTTTTATTCCATAAAGCATTGCAATTATTGTTTTGTGCAGTCAATTTTTATTTTTAAAATAGTTTTACAATGAACTATACAAAGAACTTCCCATATTTAATGTGTATAGTTTAATTAGTTCTGACATTTGCAAACATCTACGTTACCATCACCACAATCCAAGCAACAGACATGTCTACCTCCCAAAGCTTCCTTGTGTCCCTTTGTTTATTATTTCAAAATATATTTGAGTATTCATTTATATGCCCCCTTATTTTATTCTCTTATTTGCTTATTTATGCCTTATTTTAATTTAGTGATTTTTCTTGTAATAATTTTCTTTTTAAAACATTTTCTTAAGTGTGTCTTTTAGTATATGTTTACTGGTCACCAATTCTCTCATTTTGTGGGTCAGAAAACTTCTTAATTCCACCTAAAACCTGGCAGAATGGTTGTAATGGGCATAATGTTCTAGCTGGCCAGTTATTTTCTCTCAGAAGTTTGAAGCTATCATTAGATATCATATGACTTATATTTGGTTGAAGAGTGAGCTAATCAGTACCTTTGCTGCTTTCAAGATGAAATGTCTTTTTTCTCTCTGTACAATTTTTAAATGCTTTAAAATAAAACATATGTAAAAAAAGTAAATATAACTATTTACTATTATGGTTACTTTTAAATATTCTTTTTGTCTTTGGTTTATAGCCATTTAAGATGTGCATAGGTGTGGTAGTCTTTGTACTTGTTTTGTTTGGGGTTTGCAGAGCTTCTTGAATTATAGGTTAATTTTTCATCAATTTTGTGAAATTCCCAGCTTTGAAATAATTTCTTGCTTAATCATCTGTCCTCTTTCCATTTGTTACTCCAAGTAAACTTATGTTAGACCTTCTCTTATTGACCATTTATTTCTGATGTCATTTTCTGTAGTTTATATTTTTTCTCTCCGAATTTCAGTTTGAAAATTTGCTTTGACTAATATTCCAATTCTATAGATTCTATAATTAACTTTTCTATCTGCCTTAATTGCATTTAATGAGTTTTCAATTTTATACATTATAGTGTTTTTTTTTTCAGTTCTAGACTGCCCATTCCATTATTTTGTATAGATTTTATCTAGTGACACATCTTCTCATAACTTTTTCATCTATGCTATCTCTTCTTCTGTTTTTTTTTTATTATTATCTGAATTATAGTTAAAGTCTTCATCAGCTAACTCCAATACCTAATCATTCACATTTTATAGTTCTGTATTTTCTATATTTTAAAAAATCCCATGAGCTTGTTCTTGTATATCTAATAAGAGTCAATTGATGGCAAACACTGTATCATATATAATAAAAGTCTAATATGCAAATTGTCCCCTCGGGCTGTTGTTCAACCAGGAGTTCAACTGGGAGACCAGGAGTTAGACTGCTCGCTATGATGTGTGCTGACCACCAGGGGACATCATGGAACATGGCGGGCATCAGCCGGGAGAGAGAGTGCTGCCTGCCTGGCTTCAGTGCAGTGCGCTGGGCGGCCCAGAAGCCCAAACTGCAACCCAGCCTGTGGCGTCTGGCTGCACTCACCGCATCTCCACATGGGGACTCGGGCACTGTGACTCAGGCAGAGGGGGCCGCGCAGGGGCCCAGGTGCTGCCCAGGGCCCAGAAGTCAGCTGGGACCTGCCATTCCATGCTAGACCCTTGTGCTTTGATTACCAGCCAGGCTTAGGGTCTGCACCCATGCAGAATTTCATGCACCAGGCCTCTAGTATAAAAATAATTGCATAGGCTTCAGATGATGTTGTTCTCCAGGGAAGGTTTACCTTCCCTTAATTAGGCCAATAGCATGGTTGCTAGTCACTTCAGTCTAAGCTGGAATTCTGCTGGGTTGGGATCCTATGTTTTAACCTTGGATTTTCAATACTGACAAAATTTTTAGTTTGAAGATAAAAACTTGCCCACTTCCTGGTATTTAGAACCTCTTACCTGCTCCCAGAATTAACATAATCTGGACAAAAGTGGCTATAGATGTCAGCTCACCTCTTTGAGTTTACCCCTACTTAAATATTAGCCTCTCCTGATCTTGTTAGAGTAGACATTTTCTACAAGCTTCAAACAGATCATTTCTATATTATATATGACTTTTATTATTGTTCAAAGAAAAACCACTGGTCTGTCACTAACTACTCTATCTCACAGGGAAGTGTCCATAATAAAGTTTGAGAATATATATAATCAAATAGAACACATGAGCCAATAGAATATTAGTTATTTTAGTTGAATTCAAAAGAACTTATTAAGCCATTATATACTTAAAAATCTACTATGCAGTACATGCATATAGACACATTAGATGTGTTCCCTCAATTCAAATTACTTACAAGTAATATCTATCTATCTATCTATCTATCTATCTATCTATCTATCTATATATATATATGTATACATACATATATATAGATAGATAGATTTAAGTTAAGCATAATGAAATTGTTGGTAAGGTGCACATATTTATAAGTAAAAAAGTACAAACCTATGCATATAGTACCATCTGCAGATTAAGGAAATAAATCCTTGACATAATGATAACACCTCTGACATTCCAGATAAAAAGAGAGTACAGTAGGTCCTTGGGTTACATTGGAGATCCATTCCTATGAGGCAATGTAACACAATTTTCACTGTAAGTCGGAACCCACCTATATAAGCACTTATGTCACTCACATGGAGCACATACACAGCAATAATGAAGTAAAACAGTAAAAAAAACATTTTAAAGAAAGATGACAATTCCTGACTTTTACTTGTGGTAAATAATAAAAAACATAAAGCACATATGTACATATGTCGAAATGACAGAACTTTTTTTTTTTATAAATAAATGGGAAATAGCGACGTAACCATGAAACAACGTACATCGAGTCCAACGTAACCCGAGGACTGCCTGTATAAGCAGAGGTATGGAGGTATAAGTTGGTGTGTGCAGAAACTTGGGAAAGTCTTCATATAAGTAGTGTGAGACATGGCCAGAGACTTATAGAGAGAAGCATAAAGATTGTGCAATCTTTATGTGGCATGCTTACAACTTGGATATTTTTGTACTTGTGGGAATTGAAATATTGTCAACTGAACTATTTTCTGCCTAGAGATACTTATAAAGAAATTTCTAGAAAGAGGTTGAGTCCCAGAGAAATCAATCCCCATGAGTACAATCACAAGGTAATTCAATGACAGCTTTCAAATTAAATGACTTATTTTGGAAGGAGTAGAGTAATCTCTCCTCATATGTAGAAGAAAAAAATGGGAATGGTTTGAGTATCAGAGTATAGTAAAAAAGCTTAAAAACTTGACCTGGGTTCAAGTATTTTATCTATTAAACTATGCATGGAAAATATATAGATGAGTGAGATTGTTATTGTTTATTCATAGGGTCTAATATGAAAGATGTGTCAATGTAAGAAACATATGTAACCTATAGAGAATTTTTGTGAGTTTATTTGAATCAAAAGTCAACAACTGCCTGGAAGCAAAATCTCAAGGAATTAAGGTTATGCTCCAGAGAATGGCAGTTTTGCACCTTATTTGATACATTACAATCAAAAGGGAAGAGGCCAGTGGGTTCCATGAAATCCACTGGTGATAGATCATGGATGTGGGAGAAAGCAAAGAGGATGAAAAGTAAAATGTTAGACACACATCTATTACCTAGGAGAGTGCAGGATAGTTAACAGTCAACAGTTAACATGATAACAATAACCATGAGGATTTATGGCCTCTGCTCTGGTGCTTTGGTTGTGCCCTGAGGGGTCTGGAAAAAGGGGAGTTACCCTGACATTCCAAAGGAATGTTATCATAGACTCAAAAGACAATAGACAGGCTCAGGGTAAAGATTGACTTTTGTCAGGGAAGATTCTAGCCTAGGACATGACTACCTGTCATAAACTGCTTTTAGTTGAAAGGTTTTAATTTCAGACCATTCTTTGTGGTTATTTTAGGTCTGTGAGTTTGTAAGGCCACCATGCAGGCCTTCGCTGAGCTTGTCTTCTCTCTCTCTCCCCTTCTCTCTCTCCTCTTAAAAAAAAATTATGATAACAACAATCAATACTACTAAAGCACTCACTCACTATTTGACCATTACTGTTCAAATTACTTTGCATAAATTAATACAATCCATGCTTACAACTGCCCTCTAAAATCATCTCCATTTGACAGATTTAGACACTGAAGCACAGTTAAGCCACCAACACACCAACACAGTAAGGGGTAAACCAGCCTCTGGTTTATGGTAAAGGATTCAGAGAGAGAAGTGGCCTGGAAGATGTTTGTTGTTTGCTTTGGTTTCTTCAGTGGTTCTGTCCTAAAAGAGAAGGCTTTGCAATTCTTAGCACTTTTTCCAGTATAGAGTTTTTCTCCTACATATTTATTATTTCTATCAAAAATTTTTTTTCCTGAATTCCCCTAATATCAATCTGAACTATTTTGTTTATATTTACTTCTTATCTATTTCATATCTATTTTCAATTATGAAAGCTGCATAAGGTAAGAAACTTAATTCACCTTATTCATCATTTTTTTAAGTATATTTTATTGATTTTAGAGAAGAAGGAAGAGGGAGAGAGAGATAGAAACATCAATGATGAGAGAGAATCATTGATTGGCTGCCTCCTGCATGCTCCCTACTTGGGAATGAACCTGCAACCCAGGCATGTGCCCTTGGCCGGAATTGAAACTAGGACTCTTCAGTCTGCAAGCTGATGCTTTATCCATTGAGCCAAACCAGCTAGGGCTTATCCATCATTTTATACCCAGTACAAAGTAAGTAGTTTAGTGTCTAAAATATAGCAGATATTCATTTAATATTTGGGAGAGAATAAATGAAAAAGTCATTATGAGAAATAGAACCCTTGTATAATATATGAAGAAAGAAGATATCACTGAAAATTTTATTCCTACTGCACAAACTTACATGTAGTGATCACAAATTTTAGGCAACAGAAAAATGGAATTGTGCCACTTAGCAACATTCCCATTCAGTGCAGTTCTTACGAGTGTAATTAAAGGTCAGTGAACCAAGTTTTCAAAAAGCAGGCAACTTAATTGCCACAATTGTATGATTTAGTTGAATAATAAAGCACTAATGGTAGTATAATATTAAATATTTAATGTGGTTATCAAAAGTCAATAAAAAGATAATTATAAACAAGTAAGCCACAAATAATGAGAAGAATCCTCCCTTTTGGAATGGTTGTTGACAGAAAAAAGGAATCCTGATATTCTTGCTTTTCAGCATTTAATTTCCTATCTAATAAAAGAGTAATATGCAAATTAACCATCACTCCATTACACTCACAAAACCACACCCACCAGCCAATCAGGAGCAGTTATGCAAATTAACCCAAACAAGATGGCTGTGGCCACAGAGAGAGCAGGAGGGAGGCTTGGGTTTTCCTGACGGTGGAGGAAGCTAAGCTTTCCCCACACCCTGGACGGCCCAGGCCCCCACTCCAGGCTACAAAGTTTCAATTATAGAAGATAAATAAATCCCAACAAAAATGGCAGCAGCCAGGGAGCTGGAGAAAGCAGGAGGCTAGGGTTTACCCTGGCGATGAAGGAAGTAAAGCTTCTGCAGCTTTGGCCTGCCTTGACCTCCACTCCAGGCTACAAAGTTTCAATTATAGAAGATAAATAAATCCCAGATACCTCCCTTGGGTTACCGGGGGGCATGGCTGGCCTGCAAACCACCACAGGCCCCTCACCCAGGCTGCCCCACACCCCAAGGGAACCCCACCCTGATCCGGGACACCCTACAGGGCAAACCAGCTGGTCCCATCCTTGCACCAGGCCTCTATCCTATCTAATAAAAGAATTATATGTAAATTGACCATCACTCCAACACACAAGATGGCTGCCCCCATGTGGTCAAAGATCCTGCCCCCATGTGGACACAAGAAGGCCACCACAAGTTGGCCAGCAGGGGAGAGCAGTTGGGAGGGACCAGGACTGCAAGGGAGGGCAGTTAGGGGCAATCAATCATGCAGGGGAGGGCAGTTAGAGGTGACCAGGCCGGCAGAGGAGAGAAGTTGGGGGTGATCGGGCCTGCAGGGGATGGCAGGGGTGATCAGGCCTACAGGGGAGCAGTTAGGCATCAATCAGGCTGGCAGGGGAGTCATTAGGGGGTGATCAGGCTGGCAGGCAGAAGCATTTAGGGGCAATCAGGAAGGCAGGCAGGCGAGCAGTTGGGAGCCAGCAGTCTTGGATTGAGAGGGATGTCCGACTCCCAGGAGGATCGGGCCTAAACGGGCAGTCGGACATCCCTCAAGGGGTCCCAGATTGGATAGGATTCAGACTGGGCTAAGGGCACCCTCCCCTGTGCATGAATTTCATTCACTGGGCCTCTAGTATTAATATAAAAACATAGAGAATATATTTCATTTAATTAGGTTGTATAGCATATTGCCACATTTTCAAAATAGGCATTGCCTTGTAGTTGCAAAGCAAATAATGCAACTCCAAGTGGTGATAGCTTAGTCTTGTTGGTCTAAGGATAAGGTCCCAGTAGTGATCCCCCTCATGCTTCCTTCTCAGCAAGGCGATTTTCAAGAAGATTCTTTTCTTTCCCTGCGCCTTTATGTGTTCTCCTTGACTTCTTTTCTGGATTTCTGTTAGAGGATTTACATTGTTGATAACTTAAAGCAGAGTTGAGAAATGCTATTATTAATAGCTCTCTTTTTTATTTTTTAAAATTTTTACATCCGTTTCATCAAGGAACAGAGCAGTTTTGAACTAGGAAATGTTAGGACAGTTGAATATATCAAAGCAAAGAATTACTTTATTAGTATAATGTTGTGAGAATGAAATTTGGAATATGCAAATTTGAATTTCATTGGAAGTTTGGCACCAGACTGAACACTAGTATGTCATTATTTTTAGTGTTTTGAAAGACCTTAATTTGTTTTCCTTCAGATTTAGATTTTTTTAAGTTTTATAATAGAATCTCATTAGAACTATCTCCTAGAATTTCAGTTAATGAAAGCAAATTAGCCTGCAAGAAAGAAATTGAAACTTGGGTGAATTATGAATTTGCGCAACCTTCATTTTGCTGGTCGGGGTAACAAAGCACATTCCCTCCAATTATAGCTTCGGCTCCACTCTCACTAGAATCTATCAAAAAACTGCTCAAAACCTATTCTTATGTCTCCAATAAGATTGCTATGTTTTAATTCCTTAAAATATCAAACAAACAAGGTTTTATTTTACCACATGTATTTGTAGAGTTTCAATGTGAAAAAGTTTTACATGCATTTGTTATTAAGTCTCTTTGAAATCTATGAGATGGGTGACAAATCAAACCAGGAAGGTGGGTGATATACTAGTAAGCCAGACAAAAAATCCAACCCTGTGGTTTCTTGATTCTCTCATTGCACTTTTTATGAAAAAGGATAAATGCAACAAGTTTTAACCTTGAAAAAGGTGGTTACTCAGATAAAGCCAGACCCATATCAACTGAGTTTGATGCTAATTGGACAAGGAATTCAGAAGGAAGTTATCACTCTTATGTCAAAATCAAAAGCCCTGGGTGGGCAGGGTCAGGGGTCAGCCCTAGTCTTCCACACTCAGCGATCATTGTCAAAGATTACACGGGTATCTGGCTATACTCAATGCGAAGTACAAATGATTTCCAAGTCTAACACCAAAGTAAAGGCTTAGACATAGAAATATGCTTTTATCTTTGTTTCTTGTTAAACAAGACATTTTGAAAAAAACAATCAAGTTTGAGACATAGTAACTTTGGTTGCAAGATAGCACCCAAAATCTAAAAGGCATAAGATAAATGTCCAAATGTAAAAGGCATTAAATAAAAATCATCATATCAGCAAACACACATGCAAGGCCTTATTCTTTGGTGAATTCACTCTTGTCCAGATTTTGGCCCTACCTTGCAAACTTTGGAACTTGATTTCCAGAGTATGTGAAGTTTCTGTGTCTCCTAGGGCTGATGCATTGTGCAATCTCCCAGAGACTGTTGTATAAAGAAAGAATGGGATTGCATTCATTTATATGTCCCTGTAAACTTCAGGTTAAGCCTCTGAAGTCTCCCTCTTCCTCATTTGTTTGTCATCAAATTCAGCTAGAGTGTCAAACTCAGACTTAGGCATGATATCTATGGACAGTGCTGTTTTACTCTAATCCTGATGTCCTTAGATGCCATGGGTGATTGATTCTTCTTGATAATCGTTCTCTTATATTTAAGGAACACACAGTACTCATCTTGCAGTAATTAGTCTTGGTGCAATTTGGGGGTTGTACATTAAGCTCACCATCTCTAGAATCAGACACCCTGGGTTTAAAAATCACCTGTACCACATACTAGCTATGCGATTTGGGGCAAATTAAAATTCCCAAGCCTCACTTTTCTGTTCTTTAAATTTGCAAGTAGGATAATGTCTACCTTAAAGAGTTTTTAGTGTACCAAGGAATAATTTTTAAAAATTCAGCATTTAGCACATGGCTGGACCATAGTAAGCATTCATATTACTTGTTCACAGATCTTTGCACAAATAGTGTACATTGTTTTAGTTTTATCCACAGAGGGCAATCTTATTTAATTGTTTGCTAAGTTTTGGAGTTCTAACAAGAAAGCCCAAGTTCGACAGCAGTACTTCTTTGTTTTCTTGAAAATAATTAATGATTTAATTGTATTTCAATGAAATTAGATATTGCCTGTATTGACTAC
Organism: Corynorhinus townsendii; assembly: GCA_026230045.1. NCBI lineage: Eukaryota > Metazoa > Chordata > Mammalia > Chiroptera > Vespertilionidae > Corynorhinus > Corynorhinus townsendii. The sequence continues at coordinate 59,784,250 of JAPDVU010000008.1, read as the reverse complement.
ATCTTCTGCACATCCTCATATTCCCTTAGTCTGGTCTTCCTTCCACATTCTTGGCCACTTACTCCCCCTCAACCTCTGCCAAGGCCTAGTGATGCCAAGGTAACCCATGAGGTATGTCTCCCGAGGGCCTCCAGCATCAGGGATGGAATTTCTGCTCTTCGCAAAACATCCAGACATCTCAGGGTGACAGGACACATGGTTTTGGATCTGACTTCCTGAGATACTGCCAAAAGCTTATCTAATCTGGAAGTGAGTGTGAGTGATCTGGTCTGGTTACTTCCTTGTAGAGCAATCTTTGAGCCAGAGGAGAGACGGAAAAGATAAGTGAATTCACTTTCTCTTCTTTCTTCCTTTGGATACACTATTCTGATGTATATCTGAATATATACATCAGAATCATGACATCCTAAGCGGTTGTATGGGTGAACTTTGTGGTGTGTCAAGAAGGGATAGCCAATATTGTAAGACATTATCTTGCATTGCTTCTGATGCCTGGGTTCTCTTATCCTTTTGTTGCTCTGAAATTATACATCCCAAATAAAACATTGGTATTTCACCCTTGCCTGAGGTTTTGTTTCTAGGTATCTCAAAGTATGACTCTCCTCTTTCTTAATGAATGATGATAGTAGCAGTTTTCTCACTAATTCTCATTCACTCATCCATTTCTTCATTTCCTCATTCTATCACAAAACCCATTACTTACGTTATTTAAATCACTGTGATATGTACAGAAAGAGATACAAAAGGTGACTAAAATATCTTCCCTGGCTTTATGGAAATTACAATTTAATAAATAGTGGTGATTCTGCAGGGATCTATATTAAAATTGTAAAGAAATAAATGCCTTTAAGGGAAATATAGATGAAAGTCAGAGTTCAAATGGAGCAATTTTAGCTGAGAGATCACAGAAATCAAATACACTGCTGGTGGCATTTGTTTTAGGTCTTTTAATTCAGGTTAATGTGTCACTCAGTGGAATCAACATTCAGATAAATAAGTAGGATAACATAAGTATCCTACAAACTTTTTGCCTCACTGAAATAATTCACTATGTCAGAAAGTCTGGGAACTCAAAAGTGCTTTTGTTCCTTATAATGTGATCAAACCAATTAATTTAGCCCTGGTCAGTGTGGCTCAGTTGACAGTGTTGTCCAGTGCTGGTTTGATTCCAGGTCTAGGCACATAGCCAATTTATGGGTTTGGTGTCCCCCCACCCTGCCCGCTCCTTATGGAAGGTAACCAATCGATTTTTCTCTCTCCCTCTCCCTCTCCTTTCCTCTCTCTCTCTAAAATCTATAATAATAAAAGTGTAATATGCTAATTAGACTGGACAGCTGAATGACCTTCTGGATGTCCTTCCGGACAAAGCTGTGGTGGCAGGGGCCAAGGCAGAGGGGGTTAAGGGCGATCAAGCAGGCAGGCAGAGTGGTTAGTGATGATCAGACAGGCAGGCGAGCAGTTAGGGGTGATCAGGCAGGCAGGCATAGTGGTTGGGGTGATCAGGCAGGCAGGCGAGCACTAGGACTGGCCGAGGCACAGGCAAGCCTCAGAAGGTGGCTGCACAGCCGCCCATGGCTGCCCAGCAGCCCATGGCTGTCCGAGGCTCAGGTAACCAGGGCTGGCCGAGGCTTATGCGGCTGAGAGTAGCAGCAGCAGAGGTGTGATGGGGGCGTCGCCTTCCCCTGATCGCAGGTTGCCTCCTGCCCCTGAGGGGTCCGGGACTGTGAGAGGGGCCAGGCTGGGCTGAGGGACCCCCTGCCCTCCAGTGCATGAATTTTCATGCACTGGGCCTCTAGCAATTTATATAAAATCCCACCACTATTCTGGCATAGAAAATGGTTATTATAATTTAATATACATATGTCCTTTTGATTGGGAAAAACTAACATCTCATCAGTAAGCCAGAGATAACAATAACTATTTCATAGTATTTTGTCAAGATTAAATAATATATTATAAATGAAAATATAAACTGTAATCTGATTAAAAAATGAAAGGGCCTGGCTGGAGTGGCTCAATGGATTGAGTGTCTTCCTATGAACAGAAGGTCAGGGTTCAATTCCTGGCCAGGGCACATGCTCAGTTTTGGGCTCAATCTCCAGTGTGGAGTATGCAGGAGGCAGCCGATCAATGATTATCTCTCATCATTGATGTTTCTATCTCTCTCACCTTCTACCTTCCTCTCTGAAATCAATAAAAATATATTTTTAAAAAATGAAAGGATCAACAAAATACATAAGATTAGATGAGGGAAACCTAACCCAAATCCAGATAAAAGAAAGGGTTAAAAATTTATAAGGGAATAGTTCTACAATTTTAAAACATTTTACTTAAACTCTTGGAAGAAATGAGTGGCTTTCAAGCAAAATATAAATTATAAAAGTTAACACAAAGAAGTAGAAATCTAAAATACAAAAATTGTCATGAATGAGGTCGCATAATGATTTTGTTAAGGAAACAAAATCATTAGGATTAGACGAGTTTGCTAAAAAGTTTTGGTGTCCTTTAAATAGCTGGTGCCATTAATATTAAAAAAAAAAAAAAGTTCAGCCCCTAGTCAGCACACAGAGTCAACCAATGAATGCATAGACAAGTGGAACAACAAATCCATGTTTCTCTCTTATTCTCTCTCCCTTCCTTTCATTTTTCCAGTAAATGGGAAAAATAGAAGTAAATGGAAAATTTCCATGATCAGTTTAAAAAGTCAGAATATTTTAGTAAAACAATCTGATATAGACAGTGTCTCCCCAAAAATGTATACAAATTTTAACAGCTGGTTTCTTTTACATTTTGAAAAGGAAATGTATTGTAATAAACACTTTCTTTATAGTTATTCAAAGTGTGTATGCATTTTTTGGAACACCCTGTATATCTCACATAAAGTTAAATCTACAGAATAGTCTTACATCTCTACATAGATCAAAAGTTTAAATAAAATATTAGAAAGTATATCCATATTTTAATAAAAATAATATACACTGGCAATAATGAGTTTATTGCAAGAAACATGATTTAACATCAGGAACCTATCTTAATTATTTATTATAACAAGCAATTAAAGGAAAAATAATCTGGTGATATGAATAAATGCTGAGAAGGAATTTGATGAAATTCAGCAGTTATTTCTAATAACACTATAAGTAAAATATAAATGTAAGCAATTACTACAGTATTATGATTACTATTTATCAAATTCCATGGCATGCATTGTTAGAGTGGTGAAACACTAAACTCATTACAATGAAACTGTAAAGAAATACCTGCTGTACTTATACATTTAATATACCTGTGAATGTAATGAGTCAAACATGTAAAAGCTACTATAAACATTGGAAAAGGTATATGGTATTCATTTTTTGTTAATAATATGTTTGTACATCCATAAAACCATGAAATATTCTAGTAGTGCACTGCTAGAATTATTAAAAGCCTATAAGGAAACTAGATATGAGTTAAATATTTGTATAGAAGTTCTATTGACCAGAGTAAACAAAATTATTTAAAAAATTATAAATAAATTAAGAATCATAAAGGAATTTTATGAAAAGAAACTGTAAAATTCTAATAAAGAAATAAGCAGTATATTGGACTAATGTAAACATACACTACCTTCTTGGGTAGAAAAACTTCATAAGATAATTATATAAATTTAAAATAAATAGGATATAAATTTACTGCAGCTCCAATTGTTGTATGAACATTTATATGAAGGAATAATTGTTGAAAAGTAGTCAAAAATTTTTCAAATCAATAGAAATAGAAGAAGGTAATCAGAAATATATCAAGTGCATATTGCTCATTTTAATTTCCCTTTTGAGTTTGTGTATTTTTTTCATGACTATTGAGATTTTGATTTGCTCTTCCGTAAATTGCCTTTTCACAATTGGATTTTAATTATTTTCTTGTTGCTTTCAAGAGGTTTTTATGTTATAACTTAACTGCATTTAAATAGACGTTCTTGCAAATATTTTTTCTTGTAAATCTATTATAAAGTTACAATAAAATAGAAGTTTATGCTACTTATTCTGAAAAAATTAGAATTTCAACACCTACAGGTAGGATGTGGGCAAATAGTACTCATGTATTTCTTACATAAAGGTGAATTGCTTTGATTTATTAGACAGTAAACAGGAACATCTAATAAAATTATAGATACATACATCATTTCACTATAAAGTCTCTTTGGAGTCAATCTCTTAGAATAAATATTGGCAGGAATTATTAAATACAAGAATATGTATAGCATCAAATGTCAGAAAATACACCTATAAAAGATAATACTGGAAACATAATGAGTATCTCTTAACTGGTTGATTACTGACTAAATTATGGAATATACTATGAAATATCACACAATCTTTAGAAACAATGAATTAGAATGCTTCCAGTTCACTTGGAGAAATTTACATGAGGTATTATTTTTTAAAACAAATTGGAGAAATATGTGCATGCTTCAATTATTTTATTTTAATAAAGCACAAACAATGATAAGAAAACTTCTTATGTATGTAAATGTGTATACTTTTACATGACAATATGATCCTGGAGGAAAATATTAAAGTGTATAAACACTGTTGTCATGGTTTTGGAAAGTGGGAGAAATGAAAGAGGGAAGATGCAATCGATAAAGGAACAAAAAGAACTGACACTAAAACATATATAATATTACATATATGTATTTATGGAAACATACATGTACATATGTATGTCTAAAACATTAAAATGAACCAGGGACAAAGGCTTTATCTGAAGCTTCTAGGTCACTTTCCAAAAAACACAGATCTTTCTAGTTGTTAACTAAATATCAGTCCCCTCATATTACTTTTATTGATTTATTCTATTTGTTTGCCCATACTGAATTTTCAATAAACTAATATAAATAATATAGGCAGGAATTGGCTTACTATGACATGCTGGCAAAATATAGACCATGATCTATTTTCCTTTAAAATGTTTTTTAAAGACTCAGCAGCAAAAACAGCTTTTTATTTTAAATGACCATATTTTATTGGATATATATGTATACACACATACGTGCGCTCACGCACACACACACACACACACACAACTTTAATTTTGTTATTGGCCCACAAGGCATACCATATGTATTATATGTTCCTTTCAGAAAGAGTTTCTTAACTTCTGATACATAGATCAAGGACCAAGGCAAGGTGTTGCCACTGAGTGAGGTATATGGTCAGATGGTGGATTAAGGTTTATCTTAAGTTGTGACAATAGAAATATGAATTAAAAATTGCTGTCCTGGCTGGGTGTCTCAGTTGGTTGGAGTGTCATCCCATATAGCAAAAGGTTGTGGGTTTGATTCCCCAGCAGGGCACATAGAGAAGACAACTGATTTTTGTTTCTCTTTCACATAGCTGTTTCTTGTGCTCTCTTTCCCTTCCTCTCTTTAAAATCAATAAACATATCCTCAGGTGAGGATTAAAATAAATAAGTAAATAAATAAATAAATAACAACTTGCTTTTTAAAATTGACCTATGAAAGATAGAACTTTAGCCATGAAAATAACTTAACCCTCTCTTAGAAGTGATTCTCTATTTTCATTAAATTTTTGAATTAATTCATGTTTCATGTAATTTCTACCACAACTTCAAGAAACACACTTTCTTTGCTATTTTAATCATTCAAGAGCATACAGATAATGAAAATATTACTATGATACTTACATCACCTTGGCACTAAAAGTTGACTAAATCTTCATGCAAAAAATGTATATTGAAGACCTCCATAAATGTTGATATTACAATCTCAAATCAACTCCATGTAATATTTATAATTATGTCAAATCTGAGTAGGACTTATTCCACAATTTTAAAGATGTTTCAAAGTGAGGAAATATATTATTGTAACTTATCCTATATAATAAAGAGGTAATATGCAAATTGACCATCACTCCAACACATAAGATGGCTGCCCTCATGTGGTCAAAGGTGGCCAACCCCATGTGGACACAAGATGGCCGCCACAAGATGGCTAGCAGGGGAGGGCAGTTGGGAGGGACCAGGCCTGCAGGGGAGGACAGTTGGGGGAGACCCAAGCCTGTAGGGAAGGGCAGTTAGGGGCAGCTAGGCCTGCAGGGGAAGGCAACTGGGGGAAACCAGGCCTACAGGGAAGGGCAGTTAAGGGTGACCGGGCCAGTGGGGGGGGGCATTTAGGGGAAATCAGGCCAGCAGGGGACCAGTTAGACATCAATCAGGCTGGCAGGGGAGTGGTGCGGGGATGATCAGGCTGGCAGGCAGAAGCGGTTAGGGGCAATCAGGTAGGCGAGCAGTTGGGAGCCAGAAGTCCTGGATTCTGAGAGGGTAGTCAGACATCCCTCGAGGGGTCCCAGATTGGAGAGGGTGCAGGCTGGGCTGAGGACACCCCCCTCCATGCATGAATTTCATGCACCAGGCCTCTAGTCACGTTAATAATCAAAGGAGATAAATGACAACTCAATGATGCCTAAAGGACATTTGATGATATTTAAATTATTTTCTGAATTAAAAGATCTTTGTTAACTAGAAATAAAAAGATGCTATGGTAACATTAAAAATAACACCTTGCCCAAACCTAAAATATTACTTAAAGAAGAAACATTAGAGTTGTTCTCATTAAAGTCAGAACTAGTGACAGGTGCCTGCTATTATTGCTTAAACGTCTAACAGAATGGCACCAAGTCATCTCAGTATTCTTTGGTCTTAGCGGGTGTTCTAGTTAACCTTTTGTCATGTCTGCCAGCTCATCTAGTGTGTAATAATTTCTCTGAGAATTATTTTCCTCCCTCCCACATCTATAGGGCATAGAGTAGGGCCCTTGTGGTGGACACACTCTAAGGTAACTTCCAATAAGTCACACACTTTTAGAGTTCCTTGAGTGATGGTTGTGCCAGTGCCTTGCTTCCAGCTAATAGTATAAGGCAAGTAAATGGGACGTCCCTCCATTGGTTAAATTATGTTATATGGCAAAAGAAGTGAGATGCATGTTATGTGCCTGTGGTAAAATACTAGGATTAAATAGGGTCAGGGTCCTTTCTCAGAGAAACTGGAATTTGGACTAAGATTTTTCAGTTTCAGTCTGGGCTTGTGTTTTGACCAAGAGGACATTTAGCAAACAAGAGATGTGAAGAAGTAATCTCTTAGAGTGTGGGGTGAGTAGTAGAAAAGCTATTCCACAGAGAGACAATCAAGTAGCAGAGGGAGAGAAGAGAAATAAGAGTAGAAAAAGAATCTTCTTTGGTTTTCATTTAGCATTTTATTTCCTGATTTTAATTCATTTAATGTGGGCTAGCTGCATTTTAACACCTGACTTGGCTGTTATGTTATATTTCTGTATTCTGGTTATAAGTCTACCACTTTTAAATAAAGTTGTCTCAAGTTAGTATCTGCTATATGCAATCAGTGTCCAAACAATTTAAGAAATACACTAAGAAAGGAAATTTGAACCACTCTTGGCAACCAGTGGTACTATTTGGCAGTACTACTTCCTGCAATATCTTTTTTTTTAAATTATTTTTTAGATCTATAGGTTGAATTTATGTCTAGTTTACTTTGTAAAAAAGCCTTCTCTTCTCCAGAATAAATAATTCAAATTCACAATTCCCATAATGAGCTATAATATTTAAGTATCCAAAAGGGGATACTTAAAACAAGTATTTTATGGCTTTAAAACAAACTATTTACTCCAGTACAATTTCTACTTGGAATAAAGTTAAAGCAAAATTGCAGAATGAGGACAAAAGAGTAAATACCAAATGAAAATAATGGTGTCTGTCTCCCATAATCTTACTTTTAAATTTGACTAAAATAAATTGGCAAAAAGTAGCACCGCATAGATTAGTTGTCAGTGAAGACTTAACACAAGTGAATAATGACATATGAAATTATATTCATATTATAGGATGATATTAGCAAGGCCGACTTCAGGGAAGAACAAATGACATTGATTTCACATATGATTCTAAATTAGAAGGTAATATAAACAACCACCATGAATTAAAAAAACAGCATCAAACCACTGCTGCGAGTTTAAGGATGTAAGGAGAAAAGCACATAACATGAGGAGATGGGTACTGATTGAACTAGGAAATTATGTATGGTAACATTTTTCATATAAGGTCTTTCTGACAAATGACCCTCATGACATAAGCCAGAGGAAATCTAAGAGATTCATCCACCTTTTAAAAAGGATTGTCCCAGCCCTAGCTGGTTTGGCTCAGTGGATAGAATGTCATCCTGTGAACTGAAGGGTCCCACCTTTGATTCCGGTCAAGGGCACATGCCTGGGTTGTGGACTCCATCCCCAATAGGGTGTGTGCAGGAGGCAGCTGATCAATGATTCTCTCTCATCATTGATATTTCTATCTCTCCCTCTCCCTTTCTCTCTAAAATTAATAAAAATATAAAAATAAATACAAAGGATTGTTCCATAGTGACCACAGGTACTGGGTTGGTGATTCAGCAGCAGGCTGGTTATCATATGAAAACTGGCTCTTGAGGGGAAAGAGAAAGGCCTAAGTTGTAGCCTTTGCTGATTTCTATAGAGTAAAGAATCCCACCCAAACCAATTTCAAATTAGCAATGTGCAGTCAGTGAACCTGGAGTTAGGGGGATATGTGCACAAGAAGCTCAAGCCAGTTCCATCACAGGTAATGCCTCAGGGAGGCCATCTAGATCCCAGGATTAGGCCCAGTGGGGGCTGCTCACAAAGCTGGACATCCGTTTCTCTGTCTCTTCACAGAAGACAGGAGGTGGAGAGAATTTGTGTCCATTGTATCTGTATGACAGGAATATTTCATCCTTGTGTGCCACTGTATATCAGGCTGCCGTGGAGATGAGTATGGAAGAACATGAAATGATTTCCAAAGCTAATTGCACACACATAATTAATCCAGAGTTTCTCAATGTTTTGTGTGCATACAAGAGTCTTACTCTGTGGGGCTGGAGAGGAGCTCATGAATCTGCACTTTAGTCAGCCCTCCTGGTAACACTGATCCACCTGATCCATAGAGAAACACACGCGAGAATCACCAGATTTCTAAGTGAAACTCCATTTGTTAACAAGCGTCACTCGGCCAGGCACTATGTGGGGCTCTTGAAATCTGGAAGTGAATCAAGAGCATGGAATGTTGCAGAGAATTCAAGCTCTGAGTTTATGCCTGCCTGGGTTTCATTCCGTGCTCTACCATTTGGGAGCCATGTGACTTTGAGCAGTGCTAACGTATAAAATATCACACATCGTTTTAGGCAAATGACGTAAAAATGGAAAGGGCTTAGTGCAGCGTCCTGCACACTAAAGGAAACTAATGTTAATGTGTTCCGATACAAGGAACTGTCAAACTATTTAAGGATGTGCTTAAGTAAAGCAACGATTAAAATTTAGACTGTATCTGGGGTGTGCATGGTTAACACACACAGAAAGTCCCCCGGACTCAGTCAAGGTAGATCAAGTGAGGTTCAGTGACAAGGGTTAGTTTGAGCTAAGTGTGTTAAGGTGAGCCAGGGGAATAAAGTTGGGGGAAGACCAAAGAAAATGAAATCAAATGTGGAAATTTGTGAAAAAGGATAAAGTGTTCAGGAAGCTTTGCCTAGAGCATTTTAGTTCATTGGGTCGTGTTTTGAAAGGTGAAGTGGAGACATATATACTTTTCACAACTGGAAGGTTTTTATTATAATGAAGCATTTGGCTTCATCTTCAAAATAAAAGGAAAGTCTTAGAGGACTTTAATTAACAAGTGTCATATAAAGATTTGTGCAAGCTTCTCTGGCTTCAAAGAAACTCAGATGAGGGCATAATGAAGCCAGTGTATATGTTGCTGTAACAGGCCAGGAAAGCGATGGTTAGGCCTAGACGAGGTATGGTAGTGGTATTTAGGATATGGTGGAGGGGTAGGTTGCATTCCACCATATGCTGCAACAGACTCCCACTGGCTCATGAGAACCCATTGTTAAATTTTCAAGAATTCTGCAAACTGGATGTTAAACTTCACCATTAATAGAAACTAAATGATATAAGCTTGCATACACTATATTAAAAATAAAGGTTATAAATACTGAAAACACCAATTTCTTATTTTATTACATGTTAACATTTCCTATGCTCTTCAGACTACTTACATGTATGGCTTAAATGCTGCATAATTGTATGCCCTGCTCATCTCTTTCCCATGCTGCATTAAGCAAGGGCACATTGCTAGATTGAAATTAGCCAGGTGGAAGTATGTATACCAAAGAAATCTGAAAATGCTATAACTTTGGCTTGGTGTATTGTTTTGTTATTTTCTACACTTCAAAAAATGGGAGGGGGAAAAAGTGAACCATACAGGTTAAAAATAAAAGTGTGTCATCTGTACCATTACATTCTAAATAGTGCAAAAAGTGCAATATTCTACAGCATTCAAAAACTATTATCTAATTTTGTGAAGATATCACTCATATAATTTTCTGGTTGCCACATACATCTTAGCTGCTTAACTTTTATCTTAATCATTAATACAGATGAACCAACATTTCTGTAGCAACTACAATTACTTATCAATTTTCTCTAATTGTAGCCAGAGATTGGCTCTGTCTGTAAAACTTCAGCAAAAATCAACAAAAGCATCTGTGGGATCTAATTGGCCATATGGAATATTAATAGAGTATTCTATATCTTATGATTATTTGAAAATTGTGTGTGATACATTCTCTATATCAATAAAATGGCTGATAAACTTATATATATATATATGTATATATATATATACACATATATATGTACTTTTTTTCATTGACCTTGTTATTAAATATTTAGAAGCACATCCTTGGGCTAGGAAAATGCTGAGAGGATTATATGAGTTGCTATAGGAGATAAAGAAAAGAGAGGAGAGTGTGATAACCCTCATTCTATGATGGGAGTACTAGAGAATATGATGGTGTCATTCACTGAGATCACAAATGCATTGTGAGTGCCAGATACCCATGGGATAATTACAAAGGAAAGTATTCAGTTTGGAATTTTCCCAATTAAATCCTTGCCTATAAAAGCTCTACTGATTTCATGGTGTGCAAATCTGAGAGCTCTATGACCTAATGCTTCTTAATTCCAGATCAGAGTTCCTAGGTTGCAGAGTCCAAAGCTCCCGCCAGAGGACCTTACTAGAGAGGGGAATTACTCACAAGGAAATTACACACTGGACTCTATGACCCTTTAATATTTGCATCCTAAGAAATATTATCTTGCTACCTCCTCATTATTCTATGTTATATATTTTGACACACAAATAAACAGGAATGATTATATATAGTAAGCATGAGTGAACTTCTTAGAAACAAATCTTTGTGGTCTTCAGAGGTAAATTGGTCTAGATATACTGAGTTTCATATCCTCAAAACAGTGCTTTTTCCTCTGGTCTACTGGTATATTTAGAATAAATATATTTAGTTCTAATAAACAGGGTCTTATTAATGCAAAACTACAACAATACTACAGGAGAGGAGAACGATTTGTAAAGAAAACATGAACTATTAATTTCCTTGATAAGAAACATACCTCTAGTTGTGTTTTGCTAAATCATATTGCTCTTATCCTGCTATTATTGCATGTTCTTTTTACCTTTTTTATTTTTTTCTGGACACATTTTGTCTGTTTTATTCTCCTTGTGGATAATATACATCTTAAAAGCTTTTTGACTGAACTATTAGGGAGATTATGAAGTGTTTTTCCAAATGGTTAGTCAGAGACCTTCTAAGTCTGAATTGGTGGCATCCCTGAATTTGTTAATGTCTTAGAGTTGATAATTGTATTTGTCTTTATTTTGACTGTAGAGTGTAAACTTTCAATGTTGCTCACTTGGTAGGGGTGTGTGTGTGTGTGTGTGTGTGTGTGTGTGTGTGTGTCACTTCTAAATCTTTGGTGACTTAATTTTATTTAATTATTTTGATAGCCTATGAAATTTTGATATTTCTGGGATAGAGATAGGCTATAATAAGAGTAGGGAATTCCCTCCTTATGGAAGATTCTGGGAAAACAGGTGCATAGCATGTAAAATAATATCCTTAGAGAATAAGATTCTAATGTACTCACTGGTTCAAATTCAAAGCTTTATTTCTTTAGATCAAAGCACTTTGGTCTCTTAGAAAGCATTTCTGTTCCCAGCTGCTTATACAAAGATCGTAAGGAAAAGCTATTCCTTGAATGCAGTAGAGTTCTCTTGCAGATAACAAAAATTGCTAGGACTTTGTCTTTGCGTCACTTCCATTTAACATTAAATGTTTAGTCTGTATCACTCTAGCCTTTTGTCTAAACTCCACAGGAGTTGGCACAGGGAATCACATTCACTGTCCGTTTAATCTAATAGTCCTCTCTGGCAGAGGCCCATTTCTGCTGTTTCAGGGGCAGACAAAACATAAACCATAATGCATCTAGCCAATTGAAGATTACAAGATTAAATTTGCTGAGAAAGGAATAGTGCATTGAGAACTTTGATCAGCCATTAAAGGAGATTGATTTATTTTACTGGTGTTTAAATGCATGGGTGCACCTATCATAGCAAGTTTGTGTATCTGCATACAATTTAAAAGTAGCCTAAACATACAATTTTCTCCAGGAATTAAACTTGCAGAATAAGTCCTTATTTCCAGTAGCAGTGTACTTAAACAAATTATAATAGTCATACAAGACTAGTACCATTGACATTATGATCCTACCCTAACCATGCCTTATGTTAGTCAAGAACCTTGTGATTCATTCAAAATGTGTTCATGGACCAGAAGGATCAACATTACCTGAGAGTTTATTTCAAGTGCAAAACCCCATGCTGCATCTTACAGTGAAGTTTAAACATGAGCTCATGACATGATTATATGAGTCATTTAGCATCTTAACAGTATAAGACCATTTTTTCCCTATGTCAATGTATTCATTTACATCCCATCTCTAAAAATTCCTTTCCACAATGAGTAAACTAAGTTTCACTTTGAGTTCCAAAATGGTAAGTCAAAACTTAATGCTCTAAAAGAGGAAAATAATTTGAGATAAAAGGTTTCAATAAATAGACATTTATATGTACAGCTGTAGAATGTTCCATTCTGTGACTTTCCCATCTGTCACTAAGCTCATACTATCTTCTCTGTCTAAAATGCTGTTCCCTGTTCTTCATAGACTCCCTTCTTCCCAACTTTTATGTCTCAGAACAAACACCTCTTTTTCTTAGAGGCTTTCTCTAAGCACTCTTTATTCTCATATTAATGCCTATCTCAGCTTGTGTTCTGTTTTATCACCCATCACAACTTCTCCCTCTTTTTAAATAAGTACTTCTTTCTCTAGTTGTTTTAACTTTCTCTCAACTATATTTTAAACTCCATAGAAGAGGGCTCATAGATTTCCTATTCACTTTTACAGTTCCAGCACTTAAGACAGAGAATGAGTGTCCAATAAGTATCTGTTAAATTAATGAATGCCACTGTCTCAGTTGCCTACCTGCGCAAGATTCCATTAGGTTTTTGAAAAACCAGTTTGACAGGGTCAGAGATTGCTACCTACTGATTTGGTATGCTACAATTATAAGTCTCTGAGTAGATAAATGCAAACAAAATGTACTCAAGTCCAGTTTTAGTATTTCACTTTGATTTATTACCATCATTCTGTTTGAAAACAGTTGCTACACTTAGGCTTATCCTAGTAGGTACTGTGATTACTCATCCATCTGTCAACAAGCATTTAGTTGTGGTGAGCGTTACTACTGACTGGACCAAAACAACATCATAAATGGGTAAATTAGAGATTATTGTTCCCATAACCTTCTTTGTGGAAGAGACTGAGAACTATTTCAAACATGTAATGAATCAGAGAAAAGGGGTGGGATGGTACTACTCAATTCTTGGATATATCATAACCAAATAAAAGATCACCACCTTTGTAACAGATACTGGGAGATCAAAAATCGTCCATCCTGAATTACTGACAAATCAAGCTTTTCTTCTGATATTAAACTAAGGAGCAAACTAAATTTCCTTGCTACTGCAGAATGTATCAGGGAATGATATATCTCTGTATGAAACCTATTAAGGAAAAAAAAATAATATGTGTGTGAAAAAAATCATATGTATGTAATCACCATATAATGCTGTTGGTAGTTAGGAATATTATGGATCCATCCTTATTCACTCAATATACACAATATAGCCAGTTATAGTAATTCTTCAATAACATTTTCTTCATTTTTATCTCATAATAAATAAAGAATAACCAAGAATGTTTTCTTCTGATTTCCTTAATCATATTTATTGATCATTTTTATTGTTTCTTTGGCAAATTATTTAGTTGTATACTTTGTGAGTGTTAGTATAAGTATAATATTTCAGTGTTGATGTAAAATAAAACAGCCTGGCTGATTAGGATAATTATATAGCCTTTTATTTTTTGCCAAAATATTATCAAAAATTTCCCTCCCTTCAGCTAAGGGTATAACGATTGTAAATTGCACATTGATTGTTTAGCATTGTATTGCTTTGTTGCTGAGGCATATTCACAGATGTTGTTTGATCGTGAGATATGGTCTACAAATATCTGGATAATGTAATATGGAGATAATCAATTGGATATGCAAATGCTTTACTTCCCCTGCAGCTGTTCTGACCTTTTGGTGGACAAGATTTTTGTTTGCATGTTGTTGTTCTTTTAATAATGGGATAGATTACTAGTAATGCAGTAACAAAATGCTGTGCTCTTCCAAGAGTAATGATTATGTTGCAATCACTTTCTTATTAAAAAATCAGTAAGTAGGCACAATTCCACTTCAGCTTTTATATTAAAAGACTGATACTAAACATTTGTTTGAAAATGGTAATAAATGATCAGCCTAATATCTGGATATTTTTGTTACTAAAATTTTAATAGTTTGATAATTAATTATATTCTTCAGTGTATATTTAAACATATAGTATTATGTGTACATAATTTACAGAACTGAAAAGAGGATACCCTTATAGTAACTTAGAAGAGTAGTTTTCATTAATTATCAAGTTAATGAGTGCATGTTTTAAAGCATATGGGATTCCAAGAATGATTTTCTTGCCATTGCAATTTTTTTTCATTTTTGTATTCAAGTCATATACATTAATTATAGGAATGTTGAGAATCTCCTCAAACCCTCTTTAAAAAAATAGAGAGAAGGTTTTACTTTTTGTAGGGGATTTCTGTAGGCAAATGTCCAAAAAAAATCTATTTTTATTGTCTTAACAGCCTCTATCTTTTTATAGCTTGAGAATATTTTTGTTTTTCTTTTATGATATAAAAACTCTAACACTCCAATTCTTAATATTTTGCATGTAAATCATCACTGGAAATAATCACATCATTTTATGACTTGAGCTCTCAAAAGATTCAGCTGTGTATTAAACAATTGAGCATTTCCTGGGTTTTAATAGATTTAGTCATAATATAAAAATATTGAAGCCTATAAATTAAAATTTGAGAACAGTAGACATTGAGTTGTCTAGAATTTGAACAAACGATCAGCCTAGCCTAAGATACATTATATATATGTAATATATATATGTATATATATATACATATATGTATGTAATATATATATGTGTGTATATATATATATATATATATATATATATATATATAGTTTGATTTCAGAGAGGAAGGGAAAGGGATAGAGAACTAAAAACATCAATGATGAGAGAGAATCATTGATTAGCTGCCTACTGCATGCCCCACACTGGGGAGTGAGTCCATAACTTGGGCATGTGCCCTGACCAGGAATCAAACTGTGACCTCCTGGTTCATAGGTCAACACTCAACCACTGAGCCACCACGGTTGGGCCTAAGATACTTTCAAAACTTGCATTATAAAGTCTTCCAGAAATGTGAGAAAACAGATGTGATGTGTGTGTTCTGGTTCAGTGTCCAAGTGAAAAGGCTCACATTATGAAAGATGCTGAAACTCCAGAAAGAGCGTGGACGTCTGTATAAAACTGTGTGGAAGGAATGTTAAGTGAATATTTCCCCAAAGCCCTGTATTATCATCACAGGTAGAAGTTTCCTTACACTCAGTGCCACATACTCTCCTCCTGTTGGTTGACCTGTGAATTAGTGACGAACGCCTTGAACGTTCACATGATGACAAGGGAATCATCTATTTTGTAAGTGGCAGTGGAAATGTGCTGAAGCATGCACAATTTAACCTTGCCAACCAGCCTTTCTGTCCTGCTGATTCAGGGGGATCAAGGACACAGCATCTAACCCTCACATTTTGCTTGGCTGCAAGTCTGTATCTGAATGGGGTCTATGGAGCCTGGATCTTGGTCTTATGAAACAAATCTTTCCTCTTTAAATGTCAGTATCTCATTAGACCTTTGCATTGGTCCTTTTTGGTGTTGCCTTTGCTCTCCAGTGAAATGAAGTGTTTAACAGTCACTGCAGTCTTAACTGTTAACAGTGTTAATAGTATAAGCTTGTAATTTGACTCTAAGTGGACTGTGACTTTGGAGCAAAGACTGCACATGCATTTCTGTCATGGTGGAATTTAAAGATCACAATAAAACTTGATCGAGACATAGCTTATAAGAGAGTATCAGTAATTTCCATGTGCTATAATGCTGAGTTGGGAGGTTCCATTTAACCTCTCAAGGTCTTGGCTGAATTAGAGCACTGCTCAATTGTTAAAGCATTTCTTGGGTGTGGCTCCATTTTGGTAATGTGTACTTCAGGGATGCTATCCTATTGTTAGCAGAAGGTGTCCATCATCCACTTTTCTATCTTTTAGGCAAAAGCACAATATCAATTCTATAAAGTGATTTTAGGACACATACTAGGGGCCCAGTGTATGAATTCATGCACCTTGAAAGGAACTGTGGGCCGCGAGGCTGCAGTGGGCACTGAGGCAGGTCTTGGCCCATCCTCCGTGCCCCTGCCCAGCCCCTCCCACCGCAGCCCCTGGTTCCCTGTCTCCTGGTAGCTCCACTCCCGCTGCCACTGCTCCCACGTGCTGACAGCGCCAGCTCCACTTGACCCACTGATGGTGCGGAGCGATTGGGGTCAGCACCAACAGCAGGTGCGAGCACTGGGCAGGACTGTGGCATGTGAGAGCAAATAATTTTCAATCACCCCCAGAGGCTTGCCCTGATGATAGCCACCAGTGCCCCACCTTGGTTTAGCGCCCTGCTCACCTGCTCCACCATCCCACCACAGCCAATGCCCACCACAGCACTCTGCTGCCTGCTGCCAATGCCTGCTGTATTCTGCACACACCCCTTCGTGGTCAGTGCACATTATAGAGACCGGTTATTCGGTTGTTCGATTGTTTTGCTGTTTGGTCTATTTGCATATTAGGGTTTTATATATATATAGATATTTAGAAAGATGGGGAGATTTTCAGGGTCTATGTCAGATTGTGCAAGTGTATTAGCCTGTCATTTCATCAGGTGAGAGAACTAATTTGTTTAATACTGTGTGTTGTGTATGAGTTTATACATAATTTTGACAAAATTTAATTGTTTAATATTATGTTGAAGGAATCTTCTTTTTGGTGTCACACTAGCAAATAGTGTTTTAGCCTGATATTCACATTTCAATGGCATAGAATTATACACAGCAATGACAACAAGGACAAAGGTCATAGAAAATTTTTAAAATTATTTTATATTTCATCTATGCATTAGAATTTTAAAATACTGCCCCACCCCAACCCCTACCCAGCCAGTGTTTCTCAGTGGTTGAGCATTGATCTATGAACCAGGAGGTCACAGTTCTATTCCCTGTCAAGGCACATACCTGGGTTGTGGGCTAGATACCCAGTGAGGGGCATGCAGGAGGCAGCTGATCAATGATTCTCTCTCATCCTTGATGTTTCTAGCTCTCTCTCCTTCTTCCTTCCTCTCTAAAAATCAATAATAAAATATATTTTAAAATTATTCCCCCGAATTTTTTGTAAATGTAATCAATGTTTTATATGTAACTCTTACTACTAATGATGATGATTATAACAATAATCCTGTATAATAAAAGCCTAATATGCAAACCGACTAAACAGTGGAATGACTGGTGGAACAACCAGTGCTATGACACTCACTGATCACCAGGGGACAGACAGTCAACTCAGGAGCTGCCCCCAGCCCGCAGGCTCCAGGCCAGCCAAAGCTGGTGCCAGCGGACCCCCCACACCCTAATTGCCCCGCTGGTTGCCACACAGATTGGCCCTGATTGCCGGCCAGGCCTAGGGAATCCTACCCGTGCAGGAATTTTATGCACCGGGCCTCTAGCAGTAATATAAAAGAATTCCATTTTCTTACCACTTTTCATAGTATCCCTCCCTCCTAGTGACTGTCCTAGTTTTAACCCTAAAAATCCTGTGGCAGAAACCCTGTAGCATGGGCAAACCAGAAAGATTCATGTAGCTATTTGGTCTTCTTGGAAGTAATAATTTCCTTTTATTTTCACTTGCATAATTTGCTATCCACATAATCTTTATTTGTTTCAGATGTTATATCATTCTATTAAATCCCCATTTTTAATAAGGAACTCTTTTCCATAATTCTTTTCTTCTTTTCTTAGTCAATCCACATTTGTAGTTTGACCCTTCACTTTCTGAGGCACATCATTCTTTCTTCAAAAAAAGTATAAAAAAGTATACCTACAAGTCATCTCATTAAAAAAAAAAAAGAGAGAGAAATATTGTACCCACATACTGAGTGGCTATTTCGGTTTGGCATATTTAAGGATGGAGATTTTTGCCTTCAGAATTTTGAAGACAATTATTTTCTAGAATCCAAAGTTGCTATTAAGAAATCTGAAATCATTATAAGCATCTTATGTATGTGGCACTGTCTCCTCTGTTCAGAAGACTTTACAATCTTCCCTTTAGCACAGATATTTGGAAATTTCATGATAATTGGCCTTGAGGTAAGACTTTCTCATTGATTGTATCAGGCAGTCTGTAGATTTGTGTACTTTAACCTAGAACTTTTCTTGGGTAATTTCTTTCACTTATTTTGTCCATCTGTGCTTTCTGGAACTTTTTAGTCAGAACTTACTCTTTTTAGATTGATTCTATAAGTAACTTTTCTTCATATTTTCCAACTTTACATATTTTTGTTTTTTCTAAAAGACTTTCTTAAATTTATCTTTATAACTTCTAGTTGACCTATTTTCTTACAATGCTTTAAATTGCAAGAGTTCTTTCTGTTTATGATTTTTCTTTTAATAGCATTTAAAAATTTTGCGTGCATTAATACTTCATTGTGGAGAGTAAATATTTAAATATTTTTAGATTTATTTCTTTCCTTAAGACTGACATATCATTTCTCTATATTTCTCTCAACCTTAAATTTTGTAGTCTTTTCTCGTGTCAGGTGATCTTTACTTGTTCCTTTTTATATAAAATAGGGGCATTAAAATATCAGTTTAGAAGCCCTTTGTATACTAATGAACCAAAGGACAAGGCACTAATTAATATGGTAATTGGGTGGGCAACTGGCTTTTTTGCTATGACACTTTTCCACAATATGAATGTGGACATATCACTGCTCTGAGGCTTTTCAGATTATCTGGAGATGCTGTTTTCAATAGCCCTCCCAGGGATGGATTGACAGTCACTGTAGTTGCTTAGGTTCCCAGCAGGGGCATATGCCTGACCACTTAGTGTACAAATGTTCATTTTATTTCCTTGTTTTAAACTATGTGCCTCACCTGCATCTTTCCTCATATGTGCTCCTAGATAAATTTCTCTAGGAGAATGCTTACAAATTCTGCCTGTAGAGTAGACATGTAATTCCTGATATTCTTTGCATTGGTATGAGAAACGGGTGGGCATATATTCAGTGTAATTGTTTTTAAATGATCTCTCTTTTTTCATTCCCACTCTTTACTTTTTGCTAGGTCTTATAAATCTCTGGAGTTTTTCAGGGAAAAATCACTCACAACCTCTTCTCATGAATGTATGCTGTATCTTCTTCATCATTATAAAGTCAGTAACTGCTGTTTGATCTGCTTTCCATTTTGCATTTTCTTTTTTTTTTGGCAAAAAGTTGCCATATTATGTCCCATCTCTGTTGATTTATGCCAATTTTATTTATTTACATTTCTTTTATAATAGGTTCTGGAAGAGATAGAGATAATCAAATGACCAATTGACCTCTTTTTAATGAATGGTGAAGATCCCATTGATTAAAAAATGGCCTCAATAGTGGCAGTAGTGCCAGAAGTAGCCATAGTTGATTTAATAGAGATAGTTTTAGCCATTATATCATTACAACTAAGAGTATTTACTAGCAATTCATATTTACTACCTGTACCTCAATACATATAATTTATAGTGCCTTATAGCTTAGAGACACCTTTAGAAACATTTGATTTTATTTCACATGATTTTTGTAATAACTCTGTGTAAAGGGGTGGACATGTGCCACTAATCATTACATGCACATCTCACCTTACAGATATGAAATCTAAGAATCAAGGATGTTAAATAGTTGACTCAACTTTGCTCAAGAAAAGTAGGTGCTGAAGAAAAGTCTAGTCAGTCTTTCTTTTCCAGTGTTTATCACCCATGATGGCAATTTGCAGAGGAAGTTTGAAGTATTACTGTGAGTTTGATTTTTGAACATTTTCTAGACTGCTTGAAGTCTTGTGATTCTTGCTATCACAATAGAAAATGTTTTCTTAAAGAAATAAGTTTTTAGAAAGTTATAGTAGCTCAGATGTTTTATTATTATAAATTCTGAAATAGAGGAAAAACTTGCTTATTAAAAGGTCTTACTATAAATTGGATATCTATAATAGTCCTCAGGTACAACATGACTAAAATCAAATGAAGTAGCCCTTTTCTATCCCTTGGTTTCTATTCATTTAGGCATCCAGTTTTGGAACAGTATATTCTTTGACTCCTTATTCCTCACTTATCCTTCTCCCTGAAGCCCCACGTTTCCAGTTGTATGGATTTGACCTCTTCTCCATCATTCTTATTAAGTCCACTGTAGCTTAGGTGCTTACCTAGACTTCTTTTCAATCACTTGCCTACAATTGATAGTAAGCCCTGTGCCAGATTCATGTCCTCAAAGCACAGCTTTGTTCAAGCCACTGCCTCCTTTACACTTGCTGATTAGGGTCAACATTTTCTACCACTTTTTCTTTCATTCTTTTCATCATATTCTTTGAACAATTTTGAAACATCTTTCTGCATATTCCTATTCTTGAGCATTTGCACCAGTTTGCCTAATATCCCTTCCTCAATTCACCCCTCCCCAATACCTTAAAATGTCTTATAAGCTTACTAAATTTGTATCATTATCAAGGAGCAATCACTCAGACTACCTCTTCTACAAAGTTATTTCTTACTAAATTTTACCAGCTATATATAATATCTTTCTTATGTAAAATCAGTTTGTTTCTCTAGATACTGCTTAAAAATACAACATATTCTCTAGAATATAACAGACTATCTTTGACAAGAAGTTAGAAAGAAGAGCCATGGCCCATGTGGATGAGTGGCTGAAGCATCAGTTCGCTCACCAAAGGGTCGAGTACCTGGGTTGTAGGTTGATGTTTCTCTTTCTCTCTTTCCTTTCCTCTTTCCCTCCCTCCCTTCCACTCTCTCTGAAAAAAAAAATCATTGGTGAGGATTAACACCAAAAATGTTAGAAGAAATTGAAATTGTTTCTATGAATACAGAGGAGGTATTTTATTGTGCTGTATAAGAGAAACATGCTTTTTAAAAGAGTGGAATTATAAGAATGTAGGCAGCTAGTCTTTTGTCCGTCCATACATGTCAGTGCTTCAAGCTTCTTACTACATTGATTTCAATGAATATGAAAGGAAGATATTGAAGAACAGAAGAGTGACATGGAGAGGAAAGGTCAAGATAGATAAGAAAGGCCTAAAGAAAAAATAAATTGTGAGCTTTCAAATAAAATATAGATAAGTGATCAGGGAAAATGCTTACATGACATTTGTCAACTCCTTTCTGGGTTATAAAAGAACCTCAAAGGCTAGGATCTTACACTATATTTTTCATCTTTTCAAATGTGCATTGTTTAAATTCTGGCAGATATAAGCTTTGTTGCCCACGTTAATTTAGGAAGAAGCCTTAACTTTCTTGCCTACTCAGATCACAACAATCTTAACTGATATGTTAGATTTTGCTTTTCCTGATCCTGTTATCTTTTAAAATATAAGTTTCATCTTTTCTCTGGATCTTCAGGAAGTTTACCAAGTAATTTCTTCAAAAAGAGTCCAAACTATGGAGTGATAACTAAAATTGTTTCCTATTTAGTCATTGCAAACATGGTTGTAAAATATGAACAATAAATGTTTAATGAGTTCAGAGTATAAGTTCCCAATTTTTCCTCAGTATAAAAGGAATTAGCCAATATGGTTGAGAAATTTTTCTCTGCTCTGTTCTGGTTCTTATTCTTTTCTTTTCCTTCAATTTCTTCTGAGTCCCCTGCATATTCCTAAACTGTATTTACCTCACGGAGTTTTTTGCTGCAATGCCACTCTTTTGTATCAAAAACTATGTGGTCACCCTAGCCAGTTTGGCTCAGAGGATAGAGCATTGGCCTGAGAACTGAAGGATCTTAAGTACAATTCCGGTCAAGGGCACATGCCTGTGTTGTGGGCTCAAACCCCAGTGGGGGACTTGCAGGAGACAGCCGATCCATGATTCTCTCTTGTCATGGATGTTTCTATCTCTCTCTTCCTCTTCCTTCCTCTCTGAAATCAATAATATATATTGATTTATATTATAAAATATATAGATTATATATATTTCAAAAAATAACATGTGGTAATTCTCTATTCACTTTCTTAGACTTTTATTAGCGCTTTGGTAGAAGGAAATTTATTTCTCTCTAATGGACTTTGCAAAATGCCTTCTATAAATTATTGCTTCAGAATTTTTTTTTTTCATCTTGATCATGAGATGCTATGGCTTATTGTGCCTCTCTGTTCTTCAAATTCTTTTATGTTTTCTTTATATTCTGCTCCAGCTGTGAGAAAAAGAGTAAAACTAAAAGTAGAACTATCATATGATTTACCATGCCCTCTGCTGGGTATACTAGTATACCTGAAGGAAATGAAAACCTTACTTTAAAGAGATCTGCACTCCAATGTTCATTGCAGCATTATACACAATAGCCAAGATATGGAAAAAACCTATAGATACTTGGGATAAATGGATAAAGAAGTTTTGAGATTATATATGCTACAATGGCATATTATTCAGCCTTAAAAAAAGGAGATTCTGCAATTTACACCAACATGGGTAAACCTGAAGGACATTATGCTAAGTGAAATAAGCTAGACACAGAAAGGGAAAAAAAACACAACACTACATAATCTCACTTATATGTGGAATCTAAAAAAGTTAAAACAGGGCAGGGAGGTGGGGTAAATGGGGAGATGTTAGTCAAAGGGGACAAATTTACAGTCATATAGGATGACTATGTCTAGAGATCTAATATGCAGTTAGACCTCAGTGATATTATGAGTACAGTTTCATACCACTGCAATAAAGCAATTTTCACAATAAAATGAGTCACAATTTTTATTTCCCAATGCATATAGAAGTTATGTTTATACTATATTATAGACTATTAACTGTACAATGACAGTATGTCTAAAAAAAATGTACAGAGTCACCCCTGAGCATGCTGGTTGCACAGTGTGTGAACTGAACACAGTCCCTGCCCATCCTTCTCTCTAGTACTTGCAGCCCTTCATCTTCATGGTGCCTAAGAAAATGCATTATGGGGAGGAGGAGGTGGAGACTTTCACTTTCCAGGCAGAAATTGCCTTAACTCATGTCTCTCACCACCATTACTTGTTACTCCAACTAGGAAATTTTCCTTTGGGGTTTATTAGTAATGCTTCTGATGGCTTGGACAAGATATGCTATGAGAGCCTGACTGCCACTTCCAAGTTGGACAGTGGTAAAGAGCTGAAAATTTACATCATCTGCAAACCCCAAGTATTCACACTCACTTTGGTGGACACAGACATTG
The DNA here is from genome assembly GCA_026230045.1 of Corynorhinus townsendii. Taxonomy (NCBI): domain Eukaryota; kingdom Metazoa; phylum Chordata; class Mammalia; order Chiroptera; family Vespertilionidae; genus Corynorhinus; species Corynorhinus townsendii. The sequence goes on along the minus strand of JAPDVU010000008.1, from coordinate 59,760,262 downwards.
GCATAAACAAAGCTGATCTCATAAATCATCTGGGAACCATTGCCAAGTCTGAGAGAAAAGCATTTATAGAGGCTCTTCAGGCTGGTGCGGACATCTCCGTTATTGGACAGTTTGGTGTTGGCTTTTATTCTGCCTACCTGGTGATAGAGAAAGTGTTTGTAATCACAAAGCACAATGATGATGAGCAGTATGCCTGGGAGTCTTCTGCTGAGGGTTCCTTCACTGTGCGAGCTGACTATGGCCTGGGTACCAAAGTAATCTTCCACCTTAAAGATGACCAGATGGAGTAGTTAAGAGGGAGGGTGGTCAAAGAATTGGTGCAGAAGCACTCACAGTTTATAGGTTATCCCATCACCCTTTATTTGGAGAAGGAATAAGAGAAATAAATGAATGATGAAGCAGAGGAAGCAAAAGGGGAGAAAGATGCAGAAGGTAAAGATGATGAGAAACCCAATATTGAAGACATGGGTTCAGATGAGGAGGATGATAGTGCTAAGGATAACAAAAAGAAAACAAAGATGATTAAGGAAAAATATATCGATCAAGAAGAACTGAATAAGAACAAGCCCATTTTGGACCAGACACTCTGATGACATCACTCAGGAAGAAGATGGAGAGTTCTATAAGAGTCTTGTCAATGACTGGGAAGACCACTTGGCAGTCAAGCACTTCTCTGTAGAAGGCCATTTGGAATTCAGGGCATTGCTATTCATCCCCTTAAGGGCTCCCTTTGACCACTTTGAGACCAGGATGAAGAATAAACACATCAAACTCTGTCTGCCATGTGTTCATCATGGACAGCTGTGATGAGTTGATACCAAAGTATCTAAATTACATCCACGGTGTGGTTAACTCTGAGGACCTCCTCATGAACATCTCCCAAGAATTGCTCCAGCAAAGCAAAATTTAGAAGGTCATTAAAAAAAAAAAATTGTTGAAGTGACTTGAACTCTTCTCTGAGCTTACAGAAGACAAGGATAATTATAAGAAATTCTAAGGCATTTTCTAAAAACCTAAAGCTTGGAATTCATGAGGACCCTACTAATTGGTGATGCCTTTCTGAGCTTCTGTGCTATCACACCCCCCTGTCTAGAGATGAATTTTTTAATTTCTTTTTCAGAATATGTCTCACACATGGAGACCTAAAAGTTCATCTATCACTGGTGAGAGCAAAGAGCAAGTTGTCAACTCTACTTTTGTGGAGTAAGTGTGGAAGAGGTAGTATATATATGATGGAACCTGTCGATGGTGCGCAGCAGTTCGGGGAGTTTGATGGGAAGAGCTTCAAGGAGAGCTGGAGCTACGTGAAGAGGAGAAGAAAATGGAAGAGAGCTTGGCCAAGTTTGAAAACCTCTGCAAACTCATGAAAGAAATATTGGATAAGAAGGTTGAGAGATGACAATCTCCAATGGGCTTTTCTTCACCTAGCTGCATTGTGACTAGTACCTACAGCTGGACAGCTAACATGGAGCACATCATTAAAGCCTCTCCCCCCTCCACACACACACACACTTTGGGACAACTCTTCAATGGGCTACATGATGGCCAGAAAGCTCGACTACCCCAATTGTGGTGACTGTGGCAAAAGGTGGAGGCAGACAAGGACAAGACTGTCAAAGACCTTGTGGTGTTGCTGCTTCAAGTGTGTTGCTCCCTTCTTGCTTCTCACTTGAGGATCCACAGACCCACTCCAACTGCATCCACTGCATGATGAAGTTATAGGCATTGATGAAGATGAAGAGACAGCACAAGAATCTAGTGCTGCTATTTCTGGTGGGATCCCTTCCCCTTGAGGGCAATGAGGGGGCCTCTTGTATGAAAAAAGTAGGTTAGGAGTTTCTACCTGTAGACCTGTGACTTCTGTGTAGTGTCTTCATGGCTCCCCCAGCAGCCTGAGTGGCTCTGACCTGCCTGGTGTCCTCTGCTGGTGTCCAGTGTTGTTGTTGTTGTTGTTGTTGTGTTGTGTGTGTGTGTGTGTGTGTGTGTGTGTGTGTGTGTCTGTGTTTTACTCTGTTGTCTGCCTAAAGCAGGTTACAAGTGCCTCAAACCTTCTCTTCTCACATTTGACATCAGGTTTGGATGGTGTATATTGTGGGGGATTTTTTGTTGTTGTTTATTTTGTTCTGAAATTAAAATATTCAAAATAAAGAAGATGCAGTTTTTTAAAAAAATGAAAATAAAAAAGTATACTAGTATATACCTTAATTGCTAACCATCATCTGAGCCTGTTGTAATACTGTATTGAATACTGGAAATTTGTTAAGAGTATAAATTTCAGGTGCTCTCATCACAAAAAAAAAAAAGTATGTGAGGAGATATGTTAATTAGCTAGAATATGGTAATCATTTCACTATGTATATGGACATCAAAGCATCAGATTATAGACTTGTTTTCCTTTTTTAATTAAATGTACTAGGGTGACACTGGTTAATAAGATTATATAGGTTTCAATTATTTGATGCCTATATCTGTATCTTGTGTGCCCATCATCCAAAGTCAAATTTTCTTCTCTCACCATATATTTGACTCCCTTTACCCTTTACTATCCCCTTCCCCATTCCCTCTTGTGACCACTATATTGTTGTCTCAGTCTATGAGTTTTGTTTATTTCTTTTTCCTGTTTGTTCATTTGTTGCTTTTAGTTTTATATCCCACATATGAGTGAAATAATATAGTCCTTAACTTTTTCTGTCAGACTTATTTTGCATACATGTTATTCTCAAGATCTATCCATGTCATTGCAAATGGCAGTATTTCATCTTTAATTATAGCTGAGTAGAATTACATCATCTTTATCCAGTCATCTATCTAAGGACACTTCAGTTGTTTCCAAGTCTTGACCACTGTGAATAATGCTGCAGTGAACAAAGGGGTGCATACTATCTTTGCATATACATGTTTTCAAATCTTTCAGGTAGATACCCAGAAGATGGGTTGCTGGTCACCTGGTAACTCTAGTCTTAATTTTTTGAGGAGCCTCCATAATGTTTCCTATAGTGGCTGTACCAATTTAATTCCCACTAGCAGTGAATTATGGTTCCTTTTTATCCACAATATACGCTTTAAATATATATCATTTTATTAGTAAAAAAAGATGACGTTATTTTATTATTATCCATTGGTGAAATGGTAGAATTTCTGACTGAGGTCTGGCCTTAAAATGTCCTTGTAGAAGATAACATTACACATTCAGTGTGACACCATTAAACAATTTCCTTTGATCAACAACTCAAGAGTTTATTTAAACCATCTCATATCCACTTCCACTCAACTTAGATACAAATAATAAATAGTAAATAAGTTTTACTTAAAAAGTATTACATTGGATAAGGCAAGGGATTTTGACTAATAGCCTTTACTAGAATGTGCCCGCAATGTATAAAACAGCTACTTTTTAAAAAATCTTTGGAATAAAACCTCAGGTATTATTTATGCTTAGCTCAGCATTTACCCTACAATAGCATATGCTTCATCTTTTTTATTAGAAAGGGATTTACCTTTAAATTCCCTGTCAGTAATAGATCTTTATCTGAAATCTAAATTCCCTTATATCACCTTTCCCCTCCAAAAAAAAAAAAAAAAAGAACATCTTACAAAGTATTGAAACCAGACCATCTGATTTTCTTTCCTGTTCTTTCGTGAAAAGAATATTTTTGCTCTGACTTAATGTCTTAGAGATTGTCTCACCCCCAAATCATTGGCTGTTATCCAGGCAAGTTTCTTGCAACCTTGTATGATTTCAGGGTTTAAATGCTCTTCTTGTCTGGAGGGAAATTTCATGGTCAAGAATCACATAGTTCTTAATTCTCTCCGGGAAGACAGGCTTCTCTCCAAGTCTGTTTCAGTTCTTACCTTTATCTTCTATTGCAAACATACATATACACATAAATCCTGGAACATACCATTCTTCCCCCAGGATGTTGACAAGAGAGTTGGATTGCCTAGCACAGTGACAAATAAGTAGATCAAGTACTATGGTAATGAAATGTATAGTGCCCAAATCAGCCAATGATGATTTATTTTTGCCTGAAGTTGGATATGCTAATTTCCACAAGTTGAATTTTCAATAGTAAAAATGTTATGAAATATCTTGAAAAAACCAATTCAGTTGTGTACATTTTATGCATCTAAAACTAGAATCTGCTTACATTACTGACATGGCACTTATCATGAATTTCATAGGATTAGGAGCTTAGAGCACATTTGAGGAAACCATCAAGTTTTGTCCTTAATCCTGTCAATGAACAGCATGTCCTTCATGTTTAAATTTATGTCAGATATGCAACAGTGACATAATCCTCCATAAGTGAGGAAAGTGCTAGAAGTTCTTCACCACCCCCAAACAGTTTTTTCCAGATCTCAAAGCAAATGGAAAGAGCTGTGGAGTCAGTTTGAACTCTAACTCTAATAGATAAGTAGCCTTGGGAAAATTGAAGGGCTGGAGATTTTTACCTTAATACCTATAAAGTTATAATAAAAACACAAAATTTACAAAGCCATATGGCAAATAATGGAGATAACTTATATATTGTAACATAGTGCCATTTTATAAATATAATAATGTTTTTTCCTCTATTTTCTTCCAGTCTGTTAAGCTCTCTTACCCTTTCGATTTATTTTAAGAGAAGAACTTTAAAGAAGTTGTAGTTTTCTATTATAGAATTCAGTGAAATGCATGTATTTCATGTAATAACAAACTACTTCCTGGAAGAGAGGTGCGTGTCTTTGCAATGGATTGTGCCATCTGGCCATCAGCAGGTCAGTGAGCAAGGTAGAGAAAAACGTTGGGCTCTTCATAGCCAGAAAATGATGCACATGCTTTTATGGTCTGATCCTCCTGTTTCTCTACACAATTGTGCACAACAAGGAAGACAAGGAGTAAATTGATCTTAATTCGTCTCTCTAAACCATTAAGTGTGTTCTTTTCTGCTGAACTTATATCCTGTATTCCCTCCTGAATAAGATCTTATTTTGAGCCTCAGGATGACATGTCTCCTGTGGTTGATTCTTCTGTATATGTTCTGATTATTTGCCACTCCAATGGTGAGAGTTAACAGTTTTTGGCATGGGAAGTTTAATTATTGTTTAATGGGTAAGGAGTTTCAGTTTTGCAAGATGAAAAAAACATCTGAAGATGGATAGATAGTTCTACCATATTGTGAATGTACTTAATGCTACTGTATTGTATACTTAACATGGATAAAATGGTACATTTTATCTTTTTACCAATTGAAAAAAATTTATTCTATAAATTTTGTTATACATACTTTAGCATAATAGAAAAACAACTATCTGATTAGTAAAACCTAGGAAATAATACTCTTTTCCAAAAAGGGCACTCCAACATGGGCTGAACTCCTATGTTCTTCTAAGACCATGGGTGGAAAATATTCATGCATAGATTTTCTCCAAGTCTCTATTGAACAGAATAAACATTGTTTTGCCCCTCAAATCATGAATCTGCTAACCACAAAAGTGCTTTGGGTTTCTCTCTCTCTCTCTACCCCCCCCCCTCTTCTGAATCAGAAAGCAGGGATCTCAGATGGCAATGGAGTAGGTAGATGTTACAATCATCTCCTCCTAGGACCAAACTGGATTTACAACTAAAATATAGAGCAATAAACATGAATAACCAACAAAAGACTAGCTTAAGAGAAGTCTTATAACCAAGGACTTATAGAAGAAGCCACATCAACACTGGTACAAAGGGTGGAGATGTGAAAATGGCTGGCCGTGCTTCCATGGATGCAGCGGAGAAGTGTGGGGTCTGAACCCCAAGCTGGGTGGCACAGTGAAGAGCAACAGAGTTGGAAAGAGGTGCCCACATAACATCTAGCTGTGAAAATCAGCAGGGATTCTGTCCACCAGGGAAAGACAGGAGTCTGTTAGTAACATAGGTGCCCTCTTGCAGGGCCAACAAACAGGTGGAGGGAGAACAAAGCAGACTAGCATTGTGTAAGGAAAAACTGGGATTTTTGGCTCTAGGGAAAGAGCTGAAGGGCAGCTTCCAGGATCCCTGAACTGAGTTATTTTCTCACATCACAGATACCATCTTTATTTATTGGGGCATTCCCTTTCATATGGCATCAGCCTTGGGGAATGCAATGGCTCCACCCTCTGGATGCCCTATTGCCCCACCCTGCAGAGCTTGAGCCAGCCCTGCTGAGAAGTCCGCTGCCTGGCTAGGGGTATAGAGGTCTGGGCATACTCAGGGGGTGTCAGTGACTGAATTTCATGGCTTTTGGGAGGTGGCTATTTCCCCTGCTTTCCCATGAACCTGAGATCCACTAGCTCTAATCTCTGGGCTCCCAATGGTCCCACCATACAAACTCTTAGTGGTACCACCTGCTGAGGTCTGGGAAGAATCCAGGATAGAATAAGTTGTGTGGCTCTGTGGAGGAGGCCACTCCCTCTACCCACCCCCAAGGCTGACGGACACCACCCCTTCACAGGAGTTCCATGAGCCCCATCTTATTGACTCCCTGCCCTGCTGACATCCAGTTCCAAGTGGAATCTGAATTGTGGGGCTCTAGGACAGGGGACATTTTTTCTCACATGAATGATCAATGCAGAGCCCTCCTTTCACACAGCCAAATCTTGGTGTGTTTGGGCCTGATGACCTCTGCAGGCCTCACCTTGATGAATCTTGGAGACCCTGCCAAGTCACATAGGTATTCAAGCACCCAGTGGGTGGCAGCTAGACTTGGTATATGTTGGGGCATTTGCTGAATGGCCTCAAACCTAGCACTGACACTGAGTTTGAACATGTACTGATATGGAGAGTACCACTCACTCCTACCTGCTAACTACACTAAAAACCTGCTTCATGCACCTTGAGCACTACAAGATGATGTTTCAGTGACTGAGCTTAACAGGCAGCCAGCAGGCAGACACAGGCAGAGAGAGAGCTCAATGTACCTTGGGACTTTTGCTGACCTGCCCCTGGGACAAGTTGGTAAAAGCCAGCCTTGGTGTACAGCTTGATCCTTCCCAAGCACACTCAGGCTTGGCACAGGCAGCCATAGACTGTGGATCACTTTGCAGCTCCAAATAGATTTCCTGAGGCAAGTCACAGGCAGTGTCTGACATTGGCCTCCACCAAAGTCCCTTCCAAGAGGCCCCAAAACCAACACACTCAGTGGTAAACTTCAAACAACACCAGAGCAGGATCCAATAAGCTTCACAAGTGGCAAACCCTAAGACAGATCTCAGCAGGCATCAGACCTTGCTCTGGTGAATTTCGTTTCATGTCGTCTGCACATGCACAGCAGCTCATACACTCTAGTCAAGATTGATCCTCATAGTCAGCCAGTCTGAGGCTTGACACCAGGCATGAAAGGGCCAATAGCAATCAAGACTCAATTACAACAGGAGTGCCCACATAACCCGAAGGGCCCACACCAAGATACTTCATAATTAAAATGGCAAAGGCAAAAGACAAAGAGAGAATCTTAAAAGCAGCAAGAGAAAGACTGTAGTTACCTACAAAGGCATATCCATAAGACTGACAGATGATTTTTCAACAACAACATTTAAGATAAGAAAGGATTGGCATGAAATATTTAAAGTAATGAAAAGTAATGATGTATAACCAAGACTACTTTTCCCAGCAAGGCTGTAATTTAAAATTGAAGGAGAAGTAAAGAGCTTCCCAGAAAAGAAAAACTGAAGGAGTTCATTTCCACCAAACCAGTATCACAAGAAACGTTAAAGGATATTTTTTAAGAAAAAAAGATTAAAAAACAACAACAAGCAAACAAACAAAAAATGGAGGAACATAGTTAAAAGAATAAAATGGCAATAAATACGTACTTATCAAGATTCACTTTAAATGTAAATGGCTAAAATGCCCAATCAAAAGACATAGGGTAGCTGAATGGATAAGAAAACTAGATCCATATAAATGCTGTCTATAAGAGACCCAACCCAGAACAAAAGCTTCACACAGACTAAAATTAAATCAATGGAAAAGGTATTTCATGCAAATGTGAATGAACAAAAAGCTGGGGTAGCTATACCTATATCTGAAAAAATAGATTTTAAAACAAAGCCTGTAGTAAGGGACAAAGTCTGGATATTCTAATTCGTTCAACCTTTCCTAGTTTAGCTCCAAAACAACACTAGTATTTTTTTGAACCCAAAATATTTTATCTGGTTTCCTCACCCAGTATTAAAGTGGTTACTGCTAATACTTTTTTTTTTTTTTTGCTTCACATTCTTTGGTTTTCTTTCATTATGTGGCCCCTGGGACTTTATACTTATGTTTGCCTCTGCCTGAAAATTCTTCTGTGAGACCCCTGAAAATCTGCCTCTTTCTCATGGTTTAGCTTTCAGCTCAATTCTTACTTTCTCAGAAAAGACATCCCTTCTCCATCTAATCTCAGATAGTTTCTGCTTTCCCAGTCTTCTATGTTGCATTCTTTTGCCTTTATACATTACTTTTAATTATCTGAAACCTTTTGTTTGTTATATGAATTCCCTCTAAGCCCAGGCAAAAAAATGAGTTATTCTAGCTGCTTTTTAAGGAATCTCATTTCCCCTATCTTTTCTAGAACATTCATTCTTCTAACCAAAGCATCATGAGACTGCTACTTCCTGAGGTTTAGACATTATACTCACAAATTACCCAAGATGGATTTCTTAAGCACATCATCTCATTGGCTTATTGAAGCTTCTATTCCACTAAGGTTTTCTGAGAGTTGTTATAAAGACTATTCTCCAAATTTCTATAGATATTCAGTAAATTTTTAAACAAATTTAAATGAGGAACTTTATATGTAAGTACTGCAGAATTTAAAAAAATTAAGCCATATTTAGCTATGTTTTTATTAACGTCATTGGCAAGCTTCCCATCTATTGAGAGAGCAAATGATAAATGTAACCTTTAGCTCATATTCCGTTTGCATTACTACTTATTGAGCATACCTCATTCACTTTAACTCCCCTGTGCCATTATGTTTCCTGAATCTAGAAAACCTGTATAATACTAACACCAGAACACATTTTGAGTGACCTGGGAAGTGTTTTTATAATCTTTTATTAAAAGGGGAAAATAAAATAGTTTTATTCCATGTGAGTGGCAAATTACTTGTATTATGTGCAAGGAAAACTGCTGACATGAACTTGGTGGAATGCTCTTTAGCTGTTTATGAATAAGAGTTGCTCTTACTGTATCAGATATGGTTTGTCTTCGAACCCAACCCCATGCCTAATTACACTACATAGAAAGATAGGTGGGCACTGAACTAAGAGATGTGGAATCACAGGCAGCATAATTCCATTGTTATTTCCCTCAGCACCACATAGCTGTTTTTTTTCTAATATTGTGGAGAACTTCATACTATACATTTTCTGCCACTGAGAGATCCAGTGTGTTATTACAGAGTTCAAATATAATAGTTATGGTTACTATTCAAATACATGGAGCTACATAGTATTAAAATGTACTTCACACTAATTACATAGAAATGTGATGGGGCCTATTACTGCTTTATTTTGAATATGAAGTGTGCAGGTAGAATCAACCCCATTTGTGTGTGAAGGTAGTGTCTATCCCTGTATGCAACATTGCACAACCATTCAGTTGGAGCAATGCTCTTGATATTTTAACACCTACTTTATAAAAATTATACAAGGGAATAGATGAAATTCACAGTGGGCTAAGTTTTTGGTAAATAGTTTATATTTATTATGTATTATGGAGTTAACTGATTTTCTTTTTAATTTAGCCAGAACCACCGGGTAATCTCATTAATGAACACCAGATGGCACTGCATTGAATAGCATTGCTTTTTCAATTGCCAACGAAAGCTGGAAACATTTTTGGAGATAAACTGTATGTTAGACATATCTTATCTAGTCCCTTGTTTTGCAAGTGAAAGTACCCAGACTCAGAAAGGTTCTCACTATTTCCTCAAGACCAAGTTAGAGATAAATGTCTGACCCTGCATTAAAACCCTGTGGGTTTTAAACACACTATCCTAGCTTCCATGGGATTATGGTTTCATCACATAACAAAAAAAAAAAAAAAAAAAAAAAAGAGTAGCACAAGGATAATGGTCAAATATTAAATGCTAGATGTGACACTAGGCAAGTCATTTAGCCATTGCCATTTCACACTTAGTTTTCTTTGTGGAAAGAAAAAAAAAGAAGGATTAAAAACGCATCTACTTACAGTTTTAAGTTGATTAAATAAAAGTTCAATGAAATAGTACAAAATTTGCTACATAATAAATACTCTAGCCGAAACCGGTTTGGCTCAGTGGATAGAGTGTCGGCCTGCGGACTGAAAGGTCCCGGGTTCGATTCCGGTCAAGGGCATGTACCTGGGTTGCGGGCACATCCCCAGTAGGGGGTGTGCAGGAGGCAGCTGATCGATGTTTCTCTCTCATCGATGTTTCTAACTCTCTCTCTCCCTTCCTCTCTGTAAAATATCAATAAAAATATATTTAAAAAAAATAAAAATAAATAAATAAATACTCTATACATATTGGCCCCCTAGTAATTTTAAGGAACTATATGTCTATCATCATTTTTATAATCCAAAAGCCTTTATTAAATACTTAATTTTACTTTGCTCTGTTTGAACATGGGCAGCCTTTTGCTCTCTAGAGGCTCAAAGATCTGTAGACAAAGAGCAGAATGCAAGCACTCTAAATAATCACATGGGCCAATGACGTAGAAGAGGGATGTGTCTTTGCGCCCTGGTCACAGCAGGCAAGGGGGCATTGCAAGTCTAATGGGTGCTCAAGGGGGCTACTTGAACTTCTCAGGACTGGACTTTTAGACTCTTCACCACTTGAATCTTTTCAATCATCTTGCACCTCATCCAGCCCATGCATTCTTACGTTCTATAATATTACCACGTGCTGCAACTTCTCTATTAGAGCTTCTGCCTTGGATTTTGGTGTGATATGCATTCCAAGTCTAGTGTTTGGCAATAATTAGCCCTGTGTCTTTAGATAGGATCTTTTTCCTATTATGACCACAGCTTATTTATGTGTAAAATGAAGGGCTAGACTAGTTATATAGTTTCTATTTGAAGTCCTATAGTTCTAGGAATTTTTTTCTTTTTAATCTTACCTGAAACATACCTGCACATACCTGTATTCACAAGTCTGGTATCCTTGTTTCTCCTGATAGGTCTCCTAGCCCCTAAATAGCTCTATCATTTTTCTTATCTACTAGACTTTGTTTGGTTCTCTCCTGCAGAGACAGTGCTTTTTCATGTGACTTGTGGTCAATTAGATGCTAGCAAACATGATGCAAGCAGAGGCTTAATAAATATGTTCCCAGTGGACTTATCTTTTGGAATCTTTTCTCTAGCAACCATTAGATCGCCATGCATAGAAGCTCACACTAGCCTTGTGGAGAAATACCAGAGAACCCAGATAATAGCCAAAATTCAAACATCAGACATATGCTTCATTCAAGCTATCCCATCCACCACCAACTACTTAAGCACCCCCAACAGAGTCCCCAACATTATGATGTTGCCCCAATTGTGTCCAGACAAATCTCCAACCAATAATTGTGAGCAAAGAAATCAGCTGATGTTTTTCAGCTATTAAGATGTTGGGTGGTTTATTATATTAGTAGATAATTGAAACACTATGTTACATTCTGGACTGGCTTTAGCTTAACCACCTTAAGTTTTAATTTTATTATCTGTACTAGAGGCCCGGTGTATGAAAATTCATGCACTGGATGGGGGGGTCCCTCAGCCTGGCCTGCACCCCTCTCACAGCCCGGGAGCCCTCAGGGGTGGGAGGCAACCTGGCGATCAGGGGAAGGCGATGCCTCATCACACCTCGGCAGTTGCCACTGCTGGCAGTGTAAGCCTCGGCCGGCCCTGGTTACCTAAGCCTCCAGTGGCCCTGGGTGGCTGGGCAGCAGCCATCCAAGACTTGCCTGCACTTTGGGCTGGCCCTGGGAGGCTGAGGAGAAAGGGCACCATCTTCTTGTGGCTGTAGGCGCCGTCATCTTTGAGGGCATGGTAATCAATTAGCATATTCCCTCCTTATTGGCTGTGGGTGCCACCATCTTTGAGGGTGGGGCAGTCAATTAGCATATTCCCTCCCTTATTGGCTGTGGGTGCCACCATCTTTGTGAGGGTATGATGGTCAATTAGCATATTCTCTCTTTATTATATAGGAAATGGTACATGTTAATGGTACCAGTGGCACAGGATTAGTATTATTGAATGAGCTAATACAAGAATAAGGATTAAGACAGTGATAGCTACAGAGGATCTCAGTATATGATAGTGGTTATTATTAAAGAAAACAGTCATCATTTGACAGATTTTGTCCCCAAAATCTCATTTAAGTAAAATGAAGGGGGTTAGTGAAATAACTGTAGTAAACCTGCACAGGTGGTGATTGGGAAATCTAAGGGTAGCTGCACTGGTCCAAATAGGCCCCAGTTCCAGGTGCTGTTTAGTGTACTCTGGTGATTTTTTTTTTTTAGTTGTAGCTTAAATAACTATGGGGATAATTCCGAATCTGGGATTTTCAGGAACTTTCTGACTAGTTAAAACATTTTTCTGGCTCTTTTCTGGGAGACTAAACTAAGAGATTACTGGTGAAACAGGGACCCACAATTTCCCTCCTTGCTTTATTACGTGGGGTACCCAATTCTCAGCCTGATTTCCTCTCCTCTTGTTTTGTCACTATCCCTTCCCATGCAATTCCTTTATGCCAACCCTATTCCCATCAGTTAGAAGAACCTTGGTCTGCATCCTTTTGAGAGCTTAGGTTAGGTGAAAGAAAGAGCATGATGGTCAATTGCAAATCACATTTTATTCGAATTTGCCTTATTGCAGGTTATGTTGTCATGGTATTTTGCTGTGTGACAATGCTTTACTATCATTATCATGATATTATGCTTACTATTTTATAAATAGATATGCAATAAAAGGGCATTACACAACAAAAAGACTTGTATAAATGCATGTTAACATAACCAATGGACACAGACACTGGGTTGGTTGGGGCTTGCCCTGTGGTGAGAATGGCTGAGGGGGTTGGTGTCAAATGGAGAAAAAGGAGACATGTAAAACTTTAAATAAAAAAAGACCAAAAAAAGAAAGATATGCATTACCATCACACACATATCATATTAACAATTTCATATTAAGTGAAGTTAAGTCATATGCTCAAAAAAGCATTATTAAAAAGAGCTGAACTAGAGCAAATCATTATTTATCACTCATAAAAATTTCCCCCTATGTACAGTGGAGGTAATTGTATATACCTTTTATGGTCATAATGAGGAATGTTGGTAATAATACATGCAAATAGGCTATGACAGTACTTGGTAATAGAACTGTTATAACATAACCTTATCCCACTCTAGTCAGTCCCACCATCAGAATTCCAGGACCCCATTTACATTACTGTGTCTACATGAAATACTTCCATGATCCAAGACCATGAAAAAACCCTATATGGATAATTTTGGCCATTTAGCTCCCTGTAATGCATATCTAGATTACCTAATTTATATACAATAAAATAAATGTTTACATTTTTATTTTCAGAGTTGGATGTTAAGTTTCTGAGCTGGATATCTCTTTTGCTGCAAACACCTTGCTCTAGAGTTTACCAAGTCTCCTGGGCATTTTCACCGCTCTATAGATCATTCCTGAGTTACTTTATTCCTACAGTAAATTAGATTGAAGGACTACTAGCACTGCTCAGCTCACCCATGAGACAGTTGTAACTTGATCAGGGTCATGCATCCAATCAGTAATGGAGGAAAGCAGAGGTAAGAGACCTCAGGGCAGAGTATTATTAGACCAATAATAAGCTGCTATTTGATCCTCAGGGGAAGTAGAACATAGAGCAGGTATTGAGATGAGTAATATGATGCACTTGCCTAAATCATGTCACTGAGCCTCTCTTAGGAAACTGAGTATAGACATTGGTGTCATGTCATAGTGAAATTGAAGATGCTTCACTGAAGTGATTCTTTTCTTGTTTCTTTCTTTCCTCTGTGTCTGTGTAGCATTCTGTGGTTAACTTGAATTAAGAGAAGGAGCAAGGACAAAACTCCTGACAGGTTAGTCCAGAGATATTCCTATATTATATGTAGGAATACTTATTATTATTATTATTAATATACATATTATTCCTATATGTAGGAATACATATGTTAGAAAGACCGTTGGAAAAAACAGATATTTACATTATGATTCATTAACAGTAGCAAAATTACAGTTATGAAGTAGCAACGAAAATAATTTTATGGTTAGGGGTCACCACACATGAGGAACTGTATTAAAGGGTCGTGGCATTAGGAAGGTTGAGAACCACTGTTCTAGAGTATTATAAACTTATAAAAACTCTGAGAATTAGACTTTAATATCCTGTACTATGGTCATTTCACAATATTTAAATCCCCTTTTTAATAATTCTCTTGGCAAGTATTTAATCTCTACCTAAGCACCGTTCATGTCATGAAACTCTTACCTCACAGGTAGCCCACTTATTTCTTGAAAATTTTCTGGCTCAGTAGATGGCTTACTATTCTTAAATTATACCAATTTGTTCCTCTTTTATTATCTTCTGTGTCATTAATGGATCATCAGATATTTGAATAATAGAATCATGACTTTTCCTTGTCTTCACTATTCTCCATGTCTTCTAATCCCAAGGGGAAGCATCTACAGTTCTTTCAATAATTTATTTCTCTTGTCTCATGGTTTTGAATTCCCTCATTATTGTGAATAAATGTATTCAGGAAAAGGAAATAACCCATAGATTTGGAGTCAGATCTGGTTCTATTTTCAGCCATAGTGATGTATTCATGATTTGAGACAAATTACTTAAATTCCATGCCTGTTTCCAACTGGCTTGCTTCTATATTTGAATCCGGTAAATTATATCATATGATTGATTGATTAGCAACTTTTATCATCTAAATACCCTAGATTTTTTCTATGTTTTTGTGCTTAGCGCTGAACTTTTCACCTTGTACTTACACAATTAGTGGGCAGAACTAAATGCAGTTTATTGGTGTGTGTGTTTTTTTTCTTTTTAACTTTACTCAAGTTTCAATGTAATAGACTCACCCCATTCTTACAGAAACACAGAGATTGAAAAATTATTCAGATAATTCTGACCAGATAGCCATATGGTATTGGCTTATATTTTATCAGGGGCTATGTGGCAGGCTGGTTCAATTGCTTGATCAAAGCCATGGAAACTAATTGCATTCCTTGGGTGGATAGCTGTTGAAGTCATAGACTGTGCACTATCCCTGGCTAGCCTTCCTAAAATGTGCAATGCTGCTGTATCTTATTAATAATTTAGGGAATATTTCATATTTATGTGAAAAGAACAAATGTTTATTTAATAACAGATTACTTGTGAAAGTTTATCAGCATAGTCCTTGCTATTAAAATGGAAATTTCAAGGGAAGTGGTTCAAGATATTGAAAGCAGTATAGGAAGATCCTGAACTCACCTCCTCCCACAGATACAACAAATCTATAACTATATGTCAAATAATTTATCTGAAAACTGGATGAACAGTGGCTCCACAATAAAAGATAAAAGGTAGCATCTTAGATGGGTAGGAGAGGTAGAGATGCAGTCTTACCAAAAACAAACAAAATCCCAAAACACCTCAGGTGTAGAGATCCACAATTTGAAGGGATCACAAAATACGAAACTTCTCCCTCAGGAACAAAGGGCTTGTGCTCTAAATTAGGCACCCCAACCCTTAGATCTTGCACAGGAGATAGGTGTCCCTAAAATGCCTGGCTTTGAAAACCAAAGAGGAGTACATTTAGGAAAACCATAGAACTGAAAGGAAAGGAGGACGTGTCCTTAAATGGATCATGTGTAGAATCACTCACCCTGGGACCCATAACAAAAACACAATTTTGAAAAGTGCCAAGACATATGCCAAGGAAACCCCTTATTAATATTGAATGATCTGCCAGAGAGCCAGGAAACAGTCGGGCTCTCTCAAAAACACTGATGAGTGCCAGTTTTGTAATCTCATTCTACCTTACTAACGTCAGCTGGCCATACTGTTACGGAACTCTCTCTCTAATCTGCTAGACTGAGTGGGAGCACCTCACTAAAAGTGTCCCCCATACCCATGCCTCAGGTGCACATCACAAAGCCTGGCTGAGAGAGAGCCCTGCTCACATCTGGGCCATCCCACAATTGTGCACTAAATAGCCAGGCCAGGCAAGAGTCCTCTCACCATCAGACCATGCCACAGCTATACTCATGCACCACAAAGCCAGGCCAGGCAAAAGCCACACCCACCTGCATACTGCAGTGAGGGCAAACCAACTAGGAAAGCAAGTAAGCCCACACAATGAAGATTCCTTGAGTGCCAAGCCCTACCAGATAGGGGAATTGTGCTTTGGTGTTTCATATGAATGTCTCCTACACAAGGTTTCTCCTCCAAGATTAAGAGACATAGTCAAGTTGCCTAATACATAGAAACAAACACAGAAAGCCTGGCCAAATGAGGACAGAAAGGAATATGTAACAAATGAAAAAATAAAAAAGACAAAATCTCAGAAAAAGACTTTAATGAAATGAAGACAAGCAATCTACCTAATAAAGGGTTCAAACTATTGGTTATAAAGATACTCATCAAACTCGAGAGAAGAATGGGTGGTGAGCATAGTGAGATTTTCAACAAAGAGATAGAAAATATAAGGAAGTTCCAAATAGAATTTACAGAGCTAAGGAATATAATATCTTAACAACATCAAAAAACACTAAAGGGGTTCAACAACTGGCTGGATGAAGCAGAAGTGTGAGTCACTGAGCTTGAAGTCAAAAGGATGGAACTCAGAACCTCATGAAACAAGAAAAATCTCAAATAAACAATCTAATCCTGTACCTAAATGAACTAAAATAAGAAGAACAAACAAAGCACAAAGTTAGTAGAAGAGAGAAAATTAATAAAGATCAGAGTGGAAATAAATGAAATAGAGACTAAAAAGAATACTGAAAATATCAATAAAACTAATATCTGGTTCTTTGAAAAGATAAGAAAATTTGACAAACCCTTAGACCAGTGGTCAGCAAACTCATTAGTCAACAGAGCCAAATATCAACAGTACAACAATTGAAATTTCTTTTGAGAGCCAAATTTTTTAAACTTAAACTTCTTTTAATGCCACTTCTTCAAAATAGACTTGCCCAGGCTGTGGTATTTTGTGGAAGAGTCACACTCAAGGGGCCAAAGAGCCCCATGTGGCCGCGAGCTGCGGTTTGCCGACCACTGCCTTAGACTAACAAAGGGTTTGTTTTTTTTTAGACTAACCAATAAAAAAACAGAGAGGGCTCAAATAAACAATATTAGAAAGGAAATGAAGAAAGTTACACCTGATACTATAAAATATCAGGGATTATAGGAGACTAGAGGCCTAGTACACGAAATTCATGCATGGGTAGAGTCTCTAGGCCTGCCCGGCAATCAGGGCTGATCAGGGCCTTCCTTCTCTGGTTGCCAGCTGCTGGCTAGGGCCTTCCTTTGTTCCATGTCGCCCCCTGGTGGTCAGCACATGTCATAGTGAGCGGTTGGACTCCTAGTCGGTCGAACTCCCTAGGGGACAATTTGCATATTAGCCTTTCATTATATAGGATTACTATGAAACATTATATCCCAACAAATGGGACAATGTGTATTTGTTTCCTGTGGCTGCCTTACAAATTACTACAAACTGGTGGCAGAAACAACAGAAATGTATTCTCTTGCAGATGGCTTAAATCAGGATGTCAGCAAGGCCAAGTCCCTCTGAAGCCCCTGGGGAAGAATCCTTCTTTGCCTCTTCTAGATTTTTTAAAAATTTAATTCTTTATTATTTAAAGTATTACATATGACTCCTTTTTCCCCCATTGACCTCTCCCTGGTGGTTCCCAGTGCCCCAGCACATGCCTTCACCCCCTCACTCTCTGTCTATGGGTTATGCTTATATGCATGCATCCAAGTCCTTTGGTTGATCTCTTATACCATCACCATCACCACCATCACCACCACCACCCCCACCTTCCCTCTGAGGTTGGATGATCTGTTAGTTGCTTCTCTGTCTCTGGATCTATTCTAGTTCATCAGGTTATGTTGTTCATTATATTCCACAAATGACTGAGATCGTGTGATATTTATCTTTCTCCGACTACCTTATTTGACTTAGCATAATGCTCTCCAAGTTCATCCATGCTGTTGCAAATAATAAAGAGTTCTTTCTTTTTTACAGCAGCATAGTATTCTATTGTGTAGATATACCACCATTTTTTGATCTACTCATCTGCTGATGGGCATTTAAGCTGTTTCCAGATCTTAGCTATTGTAAATTGTGCTGCTGTTAACATAGGGGTAGCAATCCTGAGAAAGAAGAACAAAGTTGGAGGGATCACAATACCAGATATCAAGCTGTATTTCAAAGCCACTGTTCTCAAAACTGCCTGGTACTGGCACAAGAACAGACATATAGACCAATGGAACTGAACAGAGAACCCAGAAATTGACCCAAGCCATTATGCTCAATTAATATTTGACAAAGGAGGCAAGAGCATACAATGGAGTTAAGATAGTCTTTTCAATAAATGGTGTTGGGAAAATTGGACAGATACATGCAAAAAAGTGAAACTAGACCACCAACTTACACCATTTACAAAAATAAACTCAAAATGAATAAAGAACTTAAAAGTAAATGGGAAACCATTAAAATCTTAGAAGAATCCATAGGCAGCAAAATATCAGACATATGTTGTAGCACTATCTTTACCCATACAACTCCTAGGATAATGGAAACTAAGGAGAAAATAAACAAATGAGACTACATCAAAATAAAAAGCCTCTTCTAGTTTCTTGTGGTTGAGGTGTTCCTTGGCTTGTGCCTCCAGGTATTCCTTGGCTTTTTGCACTTATCTTCACATGGCCTTTTACTCTTCTTCATGCAATTTTTTTTCCCCTCGTGTCTTTTACAAAGTCTCTTGTCTTTGGATTTCATATCTACCTGGATAGTCCAGGATGAGTTCATCTGGAGATCCTTAGTTTAATAACATCTGAAAGACCCTTTTCCCACATAATGTCACATTCTCAGGTTCTAGGTTATGGATATAACTTTTGGGGGCCACCATTAAACTCACTACTGCACATAACAACAGAACATTAAAATGCCTGAGACAAAAACTGATAAGACTGAAATGAAAAATAGACAACATTATAGTAGTAAAGTTTAACCTCTCTCAGTAATTGATAGTCAAAAAGGCAGGAAAGCAGAAGGGATATAAATGACCTAAGAGCATTATACATCAACTGAGAAATAACCTTAGTCTCAGGGGGTCTAAGGAGACATGGCTACTATATGTGGTATCCTCACAAGATCTTAGAAAAGAAAAAAGGACATTAGTAACAACTGAATAAATATGAATAAAGCATGTACTTTGGTTAATAAGTAGAAGAGTTCCTTACTTTTTATAAATACATGATACTAATCTAAGGTGTTGACAATTATGTAAAGTTGGTTCAGGTTATACAGGGACTCTCTGTACTTGTCCTTGCAACTTTTCTGTAAATCTATAACTATTCTGAAGTGGAATATTTAATTAAAAATCTCATATTGCCTTATTATAATAATAAACATAAACTCTTATTAAAACTGGGAAACTATTAACCTTGTTATAACCTATGCAATAGTTGGAAATAGTAACATATTTGAGTTTCAATGAATGTATGTGAAGTGTATACCTTCCAGTTTACCTTAGTTCCTACTATTTCTCATTACATTAAATATAGTCTTTCTCATACATTTATGCCACATGTTGAGCTACTTCAGGTATATGGTATATAGCAGCTCAGAAATAACTTTATATAGATCATTAAAATCTTGTCATAAAAATATTTTACTTTGAAACTTTAAGAATGGACAAGGAGAATCGAACCAGAGTCTCTGTCTTAAATTAGCCCACTAAAGTCATTTCCACCAGATAATATGATATATTGATTTCTGTGAAGGACTTTGTAGATCCTAGCATGCAGTAATTATTCAAAAAGTGCTGACTGGCTTTTAATTCTGATGAACAGTAAGTCTATAGAATAGACTAAGGCATGTAGAATTAGGGAAAGAAGAACAGAACCTATGGAAACAGCTGAGGAAATTGAAATATAAGGTATTTTTGACAGGAACAGAGAGTTGTTAAATTCTGCTAGCACAGTTTTGTGAAATATTTGCAAAGTAATTATTATAACTTCTTCTATCACCTAGAAAATGTTGAGAACAATGATAATGACAACAGTTATTTTTCATTAAAATTTATTGGGGTAACATTGTTTAATAAAATTTCTAGTGTACAATTCTGATACATCATCTCAATATTTCATTGTATGCCCATCACCCAAAATCAAATCTTCTTCCATCACCATATTTAACCCTATTTACCCATTATTCCTCCCCACCCCCCTTCCTTCTGGTAACCACCATACTATGGTGTTTATGAGATTTCGTTTGTTTGTTTTTCTTGTTTGCTCACTTGTTGCTTTCAGTTTTATTTATTTATTTTTATTTTTTAAAAATATAGTTTATTGATTTTTTACAGAGAGGAAGGGAGAGGGATAGAGAGTTAGAAACATCAATGAGAGAGAAACATCGATCAGCTGCCTCCTGCACACCCCCTACTGGGGATGTGCCCACAACCAAGGTACATGCCCTTGACCGGAATCGAACCTGGGACCCTTGAGTCCGCAGGTCGATGCTCTCTCCACTGAGCCAAACCGGTCAGGGCATGTTGCTTTCAGTTTTATATCCTACAGATGAGTGAAATCATATGGTTTATAAAATATTTAACTGGTTTAACTTTAGGAACAGACCTAAATAGAATATTTTAGGGGTGTCACTATAGATTCTGGCTTCATCCAAGAAGCTAGCAGTTTGCCTTGAATGTTGCCATGGGTACAGATGTCAGATTACATAAATGTTCTATTTTGAAATGTGTATATGTTAGTATAATGCTCTTTTTATGAAAATAATAGGCCTTCTGGAAGCCACTTACCGTGGATATCTCTCTCCATTTTATTAGATTTTTCATTAATTTATTTGAAACTATATGTAAATGAAGAACAAAATTTAATGTCTACTAATGTTTCAAAAAATAACTATTTAATTTTTAACTCAGTCCATATATTTTTCCTCATAAAATAAATCCTAAAATTTTTACCTATCCAAATATTCAAATTTTTTCAAATTTCCCTTTGTGACCCATACATGCCCTTGACTCTATTCTCTACTGTTGGAATGAAAATGATGTGGTTTTAAATGACAATTAAGCGACAATGGAAGGAAAAAAATAACTCTACATTCCTGAATCAGAAATCAAACTTTATTCAAAATCTTCTCCAATAGTACCTTCTTTTCTCCAAGTCTTCAAAGGGTTAAAAGGGGAAAATCAAAAGAGATTCTGTTTTGCAGTCCAAACTAAGAAATCCTAATCCTACTATTTCTTCTTCTCTTTCTTCTTTTCTGGAATTTCACTAGTCCTATCCATCTTAAAATGAACTGGTTCCTGTGAGACCTAGCAGAAATAGGGGGGAAA
The DNA here is from genome assembly GCA_026230045.1 of Corynorhinus townsendii. Taxonomy (NCBI): domain Eukaryota; kingdom Metazoa; phylum Chordata; class Mammalia; order Chiroptera; family Vespertilionidae; genus Corynorhinus; species Corynorhinus townsendii. Next base: position 59,738,694 of record JAPDVU010000008.1, on the reverse strand, counting down.
AAAGATTTTATGATAAATAAAAAATGGTGCTTCTCTAGGTACAACAATTATGTAAACAACTGATTACAGTGATGGAATAAGTTCTCCAACATCAGTCTGTGTGAGCCTGGGGAGAAAATGGTTAACTATGTAGATGAATGGAATAGCTATTAAGAAACACTATAGGAAAAAAAATATTGAAATTGGCTTATAAAAATAAATAAGAACGGCATATTAGAAGTGAGAAAGATGCTGTGCCAGGCTCAGAGAAGAACTTGAACAAAATACAGAGCTTAAAATATACATATCTGACTGTATTTGGGGAACAGAAGTCAGTTCAACATGGTTGGAATGTGGTTTATGTGGAATAATATAATAGGAGGTCTAACTGCTGAAAATTCAGAGGGCAGCACTACTGCCTATTCCAGGAGGTAAGTCAAACTAATACTTACTTTTACTCTAAGTCCAGGCACATAGAATAAAAAGTTGAGCAACACACCATTCTTATTGAAGATATAATCAACTAGAGGCCTGGTGCATGGACTCATGCACAGTTGGGGTCCCTCAGCCTGGCCTGCTCCCTCTTGAAATCCAGGACTCCTTGGGGGATTTTAGATAGCTGGTTTCAGCTTGATCCCCATAGGCCTGATCCAGACAGGAGGGAGTCGATCCTGTGTGTTGAGCATCTGTCGGTGGGTGTCATAGTGACCAGTCGGTGGTAGTTTGGTCAGTTAGGCTTTTATATATGTAGATGTGTTATACAAAGAAGGGACAGTTTCAATGCAGAAGGATATTTTATGATTGAGTTATTTATCTCATTCTAGTTTGAAAGCTAAAAGAACCCCTAGGAGGTAGTTTGCTAAACCTGGACATTGGGATTGTAAAGTAACTGTAGTAAGGACATAGAATTAAAGGAGTTTGTGATTATGAAATATGACCAGATATGCCTACCCCACCTCAACCCTCAATAGCCATGCCTGCAGAGGTCTACTGAGGTCTCTGGCTTCTGAAGTCATGAGGGAGTCTGTGGCCTGTAGTTTCTCTGAATAAATCAAATAGATTCAAATCACTGGCTTCACAAGTCACCGTTGGCAAGTCTGAAAAGGATGCTGAATGCCTGTGCACAACTCAAGACCGCTACTGCTCTCTCCTCCCCAATATGCGTGCCTCACTACTACCATCTTTTGACCAACAGAACAAACTCTTTTAATCCAGTTTATAGTAGTTATCACTGGGAGCCTTTGATAGCCAGGCCAGACCTCATCCAGGCCTGTACACTCTCCACTAGCTCCCTTATCCTCTTTTCATGCTTGGCTGTTCTCTGTGGCTTTTACCATCAACTGGCATTCTACATATTTTATTTATTTATTTATTTTTCTTTTTTGTTAATCCTCACCCAAGATTTTTTTCTATTGTAGAGAGAGTGAAAGGGAGGAGGAGAGACAGAGAGAGAAACTTCTATGTGAGAGAGATACGCTGATTGATTGACTCTCACTAGCGCCCTAACTGATGCCGAGCCAAGGTATGTGCCCTTGACTGGAATTGAACCCAGGACCCTTCAGTCCTTGGGCTGATGTTCTATCCACTGAGCCAACCAGCCAGGGCCATATTTTATTTCTTGAATGTCTCAGTAATTCAACCACAATATTTTCAATTAGGTAAGCAATTCAGAAGTTTGTTCCTTTTTCCCCCCACTGCTATATGCCAAAATAGCCACATAACAGTGTGGGGCACATGTTAGGAAATCAACAAGTATATTTTGAAAGGAAGAATTGATTGAAGACAAAAAGGAATAGGAATCATTAAAATAGCTTATATTTCTGAAGAATGGTGGTTCTATAGGATCAATACAGGATATAAGCGAAGTTGCTGCAATGAGACAAAATCTGATATTTAGCTTTGGACATGTTGATTTGTAGGAGGCATTGAAATATATGTTTCAGAGTGGAAAGGATGGCTCTGGAATCTTAAGGAAATATCAGACCTACAAAAATAGCCCCAGGAGAAAAGGTCTTAATTCAATATTTAAACAACAACAACGAAGCATTTGTGTGTGTGTGTGAGAGAGAGAGAAAGAGAAACAGTCTTTAATCTTCTAAATCATTTTCCTTCCTAATAGATATATAGGCAGAATTCTCAATGATCAACTTACTAACTCCTGTCTCCTCTATAGGAACGTTAGGCATCATATGTGCACAGAATTCCTGCATTCAGTTTTCTTAAACATCTTTCAAAAGGAGGATTAATGAGTCCTCTTTGGCAAATCATTTATGTCAGTAGCTTGGGTGTCTGTTAGTAGTTTTAAGGAGTGTGAAATGTCCTTTCTTTCTGTAACAAATATGGTCTAGTCTCAGTAGGTCTCTGCAGCCTGCATGTCTGGAAGTAAAAAGCCACTGACAATATCTGGGCTTTGTCAACATGCCTAAAAGCAACATTTTCAAAGGTAATTGTGATAATGCAAAGGGACAGGGGCCATTCCTCTGTTTTCCCTCTGTCAGCACTGTGGGTGGGACTCCAAGCTTTCCCTTAATTTATGTGAATCTGTATCAACTCTACAGAATGCAAAGTGAAATAAGGAAAGGACATTTTTAACTTCAAATTCAATAATTTTAACTGAAGGTAATTTCCAGCCAATTTCATCCAAGTGAATATTAATGAGCTAAGTTGTCTGATCATTATGTTAGAAAGCTAAATAAAACATAATTTTTTAAATTGCAAGAAGCACTAAAGCGTTTTATAAGAAAACTATGAGTATACATATTTTTTTCTTAATTAAAATATTGAAAGAGTCAAGGGGCAGAAGTAAAGAGAGAGTGCAACAGCAGTGGTTGATATCATATGCTTTATAGTAAGAGGATTAAGAGAACCAAGTCTCAACTATTTAACCATAAGCAAGAAATAGAGTAGCTTTTGCTGTAGATTCTTCTTCTGTGCAATGGAAATCATCACACTCATGAAGTTCTCCTGAGGATTAAATGAAATAAACAGGCAGAGTTGGGAAGAACTCTACATGTGGTCATTATTAATGGAGACAAGTAGAGACTGTGGAGTTCTGAGAAATGAAATATCCTAATTTGATATCATTCAAAGTAAAAGCTATGACATCATAGGTCAAGTGAGTGATTTTTCAATCTTAGGTTTGCATAGACATATATAACAAGAGGCAAATTTTTATCTTTTTTATTTATCTACAGTGCATTTTTACCTACAATGTGTTTTTATTGGCAGAGTTCCTGGGTGCTGCAATTGAATCTCTACAGCTTATAAAAGTCAGGAATATAGAAACATCAGATCAATATATTTCAGGCAAAACACACACACGCACACACACACAACAAAACTACTTCTGGGTTGTGGGGCAGGAAATGTAGGCACAATTATTTTAGATATTCTAAAAACTCCTGGTAGAAAGGAAGGATAATCTATGAATGTATGTAAGTCTTTGCTGGTAGATTTGGAGAGAGTTCTTTTTGAAGTTCACTTGTGAATTAGTCTGCAAGAATTTTAGGACAAAACATATTATGAACTTAAGAGAAAGAACAATGATCCCTACTGGAACTCTTTGAATCTTGGTATTCCTGCCTCACCTGAAAATGCTTTCCTTCACCTCAGCCAATAGGATGGACAGACCAGTGACACAGTACAAAGGCTTATGGAGGCAGCAAAGCCTATGGGTTCACATTGACTTTGAAGTCAGAAGTTCTAAACTATCCATCACGTGTTAGCATTGACCCTAGGTTCAACTTACTTGAACTTTCATGCTCACATTCCTTATTTGTATAATGGGGATAATAATATATGTATTTCATTGGACCCCTGAGAAAATTACATGAGCTACTTCATTTAAAGCAAAGCATGTTACCTGGCACATAAGAGCAGATTGTTAAATGTTAGTGGCTATTATTATACAAATAAAGAGCATTTTATACTTTGTTTCTAAAAGATAAAGAAAACATAGAGTTCAGAATCAAATATATATCTCAGAGTACCAATTGCATTTAAGAAAAGTTGCTTTAATAGTTACCAATTTTCTTTTTAGCATTCTCTTCTGGTTCAAATATTTTCTGTGTAGACAGAATTTCAGAGAGGAGCATTTGTGATAGGGGATTCTTTAAAATACTTAGTGAAACCATTTCATTGTCTTTCACATTTCTTGCTATGAGGAGGGGTAGCAATACAATATTAAGTAAAACCAGTCTTGGCAGTTTGACTCAGTGGATAGAGCATCTGCCTGGGGACTGAAGGGTCCTTGGTTCGATTCCAGTTAAGGGCACATGCCCAGGTTGTGGTCTCAATCCCCAATAGGGGTGTGCAGGATACAGCAGATCAGTGGTTCTCTTATCATTGATGTTTCTATCTCTCTCTCCCGCTCCCTTCCTCTCTGAAGTAAATAAAAATATATTTTTTAAAAAGTAAGACCAACCCATCCCAAGGGCCCAGCAAGCCCAAGTGAGCACTAGGAGGAGAAAGGGTTCTCCAGTGGAGGGGGAAATGGAAATACAGTCTCAACAGACTGCACCAGCGACAGCACTTGACTGAAACTTGGATTAATTTAATGGACCATGTCAGGTCACCAGGTTCAAATTTTACAAATGGCAATATATTTTAATGTCCCCAATTCTTTAAAAACACTTTCTGCAGCTCTGCACCTGATTTAAAATGGTATTGCCATCACTGGTATTTATAAACCCAATTCCCATGGGAAATAAACACATCTTTTGATATTGTTGAACTTTTTGCAACTTCTAGTGATTTTTCACCCTCTTTAAACTTATTTAAGAACATAGGATCCCTTTAATTCTCCCTCTCATGTATTTATTTATTCACATATTTATATACTTACCTATTGACTAATTTTCTAACAAAAGACAAGATATCTCTATTAACAGGCTATGCCTTGTGTGGTTTTGGTATTGGCCAACATTAATATTACCTTTATTGAAACAAGTAATTTAAAATTTTCTTATTGTTCCTGAGTTTGCTATTTCTGGATCAAGATAAACAAATATTATCAAATGTAAAATTAAGGATGAATCAGTCAAAAGCATCTGAGCTTTCTTTCAACAAGTGCCAAATGATGTGTGAATAACTTCACTTTTATTATTGTCTGAAAAACCTAGTGTGACATTTAAGAAGCCTGATACTGACTAGGAAGGACAAAATAGGAAGAATTCAAAGAAAAACTAAATTTTAGGGTAAATTTCTTATTCAGTCTATTCTGTTATAGTAACTTGTAGACACAATGAAATACAGGGCCTCAGTCACTCTCTTTGACGTGTAAGAACTGTGGCGATATTTAAATAGCAGTGTTGTAAATATTAGAGTGTATATAATGTCCCGGAATATAATTTACACATTTCTTTACTCACTACTCTCCCTCCCCTTTTATTGGACATTTTCACTAGCTCCAATTCTTCATTTTTGAATCCAGAAAACATTAGTTAGCATTGGAATGCTTATTTGCCCTTCCATATAAGTTTTATTTTTTATTTTATTTTATTTTATTTTTATTGTCTAAAGTTTTACATATGACCCACTCCCACATCCCTTCCCTGCCTGGGCAAGTCCCCACTGCCCCGGTGTCTGTGTCCATTGGTTATGCTAATATGCATGCATATAAGTCCTTTGGTTGCTCTCTAACCCCCTCTCCCCTACCATTTGTCTCTAGATAGATCTATTCTTGTTTATCAAATTATGTTGATCATTATATCCCACATATGAGTGAGATCATGTGATATTTATCTTTCTCTGACTAGTTTATTTCGCTTAGCATAATGCTCTCCAGTTCCATCCATGCTGTTGCAAATGATAAAAGCTCCTTCTTTTTAATAGTGGCATAGTATTCCATTGTGTAGATGTATCACAGTTTTTTAATCCACTCATCTGCTGATGGGCACTTAGACTGTTTCCAAATCTTAGCTATTGTAAATTGTGCTGCTATGAACATAGGGGTGCATATATCTTTTCTGATTGGTGTTTCTGTTTTCTTGAGATATAGTCCTATAAGTGGGATCACTGGGTCAAATGGGAGTTCCATTTTTAACTTTTTCAGGAAACTACATATTATTCTCCACAGTGGCTGCACCAGTCTGCATTCCCACCAGCAGTGCAGAAGGGTTCCTTTTTCTCCACATCCTCGCCAGCACTTGTTGTTTAAGATGGGAAACCATAAAAATCCTACAAGACTCCATAGGCAGGAAAAAAGCAGACATATGCCGTAGCAATATCTTTACAGACACAGCCCCTAGGGCAATGGAAACCAAGGAGAAAATAAACAAATGGGACTACATCAAAATATAAAGATTCTGCACAGCAAAAGAAAACATCAACAAAACAACAAGAAAGCCCACTGTATGGGAGAACATATTTGCCAATGATATTTCCAAAAGGGTTTAATCTCCAAAACTTACTGAGAACTCATACAACTTAACAAAAGAAAGATAAACAATCCAATCAAAAAATGGTCAAAGGATCTAAATAGAAACTTTTCAAAAGAGGACATACAGAAGCCCAGACACATATGAAAATATGCTCAAAGTCACTAATGATCCAAGAGTTGCAAATCAAAATGAGCTACCATCTCACACCTGTCAGAATGGCTATCATCAACAAATCAATTTTAAATAAATGTAACCACTTTTAGAATAAATGCTGATGATCTTTATTCCCATCTTGCAGACTGAGGAACTTGGGGAAACTGTCATTTGCCAAAACTCAACCAGGTAATAAATACCAGAGATAACTTCCAATTCTCTGCTGTTTCTATAGTCAGCCCTAGCTGCAGTGTTCTCTGTGCAACGCAGTAGAGATAATGTTAGGTGGCCCATGGCAGAAAGAACCAGTCTGTGGGACACCACATAAGTCTAAAGGCTAGAAGCGTCCCAGACACCTTGCTTTCTCTCCCAGGTGAGTTATCATTTGAATGTTATTTCCCACCTACTTGCCTGGATGATTTCTGCTCCTTTTCACAAAGGAGAGAATGCCCCCTTCCTTGGGATATGTTCCTTTTCTGACCCCTCTATTCCAGAACTCTTAACTCTGATTCCATAATATAATTACTGACCTCATGTATAGATTCAGCAACTATAAAGCATTGGAATTTAAAAGGGAATCACATTTGAATAATCTTTTTTGTTCAAATACCACCTCTGCCCTGAAAACTTTTGGGCGATATTACCCTCCCTGGGTTGGCATGGCATGGCTGTGCCTGCAGAAGACTACATAAGTGTTTATTCACATATCACTGTAGGTGTTTATACCTGTGCATACATCCCCCGATATACTGCCATCATGTTCAGATTTGCATGTTGTGTGTTTTTGTAATTCCAGTGATCAGAATATCTCCTAGATTTCCTGAATGAATGGAGAAAGAAAGGACTAACTAGATGCGTAAAACCCTTAAATCCTTGAGCAAGTATATGCTTACTAATTTTTCAGGCTACCCCATGAGGATATCACTTCACATGTTAGTATTAGCCATAATAATCTTGTTCTGGGAACACCTCTGTAGAGCTAGGCCTAATTATTAGTGACAAAAATATATTATCTTCATGGCATTAGGTTGATTTTTAATAATTATTGACAATTAAATCACATTATATGTAATTAAAAGTGTATACATATATATTTAATATATACATATACAGTACATCAAAATTATTTCCCAGTAGTCAATATTTCTCTGAGTTCTACTGGCTCCAGACAGTCTGGAATTGATTTAATTCTTTGTCCTTTGAAAGGAAATTGAAACATATTTTGAAGAGGGATGATTAAAAGTAAACTAATATGATTCTACCTGGAGTTTGTTTGCAGGAAGCCATCTGGTCATCCTTGAATCAATACTATCCAGAAGCTTTTGAAAAACGAAGGCTAGTATGATAACTTTCATTGGTGACTGGTTATTAAAAGAAAATCAGATGGTACTTATTTCCAAGGGGCTTTTTAACAGAACCTTGTACTTCCGTGAATCATAGAAGTGAGATGCTGATTAATGTTAGAGGACTGAGGCCTTCCAGTGACTCAGGCCAGATAAGAGACAATGTCACAGACTTATATCATACATTAGAGAATGGCACAGAATGTGGAAGTGTGGTATAGTTTTATTGAACTTTGGAGAAGCTATTAGTAAGAGTAGGAGAAAATGAAGCTGATGATTTATTCAGTGATATTTATGTAGGGTAAGCTACATGTCAGGCACTGTGCTGAGCATTGAGAACATCTAGGAAAGATGAAACTTTCTCTGAAGCAGATCACAGTCTAATGTGGTAAAGTGAGAGAAAAAGAGGTTAAAAATTACTATAAAACACGGGGAATGGTGTAGTTGACATATGTATAAAGTGGGGTGAATAGGCAAAGGAGTGACACACTGCTTGAAGTGGAGTAAGAAGTTCTTAGAAAGTTCTACTGAAACACTTGTCCTGAGGTTTAAAAAAGAAAAGAAATAGACATGTCCACAAGGTAGATTCTATCAGAAGGATCTACATATGCTAAGATAAAATCAGTGCATGATAATTTTAAAAAATGGGAAGCAACTAGACACAGCTGGGAAGTGACACCAGTTTTGCATATGGGGAGTATCTTAGAGGATGTTCCAAATAACTAAGCTAAACTTTTTCATAGCAATTAACTTTACATACATAAATATGAAGCAAAAACCACAGAGATGCTTAAGTATATGTGAATGAGGGAAGCAAACTTTATTTTGGTATTTGGGAATGTTATTACTTTCTGGTGATATTCACTAGTCAAGTGATAGGACAATTGAGGGCACAGATGATTTTGGAGGCAGGAAGATTTAGTTTCCGTCTTCATTTTGTTATGATAATACTAGAGGCCTAGTGCACGAATTCGTGCATGGGTGGGGTCGCTTGGCCTGGCAGGTGATCAGGACTGATCAGGGTCTTCTCCCCCAGTCCCGATCAGGGCACAGGGGGATGTGTCCCCCAGCCCAGCCTGCACCTGCTTCAATCCGGGACCCCTCTGGGACCCCTACTGGAAGCGGGCCTAATCGGGCAGTCAGACATCCTTCTCACAATCCAGGACTGTTGGCTCCCAACTGCTTCCTGCCTGCCTTCCTGATTGCCCTAACTGCTTCTGCCTGCCAGCCTGATCACCCCCTAACCACTCCCCTGCCAGTCTGATTGATGCCTAACTGCTCCCCTGCCAGCCTGTTTGCCCCTAACCGGCCTCCCCGAAGGCCTTGTCACCCCTAACTGCCCTCCCCTGCAGGCCTGGTACCCCCCAACTGCTCTCTGATACAGGCCTGGGTCCCCCCAAACTGGCCTTCTCTGCAGGCCCAGTCACCCCCAAATTCCCTCCTCTGCCAGCCTGGTCACCCCTAACTGCCCTCCCTGCAGGCTTGACCACCCCCAACTGCCCTCCCTTGCAGGCCTGGATCCTCCCAACTGCCCTCTCCGCTGGCCATCTTGTGGCGGCCATTTTGTGTCCACATAGGGGCAGTCATCTTTGACCACATGGGGCAGCCATCTTGTGTGTTGTAGTGATGGTCAATTTGCATATTGCTCTTTTATTAGATAGGATAGAGGCCTGGTGCATGGGTGGGGGCCAGCTGGTTTGCCCTGAAGGGTCTCCCAGATCAGGGTGAGGGTTCCTTTGGGGTGTGGGGTGGCCTGGACGAGGGCCCTGTGGTGGTTTGCAGGCTGGCCACACCCCCAAGCAATCTAAGTGGAGGCCCTGGTATCTGGGATTTATTTAACTTCTGTAATTAAAACTTTGTAGCCTTGAGTGGAGGCCAAGGCAGGGCAGGGTGTGCGGAAAACTTGGCTTCCTCCATTGCTAGGGAAATCCAAGCCTCCTGCTCGCTCCGAGGCCACAGCCATCTTGGTTGGGTTAATTTGCATACTCGCTCCTGATTGGCTAGCGGGAATGGCTTGTGGGTGTAGCAGAGGTACAGTCAATTTGCATATTAACTCTTTTATTAGATAAGATAGATGGATGACTTTGGGAACATTACATCACCTGCTTAGTACTGATTCAGTGAAGTTGAAAGTAACAAATTCATCTTGTAGAGTGAGCCTCAAACAAATGTTGTGGTTCCTCAGAGTATGACAGTTGTTTTTATTTTTATTCTGACACCAATGATGAGATTACTAGGGATGTGTTAGTATAATAAACCCGGAACTTGAGTCATAGTGAATGGAGGATGCCACCTCATTCCCCAGTCAGCCAGGTTATTGGGTGGGGCCTCTTCATTCCATATGGGGTTTCCCTTTCGCTAATGGCTCCCTGGCCATTCAGAAATATAAGAGCAGAATGACTAATATGAGTTTTTGTGTTTTTGCCCTGCTGGCTGGTACTTCCATCTCTTATTGGAGCTTTACAGTTTTCTTGGAAGAAATGGTCAAAATAAACAGCCTGTGTCAATGGCTACGAAGCAAAATAAAAGTATTCTTGTAGTTAGTATTTCATTATATATTGAAGCCTTATCCTGTTTCAAAGACTATGATAAGTACTGTTTAAAAAAAATGTCTTTTTAATTCTTAAGATAGTCCTCATTAAAATTCACATTTTAGAAATAAGAATAATGAGGTATAATGTGGTTAAATAACTTGCCCAAAGCCAAATATTTAGTAAATGCAGGATATTGAACCTGAATCGAGCCCATATTCATTCTAAAACTCATAAAAATAACTACCCTGCATAGAATACAATTATATTTGTCAAAAATATAGAATATTTTATATAGTTAAAAATGGGAGGGACAGGGAATAAATATCTTGATTTGTAACTACATTTTCTTGGCCTTATTGTGGTATGTAGAAGCCTTGAATGAGCAGACTTATTATACCCTCTTTTCCCAAGCCTTTATATTTCACATCCTCTGCCTCACTCATTTCTTAAGAAATATTTATTAAACTAATGGACCAGTACATGAAATTTGTGCACTGGGAAGAGGGGAGAGGGTGTCCCTTAGCCCAGCCTGCCCCCTGTCACATACTGGGAGCCCTCAGGGGATGTCCTACTGATGGCTGAGGCAGCAGTCTGGCCTCCCTCTGTGGGAGGCGACTGGGCTGATCAGGGGAAGGCACCAGCCACATCACCCCGCTGTTTACTGCAGCCATTGCCAGTCACCAAAGCCACCAAGGTGTTTTCATCAACATGGACTCCAGTTCCTTCACCATGAAAAAAATGACAGCTTTATTTAGGCATTTTCAAGATGTGTCTTTCATAGGATATGACATTTCTTTCTTTATTTTTTTTTTATCCTCACCTGAGTATACGTTTCCATTGATTTTTAGAGTGTGGAAGAGAGAGGGAGAGACAGAATCATCAATGTGAGAGGGACACTTTGATTGGTTGCCTCCTGCATAAGCCCTGACCTAGGCCCCAGCCAAGGAAGAGCCTGCAAGTTAGGTACATGCCCTTGATCAGAATTGAAGCCAGATCCTGCGGTCCGCAGGCCTAGGCATTATCCACTGAGCCAAACCGCCTAGGGCAGGATATGTCATTTCTTAGCACTCCAGCAGCGGACCTTCATTTTTTTCTCCAGGAGTGGGGTGGAAAAACCCTAGATGACCTTTTTGGATTCTTATACTCATGTTACTAAGAATATTACAGTGGCATACAGGGAGCTTAGCCAATGAGCAGTCAGAAAAGGTGTTTCCTCTGTAGTTCACACCAATTGCCACTCGCCTCCAATCGCCGGCTCCACCCCTGCCCAGACCAAAAGCCTCTGGACAAGGCTTGGGACCTGGACAGGGTACCCCCAGCTCCCTCCAATTGCCAGCTCTGCCCCTGCTTAGGCCCCAAGCCTCTGGCCAGAGCCCCCTCAGCTCCTTTCACAGGCTCTGCCCTACTCAGGAGGCCCCTGGCTCAGGCCCTTCCCAGGTTCCTCAGGGCCCACGTAAGGCCTACCTCGGAGTGACCTGGGTGTTGAGAAAGTTCCTGGGACCCAGGCATCTGGGTGCCTACCTATGCAAATTAACCACCATTTTTGTTGGGTTAATTTGCATACTCACTCTGATTGGCTGTGGTTGTAGCAGAGGTATGGTCAATTTACATGTTTATCTATTATTAGGTAAGAGCTGCTATTAATTAGGTACTGGTATTTCTATAATGCTCAAAGTATGTTTGCTGCCTTTACTGCCTTGCAGAATGCATAATAATAAAATAAAAGGATGGCTGAGCAATAATTTTAATGCATTGTGTATGTGCTGTATAGCAACATTGGAAGGCATGAATACCTCTGCCTATATTGAAACACACTTTTATTTGATAAACTTTATTGTAATGAACCAGTGCTACAATAACAAATATGATTGATTTTCTTGCTGGCCCATGAAGGAATATTTATAAGGTTAACTAATGGCAACATACATTTCTGACAGAATTATGCTATAAGGCATATTTATGGATTTATTTTAAACTATAATGGGAAAAAGCAAAATGCCGGGCATGCCCCAATTTTGAGCAAGTGCCAACAGCAATGTAAGAGTCTCTTTTACATTTCTCTCTAATTCGCTTTGCTATTTCTTTATTTCCCAAAGTGTTTTGGCCTGTTTGGGAGCCAGCCCAGACTTTATGGGTGACTTACTTTAGAAGAGGTTCAATGACTTTTGGGTGTCTTAGATTCAGAAGTAAGCAAGGCTTTCTGTTACCCCAGCAAATGAGGGTATGACTGTTTTAGGTAGATATTAACCTGAATCTTGCATAATGTAATGAAAAATGTAATACTTAATGGTAAGTATTCAGGATGCAGTACTTCATTTAATATGTGATAGCAAAATGTTTTAAAGGATTCATTTATGTTTTGTTTATACTGCTATAGAAAAAATAAAGATGGTCATTTTTATCTTCCTGTTCTTCCCAACTGAAACCAGTGATGCTTTGAATAAAGCAATATATTTGAGGAGCTGATATTTACTTTGTTCTAAAGTAAAAAAAGCATTTATGTGGAAAAGACCAGAATCATTGTAGTGGATGCGCAAGGGATGGGGGAATCATGGAGGTAAACATTACCCTTAGGCTTGGAAAGGGAGGTTAAGAGTCCTGAGTGGGCAATGTCCCCTGCTACTGAAACTTGTTGACCCTTACAATGGGGGGCTTCTTAGGAGGAAATCGCTGAGTGGTACAGCCAGGGAGACTCCATCTTATTCACTGGGACCTCCTGTTTGTTCCAGGTCTCAAAGTTCCAGGTTTAGATTTTGACAAGGACAGTTAATTTTCAAGGCAATATGCAGCTTGTTAAAATGAATATATGAAATGATCACCAGCAGGATGCAGGTTAGAGGAGATTCCCTGAACATTTAAGACTAAGTAAAACCTTCTGAAGCTTTTCATAACTCTGAAAAGGGGGAGGTTACCCCACAGATGACTAATCTATAACTTCTCTCCAACTCATTAGTGTAGGGGATAAATGCAGATTAGATATAGCTTTTAAAAAATGAATCCAAACTTTCTTATGTATTTTCTGGTAGCTCCAATTAACATCTGCCTAGAAATCAAACCCAAAGGCTAATAGGGTATGATTCTTTGGGAAAGCTAGAATTGAAATTAAAGAGAAATTCCAAAGCTTTAGGGATAGAATGAAAAGATAATTAATCTGTGGCATTAGTAGCCCTGTTGATTAAGTATGTTGCTTGAACTCCATTGGCTAAGTGGGCACATTTATGCTTCCTTGCTTATTACTTCATGGTCATCTTTTCTGTAGCTGCACATCTTCCAGATAGAGAATTAAATTAGATTTTATATCCTGAGATTAGGGATCTTTAGAATCCAAGACAATTTTGACTCAAATTCTTTTATTAGCCACCCATCAGTCTCTGAAACATAATTTTCTCTGCTCCTGAGAGTCACTTACTATATGCAAGCATCAAATCCTAGCCCACTTCACTGATTGTACTGAGGATGGTGACAGCAAGATTCAAATGAATACCAGATTACTGCTAAATCATTTCTATTTAAGCATCAGAACACATGATGTAATTTCCTTAGTGAATTCTCACTCCTAATTTCCTTTGATAGACATAATTTAAAATAGAAAGTCTGTTCATATTTGCAATCTCAGAATTTTCCTGGGGTAGGCAGCCTCTAAATTGGCTCTCAATAGTTATTGCTTTCTGGTATCCACAGCTGTGGGTAACCTTCTCCTCTTGAGTGTGGGCTGGGTTTATTGCCTCTTCCAACAAATAGAACACGGCAAAAATTATGGAATGTCACTTTGAGATCTAGTTACAAAAGGACTATGGCTTCTGGTTTCCCTCCCTTCCTCCCCCTCCCCCCCTTCTCTCTCCCTCCTCTTTCTTTATGTCTCATCTTCCAATCTCTCAATCTGTCTCTCTCACTCCCCTTATTCTTGGGAGACAAGTCACTATATTGTGAATAGTCATATAGCACGAACCATGTGGCAAGGAACTGGATTCTCTGTCTAACAACCAGTGAAGACCTGAAGACTATCAACAGCCATGTAAGAGGTCTTGGAAGCAGATACTTGCTCCAGCTGAGCCATGAGATGATGACCGGCCTGCTGACATCTTGTAGTTCTGTGAAAGCCTGAGTCAGAGGCATCCAGTCAAGTCAGCTACCTGGCCCACAGAAAATGTGAGAAAATGAATGTTTGTTGTTTCAGGCTATCAAGTTGCAAACATCCTATTTCCCAATTCTCACTCAACAAATGACATGTTACTTTCTACTCTTCTATCCAGCTAAGTTTTGAGGAAGGGATTTGGGTCATGGACCAATAAATGAAGAGTAGAAAAGGCCATGGGCATAGATAAGTTTGAAAGGGTTTTCTGATCCATTGTAAATAATCCTACCTGAATATTTACATTGTCTATATAATAATGGAAAAGACATGCTATAACTCTTGCACCTGGGGATAACAATATTCAAGGATCACAATTTTCCCTAAGTGTATCATATGAATGCTAGACTCAGCTGACAAGACATGTGAGTATAGATTGATGATTCCATTTGCAGTGTCTCTCAATTCATCTGTATTGGTGCCACATTGGCCTGCTACAGTGAAAATACATGTAATGGTATTTCTTTGATTTATTAGCAGTCACATTTCTGAAACTGATAGCTGTTGAATATTGTAATTAAACATTGTTTTAACAGTTATGAACATCAGTACTTGAGTGCTCTTTGCAAAACTGAGGGAGATTCCAAAATAGATAACTCATCTATTTGAAAATTAAATATGTTTATCTTTTATGAAATCATTACTTTGGCTTTAACTTTAATGTTTTGTGGGGGTAGGGGAGAAAATATTAAGTAACATAAATAAGAATTTAAGGGTTCTGGTAGTGCTTCAAAAAAAATATCTTGATCAGAATTCTTGCTCAAAAAAGACAAGTGAATGTTAGGAATAAACGATATGATGATTTCTGCTGTTAGATACAGGGTTACCATAGTGATAATTGCATAATATCTATATCTCTATGAAACCATCTGGGAAAGAGAAGAGCATTCTTTTTCAAAAGACTTTATACTGTTGGCTTATTATTTGTACTTGGTTAAAAATAGTCCAGTTATGTGGGTGTTTGATGTTCCTGTCATATGCTTAGGCTTAGAAGGGATGTTTACCAAACATCCCATTCCCCAACTCTCACTCAACAAATGATATATTATTTTTTACTCTCTATCCAGAAATTCTCTAACTCCTTCTTAGTGTGTGAGGAAAACCTAAGACCACACTGTAGAATCAATTTACCACAACCTACAGGATGAAGTCCTTCTCCCTTAAAACTGAGGCCTTTAGTTGTTAGCAGGTGCAACCCCTCTACCATCCTCCTTCAGTTTAGATTTACTCCTACCCCAGTGAAACAGGCTTGCCTACAGATGGCCAATCTCAGCAGCGACTAGCAGGACTGCTTTTCATCACTACTCTAAAATAGTGAAAGGAAGTGTAAGAAGGTTGTGAGGAGCTATGGTTTCTGTGATGGGGGAACCACAGTGTTAGAACAAAGTTAGAGTCCTGTTAGAAAGTGAGTTTCCTAAGGGTAGAGGTGTACACCATTCTTCTCTAACCAAAGAACATAGAAGGTGAGGCACTTAAAAATATTTGTTGCAAGCATTTTGGCTAGGTACACCCACCAAAATTTTGGTCACTAGAGACTATCCACATCTTCTCCTCTATCCTATGTTCATTTGTCCGCTATATGCTCATTAATTTACTTAGCATGTACTCAGTCATACTTAAAAAAATTCTCCTCAAAGTTCTTACCAATATTGACAAGTTTTGAGACAAAAACTTATCTAAAGCAAGGAAATGTACGTAAAAATATATATGCATACTCATGGATTTAATTTGCCTAGGACTTCCTGCCCTAATGAGATATATCTGCTGTTAAAAATATGTTCCTTTAAAAATGTGTGCATATGCTTTTAGTTTGATGCAAATTAATACTTACTAGTATGAGATTCCTTTAGACAACATAATACTACATTGAATTTTAAATATATTTATGAGATTATTATTTTCACTCTTAAGTTCTTAGAATTATTCACAGGTGATTTAGTATAAGTGATTCACAAATCAGAGATCCTTTTGTTTTTCCATTCTATATGCTACAATTGTTTTTAAGAAAGATTTATACTTTTTAAGGGCCAACTTTCATTAGAGATAAAGTAATAAGCTACTTACAGGATTTCTTCTAACTTGCTCATTTATTTTTTTTATTATTTTTTTTACCTTTTTTTTATTGTTTTAAGTATTACAAATAGTAGTACATATGTCTCCTTTTTTTCCCCCCATTGATCTCCCCCTGACCTCCCCTACCCCCCAGGACATGCCTTCACCTGCCCGCCCTCCCCCCCGCCCCAGTGTCTTGTATCCATTGGTTGTGCTTATATGCATGCATACAAATCCTTTGGTTGGTCTCTTACAGCCCCGCTCGCCCAACCTCCCCTGTCTTCCCAATGTAGTTTGACAGTCTGTTCAATGCTTCTTTGCCTCTGTATCTTTTTCCCACCATTTCTTTCCTTTAAAAAGTTTTGCCTTTGCAGACTAGAAATAAACATAATAACAAAACAAGATAAAACAAAAAATATGTTTGAGACCCAATTTCAATGTCCAACAGTTCCTTATGTGTACATGTCAGCAGTGATATCTGGATGGTGGGCACATGGTGGCAATGCAGGTCCGACCCTCTCTGGTTTGGTCCTAGGTAACCTGCAGTGGTGCATAGCTGCTGACTGCTCACGTGGCAAGGCGTTGTCAGTGTCTTCCATCTCTGGACTGTTTTTTCCTCTTGTCTTAGTGGTTGGAGCACACCTGTCAATTCCTCTCTGTTGCAGGAATCCATCTGGTCTTGGGGTTGTTTTCTGAAAATATACAAATGTATTCTCGACCACAAGTTAATAAAGGAATCTTTTCTATATAATTGATTTGGGATCCTTTTTATTTTTGTTCAAACAATTTTCCTTTGTCTTATTTAGACACCATGTGTGTTTTTAATCGCCGTCTTGCTGTTAGCATTGCAAATGAAACTTAATTTGGTAAAGTAAAAATTTTCTAGATGTAATTTACTTATAGGATATTTTTCCTTACATGATATTGCCCTACTATCCCCCCTTTTTTTTTTATTAATGGAGGTTTTTGTAAATTTTATAATGCAGTCTTGATAACTTTAAATTTAAATTTATTTATTTATTTATTTTTTTGCCCACACATATGACTGCTTTAGGTTCATTGCATATTCAGGAATTTTACCATGAGATGAACTACCAATAGAAATTTTAGTTATTACTTTAAGAACAGCTTTCTGTCCAGTACAATTAACTTTACTTGAATATTCACTTATTTCAATTAGCCTATTTAAATTAATCTGAAAACTCCATTACTATTTTACTGTCAAATTTAATACTCTACCAACAATCTTAGTTTACCCTGTAAATATTAGTGGGAAGGATTATTTGCATTCTTGAGTGGGCCCTGAGCATTCCAGACACTAGGCTGAATTTAGATATAGGGCAACTGCTGTCAACAGAAGTGGGGCACAGACCCTCACCCCCCCAACATAGCAGGGGCTTGAACCCTCACCCCTTCTGAAGGAGGTCTCCTGCCCCCATGGCTGCTTCGCGCTTCCCACACCCAGCTCAGATCGGGACCCAGGGAACAGAAAGAGACTTGGCCCAGCTCACATCGAGATACAGGTGACAGACAGAGACTTGGCCCAGCTCAGATCAGGACCCAGGTAACAGACAAGAGACTTGGCCGACAGCAGTTGCCCTATATCTAACTTGCTCATTTAAATTCCAGTTTTCTTAAACATCAAAGATGCTATTTAAAGGGCAAGTGTTATCTGGGCTAGGCAGAGTATTGTTTAAAGTCTATTATTATGAACTCTCACATGACTTAGATAGTTGCTCAAGTTCCCTATCAAAGAACAGGGCGTTTTAATGATATTTGAAGGAACAGATAAACTTGTAGTGAAACAATAACATTTTCTGGAAATGAAATTCACTTCAGAATACTCTGGGATATATAAGAACAGTAGGGTGGGACACTAAAAATGAAAAGAAGGAAAAATAAGTAATTAATGATGTCACAATTTTACTTAGGTCCTTATGAGTTGCTCAGCAGAATAACTATTCTTTTTTCCTGTATCAATAATTCATTCAAATCTGTAAGAGAAAATGAAATAGGTTGATTTTTATTTTCTATTACTTATACCTAAAGTATTACAACATAAGTTTTTTATTTTTATTGGTATTGTTACATTACTAAAGTGTAGAAATATTATCTCTCTTTCCTCCATTTAACCTCACTTATTTATAGCTAAATTTTGTTAAATATTTTCTCGGCCTGCATCAAAACTACATCAAATAGTATTAAGTAGTATAATTTTTCCTTTAAACATCAATCAAAATTTAGTTAACGCAAGAGAATAAAGAAAATATATTGTATTTGCCTACATATAGCTTTTACTGCGTGTGCCTGCATATAGTTTCTCCTTCCTTCTTGATGTTTCAAGATTCCTTCCTATATTGTTTTCTTTCAGTTTAGAGTACTTCTTTAGTTATAGGTGGTGGTGGAGAGAAAATATACCTGCTGGTGAAAAAAAGTTTTAGTCTTGATTTTGTGACTAAAGTGTCAAGGAATATCTTAATTTCTCCATCATTCCTTTTTTTTAATTTTTAAAAATTTCTTTACTGATTAAGGTATTACATATGTATCCTTATACACCCATTTCCCTCCATTCCCCCACTCATGCTCTCACCCCCAGGTTGTCTGTGTCCACTGGTTAGGCTTATATGCATGCATACAAGTCCTTTGGTTGATCTCCTCCCCTTACCCTCACCCTCTCCTCCCTCCCCTCTGAGGTTTGAAGATAAATATCACATGAGCTCACTCATTTATGGAATATAATGAACAACATAAACTGATGAACAAAAACAGATCCAGAGACAGAGAAACATTGGTCAGACAATCAAACTTTTTTAATTTTTAAATGTATTTTTTATTGATTTCAGAGAGAATAAGGGAGAGGGAGAGAGAGATTGAAACATCAATGATGAGAAAAAATCATTGATTGGCTGCCTCCTGCATGCCCCCCTACTGGGATTTGAGTCCACAACCCGGGCATGTGCCCTTGACTGGAATCAAACCTGGGACCTTTCAGTCCATAGGCCTCTGCTTTATCCATTGAGCCAAACCAGATGGGGCTCTCCATCATTTCTGAAGGATATTTTCACTGAATGTAGGTTGCAGTTTCACATGCTTTTACCCTGAAGACCTTCTATTAGTAAAATGGTATCTGGAAATGTCTTTATCCCACCTTAATATTTAAAATATGTTTTGCTGGATATAATATTTTTGGTTGGTAGTACTTTCTTTTCATTCCACACTCTGAATATGTCAATCTGCCTCCTTCTTGCTTTCATTGTTCCAGGTAATAAATCAGTTGAATTTCTTATTAGGTTTCTCTTGTAAGTCATTTTTCTCTTCCCACTTCAACATTTTCTCTTGCCACCTTCAACATTTTCTCTTTGCCTTTAGCTTTCAACATTTTTGCTTGTAATATGTTTGGCTATGTTTCTTCTGATGTTTATCTTATTTGGCTGCTGTTGAGCTTCTTTTATGTGTAGATTAATATTTATCATCAAATGTGTAAAGTTTCATTATTTCTTTGAAAAAATTTTCCTCATGTTATAATCTTTATTAAAGTTTAAGATAAACATTTTTGCTTTGTCAGATATTAATATAATTATATCAGCTCTCATTTGGTTAGTATTTCTTTGGCATGATTTGATCTTTACTATTTGGAAGTCTACTCTGAGCTATATAGATGTGTTTTCACAGAAGTTATTGTGGATTGCAGTGTTAACAAATTCCAAGATTTTACATAGCACCTCATTGCTACCTCAACCATAATTTGACAAATAGCATGTCTGTGTTTTTTCTAACATAATTTCTTTCATTCTCAATATGTATACTTCATGTCCATCTGTCCTCTCATTCCTTTTGAGAACAGCAGACAAAGGAAGAGAGAAAGCTGAGATTGCTTTCCATTTGAACCATTTCCCTTAGTACAATTTAAGATGAAGATTCTGGAAGGTGGACCTAGTTCAGTAAAGAAAACATATATAAAAACTTTAATATATGTAAAACGAGCCATGTGTCATAAGTACCTTTCCAACTTAAACTCTGATTCTATAATTGTACAGTCTTGTTTCCTCTATTCTACTGAGTCAGTAATCCCTCTGATATCTGAAGGCATAAGGTGTCATTCCATAATGCCTTCCAAGAGATTAGTCTGTGTTTATTACTTCCCTTGAAGGTAAAAAATATTATGTACATGCATAATAACTTATAAAGAAATAACTTATAAATCCCTTTCTTTATAATAACTTATAAAGAAAGGGATTCTAGTGTTTGGACTACCCAATTTGTATCTACATGAATCAAATTAAATTAGTGGCAAATTGACACTACTGCTGATGTCATATAGACTGAAGTTCAAACCAAGTAGTCCCCCTGAAGAAAATTTAAACAGAAAAAAAAGAGAATCATTGTGATGGAATTGTTTCAGATAGATGTAGGAGTTTATACCTCATTGAATATCTCTACAGAACATTATACATATTTTCTCTAGGTCTATATCTAGACGAAGTAAAATTTTGCAAGGAACTATAGTATAGGTA
This sequence comes from Corynorhinus townsendii, assembly GCA_026230045.1. Classification (NCBI taxonomy): domain Eukaryota; kingdom Metazoa; phylum Chordata; class Mammalia; order Chiroptera; family Vespertilionidae; genus Corynorhinus; species Corynorhinus townsendii. The sequence goes on along the minus strand of JAPDVU010000008.1, from coordinate 59,717,607 downwards.
ACTATATTAGAATTATTCAAGGAAATTTACTAATTAATATATTTAGTTTGATCTATGCTTTTAATGGTTAAAGTGTAAGTTTGGTGTACATTAAATTTTGACCCTCATTTTATGTTATTTAAATTGATTGTGTCTAAAACCAAATTGAAATAATAATAATTTTAGACATGCTTTTTAAAATTACATATGCTCCCCTTGAATTTCTGATATCATCCTTTGGGTGTCAGATTTCTCTCCCACTATGAACTATTCATCTAGTATCTTCAGCTGAAGCAACTCACCAGGCTGTTAGCTAAAATAGTGACTTTGTTCAACATATTCATAATTTTGGCCTTAGAATTCTCCTATTAGGACATGTAGAAATCTCAGATATAATGAACCCATGAGTTTCTGTCCTCCCAAATATATAGTTTAGTGTCTGTCTTCCCACGTATTAGCAACTAAAGATGACAAAGGATATGAAAATAGATAACAAAACAAATTTTGCTATCTTAAAAGTGCTAAAAAAATACTATAATTGGAATTGTTTAAAATATATTTTATCTAATAACACAATTTTATTTTGACAGCTAACAGACATTCTACTGTCTCTATATAAAAAATGGAAGATTTTATAAAATATACTTTAACAGAGAACTATCCTCTTATACTGACTTAATATACATCTTCTGTGACAGTAGGGATAGAATATATGTTTCCATATAATTTTCTGCTGCCATTCTCCAAAGTGTAGAAAGTTTCAAGTTATCAAGTTTTCTAAGTATCTTCATACTTAACTTCTTCAATATTTTCATCTGGCATATAAGAAATGCAAGAATGGTACTTGTAAGAAAAATAACAGAGTTGCTATTTGCAGAACTCTTTATAGAAACTGAAATATAAAAATTGGAGTTCTTTTTTTATTAATTTATTTATTGATTAAGGTGTCACATATTTGTCCTCATCCGCTCATTCCATCCCAAACCCCTCCCCATGCATGCCCCCACCTCCCTGTTGTCTGTGACCACTGGTTAGGCTTATATGCATGCATACAAGTCCTTTGGTTGATTGAGTGGAAAAATTCTATCTTTGAAACTTAAGAAACAGATTGCATGTACAAGAAGTAAAAATCTAAGACCAGGGATAGAATACTGGTGCTATAATAATCATGAGTTACTATATATCCACAAAACAGATTGATGTATTTTAGCATAGTGCTTGAACAATTTCATATGTCACTCTACCTGCTTTTCTACCTAGTGTATCATTTCTTGAAGGGTCTCATCACTGGCCTATCCATGGTCCATATTGGATGTTAAATGTAACTAGATTTTATTATTTTTTCTGAGTTTTTCCAACTTCTATGAGTTAGAATTATTACTATTATTATGTTCCACTACACTACAATGAAAACTACCTGTAATTGCTACCTGAACACATCAGTGCCTATCAGCTTGATACTGCTTTAAAAAAAAAAAAAAAGAAATGCTTTTTTTATTGATTAGAGAGAGATAGAGGAAGGGGAAGGGATAGAGAGATAGAAACACTGATGAGAGAGAGAAATATCAATCAGCTGCCTCTGCACATCCCCAACTGGGGATCCAGCCCACAACCTGGGCATGTGTCCCGATCAAGAATTGAACAGGTGACCTTTTGATTCATAGGTTGATGCTCACTCACTGAGCAACACCATCTGGACAGCCTGACACTGTTTTGGTTTGGCCTATATTGAAAAGCAGGAGTATAGGCAGCATGGCCCTCCGAAATAGATAAGGCTTGTATAGTACTGAAGTGATTCCTGCCTAAGATCTACCTAGCATTGACTTTGAAGAAAAGTGGTATGGCCCTAACTGGTTTGGTTCAGTAGGTAGAGTGTCAGCCTGCCAATTGAAAAGTCCCATGAACCTTGGTTGAGGGCACATTCCTTGTAGGAGGTGTACAGGAGGCAGCTGATCAATGTTTCTCTCTCATCCATGTTTCTAACTCTCTATCCTTCTCCCTTCCTCTCTGTAAAAAAAATCAATAAAATATATATTTTTTTAAAAAGAAAAGTGGTATGAATTTCACAAGGACAAAATAAAATTGTAAACTGACCACAAAAGTAGGGGAAGAATGAAGAAATGAAGCCTTATGAGAGGTTAAAAACCAACCATGACTTCCTTCAGCCAAAAGAATAAAATCCATTTGTGTTTATGTGTTCTTTAATGCCCTATATCATCTGGTCTTGCTGACCTATGAGAACCTTTCATTTCATCAGCTCATTCTTTCTCACAACCACTATATTTCAGATAACCTCTCTATTTTTCTTACATCCTGAGCACTCCTCACTGTAAGGCCTTTCCTTAAATAGAATTTAAAATGAATAACTATAGTGCATGAATAATAGATAAGATAAAAAGGGAATCATCTAGAGTCAAAACTATAAGGAAAGCATAAATCCAAGAAGTAAGCAAGCCCCAAAGCAGATGGCTGCCTACAGGGATCTGATAATCATCAGCATTTGGCTTTAAAAAGACAGGATTCATTTTTAGAGAGTGCTGAATAAAATCAAAATCTTGAAAGGGAACAGTTTTAAGTGAAATTTTGGACTAGAGAAACAAACAGCAAGAAATATGAGATAGCAAAGGAATGCATGTCTTCAAAGGGAAAAGAAAATGAAACAAAAAGGAAAAAATCTAATGCAGGTTTGAAATATGGATTCAAACTACCTACATGTCCAGGGACAAAATAGACTAATTTAAAATAGTCCTGGATGATAAGGGTCCAAGGAACCTCATAGAAACAAGGTAAATCTTCTCTAGGAAATTAGCCCACAACCAAGACTCAAATCACACAAAGTGTCTTTGAATATGATCTCAAAATAAAAAATGACCAAATATATGATAAAACAAGTAGAATCAGAAGAAATTAGAAAATGTAAAGTTAGAATTCATATATACATTGATGTTAGAATAACTATATGAGAAATATCTTACATGTTTAGTAAAATATGAGTAGCACTCAAAGCATATCACCAGAATAATTTGAAAACAACTAAGTAGAATGTTTTAATGAAATGAAATGCCCCATGGAAGAGTTAAAAGGAAGATTGGACATATATCAAGAATTGCTGAATTAGTTGCTGAGCTAAAAAGACAATCAAGAATGCAATTTCGGTTTACTAAAAACAGTCAAAAGAGAAATACTGAACAAAGAAAGCACAGAAGTTAAGTGAATAGTTAAATTGTAAAAGTAATTTATGTTATTTGAGAAGAATATAAATATACTGATTGATTATAAATATTGTTAATCAAAATATAGATGAAATAATTTCTGGGAAAATAATTCAAGTATATAAATTTCAGATATAACATCTTTATTTGGAAAGTGTGTATTTATGTGATGAGGGGGGTTGTGGGTAAAAAACATGGACAGATAAACTCAAAACCTCAATCTATCCAATAGAAGGCAAGAAAAACTTGGTAAATTCATAAAATCAGTTTAAATTAAATGGAAACAATCCCTATAAATTTTTCCAGTAAAGTAAAGCAAGTAATAATAATAATAAATAATAAAAGGATTGAATGATTGCAAAAGTAGATAAAAATGCTTACAAGTAAAAACTAAAAGTACACAACAGAAATTTACTTGAATTCATAAGATTTAGTAAAGATGTTAGATACACAAATGAAGTCTGCATTTCTGCACTATAGCAACAAGTAATCAGCAGAGACAAAATGACATAATTTGTAATAGAAACAAAAATATTGTGTACAAAAGAATCAATGTAATATGAGGCTTCTAAAACTTGTATTGAAAGGTTTATGAAAGTTCTCAAATGCATGAAGGAAGATCTACATAGAGAGATATATACTGTTTTGGGATAAGAAAACATATGCAAATTCCCCTGAAATTGATTAATGAGGTCAATCAATTTTCCATCAAATCCCAACAGCTATTTTTTCTCCATATTGATACATTAATTCTAAAATTTGTATAGAAGAGGAAAGAGCCATAAAGAGACAAGAGAATTCTGAGGAATACAGGATTGTAGAACACCATTTCATGTAAATCTGCAAATCCCAAGTGAGGATATCAAGCTTCAGGATTGTTCATGGGCCCCTCCAGAAATGCACCTTCCCTGGTATTGTCCACTGCGCACACTGGTGACCCACTCCTTGAACAGGTTCAGAAACACACTCATGGACAGTGTGTTTAATACCATCATTTTTTCATTAAAAGAAAAATATCAGAATCAATGCAGATGCTCAATAGGGAAAAAAGATAGTAGTATATTCACCTAATGAAATACCATACTTAAGAGAAAATTAACAAGCTGTGGATTCACACTTTAATTGGATGAATTCTCTACTTTTTTTGAGCATGGAAAATCATTTCACAGGAGAATCTATATTATATAATTATATTTATTTAAAGTTCAAAATATTACATAAATATATATACATGCAGACACATCTCTTAAATATACATAAACACAAACAAATACACAAAAACACACATACAAAACTGTAAAGAAAAACAATGGCATAGTAAACATATTTAGGACAAGGTTACCTCTGTTGTGGGAGAATATGAATCATGGGACAATTATAAAGATGAATATAGGGCTTGACATATTGAAAGTATTTTTATTTCTAAAGTAGGGGTACAGGTATATAGTTGTATGCTTTATTATTTGTAAATATCTTTAATATCTTAATTATGCTCTTTTGTATGCACAAAAGAGAACTGAAAAAGAAACAGTGGAAGAAAGTTGTAGCTATTACAACTTTCTTTTAAAAAAATGTATTTATTGATTTTAGTGAAAGAGAGGAAGTAAGAAGGAGAGAGAGAAACATCCATGTGAGAAACATTGATTGACTGCCTCCTGCACACATCCTACTGGGGATTGAGCATGCAACCCAGGCATGTGCCCTGATTGGGAATCAAAGCAGAGACTTTTGGTAAGTGGGACAATGCTCAACCAAAGGAGCCACACCGGCCAGGGATACTGCAACTTTAATATTAAAAATAGAACTATAGAGGACAATGTGAAAGTCCTGAGCATATAGTATAGTACTTTAAGGCATTATAAATTCATTGTCTGTCAACTTGTTTGATTAATAAGTTGAAATGATAAAAATGTTGCTTAAAGAAACTTTGGGGCTATTTTTAGTTTGCTTTGTAAACTTCCTTTTACTTCTTTCTACCCAAGAATGAATGTTCAAGATCATGCTAATGGTTTTCTGCAGAAAATTATGCAAGCAAATATGTGGTCTTGTCTCCCACCCTTGCATTTCCTAACTCCTGTAAATGCAGTTAGCTATTTCATTTATAAGTCCTATCAGGCCCTGAGCAATCCACTCATTTATTTCTTAACTAGAGGCCTGGCACATGAAAATTCGTGCACTTGTGGGGGGGGGGGGGTCCTTCAGCCTGGCCTGCACCCTCTCACAATCCAACACCCCTCGGGTAGGGCCCATAGGCCTGGCCTGAGATCAAGGCCTATCAGGGCTTTCCTTCCTCAGGCTGCAGGCAGCTGGACCCACCTCTGCTGCTGCCACTGCTTGCCATCTGTGCAGCGCTGCCCCCCCTCCCTTGCCACCAGTGGCCTCCCTCTGTAGGTGACAGGCTGGGGTGCAATGGCTTGGCTGGCCTGGGCCTCCCTCTTTCTTTGCTGGGGGGTGGGGCCAGCCCTGTGAATTGCCATCTGCCTACCTTGATCGCCCCTAACGGCTTGCCTACCTACCTGATCACTCCTAACCGCTGGTCTGCCTAACTGATCACCCCTAACTGCTGGTCTGCCTACCTGGTTGCCTTACCTCTTGCCCGGGGGTGGGGCCAGCACTGACTTCTGGTTGGTCAGCCTGCGGTCATTACTGGTCATTACGACCCAGGGTTTTTATATGTTAGAATTTTTATTCATTTGATCAGTCACAAAACACTTATTTATACCTACTTTGTGGCAAGAACTTTGTACCCTGTGAATACAACTTTGGATAAAAGCATAGATTTACCTGGATATACTCATTACTGACCAGAACAGAAAGACCCTGATCCTACCGTAAGTGGTGTCTGAAATCATACTTAATCTATGTCCTGAACTCTAGGTATCTTTATTGGCATCCTGAACCCTGATTTTCAAGAGGTGTTTGCCAATGTCCCATCAGGAAAAGAGGAAGACTAAGGGATGCTTTTGGGTCCTGTGTGCAATATTTTTTGGAGAGTAGCTCTGGGGAACCTTCCTCTGAATGTGACCACTTAATTTTTAATTTTGGAAGCAAACCCTTCTTGTTAAGCAAGCAGAATCGAAAGCAGCCCAGCTTGTTTAACTGAAGCTGAGGTAATTGATTTTAACCATTTGAGCTTCATTCTTCAGGATCCTGCCAATAATTAACTACTATATTGTGTGGCTAGAGACTTGTGAGTTGTGTGATCAAACTGCTAGCATGGCATTGCTGAGATGTGGAGACTAGTATTTCATGGAAGCATCAGGTATACATGTGCTCCTCCTTTAACTGTTGTGTTAAAGAAAGTAAAATTCTCTAGGGAGAAACATGAAATAATAATGAAAACATTATACATATAATTATTCAAAATTTTAATTGGGAAAAAGTGGATAATGACTAGCTTTCATAATAATAAAATGAAACAAAAGATGAGGCAGACACCATGACATTACTTAATATTAGTATTTTTAAGAAAGCATGAAAATGTAAAGTAACACAGTGATATTGCAAAATGAGAGTATTAGAAACCACAAGCTATGGGGATACAGTAATAAATCAGAAATGGTCTCTGCCTTCAAAAGGATGGAATTCAAGAAGAGTATATAATACATGTTCAAAAATATCTAAAACAAAATGTAGAATAGGGTAACTGCTCTAACAGAGGTATGAACAAAATTTTCTGAGCTAAAAATGAAGTTTTCACTCATGGATTTATAAGTAAGGAAAGAAAACAGAATGATCAAGTAATTTGGGAATATAGGATTTGGGAAATAATAAATTGTTCAATATTCTTAAGAGAAAATTAGTAATTATCATATTGAGGCTTACATATTAGAATATCAGTACTGGACTTTATGTGATAAGTGATAGAACTGAAGGATTTTGATGGTGTATGTTTTATTGGATAGGGGTATGTTATAATTATAACCTAATTGTTCAAAGAATATTTAGGCTGTAGAGTCCTGATTAAAAATGGTTTGAAATATAAGATTGGAGACCATAAAAGACATTAAACTGAGGTCTGAGGAAGCTTGGAAATATCAAGATATATATGGAGTGGAATAATAGTGATAAATATAATTAATATTGTAGCCACAAAATGTGGAAAACTTGACAAAATAATGGATGTGAGAGTATTGAAAGTAGATAATAAATAATTCAATTTAACAAACATTTTTGAGTGCTTGCCTTTTCAGAGAATATGTTGCATTCTGGGTTCTCAGGTTAAAGAATTTATAGCCTATATAATTAAAATGATAATAGCATCACCAATAATAATAATGTCAGCAATAACAAAAGAGAAAATAAAATTACCCCTGGGGATAATATAACAAGTTTGATTTAAGCATAAGTTGAGTTTGACGTGACAGAGACAATTAAGAAGGTAGATGTTAAATAGTATTTGGAAATTTGGAAGGGTAAATGCAAAACATGAGACATAATTGGGTGTTGATTCATAACAGAGAAGTGGTATTTGAAGCTGTAGAGAATAGATGAAGAGACTATAGGAAAAGAGAAAAATACCCCACTACATTATTTACTACATTTAAAGTTTTGAAAGGTGAAAACTATTTAATAAGAGAAATAGGAAAAGTTATCAGAAAAGTTAGGTGATGTGAGGCATTTCAATGTTTTGGAGGCTAAGGAAGGGAGAATTTCAAGAAATAGATATGATGATAAAGCCCAAATGGTAAGTATTATTACATAACTATATATATATAGTTATGTAATAATATATATATATATATGCAATTATCAATTCATTAATAACACTTTTTATTATTAGCTTTAGGTTGAAGAATGAAGAAATCAAAATGCCATAGTGTAGGGACACACCAGTGATTCAAAAGCAGACAATGACATTGCTCTATCCACTGAGCCAAACCAGTGTAAAAAGTTTTGAGCTGAAATAAAGGATTATACTAAAAAGGTAGGTCAAAGAAAGACACATTTTAAAGACTTTTTTCCTATAATGTGGTCCTTTATAAAGGAAGGAGATAAAAGAACGTATATAAAGAGGAAGAAGTTGATAGAGCCAAGTGTCATGGTTAATAGTTGTCTGTTGGTCATCTAGTGTTATTTTACCCCCTTCTTTCCCAATTTTGGTTTGAAAATCTACCTTTTTATTCTTGGTCTTTGTGATTGTGGTAGAGTTGAATTCATACTCTTTTTATCCCCTGTTCTTCCTAATTTCAAGTGTCATGGACCAGATCTGATTATCCATGCACTTATTTCAACTGGTGAGAGAGACTGATCTTCAAACTATGATATCAGGGACCACTGAGACCCAATTATTGGGTTTTTGTTTGTCCTAAGAGGAGAAGTGGACTCTTATTCTTCTCCATCTGGTGATGGATTAAAGTGACCCTGGGATTTCTTGGGTTCTCTATCTGGGAACTGAAAATGAAGTAGAATCCATAGCTGGAAATGGAAAGAGAATCCTCATGGCAACCTTTAGTCCCTGTGTCTTCTCATTCCTAAATCCAGCTATAATTTTGGGATTTTGATTGAAATGAATCTGTGAATTCTTATTATTTTAAAAATATATTTTATTGATTTTTACAGAGAGGAAGGGAGAGGGATAGAGAGTCAGAAACATTGATGAGAGAATAACATAGATTAGCTGCCTCCTGCACAACCCCCATTGGGGACGTGGCCCCAACCAAGGTACGTGCCCTTGACAAGAATCGAACCTGGGACCTTTCAGTCTGCAGGCCGACACTATCCACTGAGCCAAAACAGCCAGGGCTGAATTCTTATTATTGACTGAATGTTAAATTTTATTTTTATTATTTGCCACTGAAGGAGTCTTAGGTGGCACATAGGTCTCATAGAGGATGAGGGAAATGGATTAAAGTGGAATATGGATTTTTGAAACAGTGGAAGCAAAGGAGAAAATTGTCAATTATATGTACCTAAAAATTAAAGACTAACCTTAGACCCTCCTTAATAGATGAGACAAGAATAGATGCTGAAGATAAAGGGGGTACAAATTAGATTGAACATTTGAAAAGTGTGAAAAAGTTATGAGTCAGCTCCTGTGCAAAGTAAATGAGAGAGCCAACCAGAAATGATTAATTGGCTGCCTTTGATTTTGTCCAAATAAGGTCAATGTGCTTTAAACATGCTTGGCAGCTTAGAAGTGAGGCAAAACACAGGCAATGAGACTTGTAGTGCATCAAAAATCATAGAAGCCCTACCTGGTTTGGCTCAGTGGATAGAGCATCAGCCTGGGGACTGAAGGGTCCCAGGTTTGATTCCGATCAAGGGCATGTGCTTGGGTTGTGGGCTCCATCCCCAGTGGTGTCATCCAGGAGGCAGCCAATCAATGTTTCTTTCTCTCTCTCCCTCTTCCTTCCTATCTGAAGTCAATAAAAATATATTTAAAAAAAAAACACAACAGTGATAGAAAATCCTAGAAGAGAAAAATTCTGGGATTTTGAGGTGCTTGGATCAGTAATAGCTGATTGTGACATTGAGGCAGATAAGGGGGTATCTATAGTCAAAACAGACATGGTATTGACTACAAGAAAAGTGAGAAATTGAGGGACAAGTCATTCAAAGTATAAGAGGAAGTTTTCACTGAGAGTGAAAATAAATTAAAAAAAATACATATAGCATAGCCATAGAGGTTGTTTTCAGAGTAGAGAATTTTAAGTTCTTAGGGCTTGAAAGCTGAATTAAGACAGTATGTTTTAGGTTGAAGCTCTTTCACTGGGTGGCTAAAATGGAAGTGAAATTTCTAAAAATGAGAACTTGAAAAAATTGTCTTCAAGGAATATCATAGAGGAGAGGAAAATGGCAGAAGCTCTGTATGAAAGACATCTGTAAACCAGGTAGAGAGGTGATTTCAGAAGTAGGCCAGGGCTCTCAACATTAGCAGCCTCTGGGTCTGTCTCAGCATGGGAGCAGGTGCTATGGAAACTGCAATGGGTTTCACAATAAGGAAGATTTGGGAGTAATTGTGTTAGAATGCTTATTGAATGAGACAATAGTAAATTTCTCATTCCTTCTGTATTAAAATATACCTGGGACTTATTTTAATAATATGCAGTAAGACATGCAGACATGGAAAAGACTTTCATGAAGAGAGATGTTTTTACTTACAGATTCCTAGAAACACAAGGCACAGCATACCACCCACCACCTGGAAAAGGTCCAGGATTGGTCAGAAGGCAGAAGAGGGGAGGGGATCATGGCCCAGAGTCTTTACCAGGGTTTTCACGGGGGAAAAAATGGGTGAGGCAGCGTAGGGATGCTGAGTAAGCTTTAAAATTAGACAGTTCAAACAATTTTGGCAGGCCCTGGACTCTATGGGTAGTCCCTAGTTGTCTGGTACCTGGCCCTGGGGTTATGGAGGCAAGAAAAATACTGGCCTGGTTGTGAGAGTTTAATAAAGGAGATGGTTGAGGATGTGGGCTCTGGGTTGGTTGGTTTGTTGTTGCAAGGCACGTGTCCAGGGAAGTCATGGATGTCTTTATAATTAGCTAGCCTTAGGAGGGGCAGTCTTTCCGGGATCAAGGCCCCCAAATGCCAGAGCATTAAGAATATACAAGAATACAGACAAGAATATAGACACACACACACAATTCTGTAACTACATCTGATGATAGATGTTAACTAGATTTATTATGGTGATCATTCCATAATATATACAGATATCAAATCATTATGTTATGCATCTGTAACTAATATGTTTTATGTCAATTACACCTTAATCTTAAAAAGAATATAAACAATAAGAAAATATAATCAATACAACTTTTCACTTAATTAGGTTTATATAAAGAATAGAGGAAGTAGCTAATCATATTTTCCCTTTCATTGGGTGGTTTAAATCTGAATGTACATTTATAAAAATTTAAGATTTGAATAATTTTTCTTAAAGCAGACCTTAGGATGTAAAAAAAAAATTATTAATAAAATTACTCATTATTTAGAGTACTTGCCAGTTACTATGCTAAGAACTTTATAAACATTATAATATTTAATCTTCATATGAAATATAATGAGCTAACTATTACTAGTATGCCTATTTACACCTAGAAAACTGAAGCTGAGATAATTTAAATAACTTACTCAAGGTCACCGTGATACAAATACAGGTCTGTCTGGATTCAAACACCAGACTTTTCAAGGCTGTATTTGCACATTTCCCTTGGAATGTTTCATTTACTGAGGGAGATTACCCATGCCCTATCCTTTACTGGAGACACGGTTTTGATCAAATGAGTATAGAAGTTGGTATCACCTCAGTGGTTTCTGATTTGCTTAGAATAAAAACATGTTTGCATTAGGTTTTCACTGTTAATAAAAGCAGTCCTTACAATGACACATGGCACACAGTCCATTTTAAGCTTTTATTTTGAACATGACAGTGGCATGTAATTTAAAGAAAAAAATCAGCCTAACACTAAGTGTACAAGGCAATAAATCTCATGTCCCCAGAGCAACGTTTTTCTGCCACCCACTTCCTTCAGACATAAAGAGATGTGGGACTCTAGCCAGAGAAATATAATAAAATGTATGAACAGTTATAAATGAAATACAATCAGAGGCCTGCAATCTGCTTCTTTGCTAGCTTGCTTTATTTCTTCCTTGAGGATTCTATTTCTTCTTCTCCTTCACCATGCTATTCCATTTCCTTTGCTTTCATTTTCCTACTTTTGCCGCTATTTATAATATTTGTCCTTTCCCTTTCATTCATTTTTATATGTTTTCTTTCTTGTTGGGGGGGGGGGGACCATAGTGATTTTATTCCCATGTGATTTTATTCCAAACTCAGACTTATAGTTTGCTTTTTCTATTGCCTTTTACTACATTTTCTTGCTCGATACTAATTTCTTTTCCTTCTGTTTCTTTTGCCTGTAGTTGCTTGGTATTAATGCTTTGATCTGACTTCTAAGTTGGAAAAAGCTATCATATTTAGATTTTTTTTCTCTTATCAAAACAACTCTTACTCTAGCTCCTGGGATCATACATCAGAATCCCTAAGTCTAAGAAACAGTATCAAAATATACTGAAGAGGTTCACTCATTCACTTATGCAGGCAAGAATACTAGTACATTTGTTCATTTACTCTCTCTTGTCTGTCTATCCATCCTTTCATCCTTTCATCAAGCATTTATTGAGTAACTTATGCTTACTTATTCATTCAATCAATGAACATTTATAGAGCACCTAGGATGTGCCAAGGAACAAGTGGCAAATGGGGATGAGCTAAGTACAAGCAATAAGTGAGTGGTTTATTGTCAGTAGAGAATCTAAAAACAATAACAAAATCAACTAAAAGTCTGCTTTTTATTATAATGTGCTAGGAATTCTAAACAATGTTAGTTATAAAATTATGGACGCTGTCTGTTTCCACCACTTCCCCTCTCTCTTTTAGATATGGCATTAAACAGATAAAAATCTCTGGCCTTTTAAAATTTATATAGCAGAAGAGAGGATGTGTGTATATCTGTATTTGTCTGTGTGTAAATATGTAATTATGAGCATGTTAATATATGTATATATAATTGTATAAATGTATACATAATTCTAGTAATTAAATTGAAGATACACATTATTTTTGCATACAAAGACTATGAACAACTAGAGATTTTATATGCTCAACTATAAATTAGTAAAATGAGTTGATAGATCCATCAAGGCATTAGCTGCTGATAGTAATGATTGAGATTAATTGGGTTTCATATATATCTTCTCTCACTGTTTCTAGATTTAATAGGGCTTAGGGTAACTTTTAAAAGTACAATTTCCCTGGCCCCATTCAGAAAAAAATTTAATTCTATTGCTCTAGAGTATGGCTTAAGTATTAGTGTTTTTTATATGTCCATCTGTAATTTGAGTGTGCAATCAGTTCTGAGAAGCACACCCTAGAAATACCCAAGTAGCATATCAAGAGGAAGCTAAACTGGATACATAGGTTGAATTGTGACCCTAACATATATTGAAATCTTAACTCCCTATTAGAAAGAGTGCAACCTATTAGAAAGTTTAGAAATAAGGTCATTGCAGATATAATTAATTAAGATGATTTCATATTGGAGTAGACTGGACTCTTTTTTTTTTCCCCCTCCTCATTCCCTCTCACTCTCTCTCTGACCAAAAGGTTGAACTGACATGGCTGTTTACTCCCTTCCTCATGTTGGGCTTCAGAGGAATCTGAGCAGAGAAAATGTAACAACCCCTCCTCCCCGAAGAGACTAGAGGATTTAAACTGGTATATGGAGGATGCTGACATCAGACAGAAGACAGTCAAGCACTGCTGAGGTTAAAATAGCTTGGGAATTATTGGAGTTTTATTCTAACTTCTTCTTGGCCATAGCCTGGGGACAAAATAATGCTTGCCCTCATATGTGGGTTCAGGTGTATAGAAATAAATGAGTAGCTAGTGAAAAAGATCTATGCTATAACAAAATGAGATTAACTAACATTAGGCAAATTCTTCCCCATCCTTCTCTTTCCAAAACCCTAGGGTTTAAAACTAAATATATATTCTTCCTGTGAAGAGTAAGTACCTGATGTGAGGGTTTATTTTATGGAATGGGAGTGATTAAATCTGGTTTTCTTAGATACTTCTATTCTTGTTTTTTTTGTACTCCACACCTCTGGATTTAGCAGACTGAAAATACTGGGTTCCAGCCTTAATTCTCATTGCCTGAAAGAGTTGCTGATATCTCTGGGGGAATAACATAACATCAGAATAACATGACACTTAGCAGAAACAACAATTTTAAATTATCATCACAGCGTGAGACCATGATAAAAAATAAAAAATAAATTTTGAAAAGCTTGGCCATTGTGGCTTGGTAGTTGAGTGTTGATTTATGAACCAGGAGGTCAAGGTCAAGGTGTAATTCCTGGTCAGAGTATGTTGCCTGGGTTGCAGGTTCAATCCCCAGTGCAGTGTGGGGGAGGGGGGGGGTGGAGGCAGCCAATCAATGATTCTTTCTTATCATTGATGTTTGTGTCTCTCCCTCTCCCTTCCTCTCTGAAATTAATGAAATTTATTAAAAATACATATTAGATAATTTCAGAAGGATTACAACTGAGAAACTCATTAAATCTTTATATGTAGTATTTATATCAAGAAGTGGGGAAGTGAGACTAAGAAATGTAAACATGTTCTAATTTCTAATTTTATTGAGAGAGATACAGTTATCAATTTAAAAAAGAAAGGAAAATACTAAAAATAGAAAAACGAGCAAAAATAAGTCGAGAGTAATATGTCTATATGGAAAATTTAGATTGGTTAAAAGACAATTTCTGACAGATTGTGGATAACAACTAAAATCTTGCTAAATGCTAATTAAAAGAGACATCCAAAACATGAAAACATAACTAAGAATATAAAGAAGAAGCCATATTGAGGCTGATAGGAGGGGTGGAGATGTTGAGCAGGCTGGTCCTACACCTATGTGTCATGGTTAAATATCAGGAGGGATACCTCCACTGAAGAGGTCCCCTCTGAGGAAGGAGGGGTCCCATCCCCACACCAGGCCTCACAGCCCAGAGTTTAAGTGGCAGGAAGAGAAGTTCCCATAATTTCTGGCTGTAACAACCAGCAAGGATTGTGGCTATATGAAATGGAGGCCTTCTGGAGTCCCAGGCAATTCCTCTTAAAGGGCCATCACACAGACTTATTTGAACTCACTTGATCTGAGCTCCAGTTTTGGGGCAGCAGCTCCAAAGGCTCCAGGGACATACAGGGAGAAACTGAATTGTTAGCATCAGAGTGAGAGCTGGAGGGGCAGCTTTCTCACAGACAGAAGTGCTAGCAGAGGCCAATGTTCTTTTCCTGAGTCCTCCCTCTACAGAACCAGCAGGCAAGCTCTGTATCTGAATTTCAAACAAGCAGCATCTTCCCTCCACCTACCCTGTACATCTTGCTAACTGGTACTAGTGGCAGCCTGCCTTGTTTCACAGTTTGGACTCACTGGACACTTCCAAGCCCAGCAGAACTATCAGCCATTTAATGTAAATCATTTTGTAGCTCATACTGGGTGACCCCGCACAGTGCACAGGCAGTGGGTGACCTTGGCCTGTACCTTCCAGGAGGCTCCAGAGCTAGCATACCTGGTGGACAGACTCAGAATATGCCAAAGCACCACCCAGCCACTTTCAAGAGTAACATACTCAAGGAGCAGACTTGGTGAGTACCTAAGCCCCGCTGACATGAGTTTTGATCCATAGGATTGACCATTGCACAGCTGATCTTCCACAGTGGTTGAGACCAGTCCTTGCAACCAATAAGCATCAGGGTAAATCCCTCCCATTAACAAGCCAAAGGTAATAAAGACTCAACTCTAGCAGGAGGTTGTACATAGCCCACACAGAAGGCTGCACCCAGATCACCCAGCTCGGATGAACAGGAAAGCTACTCCACAGGGCTCTACAGGACATCTATTGCTTAAGGCCACTCCATCAAAACTGGGAGATATAATAGCTCTACCTAATACATAGAAACAAACACAGGGAGGCAGCTAAAATGAGGAGAAAAAGAAACATGTCCCAAATTATAAAGTAGAACAAAATTCCAGAAAAAGAACTAAACAAAATGAAGATAGGCAATCTACTGGATGCAAAACACTGCTTACAAGGTGCTCAATGAACTTAGGGGAACATTATATAAATTTAGTGAGAACTTCAACAAAGAAATGGGAAACATAAAAATGGAGATAGAAAGCATAAAATAGAACCAGTCCAAAATAAAGAATATGCTAATATGAAATGAAGAATACATTACAGGGAATAAATAGTAGAGTAGATGAAGCAGAAGGTCAAATCAGTGATTTGGAAGATAAGGAAGCAGAAAATACCAAATCAGATCAGCAAAAAGAAAGAAAAATAAATGAGGATGGTATAAGGAGCCTCTGGGACAACTTTGTAAGTTATATAAATGTCTGATCTCAGAGTTGTGCACCTGATATTAAT
Organism: Corynorhinus townsendii; assembly: GCA_026230045.1. NCBI lineage: Eukaryota > Metazoa > Chordata > Mammalia > Chiroptera > Vespertilionidae > Corynorhinus > Corynorhinus townsendii. Next base: position 59,701,480 of record JAPDVU010000008.1, on the reverse strand, counting down.
AGGATGTTGTACATAAACTGTAATTGAAAAATAAAAATATTTAAAAATAGCTAACCCGGAAATCAATTAAAAATAATATATTACAGCCATATTTGTTTTATGATAGGAATGATTTAATAACACACAATCCAGAAATTTAATCTAACAAATTAAGTAATTCAAATACTTAATTCTGTGATCACTACTTATATAGAAAATTAATTTTTAAAATGAATACTCATTAATGGTGATGATTATGAATAACTAAGAAGTATAAGGACACTTTCTTAGTATGATAAAGGGTATAAGCAAAACTTCATTGGGGAGGATTGGGGAGGTTTGGAGATCAAACCAAAGGACTTGTATGCATGCATATAAGCATAATCAATGGACACAGACACTAAAGGGGTGAGGGCATGCGCCAGAGGTTGGGGAGGCTAGCAGGAGGTCAATGGGGGGAAAAGGAGGCATACATACTACTATTTGTAATAATTTAAACAATAAAATAAATTTGAGTAAACATCATCCTAAATGAGACTCTTTGAGATTGTTTTCTTAAAACAAAGATGGTCACTTTATCAGGGACTTAGGCCATGCCTCACATCCTCTTGGCTCATCTTTTACTCCACTCATTCTAGCCACATGGGTATAAGCTAACATTGTCTCAGCTACCTCACACATCATCACTGTCTTTCCTACAATGACTTGAGAAACCTATGAAAATTTAACCAGTATTCATGCATGTAAGGCCCAGAAGGGCGAATGAGTTCATAGCTCATGGACAGTTCTTGAACAATGGGGGATATGAGCCAGAAGATAAGTGTTCCTCTCTTCCCTCTTTTAAGTGAACATCTGTGAGGTGTAGTCTTCATATCTGATATTACCTTGATGATAGCAAGACCCATTTGTTACAGAGGTAATCAATCAATTACTCGCCCTTGTATTCGCTTTCCCTCCTTATACATTTTACTCTCATCAGTCTCCTGCTCCTCTTCCTTGGGATTTTCTCCACAAATGAACAACTTGTTTTTCTTGGTTAATCCTGGATAAGACAAAGCTATAATCATTCTATTCAGCATTGTGTGAGGGTCTTATACTATCATTGAAAGTATAAGCCTTGGAAGAAGGATATACAAGTTAATGATACCTGTAGATGTTATGATTATTTAATTAGAACATTCAAAATAATTTGAAGATAGATTACTGAATATACTAAGAGAATTTAGCAATCTGAATTGATATAAGATTAATTATATATCGATATACCAACAGTAAATAGCTGGATAGTAAAAAATAAAAACAAATGAATAAACATAAAACCTACATACAATAGTAGCAGAACATCTAAGTGCATTTAACTAAACATATTTAAGGCTTCCAAATAAAAACATTTAAATTATACTAAGTATAAAAAGACAATGAATAGGAACATATACCATCATGGATAATAGTAGTTAATATCATGAAGAACTCATTCAAATCAAAATCCACCTATATATCAATAATATTTCAAATAAAATTCCAACAGCAGTACTTTTAGAGATTGATAATTTGAGTGTCAAATTTTTTGAAAGATTAAAGTACCAAGAATATTCAAGGCATTTCTGAAGAGGAAGTCAGGATGAGTGTGCTATTACTCTTTTGTAGATTAGAACTTAGTTTGAAACCTAATAATTACTTGAAAAAGAAAAACAGGACTGTGCTGAAGGGAATACATGTGCAAGAGTGAGTGTGGTTGATGCATCTGGAATTTATAGAAATGTCATGTTATAAAATATGTTGGATGCCACAGATCAGAAATTAGTGTTTAAAGTAGAGGGGAAAAAATTGGAACATGTGTAATATGATGGCATTTTAGTAGATATTGGGAATGAAGACTTGGAAGAGAGGCTAGGTTGGGAGGCTTTTAAATGGCAGGAAATGAATATGTAATAAGTATAATAAAACCAATATATCATTTTAAGAACTAATGGATTTAGGTTCATAAAGTCTAAAATAAATTAAGACAATTATTGAGCAGGTTCGATGTGCCAGGCACTTGACATATATTATTTATAAGCAATTCGCACCAGGCAGATTTTATTATTTTAAAATAATATATAAGAAAACTAAGTTTCAGAAAGGTTCAATTATTTATCAGAAACACTGAACCAATAAGCAATTGAGTCACAGTTCATGTTTTAGTTGACATATGACTTCTATACTGAAGGAAATATTATTTAAATAAAAATCATTGTGATATATAGATATGGTAGCAATTGTTGAAGGTGGCGTTGAAATTATGCCAGTTTGATAGAGAACAATACTATATTTTATTCCATTTTGGTCCCATACTCACTCTGAATTATCTCCAGAAGAGTTTAACAGATTGTCTGAAACTCAAATAATCCAGAGTGGAGAATAGGCCCAAAAGGGATCATTTAAACTCATCTTTATATTCATAACTTAGAATTTGGTTATGATTTTGAAAGAGTACCTTTAGGGGTCCTGTGTTCTCTGTATCCTCGCTGGTTTACTGTGTGAGCTTCACTAAATCAAGTCAGCTCTCTGCTCCTCATTTCATCAGTAAAATGACAATTACAGTGCCAGGCCTGATTATCACATAGGATAACTCTGATAATCATGTGACAAGTCATGAATGCATAAGGAGACAGTTCTGCATGATGAATTACAAGTTCCATTCCATTCATTTTAAATATCAAAATGTGATGCAATCAAGGTATTGGTTAACAAACTAGTAACTAGACCATGGATAAAAAGATGAGCAATATTTAAAGAAGTCTTTTCCCTACTTGTCTTCCAATGAAAATATGATGCTAATTGGGGCTGGAATAAGAATAATTAATAAAGAGCCCCTTTAGAACCTTGCCTCCATCCAATGCCTATACATTTATTATACAAAGTAATCAGTAATGGGATGAATTTTTTACATTTACATATTGTAACATTTAGAAGTCATTTAAAACACACCATCTTATATTGTTTGTATGCCTAAGTTAAATTAACATTTTAAAATTCCTCAAAACCGAATATTGTTTAAGACTTTATGTAGTCTTTAGTATAGATACATTATTTAAATGGATATGACTGTCCACATCTATTGCTTTTTATGATGATAGATGTATATAGAGGATGAATTTCAGTGACATAACAGGAAGTCTTGACTAGAAAGTATAAGCATAACATTTTCTAAAGCCTCAGCAGTTGTAAACATGATTGAGGAGAGTAAGTAGGTTTGCCAAGGCCTGTTAGAGTAGAACAATAATTTTATTCAAAATGATAACTGATTTTCAAGCATAATTGCTACTACAGAAACAGAGAGACTTGCAAATTTGAAAATTTTATTTGACCAACAAATGGATCTGATGCATAACTCCTAGAAAGAACATAACTGGTTTGAATATCCATTTTCTCATAGCCTCTATTTTTTTCTTATATTATCTCAATTAATCGTTTTAGGAAATGATTCTATTTTATGTTTTTTTAGAGAGAAATGCAGTACAATTTTATACACTAAACACATGCATACAAACACAAACATCTCTGTGTTTGCGTGCATGTATATACGTGTGTGTTTGTGTGTGTGTGATTTTGACTTAAATATGAAGTGTGTCTGGAAGATCATGTATTCTAGTCTGTCCATTTTCCTATGCATACATCCATCATCTTTAATGGCTCTTCGTTGCATATAAAACCAGGTTCCTCTTCTCTGTAGTTGGCTGGCTGTCTCCTTTTGGATATTCTTAAGAACTTCCAATTTAGCATATTAAAATTGAATTCTATTATCCCTATCAGTTATGTGATGCATAAGTATGTCATTCCAGTGATTAACTGGGTGTGATTTCCACTTAAATGTTATAGCCAGTAATTATAAAGCATTCAATAATAATGTGAAGTCCATATTCACAAACTACAATGGTTAATATAGCTTTGCTTATTAATGCACATTAATTAACATAATTGAAATTAATCTTAATATTTCTGAACCGTATGCCATTGCATATTTGTGACTAATTTTGAATTTAATACAGCACATAAAAGTGTTTAGGAGAATTGTTTAGTTTTCCAGTCTGTCATAGGAAAACACTTTAATCAGAATATTTCCACGGCTATTAATATATGTTTGATCTTTGGATTCATTAATATTATGTCTGAAAAAAATTGTTACATACACATATAACAAAGTATATGAATGATGATTTGTTATGTAGACATAATTAATATTTCATTCATAATCATGAAAATCTGCTAGCACAATGTATTTTAAGCTTGGACTAGCTGTTTTTAATTAGTTGTTGTTGCTATTATTTTTTTATATTATTACTAGTACATCTCTGCTGGGGTTTAAATGGAATCACCAAAGAGAAGCTAAATATCGCATCCTCTGTAGATTTTTTTTTTAGTAATTTACCAAAGAGGACAGGCAAATCTATGATTTGCAACAATATTCACCATTGCATCCTTCAGTTGTGCTACATATGGCATGGAAAAATAGACTCAAGTAAACTTTTTCATATGCATGTTTAGGAGACATTGAAAAGCACTGCATTTTTAAAGGTTTTTTTTGGCCCTGGCTAGTGTGGCTCAGTCAGTTGGGGCATCATCCTGCGCACTGAAAGGTCACAAGTTTAATTCCCAGGCAGGGCACATGCACAGGTCGGGTTTGGTCCCTGGTTGGGTGCGTATGGGTGTGGATGATTTATGTTTCTCTCTCACATCAGTGTTTCTCTCTCTAATGCTCTCCCTTCCTCTCTCTTAGAAATCAATAAAAACATATCCTTGGGTGAGGATTTAAAAAAAAAGTTTTCTTTCTAAGACCAGAAGTGATCATCATACTCAGTTTTCAATGACTAAGTGTAATTTATTGGTTGTTTTCTTTAGAAGTTCTTGAGGGTTAGAGTCTATATATATATATATATATATTTTTTTTTTAATTCTATGATTTTTATTGTTGTATTGGAGTAGAAAATGAAATAGTGGTGTGAATGATTATAAATTCTTTGTTCTGTGTTCAAATGTTTATTACAGATGTAAAGTGAAATTATATAGCTTAAACAATTGAGTGAATGGCTAGCATAGTTAGAGAACAAAAATGGAGAGTTTTTCTCTACATTTTGTTTGTTTGTTTGTTTGTTTGTAATTTAAACAAATCTACCGAATGTATCAAGTGATATTCAGTGTAAAGCATGTTATAAGTAGTAAGATTAGAGAAGACCTGGACTTGTGCTTTGGATAATTATCTTCATAAGCTGTAAAATTACTGAACAATAGAAGCAGTCAAGGCATATGACAACTCAGAGCCGTGGTAGTGATGGGGCCAAGCCTTACTGTGGTTTCCAGTGGGCAGAGATCATTTTTAAGCCGGTGTGACTGAAGAGGACATTGGGGAGGAAAAGGATTTGATGGGAGACATCAAGGTTAGGGACTTCTAGATAGATGCATAAAAAGAGCAAGCAAGCTGTCCGGAGGGAGTAAACACAGGGTGGGCAAAAGTCATTGTACAGTTGTTGGTACGGAAAAAGACATGCAGTTTTATTAACTGTGTTTTACGTACTCACAAGTCTAAACCTCCCTTTGCCCACACCTGTATTTATTTACATACATCTTATGAGAAACCAGGATGGAAACATATGTTGTATTTTAGGGCCTGAATGCCAAACTAAAAACGTTGGAATTTAATCTCTAGGAAATGAGGAGCAAAAGAGCAGTTGGAAATCTGGACCATTCTTGCTGTCACAAAGGTAAGATTTCCTTCTTTTTATACCTGAGTTGTATTCCACTATGTAAATGTACCATAGCTTTTTTTTCACTCATCTCCTGATAGGCACTTGGGCTGCTTCCAAATCTTGACTATCCTATCTAATAAAGAGGGAATATGCTAATTGACCATCACTCCATCACAAAGATGGCTGCACCCACAGCTAAGGCCAAGGTCCCATAAGGAGCCTTAATGAGCAATCAGCAGGGACCTGAGGCTACGCTCTCCCCTGCTGCCATAGGGCCTGACAGGGGACCTCAGGCTGTGTCCCCCACCCGGCAGGGCTTGACAGGGGATCTCAAGGTGCACTTCCCATCCTGGTGTTGGGCTAGGGGACCTCAAGCTGCTCCCCCCACCCCAATGCTAGGCTGGGGGACCTCAGGCTGAGGCCCCCACCCAGCAGGGCTTGACAGGGGACCTGAGGCTGCACCCCCCCACCCCGACCTGGTGGGGCTTAACAGGGGACCTCAGGCCATGCCCCCTGTCCTGGCACTGGGCCAGGGTACCTGAGGCTATGTCCCCTGTCCAGCGGGGCTTGACAAGCGTGGGACTGGCCGGGTCTGGATCTTGCCCAATTGGAGGGGGGGGGGGGCGGTGCACGGCTGGGTCTGGGTCTCACGAGATTTTGAGGCGCATGTGGGTGAGCGGGGACTTAACTCTGGGGCCTGTGATGCGCCCCAGACTCTGACAGAAGGAAGGTTTTCATATACATTTTACTAATTTTCTTTCATCTCTGACACTTCTATTATAGAGAAAGGGCAAATAGCAATATTAAATTATTTCCTCTAACTAATCCTGTGCACCAGGCCACTAGTTGTAAATAAGGCTGCAATGAACATACAGGTGCATATAATCTTTTGAGTTTCTGTTTCTTCAGATATATTCCAGAAGTGGAATTATTGGGTCATAAGTATTGCCAATGTTATCACTAATAAGGGCTTAATCTTTAACATTTACAGGAAACTCATACAACTTAACAAAAGGAAGATAAACAACCCAATCAAAAATGGGCAAGGGACCTAAATAGATACTTTTCGAAAGAGGACATAAGGAAGGCCAAGAGACATATGAAAACATGCTCAAAGTCACTAAGCATCCGAGATGATGCAAATCAAAACAACAATGTGGTACCATCTCACACCTGTCAGAATGACTATCATCAACAAATCAACAAACAACAAGTGCTGTTGAGGATGTGGAGAAAAAGGAACCCTCATGCACTGCTGGTGGGAATGCAGACTGGTGCAGCCACTGTGGAGAACAGTATGGAGTTTTCTCAAAAAATTAAAAATTAAACTCCCATTTGACCCAGTAATCCCACTTCTAGGACTATATCCCAAGAAAACAGAAACACCAGTCAGAAAGGATATATGCACCCCTATGTTCATAGCAGAATAATTTACAATAGCTAAAATTTGGAAACAGCTTAAATGCCCATCAACAGATGAGTGGATTAGAAAACTATGGTATATCTATACAATGGAATACTACACTGCTATAAAAAAAGAAGGAATTTTTACCATTTGCAACAACATGGATGGAACTGGAGAGCATTATTCTAAGTAAAATAAGCCAGTCAGAGAAATATAAATATCACATAATCTCACTCATTTGTGGAATATAATGAACAATATATTAACTGATGAACAAAAACAGATCGAGACAGAGAAGCATCAATCAGATTGTCAACCTCAGAGGGAAGGTAGGGGAGGGTGGAGGTAAGGGGGAGAGATCAATCAAAGGAATTGTATGCATGCATATAAGGCTAACCAATGTACACAGACACCAGGGGGATGAGGGCATGAGTGGGGGAGTTGGGGGGGCAATAGGGAGATAAGGACACATGTAATACCTTAATCAATAAAGGGAAAAAAAGTAAGTCAGTTACATATTTAATTTTGGGAAGTAACTCCATGCTATTTTCCTCAGTGACTGTACCAATCTGTATTCCCACCAGCAGGGCAGGAGGGTTCCCTTTTCTCTGCATCCTCTACAGACTTATGCTTAAAAAGAACAGACTGACAGCTATCAGAGGGGAGGGGATTGGGGGCTGGATGAGAAGAGTGAAGAGATTAAGCAAAGAAAAAAAAAAATGAAAGCCTCGTAATAGTGTGGTGATTCCCAGAGGGAAGGAGTTGTAGGGGGTGGTAGAAGAGTCTAAAGTGGGTATAAGTGGAAGGAGACTTGACTTGGGGTGACAAGCACACAATACAATATACAGATGATGCATTGTACAATTTATACCTAAAACTTATATAATTTTATTAACCAATGTCACTTCAATAATTCAAGTGTGTGTGTGTGTGTGTGTGTGTGTGTGTGTGTGTGTGAAAATTCCAAGGAAAAATACCGAGAGTAAGGAAACCATCTGGAGGTCAATAATGGTGTAATGAATTAATATGGTGCTACAATGATCAATGTGCGTTTTTCCTTTACTTTCTGTTAATTAGCGACCTCCTATTTAGGCAACAGCTGAGACATTCTTATGTTTATTGTTCCAGGAAAGTCATAATAGCAGAAAAAGAGTATGCTTGGAATGCTGGAAGTTTTAGTTTATAAGGTAGCCATTTAAAATTTATTCCAAGGAGAGCTTTGAGGAAACTAAATATTATGAGTGTCAAAAGCCTGTACTTTTAAGTATCTAATGCTTTAAAGAAATGGGGTTATACATCTATGTCATAAAAAAGAGCATTTTCAGAGTATATATAGCCCATGGGTCTGAAAACACCAGAAGCCATGTTTCTAGTTTAGGGCAAAGAAACCAAAAAGGTGATGTGTTACTAAGTTCAGCTGTGCCCTTAAGAAATTACTGTTTCATGTGTCTAGCTAAGATGTTACCTGGCACAGTGTCAGAATCCCCTTGCCTATGGTTCAGGAAAGCAACACATTGGCTTCTGTACCCTTTCTATCCCCCTCGTCCCCCACATCTGCCAACAAAAACTGCCTCCAAACACACACAATGAATAACTCACCTACTGACATATACACACATGCACACAGTCCAGGAGGACATAGTTAATATAGCACAGGGTCTGGTTGTGTGGGGGAAACAGCAGTGTTCTGTATTAGCAGCAGGAGGTGAAATGGACCTGAGAAGCTTTATAGTGTTCAGGGGAGATTTCATATGAAGCCAGAGCCCCTCCAATAGCTCATTCTCCCTCTGTTACCCCTAATACTCTACCTGACCAATAGAAAAGAGTTTGTAGACATTGGCAAAAAGTAAGTTGAAATGAAATATAAAATAAATTATTAAAATAATTTTCTTTCATGCCTAAGATCATGGACTGAGATTTTTACCTTTTACATCTGTATTATAATATTAATCTTGATTTCTACAACATTTTAAGCTTATCCCTCATCTTCTCTCGGTTGTGATCCTCTCTGCAATATAGTCAATGTCAAACAAGGTAGTAAATGAAAACTTATGTTATCAGATGCCTTCCCTTCTCTGCTTAAGCAAACCTGTTATTCCTTCACACATAGTAGTGAGGGAGGAGAGGAGATGGTAGATGTTAAATACTGTTGTTAGAAAACAATAAAAAAGTTATTTAGAAAAAATATTTTCAGCCTGAAAATATAGATTGTAAGCGTATATGTTCATTAAAAAACAGGAAGGAACTTTTACCATTTGCAGCAGCATGGATGGAACTGGAGAGCATTATGCTAAGCAAAATAAGCCAGTCAGAGAAAGATGAATATCACATGACCTCACTCATATATGGGATAGAATGATCAACATAATTTGATGAATAAAAATAGATCCAGAGTCTAATGGCAGGGGAGGTGTGGGGGTGGTTAGAGAGCACCCGAAGGACTTGTATGCATGCATATTAGCATAACCAATGGACACAGACACTGGGGCGGTGGGGGCTTACCCGGGGTGGGAATGGCTGGGAGGGGTGTCAATTGGGGAAAAAGGAGACATATGTAAAACTTTAGACCAAAAACAAACAAACAAACAAAAAAGAAGAAGAAAATAGGACCGTATAGAGTTTAAATAGTGTGGCTCAATGTAGAATTGAACAGAAAAGTGAAACTGAACTGTCATGAAAGCAATTATGGACTGAAAAGATGGATAAAGTTTAGACCGTGAGTATTAATACTGTTAAGTGTTTTATGAAACGTTAAAAGAATAGCATCAAAAGGACAATTCTGACAAAGGCTATCTTTAATTGCTGGATCTATCCTGGGGAAGAAAACAGAACTATGAGAACACACTGGTATGATTCACCTAGTCTGTGCCCTTTACACGTATGATGTATTGCCAGTATAGAGAAAATAAATAACTTCAGTTGATCAATCCCATCTAGGCTATGTCACAGGATGAGCAGTTGTAAATGGTCAACAATGGACAGAGAAACAGAAAAGATAGGTAGGTCAGCCAGAGTCATGGAAAATTGGTTTGAGGAATGAGAGAGTGTGGCGGCAGCAAATTTGGGATGAAGTCAGGGTATGGTATTCAGGAGAACAAAGGACAGATCCTTTGTCTTCTGGGAGGATGAAGTGAGAGAGAGGATAGTTGTCAGTTAAAAATGCCAGAGGGAAGGAGGTGAGGGTAGTAAAAAGAAAATGGGAACAGGTATATGGTGATGGAATAAGATTTTACTTTGGGTGGTGGGCACACTATGCAATATACAGATGATGTGTCTTAGAGTTGTATACTTGAACACTATATAATTTTATTGATCAATGTCAGCCAAATAAAATTTTTTGAAATGTCAGAAACAAATGAACCACCAACCTAGAGGTGCTGGATTTTGACTTGGACTGTATATGGTATAGGGTGTTTTCAGATGCAAATAATCAAAACTCTAAATCAAATTGATAAGTAATACAGGCATTGGCTTGGACAGAATAGACTCTACTTTTCTGTGATTCCCTATTGTCTGCCCATCTCTCTGTGTTGATTTGATCCTCCGACTAGCTTCACTTCTGATTTGCAAAGTAGTTGGTAGCTGCAATGGGAGTGACATAATTCCTTGAACAAATCCAGTTGATGTGAAAATTCTTCCTTCAATCAAAAATTAGTCTTTCCTTTAGTTTGATTGGTTCAGTTTAGTAAAAGGGACCCCAAATCAGCTGTAGCTCCCAGAGAAATGTCTTTCTTTGATTAGATTGAGTCTGGGTCCCTCAGTCACTGGAAATGGAGATGAGATTCATGGTTAACTTAAGATAATCAAAATCAGCTTCCCCTGAGTCAAGGGGCTCATGATTGAAGTTTCTAGAACAAAACTCGGGTTCTGTTAGGAAGAAAGAGAAAGTACTATATTCACTAGAGAACTTTCAGAACAATTTGTATAAAATACAATATTTCCTTGATTTCAGAAGGTATTTCTTCTCAGACTTTAATATCTCTAAAGTTAGGATTCATCTTAAACCCAAATGACATATTAAGTTTGAATTGGCAGTAATGTATTTTGTCTCTTTTAGAGTGGAATATAGTATAATTTGCACATGACAAACACTATCCCATTATAGATCTCAGGTAAAAAGGCATTTTCTTTAAGTACTAAGGGAGTCTTCCTTTCAAGGATGTAACTAGTCCTTATGTTTCTGAAAATACTAAGTTATGTAACTCAGTAGTATTTGTGAATAAGTGATCTTGTTAATCACAATTAATAAACATATTTGAACTTTGTCCACTACTTATTATCTTCTCTACTACCACATTAGTCCAAGTTACTGTAAAATCTCTCACAGATTACCTCCATAGCCTTTTAACAACTTTGTGTACTCATTATTGTTTCCCTTCAAACCATTTACCACATGGCAGTCAGATGAATCTTTTGAAAGTTTAAATCTGTCTCTCTCCTTCTGGTAATGATGGAATAATTTGTACCAGACTGATGTACTGCTAGCAATGATAAAAAACTATGAGCAAAATATTTTATAAAAATTAGGAAACTAGAAAGTCAGGAAGATGAAGAGGGATTAATAGTGAAAAAGTTACAACATTGGGTAAGATTTTTACTTATGTGACTTTTTACCTGGGAACACTCCCTCGAGCAAATGTTTGCTAGCAATCAAGTGGTAGAACATGTGAGGGTGCTAGGACAAATGGGCTTGAATCTGTACTGTCGATGAAATAGAAGTATTTCATCAATATTCAATTTCTTCATTTTGATTTTTAAAGTACAAATCTGTTAATACCCTTATTTGAAATTCTCTTAAGGCTTACTGCTGGTTTTAAAAGAATTAAAATCTTTTACATGATCTAAATGGCTTCTGACTACCTAGTCTCTTTCATATCAGCACCTTGTACACAATTGCAAGCAGACAATCATACCTCATGTGTACTCTGTCTCTCTCATTATTATCTTTCATACTTTTCTTAATAATATTGATATTTCTCAATAATTTTGATATTTCAACACTTTTTTCTAGTTTAGGGCCTTTGCTGCTATCTGGCCCCACTTGAAAATTTAACTACCTAACCCATACTAACTCTTCAGAAATCACCTTAAAAATCTCTCACACAGAATAATCTTTCCTCTTCCTTTTATACACTATCCTAACATTACATATATCTTTTTTAAATGTAGCATAATGGTGGGTGAATAATTTATACATAAGTCCTTCCCCTACAATGTAAGCTAAATGAGGGTAAGGAGGCACAGAGACAGTACTCAATACATTTTTGTTGAATGAGTCCTAGTAATATAAGAAAGGATGTAATTATAGAAAGGAACAAGTACAGGTGAGTGTTGGTACTGTCCAGGGAGAAGTTGAAGAGGCCCTTAAATGTTGACCATACTCCTAATTTTCTTTTGAAGTTGCAGGTGTTGACACCTAAGAAAGAGTGTTCTCATTTTGCATCATGTGATTATGCTTCACTAGCCTCGGCTCATGGATCACTCTAACAAAAGGCATGCACCTAGAGGTTAGAAAAAAATGAGTTTCTTATATTTGAGGTGATCCTGAATGTGAATGCTGTGTTTTACTTCTCTACTGGGTCTATACTGAATGGTGATTGATTGAGCTAATAAGTTTCTCACTGGGTAAGAGTTCAAATTTAAGGCAGAGAGAGATAATTTTTTAAAGAATGGTAGTCACTGTAGAAGAAGATACATAAAAGAAAAAATAAGAACATTAAAGTAGATAGAGTAGCAGAGTAATGAGAACATCAGTCCTGAGAATGACAGTTTCCAGAAGAAGGGAAAGCAGATGTTTTTTCTTATGGGTGACAGGCTGACATTACCGCGGGATTCCTGTTACATACTAAACAAAGATGCACCCTCCTGTTCTAGTTAAGACCAAGCTGTGTGATTGCTGACATGGTTTCTTTTGTTCCTTTATTTCATGTGTGTCCTTATAACCAGTTACCATTGCCTTGGAGAATTTGATCCTGTGCTACTTACTTCTGACACATCTTTTTTCTCCTTCTGACAGATTTTTTCAGAAAGGAAAACAAAGATTGTAAACTGTTTCTAAATCTAAATTCAACAAGACAGTGAAATAAGAACAATCTTAAGTCAGGATACTAGTTATATTCCTATTGCAAAGTTTTATCATTTATTTTGGTTAGGAATTTCTTTAATAAGAATCATTTTTCTCATAAATAAAAAAATGGGTGTTAATATTCATGAGTACCATTAGTATTTTATGTGTTGGTAAGTTTCCCACAGACTTACAGGACTAATATAACTTGGACAAAATGATTAACCTACACAAAATTATAAATAGAATTATATACACTCAACAGATTATCAAGGGCATTAGATAACTTACATAACTGTAATCAAAATAATGGTATAGAAAATTAAATAGAATATTCAATTATGAAAATTCACACAGACATGCATACCAATAAATATGCACTTATAATAATTCATTATGTTATATCCTAGACTGAGATATTACTTTAAATTCACTGGGCTATTATTTCTTAAACTAACATTTGAAATCTAAAACAAAATTTGTCAAATCTGAGCTCATTTTACTGAACACTTACTAAATGAATTTGCTTGGTATCTTGTTTTCACAACAAACTACAAGTTAGCATTAATGTTCAAACACCCCACAAAGTCCAAATAGCTAAAAAATTTCCATAACTGGGTCCTTTTCATAATTCTGTAGTGTCATTAAACAGTGTTAACTTTTGTCTCAATAGAAGAATGGAAAGAGTAAAAGCACAAAAATAAAAGTACATTTTCAGCCATGGGAGAAAATATGATTTGAGGATATTTTAAAAAATGGAAATTAATGATATTTTTATAGCTATTTTTAAAGGGTTATATAACTTCAGTCAGCCAACTAGCTCAATATAAAGATGAATTATGTACAAAATATTTTGTTGATACCTTTAATATGTATAGTATATTATATCTTAAAATGGAGCTTCTTTAAGCTATAAAGGCAAGTGTACTAATTGATTTTGCCTTAAATATTTTTTTCCTGAAAAATGGGGCTACAATTTGTTAAACTTTAAGGATTCTTTTGTCAGATTTTGCTATTTCAATGTAAGTATTAGACCGTAAAAGAATGATAACCATAAACTTTACATAAAAATAAACTATGGTATGTACCTCTTATAGTATTACTTTCCATTTTTAGTATCAAACAGATGTGAAAAGTAGTTTTTTTCAGAAAAGCCAATGAGAACAAACAAGAATTTCCACCCATTTCTGGGCCCCATGCCTCCCTTCTTTATGCTTAATGAATACAGTACCTGTCAAGTAGGTATTTCTGAAAGCTCCCTCAAACAGAGGCATACATTTTGTTCACTTTTATGTAAAGGAAGAAAGGTAATGAGATCTACTTCATGTCAGACAATATATTAGATTATGTATGCGTATAACACAATGGTTACCTGCAAAATACTACATGCCTGAAGATTAAATGTGGTAATTTACACAATGCCCAGTTTGAGGCACACAGCAAGCACTCAGAATCTGTTAGTACTTAGATCAGCCACTAAATATATTGTTTGGCTAATATGAGCAAAACACACTGCTATGTGCTAAAGATCCAGTACACAACAAATGCATGGTATTGGTGTTATTATCTAATACAATCTTACTGAAGTTTTAAAAATAAAAATCCTGTTAAGTGATGGCTGAAACTGAAGAAGATCTAAATAAATGAAGAGCTGTGACGGGATATTAAGGAGATTCAATATTATTAAGCATCTTCTGATATTGCTTCTCATAGTGCATACATAGCCTTGGGTATTTCCAATCACCCTTGGATTGATGTGGGTTTAACCCGGTGGGGCTTTTTTCCTTTCTGTTTCCCTAAACCCATGGTCGGCAAACTGCGGCTCACGAGACACATGATGCTCTTTGGCCCCTTGAGTGTGGCTCTTCCACAAAATATCACGGCCTGGGCAAGCTATTTTGAAGAAGTGGCATTAGAAGAAGTTTAAGTTTAAAAAATTTAGCTCTCAAAAGAAATTTCAATCGTTGTACTGTTGGTATTTGGCTCTGTTGACTAATGAGTTTGCCGACCACTGCACCTAGGGCACAAATTGCTGCATAGTAATCAGCACGAAGTTCATCTCCTTTAAAGAGTAGTCCCTGAGGGCAATGTTTGAGGGGGTTTTTCTGACCTCCCTGGAGGGCTTTCCTTTCTCCTCCTCCCTCCCCCCTCTCCCCTCTGCCCTCTCCTGTGTCCCCTCTCCTCTTGGAAAATTAGCTCTGTCTCTGTGCCAATTTCCTCCTAGATGCTTTTCATCACAACTTCCACTGTTACGGAAAATGTCCTTAGGCTTGAACTTCACAGGGCTTTGTAAATGAAATCAGGTCTCTTGGGAGGGGATTTGGAGCTCTCTGTTCTACACCCTACTGTTCTCCTGGAGTAAAACCATTGGACCATGGTTCTGGAGTTGGGGATACTGACAAGCCATGTTTTCCTCTGAGTGCTATTCCCTCTTTAGGAACTGAGCACTTGGTGTGTGTGGGGACAGTGCCTGCAGGTCTTCTCAACTCGCCTCTCTTGGTTTTGAAATGCCCACCCCATGAGATGCAGCATGGATGTTTGGGTCCCCAGTATTCTCAGCAGTACCCTGCCTAAGGCAGAGCATCCATCTAACAAGTGGGGGATGAGTAGGAGAAGGTAGTCTCCATCTTTCAGCCACACTCAGCCAGAGCAAAGCCTCAGTCTCGGCTGCAAGCGGATTGAGAAATGCTGACATCTGGCCTCTGGATGGGATCTTGAGGAAGAGCAATCCAACCCTGTATTCTTGGCTTTACCAGTCCAAGTGGAGTTTTTGTCTTGCTCCCTGGGAAAGGGGGAGACAGGTACGGGCCTTCGTTTAAGTGTCACAGATTCTGGCAGTTTCTACCAAGTTTTGGTAGATTTACTTGAATAAATATGTATCCACTTGCTATAAAACCACACTGGCCTTTCCAAAGACTTTGCAAAGTTGTTTTAAAACAGTTTTCATCAGTGTAGCTAGGAGTGGGCCTGTGGAATTCCTTACACTGCCATGTCAGACTTGAAACTTTCCTAGTGCTTGTTTCATGTTTGTCACTCAGAAAAGCAAACACACGCATTCCCTGTTGCCTAGTCTCTCACATATGCTTATGGGGAATATATTTTGCAGTATGCCTGCTCTCTTTTTCAGTGCCTCTGTGAAAATGTGGTGGAGGCGTTATTGTGAACTTTGACTCATCCTCCACACACATATGTCCCTCCATCTGTAAGAACTGCAAAGCACTACAGTATGGCTTCTTCATGTGCAGATGATGTTAACTGCTCTGTTCCAACTCTGAAGGCACCGGTTACAAATGGCTTCTCAGCCAATTGTAGGTGGGCCATGGTTACTAATTTTCTTCCCACATGCATTTTAGGTTATAATAATGTAAAACTTTAAAGAAAAATATGTTGCTAATAAAAAAATACAAAATAACAATCTGTATACCTTTCCTTTATTTCCTAATCAGTGATAGAAGAGAGAAAGGAAGGGTGAGCAAAATGCCTTTATAAGCAACTAGAGGCCTGATGTGTGAAGATTCATGCAAGAATGGGCCTTCCTTCCCCTGGCTGCTGGCACCGCCTTTGCTCTGGCCCGGAGCCGCCCTTCTGCCTTTACTCAGGCCCGGAGCGGCCTTTCCGCCTTCCCATGCTGCCCAGAGGCCCGGAGTGGCTGGGGTGGTGCGGAATGCCTGTGTTGTCGCCATGGCGATGACGCAAGCATCCCGCCCCTGGCCACTCAGGCACCTGTGTATGCAAATTAACCTTCCATCTTTGTTGGATTAATTTGTATACTCACTCCTGATTGGCTGGTGGGCATCACAAAGGTATGGTCAATTTGCATCTTTTTCTCTCTCTTTTTTTGATTTATTTCTCTATAGATTTCAGAGAGGAAGGAAGGAGAGAGAGATAGAAACATCAAAGATGAGAGAGAATCATTGATCGACTTCCTCCTGTACACTCCCCACCAGGGATCGAGCCCACAACCCAGGCATGTGCCCTCAGCCAGAACCGAACCTGGGACCCTTCAGTCCACAGGCTGACACTCTATCCACTGAGCCAAACCAGCTAGGTCTGCATCTTTCTCTTTTATTAGTGTAGATAGATGAGCATTTGAAAGTAATGTTTACAGCCAAAACAGGGCTATCTGTGACATATACTTATTGGTGCTCATAGCAACAATTTTAGTAAAGACAATGTCTAGAAGTGCTAAGGGAGGGGAATGTGCCTCATCTTCGCCTGCTGTTGCTGGGTGTGGGATTCTTACAATACCCTGAGAAAAGGCATTTTCTGAGATTCTTATAGGAGGATATGGTATAGTAGAAAGCTTTATTTCCATGGAATTACACTCTTGTGTTTCCAAAGTCCAATTTCCCTTAGTCCAGTCAAAGAAGAAGTGTAGGTGGGGCTTCAGTAGAGCTAAAGTCAGAGCCAGTGTCCAGAGTTTCCTTTGCATGTTGGAGCCAGGTTCAGTTCAGCATCAGGATAACTACAGTCCATTCATTGGGTATGGGATCTGCATGGCCTTGGGGCACACAGGCTAACACAAGAGAACCAAGATGGTGCATGATGAGCAATGAGTCCCAAGAGCACAGGAGAGCAAGCTCCTTTATTTAGTGGGTTATGTGTTTCCAATCTTTGTGCCCTTACAGTGACAACATTCATTTTGGCCAACTATCTCTATCCCCAGGTGTGATTGACAAACAAGTACCTTCCCTGTGTCACTCCAACTTTACTGGGCATGCATCTATTTTTACCATACGGTTCCCTCCCCCAGTGTTTTGCAGGGAACATACCTATAATGCCTGGCCTTCCCTGTACTCCTTTCCTTTTATTAATAACTAGTTCATTACGAAGGTATCAGAAATATCAGCAGTAATCCCCTGGCATAATCTATACCAATATGGCTTAAAAGAGAAACCAGACCCTTACCCAGGACGATGTGGAAGCTTCACAGATTAAGTGGACCTGAAGCTTCCCAGTGCTCTGATTGTATGCTTTATATTTCTGTTGACTTGAAGTTCTTTCCTTGGGATGTGTTATCACTAAAGTGGTGCCTATAATTCTCTCATGCCTAATGTCTTTATCGTGAAAAGGTGAGGTTACTATAGAAGAAAATAGAATGGGTAGAAAAACCTGTTTAAATTTACAATAAACAAGTATAAAATACTATTTAAATTTATAATAAAAAGTATATACATATATGTATACATTTTTATATATTTGCATAGGTCATTATTATTGATAGAAAGGTACAGAAGGTAGATTAAGTTTTTGCTGTTAATCTTTTTAAACATTCTAGCACTAATTATGCTCTGTCCATTTCACAGCTCAAATTGTTTTGACTCCTTTTCTCTGAGCTTTTTATTCACCACCCTCTCTCCACATTCTCCAGCAGCTGCATTGCTCACTCAATTTCGTCCACTTTTACTGTGATAATGTTTTATGAAGACATATGATCTGAACTAATACAAGCTGTACCTCTATGTGCCACATCTAATTTGAGGTGTATACTGTGGATACTGGTGTGGAAACATAGAGGAGAGTATGGAGTGGATTAATCATCAAAGTGTACTAGACAATAAACCAAATGAAGCAGTATTTTTCTTTTATAGTTTAAAAGTATATTGAATTCCATGAAATAGGAACCTCTTTTGAAAATCTGTATTTATTGGTGAGGATATTCATATACCTAGTGGCTATGACTCAGCTCTGATGCCCCATTCCCTGAATTAAAAAATCCCAACTATGGTACTTATAGGATGTTTAATGTAGGGAAGTCATTTCACATGTTTATATCTGTTTCCTCAATGGTAAAAATGAGGGCAAATAACATCTACCTCAAAGAATTATTATGTGGATTAAATTAATTCATGCAAAAGTGCCTAGAACAATGCCTAAGACATAATGAGTATTCATTTAATGTTAGCCCTCAGTACAGTCATTCAACATACTGAAGCTGATATAAATTACCATTACCATTTACTCATAAATATCTGTTCCATTTCAATAATTTATTTGTTCACAACACAACTTCCAGGTTCTTCTTATATTTAAGTGCACAGATCTTACTTAGATATAGTTTTTGCATCTAAATATATCTGAGAAATTATTTTTAGTCTCTATAGGAAAAATCAGTTAAATACTTTGCTGGCTTTTAAAAAAATACTATTATTGTATATACTGCCTGGAAAAGTGTAGACATTTACATTTTTGTTGAATGTATAAATAACTTTGTTAGATGATTAAACATTACATTACAAAGTCACTTTTCCCTTTTTTATTTATTTAATTTTAGCTTCACTTTTCCTAAATATGCTCATTATCTAACTAGATTATAACTCCTTACACACAAGGGCTTTGTTTTATGCTCTAAAATATATATTGAAGATGGAAATAGACTATATAAGTAACTGTATATCTGGAGTTCTATAAACTCAACAGTGACTAAACTGGGTCTCATGGCATCAATGAAGAATTTCATTCTTGCTTAAACATTATTTAGATTGGCTCTGTTGCCCTCTCCTTTTTGCTAAGGTAAATACAAAGGAATTATGATCCTCAGGTTTGTCTTGGGCACGAAACACAGCATTCTTGGGGAGGGCTTTATTGAGTTCCACTTCATGTAATAAGAGACTCAGGTTACATTTCTAATATAACATAAGATAAGAACTCTTCATATTTAAACAATTAATTTAATTTATTTATTCTTTGATTTTACTGTTGACACTATTACACATGTCCCTATCCCCCTCCCTTTGCCTACCTCTACTAAGCCCTAGCCCCCTTCTCTGTCCATTGCCACACTGTTCTTCACCTTCTTATATCTAGTCTTCCACACCCTCTGACAGCTCTCAGTCTGTTCCATATATGCATGCCTCTGTTTTTATTTTATTCATCAGTTTGTTTTCTTTCTTATATTCCACATATGACTGAGATCCTATGGTATTTGTCTTTCTCTGATTGGCTTACTTCACTTAGCATGATAATCTCCAGGTCCATCTATGCTGTCACAAAAGGTAAGAGGTCCTTCTTCTTCACAGCTGCATAGTATTACATTATGTAAATGTACCACAGCTTTTTTTTATCCACTCATCTACTAATGGGAACTTGGGCTTTTTCTGATCTTGGTTATTATAAATAATACATCTATAAAATAGCAGGACATGTATCCTTTTGAATTTGTATTTCAGAATTCTTAGAATATATTCCCAGAAGTAGAATTGCTCGGTCAAAGATAGTTCAGTTTTTAATTTTTTGAGGTAGCTCTATACTGTTTTCTACAGTGGCTGTACTAGTCTGCATTCCCAACAACAGCACACTAAGATTCTCCCTTTTTTTCCCATATCCTTGCCAGCACTTGCTGTTTGTTGAGTTATTGATGGTAGCCATTCTGACAGGTATGAGGTGATACCTCATTGTCACTTTAACTCACATCTCTCTGATAATTAGTGACCTTGAGCATTTTTCCATATGTCTATTGGCCATCTGTATGTCTCTCTTAAAAAATGTCTATTCATGTCTTTTGCCCATTTTTTAATTGGGTTGTTTGTCTTCCTTGTATTGAGTTGTGTAAGTTCTTTTTATATTTTGGAAATTAACCCCTTATCGTATATACCATTGGCAAATATGTTCTTCCCTTTGCATTTTGTTGATGGTTTATTTTGTTGTTCAGAGGCTTTTTAGTTTAATATAGTCCCATTTGTTTATTTTTTCTATGTTTCCCTTGCTCTAAGAGACATATTGGCAAAAATATTGCTATGAGAGATGGCTGAGATTTTACTGCCTATGTTTCTTCTAGGATTTTTATGGTTTCACCACTTACATTTAAGTCTTTTATTGATTTTGAGTTTATTTTTGTGTATGATGTAAATTGGTCATCTTGTATCATTTTTTTTGCATGTACCTGTCTAATTTTCCAAACACCATTCATTGAAGAGACTGTCTTATTGCCTTCTTTTTCAAATGTTAATTAGCTACATAGGTGTGGGTTTATTTCTAGGCTCTTTGTTCTGTTCCATTGAACTATATGCCTGTTCTTATGTCAGTACCAGACTGTTTTGATTACAACGGCCTTATAGTATAGTTTGATAGCAGATATTGTGATACCTCCAACTTTGTTCTTCTTTATCAACTCATTGGGTTATGTTTGTTCTGTACTACATTCTGGCAGAAAGTTCACATCTTTTTCAGACCATGAATAATTATTCTAAAATATTTAAATATGGAAAAAGGAGGGCTACTGAGTAGAACCCTTGTGCCCCCAATTTGACCTTTGCCAAAAAACCAAGCCACAGCAACCTGGATGTGCTGCTTTATTGTGCATTCTCTAGGTCAGTTGCTCTTCCCAACACCCGTGATTTTCTAAAATTTGTCCCAGGATAGCATCACTAACTGTTCCTGTAGCCTTTCTCCTGAAGAGTAGTTTCAGGTATACATACCTGTACACCCAGTTTAAGGTTCAGAGGTGCTTGAAGACCCATGTCATCCTGTTTCCCTCCATTTGGTTCCCAAGTTGGAGGACCCTCAAGATAATGGTGGAGTAAGTGGATTTGACACTCACATTCTCTCAGGATCAAACTGAAAATACAACTAATTATCATATATAATTAATATATATATAATTAATGTGCAACTAATTGAGATAGAACTAATGATTATTGATAGGTGTATATTTATGGCTATTTTATTCTTTTAACTCTGTTCCTCTGTTTTGTTTTGTTTTTACTTTTTATTGTAGCTTTGGTTTTTTTCCCCGTGTTGTTTATTTGTGGGTTTTTTCTTCTTCTTCTTCCTCTAACATCATAAAACAGGCCCTCTACTATTTGTTATACTACTGGTTTATTGGCAACAAACTGCTTCAGCTTTTTCTTGTCCCAGTAGCTCTTTATCTCTCCTTTAATTTTAAATGATAGCCTTGCTGGTAAAGTAGTTTTGGTTGTAGGTCCCTGCTTTTCATCGCTTTGAATATTTCATGTCAATCCCTTCTGCCCTGAAATGTTTCTTTTGAGAAATCACTTGATAGTCTTTGGGAGCTCTTTTGTAGGTAATTAACTGTTTTTCTCTTGCTTTTTAAAGTATTCACTCTTTGTCTTTAATCTTTGACATTTTAATCATGATGTGTGTTGATGGTGACCTCTTTGGGACTCTGCACTTTCTGAACTTGAGTGTTTTTTTCCTTCACCAGGTTAGGGAAATTTTTGGCCAGTATTTCTTCAAATAGGTTCTTGATCCCTTGCTCTTTCTCTTTTCCTTCTGGTATCCCTATGATTCAGATGTCTTTGCTCTTCATGGTGTTCCAAAGTTCCCTTAAACTGTTCTCCTTTTTTTTTATTTTTTTTTCTCATTGCTCTGATTGGGTGTTTCTTTTCTACCTTGTCTTTCAAATGGCTAATTTTATCCTCTGCTTTATCTGACCTACTTTTTATTTTTTCCGGTGTATTCTTGATATCAGATATGGTACTCTTAATTTCTGACTGGTTCTTTTTTATGGTTTCTATGTCCCTTTTTATGTCAGTGTAGTTCTTCCTAAATTGCTTGAGCATTCTTATAACCATTACTTTGAACTCTGTATCTGATAAATTGCTTGCTTCCATTTCACTTAGTGTTTGGTTTCTTTAGTTTCCTCCTGTTCTTCCATTTGCAGGCCATTTCTTTGTCTCTCCATTTTTGGCTGCCTCTTTATGTTTGTTTCTATGTATTAGATAGATTTTCTATGTCTCCCAATCTTTGTGGGGTGGCCTTATGATGTAGTAGGTGTCCTGTGGGATGCAGTGGTGCAGATTCTCTGATATCCTAAGCTGCGTGCTCTCAGAATGTCCCTTGTGAGGTTAAGTGGACCCTGCAGTTGTAATTGAATCTTGATTGCTATTGTCCCATTTGTGCATGGGATCAAACAGACTGGCTGACTGTGAAGCTCAGCCAAGACCACGACATGTGAGCTGCTATGTTGGTGCAGTT
Source organism: Corynorhinus townsendii (assembly GCA_026230045.1). Taxonomy (NCBI): domain Eukaryota; kingdom Metazoa; phylum Chordata; class Mammalia; order Chiroptera; family Vespertilionidae; genus Corynorhinus; species Corynorhinus townsendii. The sequence continues at coordinate 59,678,370 of JAPDVU010000008.1, read as the reverse complement.
TCAATGTGACTTCTATAAATCCTTAGTTATAAGCCTCTTCTTCAGCTAGTCTTTAGTTAGTTATATAGGGTGATTATTCTTTAACTTAGTTGTATTTCCAGCCTGATCCTGAGAGGAGGTGAGTGTAAAATCCACCTACTCCACCATCATCTTGAGAGTCCTCCAACTTGGGAACCAAATGGCGGAAAACAGCATGACGTGGGTCTTCCAGCATTTCTGAACCTTATACTGGAGGCACTGGTGCATACATCTAGAACTGCTCTTCAGGGAAAGGCTACAGGAACAACTGACCCAGACAATGTGCAATGAAGCAGCACAGTCAGGTTGCTATGGCTTGGTTCTTGGCAGAGGTCAAATTGGGGGTGCCAGCCTACCTCACTCCATATTTAAACATTTTAGAATAATTATTGATGGTCTGAAAAAGATGTGAACTTTCTTCCAGAAATGTAGTACAGAACAAACACATCCAATGAGTCAATAAAGAAATATTAAAATGATTAAGTATGATAACTGTAACATTACCTCTAGAAGCTAGGTTTGATAGACTTCATTGATTTTCTTTGTAGTTTTACTCAGATTATTCTGTGTACTTTCTTGCAATGGCTTGCTAACATTTTGTGTTCCACATTACAATGACTATTATTTACCTGAGTTTGAGATCTATATGTAGAAAGACATTTGCAAGTGAAAGAAAATGCTGCCTTATAATTTTATTTAGCTGGATCTTTAATATACTGGATTACAGGTATTAAAATATATTGCTTTCTGTTAAAAATATTTTTTAACCTAAGAGAATTGAATTTATTTGGACAAGCTTAATTGGTTGGCATAAGGAGCAAGGAGGCCTCACATTATTAGTAATAAAAACTTGTGGATATCTTGCTTTATTGAAACAATCACTTAAACTTCATGTAAGAAAGATAATTCCAAAGAAATTTAAGTAAAATAAATATATGCCAAACATTCTAACTTCATATACTAGCATACTGTCTTATTTAATCCTAACAACCCTCTTGGTAGAGAACATTATGCTTTTTATTTTTATCTGACCTAGGGCTCAGAATACATGGCTAGTAGACAATAAGAAAGTTAATAAGTAGCAACTGGATTTAATTCAGACATTTTGACTCTTTGCAGTTCACCACCTTGATTCCGCACTGAGTGCTCTCACAGAGAAATGTCTTATTTATTTTTGCACATTAATTTATCAAGTTCACAAAATACATAATCTAAATTAATCACAATGATTTAATATTATAATTACATTTTACAAATCCCAGACTATATTGGAGCAATATTAAAAATTTCATATATATTTAATCAATTTAATGAAAGCTTTATGTAGTTGTGAAATCAAATGCCTTATGTATAATTTGCATTTCTAAATGACCATTTGGCCCTGAAATCCTCAGCAGCAGTTGAATTTAATGTTGGATCATATGTAATCAAATAAATAATTTTACTTGAAATCCAACTTGTGATAATGACTTGGATTTGAATTTTGACCTTACTTTCATTAGATATCAGATCTATACCTAAATAATAACAAAGTTATGTTAGCCTTTATTAAAATTTTATTTACAAGGATGGACAATAACTAAAACTCATTAGGTTCACTAATATAATTTTTTATTCTAAGTGTACCCATGCCTTATATGAATTGCCTTAAAGATATGAAATTATGTTATACAGTGAATGAGAATAAACTGCATAGTTGTTTCTGTTATTCTCCTTTTCAAAAAGTCTCTTTTTTGGGGGGTGGCCTACTTGGGTATCAGGACAGTTTGTCTAAGGTTTATGAGTGGAAATCCATATATAAAGGCACTATTTAAAATGTAAACCAGGTTATTGAAAGATAAACCAGTCTTGCCTGTGACTCTTGAATTTGCACTGAGGAGGCCTAACAAAATCATACAAAACCTCTTCTAAAATAAAAAATGCTCATAATCACAGCTAATTTATTCCATTAGGAGTTAAACCATGTGGTCCATTTTTATGAGTTAATATTAAATATCCATTTCATCTCCCTGCTCAGAATACAGTGCAGGGAAAAGTGTCTGTATGCAACATTGAGCAGTTTTAAAAGGCAATGGTCTTGCTTAAAATGCACTATAAAGGTCATTGCTTAGAGAGGAATAAATGTTGTATCCCAAGGTGTACCTTCTTTGTTATCTCAGGAAAAGCTCTCAAATGCAATATCTCTGCAAGATTTATAGCATACATAACACCATCTTTCAAAGGGCAAAGTTCACTTTGCTGAAGTATTTAATGTTTAATGATTTTCCTTTGGAAAATGTGGTTGCAGCAAAAAGTCCATGAGTAATCAAAAGTAATCTAGAGAAGCTTCAAAAATTCCACTGTGCATTCTTTAAAACACAAACACGTTATAGAAATAGTTTAATCAAGCACACTTAATTAGGCATTATATATTGAAGCTATGCATCAGTGATTGGAGTTCTATCAATGGACCATTTCATTTATCGAGTTTGACAGTCTAAATTCTTAACTAAAATGATAAATGACTTCCTTGCAGCCAAATGATACTTCACCTTACAATTTCCCTCTCCTTCTAAATGTTATTCCAGCATGAAGGCAAGGCAGAGACCATTGTTCATAAATATTGTAAACATCCACCATTTGCTGTGTTCAATCTCAGGGGTTATTCTCATGCAATTAGCATCTCATCTTGTGTCTATTATTATTGGCAATGGTAGCATAATATTTTAAACATACAATTTAGGAGTACAAACACTAGAATGGCTAAGCAACTTCTTTGGATAATCCACTCTCCTTTGTGTTTGTAAGAAGGAACAAGCCTTAGCCATTGTTTCTTTCAAGAAATATTTACTGAAATGCTTTTGTGTGCAGTGCGTGCCCTTTGTTGGGTGCTTTTACTATTGAGTCAGCTCAGCTGGGTTGAATTAAGACATGGATGTCTCTCAGTTCTGTCTCCCTTGCCTCTTTGTCTATTCATAGGCATTTAATATCTAGCTAAATGACTCTAGAGTTATGTTTGGGAAGTTTTAAAATAGTGCCTTATAGAAAAAGATCTTGATTACTGGAAAGGAAGACTAGAATATGCTACTCTTCCTAACATTATACGTGTTATGTATTCTAACCTGCAATGCTCCTCTGAACAGAACACTTGTGGCAATCTATATATAAGAAAAGCATAATATGCTAATTAGACCGGATGACCTTCCGGACGAAGCTGGGGCTGTGAGGGAAGCCCGGGTCCTGGGTGCCAGAGGGAAGCCAGTGCTGTCAGCCAGGGGAAGGCAGACCTACTCTTGCACGAATTTCATGCATCGGGCCTCTAGTAAACAATAAAACAGCAACATCAGAGAAGGGGAAGTCTGATCCAAAGGAAAATTAATCCAGGTTATTCACATGAATAAGTTGAAGAGGAACAAAGAAGGAAAAACAGAAATCACTGTTTACAATGAGCAGATGGTGGGTAGAAGCTGATATATTAAAGAATGGAAAAGGAAGAACACAGCATTTATGCTCTGCAGTTCTTAGAGTTAATGCTACAGCTGCCTGCTGACCCAAGACACAACAATGCCCACCTGCGAGGGCACAGCATGTCAGGCCCAAGGCTAAGGTCACACAGATAGCACTGACTAACTCCCTGTCCTGGAACTTTAAAAACCAAGGAGGTCATGGTAAAGTCAGACTGTTCTTTTTCCTGACAGCCAGTGCAGAGAGCAGGGAACACATAATCCACTGAATGTTTAATTCGCCCGTGATAGACATGATCAGCTAGCAGCTCTGCAAGGCAGACATTACAGACATCAGGCTGGCTTGCTCATGAAAGCAAAATCTCCTACAACTGTGACCAAATGGATCCTACAAAGTACATGTTATTTTGGGGTGGAAGAGGCACCACATTCGTGTTATACCAGCTGTGTAATTGGAAGGTGGAACTGGGTCACTGCTAAGAGGTAATTCAGCATTTGTGAGGTTTGCGCATTGCCCTTCTATCAGTTATTCTGTAGGATAGCTGCTTAGTCTTTTCACCAGCTGGGAAGTGTCAGGATTTGGGGGGAGACAAATGGGAGTTAGAAAAATAATAAAAGTGTTTCTTTAGGATTCCAAATTTTACTGTTAAAAGGTTTTCACATTAGGAGCACAAGGTAATTATAACAGCAGACTTATATAATGTGTAGTATGTGCCAGATACTGGTCTAAGAAACTTACAAATAATTGATTTCATTTTCAAAACAACCCTGTGGTATAAATGAGGAAATCAATAGTCAGTAGAGGTGGGATTTGAACCCATGGAGTTTGGCTCCAAATATTGTGCTCTTAAACATTATACTGTACTAACATTCAAGGACTAGAAATACGGACATAAGTTGACAAGTGATAGTAGTATAGGTACATTCATTAGGAATCTTACTTCCAAGCAAGATAAAGAGACAGGATAAGAGAAAGTGTAGGTTATGAAAGGCCGAACACAGAGTCAATTGGAGGCTGTGGGTGCAGAAGAATTGTGGAGGTACAAAATTAAAATACAGGGATCCCAATAATTGTTTCAAAGTCCCAGAATTGTCAGAGTTGAAGCTATGTGGGTCTGAGTGGTTCCGGGAGAGAAGATTCCCTCTTGTTTTCTTCTGTACTGAGAAGTTGGTTCTGGAATTATATTTTTTCTAACACTAATGAGATAGAGAGTTTTCTCTAAAGGAAATAACGGTTGCTATTAGCAAGTGTAATGGATACTGGGAAGCCTATATAATCCAAATGATCTTCACAATGGACAAGTTGACATGCCTGTAATATAAGTCCTTTCATGTACTGTGCACAAAAGTGGATGGTGCATGGGAACAGCTCAGAATGATATAATTGCAGGATAAAATGATGAGTTTTTCAAGTGAAAGACACTCAATGGATGAGTTATTTAATCTCCCTGACCTGGGTTTTCTCATTTATAAAATAGTGTTAGTAATTACCTCTATTGCAAAGAATTCTTGGGGGATTAAATTAAGAAGCAAGTGAGGTATCTGTATAAGTATTCTCTCAGCAATTGTTATTTCCTTACTTCTTAGGTTCAATTTCTGAGTCTTCATATGGTAATAGATTTTAATAAAAAAGAGCTACCTTTTATTAGACATTCTTTATGCACTCTGCTAAGCTTCTCAAATACAATTTCTTGCTTTAACTTTACAAAAGCCTGTGAGGATGAGTTCTATGATTCTCATCTACAGATGGATAAACTGGAGCTTAAAGAGGTCAGTTGATCTCTGCAAAGTCATGCTACTAGTGACAGTGCTGACATTCAAACCCAGATCAACCTATACTAGTAAATGTATTCTTCTGAATCCCCTTACCACACCATCTTACACATAAAGAAGAAGAGGAGACAGAGGAAGAGGAAGAAGAGGAGGAGGAAGACGAGGAGGAGGTAGAGGAGGAGGAGGAAGAGGAAGAAGAGGAGGGGGAAGAGGAGGAGAAGGAAGAGGAGGAGAGATTGTAATACTGTAGCACAAGGATGATATTGATATGTTAGCATTCATTTGCTGTATTCCTGAAAGACCCCAATAATTCATTATTTTACTTAAAATTATATTTATGAGTTATTAAAGTCAGTGAGTTTGAAACAATGAATTTTAAATACATAGCTTATAAAAATTCAATTTGTAATATAAACATGTTATATGCTAAAATAAATTATTAGCAGACACAACTAACTAATAGCTATTTTTAAAAGATAAAAGCCCTAGCCAGTGTGCTAAGTGGTTAGAGCATTGGCATGTACACCAAAGGGTTGCAGGTTCAATCCCCGGCCCCCATTTAGGGCACATGCAGGAGGCAACTAATCAATGTAGCACATTAATGTTTCTCTCTCTCTCCCCCTCCTTCCTCCCTTTCACTCTAAAAATTCAATGAAAAATATCCTAGGTGAGGATTAACCAAAATAAAGGAATAATGCAAAAATTAAAAAAAAATAATCTTAAAAAGTTGAAATGGAATATCATTATTAAATCCTTCTTAACAACTCATAATTATTTTAAAGTTGAAACATGAACGTAGTTTGGGTAAAATTTTCAGCTTCTGGAAAAAATTATTCCTAATTTTAAATTAATCTGATAATTTGAGCTATAAGCTAACTTTAAATAGTTCTTTTGGTTCCATCTTAAAATAAAGAGCCTTCCTGTATTAGAATTTCAGAATGCAAATATTGTGGAGCACTGGGACTCAAGACATAACAAGGACAGGTGAGTTTTATCCTCTCTTCCCTCTCATTTCAGGCTGGTTTTAAGGGAAGGGAATGCAGGGTAGAAAGATGGACAGACTGAGTCTCCAAAGGGTTTGATATGAAATCACCAAGTCAAGTGATCTGGGCAGGCTTGGCACTGTGTTAAGTACAGAGAAGTCAGAGGCCAGAGGGTGTACGTCCAGCCCTGTAAGAACTGTCTCCTCACTGACATGGCCTGGGCCACTTCTTCCTTTTAATAGAGAGAGAAGGCTTTTACCATAGAATATTTTCCATAATTTTCCCTCAGGGTTCCTGGTCATCTGGCTCTTCTCTTACTGGAATCCCAGACCAAAGGCCTCTCTATAGCTAACGAGCTGAGCTTTTGATCACTTCTCATTATCACAGCTCTGCCCAGAGTTAGTGGCATTTGGGTGAGGAGGATAATGGAAGCAATGTTTAACTTGGAAGAGCCCTTTGGATGCCTGGGTCAAATCTGAGAGAGTTCCTCTCATCCTCCTTCCTAAAGAGCAGTGGCAGCCATGGTGCACACTGTGCTTTCAGGTGAGCACCCAGGACATGCCTGACCTCTTTGAAAGGATGTGACCTCCATTCTTGATTGGAGATTGAAGTATCAGTATTTTACTGACAAGTGATGCTCATATTCTGCATTTGAAAATATGTGCTATAGCATGGAAACAGAATTACAATTATTAATTACTCTGATTTATGCTTGATGCTTTCAATTCGACTGAATAAACTATAACAAACGGATTAAATAGACACGGCAGCATTAAATGCATTTGTAACTGTGCCCATAAATCTAAGATCTCTCCCTTAAATGTATATTCTCCCTTTTGTTTTTTTAGCTAATAGAAGGGTTCCTTGGCAACTTGAAATCTAGAAACAATTAAATGGAATTGCTTTTCCTTTACTGGTATGGTTCTGGCTATTACTGGCTCCATATTCTGGATCTTAACATTTTTAAAGAGAATGCTGAGACTTATATCTTATTTTTGTTAGAATAGACTTGATGTCTAATCTCCTAAGGCAAAGTTGGAACTAATACTAGTGATTGAAAATGTCGATGTCAGCCCAGGTCTTTAAAAATAAATGCTGAACTTATGCTGACTTGAAGTGGCCTGTCACCCCTGTAAGGCAAGTACAACTAGGTAAATTTGACAACCACTTTAATAACTGTTAGATGCTGCAATGGAAAGCACCATTAAATGTATAGTGATGGAACAGGCAGAAGCGGACATACTGTACCTGTTCTGGAGAAACCATGCTGTCCTATAAGAATTCCTCAGCCCTCTTACATCTGGTTCCCCTGTGTGTTTGCCAATTTCAAATAGGGCTCAAAAGATTAAATGAAGAATGTTATATATCACTCATATCCTGAAAGGATAATAGGGCCATAGGATGTTGGGTAGATGCATTATTTTCTTCCAAAAATATTTCTGAAAATATCTATGAAAATAAAAGCTTAATATGCTAATTAGACCAGATAGCCTAGCAACCTTCCAGATGTCTTTCCAGATGAAGCAATGGTGTCCGGGGCCAAGGCAGAAGCAGTTAGGGGCCATCAGACAGACAGGCGAGCAGTTAGGGGTGATCAGGCAGGCAGGCAAGCGGTTAGGAGCCAGCAGTCCAGGATTGCTTGAGGGATGTCCAAGGGGTCCTGGATTGCAAGAGGGTGCAGTCCAGGCTGAGGGACCTCCCCCACACCTCCGCCCTGCACAAATTTCCTCCACCAGGCCTCTGGATTTTAATAAACACAATAACTTTGTTAAAGTTAAAAAGGAAAGCCAATTATTGGCTCAATAACTGGGAGAATAAACATGTATTTTTAAAAATATTTTAATTGATTTCAGAGAGAGAAAGGGAGAATGAGAGAGAGATAGAAACATCAATAATGAGAGAGAATCATCAATGAACTGCCTCCTGCACACCCCCCATTGGGGTTCAAGCCTGCAACCTGAGCATGTGCGCTGGCCAGAAATCAAACTGTGACCTCCTGGTTCATGGGTTGATGCTCAACCACTGAGCCACACAACCCAGGCAAAAAAGATGTATTTATCATAAACAAAATAGCTTGGTTTCTTGAACATTGAAAGCCACCAACTAGTTGAAAATGGATGAAGAAATGTGTTTTCCCTTATTTCTACTTTAGAATGACATCTTCCAGAAGAAGCATCCTCATTTCCATTGATTTAAATTGAGGAGTTTAGCTCAAAAGTCCCAGAAATATAAGATAAACCCAATGAAGGATGTACCCACACCTTTATATCTTAGGCAATTAATTACATAACCATCTGTGAAAACTTGAATTTATCAACATTTTTACTAAAGCATCACCATGAAGATTAGAATTGCATGTACTTTCACTCCTCATAAAGAAGCTTTGGCAAGTTAAATATTTCAAGGTAGACATGCATTTTCAGGATAGCTGATAACTGCAGTGACATAAAAAAACATTTTCATTATTCATTCAGAAAATGAATTGCACTGGTGGTGTTATCATATAAATGCATACATAGTTGTTGCATCCATAGCTGTGTTATCAAGACATTTACCTACTGGTTATATGTGTGAATAAGAGGACCTACTCTAGCAATGTATGTGTGTGCATGCACATGTGGGTTTCTGTGTGTGCACTAAAATATTCTGATTAGTTTGATTTTCTACAGTCAATGATAATCTGGAAGACAGCCAGATAGAGAATGGAGAGTACTTGGCTTAGGAAATTGAAAACCTGTAAATTAGCCACGATTCTGACATTGGTCTTAGGCAAGATACCTAGACTTTAAGGACCTTAATTTCTTAATTTCCTCATCCATAAAATGAAGGCAATAATATTTGCCTTCCCACCTTATCAGGGATATTGTGAGGGTCAAATAAGGTTATACATGTAAAAGTGTTTTTAACCATGCCATCTTAAGGAAAGTTTTTCTAAAGTATACTTACCAACAGTGATGGATTAGCAAATAGAGTGCTGTCAACATAAATTGCAGTTGAAGACTGGCAATTGTTATTTACTTTGCAGACAACATCTCCAAAAGACTGTCTATCTTAAGTGTGGTTCCCTGAAAATAGTGCTTTGGATAGAGATTCTCATTTTAGTGATTTATTGAGTGTGGAAAGCAGGATCAACTAAGTAGTGGCTTCATTTGAGGTTTAGTCTGAGACTGGAGCATAAATGGCACCACAAAACTTGCTCTCTTGGAGACAAGGAGTCTCACCTTTTCTACCTTCATATTAGTCCGTCATTGGCAGGGGTGGACACAAACTCAAGGGCAGTTCTCAACTACCTCAGTGATAGAACATGCTAAAGAGACTTATACCCAATAAGACAATTTTTAGCAGTAGGGTACCCCCAAGTCCTGTTAGCAGCCACCTCTCACAGCCACTAGGCATGAGGTCACATGACTGCTAAGGGGGATGTGGGTGGACTGCCAGCAGCCTCTACTCCATGGACCCAAGCCACTGTATCCCAGACAACACATAGGACACTCCTTATACTAGTATAAGTAGTAGCTGGTTCTTGCCCTCCGGGTATATCAGTTTTACTCAGAGATTTATCAGAATACACGATAAATCAGGGTCACTCCAGACAGGGATGCTTCCTGAATGGTGAAGTGGACAAGGTCCCTATAGATAACTTCGTGGCAAAGAATCAAAGGACTGTATGTTCTGTAAGTGAACATGCTTAGATGTTCTTTGTTATTGTGGAGGGGGAAAATACACTACGCCGAAATGGGGCATAGCATGTGTCAGAGATTACACTCATTTTCTCAAAAGCCATATCTAGCATAGCAGCCATAATTATAAATATCACTTAATTAAATTTAAATCACTGTCTGTTATGCTCCATGCCCCACCCATCTCCTGCTCTGATCATGATCAACTACTTATATGAATCCATATTATTAAATCTTTCAGATATTTTGATGACAGTAATTTCTTTTTTTTAAATAAATCTTTATTCAGATAATTACAATAGTTTCTCCTTTTTCCCCCTAAGCTCCCCTCCACCCGGTTCCCACCCCACCTTCTGCCCTTACCTCCCCTCCCCCACTGTCCTCATCCATAGGTGTACGATTTTTGTCCAGTCTCTTCCTGCACCCCCCCCATTCCCCTTTCCCCATGAGAATTATCAGTCCACTCCCTTTCTATGCCCCTGATTCTATTATATTCACCAGTTTATTCTGTTCCTCAGGTTTTTAATTCTCTTGATTTTTAGGTTCATTTGTTGATAGATATGTATTTGTTATTCATAATTTTTATCTTTACTTTTTTCTTCTTCCTCTTCTTAAAGAATACCTTTCAGCATTTCATATAATACTGGTTTAGTGGTGATGAACTCCTTTAGCTTTTTCTTATCTGTGAATATCTTTATCTGCCCTTCAATTCTGAATGATAGCTTTGCTGGGGAGAGTAATCTTGGTTGTAGGTTCTAGCTATTCATCACTTTGTAGATTTCTTGCCACTCCCATCTGGCCTGCATAATTTCTGCTGAGAAATCAGCTGACAATTGTATGGGTGCTCCCTTGTAGGTAATTAACTGTTTTTCTCTTGCTGCTTTTAATATTCTCTCTTTGTCTTTTGCTCTTGGAATTTTAATTATGATGTGTCTTGGTGTGGTCTTCTTTGGATTCCTTTTGTTTGGGGTTTGTGCACTTCCTGGACTTGTAAGTCTATTTCTTTCACCAGGTGGGAGAAGTTTTCAGTCATTATTTCTTCAAATAGGTTTTCAGTATCTTGCTCTCACTCTTTTTCTGGCACTCCCATAATTCTGATGTTGGTACGCTTGAAGTTGTCCCAGAAGCTTCTTACACTATCTTCAACTTTTTGGATTTTTTTTTCTTTTTTCTTTTTCAGTTGAGTGTTTTTTTGCTTCTTTGTATTTCAATTCTTTGACTTGATTCTTGCATTCCTCTAGTCTGTTGTTGGGTCTCTTTATAATATTTTTTATTTCAGCCAGTGTATGTTTAATTTCTAGTTGGTCCTTTTTCATATCTTTGAGGGTCTCATTATATTTATTGGCCTTTTCTAGGATATTCTTGAAAAGCCTTATAAGCATGGTTTTGAATTCTATATCCAGTCATTTGTTTTCCTCCATTTCTTTCATTTGTGATCTGTTTCTTTGTCACCACATTTTCACTGCTTCCCTGAGTTGGTAGGGTAGCTTTGTGTGCTAGGTTTCCTATATGGCCCAGTGGGTCGGCCTCCCAGTTACCTGAGGTGGACACTCTTCGTGCACCCCTTTGTGGACTGTGTGTACAGCTCTGTTGTAGTTAAGTTTTAATTGTTGTTGGTATCACTAGGAGGATTTGACCTCCAGGCCAGTTGGCTGTGAGGATCAGCTGTGTCTACGCTGGGAGAAGTTGGGTGCTGGAGACAGCCTTATAGGATTAGACTTGTCAAATTGCAAAAGCCTCTGTTCTCAGCTTGGATGGGGTGGAGTCTCATGGCAGAGCAGACAGTCTTGGCTTCCCATCAGCCCTGCCCTTGCGCGCGCGCCTCCAGACCTCTGTCTTCCCGGGCTCCCAAGCCTCCGCCTGATAGTCCAGATTCCCCCCGCAAGAGCGTGGGTCCCCAGGGGCTCATCTGGAACTGGGGTTCAGTGCAGTCAGAAGTGGGGTTCAGTGCAATTGGAAGCTTCTGACTCCCTTCTGCTAGGGAAAGCCTGTGGCAACCTTCTCAGTCTTTGTACGCACTGGCACGCGCCTCCAGACCCCCTTCCCTGGGTCTCCAAGTCTCTGAGTGCCTTTCTCTCTACCTGACGGTCCAGACTCCCCCTGTATGAGCCTGGGTCCACAGGGTTTCGCCTGGAACTGGGGTTCAGTGCAGTCGGGGGCTTCCTTCCCCCTCCCGCCAGAGAAAGTCGGCCAGGCTCTCAGCTGCCCTTCCTCTCTGCGCACACAAAGACCCTTTGCTGTACCTCAACCCTTTGCCATTCCTCCAATTCTCCCTGAGCTTTTCTCTTTCCTTCTAGTTGTAGAATTTCCACTCAGCCAACTTTCCTGTAGTTCTGGATGGTGTCTATTCTGTCTTTTATTTGTAGTTTTGAAATTGTTGTACGAGGCAGCAGTTTAGGTGCTTACCTATGCTGCCATCTTGGTTTCTCGACAGTAATTTCTGCGATCCTTTCAAAAATATGGCTTTGCCTTTACTACTTTAATAATATAAAATTTCATTGTTTTTTATTATTTCAATGGGGGAATGCTTTAGGGACTTCCACATTAGTCTTTCTAAGATGGAATGGGATAAAGTTAACCCCTCCACAAGAACTCCCTAAATCAGCAATTTTCAACATTTTTCATCCCATGGCACACATAAATTACTAAAATTTGGAGGCACACCAAAAATATATTTTTTTCTATCTGACAAAAAAAAAATAGGTATAATTGTTATCCATTCAAACAGGATGGCTATTGTTGTATTGGCTATTGTCATTTTTTTACAGTCTAAGGGAAAAGAGGTCAGTGCCCCTGACTAAATATTGCATGTCTTAAAAATTCTTGCAGCACAATCCTTGATAATCATTGTCCTAACACCCTTTTCAGTTTTTAGTTTACTCTATGGAATTTATTATTACTCAATGTTTTTATTTTGAGTCTACTTATTGTTGTTTCCACCCACAAAATTCTAAGCTAATTGAAGGCAGAGATCATTGTTTTATGCACTGTAGTTTTGTCAGCACCAAGGAGAGGTTTGGACACAGATTAGGTATTTAATAAATAGTTCCTTCAGATATATTTCATGAAGAGATGTCTGGCACTCAAATTTATTTAGCATGGACTAGCTTTGAGCAGGCTTCAGGCAGCAACCAAGGAATAAATAATTGAAATCCATCAGCCTTTTAAGCTCTGACTCTATCACCTGAAAATTTTTAAGTGCATACATATCAATAGTTTCAGCACAATCTAAATTTACAGTTTTCCATATTGTTCTCCAATGACAGTCATTTTCCTTATAGAATTTCCAGAATTAAAGAGACATACTAAATAAAGTGTTAATTTTTGTGGTGTTATATAACCTCCCTCCCCTGCCCCCAGGTTTTACTTTATATTTGGTCTGTAGGACTTACTAAAGTTTCACTCTACATGTATGTAGTCAATGAAGAGAGGTGTAGATGGGTTTAGCGTGCTCTCTTTACATAGTAAATCTCTCAGAAAAAGCATCATGTAGTCTTCAAAATGGCCAAAAGAGCTTTATTTGGCAAAAGGAAAAACATTTCAGCTGACATGAAAGGGTTAGGTGATGGGGCACTGAAGGCTTTGGAAATATTTAGAATCTTCCAAATTTCTCTAATCTTTTCATTTCAATTATTGAGAAGGATGTTTCACTGTTTCTTTAAAATGCACTGTAAATTTAAGTGAAATTTAAGTTCTCCATATGCAAGGTCAAACTTCGCATTTGTTTTATAGCTATCTTAACCAACTCACTGTAGTACAGGTGATGTGTAAGCACAATGGTTGAAAGTCCATAAGCTTCAATCTTTATGTGCTGTACATTTAAGAATATGAGTTTGCTATTTCTTCTAAGCTGTCTAAATACCATTGGAAGTAGACCTACCCACACTGCTAGAGTACACTACAGTCCTTATTTTTCCCACACTATTCTCCAAAGCTTTGAGTTCATTGGGTACTTCATACTGGTCTCCACAATTGATAATTTTATCGGTTATCTTTCCATTGCATACTAAGGCCTGACTAATTTAGAGCTATTTAAATTTTCACTGTCTTCATCCTAAGTGGACCAGATAACTAACCACAGTTCTAACCATTTTTTTCCCCTATTTTTGGCACCTCTAATGACTCCTGGTACTGATACCAATTTTTCTTGGTCATCATTCATGATAGTTTATAATAAAGAACATCTATCTTTAACTTAAGTAGAAAATAGTTGTGTGGAATAGTACTAAGTATCACATGGAATTAATTAGAAGGCTGGAGAATTGGTTCAGGCTTGCCAGGTGAACATTTATGACAGTCTACATACCATACCCGTCTACAGCTTTCAACTTGGGCATTTGGTGCAATGGTGCTGGACTCAGTTGGATCTGAGCATAGATCACCATGTCATTGAATTTTCAGTCGTACCATTGATTTCATTCAACATCATGTCTTGTATAACCTTATGCCATTGTGTCAGCTCTCAAGTTTTAAAATCTTAGAGGGAACATCCAGATGACCTTGTACTTTTACTTCCAGGCACTGGGAAATCGTGTTATCTTCCTCAGTTGACTTCTGTAGGAGATAAACTTTGTCTCTGCCTGCCCTGGAATTCCTCCACAAATAGTAAGAGATCCAATGTGACAAAAATCTAATAAAATCATCCTGGTAAATGCTGAAGCTGAGTGTCAAAGAAGTTAAAAGACTTAATCACGGTAAAGCAGATATGACATAGGTGAAGGCTAAAGTCCAGAGAGCTCAGGTTTCCTGGTTTCTAGTCATGATAATTTTAGTAATTTTAGTCATCTCTTGATGTTTGGCTAAGCTAACAAAGGAATAAGTTAACAAACCTTCCCATAATGCATATACAGGAAGGCTGCCCCCTATAACTGTGGCCAACCATGGCAATGGAAAGTATTTAAAAAATTTTACCTCAAGCAGTTTCACATTTCTGAGTCTCTAACATTGCAATCATAAGCTCTATTTGCCAGCTTAATCCAAATATGCAGTATAACACTCTATATTAATAGCTGGAAACATTTTAACCATATTTGTAATAGTGTCAACAGGAATGGTTTGTAATATAGATCTATGCATTTGATCAATACTTAGTTTGGTATGTTTGCTAACGAATATTAAAATGTTTACATGTGACCATCCTTAAGTTGCTTATGCATCTTTCTGTTTTCTCCTATACGTATCCAAAAAGGATGCATCACTTAAAGGAGTAGCAATTAGTCAGCAGGGATTCTCCATAACCCTTCTCCAATGCAATGACCAGTGTCCAATCTAACTGGTATATGCCTAGCAGACTGACTGTTAAACAATTTGAATATTACCCCTTCTCTCTCTCTCTCTCTCTCTCTCTCTCTCTCTCTCTCTCTCTCTCTCTCTCTTTTTCTCTCAGATATGGGTATATACCCCATCATTGTCAATTCATAATGTGGAATTTGGAGAATTAAAATAGCAATTCATTTGAAGAGTAATTGGCTTAGGGATTCTATTTTTCTTTTTCTTTTTGGATGAATTTTATAGTGTTGACTATTTGCATTGATCCAATTAGTTTTCTAATTGCTTCAATTGGCTCCACTCAACCAAAATAAAAATAAAATAAAAATCACTATTGAATTGTTTGCCTTATGGAGGAATGTGAAGATTGTTGAATCCTGAGCCTTGTGGAGGACTATGGTAGTATAATTCTTGGAAGTAGTAGTGGTCCCTGAATAATATCCTTTCAATGCAAAGCTATATCCACCTATTTTCAGAATGATTTTATTGAGTTAGTCACAGCAAGTTAAAGGACATCTGCTGTTAGTAACCACAGCTTTCTGTTGTAGGCAATAAAGTGCATCACTAATGACACTCATGGCATCATGTTCCCTGATTCTGGCAGAGCAGGGGCAAAATAAAGTGTCCCTACATGTCCTGAGCCTTTCATTTGCATGCAGACTCTAAGTAAATCTCTGTATCTAGCTCCATCCAGCTTCCATGAACAGATTGGTCCATTAGTGAAATAGGTAGCTGCCTATATTAGTATTATAAAAGTGGAGGGCTAAACATACCTACATATCTCTTCATTTGTCCGTTAAACCTGAATTTTCTTTTAGATGACTGAGACTGAATATATTAAAATATTAAAAAATAAATAAATCTCTCCTTTGATTCTGCCAGACCTAGGAGACTTTATGGAAGATATTATCAATAGCAATCATTTATCATCACTTAAATTATATTCTTGGTAAAGTCACACTAACTGGTGTCAAACAAGACTTATAGAACTTGGACAATATGACAATCTACTGGAAGGTAAATATTGGATTAGTTTTTATACTACACACCCTAACTTCTTTACCTATCTATCTGAAATTATTTATTACTAGAGGCCCCGTGAATGAAAATCGTGCTCTCGGGGGAGGGGGTACCCCAGCCTGGCCTGAACCCTGTCACAGTGTGGGAGCCCCGCGATCAATCCACCCCAAAGAGGTAGGCTCCACCCACCCATCTGGGGCTCCTCGATGGATTGCCCTAAGTGGTAGGCTGGAGCCGGGGTCCTGCAGGACTCCCAGAACCCCCAGACAGGCCTCACCAGACACCCAGGCAGACCTTGCCTCATGGAGCTGGGGGACCCACCTCCTCCTGGCTCTGCACACAGAGCCCTCTGTCCGCACAGCCATCTTATGATGGTGTGAAGGCATCACATTGTGACGACTACTTAGGCTTTTATTAGTAAAGATTTGATCTCTATGGTCCTGAAAATTGTGAATGCAGATATTAATCCACCAATGGAGGAACTTGGAGCAAGATAGAAGACTAAGAAGCCCCAGGCTCTCATTGCCCCAGGGAAACATCAAAAACTATAGACCAGCTAATGTAATTTTGCAGAAGCTCTAGAAATCAATCGGGGATCAGTAGAAGCCAAATAAGCACCCAATCAAGAAAGGGTCACGTTAAGAGCCGTGGGAAATTTTGTGGTGTATTTGCTCACTATGCCCATCCTTGTATGTTTACAGCATGAGTATGCAAAAGAGTTTATTGTATAATTATTATTGTGTTATTTTCCATAAAAAACAACTGTAAACCTACTTTTAACCCATCTTGTATCTATCATCCATCTATCTATCTATCTATCTATCTTCAGAAGTTTCTTTTTTTATCTAATGTAATCTTGCATCTTTCTGTACAGTTCAGACTCTGTTGAGTAAGAAACATACTCTTCAGGAGACCTGAAATATTTCTTCTTCGCCTAGGAAACAACTGCCCTTTGATACTAAAGAGTGACCTGTGCTCCTCATTAGAGAAACTCCCAGATCAGTTTATTGATGATTTTTTTATAATTAGGATTGAAAACACAGCCTTCCCCAAGGGTCATTACTGTGCTGCCTAGGCATTGCTTTTATTTGGATTGGATTTTTTTTTTTTAATGTGGCAGGGGATGACTAGAAAGGAGTAACGACTATTTTGCTCTTGTAAGAGCATTAATTTGCTACCAATGGCATATGGTTCTCTAATCCACTTCCCTTTGTTTTAGAATGTGGATAATACATGGGGGATATCAAGAAAAAATAAAGTTATCTTCCTATTTTCATTTTCTTATTACACTAGCAAGATACAAGTACTTAATCCTTAAGATCTTAGAGGGAAGACAGGGAGGGGTGGTGGGAAGAGATTAACCAAAGAACTTATATGCATATATGCATAACTCATGGACACAGAGAGTAAAGTGGTGTAGGCCTGGGGGGGGGGGCAAGTGTGAGGTGAAGGGGATCAATGGGGGGGGGGGGAAGGAGGACATCTATAATATGACAATAAGGATAAATGTTTTTAAAAGTATAAAAATATTAAAGATCTGCAAAAAAGATAGCAATAACTAGTGTTAAAATGTGCAACAACCATGTAATTCATTTGTGGTATATAAAATGTATATTTGATTTTTTTCCTTTAACTTATATTTGACAGGTAAATACTAGAAACTCTAGACTCTATAATCTATGTTTAGAAAAAAAAATACAGCCCTGGGGCTTTTCAAAAACTTTCTAGTGATGTCCCTTTTTGTATGGCCATCGATGTGCAAGTTAAATTATACACATGTTAACCGTTTCCCTTTACACATATATTTATTATTTCCTCATTCTCCTCCTTAAGCCAAAGTAAAAAGGGCTGTAACTTATTAGAAATGTAATAAATACTTCATATAATAAAGAAGTTACTTCCAAAAGTATTTTAAATATTAGTATTTTAAAAAGCAATGCTTTTGATTCTTGTTTAAATACAACTGGAAATATTTAAGGAATTTATATTTCTCTTCTGAAGTATCGTAGTGTGGCAATACTTGATTATTTAGTGTTGCATCTTCTAGGTAAGCAAGTGCTTCCCAAACTCAGTTGAGCATTAGGATCATTAAGAGAAATTTACAATATATTAACTGAATCCACATTTAGGGAGAATGAAGTCCAGAAATCAGAAATTTGTATACTAAAATTAGATGATTCTAACATGCAATCAAGATTGGAAACCACTCTAGTAAGTAATTTTTAAATATATTTCTCTTTTTATTTCAACCTACTAATTCTGCATAATTTCCACATTGTAAAAACTCCACATACCAGGTCATTGAGACAAGGTAGGGGATGATTTCTAGTATGAGCTGATTATTTGTAAGTTAGGTGAATACAAAATCATGGCCTGGCTGAGCTAAAAGTAGTCAATTGGTGTTTTTAAACAGGGATTCATTGATCCAACAAATATTTATAAAATTTCCACTATGAGCTAACTTCTTTCCCACTCATTGCAGATAGTTCAGTAAAACAAAACAGACCCCCCCCCCCAAAACAAAACAAAACAAAACAAAACAAAACAAAACCTTCTCCTTGAAAGGAAAAGGACTCTTTGGGTATATCCTGGGCGGGCTTTCCCCAGAAGGGAGTCCCAGAGACAACGATTTGAGTAAAGTAGGTTATTTAGGAGATTATCTCAGAAGGCTTCTGTAGGTGAATGGGGAAGTGAGGAAGGGGTTGTAAAGAGGCCTAGTGTGGGTGCCTAGGGGAAGTGGAGGCTCAGTTCCATGGGGAAACTCTGGAAGATAGCATGAATCAGTGCTATCTCACCCAAAGTTGCAGGGACATTTATTCCCCAAATCTACCTACTCCCAGTACTGCTACCATTTGGGGTTAGAAAAAAACCTTCAGGCACTAGCTGTAGGCACTTGCAGTAGGATTCTATAGGCTTGACAGGAATGGGGAATGCTGAGGAAGAATGGGCAAAACTCTGACATCATCTACTATAGTGGGATACAGACAAAAATAAAAGAATACTTGTTAGGTTGTGCTGTGGTGAGTACTATGGAGAAATATAAAGCATGAAACAGCAATGGGGAATGTATGCGTGTATAGAAGAGTCAATTTAAAAAAAATGGTAGTAAGGGGAGGCCTCACTGAGAAGGTGATATGTGATCAAAGCTGAAGGAAGTAATGGAGTAAGTCATGTGGCTATCCAAGTAGAGAACCATAAGGGCAAGTTCTTTAAGGTGGCTTGACATTGCAAGTTGGGTTAACATCAACATAGTTTAAATGTCGTCTAGATGATACTGACAGCAGTTAGCCAAGTTTGGGACTAAGTCACATGGTTAGAGGATGTGATGATGTGATGCTGGGTAAATACATATTTATGTTCTATGGCTCTTGCTTTGTGGATTAGGACCTGAGATCAGAAAGGCTGAAGGGATGTATCAGGCCTTTTCCAAGTTAAGGCTTTAACATGAATGGGACAAAAGCCCTCAAGGGGCTCTGAACAAGGATTTGATTTATGCTGAAACAGTATCACTGTGGGTGCTGTGTGATAGAAAAGTAAAAGGTGAGATGGTGGGACAAGATGATTATATAACAGAGTGATCACCATGACTGGGACCAGAGTAGAAGCAGAAAAGGGTT
Source organism: Corynorhinus townsendii (assembly GCA_026230045.1). Taxonomy (NCBI): domain Eukaryota; kingdom Metazoa; phylum Chordata; class Mammalia; order Chiroptera; family Vespertilionidae; genus Corynorhinus; species Corynorhinus townsendii. Next base: position 59,658,568 of record JAPDVU010000008.1, on the reverse strand, counting down.
TATTTTGAAGGTTTATTATTTAATTTAATGCTGATGAATTAAATATAGTGTGAGAGAAAGAGAGGGTTAATGATAACCCTAAGAATCTGACTTAAACTGGGAAGGTGAAATTGTTATTAATGGAAGTAGGAAACTTTGGTAAAAGAAGGAGCAGGTTTAGCAGCTTGGACTTAAGAGGTCAGATCAGAGGGATAGTTTTGGGTGTGTTAATTTCACATATCTATTAAAATCTAAACAACTTCCTCATTTATATGCAGAGATATGACTCTTGGGGAGAGAGCTGGGCTGAGAATCATCAGCACAGAGATTATATTTAAGGGCCCAGGCTCAGAAGAGATCACCAAGAGAACATGTACAACGAGAAAAGATAGTACATCCAAGTTTACATCTTGGATCAATGATTACAGGTTGGAGAGCTTGGGGAGCTGGCGAAGATGACTGAGCAGGAGTGCAGTGAGGTAGGAGATAAACCAGGAGGATGTGGTGGTTTTGAACCAAGTAACAGTGATTTAAGGAAATGGGAGGTGCTACTAATTCAGATGCTCCTGATAGGTTAAATGAGATTAAACTATACAAAATTCAATTTTTGTTTGTCTAAGTCAAATATCAACAGTTTCTTATAGTTCAATTTAAATAAGGTGAGGAGAGAGCACTAGCCACTAGATTGAAACTGACAAGTGCAGTTTTGATGGTGGACTTGGAACAAAAGTTTTATTTAAATGATTTTGAGAGTAAGAGGAGGGAATTGGAAAGAACGAATGACTTAAAAAACAACATTTTTGCTTGTAAGGGTATACACTAAAGTAGGATTGGGTCTGGATAGGGATGTGGAAGTGACAGAGTTCTGGAAACTAAATGTTTGCTTGGGTTTTCATGGTTTTCCTTTGGTACAAGTTGATGTACAAATTCATTTATTCAATTTTCCAAACATGAGACAGCTTGCTTTTATAGGCTATACCTATAAGAGGGAAGCAACACCAACAACTTGAAGTTGAAAAGTCAGAATCTCCCTCCTTGAAAGGTAGGCCCATCTCCCCAAAGTTTCCTGCCATGGACAACATTTTGAAATATGTTAACATCGAGCCCTAAATATGCATCTTGTTTTACATCCTGTGGTACTGTGTAGTTCATCAGGTCTTTTGAAGAAATTGGAGAGGATTTGAAATCTGGGTGAGATTGAAGAAAGCAGGTGATCCTCCCATTTTCAGAATTTGTACTTTTTAAAGCACAGAAACTAGAGATCACTACAAATTACCCAGATCCAAAAGTGGGGCAGAAAGCATAATTTATAGGAAGCTGGGTATTAGACCTAGCGGAGCCATTGCTGTTTGCACTACTCTCTTGCAATTTAGCATTAGCATTCCTGCTTCTATTCTTTGTTTCTTTGTATTAAATTTATTCCTGCTTCTATTCTTTGTATCTTTGTATTAAATTTATTAGTAACTTCTTTATTAATATGAAGTATTTATTAAATTTTATTCTATACTAATAAAAGAGAGATATGCAAATTGTCCATCACTTCATGACACCCACCAGCCAATCAGAAGTGAGAATGCAAATTAACCTGACAACGATGGCAGCAGCCCTGCCCCCTCCCCCCAGCCGCTCCAGGCCTCTGGGCAGCAAGCATGCAGGCACAGAGTGGCCGGGCAGGGTGGGATGCCTGCTATGAGGGGAGGGCAGGGGAGGAGGGGAAGGGAGCTACAGGAGCATCGCTCTAGCTGGAGCAAAGACTGAAGGCTCTGGCCCTAGCGAAGATGGAAGGCGGTGGCAAGAGCGAAGGCCTGGGTCTTTGGTGCCTGAAGAACACCAGTGCTGGCAGCCAGGGGAAGAAAGGCCTACAGCACTAATCTTTGTGCAACAGGCCTCTAGTATATATATAAAAGCCTAAGTGACCATTATGACCAAATGACCAGAACGACTGGTCGACCAGTCTCTATGATGCGCACTGACCACCAGAGGCCAGACGCTCAATGCAGGAGCTGCTCCCTGGTGGTCAGTGTGATCCCACAGCAGGAGCGCTGCTCACCCAACCAACCCATCCCTATGGCCGGACAGCAGCCACTCATTCCCTCAGTAGTCCTGCAGGTCCAATCTCCAGAGAATGGGCCAGGCACAGACAGGCCAGCGCCGCCGGCACCATTCCGACAGCACTGCAGGCCTCCTGGAAGTAGGCCTCGGGCACCGTGGTTGCTTCCCCTCCCTAGACACTCCTCAAGGAAAAAATAATATAAAAGCGGCCTCCAGGTGGCTCCTGACAACCAACACTAGTGTCAGCATGAGGATACGGATCCCCAGGCCATCAAGGGCATTCCACTGCCTGCCTGGAGGGCCAATCACCTCCCAGCCCTCCTCCTCAGGACCCTACCTGTGCACAAATTCATGCATCAGGCCTCTAGTTGGTAAATAAGATTATATAGGTTTCAAATGTACATTTCTATGATACATGATCTTCAAAGTGCATTGTGTGCCCACCACCCAATGACATATTATCTGCCATTACCATTTATTTGACCCTCGTCACCCATTACTACCTCCAAATCCCTTCCCTCTGCTAACCACCATACTGTTGTCTTTGTGTATGAGTTTTTGTTTATTTGTCCTTCTTCTATTCTATTTTTCCATACTTATTTTTTTTAAATAGAAGCAGATAATTAAAGAAGGAAAAGAGAGGGATTTCATCCATTCAAATAAGGAAAGATCTGCTTTGAACCTCTACAATGTCATGTCCAAAATAAAAAAAAAATAAAAAAAATCCAGCCTAATTTCCTCTCTTCTTCCTTACTTGTACTGTCAACAGATCAAAAAAACAATTGTATTCCAAAACTAAATCTGAATATAAAAATTATTCTATTTTCTTTCTGTTGCTTATCACCCCTCATAAATATTAACTAACTAACAGGGATATGGGACTTTTATTTGATTTTTCTCATAAAGGAAAACTTACTTATGACAATAAAAATATTCTGTAGGACAGGCTAAAGTCAAAACCCTAATATTCACTCACCCATGCTATTGATAAGCAGTAGAGTCAAATACATTTAAATTAAAATCAAAGTATTTTAGGACAGTCAGGGGACCTTAGAACTGGTTTAGTAAATGCACTCACTTCACAGAAGAGTGAAATGAGGCTTGAGAAAAAATTGGCCATTTGTCAAGGTTACAGAGTATTATTGGAAACAGTGGCTGGAAAACTCTGGTTGCCTGTTCACTAGCCCAGTCTCTTTCTTTATGAAATGCCACCTTTTCTCAGTGTAATAAAGATAAGAGGTTTCACACCAGCTTCTCTAGCTGGTAAGTAACACTTACAATATATGAGGGATATAGAGTGTTCTAATCCATGTGCGTTAAAAGTAGATAGAAACCTCTTGTTAATGCCTGGGAAGTAGAATGAGTGAAAAAAGCAATTATCCTACTTGCTGCAGCAGACAGAAGAAAAAATGAAATTGACCTTATTTATCTATTTAAAAAGTAAAGACAGAAGCTGCGATGAGAAGCGGCATAGTATTACCGTTCAACCAAAAGCTAATGTTGGTATCACTTAGAAAAATGTAATCATTATTCACGTGGATGACTTTTTGCCTCGTGTGACATTTCTGACATTGTAGTCAATAAATAAATATTGTGCTGACAGAAGGCTCATGTGGTAAATCAGGTAATGTACAAGACAGTAAAATATGTCATGATATTGCATCCAGTACTTAACCAAGAGCCTCAACAACACATAAATCTTACCGTACTTTGATGCAATCATAGAGTTGCGTTTCATGCTAGGTTTTTCAATTGTAGCTGAGCTTTCATGATTGCTCTTGTAATAAGTATCATTTTCTCTTCCATTTCTCTTCTTGCCCAAAGAAATGGTATCTGGAAAGTGCTAAAAATGTGAAGCTTCCAGGAAATTGTCCTGAAACTAGAAACCAGCAGGAAATTGACCTGAATACCTTACAGGCAACATCCAAAGAATCCTTTGAAACATATTCCTTCAGAACAGCCATTACATTTTTTAAATAATTGCAATTACATTCATATTCAATCTACTGACCTCTGTACATGGAAGTTGGCCTGTAGTGTAACGTCATAAATCAATGATTTTCAACCAATGTGCTGCAAGAATTTTTAAAACATGTAGTACCTGATATGTAGTCAGGGGCACTGACCTCTTTTCCTTTAGATTGTCAAATTAAAAAAATGACAGCAGCCAACACAACAATAGCCCTCCAGTGTGAATGCCCTATCTTGAACCATAAATATATAGATCATATAATAAAGTTACATCTTACTGGTCATGTCACATAATAAGGTTAAATCTGATTGCTTAGTTCTTGGTACCAGAAATCCTTATATGTAAGTATAGGCACCTGATTGTTTGTAAAAGTCACTGTGGAGTAAAAGGGTAGGTAATTAGTACTATTATTATTTTTTATTTGTAAATCAATCGAAATTATACCTACATTTTGTCAGATTGGCAAAAAAAATTTGTGTACACAAAATTTTCGTAATTAGTTTATGTGTACCATGAGATGAAAAAGGTTGAAAAAGCGCTATCTTAAGAGATAGCACAAGGACATTTGCACTTTTTATGGGATGGGAAGTTTACTTCACAGCATGTTTAGGATCTCTCTTGCCTATCACAACGACCATTAAAAACTTGCTCAGCGTTCATACTAAGAAATTTCTACTGAAATTCTGATTCCTTCAAAAATCATCTAAAATGTTTTAGAAGAAAATATTTTTGGTGTATTTATTTTTTAGTCTGTTGAGCTTTACACATTGATTATAATTTATTTTTCTAACAGGCATTTTTAACACTGCTCCTAAGTACAATTGACTCCTATAGAGATGCTAAAAGTGCTGTTTAGAGTTTAAAATTTTCTCTCACACAAATAAAGAGAAAAATAGTATTCATCAAGCCTTTTAGAAAATGTAACACACTGCCCTCTGTTATTTGATTATAAAATTAAATTGGTAAAGTTCTTGTGTAAACTTCCCCTTTAAAGACTTGAAATTCACAGTCAGTGGAACTCATGAGATTGTGATTTCTATACCATCTTTAGATTGCCATTCTTCAGATGAAATCTTCTTTTCATTCTTTTGCACAGAACACCATAATCTTATGGTTTGCTCTTTTATTATATAACTTTGCTTTGCGTCTGCAATCTGGTGCCTGCTTTGCCTCTCTTTACAACACCTAAGGGTGCATATGACTTTGAGCAATATGTCCCAATGTATTTCTATTCTAAGATATTACATAAATGAAAGGAAATATACATGTATCAAGAGCAGGAAGGAAAACATGTGTCTACCTCAGAAACTTAAAAAAAGGCATGTTGTATAATGATTTCCACATCCCTCTAGATATTTCTACATTAGAGAAATGTATATTTTCACTATTCTGAGACATACCCAGAATATGAAAATTAGTGTTTTTTCCTCTATCTCCTTGTGCTTCTAAATGAAATAATAAGTTAAAGAGTGACTCCAATAGCCCTTGTATTCTTACTCTACTCAAGATATCAGTCAAGCTGGGCCCTCACTGGAGAAGAAACCCGAGTTCCCCGAGATATGTGATCAGCACTGGGACCCTGCCAGCAGGCCAGGGGTTCCCAAGGCAGGTGCTGGGTGTGGGGTCACGGGGGCATAGGCTACCAAGGAGACAGAACTGAACCTCACACCACCCTGCTTGTCCCTGGAGGATGGCTGGTTAGCCAGAGACGGGTAAGATTCCTCAAGGAAGGAACAACCTAAGACAGGCACACTCGCAGAGGGGCCATCAGGAGAGAACTTGGGGGGGCAACAGAAGTGGGGCACAGACCCTCACCCACCCAACATAGCAGGGGCTTGAACCCTCACCCCTTCTGAAGGAGGTCTCCTGCCCCCATGGCTGCTTCGCGCTTCCCACACCTAGCTCAGATCGGGACCCAGGCAACAGAAAGAGACTTGGCCCAGCTCACATCGAGATACAGGTGACAGACAGAGACTTGGCCCAGCTCAGATCGGGAACCAGGTAACAGACAAGAGACTTGGCTGACAGCAGTTGCCCTATATCTAAATTCAGCCTAGCATCTGGAATGCTCAGGGCCCACTCAAGAATGCAAATAATCCTTCCCACTAATATTTACAGGGTAAACTAAGATTGTTGGTAGAGTATTAACTTTGACAGTAAAATAGTAATTGAGTTTTCAGATTAATTTAAATAGGCTAATTGAAATAAGTGAATATTCAAGTAAAGTTAATTGTACTGGACAAAAAGCTGTTCTTAAAGTAATTACTAAAATTTCTATTGGTAGTTCATCTCATGGTAAAATTCCTGAATATGCAATGAACCTAAAGCAGTCATATGCGTGGGCAAAAAAAAAAAAAAAAAAAAATTAAATTTAAAGTTATCAAGACTGCATTATAAAATTTACAAAAACCTCCATTAATAAAAAAAAAAGAGGGGGGATAGTAGGGCAATATCATGTAAGGAAAAATATCCTATAAGTAAATTACATCTAGAAAATTTTTACTTTACCAAATTAAGTTTCATTTTCAATGCTAACAGCAAGACGGCCATTAAAAACACACATGGTGTCTAAATAAGACAAAGGAAAATTGTTTGAACAAAAATAAAAAGGATCCCAAATCAATTATATAGAAAAGATTCCTTTATTAACTTGTGGTCGAGAATACATTTGTATATTTTCAGAAAACAACCCCAAGACCAGATGGATTCCTGCAACAGAGAGGAATTGACAGGTGTGCTCCAACCACTAAGACAAGAGGAAAAAACAGTCCAGAGATGGAAGACGCTGACAACGCCTTGCCTCGCGAGCAGTCAGCAGCTGTGCACAGCTGCAGGTTACCTAGGACCAAACCAGAGAGGGTCGGACCTGCATTGCCAACATGTGCCCACCATCTAGATATCATTGCTGACATGTACACATAGGAACTGTTAGACATTGAAACGGGGACTCAGAACTGTTGGACATTGAAATTGGGACTCAAACATATTTTTGTTTTATCTTGTTTTGTTATTATATGTTTATTTCTAGTCTGCAAAGGCAAAACTTTTTAAAGGAAATAAATGGTGGGAAAAAGATACAGAGGCAAAGAAGCATTGAACAGACTGTCAAACTACATTGGGAAGACATGGGAGGTTGGGCAAGGGGGGCTGTAAAAGACCAACCGAAGGACTTGTACGCATGCATATAAGCACAACCAATGGATATAAGACACTGGGGCGGGGGGGAGGGCGGGCAGGTGAAGGCATGTACTGGGGGGTAGGGGAGGTGGGGGGGAGATCAATGGGGGAAAAAAAGGAGACATATGTACTACTATTTGTAATACTTAAAACAATAAAAAAATGGTAAAAAAAAGATATCAGTCATTTTTTTAGTAGTGTATATAAGGACAGTATTTTAAAAATTAGCATCTAAGCCATTTTAATGTTTTAACTTATTATTTTTGCATTGTAAAAGGTAATAGATGTCTGTTTAATTTTTTTTAGAAACTAAAATATAGAGAAAAATGAAAATCATTTAATCTCAGATCGTTTTCACTGTTAACATTTTGATGCATTACTAGAGACGTGTACATGGAATAAGATTGTGAGAGTATTGGTTTTGGTTTTGTTTCAGTGTATCATAAGTTCTTCCTTATGTAATGAAATAGTCTTCTATAATTTTTGAGGTTTTTAAAAATAATTTTACTACTATATGTAAAATTGTATTAAAACTGCTCTGTTTAAAAAATAAAATCCTGTGCTCGCCCAGCCAGTGTGGCTTAGTAGTTGAGTATTGACATATGAACCAGGAAGTCATGGTTCGATTCCTGGTCAGGGCATATACCCAGTTTGCGGACACTATCCCCAGTGTGGAGTGTGCAGGAAGCAGCCATTTAATGATTCTCTCTCATCAATGACATTTCTATCTCTCTCCCTCTCCCTTCCTCTCTGAAATAATAATTTTTACAAAGTCCTATGCTTAAATATCTGTGCAGATCTGTTTCTTGAAGTCTGTTGACAAATTTTCAAGTTAAAATTATTGTGATCAACTCTACCAATCTTTAATTTTAATTATATCTTTGTTTCACCACCTTGTGATAAAAAGGCAATGATATGAAGAAAATACCAAATGCTTAATATCTACAAAAAGCTTTCCTCTTGTTGAGAGTAATGTATGTCCAATGCAATACCTCATTAATTGCTCCAAACTAGGAGTATTGGTATGCTGACATAATGCCAAATGGTCACCAACTACCTTGTAATGTGAGAGGGTTCTGTTAGTGACAGAAATTTGAGATAATTTGAGATTTCTTGACCACCTAAAGAAATAGGGAAGCTAATTTGGGACACAGAGTAATTGCTCTGAAGAACAGAGAAACCAGTGAATCTTGTAGCCAAATGGGGAAGAAGAAATAAAGGAGACACAAGGTGTTATAAGAAAGAAAACTCTATAAGTAGGACTATGGAAATACGGGGTGTAATTGTGGAAGGGGAGAGAGCAGGTAAAGAAAATAAAATATGTGAACATTTGAAATGTGTCCACAGAAGAGAAACATCCCTTTTGAAATTGGTAGGAGCAATCTATAATAATCTATAATAATAAAAACATAATATGCAAATCAACTGAATGGCTAAACAGAGGAACGACCATCTGGATGCCCTTCTGGATGACCTTCCACACGAAGCTGGGGCTACAAGGGTCGAGGCAGCTGCTGGGCTGCAAATGCCTACTCTTGCACGAATTTTGTGCATTGGGCCTCTAGTATAAAAGAAAATGCCCAAGTTTGGGTGCATTTACGAATCACTTAGCCTAGGCTCTTTAACTGAGTGCAATAGCTCTAGGATGATATTTCACAGGCCAATTACTCTTTGCCACTATCTAGTGAAGTGTTTTATGCTTCTATTTTCTCAACTGACCAGTGCAGTGGTGACACATGAATGGTGTTTAGGAAATTGCTGTTAATGTTAGAAATTCAGAAATTACAATGGTTTATGACCTATGATAAAATTCAGTAGTTAATTTTAGATAGCACACTTCCTTTCTGCTGTATTTCCCAGTACCACATGCACAGAGGGCAGTACAACGAAGTCTCTCCCAGTATTTTCTTGTTGCACACTGTTTTTATTGAGTGAATTTTTATTGCTTTGCCCACCAATCCGATAATGGCCAAATTCCATATTTACCAAATAACGACTATTTCAAAGTTTAAAGTGATACAATGTTCTCAATAATGCATTTTTGTTAAATATTTGACACATGCTACTGCTTACCTATGCTAGAATGTGGCCTTTAAAAGTATACACTTAAACTCTTTAAGCATCTCCTCTTTTGCAAATGGGAAAATGGGTAGATGTATGGATCATGTGAATAAAAAATATACTTTTCAATTCCTCCTGCCTAATCTTATATTCAATTTATCTTCAATTTGTTCTGCACACAATATCTGGATTTAACCTCGTGAAACATTAATCTGATTATCTAACTTTCCCACGGGAAAACTTTTTTAATATATTCCTCTTATATAGAAGAACATACCAAAATGTCAAACTCTGATAACTTGAGGATAGCCCCCAATTTTTGTTCATCTAATTTTTTTAGCTTTATCATTTCTCTCAGATTTTCATAGAAAAGAAGGAAACTAAACTATTTATTATTCCACAAACATCTTGTATTTAACTCCCTTCTGCAATTTTGCATGGACTTTTCCCTCTGCCTGAAATGTTCATCAACCCTTGAAATCCTTCAAGATCAGCTGACAACATATCCTCACCTTGTTAGGTTCATCGCATAAACTCAACTGGGGCTCAGTGCTCCTGCCTCACAACTCTATTTTCCTTTTCTCAGGTATGCAACGTAATTTATGAATATTTCTGACCTCTTCATAGGTAGTTGCACTGAGCCTCAAGTACCTCCACAGGGCCTAAGACACTGAGCGTGCTCAATAAATGTTTGCTGAGGTAAGCCAAATAGTGAATTGTTATATTCATTCTTGTAAATAATGAACGTTCTGTTATTAATATTACATGTAACAGTTCATGAAGAATGTTACTTACTGCTTATACCAATTCCCTGAACAATGCTCTTTATTTATACCACTAGTAGATTAATTATTGTATAGCAGAACTACTTTCCATACCTCAAAATAAGTATAGAGTGTCTTATATGAGCAGTAAGCAAAACAGAACTACACCAATCCCTGAATAATGTTAGAACATATCTATATATGTTTTTTAAACTCTCTTTTGTGAACCATAATTATTGCTAAAAATAATAGTTGTGAAAGGGCACCATCTACTATGCAGAGAATGGAATACTACACATTTTTTAACAGAAATCAGTTGCAGGTTTAAAATTAATCTCACTATTCATGAATTATGTAACTTGAGCAAATCAGTTAAATGTTCTTAGCTTCAGTTCCCTCAGCTATAAAATAGCAATAGCACTGATCTCTTAAGCTGACATGGGGTTTATATCACACACACACAGGTTTTTAGCTTTGTGACTGGTAGGTACATCATACACAATCAGTAGGTGTTTTTTTTATAATATATTTTATTGATTTCAGAGAGGAAGGGAGAGGGAGAGAGAGATCAAAACATCAATGCTGTGAGAGAATCATTGATTGGCTGCCTCTTGCATGCCCCACACTTGGGATCGAGCCCACAACCCAGACATGTGCCCTTGGCCGGAATCGAACCTGAGACCTTTCAGTCCACAGGCTGACGCTCTATCCATTGAGCCAAACCAGCTAGGGCTACAATCAGTAGTTATTAACTACTATATTAATGATAATAGTGATTACTATTTTACTTTTATTGGCATATAATGGAAGTTGCGATTTCTAATGCATCTTCCTTTGGACTTTATTCTTGAGGCAAATAGTGACTGTATAGTAATTTAATGAATAACCAATTCATCTGTGTTATTGATTATAGCTTTATGGATTTTATTAAAATAGTAAAGCAATCTCCTGAAAATATAACATATTTACTAAGATCTGAATTTATGTGATGACTTGTGTAAAGTTTCGATACTATAGCTTTATTTATAACTCAAAAGAGCAATGATTGATTTTAAATCATTCCCTGCACTCTTTAATTTAAGTCACAGACCATGTATAAGTAGATATGCAGTTTTTTTTCCATTCTTTGTGGTTGGAGAATGTCTCAGGTTTGGTGTAACCAGATATTACTTGGTGTGCTATGTCAGCCATTGTTACACTTAAGATTAAATTCTTAGGACAAGAATATTGGAATTAACTTACTGAGTATACATGGTTCATTAACATACAATTTCTCTTTTTGTTTTCTTTTAATCTCTCATGACAGCTCTGTGACTTTCCTGAAGAGAGAGTAAATCTGCCCCTTCCACAATATATTACTAACCCCTCTTGAAGCTCCTAGTTGAGAACGTCAAGAGGGGTTAGTAATATGTTGTGCTTTATTGCAAAGAACCTGCACTCATGGAATTAATATTCTACTTGGGGATGGAGAAGTTAAAGTTAAATTACCATAATAGGAACCAAGTATTATTATTATCCTGTGTTACCACTGTGTAAAGGAGCAAAGGATCTCGAGGTTGAGTTTGACTATAATTTACTTCCCAGATCATTATTATTTGCCATGGTTTCAAAATTAGAAATCTGAAAGTGAATAAAAAAATACTGGCTTTTTTGTGAATGTGCAGTATTATGGAACTGTCAAAGGTTTGGGCGGTCAGAGTGACCTGAACAACTGTATAATGTGGGTAAATTATGTAATCAGTTCGATCCAGAGTTTTGTGGGTTTTTTTTTTTTGAAAATTGTGATAATTATCTCTTAGAAATATTGTAAGGGTTACACAAAATAATGCTTTTCAGGTACCTAACAGAGTGTTAGACAATCTTTCACTTTCAGTTGCAAGGTGCCTTTTAATTTTAGATAATCAAATGTGGATAGATAATGTAGTAGGCAAATTCCATAGATGCCCTCATTCCCCAGAGATCCTATTTCCTGGTTAGTCAGTCAGCCATTGATCTGGGTACTGCTGTGAAGGGACTGTGAAGATTTCAGTTGACCCTACAAGGAATTTTAACTAGTTGGTGGCAGAAGAGGAAGTCAAAGGAAATTAAAGCATGAAGAAGATTCAACTGGCAATTCAACATTGTATGCTACAATTTTTTGAAAAGACCCTGGTGAGGAATAGCTAGGAGCCTATGGGAGATGAGAGCACTCCTGGCCAATAGCCAGGAAATGAGGACATCAGTCCCATAACCACAAGGAACTGAATTATGCCAACAACCTGAATGAGCTCAAATTAGATTCTTCCAGAAAAGAGCCCAGGTGTCAGACTCCTATAGCGTGAGACCCTGGGCAGAGAACTCTGGTTGAGTTATGTAAGATTTAGGCAGAGGACTCTGGTTGAGTTATGTAGGATTTGTGGTAAGTTGCAGAAGTTTATGAGATAATACATGGGAATTTTCTTAACCCTCTTTGTTTGTGGTAATTTGCAAAGGGTTAATGCATTGGTCAGCAAACTCATTAGTGAACAGAGGGGCAAACTGCAGCTCATTAGCCGCGGTTTGCCGACCACTGGGTTCATGAAACACTAATACAGATGTATTTTAGGATTCTTCACTTCAACGTCACTATTTCTTCTTTAACTTTTACTGATTTTTCTTGGTGCCTGTTTTTCTTCATTAAAGACAAAGAAAAAAATTAAAGATTTGCTCCTGGGATAATTATTTTTTCAATCACTTGATCTGTGTCCTTGAATTTTTTTTTAACCTGACATTACCTGCAAGGATCAGGCCAAAACCATCAGTCCAATATTCCCCAAGGGGTTCCGGATTGTGAGAGGGTGCAGGCCAGACCGAGGGACCCTATCAGTGCATGAATCCGTGCACCGGGCCTCTAGTATTTTTCATACTTATGTGTCTGTAAACAGGATCTTATGCTGTATTTCTATCATAGTATTGATTTTTCTTGTAGATGAGGACCTCCTGTTTAATTTTCTACAGATGCATAATTTTTAAAGTCTTTTTCCCCCTACTGAGTTTTGTGAAAGCTAAGGTACTTTCCTTCAGTGGATCTTAGGAATTTGGCTATTCATTGTAGATACTAGTATATGCTTACATTTTCACATTCTGAGAAAAACACTTAACAGGGTACTGAGCAACAGAAATATAAGAAATGTAAATTTTCTACATTGGAGGAAAGAAAATATGGGTGAGGTTCAGGTTTTCCCTGACACTGATCAAACATGTAGCAGTAAACTAATAAAAAAAAATTATACTTTGGTAAGAAATTAGATAATATAAAATATTTCTTATGGAGAGACTGCGACTTAAAATGGTTAAACCAGATCTGTAGTAGCCTGAATTCAGCATTGTAAAGACAAACTAATATTACAACATATTTAGATATTTTCATATATTTCAATAATTAGTTAATCATTAGCAATGGAATATAAAAGTATTTGAGTATCTACTGTGTATGAGCCACACTACTAGGTACTACATGGCACCAGGAATTGTTCATTAAGGGAGTGCTACCATGCACTCTGTATGTCATGGAGGGTGACAGAAATGATGGGTAGGATGGACTGGAGAAGGGGTCTGGAATCCTCAAAGTTATAACAATCCATGTTTGTGCTGGAGCAATGTCAGTGTAGTGGAGAGTATTCCAGATAACAGTCCAGGTACTATGCCTGGCCTGTACTAAAGCAATGAAGAGCCATCCGTGTATGAATCCATGAGGTGCTGGAGTGGTATTAAAGTAGAGGAGAAAGAAACTCTGAAATAGCTTTTAAAACGACACTAGGTAGGCGTTGTTGTTTAAAATATGGATTAAGGTGGAACATTATGATAATCATTAGCCAGGGAAGGGAACTGAAAGTTCTGACACAATACTAAATGAACTGCTTATATATGAACTAGTGGCCTGGTGCACAAAATTTGTGCATGGAGGGGGGGTTCCCTCAGCCCAGCCTGCACCCTCTCCAACTGGGGACCGCTTGGGGGATGTCCGACTGCCAGTTTAGGCCCAATCCCTGTCAGACATCCCTCTCACAATCTGGGACCACTGGCTCCTAACTGCTCACCTGCCTGCCTGCCTGATCACCCCCAACTGCCCTCCCCTGCTGGCCTGATCTCACCCCCAACTGTTCTCCCCTGCTGGCCTGATTGCCCCTAACTGCCTCAGCCTGCCTGATCGCCCTCAACTGCCCTCCCCTGCCAGCCAATTTGGTTCTGATTGGTCAGTTTCTATGCCAATCAGCGTCAAATGCTCCACCTCCTAGGAGCCATTGGTTCCTCACAGTTCACCCAGATTTTGTTCTGATTGATTGGTTGCTATGCCAGTCAGCATCTCTGGGCCTATCTCTGGGCCTGATCAGAGAGGCAGAGCTGATCAGCAGCCCCCGCAGAGGCCTGGAGAGAAACAGAGGTATGGATGCTGGTGAAGCCCAGAGAGAAAGAGAGAGGCAATGGCTGATCAACAGCTGCCATGGAGGCTGTGGATCAGACCCTGCCTCTCTCTTTGGGCCTCCCTCTGGGCCTGATCTGCAGCCCCCTTGGCAGTCAGCGCTGGGTCTCCATGACAACCCAGCACTGACTGCAGGACTGACTTCCAATGTCTGGTCCAGCTTTCAGTCAGTCATTACGGACCCTGGGTTTTTATATATTAGGATTAGGAATATTAGAACTCCTATGTAATTTCCAAGAGAGTCAGTGGACAAAGCTTCTTGTCCAGGCCTGTCACTCATAATGACTCCAACAATGTGAATTTGTAAGGAATGAATCAGTCCAGGAGATAGCTTCAGGCCAAGGGTCAATTTGTTCTTTGAAAGGGTCTCTGTTATCTTGGGATAACAGATTGGACTCTGCAGCTCAGTCTAAACTTGAAGCCAACTGATGCCACTCACCTGCTGCCCTGTACATGTAATTAATGTGAATTGAACATTCCTGGGGTTATTGCAAAATCTGAAATTGGGGCCTGGCATTTGAATTCTGAAGAAAATGTTCCCTAGTTCCTTCTTAAGATCCTTGTCTATTTTAAGCAATCACACTAAAAGTATATTAAGTGCTTCACATTTTCTCATGTGTCCTATCCAAAAGCTATACAAAAGATTAGGCTATTAAGAGACAAGAGTGGAAAATAATTTTTTTCACCTTTATTTTTAGCTGTAGTGGCAGAGTTTGTTTTATTTTGTTTACTTTGTTTTCACATGTTTTTTCTGATTTATAAATCTTTGGGGAGAGATTTATTATTTCATTGAAAAATTTATCTCACCAAGACCAAAGCTGTGTGCTAGAGAGAAGCTGCTGAACCGCAAGCATGCAAATAAACAAGGTATCAAACAGAAAATGCCAGAGGTCAAATAGAGGGCAAGGTAGCAAAGCACAAGGCAAAAGCAACTCTTTAGAGATCATAAGATTTGTATAAAATTAGAAGATTAGAAATGTGTAGGAATTTATCTCTATATACAATCACCGGAATTACTGGCTATGATATTTTATATAAGAAAATATTTATCCTCTATCTATCATGATAATATTAGCTATGACTTAAGATGCTAAGCTTACCTTCTAAGGTTATCAGAGAAAATAAGTATTCTAATGTTTATCTCCACCCTTCCACTAAGCCTGTGTTCTGTACCCCAGCCTCTCAACTAGCTCCCTCTATCCCCTCTGAGAAAAACAATGGTCACTGCACATCACGATTGTATCTAAACCAAGAATAGGTTGAGACAAAATAGGTGGCTGCTTTGGTTTTCTATATTATTGTATCAGTGAAGGGTGTATTCTGGATAACTTTTCAGTCATCTGGCTTTTATTTAATAGTTAAACTACTGCCTAACTCTTTAAACACTCATCTCCCTTGATCTTTAGAGCAATATATGCTAATCATAACTTCTCATATTTCTTTTTAAGTCATTCTCCTATCTCCCCCTATGTACACTGTAGTACATCTTCTTACTGTCATATTTAGCTCATATTTTCCTCCTGGAAGCTCTTAACTGCTTTTATGATTTTGGTAATCATTTATAGGTGAACAATTCCAAACCACTATTTACCTGTGAACTCTCCCTGAGTTTCAGATTTGTAAATCTAAATATCTGTTTGTCTCACTCTTCTTTGATGACTAAAATCATTTTAGTCCTCAATATGTACACAATTAGACACATTGCCATTTCTCCAACATATTCCTGTTTTGCTACACTTCGTAATTAATTGTATGCTGTAGAATCCTCTCATTTAATCTCTTTCTGGATATCACCTCCTCACTGTATCTATCAGTCACGCTCGTCTCTAATATTTACCCTTTATTTTTCTATAGCCAGGTGCCTAGTTGAATCTTTCTTCACTTTTAGCCCAAGAAAATGTTAAATCCTCTTATCTTGGCCATTTATCTTAAACAAATATCTAACTAGATTACCCATAATCAACTGATTAATTAATTAATGCAATATATATTTATTAAATAACTAGTATCTCCCAGGCACTGCTGAGGGTGTCGAGTTTGCAATAGTAAAAAGGAAAATATATGGTTCCATATTCTCATTTAATTTTTGTTATGGGGTTGTGAGAAAGAGGAATATATAAAAGCTAATTTAACAGGTAAAAATAAAAAATAAAAAATTACCAAAGTCAATAAATAGCTTGCGTGAAGGAAACAAAAAATATACTTAAACTGAGAATAATAGGACATTGAAACTTAGCTTAGATGTGGTCATTTCAGAAGACATGACAGATAAATCTACATAATAATATGAGAAAGAGCCAGCCATAGGAAATTGTGTGTGTGTGGGGGGGTGGGGGGCGGTTAAGTAGAGGGAGGATGATTGTGATGGTTGTGGTTCTGCAGCACATTTCTAGCAGAGAGACAGTATATGCAAAGACCCATGGTAGAAAAGAGCTTGTCATTGTTAAGGCACAAAAATACTAGCACTGGGGCTGGGAACACAGTGAATAAAGGTTTGATGATGGTAGTCAAGATTAAGAAAAGAGAAAAGTCTGATGATCCAAAACCATGTAATCCACAGTATGAAAAGCACATGTCTCCATATTGCAATAAAGCCACTAAATGTTAACAAGTCTGAGTGGTAAAGTTCATGGTCTGTAGAATAAAGTTTAGACAAATAAACAAATAAAGTCTATTTGTCTCTTGATACCTGATATCTTACAATATGTGTTTTAGTAGTTCTTCCAACTCTAAAATTCCTGGTTTATGCCTCTCTGGAATTGCTCTTTTCCCCTTTGCTTTCCAGGAATACTCAGTTTCTTTGCTAAACTTCTCTGTAACTTAAAATGCCACTTCCACTTAATATCACCTGCAGGAGCTTCAGGTAGCCTTTGCAAACACATTTCTTGTGTGCTATCATATGTGCATGTGTGTATATGACACCATGTGAGTATCTGGAGGCAATGATTATGTGTAAATTTACATATACATATATACTTATATAATACACTAGAGGCCCAGTGCACAAAATTTGTGTCCCTCAGGCCAGCCTGCACCCTCTCCAATCTGGGACCCCTCGAGGGATGTCTGACTGCCCGTTTAGGCCTGATCCTGGTAAGATTGGACCTAAATGGGCAGTCGAACATCCCTCTCACAATACAGGACTGTTTGCTCCCAACTGCTCACCTGCCTACCTTCCTGATTGCCCCTAACCACTTCTGCCTGCCAGCCTGATCACCCCCTAACCACTCTCCTGCCAGCCTGATTGATGCCTAACTGCTCCCCTGCAAGCCTGTTTGCCCTTAACTGCCCTCCCCTGCAGGCCTGGTTCCCCCCAACTGCTGTCCCCTTCAGGCCCGGTCGCCCCCAACTTCCCTCCTCTGCTGGCCTGGTCACCCCTAACTGCCCTCCCCTGCAGGCTTGATCGCCCCCAACTGCCCTTCCCTGCTGGCCTGATCGCCCACAACTGCACTCCCCTGCAGGCCTGGTCTCTCCCAACTGCTCTCCCCTGCTGGCCATCTTCTGGTGGCCATCTTATATCTACATGAGGGCAGGATCTTTGACCACATAGGGGCAGCCATCTTCTGTGTTGGAGTGACAGCCAATCTGCATATTACTCTTTTATTAGATAGGATAGAGGCCTGGTACACAGATGGGGGCCAGCTGGTTTGCCCTGAAGGGTATCCCAGATCAGGGTGGGGGTTCCCTTGGGGTGTGGGGCAGCCTGGGCGAGGGTCCTGTGGTGATTTTCAGCCTGGCCACAACCCCCCAGCAACCCAAATGGAAGCCCTGGTATCTGGGATTTATTTATCTTCTATAATTGAAACTTTGTAGCCTAGAGCGGAGCCAAGCCTCCTGCTCGCTCCATGACCAAAGCCATTTTTGTTGGGATTTATTTATCTTCTATAATTGAAACTTTATAGCCTTGAGTGGGGGCCTGGGCCCACCAGGGTGTGTGGACAGGTTGGCTTCCTCCAATGCAGGGGAAACCCAAGTTAATTTGCATACTTGCTCCTAATTGGCTGGTGGGCGTGGCTTATTGGTGTAGCAGAGTGATGGTTAATTTGAATATTACTCTTTTATTAGATAGGATAAATACACACACCCATATATATAATTTTTCACAAGGCATTTTTATTAAAATCTGTATGATATGATGAATAGTTATTAGATGTAGAAAAGCCTTTTGGTTCATCCAGTGATTAAAATGTTAATAAGTTGTGATCTCTGTATTAGCTTTATATAGCTACCTTATCAAATTACCACAAACTGGATGGCTTAAGACAAATTTATTCTTTCAACTAGTGACCTGGTCCACAAAATTCATGCACATTAAAGGGAATTAATTAAATGAAATATTTTAATATTGCTACTTGCCCTTTCTCTATAATAGAAGTGTCAGAGATGAAAGAAAATTAGTAAAATGTTTATGAAAATCTTCCTCTTGTCAGAATCTGAGGCACACCATGGGAACAAGAGTCAAGTCCCCACCCAAACATGTGCACCTCGAAATTGCAGGAGACCCAGACCCAGCCGGCCTCACCCCCATTGGGCTAGATCCAGACCCAGCCAGCCCCACCCGGTCAAGCCCCACCAGGTGGGGGGCATGGCCTCAGGTTGCCTGGCTGGGTGCCAGAGCAGGGGGTTCTGCCTGAAGTCCCTCGGCCCAGGCTGGAGGGCACACCTTGAAGTCCCCTGGCCTGGACCAGGGGGTGCGACCTGAGGTTCTCCATCAAGCCCCACCAGGCAGGGGGTGCAGCCTCAGGTCCCCTGGCCCAGGCTGGGGCTGGAGGCACACCTTGAGGTCCCCCATCAAGCCCCAGTGGGTGGAGGGCATGGCCTGAGGTCCCCTGTGAAGCCCCACCACACAGGGGACATGGCCTCATTTCCCACAGCCTGGTGCTGGGGTATTGAGCCCAGCCTCAGGTCCCCTATCCCGCTGCCTGGGTGAGGGGCATGGCCTGAGATCCCCTGGCCTGGTGCTGGGGTGGGAGGTGCGTCCTGAGTTACCCCATAAAGCTCCGCCGGGCGGGGGACATGGCCTGAGGTCCCCCATTAAGCCCTGCCGGGTGGGCAGCACAGCCTGAGGTCCCCCAGCCTGGTGCCAGAGTGGGGGGCATGGCCTGAGTTCCCCCTACAAGCTCTGCCAGCGGGGGACACAGCCTCAGCTCCCCTGCTCCAGCCCAGTGCCACGCAGCCTCAGGTCCCTGCTGATTGCTCATTAAGGCTCATTATGGGAACTTGGCCTCTGCTGTGGGCACAGCCATCTTGTGTTACAGAATCCCTGCCTTTGCTGTGGGTGCAGCCATCTTGTCACTACGTGATGGTCAATTTGCATATTCTCTCTTTATTATATAGGATTCTCTAGTTTTGAAGACTGACATGGGTGTCACTGGGATAAAATCAAGGTATCTGCATGTTTCCATTTTGTTGAGGCTCTAGAGAAGAATCCATTTTCTTTCACCAGTTTCTAGAGGCTACTCATATGCTGTGGCTCATAGTCATTTCCATACCCTCAAAGCCACAATGTTGTGCCTCTATAATTTCCTTCAGTAGTCACATCTCCCTCTGACTGACTCTCCACTGTCTCTCTCTTCTGCATTGAAGGACCTTTATCATTACCCTGAACTCACTAGGACTATCCAGGAAGATTAGCAATGGTAATTACATTCATGACCTTAATTCGCACCAATAACAGATAGTAAGTGGTGGGTATTGACCATTTTACCCTTTCAAGGGAGAAATGCAATTGTTGAGAAAGAGTTTCAGGAATTGTTGTCTGGCATCAAGGTTACAGGATAAATGCGAAAAAAAGTGACTACCCTGATAAAACTACCTTTTTAAAATATATTTTAAAGGACAGTAAATTTTAAACTTTTTAAGTTCACAAGTTAG
This sequence comes from Corynorhinus townsendii, assembly GCA_026230045.1. Classification (NCBI taxonomy): domain Eukaryota; kingdom Metazoa; phylum Chordata; class Mammalia; order Chiroptera; family Vespertilionidae; genus Corynorhinus; species Corynorhinus townsendii. The sequence continues at coordinate 59,638,248 of JAPDVU010000008.1, read as the reverse complement.
AGATTCTAATGTCTTAGGTATGCTACTTTCCCATCTTAGTACTGGTAAAATGCTAAGACTTAACAAATAAATCAATTGCTGAAATCCTACTGACTGGGTTTAATCATCTGCCTTCTTTTGTACAGCAACTTGTTTTTACATGAAAAAATATTTCTCAATTATATAGCAACTAGAGGCCCGGTGCATGAAATTCATCCATGGGGGGGGGGTGTCCCCTCAGCCCAGCCTGCACCTTTTCCAATCTGGGACCCCTCCGGAGATGTCCGACTGCCGGTTTAGGCACGATCCTTGGGATCAGGCCTAAACCGGCAGTTGGACATAACCTCTCACAATCCGGGACTGTTGGCTCCTAACTGTTCACCTGCCTGCCTGATCACCCCTAACTACCGCCCCTTGCCGGCCTGGTTGCCCCTAACTGCCTGCTCCCCCTCCCCCGCCAGCCTGGTCGCTCCCAACTACCCCCCTGCCAGCCTGGTCACCCCCAACTATGCCTCTGCTGACCTGGTCACCCCACGTAGCCTACTCTTCAGTCATTTGGTCATCCCTCACTAACACCCCTGCAGGCCTGGTTGCCCCACGTAGCCTGCTGTTCAGTCATTTGGTCATCCCTCACTAATGCCCCTGCTGGCCTTGTCACCCCACACAGCCTGCTGTTTGGTCGTTATTGTGACGGCATCCTGGACAATGTGCATATTCCTCTATTATTAGTATAGATATAGTCTAAATATTGTGTTTACTATTTCTGTATACATTTCATACCAATCCATTTTGGCTACAAAGGGCCATATTAGTTAATTGCCAATGCAGAGAACTCAGGTTATTTATTCAGGATTATTGCATATACATTTCTAGTCCATATATTCTAACTTGAATGGCCATATTTAGGTTTGAGGACAAACTTCAGACAGTCACCACTCAACATAAAGCACATGGGTTCACTTCTCCTATTAGCTCATCCCTACACCTCTATTGATGAGGCTTCAGTGAGTAAATACAGTGTTTTCACAGGAAGGGGATATAGTAAAAAGACAACAACAACAACAAAACTGAGGAAATGTTGTCATTGGAATTAGTTATTAATAATGGGAAAGAAGCAAAAGGGAAGCCATACATTATGAGCATGGTCATTTGGGCAGCTTCACCAGGAAGCTGCAATTCACACTCCCCAGGGAATCACTGGTCCATTCCCTGCAGACCATTGGGGGAAGGAGTCCAACAGCAGGAAGATGATGCAAGCACAGTGAAGTCAAGGTGATGTAGAGAAGGTACTTTCTTGTCAGTCTAACCTGGTAGAAAAAGATAATGGCTAGGGAGTGGAGCACTGCAAATACACGAAAATTTAGGAATACACAATGTACAGACAAATGAATTCTCTCTCTCTTCTTCTTGCTTCGCTCCTGCTTCCTTGCACTCACCCATGCTCCCTCCATAGCCATGTGGCCCTAGAAGCTGCAGAGTCCATGGACCCCACATGCAATGGACTATACCTGGGAACACAAGCTAACTTAGCCAGATGTTTAACTGGACTGTGCAAATGTGGAGCAGAATCTCTGGACACTGGCTTTACTCTGGCTTGCTGAAGACAAAAATGGGACTTTTTCCTTGGCAGGATGGAGGGAGATGGGACCTTGGAAACTCAAGGGTTTAATTCCCCCAAAATAAAACGTTCCATGATACCTCATCCTCTCACGGGGGACCTCAGGAAATTCTTATTTTCCTGATACCCCAAGAAGCCCACTTTCACTGTCAATGAGTAAGGACATGGAGGACACCCCACTGATAACAGAAACATGTCATGTGAGAAGGTATAGAGGAAAATGAAGGTAATATTTCTAAAAAGAAAGACTGAAAAGGATATCATATAGGTACTTTTAAATATCTGAAAAGCTGTCATGTAGAAGGGTGCAGGTTTAGGTATAATGTGAGGAAGAAACTTTTAACTGTGTTACTTAACAGTGAAAAGGGCTATTTTACTTTAAATCATTCAATTAACCCAATCAATCATCCTGATGACTACCTATTGAAAAGATGTCTTCATTTGTCTAGAGACTACAGAAGATGACCCCAAGAATTATTTATAGCTTTTATTTTTATTAAATGTAAATTATTCTAACCACCAACTCTATGAAAGAAGAAAAACGTTGGTTCTCTAATTGCTAAATTCTAAGCTTTCTCAGCAAATGGACAGGAAAATTGAAATTATCTTGACATTGTTACAACAGAAATAGTTGATTTTATATTGATGTTATATTATACTCCAGGCTGAAAGCCAGTATTTTGCCAAACTTGGCAAGCTTTCCTACTAAGGATCTTTAAGAAATGGAATCAGAGAATATCTAACAAAAGCAAGATGACTACAAATACATACATTATAAGTATTGTTCCCTAAATAATAGAAATTGATTTCCCTAAGCTAAGGATAACATCTGATAACTCCTGCTGAAATACAAAACTAAGAACATGATATCCACCACAAAAATAAGCCTTATAGGCTACTAGATTTAAATAAATAAAAAAACATTATTTGTATATGTGTTCATTACTCAATAGTCACTGTCTGGTTTCATAAATACAAGAGAAAATGATGAGCTACATTTCTGTGAAGCTACGGATATATGTCAATTTGACCCAAGAGAATTCAATTCACGTTGACTGAATTTTAGTCTATATTCTAATTTGCCTGTGTAGTATTAATTTATTAAGTACAATGCAATAAAAATAGAAACTTTCAAACATTGCTGACAGTACAGTAAATTGGTATGAACTTTCCGGAAAACACTTTAACAATATGTTTCAAAAGACTTAAGTGTTTGACAACCTATGGCCACCTTTTCATGAGAAATAATCATGAATATTATTGGCAAGGATGCAAATACAAGGCTAGTCATTGCAGCAGTGTGTAAAGATTGAGAAATACAAACAATCTACATATCTAACATTAGATTATCACTTAAAGGTATATCCTTCCATAAAATAGAATAGACTATAACCAATAAGTTTATTATAGACTAGGGGACCGATGCATGAAATTCATGCAAGGGGCTCAGCCCCTGCCACTGCAGCTTCATCCCGAAGGTCATCCGGTCTAATTAACATATTACACTTTCATTATTATAGATTAACTAGAGGCCCAGTGTACGGATTCGTACACTGGTGGGGTACCTCAGCCTGGCCTGAACCCTCTTGCAATCCAGGACCCCTTGGAGGATGTAGCAGTGTGCAAAGCAGCAGGCGTCAGGGGAGGAGCCCCAGTTGGGGCTAGGCACTGCACTGCTCCCCCTCATCCCAGCCCTGTTTCACCTGCTTCCACAGCTGGCTGCTGGCTAGCACTGGCTCCCGCCGCCGCAGCTATGCTCACCAGCCGTAAGCCTGGCTTCTGGCTGAGCAGTGCTACGGCTGTGGGAGTGCAATGACCACCAAGATGCAGATCCTGCATTGAGCGTCTGCCCCCTGGTGGTCAGTGCACATCATAGCAACTGGTTGACCAGTCGTTTGGTCAATTGGTCATAAAGGTCGCTCAGGCTTTTACTAGTATACATATAGATATTTTGACATGGTCACCTGTTTACAGTAAGTGTTATAAGTATGAGTATGTTAAAAACCAGAATTTATAGTTTGATCTAATTCTGATTAAGGAGTGATGCAACACAGGAATAATATTAACAGTGATTATCCCGGTATGCTAAGTTTCCTCAATTTTCCATATAGTCTTACTTTGCTTATTTTGAAAAATTATCAGTATTCAATGTACTTAATTATTAGAAACATTTTTAAAGTCTTTATTGTTTACAGTATTACCTATGTTCCCCTTTGCCCCCATTGACTTGTCCCAGCCCACCCCTGACCCCCTACCTTAGGCCTTGAACACTTTATTGTCTGTGTCCATGGGTTATGCATATATGCATACAAGTTCATTGGTTGAACCAACATAGCAAATACATTTTCATCTGCTTGCTAAAAGTGGTTATTATACTTGCAGTTGAATGGACACATATATAAGTTCTGATTACTCACTATGTGGTTGCTGTGGTCTGTAAAATGTGAATTTGGTGAGATGGGTTAAACAAAGGCAGGGTTAGATCTCTTGCATTAAGGAAGCCACCAGAAGGGATCTAAGTTAAAATAGTAACATTGAACTTTTCTCATTTTAACTTGCAGCAACTTTGAAATTTTTATTTATTATTAAATATGTGTCAACATCTCTATAGTGATTGATACATATATGTATACAGTATGTTGATTATCTATGCATGAGGAAAAATTTATATTGATAGCTAAATGTAAAATCTTCATGAGAGAAAACAAATTATCCAGAGGTTATAATGGAACTTATTATTTTCTGCATCTTGAAAACCTATTTACTACTCATAAAGTAAGAACATACTCTTTATTTTATTTTATTTTTCCATTACTATTTATCTCCTTAGTGACCACTTCCACTTCCAGCACCCCCACAATCACCACACTGTTGAAGGACAGTCTTTTAAATGTAATATGTTGATCCATTCACATCATTATTCACCTTCACAAAATAGACTCAGAGTAAAATAATATTGAAAATAACTTGTTAAAATTTATTAAATATTTTATATTTAACTTTCCAATACAACTGCTTATTAAGGAGAGCAATAGTTTCCTGAACATATGCATAAATTTAAGATATGCAGTGTGAGTTGTGCGTGTTCATGCATAACACATTTTGTAAAGATCATTAAGCCATGTGAATTCTCCTATTTAAAAAAAATAGCTACTTTGTATTTCCTTTAGAAAGGTGCTGTTTTCAACCATTGGGCCTTGGTATTTCTATTATACTTAATGAAGTGTACTGAGATCAGAGAAGAATCGAACTATCACATTCACCCTTCACTTCGGATTTTAGAACTTTAGGGGCCTTTGTAATAACAGTTAATCAGTGTGTTATTGTGGGCTAAATGACATTTGGCCATATGAATTTCCAGAATTAAACAGCTGAAAATAATCCTATGATTTCAGATTCGAAAATACAAAATTACCCAACTGATAGTAAGGCATTTACTTAGCATTTTCCCATGAGGATATAATCAGAAAGAAAAATACCTTAATAAAGGGAAAAATACACTTGACAAAAATTTGTCACGTGAAATCTGTCATATAAAATGCACCATTTTCATGCAACCACTTAACATTAAGTGTGTTGTTTGAGTTGAACTGTTGCATGTGAAAATATTATGAAAAGCAATCATTGCGAATAGACATTTAAAAATATTTATGAATTGCTCTTCATAAAAGTTTGCTCAACTATCAAATAAGGAAACTTTATGCCAAGTACAGTTTTTATTTTAGAAAATATTCCTATTCTTTTTTTTTTTAAATAAATCTTTATTGTTCAGATTATTACAGGTGTTCCTCTTTTTTTTCCCCCATAGCTCCCCTCCACCTGATTCCCCACCCCACCCCATGCTCTTACCCCCCGCCACTGTCTTCATCCATAGGAGTAAGATTTTTGTCCAATCTCTTCCCGCACCCCTCACACTTGCTTCCCCTGGGAATCGTCAGTCCACTCCCTTTCTATGTCCCTGATTCTATTATATTCACCAGTCCATTCTGTTCTTCAGATTTTTTATTCACTTGATTTTTAGATTCACTTGTTGGTAGGTATGTATTTGATGTCATTTTGTTGTTCATAATTTTTATCTTTACCTTTTTCTTCTTCTTCTTCTTCTTAAAGAATACGCTTCAGCATTTCATATAATCCTGGTTTGGTGGCAATGAACTCCTTTAGCTTTTTCTTGTCTGTGAAGCTCTTTATCTGACCTTCAACTCTGAATGATAGCTTTGCTGGGTAGAGTAATCTTGGTTGTAGGTTCTTGCTGTTCATCACTTTGAATATTTCTTGCCACTCCCTTCTGGCCTGCATAGTTTCTGTTGAGAAATCAGCTGACAGTCGTATGGGTACTCCCTTGTAGGTAATTAACTGTTTTTCTCTTGCTGCTTTTAATATTCTCTCTTTGTCTTTTGCCCTTGGCATTTTAATTATGATGTGTCTTGGTGTGGTCCTCTTTGGATTCCTCTTGTATGGGGTTCTGTGCGCTTCCTGAACTTGTAAGTCTATTTCTTTCACCATGTTGGGAAAGTTTTCTGTCATTATTTCTTCTAATAGGTTTTCAATATTTTGCTCTCTCCCTTCTTCTGGCACCCCAAAAATTCGGATGTTGGTTCGCTTAAAGTTGTCCCAGAGGCTCCTTACACTATCTTCATATTTTTGGATTCTTTTTTCTTTTTGTTTTTCTGGTTGGATGTTTTTTGTTTCCACATATTTCAGATCTTTGGTTTGATTCTTGGAGTACATTGATCTACAGTTGAGTTTCTGTATATTCTTTATTTCAGACAGTGTATGCTTCATTTCTGACTGATCCTTTTCCATTTTTTTGGCATTCTCATTTAGCTCCTTGAAGGTCTCATCAAGTTTCTCGGCGGTTTTTAGAAGATTCTTGAGTAACCTTATAAATGTGGTTCTGAACTCTATGTCGTCCAGTAGTTTGCTTTCCTCCGTTTCTTTCATTTGTGACATGTTTCTTTGTCTCCGCATTTTGGCTGCTTTCCTGTGTTGATGGAGTGGCTTTGTGTGGTAGGTGACCTATAGGGGGCAGTAGCTCAGCCTCCTCAATTACGTGAGATGGATGCTCTTGGTACACCCCTTTGTGGGCTGAGTGCAAAGTCTTGGTGTAGTTAAGCCTTAATTGCCGTTGGTACACTGGGAGGAATTGACCTCCAGGCCAATTAGCTGTGAGCACTGGCTGTGTCTATAATGGAAGAACTGCTGCGCTGAAGACATGCTATGGGGCAGGACTTGTTTCAGTGGGGCTTTGGTGCTCACTGAGTCTGCCTCTTGAATGTGTCACTTATGGATGTGAGGAGGTGAAATCTGGTGTCTCACACTGACCACTAGGTACACTGGCTTCTGGATCTCCAATGGGGTGCAGGTCAGCTACTGTCTGAGGCCACCCAGCAGGAGCTACAGTGAGAGCTACAGTTTTCTCCTCTTTGCTTGTGGTTTGGAGGTTTTGGAGCTGTCTGACCCAGGCTGCAAGTTTGCTAGGTAAAGCTGTGATAGGGCAGGGCTTTCTTATGAAAAAGCCGCTGCTTAGAGCTTGGGTGGGTTTGTAGGTTGTGCAGGGTGGGGTCTCAGGGCGTCACTAGGCTAGGGCGTGGCAAACAGCAATGGCTGCTAGTTAGCCAGCTCTGAGTCCCTGTCGGAAGTCCCGTGCCCCAGTGCCGTAAACAATTGTTCCTGCATGCAGCTCTGCAAGCAAGCCACCCTCACTGGCAGACAGTCCAGCTTCTCCCCGTAGGAGTTTGGGTCCCCCGCGTCTCCCCAGAAACTGTATTTCAGAGTAATCGGGGGCTTGTCTCCCTTCGGGTTGAAAAAAGCAACGCACGCCGCCAGCCCGGATCACGTGCCTCCGTACCTCAGCTTTTCAGCACTCGTGCACGTCTCAATGCTCTTTTCTCTTTCCTTCTAGTTGTAGAACTTCCACTCAGTCAGCTTTCCCATGGTTCTGGGTGACAGACGTTTTTTCTTTTAGTTGTATTTTTGAAATTGTTGTGGGAGGCAGCAGTTTAGGTGTTTACCTATGCCGCCATCTTGGATTCTCCGAAAATATTCCTATTCTTAAATCTAAAATATATACTTATCACTGAATGGGAGAACATATTTGCCAATGGTACATCTGATAAGGGGTTACTAACCAAAATTTGTAAATAACTTATACAAATCATCACCAAACAAACAAACAAACAAACAATCCAATAACAAATATGGGCAAAGGACCTGAATAGACACTTCTCCAAAGAGGACATACAAATGGCCAATAGACATATGAATAGATGCTCAACATCACTAATCATCAGAAAGATACAAATTAAAATCACAATGAGATATCACCTCACACCTGTCAGATTGGCTATCACAAACAAGTGTTGGTAAGTATATGCAGAAAAGGGAACACTCCTGCACTGTTAGTGGGAATGCCGATTGGTGCAGTCACTGTGCAAAGCAATATGGAGTGTCCTCAACAAATTACAGTTGGAACTGACTTATGACCCAGTGAACCCACCTCTAGGAATATATCTGAAGAAACACTGATTTGAAAGAATACATGCAACCTCCGTGTTCATTGCAACATTATTTACACTAGCCAAGATTTGGAAGCAGCCAAAGTACCCATCAGTAGATGAGTAGATAAAATAGCAGTGGTACATTTACATAATGGAATATTATTCAGCTGCAAAAATGACAGCATGGATAGACCTAGACAGCATTATGCTAAGTGAAATAAGCCAGTCAGAGAATGAAAAGTACCATATTATTTCACTTATCTGTGGTATATAAACAATAAAATAAACAAACAAACAAAATAGAAACAGACTCATAGACACAAGAACAGACTGACAGCTATCAGAGGGGAGGGAGGTTGTGAGGCTGGGTGAAAAAGGTGAAGGGATTAAGCAAACAAACGAAAAACAAAAACAAAATATATGCTGAAATTGCCATCAATGAGAAATTATTTGCAAACCCACTATACTTTTATGCTCTAAAAATGTGTCTATTGCCATTCATAAAAAAAGTGAGTATTACACTTGATTTACCAATGTATGGTTTCAAATTGCCTGGTTGTAGTAGTAGAAGTGGAAGATGTAGTAGTAGAAGATGGCTATGAAATAGCTCATTTTGTCCTCATGAAATCTAAATTTGAGGTAAAGATTCAAGATGAATATAAGCATCTAAATTAAAAAAAAATCTTTAAAATGTATGTTATATAGAGAATTACCTCATTTTTTTCCAGATAAGAAGCAATGAATGAGTTCCTGTTCTTACCATATAAATATCTCTTTGAAGATGTATTTTACAAATATTTTTTTCTAACATCTATTTTAAAATAGTCTTTTAGTTAACGTATCTCAAACAGAGCTCTTTACTGCTCTTCCTTTCCTCCCCCTATTGCTCATATCAACAAATCTCATGGCCATCCACCCAGGTTCTCAACCCAAACCAGGAAATGATCTTGATTCCTTTTTTCTCCAGTCCCTCTCCCCTTAGCAGATGGCCCATCATTACTGTCTCCAAAATAATTGCTACCCTATGTCTTTTGATTGGTGTATTTAATTCATTTATGTTTAATGTTATTATTGACAAGTACATGTTTTTGTACATATTATTGACAAGTACTTATCCAGTCCACTCCATCTGTATCACTCTACCCTTGTTCATATCATTAGAATCTCTGATGCAGATTACTAGTTAATCTCCTGACCAACAAGCTCCCTAATAGGCCTCCCCCTTCCCACCCCATTTCCTTCTATAGTCCAGTTGCTAAAATGATCTTATTGAGGGGATTTCGGAAGATGGCGGCTGGCAGGATGGAGGTGAGGGAGAGGAAGTGAGTGAGTGAGGGTATGAAATGAGAGTGTGTGGATGTGTGTGGTGTGTGTGTGTGAGTGAGTAAGGGACAGTTAAAGCCCCATAGGAGCAGCAGGGGCTGGCAGACTAGGCTCTCTTAGACAAGGAGAGACTACCATGGCTGCAGGCACTCCCCGGACTGTGGGACTCTGGAACAGAGCCCACGCCATCTCGAAGGGGAGAATGGCCTTTTTTAAGAACTCATCAGCACCACCAACCAGACAGGCCTTGGAACTGTCTGCAACCCAGCAGCCACTCCAGCCAAAATCCTGCTGCCTTAACCCTCAGACCCGCAGACCCTGGGACCTCCACGTCCAAAGGTGCACTGCTCGGCAGCAGTAAGTGCAACCTCCCTTCCCCAGCAGCAGAACTCTGGACAAAACATTTGTGCGTTTCCAGTTTCTAGTGTGCACAGACATCCAGGGCACACCACTCTGTAGGCAGTGCCTGGGAGCCACTGGAAGCCCCCGCGGGTATGATTTTGTACAAACAAGGGCACGCAGCCCTGCAGTAGAAATTCTGAACTCTCTCTTCCTGAATAACTGCCCAGGGGCACCCCAGCTGTGCAACTTCAGTACGAGGGCCCCTCAGAGTAGGTCAGAGCTCTGCGTAGGCAAAGGCACCTCCACAGATGTGCATCTCCAAGGAGCAGGACCCCTGAACCCATCTACCCACAGCGTGCTGGGGGAGCAGCTGTGAGACTCTGCTGGGTGTGATTCTGCACAGACAAGGGTGTGCTGTCCCACAGTAGAAAATCTGAATTCCCTCTTCCTGAATAACTGCCCACATTCACCTCAACTGCACAACCACAGTGCTAGGACCCCTCAGAGTGCATCATAGCTCTGCGCCAGCAAAAACACCTCCACAGCTGCAAATTTCCAACAGGCAGGTACCCTGAACCCATCTACCCACAGGGCGCTCGTGGGAGCCACTGTGAGCTCTCCCTGGGTGTGATCTTGGACAAACAGGGGCGTACTTCCCCCCAGCAGTAGAAATTCTGAATTCACTCATCCTGGATACCTGCCCACAGGCACTTCAATTATGCGGCTATACTGCCAGGGCCCTTCAGAATGCTTCAGTGTGCCTCACAGGCAAACATACCGCAGGTGCCCCTATGAGCCACCACTGGGAGTGAGTGCAGCAGCAAAAGCTGAGTCTGCCCACCCTACAAGTACAGAACTCTGGACACCATGGTCATGCCTTTCCAGAGTGCAGGCCCCTGAGCCCCATCACCCCAACTGACGGTTCCTGGGTGCCACTGTGAGTCCCCACTGGGCACATGTGATTTCAAATAAAGGTACAAGACAGCAAAAATTGGGACACTCCCCTCCACAGCTGCTGACTTCTAGATACTGAAGTTGTGCCTCTCAAGCTCACAGGCCTACATCAAGAGAACCCAAAGAGCTCAAGTAGGGAGCCACACTAGATTACCAAGCCCAGGAGAACTGAGAGATTATACCAATATCACCATCCCCAAAAGAACCTGGGTAGCAAAGCAACTGGATCTACAATTAAAACATTACAGGAAAACATGGGAAAACAAAAAAAAAAGCAATCCCCAAAGGAAAGAAAAAGAAGAATCACCAGAAAGGGAGTTAAATGAAATTGAGGCTAGCAATTTATCAGAGAAAGAATTCAGAGGACTGGTTATAAGGATGTTTAAATGGCTGGATGACAAATACACACAACTCAATGAGAATTATAAGGAGCTGAATGAGAATGACGCCAACATGAAAAGGAACCAAGAGGAGATGAAGAACGTCATAGCTGCAATAAAGAACACAATGGAAGGTTTAAACAGTAGAATAGAAGAGGCTGAGGACTGCATCAGCGAATTAGAAGACAAGGTAGGAAAAACACACAAACACAGCAGCAACTGGAAAGAAGACTTAAAAAGCAAGAAGAGAGCCTAAGGGAGATTTGGGACAACAAAAAACAAAAAAATATTCACATAATAGGGGTACCAGAAGGAGAGGAAGAGAAGCAAGGAATAGAAAACCTAATGAAGAAATAATGACAGAAAACTTCCCTGATATTGGCAAGAAAAAAACCATGCAAGTCCAAGAAGCACATAGAGTCCCAAACAAGATGAACCCTAAAAGACTGACACCAAGACACATCATAATTAAATTGGCAAACACCAACGACAAAGTAAGAATCTTAAAGGCTGCCAAAAAGAGACAGAATGTTACCTAGAAGGGTTCTCCTATTGGAATATCAACGGATTTCTCAACAGAAACATTCCAGGCCAGAAGGGAATGGAATGAAAATTACAAAGTGATGCAAAGCAAGGGACTGAACCCAAGAATACTATACGTAGCAAGGCTATCATTCAAAATTGAAGGTGGAATCATGAGCTTCACAGACAAAAAAGGGCTAAGAGAGTTTATCACTACCGAACCAGCAATGCAAGAAATGATAAAGGGACTGCTGTAAAAAGAAGAAAGATAAAGGCAAGAAGAAACACAAACATTAAGGAAAAATATGACAACAAACATGTACTTGTCAATAATAACATTAAACATAAATGAATTAAATACACCAATCAAAAGACATAGGGTAGCTGAATGGATAAGAAAACATGAACCATATATTTGCTGTCTGCAAGAGACCCACCTCAGAACAAAGGATTCACACAGACTGAGAGTAAAGGGATGGAAAAACATTTTTCAGGCAAATGGAAAAGAGAAAAAAGCTGGGGTTGCGATACTTATCTCTGATAAAATAGACCTCAAAGTAAAAGCTATAAACAAGAGATAAGGAAGGCCACTACATAATAATGAAGGGAGCAATTCAACATGAAGATATAACTCTGGTAAACATATATGCACCCAATACAGGAGCACCCACATACATAAAACAAATTCTGGAAGATATCACGGGAGAGATTGATAGCAATACAATCATAGTAGGAGACTTTAATGCCCCGATGACACTACTGGGCAAATCAACTAAACAAAAAAAAAATCAGCAAAGAAACAGCAATCCTAAATGACACATTAGACCAGATGGAATTAATTGACATCTTCAGAACATGTCACCCAAAAGCTACAGAATATACATTATTTTCCAGTGCACATGGAACATTTTCAAGGATAGACAACATATTAGGACACAGGCAAAGTCTCTTCAAATTCAAGAAGATAGAAATCATATCAAGCATCTTCTCAGATCACAATAGCATAAAACTGGAAATCAACTACAATAAAAACAATTCAAAAAAATCAAACACTTGGAGACTAAATAGCATGCTATTAAACAATGACTGGGTTACCAGAGAGATCAAAGGAGAAATAAAAACCATCATAGCAACAAATGACAATGAAAACACAACAACCCAAAATCTATGGGACTCAGTGAAAGCAGTCTTGAAGAGAAGTTTATAGCTCTACACAAGCCTACTGCAAAAAACAAGAAACAATGGTAATAAATTATCTAACCCTACAACTCAAAGAGTTAGAAAGAGAGCAACAAGAAAAGCCCAGTGTAAGCAGAAGGAAGGAAATAATAAAGATCAGAGCAGAGATAAACAACATAGAGACCAAAGAAACAATACAAAAATCAACAAAACCAAGAGTTGGTTCTTTGAAAGGGTAAATAAGATTGATGAACCTCTCACCAGACTTACTGAGAAGCAAAGAGAGAGGACCCAAATAAACAAAATCAGAAATGAAAGAGGAGAAATAACAACAGACCCCACCGAAATATAAAGGATTGTTAAAAAAAATATTATGAACAACTCTATTCCAACAAACTGGACAACCTGGAGAAAATAGACATATTCCTAGAAAAATACAACCTTCAAAAACTCAATCGGGAAGAATCTAAACATCTCAATAGGCCAATAACTATGGAAGAAATTGAAGCAGTCATCAAAAAGCTTCCAGCAAACAAACGCCCAGGCCAGACAGCTTCACAGGAGAGTTTTACCAAACATTCAAGGAAGAACTAAAATCTATCCTCCTCAGACTATTTCAAAAAATTCAAGAGTAAGGAACACTTCCAAGTTCCTTCTATGATGCCAGCATCACCCTAATACCAAAACCAGAAAAAGACAACACAATGGAAGAGAATTATAGGCCAATATCCCTTATGAACATAGATGCCAAAATCCTCAACAAAATTCTAGCAAATCGGATCCAGCAGTACATCAGAAAGATTACTAAACGTGGCCAAGTAGGATTTATCCCAGGGATGCGAGGATGGTACAATATCTGCAAATCAATAAATGTGATAAATCACATAAACAAATTGAGAGATAAAAACCATATAGTCATATCAATTGACGGAGAAAAAGCATTTGACAAAATCCAAAACCCATTTTTGATAAAAACTCTCAGCAAGGTGGGAATAGAAGTATCATACCTCAACATAATAAAAGCCATATATGACAAACCAATAGCCAACATCATATTCAATAGGAAAAAATTAAAACCATTTCCCCGAAGAACAGGAACAAGACAGGGATGCCTGCTTTCACCACAGTTCAACATAGTACTGGAAGTACTAGCCATTGCAATTAGACAAGAAGAAGAAATAAAAGGCATCCAAATTGGAAAAGAAGAAGTAAAACTGTCCTTATTCACAGATGACATGATACTGTACATAGAAAACCTGAAAGACTCCATCAAAAAATTAATAGACTTAATAAATGAATTTGGCAATGGAGCAGGATACAAAAGTAATGCCAAGAAATCTATGGAATTTCTATACGCCAATAGTGAACTTACAGAAAGAGAGACTGAAAAAGCAATCCCATTTACCTTCACACCAAAAATATTAAGATACCTAGGAATAAACTTAACTAAGGAGGTAAAAGACCTATATGCAAAAACTACAGCACACTGAAAAAGGAGATAGAGGAAGATGTAAACAGATGGAAGAACATACCACGTTTATGGATTGCTAGAATCCATATCATTAAAATGTCCATACTACCCAAAGCAATCTATAGATTCAATGCACTCCCCATTGAAATTCCTACAACATATTTCACAGACCTAGAAAGAACTCTCCAAAAATTCATCTGGAATAAAAAACAACCCCAAATAGCCACAGCAATCCTGAGAAAGAAGAACAAAGTAGGAGGGCTCTCAATACCAGATTTCAAGCTGTGTTACAAGGCCACTGTTCTCAAAACAGCCTGGTACTGGCACAAGAACAAACATATAGACCAATGGAATAGAATAGAGAATCCAGATATTGACCCAAACCACTATGCTCAATTAATATTTGACAAAGGAGGCATGAACATACAATGAGTCAAGACAGTCTCTTCCATAAATGGTGTTGGGAAAATTGGACAAATAAATGCAAAAAAAATGTAACTAGACCACCAACTTACACCATACACAAAAATTAACCCAAAATGGATACAGGACTTAAACATAAGACAGGAAACCATAAAAATACTAGAGGAATCCACAGGCAGAGAAATCTCAGACATATGCCAAAGCAATTTCTTCACTGATACAGCTCCTAGGGCAATGGAAACTAAAGTGAAAATAAACAAATGGGACTACATCAAAATATAAAGCTTTTGCACAGCAAAAGAAACCATCAACAAAACAACAAGAAGCCCACTATATAGGAGAACATATTCGCAAATGTTATCACTGATAAAGGTTTAATCTCCAACATCTACAGGGAACTTATGCAACTTAATAAAAGGAAGATAAATGATCCAATAAAAAAAAAAAAAGGGCAACGGACCTAAATAGAATCTTTTTGAAAGAAGACAGAAGGAAGACCAAGAGACATATGAAAACATGCTCAGAGTCACTAATTATCCGAGAGATGCAAATCAAAACGACAATGCGTACCATCTCACACCTGTCAGAATGTCAACCATCAACAAATCAACAAATGACAAGTGCTGGCGAGGATGCGGAGAAAAAGGAACCATCGTGCACTGCTGGTGGGAATGCAGACTGGTGCAGCCACTGTGGAGAACAGTATGGAGTTTCCTCAAAAAACTAAAAATGGAGCTCCCATTTGACCCATTAATCCCACTTCTAGGATTATATCCCAAGAAAATAGAAATACCAATTAGCACCCCTATGTTCATAGCAGCACAATTCACCATAGCTAAGATTTGGAAATAGCCTAAATGCCCATCAGCAGATGAGTGGATCAGAAAACTAAGGTACATCTACACAATTGAATACTATGCTGCTATAAAAAAGAAGGAATTCTTACCATTTGCAGCAGCCTGGATGGAAATGGAGAGCATTATGCTAAGTGAAATAAGCCAGTCGGTGAAAGAAAAATACCACATGATCTCACTCATTTATGGATAATAAAGAACATTATAAACAGATGAACAAAAAGATACAGATGCAGTAAAGCATCAGACTGTCAAATTACAGCAGGAAGGTTGGGGAGGGGTGAGGTAGATAAGAGATCAACCACAGGACTTGTATGCATGCATATAAGCATAACCAATGGACACAAGACACTCAGGGGTGAGGGCATATATGGGAGTGGGGGGGGGCAATGGAAAGATATGTACACATGTAATACCTTAATCAATAAAAAATAAAAAAAATGAAAAAATAAAATGATCTTAATTGAAAGGCTTATTAGATCACATTATTGGCCTAAAACTAATGTTATTATTGGGTTAGAATTAAAATCTAAAGCCCTTACCAGAGTCTTCTCAGGCTCTGAGAGACCTAGTCTCTCATTCCATCTTCAATGTCACGTTGGGGCACTCACTTGCTCTCTGTACTTTATCAAAATTGACCATTTTGGTCTTACTCAAAAATAGTCAATTTATTTTGCATCAGGGTCTTTGATCTTGCTTTTGCCTTTGCCCTTCTCCCAGACATTTTCATTCCTGAGTTGTTTCTGATCAGTCAGGTCACAAGTAAATATCACTTCCTCAAGGAACTTCTCTGTCAACCTTGTAATAAGTTTCTAACCCCCAATTTAATATAGTATTACAGCATCTATTTTATTTCAAATGCTTTATTTTTATCTGCATTTTTAAAATTTATTTTTATTACTTACATTTTGGGAACTCTATTTTATGTTCTAGGACTTTAGCTTCATTTTATTTACTGTCCTATCTTATAATACCATACACAGACAAAAATACGTGTTCAATAAATATATAATTGAATAAGTCTTGGGATCCATAGAGGCAAACATTTTTATGAAAGATGTTGGATTTTTTCTTTTATAAAGCTTAACACCTAATTGCTTTCGACATTAAAGTCGTCTTCTAATGTTTAATTTGATATCTTAAAAATTTTTATCCTTTCAAAATTCTGCATTTTTTTATTTGAAATCCCCAGTAGATATAGTAACACATTTTCCTATGTGTCTTTCTTACTTTACTTTTCTTAATTTACACTTTTATAGCTCACTCTTTATTGCTTCACTAGAGGCCCAGTGCATGGATTCATGCACCGGTAGGGTCCCTTGGCCTGACCAGCACCCTCTTGCAATCTGGGACCTCTTGGGGAATGTCAGATATCTAGTTTTGGCCCGATCTCCACATGCCTGATCCAGAAAGGAGGGAGCCTAATCCTGTCCATTGAGCATCTGTACCCTGGTGGTCAGTGCGTGCATAGCGATTGGTCAACTGGCCATTTGGTCATTTGGTTGCTTAAGCTTTTATATATATATAGATCATTTAAACTATTCTTGTCAATGATCTACATGTGTATCTGTGCATGCATATGCTGGCATTAGCTGCTCAACAATCATTTCTTCTCTAATGCCATAATCTCTATCCCATAAAAGAGAATGTTTTAAGAAAACACAAATTTTTGCCCAGCTGGTGTGGTTCAGTGGTTGAGCATCAACCTATGAACCAGGAGGTCACCATTCCATTCCAGGTCAGTGTACACACCCAGCTTGTGGGCCTGATTCCTAGTAGGGCTGTGTAGGAGGCAGCTGATCAATGATTCTCTCTCATCATTGATGTTTCTGTCCCTCTCCCTTCCTCTCTGAAATCAATAAAATATATATATATATATATATATATATATATATATATATATATATATACACACACACACATATTTTCCTCTGTGCCCCATAGATGGTAAGGAGTTAACATGAGAATTGGGACAAGGAGAGAAAAAATACTATATAGTGTATGTTAACAAATCTCAATTTCTGTCACAAGATTATACCCATGACACAAATTAAGCCCTGTATGGGTCTTCATTGCATTCCTAGAAGATGTTTTTGATGTCAAGCTTAAGCACACTTTTTGATAGCTTAGTGTCTGACCTATTGTACATTTCATTTATAAATCTGAAAATTTTATGTTTGTGCCAGTATTCTAGGTATATAAAATATTACCCATTGTTACATGAAACAGATCAAAGGAACTTTAAAGTTTGTAGAATGGTAACAAATCTTGGTAATTCAATGCTTATCATTACTCTGAGGAGACCAGGGGAGTAAAGTGTAAAGTATTGGGTTAAACATACAGTGAAATCCAGTTTTCCTAAATATGGTATTGTAAAAATAGTATGTACTACATATGTATATAACTGCCTCCATAAATTTCTTGTTTTCAGACTCATGAAAGCAGATGCTTTAATTTTTATTTTATTACTAAGATCTAAAGACCAGGTGTGATCTCAGTGGTATCCTGGGCAAGCTGAGACACAGTGGGTTAAATTGATAGTGTTTCAGCATTTCTTTGAATGTCCAAACCATTCTGCCTTTTCTTTTTTTTTAGGAACACTTAGAAAAGTTTTATAATATAGCTTTCTCCTCTCTCGCACTAAAAAGAGCCTGACCATTAAGAATCAATTGGTAGTATAATCAAAGTCCCTCAAAAAAATGCGTGGCCATAGAGATGCATCATTCATTCATTC
The DNA here is from genome assembly GCA_026230045.1 of Corynorhinus townsendii. Taxonomy (NCBI): domain Eukaryota; kingdom Metazoa; phylum Chordata; class Mammalia; order Chiroptera; family Vespertilionidae; genus Corynorhinus; species Corynorhinus townsendii. The sequence goes on along the minus strand of JAPDVU010000008.1, from coordinate 59,619,969 downwards.
CTAGTTATTAATGGATCACAGTGTTTTCCAAGCGTGAGCTTGATGTTGAAATGTCTACAATATTCCAGAGTCATATATCACCAATTTTCATAAAATAGTAGTCAATGGAGATCATAATCACTTAATATCATGAGAGTTATGAGAAGATGAAGGATAATAACATAAGGGCCTTTGTCCACATGCTGTTCCCTTGTACTAGTCTCACTACTGGCTGGATAATTTTCAGACTATGAAATTCTGGTGGCAATCTGATTACATAAAGAGGGGAAGAGTATCAAAGAAATTTATTGCAGTTTATAGTTTAAACACTAGAGGCCCAGTGCACGAAATTCATACATGGGGATATGTGTCCCTCAGCCCAGTCTGCACCATCTTCAATTGGGCCTAAATGGGCAGTCGGACATCCCTCTCCCAATTCAGGACTGCTGGCTTCCAACTGCTCACCTGCCTGCCCTCCTGATTGCCCCTAATTGCTTCTGCCTGCCAGCATGATCACTCCCTAACCACTCTCCTGCCAGCCTGTTTGCCCCTAACTGCCCTCCCCTGCAGGCCCAGTTCCCCTGAACTGCTGTCCCCTGCAGGCCCGGTTGCCCCCAACTTCCCTCCTCTGCAGGCCTGGTCACCCATAACTGCCCTCCCCTGCAGGCTTGATTGCCTCCAACTGCCCTCCCTTGCAGGCCTGGTCCCTCCCAACTGTCCTCCCCTGCTGGCCATCTTGTGGCGGCCATCTTGTGTCTACATGGAGGCAGCCATCTTGTGTGTTGGAGTGATGGTCAATTTGCATATTACTCTTTTATTAGAGAGAATAGAGGTCTGGTGCATGGGTGGGGGCCAGCTGGTTTGCCCTGAAGGGTGTCCCAGATCAGGGTGGGGATTTCCTTGGGGCATGGGGTGGTGGTTTGCAGGCCGGATACACCCCCCGGCGACCCAAGAGGAAGCCCTGGTATCTGGGATTTATTTATCTTCTATAACTGAAACTTTGTAGCCTTGAGTAGAGCTAAGCCTCCTGCTTGCTCTGTGGCTGCAGCCATTTTTGTTGAGATTTATTTATCTTCTATAATTGAAACTTTGTAGCCTTCAGTGGAGGCCTGGGCCTGCTAGGGTGTGTGGAAAGCTTGGCTTCCTCCATTACTGGGGAAACCCAAGCCTCCTGCTCTCTCCGTGGCTGCAGCCATCTTGGTTGGGTTAATTTGCATACTCGCTCCTGATTGGCTGTTGGGTGTGGCTTGTGGGTGTAGCAGAGTGATGGTTAATTTGCATATTACTCTTTTATTAGATTAGATCCCTTTCAAATGTACATATACACTTAATATTTATAATAACGTGAGATAGATATCATTATTATTTCCATGTTACTGATGAGTAAGATTAAACCAAAAGATGTTAATAGATTTACTATCAGTGAGCTTACTAGACAGAGCCAATACTCAATCCCTAATCTTACTCCCAACATTATATAGCTACAGAGTGTATTTTCAGTATACAAAGCACATTGAGTGCGCTTTCTTTTGTCCATTTGCTTTCTTTCTTCCTTTCTTTCTTTCTTTCTTCCTTTCTTCCTTTCTTTCTTCCTTTCTTTCTATCTATCATCTATAATCTATCTTTATCTATTTATCATCTATTATCTATATATTTCTGTGCACAGAATTTTCATGTAATTTTCTTCTGAGTATGTGGCTTTCACTGAAAGTCACACACATTTTCTCTGTGCATAAGTGGAAATGGAGGGAAGTATGAAATTTTTGACTGAATTATACATTATAGAAGACTTTCATTAGTTGTCTTATCCTAAATGATGGCTATATAAAAGCAAAAATAATATATAAGAAAATGTTTAACTGTTCATGTTTTTATATCACATATAAGACTGGACTTTATAGATAAGTTTTAAGATTTGAAGACCTAGATACCTAGGTATCTGTTCTATTTTAGATATGGTCTAGATCCATGGTCAGCAAACTGCGGCTCGCGAGCCACATGCGGCTCTTTGGCCCCTTGAGTGTGGCTCTTCCACAAAATACCATGGCCTGGGCAAATCTATTTTGAAGAAGTGGCATTAGAAGAAGTTTACGTTTAAAAAATTTGGCTCTCAAAAGAGATTTCAATCATTGTACTGTTGATATTTGGCTCTGTTGACTAATGTTTGCCTACCACTGGTCTAGATCATCGTTCGAAATATGGAAGTATTTAAAAGCTAGTAAACACAATTTTATTTAATATTTCAAGCACTACAAATACTATAAAATTAAGAAGATTTAACTTAGAGCACATTTTTATACTTACTTATTTAATACCTTAGTAATTTAGAGTACAGTATAATATGTCTCTTGTTCTATGTAGCATTCCAAGTACATAGTACATTTCTTAGTATATAATAGCAACTCAATAGATATTTGTGAATTTTCAACATTTGTATGAGTTGAGAATATGTAAAATTCAAGTCCCACTGTAAAAACTTATGGTCAACTTATTTCAAAGGTGGCTGGTTAAGGCAAAATTCAATAAAACAGAACACTTAAGAACATAGCTTTGACTGTTTCAGACTTTGAACTAAACATTTCCATTTGTACTCATAAAAAGGAAATGGGATGCCAATCATATTCTAATTCCAGCGATTTCTAAAGTTTATCCCACATTATTCTGTAAAACCAAGTGCAATTCTTCAATATTAATGATCTCAGCATTGATTTCATATTTAATGCTAATAAATACACTGAAACAGTCTTGGGTCAGGAGAGGCAGAAAGAAAGAGTGTCTAGAATAGAGGAAATTGTGTTTTTATTTATTTATCAATGTTAGCGAAAAATAGATTAGAGAAATTTAGATTGCTTTCACTCTAAATAAAGAGCATTCACACTTCTCTCTGCCCTGGAGCCACCACAGTTACCATAATCACCCAAAGGAAACCTGAAATATTAAACAATATTGGTATAGCAAATATGTTTCCCTTTAAAGGACAATATATAATTCTTATAGCTAAACTATTATTTGTAATTATTTTCCTTCAGAAAATGGACTTTCTAACTCCTCTCTTATAATTTCTGAATCATATCCTATCAAAAGAAACCAATAAAGAATATAGATTTATGAGTTAATTATTTTCCAAATATGTAGTAAAAAAAAAGCCACAACCTTATTATTATTTTTTTAATGACTAGGCATTACAAAATCCCATGACCCTATGCCGACTCCAGCTAATTTGCCGCTCAGGGACCAAGAGAAGATGACAGCTGCAGACAGTGTGGAAGGAAAACCACCTTGCAGCACCGTTTGTCAAGTTGCAACCTCTGGCTTTGACCGAGGGCCAGTACTCCTGGAGACATGATGAAGTGTGAAAAGTACTGGCAGGCATTTTAGATGAAAAAAGTTAGGCAGTAAAGGAAAATGGGGACCAGGAGAGATTAATATTTGTGAGCTTTATAGCAGAAAAGGCAAAGCAATAGGAAGTAAAGAAATCCCTGAAGGGAATTTCTTACAACAGCAGCAGATTAGAAACAGGACGGGACTCAACAGGAAGCTCATTTTTCCAGCTGGAGCCTTCCCTACAAACCTGAGGTCAATTTGGGAATGACAGACAAATGCCAAGCAAATGCCAAGTCACGAAATCATAACAGAATTTACAGTCACTGAGACAGTCGGGGCGGGGAGGGATAGGAAGAAAGAAAGAAAGAGAGAAGGAAAGGGGGGGAGTAGTGAAGAGAGGAAGGGATAAAATACAGTAGACTGTCCCTGCATTCTGACCTTTGAACATTTTGGAAACAGAACAGAATAACATTCGTGCTGGGGAATGCGGATTTTATAGTTAGAAAAAAAAAGTCTGAGGTGACCCAGTCTAGATATTTTCAAAATTTATAGCCATAGGAAATAAACTTCAAACAAATGTATATGCAGAATCCACCCTCCACCCCCCTCACCCTCACCCCCCAGTGGATTTCCAAAAGCTGATCTGACTTAAGGAAGTGGGGGTAGACTTTGACCTGTGTGTACTCACCTCAACTCCTGCCTGAAGGTGGACTCCTGGGCACTTAGAGAGTCTGTGAGGCTATTCAAAATCTTAGAAAGCAAGCTGGTCTAACCTACTTGTTCATGTATTATTTGAGGAAACAGAGCCCATGTTCTCAGGGCCGGTAGAGGTGTATTCTGAGGGCCCACACTTTTCAAGGCTCTGTCCCTGTTTCCTGAGGCCCTGAGTTCTGCAACTTTTTGGAACTCTCTGCTGGAAATGCAAGTCCTCAAATTCACTTCATCCAGTTATGAGTGGCAGTTACTCTCATTCCTTCCTTTTGGACATAAGACTGGTGAACTCCACATTTACTCTGATAGACAGAGAGGATCTATTCTTCTCAAAGCTGACACTCTCACCAGGATGATGAATAAGGCGGACATGGTAGAGAATGAGACTTTCTTTGCCTGCAACTCCATCTTGGAGCTTTCTGCCATAGATGAGGTTTTCCCTCAGTTTTCCTCGGCTTCTCCAACTTGTGATGACACCTTTCATGATCATTCCCAGCAACTTCCCTGTCCCTCTCAGCTTTCAGCAATGACAGCTTCTACTGATGTTAACTTTGCTTCAGATGTTTAAGTGAGCAGCTTCCGCTTCCTTATCTGGGAGGGGAATGGTGTCCCACCATCCCTGAGCAGCTGGAGAAAAAAAAATTCTTCTTCGCTGAGGACCACCTCTTCATTGTCTTTCTTAGAAGCAGTTCTGTGAAGCCTTTTGTCCACAGCTCCCTTGCTGTACAAATCTTTCAGTGAATGCATTCAGATATCCATCTAGTTTCACTGGGAGGCACAGATATATGTATGTATGCACATATCATTCATTGATGTTATTTTTTTCCCTTTAAACTTACTTCCAAATTGAATTCTGAACTTGCTGGTAGAAGCACTGGGTAGGTTGTCTCAATTTCCTAAAAAATGTGATCTTAAGAAAAACATAAAATCTCAAAGAAGCTCATGCCCCTCATTTGTTCAAGTGAAAATAAATCCTAATGACCTCCAGAGCCACTGGAAACCTTAAATAAAGTCAGAGGAATGTGAATATGCTCTGCAAGCTGTAAATTATAATTCTAATATAAGGCTTTATAGAAACCACAATCACAGTATCATCAATCTATTTCCTCTGCCTCGATTTTCTTCCTCTTAAGGATCACATCATAACCAAAAAAAGAAAAACATTTTTTGAGGGAGGATAGTTAAGCTGAGGACTCTAGCAATATCTAAACTGAGACAGTAGGCTACATGGCAAAATTACTCAATTTCTCTTCATCTACCCCCCATGTACGTGGAGGTAATTACTTTTAAATACTGAGTAATAAGAATAGTTCCCTAGCCTGGCTGGCATGACTCAGTAGTTGAGGGTAGACCTATGGATCAAGAGGTCATGGTTTTATTCCCAGTCAGGGCACATGCCCGGGTTGCAGGCTTAACCCCCAGTAGGGGGCATACAGGCAGCAGCTAATCAATGATTTTCTCATCATTGATGTTTCTGTCTCCCTCTCCCTTCCTCTCTGAGATCAATAAGAAAAGAATATATATATATATATATATATATATATATATATATATATTTTTTTTTTTTTAAGGATAGTTCCCTAGATAGTCCATAGTTTCCTATGTAAAAGATGACAATTTGGGGGAACTTAAAAGAGCCCAATGTCTTTTTGTTAGTGAATGAAATCACTGATAATCTGAATTTAAAGTTTTCAGTGTGCAGCTTATCATTTACATGTGTCCATTAAAGAATTTGTGTTATTACGTGTAATTTCACCAATAAGCTTCTATTTAATTTTGTGCTATATGTAATTACAGATAAAAATACAGGAGATGTTAAATTTGAATTTCAGATTTAGTATAAGTATGTCCCATACAATATTTGCAACCTGCCTACCTCTTCTCCTTTGCTCCATCTCTCTCCAGCATCTGTCTCTCAGTGGTTTAATCCAGAATCGAATCCTTCACACCTTAACCCCTTTCCTCTTACATTTTATCAATCACAGAAGTCTTCTGCTTGGATCTCTAAAGGTGTTTTACATTTCTCTCTTTCTTTCCACTCCCACTCGTGTTTCTCTCTTAGAGATCACTATTACCTCAGACATTGATGCAACAACAGCAACCAAATTAGTTTTCCTGCCTCCAGTTCTACAGGTAACCCTACAGCAATCTAAATGTGATTTGAACGCAAATTTAGTCATGTAAACCAGGAAGTTAGCTCCATGAAATCAGGACCAGGCTCTTTCTTTCTTACTTCTATATCGCTAGTGACTTAAACATTGATTAATTCAGTCAACAAATATTTATTGAGTGTCAACTATTTATGAAGCCATGTTCTAAGAACTGAAAATTCAGTATAGAACAAGACAGAAAAGGATTATGTCCCCTAAGTGAAAGACAACAGGCCCAGACAAACAAAATAAATAAGAGAGTATAGGTATTGATAAATGCTATGACACAATAAAACTTGTAGTGTGACTAAAAGTGGCCAATGGGCTCAGCTAGCATGGCTCAGTGGAGCGTCAACCTATGAACCAGAAGGTAGGGGTTCAATTCCTGGTCAGAGCACATGCCCAGATTGCGGGCTGGATCCCTAGTGGGGGGCATAAAAGAGGCAGCTGATCAATGATTCTCTCTCATCATTGATGTTTCTATCTCTCTCTCACTCTCACTTCCTCTCTGAAATCAACAAAAATAGATTTTTTTTTTTAAAGTGGCCAATGGGCTGCTTTAGATAAGGTCAAGGAAATCTCCTCGAAGAGAGTGATGTAAATGAATGGCTGTCATTCACCTCCTTCTAACAGTTCTGTGGGTCCTCACTGTCCTCATGTGAGAGATAAAGTCATGGTTTTTCTGGTTATTATCTCTCGTTTTGTAAGGCTAATCTTTAGCTACTTCTGAGCACTCTGTATAATTTTACTAATTGAATTTCATTTCCTCTTACACAGTGGTTCTCACACTTTAAGCTAACACTGGAATCACAGGGAGGGCTTGTTAAAACACGAATTGCTGGGCTTCACCTGGGGGGTTTCTGATCCATTAGATCTGGGCTGGAGCATGTGCACATCTAACTCATTGTTCGCAGGGGATACCAGTGCTGCTGGTCCAGGGAGCAGCTCTGAGAACTTTCACAAAACCACCTGCAGGTTTCCTTCACGATCTTGTCTCCTGCCTCCTTGCCCTTTGCGTTTTTTTGGTGTTACTAGCTCTGATTCATTTTTAGGTCTCAGTATACTTTTATCGCCTCTGAGGACATTTCTCAAATATAGTTGGCGTTTTTTTTGTTGTTGGTTTTTTTTCATCTCTCTCAGATGCTCCATGGAGTTATACTGTACCCCAGCATTATCACATTATATTGTAATTTCCTATTTCTTTTTCTGTATTATCTCACTCACACCTACTTGACTGGATTTTTTACTAGTATATCCTCATGGTTTAGCATAATGCCTGACATGTTTTTAATCCTTTTTAAAATATAATTTTTATTGATTTCAGAGAAGAAGGGAGAGGGAGAGAGAGAGAAAAAAATAGCAATGATGAGAGAAAATCATTGATCGGCTGCCTCCCACATGCCCCCACGGGGGATTGAGACCAGCAATCAAGCCATGACTTCCTGGTTCACAGGTTGATGCTCAACCACGGAGACACACCAACTGGGCTTTTTAATTCTTTTTATTCAAGAAATATCAGTGCTCTAATGACAGCTAGTTCGGTCAAGTGATTTCTTGTATAAGCTTTGTGAGTATAGGAAATAATTAGATTTGAGAAAGGCATAATGACACATAATAGATTAGTTCTAAAAAAGAATATGAAGGAATGGTTTTCATTAAAACAGTGATTTTTTAAATTTCTGAATTAGTTTTCAAGAAAATAGTCTCTCTGTTTCTTTTTCTACCTCACCTTGAAAAAAGTGTCAAAGCATTTTCTTTCAATGATATAAGCTACCAGGGGGGAAAGATAGCTGTCTCTAAGTTTGGATAAATTGAGAAAGGAGTTTCAAATCATTTTTTTCTAACCAAATGTTATAATGTTGCCTTTACCCTATTAAAAAAGATCTTCTTCCATGTATTTTGCACTCACAGGATCCTGAAACAACAGAGGCGGTTAACAAAAGGATATTGTCATTGAACCATGAAAGAATAAGGGCTCTTAAGCTTTTTGTAAGATTCTTAGAGGCAAAATCATATTATGATAAAAAATAAAATTATACATTAGTCAGTAGAGGCAATGTGTTAATAAAAGGGGGGAAAATAGTACCAAAATTCCATCTTGGTTATTATGTAATTACAAGAAAATAACAAACAATATAGATTATGTTAGTAAATCTGAGATAACAAATCTTCCTGAATATCTAATTACTCATCTTTTCAGTTTTCTTTTCCATAAATGACAGTGCACTATTGTCATGGTCTAATAAAAATCCAGGGACTAAAGTACATTTTTGGCTAAAACTGAGGTTGCCAGTCGGGGAATTAAAGTGGAAGAGAGAAAGAGGTGAGGTTAGACTTTAAATTAGGAAAAAATTGCTTCTCTGAGATGGTATGCATTTAGTAGAACAAAAAATGAATTTGATCTGAGTTGGGAATTTAAACTGTAGGATATTTAAGGGATTGCTAAAATCCCAGTGCCTACATTTAAGAAATCTATTTTCCACCTTGGAGATCTAAAAAATAAAAACTATATGTCAGTAGAGGCATGGAGATAGGGCTTTTTGGCTTCTGGGAAGTCTTGAATGAGTCACTTAATGTCATATGAGAAATAGATGTTAGTCCTACCAAATCCATCATGCTATAAAAGCAAAGCAATTCAAAGGACCTTTAAGAGTCAACCTAGGTATCCCCTGTCTGCACACATGCCAATTTGAAAATTACTCCAGGCCAGTTTTATAAGGCCCTGATAAATATTTCCCCCTTTCATTAGTAATCTGGTATAGTACTTAGTATTCACTGTCAGCAAAGTCTTCCTTGTATATTATTTAAATCCCTTCTGTTTGTGTTTCAGTCTCTCCCCTTCCTTCCTTCCTTCCTTCCTTCCTTCCTTCCTTCCTTCCTTCCTTCCTTCCTTCCTTCCTTTTTTGAGTTCTGTCCTTCATAGATATGGAGAATGTCTAGTCATCATAAATTATGTCTCCATCTTTTATATAATTAGTAAATAGTAATTTCTCTCTAGTTGAATAATCTCGGTGATTCAATAACCTTAGTCTTTAAACTTTTTGCAAAGCCTAATTTTTTCTCAGCTAGACATCAGTCCTCTGCTCCACTGTTCTTACATAAATCAGAGCTTCTCTTTATTCCTTATGCTTTGAATTAGTGAGATAGAGTTTTTCATACAGATTTTATTAGTGACTAAAATTATTAAGCATTTCAACCCTCTTTCTCTTAGTATTCAAGTAAAATGATTAGTGTTGAAAAAGAAAAAATATATAAGCAAAATGAAAACTATCATCCAGATTCCACTACTCAGTGATTTACAATTGTAAATATTTTGCTTTTTAATAGACTGTTTCCTCTCTAAATTATGTATGTTTTACATATCATGATTGTCTTCTCATATTGATGAAATAATATCTTAGAAGTAGCATGTGTTGCAGAATTATTTTTCAAATAAATCTGAATACAGTAGTAAAGCAGACATATCTCTCTCTCTCTCTCTCTCTCTCTCTCTCTCTCTCTCTCTCTCTCTTTCTCTCTAAATATATATATGTAAAAGCCCAGAGACTGAACGGTGGAATGACCAGCAGCTATGATGTGCACTGACCACCAGGGGGCAGATGCTCAATGCAGGAGCTGCCCCCTGGTGGTCAGTGCACTCCCACAGTGGGAGCGCTGCTTGGCTGACCTGTATGCATGGCTGCTCCCACAGCGGGAGCAGCCACTAGCAGGCCCAGGGTGAGGCTGAGTTTCAGCACCTATCAAATACCTGAGACAATCCAGACTCTGGCCTGACTCCACCAACTGATGCAGGCCCTCTAAGGTGTGTTCTAGAAAGAGCGCGGGGAGCTGGCATAGGCGGATGGCAAGAGGGGGCATGACTGTGGACCCCCCGGGAACGCTGTCCTGATGCCTGAGGATACTGGAGCACGGCTGCCCTGAACATCCCCAATGGTGTCACCAACCTGGCATCACACATCAAGGACATTCACCAGGTGGTGTTGGGGTGCAAAACTCTCCACTAGGTTCCTCCAGGACACAGAACATGCCTTTACCCAAGACATCACCCTGAAATATCAGCTCAGACTAATTTCCTCATTCAGCAGCCACTCAGAGGGTGGGTCCACAGCTTCTCGGCTGAGCTGCGCTCCCACAGCAGGGTAATCCCTTCAGGCCACACCCCCACTAGTGCATGAATCCATGCACTGGGCCTCTAGTCTATATATGTAAAAGCCAAGTGACCAGAAGGACTGGTTACTATGGCATGCACTGTGGAGGCCAACTGGTGCAATCAGGGCCCTGATCACCCCCCCTTACCTCCTACAGCCCCTCCCCCCTGCCACTCCTGCTCCCGATTGGCCTCCATCGAGGCAGGCTGGCGGACCCAACTCATGCACGAATTTGTGCACTGTGCCTCTAGTAAATATATAAGAAATTAGATTATAATATCTAAAGTACTGTAATAACAATATGGTAAAATTCTTGTGTAACATAGCAGGTCTTAATTTTAAAAAATAGTCCAGGAATAAAAGGGATGATTCCACATAAAATGATAGCATTTTAGTTACTAGAGGATACACAGAGGCTCCTTTAACAGGAACTGATAAATACAGGGAAGTCATCACATAGGCACTCAAGTATAAGAAAATTGTGTTTGGATACAGCAGGTGGTATAAGGAATGCAAAGCTTATGAGTCAAGCTTTCAAGAGGGAGAACTATTTATGTTCTCTCACTTTTTTTCCTTTGCATCATTAAAAACAGTCCACAATGCCAGAGGGAAGGGGATGGGGGAAGTAGAAGTAGATAAAGGGGGAACATAATGGGTGACAGAGGTGACTTGACTTAGGGTGCTAAACACATAGTACAATACAGAGATGAGTTCTTATAGAATTGTATACCTGAAACCTGTATAATTTTATTAACCAATGTCACCAGAATAAATTCAATAAAATATTTTTTAAAAATATAGCACAGATCTTCCACGGTCAAGCTAGTCTTAGACCTCAGAGGATGGCTTTAGTCTCTTCCTCTCAAGCATAAGGAATTATAGGATGCTTTGCAAACATTAAGTTAATAATGGGGCTATCACAGAGGACACTCAGTGACAGTGTAGAATGATTTTAAAAATATTTAACCTTCTGTTTATGGACTAAGTTCAAAGATAGTAAAATAAAAACACTATTTCAATTCCAAGCTTCACTTATGTCTGACGCCTGATAAAAATATTAAAATTCTCTGAGCCTCAAGGGCCTCATCCGATAAATGGAAGTAATAAGATCTAATTATGTAAGAAAATTAATATATGTATGGTGATATTGTAAGTCCATTGGTTCTCTAAAATTCCATACATGTTAGGTATCAAGATTGTCTCTTCTTTCTCCCATCCTCACACATTGTGTACAGGTAATTTACAGTCATCCATGAATTTACAAGTGTCCATGGTATTTGGTAAAGCAATAATACAGACATATATGTCTCTTTATAAAGAGATTAAATAAGTTTTGCTTCTCACAAAATTCCTGGACATCTGATTGATAAAGTATCTAAATATTTCTAATTTGGATAATTTTATAAGAAATAACCCAACTGTGAATTCTCTTTTAATGGCTTGAGTAAGATATAGTTGACACACAGCATGGTATAAGTTTCAAGTGTACAAGATGATGATTTGATACATGTATATATTGTGAAATGATCACCACAAAGTTAGCTAACACTTCCATAATGTCACATAACTATTTGTGTGTGTGTGTGTGTGTGTGTGTGTGTGTGTGTGTGTTGAGACATTTAAGATCTATTCTCTTAGTAACTTGTAATTATATAATACAATATTTTAATTAATAACCATGCTCTATATTAAATCCCCCAGATGTATTCATCTTACAGCTGGAAATCTGTACCCTTTGGCCAAGATTTTCCTATTTTTCCCACCCACAGCTCTGGGCATCCATCATTCTACTCTGCTTCTGTCTGTGAATTCTTTAGGCATGAGGAGCAGATATCACACATCTTTAAGTAGGGCAGTTTTATTTCCCTGTTTTTTTTTCCTACTGGGGTCCTCTTGAGCTGTAGCTCAAGTTTTCTCCTCTAAATGTTCTTACAGATTCTACTCTTCTCAAAGCCTATGTTAGACTCAAAAGAGTTTGGTTGTCACTTACTTTCAGAAACCCTGCTGTAACATAACTTCAGAACTGGATCCAATGTGTTATCCCTCGTGCTTTCTCAAAGGATGTTTTCTTGACACCTACTTGCACATTGTCACATGCAACTAACAGAAAATAATAGGTTTATAAATGGTGTTTCTATGTGAGGCCAGGAACTATATGCTCTCCTCTGGGGAGACCACAGTACAAAGATTGTGCTGCCTTCTGAAAAGTTCAAAGCCGAGAGATACAAGTGAATGTCAGAGGCCAGCATTCGATGCGTGCCTACTCGGTGCCACATTATTCCAGGTGATTTACCTGCATCCTATCATCTAATTATCACATTAATATAAACATTCAGAAATGTGGCACATTGAGGAAAAAGGGGAAGTCAAACTGCAAGACAAAGCTGAATCTGATACAGCCAAATTCGGTTTTGTGGATCCTTTTTGTGAAAAGTTGCTTCCGTAATCAAGGGATAACTGTTTTACAATGTAAAGAGACACTGAAAGTTAAGGCCAGCAGGTTACAGAACACTTCCCCAAGTAACTCCCAGCTGCATTATAAATTTATCTACAGATCCCATTGAGTAAGACCTGCTTGCCCAGGTATTCATATACCTGGCCTGCTTCTCTGGAGCTTTAACCCTTTTAGAAGATGTGGTAATCACTTAAAAGATTGTTTTCCAGGTGTATTTTCAGATATGCTATGTGCCTGGCCATTAGGCTCAGAGTCTGACAGAAAGCATATACCAGGATAAATTTCAGCTATGCTATGTGCCTGGCCATTATGCTCAGGGTCTGACAGGAAGCATATACCAGGATACAAGTAAAATGTGTCTACGAATGAACCACTATTAGGGTTACAGGGGTCTCTGCTGTCTGGCTCACTGCTACATTTAAAAAGCCACTTGCTAGTTTCTCCTCTGAGCTGCTATTTTCCGATTTCAGCTGGAAAAATTGGCATCAACTTTCTATTATCATGCTCAGTGCAAAGCAATATGGATTTTATTTTATGATTGGAATGTCTGGTAAATATCCTTCTCACTCATGCTGCAGCAGAGAAGGTCTACCAGTATATCTCCTCTGTGTTTCAAATGCATTTGTTTTAGTAAGTGAATGATCTGAAACAAATTACTCTTTTAACACAAAACTGCCTGAAAGTTGAACTCATGATGTGTCAAGGCCTTTCATCATATTTAAGGGTATCTAGTGGAACCTCATAAACCAGTGGGCTCTATTTATCTTTTTTATTTTTAACTCATGTGAAGTACACCTTAAGACAACAAGAATGTTCATAACCTCGTTATTTTTCTGAGGAACCTATTTGCAAGTGAAAACTGCATCACGGTACCTATTACATTTTGAAATTTTATGATATATCCTTGCTTGCAGTTTGGTAGTGGACTTAACAATGGGGCCTAACCACTGTATATGGAAGACAGGTATGAAGACACTTAAAAATGAGGCTGTAGGTCATCAGTTCTCTGTAGTAACTAAAAGTGCTCTCCCTTCTGAAAACAAATACAACTGCATTCTAAGCTACCTGATCACTACTTTCTTTAAAATACTAATGCCACTGTTATGTATATGATAATAGTAGAAACAACATTTTTAAAAAGCACTTGTGAACTTGTTCTAAACTAAATAAAATTGGAAGGAAAAACTTTGCAGTTTATTCCTAAATGTTTGCCCTTCCACATTATCCATTCTGTATTCGTTACAGTAGTGCTCCATGCATGAATACATACATATACATATGCACACATATATATCTTCCCTTCTGCACATCTTCTACTAGCAGAGTTTTCACAGTTGTAAAATGTTAGAATTAAGGCCATTTTTTAATTAGAATCAAAACCATTTTTTGTTTCCTTGTTTTGTTCATGTTTCTTTTTTGGAGTTCCCTACAGCACCTCCACTAAAGGCTTCTGGAAGAGAGGGTTGCTTCTTCTAGAATGAATTGTAACATGTCCACATGGAAAACCCATGATGAATTTACTTAAGAAAAGTCATGTGTCATTTCATAGCAGAATGTGAACTCACAAAATTTTTTGACCCACAGTTCATAGTTACACACGGTTTAACTTTGTGGTGCCACATTGAGTGTGTCACTTGTGTAGTCGATGTAATGTTCCAAGTGGTTCTCCACAATCAGCTCTTGGATGACACAAATACACTTCAAGGAATACAAAGATGTTTCTGCTCCTAGTCCATTATTCCCTCATGATGGACTGATCATGATAAACTGATTCCCTAAATAAATAATTTTCCATTATCATGAATTTATCTGTGGTTGCTACACTCCAAGACCTCCAGGAGGTGCTTGAAAGGCAGATAGTACCAAACACCATATCTGCTAGGTTTTTTTTTTTCCTATAAATCCATACCTGTGATAAAGTTTAATGTATAACACAGGCACAGTAAGAGACTAACAACAATAACTAACAATAAAATTGTACAATTATAATAATATACTGTAATAAAATTTGTCTAAATGTCATCTCTCTCAATCTCCTGTAATTTTATAATGTTCAGTCCAAATCTGTTCCTGAACCTGTGTAACCATCCCTTAGTTGCAGTCAATGTCTTGGTGGCATGTGTTACAGGGAATCCCTTGCTGACATCTTCTTATAAGCTTAATGCTTTCTGACACAACACATCCACGTCAATTGGAACATGTTTTCTGTTCTGTCTTCCATCCACAAATGTAATGCCTTTACCATCTTAACTGAGCACTTAGGCACTGTGACGTAACCTTTGAAGTAAGTGGTGCAACAGCAAAATTAAGCTAGATTACTTTTTCTGTCTTCACAATATCACAGAGAGAAGATTTGCTCTTATGGTACATCTTAGCAACCTCAGCATACACTTTTTTCCCATAGTAAGTTGAGAATTTTCACCTTTTTTACTTAAATGAAGCGTTTTTTTGCCTTTCCTTTGGAATGTTGGAATTGCCAGCATCATTGCTCTTGTGCTGGAGGGCCATTTTTAAGTAAAATAAGGATGATTCAGGTCTGGGGCAGGACAGCATGAGATTTTATTATGCTGCTCAGAATTTGCACAATTTAAAACTTATGAATTGCTTATTTCTGGACTTTTCCATTTACTATTTACCATGGTTGACCATGTGTAACTGAAACTGCAGAGAGTAAAACCACAGGTAAGGGTGACTACTATATTAAGATTTTAATGAGAACCAACCAAAAAGTTTTATGTTACAGGGATACATAGCTTGAACAATACAAACATTCAAAATGAATGTGTCACCTAAAAGACATATATTGGTTAGCCTTCAGCCTCCAGATCAATCCCCGCCACCCCCAACCCACAATATTCTGTATAGTTAGGCCTCTATATTCCCCTTTTTCCTTTTTTTGACACATGTTTTACTTTATTTTTTACAATTGATTCTCCTCTTTTGGAAAACTGCTCATTGCAGTTAAATTATTAGATCATTATCTGGTTAATATGCAGCCTGAAAACCTGCTTCTGTCATCACACTGGAACAATCCCATCTGCTCCTACCAGCCTCCCACTAACAAAGCTCACCTAATCCTATTTAATAAAGAGGGAATATGCTAATTGACCATCACACCATCGCAAAGATGTTGGCGCCCACAGCCAATAAGGAGGGAATATGCTAATTGATTGTCCCGCCCTCAAAGATGGTGGCACCCACAGCCACAAGATGGCAGCACCCAGTACTCTCAGCCCCGCCAGGGTGGCAAGTGTGTGGCACAGCCGCGCCCACCCCCAGACGGGTCTGGCTGCTTCGCACGCTGCCTCCAGAGTCCTTCAGTCCCCTCAGCTCCCCAGCCACCCAGGGCTGGTCACAGGCTCAGGCAAGCCTCGGATGTCAGCTGCCCAGCCACCTAAGGCTGGCCTGAGGTGCAGGAGAGCCTCAGATGGTGGCTTCCCAGCTGCCTAGGGCCGCCTGTGGCTTAGGTAACCAGGGCTGGCCAAGGCTTGTGCAGCTAGCAGTGGCAGCAGCAGAGGTGTGATGGAGCATCACCTTCCCCTGATTGCTGGGTTGCCTCCCACACCTGAGGGCTCCCAGACTGGGAGAGGGAAAAGGCCAGGCTGAGGGACCCCCCTCCAGTGCATGAATTTTCATACACCAGGCCTCTATTTGACAAATAAAACTAGAGTGCCAGTCCACTAACATATTCTAGATATACAACAATAACAATACTTATGTCTAAAATAAAGATAGTCAAAAGCCAAAAAAATAGCTACAGAATCATTTGATGAACATAGAATGAGAAAAAGAAGATGGAACGAAAGTTAAGTGGCATTGGGCAAAATTTAATAGCAGAGTATAGTGCAGAGACTCTTCAATTCAACTATCTAATCTTGAGCAAGTACTAGCTGTGAAGTCCTAGAGAAATTAGACAGCTTCTCTACACTGTCATATGCTCATTAGTAAAATGAGAGTGATGATAGTATGTTACCTCCTATCAAATGATGCAGCACGTGAGGTACTTACAACAGTGCCTAGCCTATACTGTTTCATCCTATTAGGCATGCACTCTCACAATGAGGATGGGTGAACCATCACAGTTAAAGACTTTTAATGTCGGTGGCTTCTCTCCTAGCCACTCATTGTCACCGTGCCTCCGCTTTTATTGTGTTTCCAGAGCTGACCAATAAAAATTTTAAGTTACACATTTTCTTGTTTTTAATTTGTGTTAGATATGTTAGTCACTTTTTGCATACCCATGAAACATTCTGTCTCTTGAAGGTCATCATGCAGATCTGCTCTGAGCTATTCGGCATTGGAGTTTACAGTTTAAGTCTTAATACACAATTGTATTACCCCATTTCTCCACCATGAACAGCCTTGTTAGTGTCTATGTATAAAACCCAGTGTTCACACAGGTGATAAAAACATTTGGATAGAATCATCTGATGTCAGTACAGACTTTAGAAGAGAAAATAAGTTGTGGGAATAACACTACCACAGAGTCTGAAGAAAATTTATTTCAGATCAATGAATTGACCAGTCAGTACTTTGGTGATGTGCAAGGATAAAATACAAAAACATTCAAACAAACAAACACCATAATTCTCTTAATCTCTCATGTGTGTTTTTTCCTGGCCAAATAATTGAGCACAGGTGTCTTTGCCATAAGTCAGGCCTATTTATTTTTAAGTATTGTATATTATTGCCACTTGCCAGTTGGATTTGAGTAGTAAATACATTGCTTATCATAAGCAATAAAGTGCTATGTCAGATCTCTTTTGAAAATTTTTTTAGGTTTTAAAATGTGGATGACAGAATTCTTGTTAAATTTAATTTATAGGAAAAAATTGGACATATATGTCTTAAGAGAATTTCACAAGTCATACCCCAGGTACCCCTGAGCCTGGGATTTCATGGTCCAAACTCTCACACTGAGGCACAGTAGATTTCTAAAACATCCACTTTAGTGACTGCTTTGCCATCAAGTCTTGACTAATCATTCCTGAAATTGGGGTATAAGACCTTGGCAAATATAGACACATTGACCAGTTGTGCTCTCTGGGAAATTATTTGATAATTATTCTCTCCTCAACAAAACATAGGTAAATGATGATGATAGGTAAATGAAAGATAGATAAAATTTTAATTTTCAAATTTACAACTATACATGCAAAAATCTATTATTGCAACATTTTAATTTCATATAATTATATAAGAAGAGACTCTCTCTCACTCTCCTCCTGCACACCCACTACTACATAGTCCTTATTTTATATTGATGGGATCCTTTTCACATAAGTAGGACTGTTACTATCATTTCCAGGCTTCAGATGGATAGGATGAAATTCAGAGAGTTTAGAGATCCAAATCTCTCAGTGAATGGTGAAGTCAAGCTTCAAACCCAGATTTTTCTACCTTTGTGCTCAGTGTTTTTTTTTAATTCATTCAATTTTGAAATACATATACTTGCATAAAAAACATGCATTTTTACTTTAGACAGTGTTTATAAAGTAAGAGTTGTGGAAGAGGGATAAAGGAATATATTGTGGTAGGGATATTAGTCAGCAAAAATACTTAACAATTTTGAAAGTCAGAGTTGAAGATGAATGAAAATATGAAGCTTCCTAGATAAAGTGCTCATGGGCTCTGGAGGGAGCACTAAAGGAAATTACACAGGAAATAGACCTATAAGAACTTTCACCACAGCTTTTGAGAAATCAGAGTTCATGAGTGTGATGCCTAAAGGATAAGAATGGAAACACAGCAGTAGACAAACTAAATGAGACATGCTAAGGCTGTGAGCTATTGCAGTGACTATACAATGCTGCGTGTGTGGGCAGGCCCTTTAATTTCCCAGGAAATTAAAATCAAGATATAACTACCATTCGCATATTTTAATTGCCACTTTGGGCTCCATGCAGTCCTTGGTGGATCACTTCTGTATATACTGTATATATACACTGAATGGCCAGGTTATTATGATCTCTGAACGCATAATAATCTGGCCACTCAGTGTATATCCTATATAATTAAAGGCTAATATGCAAATTGTCCCCTCAACCAGTAGTTCAACCAGCAGGCAGGCTGGCCAACCGCCATGCCCACCATCACCCCCGCCCTCGCCAGGCTGGCTGGACCCCATCTATGCATGAATTTGTGCACTGGACCATACACACACACACACACACACACACACACACACACACACAGAGTGGCCAGATTATTATGCATTCAGAGATCATAATAATCTGGCCACTCAGTGTGTGTGTGTGTGTGTGTGTGTGTGTGTGTGTGTGTGTGTGTGTGTATATATATATATAAAATCAGTTATAAATCCAAGTTGCCTAGCTATCATTTTGGGGTACAGAAATTCATTGGAACTTGTTTGAAGAAAGAGGAAAATAAATTTTAAGTCACTTTATTTCTATCAAGCAAAATTTAAATTGAAAATACTTATTTAAATCCACTGCTAAGTAAAACTTTAATCATTTTGAATCACCGAGGCTAATATATGATAGAAATTAATGGGTATCTCCTTTAGCTTGTATTACTTAGATCTAAAGCAAGGCTGTGATGGAAATTTCAAAGGGTTTCACCTGGAAAATTACACGAGGGAGAAAATGACTTTCACAAAAATAAATGGTGGAAGAAAACGTGAAAGGAACATGATGTTTCCATTTTCTACATAGTCCTGTTGGGTCCCTTATGTGTTTAGCAACCTGATCCTCAGTCTTTCCTAATGGTTTCAAAATGAAGCTGTTGAAAGCTGTGATGAGCGAGCACCCTTTTGCTCTCTCCACTGTTTTGTTTTGTTTTTTTTCTCTGTAGGCACACTCAGCTGCAACCTTCCAGTCCCCCACCTCAACCTGCCCTGTCCCAAAGAGTTTTTTAAGATGCTAAAAGTGAATATGTTCTCTTCATGGAGGTGGGAGCAAATGAACCTATTCAGGAAATATTGTAACATTTTTGTGAATGAAAGAAAAATGTTTTCTTCCCGTCTGTGGATTCATCTGTGAGAAATAGAGGAAACATAATCATGGGAGTCCATTAATATATTTTCAAATATTCCTCCCAAGTGTTTTATGACAAATGTGCAAGTTGATGGAACTAAATGGCTCATTTTGGAAAACAATCTTGGACTGACACTTCTAGGAACTTAATTTTACCTGTGTGTAATGTGTAAATATTCTTATGTTAAAGGGGACATCACTCTTGCATATTTCAATTTATTGACTATGGATAATTTATTAACTATTAATTTAAATGGGCTTAAAACAAGGTGAAAAAAAAGAAAAAATGTAATGATTTTGATCAGTTTTCACTGATTAACACAAAGTCAGTTGCTGCCACTTTTAATTCTGTGGCCTGTGCATATGATGAATATTTATGCTGTTTTGATGTGAGTCTAATTTTTATTGTATGCAGGGTGGGAAGAACATGGATTATCTCTACCACATAACTTGATGCATGGAATTCAGAAAGTTGCCTAAAGTCTTGAGTCTCAGTTTCCTCATAAAATTATTTTTTAACATTG
Organism: Corynorhinus townsendii; assembly: GCA_026230045.1. Taxonomy (NCBI): domain Eukaryota; kingdom Metazoa; phylum Chordata; class Mammalia; order Chiroptera; family Vespertilionidae; genus Corynorhinus; species Corynorhinus townsendii. The sequence goes on along the minus strand of JAPDVU010000008.1, from coordinate 59,599,683 downwards.
CATTTCAATTACCTAAGATATGACATATATAATTGTCAATACACCTGAGTCTATATATTCCTCCTAGTTTATCTTATCTTTTCATATCTAGAATTTCCTGAAAAACAGAAAAATGTCTATGGTTAAATATATAATGGTTAGGGATGATTATAAAGAAGTAAGTACAGATCTGTTCAAAGATCTTCAAATTAAATATCACAATATTTTGAGCAGATCACATATTACCAGAGGTGCAAGAGACTAGTAGGAACAAAGAATGGAAAAACCTAATGAAGCAATAGGTCAGAGTAGACTATTAAAGAAAGCTAAAATACAGAGCACTCAGAGGCTGAAGGGAGAGCAAAGCATCAGTCCTTAAGAAAAGAGGTTCAGCAGGTGAAAACAGTCTCTTTTGTATTCATTAATGTGCTCAATAAATACCTTTTGAGAGTCTACTGCAGGCCAGGCTATTTCCAGGGGATATAAGAGAAAATGAACTGAGCAGATATCTCTAACTTTGTAAAGCTTTCATTCTAGTTAGGGAGAGATTACAGAAATGATAGTGATCATTAGACTTAAAGTATAATTGCTTTTAATTGGAAAATGAGATAACAGTATAAGAAAGTGAAACCGTATAAGAAAGTAACATCTAGCCCTAACTGGTTTGGCTCAGTAGATAGAATATTGGGCTACGGACTGAGGGGTCCTGGGTTCAATTCCAGTCAAGGGCACATGCCAGGATTTCCGGCTTGATCCCCAGTTGGGGTTGTGCAGGAGGCAGCTGATGAATGATTCTCTCTCATCATTGATGTTTCTATCTCTCTCTCCCTCTCCCTTCCTTTTTGAAATCAATAAAAATAATTTTATCAATAAATTTCTGATGAAAATGAGGGAACTGTGTACAAAAGGCATTTCAGGCAAAGAAACTTAAGGTGCAGAGGGTTTAGGGCAGAGGTGCCTTGTAGACTGGAGGAAGAGTGCGTAGGCCAATGTGGCTACAGTGAAGTGATCCAGCACAGGTAGACAGGGAAAAAGAGTGTGTGTGTGTGTGTGTGTGTGTGTGTGTGTGTGTGTGTGTGTGTCAGCGGGCGTACCAACACATGGTATTACAGAGCATTAGGCCTCCCATTCATTGTTTGTCAATGTTGTTTACTTTGTTGAAAGACAGTTCTGATTGTGCATGGTCTGCAACTGAGTTGTAGAGTTGAGCAAGAGAGTAAAGCAGAGTATTTAGCAACCAATAAATAATCTGCTATGGTTTTTAACCTTTTAAAAACACTAGGTACCATTTTCAAATGTCTAATCTTTTAACCTATCTTTACTGAAAGATATGTGGACTAGAGAAAACTGTATGTGAATTAGAGGAAGAGATGTGGATAGCATTTATTTTTTTAAGAATACATTACAGCTGGTCCATGCATTCATCTTGAAGACCCAGTTGATTTTAAGAGATGTTGGTTGTGTTTTGTTCATTTTTAAAACAGAAAATTGAAACTAAACTTTTTTTTTTTAATTCCAGGAAATAGTATTGAGCAATTAGTGAGAAACAAGTGCCAGACACTGTTCTATTTTACCTTTTAAATTTTAGCTTATTTTAGTAAGAACGTAATAGGAGATGCACCCCTAATGAGTTTTTTTAAATATGCATTGTTGTTGACTACAATGTTCTACAGAAATGTAGTCCCACTTGTGTTTGTTTTGCTTTGGCTGTCTGTGCTTTTGTTGTCATATCCAAAAAAATCATGGTGAGACCACTGTCAAGGAAATTTTTCTCTATGCTTTCTTGCGATTTCAGGTCTTACATTGAAATTTTTAATTCATTTTAAGTTAATTTTTGTGAGTTATGTAAGATAGAGGTTTCATTCTTTTGCACGTGGATATGCAGTTTCCCAACACTATTCATTAAAGGGACAGTTCTTTTTTCCTTTGTGTGTTTCTGGTGTCCTTGTCAAAGATTAGTTGACTGTATGTGCATGGTTTTACTTCTGAGTTCTCTTGTCTGTACCATTAATCTCTATGTCTATCTTTAAACAGTACCACATTGTTTTGGTTACTGTAACTTTGTAATTTATTTTGAAATCAGGACATGTCTTGCCTCCAGCTTTGTTCTTTTTTCTCAGGACTTATATTGCTCTTTGTGGTCTTTTGTGGTGTGGTTCCATATAAGTTTCAGAATTGTGGTGGTTGATATTTTTTCTATTTCTTTAAAAATAATATTGGGATTTGGTAGGAAATACATTGAATCATTTTGGATAGTATGGACATTTTAACATTAAATATTTTATCTATGAATATAAGATGTCTTTCCATTGGTTAGTATCTATTTATTTATTTTTAATATGTTTTTATTGATTTTTTTTTTTTTTTTTTAGAGAGAGAGAAAGTGAGAGTGGAAGAAAGAGAGAAACAATGGTGTGAGAAACATCAATTTGTTGCATCTCGAATAAACCTGAGCAGGGACCAGACTCACAACCTGAGCATGTGCCCTGACCAGGAATCGAACCGGCAAACTTTTTATGCATGGAGGACGCCCACCCAACTGAGCAACACTGGCCAGGGCTTCCACTGGTTAGTATCTTCTTTATTGTCTTTTATCAATGTTAAATGGTTTTCGGGATGCATGACTTTCACTTCCTTAGTTAAACTTATTTCTAAGTATTTTATTCTTTTGGTGCTATTATAAGTAGGATTGTTTTTCTGATTTTTTTTTCAGATAATGCTTTATTAGTGTATATTTTGTATTTGATTTTGTATCCTACATGTTTACTGAACTCATTTATTAGTTTAAATAGGAAATTTGTTTGTTTTTTAATGGATATAGTTTTCTGCAAACAGGAACATTTTGCTTTTTTATGAGGTGGATACCTTTTATTCCCTCTTTTGCTGAAATTTTCTGGTTAGGACTTCCAATACTGTATTAAATAGAAATGCCAATGTTCCTGATCTCAAAGGAAAAGGTTTTATTTTTTTTTACCATAGAGTATGATTTTTTCTGTGGGCTTTATAGCCTTTATTATATTGATGTAATTCTTTCAAGCCTTAGTTTATTGAGAGTTTTATCATGGAAGTATATTGAATTTTGTTAAATGCTTTCCTTTTATCTATTGAGATGTGCTCTTTATCTAAAACGCCTAACCAAGAAAACTATATCTGGAAAAGCTGTCCTTCACAAATGAAGGAGAGCCCTAGCCTGTTTGGCTAAGTGGATAGAGTGTCAGCCTATGGACCGAAGGGTCCCAGATTCAATTCCTGTCAAGGGCATGTTGCAGGCTTCTCCCCAGCCCCAGCCCTGGTCAGGGCTCATTCAGGAAGTAACCAATGGATGTGCTTCTCTCACATCAATATTTCTCTCTGTCTTTCCCTATCTCTCCCACTCTTTCTAAAAATCAATGGAAAAATATCCTTTAGTCAGGATTTAAAAAAAAAAATAAATGAAGAAGAGATAAAGAGCATCCCAGAAGAACAAATGTTTAAGGAATTAATTACCACTAGACCAGCCTTACATCAACTCACCAAGTGGTGATAATATTCATAGTAGACTTTCTGTGAAATAAAAAAACAAACAAACAAGCAAACAAATGCATTTTATAAAATTGTAAAATCCAAAGGTCCTGAAGTCCAGTTCATATAAGAATTTGAGGGATGGCCTTTAAGACATAAAACTAAAAACAAAATGTTATAACTCTAAGTTCTGGACCAGTTTCCTCACCATTTGTGGCCAATCTCCTTTGCTTGTAAATTCCATCAGATATATTCCAGTATATTCCAGTCTTTTCATACAAATTTTCCCTTAAATAATGGCATTTTATTTCATACTTTGTTTATTTGTTAGACTTGGTTTCAAAAATCCTAATAGGATGACGTGGGGATAAACTAATTCCTTAAAGATGAAATATATGGCTTTAACACTAAGACTCTTAAGTAACTGGAATATGAAATGAGGGATTTTTGTCACTATAAGATGGCAAAAGTCATAAAATATTTAATCCTAGTTTACTCCATTTTATACCCCTTACACAAGAAAAATTAATTTTTGTTATAAAATTTGGCAGACTGAAAAATTATATAATTGACACATTATCTCCCTCTGAGGAATAAAATATGAAGCAAAAGCATTTTGGCTATTGATGTGTATCTACTCTAAGAAAATAAAGGAAATTAAAGTAAGTTTTAGTCTTTGAATTTATTTAACTGTCTAAAGTCTGATCAAGCCTTTGAGGTCAAATATAGACTAATTATGGAATAGATACACAATTAAATGTGACCTACAAATTTATTTAATTATGTCAAAAATGAATATATATATTCCACAGGTTTCAAAAACACCCAATAATCATCCATAATAATAAAAGGGTAATATGCTAATTAGACTGGACATCTTCCAGATGTCATTCTGGACGTCCTTCCTGATGAAGCCAGGAAGCCAGCCAGGTCCAGGGTGCCTGTGGGCCGGCTAGGGAAAGCCAGCCTGGGTCCTGGGTGCTAGAGGGAAGCTGGTTCTGCAGCTATGGGAAGGAAGGCCTACTCTTGCACAAATTTTTGTGCATCGGGACTCTAGTATGGGTATAGTAAGTCATATAACAATTTCACTTTGGTTTAGGTTGCTAAAATGTTGATGGGGCCGAAACCGGTTTGGCTCAGTGGATAGAGCGTCCGCCTGCGGACTGAAGGGTCCCAGGTTCGATTCCGGTCAAGGGCATGTACCTGGGTTACGGGCACATCCCCAGTAGGGGGTGTGCAGGAGGCAGCTGATCGATGTTTCTAATTCTCTATCCCTCTTCCTTCCCTCTCTGTAAAAAATCAATAAAATATATTAAAAAATAATAATAAAAAAAATGTTGATGGGAAACTTGTTTTCTTCACCATTAGTTTGTCTTCTTATGTCAGTGGGACTTAATGTGTGTAAGATTAAAGCCATCACTTGGTATCATGGAGTGGGTGAAATGGCTCTTTTGTCTAAGCAAAGCAGAGCCAAGGGTTGGCACTTTAGCTCCTTTTCAATTAATTGACAATTGGGGAGGGTGGGGGATTTCTTGTGTCTTGTCTGTGATACAAGGCCATCATTTATCTTATTAAAATGTGCATATAGTAATGCAAGATATGATTGAATGTTTCTTGTTTTGATCCCATTGATCACATAGTATCTGTTGGCCCCAGCTTAATTTGTCAAGGTAAGACACTCTAGTTCAAATATGGAAGCAAATAAGTTTAGTCATTTCATAATCATCAAGGACCCAATATGCTTTTTAAATTTTCTATACATTACATTCCTTGTAAATATTGAATTGAGTCCTTGATTAGCAATCTGTTAGGTTTGTTGTTATATCTGAAAGGCCCACATGTCATAGTCATGAATGAACCCTAAATTGGACCACCATACAAAAACAAACTATTAGCTAGCTTTACTTAAATACAAATATGTAGGGTATTTAAAAAATATAAATCTATGTAATCTGCAACTATGAATTTGATATTTTGCTCCTATTTCTTCTTGTTTAGGAGTAAATATTATACTTGTTTCTATATTCAGTCCTCAACAGTAGTCCTCATTGCTGGTTACTGGCATTACATAATAGATGAAATGTTACTTTAGAAAACTTGTATTTATAAACACAGGATGAGGGGGTGAATAAGACACACCAAGCATGATGACCAGATCTTAGAAGGATAAAGGCTTGACGACACACAATTACAGGACATTTTATCCAATACAAAATACATTGGTTTTCTTTTTAAGATTTCTAATAACTCTGAGTATCAGGGGGATTTTCATCCAATTTGCTGGCAGAGACAGAGAGGAAATGATTCTGCCAGAGGGAGTGGCTATTTTAGAAGATGAAATCTGTGAGTTTTAGGAATCTCCTTAGATGCATGCTTCAGGAACACAATGCAGGTCGCTGGTGGGCTCAGAATGAGAATCCTTTAATTGATAGTGAGGTCTATAGGTGTTGAGTTTGAAAGCAGAGCCAGTGGCACTTGGATCTTAAAAAAAGGTTCAAAAAGGAGAGTTATGATGCTTTCAAATACAGTGACTGATTCCAATTAAACTTTGGGCTACCAAGGGAGCTTTACACCTGGCTCTGAATAAGCACTGAGGCTCAAATGCATTAAATTTGAGGGACTTGGAAGACTAAGTAGACTACAGATGCTGAGCTCTCACCAATTTTGAAGAAGTCCAAGCAAAGATATACTTGGTGGACACCTTGATGAGTATTTTATTTATTTATTTTTCTTTATTGATTAAGGTATTACATATGTATCCTTATCGCCCCACTGCCTCCCCCCAACCCCCCACTCATGCCCTCACCCCCGTGGTGTCTTTGTCCATTGGTTAGGCTTATATGCATGTATACAAGTCTTTTGGTTGATCTATTCCCCTTACCCCCACCCTCCACTACCTTCCCTCTGAGATTTGATGGTCTGATTGATGCTTCTCTGTCTCTGGATCTGTTTTTGTTCATCAGTTATGTTGTTCATTATATTCCACAAATGAATGAGATCATGTGATATTTTAATTAGTGTGAAAGGAAGCTTAGGTTAGAAGAAAGAAGTAAAGCACAACAAAAAAACCCCCAGAATTTTCCCATAAACATTTCATTTTGATAGTGAATATATGTTAAACTGTTCTGTTAAAATACTATCGTGGTTTATTTTTACTACATCTATGTTAAACATAATATTATGTGCATATTTGGGCATTTATTTCATTATTTTCTTAGGAAAAATTATTAGAAGTAAAATCGCTGGATGAACGTGGTCATTCATTTTCAGACGTTTGAAGTAGCTTAATTGACTTCTGGAAAAATTATTCTACTCCCAACAGACTTACTTTTAAGTTTAAAGGTGTTCCTACATTTAACATATTCCATTTTAAAATTTCTCTTTCTTTAAACCCCTCGAATTAACACTTCCTCATTTATTCACCCATTCATCCCCTTATTCCCTCCCTTACTCAATGATAACTTATAATGTTTGACCCAAAATTACTAAAGCAGAGGGGCTGGGGAGATAAAGAAGGCAGGATTATCCACATTTACCAGATGGGGTGGTTTGTCTCTTTACGAAGCCTCTCCTTGGGGGCCACTTTCAGATTTCACCCAGGTAGCTCTGGAGGTTGCAACACCCTTCCTCCCTCCTTCTCTCTTTCTCCCTTGCATCTCTCTCTTTTCTTTCCTCCTCCCCTTCCTTCCTTCCTTCCTTCCTTCCTTCCTTCCTTCCTTCCTTCCTTCCTTCCTTCCTTCCTTCCTCCCTCCCTTCCTCCCTCCCTCCCTCCCTCCCTTTCTCCCTCTTTCTTTCATCTTTAACATTTTATTTATACATTTAACCAAAAATATTTACTTATTGAATAGTTAAAACACATGTTTAAAACCATTTAGAGAGCATAGTTTGAAATTATTTCTCCCACTGCAGTGTCCAACCACTCAGCTTTCCTCTCTGAAGGCATCCAATTTTCTTTTTCTTAATATATTTTTACAAAAATAATTTCTCACATATTTTCTCTCTCTCTCTCTCTCTCCACACACAAACACACACACACACACACATACATACATACACACACACACATACACCACACACACACAAGTATTTCTCATTTTTTACAACAAAAACTATTGGGTTTTATACTCACCATTCTGCATTTTTGTTCATGAACTTAAAAATGTCTTAAAACACATTTTGAAGGTTGTCCCATATGGGCTTATGCACTTATTTTTACAGCTGTACAATAGAACATTATGACTGTCCCATAAATTACTAAGCAGCTTGCTATTGAAGGACATTATGATTGTTTCCCCATTTTTTATTATTATTTTACAGCAGTGTTCCATTGCCACTCCACAAGTGTGATTACCACTAAAGGACACATATCTATAATTGAAACTGGCAGTTCAAAGAGTGAATGCATTTGTAATAGATGAATGCTGTCAAATTTCCCTTTACAGATGTTTTACCAGTTTAATTCCCACAAGCAATGCATGAGAGTACCATTTTCCTAACATGATCACACTCACAATGCTTTAACAACTGTTTGATCATTACCAATCAAATAACTTTTAAAAAATCATACATTAGAGTGTTTAAATTTTAAGTTTTTTATTATGAGAAAGGTTGATCATCTTTCTAATTATTTAAGAGCCCTTTACATTTTCTATTTATTAGTATCTTCATATATCTGTTATTTCATTTATGTATGGATAGCCTAATGAATATTTCCTCAAATAAGGGTCTATATGCCTCCTTTTCCATGTAAGAAATTGAAAATGTTTATGTTTTGATCTTTAAATTGACTTTTATCATGTATTTTATTATTATTTGAACTCAAATTACAAATCTTCTAATGTATTATTTTGAGGTTTTATGTCACATTAGACCATCAGTCACTTATTCTATTTGGTTTTTCTAATAATATCGTAGATTTCCTACTAAGTTTCAACATATGTTCCACTATGAACTTATTCTTATATATGTTTTTAATTTATGACTCTATTTTTTATTTTGGGGGGGAAGTTTCTAGGTTGCATGAACATTTTATTAAATAACTAGAGGCCCCATGCACAGGTGGGGGACAGGGGTCCCTCAGCCTGGCCTGCATCCTCTCCAATCTGGGACCTCTCAGGGGATGTTCGGCAGTTGGGCATCCCTCTCGCAATCCAGGACCACTGACTCCTAACTGCTCACCTGCCTGCTGGCCTGATGGCCCCTGCCTTGCCTCCCTGCCAGCCTAATAGCCCCTAACTTGCCCCCATGTTGGCCTGATTACCCCTAACCCCTAACTTGCCCCCTTTCTGGCCTGATCAGCCCTACCTTGCTCCCCTGCCAGCCTGATTGCCCCTAACTGTCTCTGCCTCAGACCCTGCCATCGCAGCTTTGTCCGGAAGGATGTCCAGAATGATGACCGGAAGATGTCCAGTCTAATTAGCATATTACCCTTTTATTAGTATAGATAATGGATTTACCAAATTATTTAGTATTATCTTTGTCATAGGCAAATTCTGTAATATATTTTAGTCTATTTCTGGACTTACTATTCTAGAGCATTGATTTGTCTTACATGGACTAACATCAGTATTTTAACTTTATAATAATATTTAAATATCTATTATACGTAGTTTCCATCATTATTATTATCTTCTAGAATTATTCTGGCTTTTATTACATATTAATACTGCCATTTGACATACAGAAACAAATAATCTAATTCTATAAAAAAGTATATTTGATATTTGTTTGGGTCAAATATATTTATAAATTAATTCAAGTAGGTTTTGAATATTTATGAAGTTGTATCTTGCTAGACAGCAATATGATAAAACTTTCTCTTTGTTCAATGGGCCTTTTGGGACTCTTAGTAAATTAACTAGTTATTTATTTTTCATAGATATCTGGTATATTTGTTATTATTTTATTCCCAAGTTTTATATTTTATTCTATTTTATTGTATTTAATTATGTGGTCTGTTACATATGGAATTTTTTATTAATTTATTAATTCTAACTGGTTCTTGTTTATATTATAAAATCTGTTAATTTCTGTGTTGTACTGAGTTAACTTATCATTACTAACAGTTTTTCAGAGGGTATTTCTAAAATATACAATGTTACCACCTCATGTATATAATTGTATACTTTCCAAGACAAATAAATTGTTATATTTCATTTTTTCTTGTTATATTCATCTTATTTTAAAATAGTTTTATTGATGTTAGAAAAGAAGGGAGAGGAAGAGAGAGATAGAAACTTTGATGATGAGAGAATCATTGATTGACTGCCTCCTGCATGATCGAGCCCCCAACTGGAACATATGCCCTGACCAGGAATCGAACCAGGACCTCCTGCTTCATAAGTCAAAGAAGCTCAAGTATTGAGCCACACTTGTCAGGCTCATCTTATTTTTTTTTAATCTTGCCTAATAGTATTGGCTAATAATTCCAGATGCCATGAAAAAATTCAATTAATAGGTATCATTTTTTAAACAGTAATGCAAGTACTTTTTGTGAACCTTCTTTTATTTTTTTTAGCTTGGATTAACATTTGTATTTCTTATGGGATGACATATCCTCCTGTTTCTTTGTATTATTCCCTAAGAATGGCAATTTTATTTTATCAAACAGATATTGATATAGTTATTTAGGTAGCCGATCATCTTGTTTTCTCCACTATTGGAGAGTAATGCCAATACATTTTCTAAGATGGAAAAATTCCACCATTCCTGAAAAAACTTAGTGGGCCTAGTATTTTCTTTGGGGAAGTTATTGTTTTAAAGCAGTTTGTATAGCCTGGCTGGTGTGGCTTAGTGGTTGAGCATTGACCTGTGAATCAGGAGGTCATGGTTTGATTCCTGGAGGGGGAACATGCCTAGGTTGTGGGCTGGATCCCCAGTGTGGGGCATGCAAGAAGCAGCAGACTGATGATTCTTTCTAATTGATGTTTCTGTCTCTCACTCCCTCTCTGAAATCAATGAAAATATATTTAAAATAATTAAAATAAAATCAGTTAGTATAGATTTTCAACTTTTCTGAAGACAGTTTTACTAAATTATCTGTTTCAAGTAAATGATCCTTTTTAAAATAGATTCTCATTTATTTGTATAGAGTTTAGTAATAAAATGAATCTTTAGATTATTATTAGAGGCCTGGTGCATTAATACATGCATGAGTGGGGTCCAGCTGGCCTGGCAGGGGGGAGGGGCCACAGGCAGATGACTGGGTGGCCCCGTCCCTGATCAGGGTTGGCGGGTGGGTGCTCAGGGGCAGGGCCGGCCGGATGTGAGATGGTACCTTATTGTTGTTTTGATTTGCATCTTTCAGATGATTAGTAACATTGAGCATATTTTCATATGTCTCTAGGCCTTCTGTATGTCCTATTTCGAAAAGTGTCTATTTAGGTCCTTTGCCCATTTTTTGATTGAATTGTTTATCTTCCTTTTGTTAAGTTGTATGAGTTCCCTGTAAATTTTGGAGATTAAACCCTTATCTGAGATAGCATTGGCAAATATGTTCTCCCATGTAGTGGGCTTTCTTGTTATTTTGTTGATGATTTCTTTTGCTGTGCAGAAGCTTTTTTATTTTGATGTAGCCCATTTGTTTATTTTCTCCTTAATTTCCATTGTCCTAGGAGCTGTATTGGTAAAGATATTGCTATGACATATGTCTGATATTTTGGTGCCTGTAGATTCCTTTAAGATTTTTAAGTCCTTTATCTATTTTGAGTTTATTTTTGTGTATGGTGTAAGTTGGTGGTCTAGTTTTATTTTTTTGCATGTATCTGTACAATTTTTCCAAACACCGTTTATTGAAGAGACTGTCTTGACTCCATTGTGTGCACGTGCCTCCTATGTCAAATATTATTTAATGGCTTTGGTCAATTTCTGGGTTCTCTGTTGTGTTCCATTGGCCTATATGTCTGTTCTTGTGCCAGTACCAGGCAGTTTTGAGAACAGACTTCTATATTTTTTAAGAACACATTTTGTATCTGTGAGTATAAAGATATTTTACCAAGTTATCCTTAACAGCTTCATAAATTTGCCATTAACATTTCAAACTTTATCCTCTGGAAATTTTTCCTGTGGTGAGGATCTGTCAGTCATCCACATTAAACCTCCATCAATGAGATAAATTGCAATTTTTTGAAAAATGTTAACTTTTAGGTCATTTATAAGTGTATGATGTTTGTCTCCTCAATTTTAATTATATTGACTAATAAGCCAATCTTCCTAGGTTTCCACTTTCTCAACATTAATAATTTAATAATTTAATTTCCTCTGACCTCATTTTCTACACATACATCTAATTGTTAATAAGTCCAGTCCATTTGATCTCTGTATATGACTTGGCCATTTCACACCTATTATTATTGTTGCTTACCTAATATACTTTTATTTCCTCTATTATTTATTCCTTTAGTTGTTTTCTAATTAGACTCTCCTGAATAAACTTCTTCTCCAAATCTCTACCACAATATATTGTATGCCATACTGTCAGGAAAAACTTTCTGAGACAGGACTTATATGATTTAATCTCATGCTATAAATAAAAGAAAAAAATCTGTGTGATCCCATTTTTTATAGAACATGTTTTATAGAAGAAACCAAGATGGTGGCATAGGTAAACACCTAAACTGCTGCCTCACACAATAATTTCAAAACTACAACTAAAAGACAAAAGGTCTATTACCCAGAACTATGGGAAAGCTGGCTGAGTGGAAGTTCTACAACTAGAAGGAAAGAGAAAAGAGCATTGAGAAGTGCACAAGTGCTGAAAAGCTGAGGTACGGAGGCGCGCAAATCAGACTGGCGATGGGCATCCGGGTACGCTGCTTTTTTCAGACCAAAGGGAGGCAAGCTCCCGATTACTCTGAACTCCAGTTTCTGGGGAGATGCTGGGGACCCAAACACCTATGGGGAGAAGCTGGACTGTCTGCTGTTGGAAAGTGAGGGTGACTTTCTTGCAGAGGTGCACCTAGCAATCTTTGTTTACTGCACTGGGCGCGGGTCTTGGGGACGTGGAAACTGGCAGACATCACTGTTTTCCACGCCCTAGCCTAGTGACTCCCTGACACCTTGCCCCGCACAATCTACAAACCCACCCAAGCTCCACACAGTGGCTTTTGCATATAAATGGCCTGCCCTATTATAGCTTAACCTAACAAACTGCAGCTCTGGTCAGACAGCTCCAAAACCTCCAAACCCCAAGCAAAGAGGAGAAAACTGTAGTTCTCGCTGTACCTCCTGCTGTGTGGCTTCAGACAGCAGCTGACCTGCACCCCATTGGAGATCCAAAAGCGAGTGTATCTAGTGGTCAGTGTGAGACGACACCAGATATCAACTACTCACATCCATAAGTGACACATTTAAGAGGCAGACTCAGTGAGCACCAAAGCCCCACTGAAACAAGTCCTGCCCCATAAGCATGTCTCCAGCACAGCAGTTCTTCCATTATAGACACAGTGGGTCCTCACAGTCAATTGGCCTAGAAGTCAATTCCTCCCAGTGATACCAACAACAATCAAGACTTAACTACAACAAGGCTGTACACACAGTCCACAAAGGGGTGCACCAAGAGTGTCCACCTCAGGTAACTGGGAGGCCGACCCACTGGGCCCTATAGGACACCTAGCACATGAAGCCATCCTACCATCTCAGGGAAGCAGCGAAAATGCAGAGACAAAGAAACAGATCACAAACGAAAGAAATGGAGGAAAACAAACGACTGGATATAGAGTTGAAAACCACGGTAATAAGGTTTTTCAAGAATTTCCTAGAAAAGGCCAATAAATTTAACGAGATCCTTGAGGATATGAAAAAGGACCAACTAGAAATTAAACATACACTGACTGAAATAAAAAATATTATACAGAGACCCAACAGCAGACTAGAGGAATGCAATAATCAAGTCAAATATTTGAAATACAAAGAAGCAAAAAACATTCAACTGGGAAAGCAAAAAGCAAAAAGAATCCAAAAATTTGAAGATAGTATAAGAAGCCTCTGGGAAAACTTCAAGCGTACCAACATCAGAATTATGGGGATGCCAGAAGAAGAGAGAGAGCAAGATACTGAAAACCTATTTAAAGAAATAATGACTGAAAACTTCCCCCACCTGGTGAAAGAAATAGACTTACAAGTCCAGGAAGCACACAGAACCCCAAACAAAAGGAATCCAAAGGGGACCACACCAAGACACATCATAATTAAAATGTCAAGGGCAAAAGACAAAGAGAGACTATTAAAAGCAGCAAGAGAAAAACAAAGTTAGTTACCTACAAGGGAGCACCCATACAATTGTCAGTTGATTTTTCAACAGAAACTATGCAGGCCAGAAGGGAATGGCAAGAAATATTCAAAGTGATGAATAGCAAGAACCTACAACCAAGATTACTCTACCCAGCAAAGTTATCATTCAGAATGGAAGATCAGATAAAGAGCTTCACAGATAAGAAAAAGCTAAAGGAGTTCATCACCACCAAACCAGTACTATATGAAATGCTGAAAGGTATTCTTTAAGAAGAGGAAGAAGAAGAAAAAAATAAAGATAAAAATTATGAACAACAAATACATATCTATCAACAAGTGAATCTAAAAATTAAGTGAATTAAAAACCTGAGGAACAGAACAAACTGGTGAATATAATAGAATCAGGGGCATAGAATGGGAGTGGACTGGTAATTCTCAGGGGGAAAGGGGTATGGGGGGTATGGGAAGAGACTGGACAAAAATCATACACCTATGGATGAGGACAGTGGGGGAGAGGTAAGGGCAGAGGGTGGGGTGGGAACCGGGTGGAGGGGTGCTTTGGGGGAAAAAGGAGAAACAATTGTTATAATCTGAATAATAAAGATTTATTAAATTTATAAAAATAAAATAAAATAAATAAAAGTAATTATCACATTAAAAAAATAAAATAAATTTTAAAAAATGAGTAGAGATTGTAAGTGCCACTGTAATTTTAGCATATTTGGGAGAATAAAAGGTTTGAAGCCATAAATGAGCACACAATGCATGAGGAATGAGGAGCAGAACAGTCTGCCTGGGAACTGAAGGCTCCCATTTGTAAGGAAATCATAGATAGGAATAACTCCAATAATGGAACATCCCAAATGACTAGCCAAAGACTCTGAATTGATGGCACATACATCTGGGAGCCAGTGGAGGTTTCCGAGCCTCTGAAATGATACAATGATCAATTCTTTTAGATTAAAAATTGTACAAAACATTAAAGATAAAAAACAAACAAACAAAAACACAAAAACACATGTTTTATAAATCTTAGTCTGATTGTCAAGTTTATAAATAATTTTACTTCAATATACGTTTACAGATCAGATTTAACATTTATCATAAATGTTTATAAAACTGCACAATAAAATTGCTCACATTTTTTAAAAAGTATCTTTATTATTGAAAATATTACAGATATCCCTTCCCCCCACCCCACATTAATTCCTCTTTTCCCCACTGCTGTTTCCTTCCAAGGCCTTCATCCCACTGTTGTCTGTGTCCATAAGTTATGCATGTAAGCACATAGGTTTTTTGGTTGACCTCTTCTCTCTCCTCACCCCCTTCCCTCTAGAGATCCTCAGTCTGTTGTATGCTGCCATGTCTCTGGATCTGTTTTGTTTGTCAGTATATTTTGTTCATTAAATTCCACGTATAAGTGAGATCATGTGATACTTATATTTCTCTGATTGGCTTGTTTCGCTTAGCATAATACTCTCCAGGTCCCTCCATGCTATCTCAAAGGGTAAGAGATCCATCTTTTTTATAGCTGCCTAGTATTCCATTGTGTAAACGTACCGCAGTGTGTTTTATTGTTTTTTCATCTATAGATGGGCAGTTGGGCTTTACCTTTTTATAGCTTTGATTATTTTGTTTCTGGCTTCTTACAGAAACAAAATTTCCCCTTATTTTTACATGTGTAAATCCTACTCACCACACAAAATTTAGTTCATATGTCATCTTTCTCAAACAATTTTCTCAAACCACACACAGAGTGAAGAGAATTTAACACATATTTTTTAAATCTCTATGTACCAGATATTAAGCCTTGCAAACTTCCTGTAAAGATCACATTTCAAAACAATAGTTCAAGTGAAATGTTGTTATCGTCTTCTATTTTTGTAAGCCAAATGATCCTCAGAGAAATGAATCTTCTTACTTAAATTTGAAAAAAGAAGCAAATGGCTAAAGCTGCTTTTGAACACTAGGATATCTAATTACACAGCCAGTATTCTCCATTTCTTTGCATGTTCTCTACTTGCTGAAATGAATGATCTGTTCCATTTTTAGACTTTTTCTGTATTATTTAATAAAGTTATTGTATTATATATGCCTCACAACCATGTATATGCATATCTTAAATTTGGTCCTTAAGGGGGAAATCTGATTTTCTCGGTATCTCTCCCTATTCTCCCAACAGGTATTGGATAAGTGTCATCACGCATCATTTCACCCACATTGTCACCACGACCGTCATCATTCAGCGAGATGAATCTGATCTTTGACACATTCAAAGTGGTATTATCACAGTGTTTAAAAGTGACCTAGTTCTGTTTGCAATTAAACTATTTTACATAAAAATGGGAATCCAAAAAATATAGAAAACTGTACTTTTTTAAATTGGTATTTTATTTTATTTATTTTTATTGTTTTTTTCCCCATTGACTACATTGGTATTTTAAATGTGAAGATTTTCTGCTTGTGAGAGAGCTAGCATCTATATTTTAGATTTTTCTTTTAAAATAAGAAAAGGAAGTATAAGGTTGTTGTATGTTTTGAAAAAAGAGTACTTTCAGATGGAAAACAAAACAAAACAGGTTATGCCCAAGGCTCCTACTTGAGCGCTTACAGTTTAAATCAGAGAGGCAGCCTGAAATGAAAATCTCAGGCAGCTCTGCGACTTGTCTTGCAGCATCAGCCTGACTTCGATGTAAATTGTTCTTTAGGTGGTGGGAACAAATGAGAAAACTTCTAGGGAAGTTAAGAAAACACAACTTTTACCTAGAAGAAAATTGCACCTGGGGATATATTTAAATCTTTTGAAAGCTAGGCCTATCTTCTGTTTGTGAAACATAGAAAGCTATCTCTCTCAGGCATTCTTGTTTCTGTTCTTAATAGACAGTGCTCTGCTGGAGGGAGGACATATATGTATATGCTGGCTTTAAGTAGGGTCAGGTTAAATTTGAGTTCACGGTAACATCACTGTTGCATGAATTATCTGTTAGAAGGAGAAGAGGGTGTCTATATGAAAAAAATTCTGGGGTGTCTCTTGCCTATTTGCTGCAGAACCCAGTCACTCACAAGACTGGCCAATATTTGGGTCTTACTGACAAAGATAATATAGTGAGGATATAAGTCTAGTTGGGAAACCATGTGATATTAATTTCAGCACATTTAAAATATATATCCAGTTAGGGGCAGGGCAAGGAAAAATACTTTGCAAATATTCATAAAGACTTATGCCAAAATTCAAGAAGGTAAATTAAAATTATTATATCACAGACACTTAATTTGTAATACATACTAGTTACTATTCTCATGACACTGAAACCTTATTTGACCTTATTTTACTAATATTGTCATTGAGACTCATATAAATTTTTAAGGTTACAAATACTAATAGTATGTAAGACTATTAAAATTTAAAGTGTTGGCTCTTTCCAGAGGCTTTTTTTTTTTAAAGCCCACTAAACTAGTAATCTAAAAAATAGCATGAAACTCTGAAAAGGACCAGATATGGAATTAAGAATTAGGATACTAAACTTGTTTTTGGCCTAATGGATGACCTTGGACATTAACCTCACCTCACAGAAATTGTTCTGTTATATATACAATTAAGGAGAGGGTAGTTCATATATGTCATGCTGCTTTACATGCATTGTATATTTTTATGAGAAATGTATGACTGTTCAAATTTTGTGATTGTGAGGCAATAGGTTTAAAATGTTCATGTGACTGGGAAAGGATAACCAGTGAGGACCAGAGTCCAGTTTCCAAACCAGGTACGTTAAAGAACAGAAGCCACATTATTTATGTTACATTTTAGTTTTTTACCAAGGGAATCAGGATTGTTTCTGATTGTTTATGCAACATAGAGAATACATAATGTCAGCAATGTTTTAGTAAGGCAAGCAGCAAACACATAAATGTTTGGCTGCAATCTAGGGTTTTTCATTGGAAAAAGAGCATTTTGGGGGGGGGGGCAGGAATTTCAGGAGCCCAAAATAATGGCAGTCACCTAAATCCTAATGTCTCCACATACCTGCTAAATTTATATAGATCAACTGGAAAAACTAATAAAATCACAAAAAAATCCCATACTTTCATGGGAGAAATGCAAAAAACAAACAAATAAAAACCACTATACAGAATATTTTCTTTCTGAAGGCATAGCAAGTCAATAAAAGCAGGGAAGTTTTCCAAAGAGACGTTGACTTAGAAGAGGAATGAGGCAAGTGATGTTTTCTGATTTTTATTCTTAGGACAAACCATAGTCAGAACTGTGTAGAGCTTTAAATTTCTGATGGGCAAACCACAGTCTTTTAGGCCAGAAACTTCTAAAACAGAACTTGGAACATCCACAGTGGATAGAATGTGAGAGAAGTCCCAGAAGAAAGAGTGACTCTTAACTAGTGCCCTGAGGTCTGTGCAGACTTTATACATTTTAGGACTGCCACAGATTATGTTTGCATGGGACAGACAAATCACAGCCTAGATGAAAATGAAAGAGCTGGACAGAGATTCAAGCAGACATCCAAGTGAAAGTTTGTAATTTGAGTTTACACAACTTGATTGCCTGCCAAACAACAAAAAATTAAACTCTGGCTGAATATAACCAAAACCAGAATCTCCACTATATAACATTCACAAAGTGTGAGATATAATTCAAATGATTTAGTAATTGAAGAACAAAGAAAATATGACTCTTAGGTGACTCAGATGTTTGAATTAGCAACAAATATTTTTAAATCAGCTGAAATAGCCATGCTCAAATTAATAAAGAAAACTGTGCCGTCAATATGTGAAAAAATAGGAAACAACAAATAGACAGAAATTGTTAAAAATAACAAAACAAAAATTCTGCAAATAAAGAAAACACAGTATCCATAATAAAATATTTAATGTATGAGAAAAACAACATAATAAATATCACAGAGGAGGGAATCCATGAGCTTGAAGACAGGCCAGTAGCAATCATTCAATTTGAACCAGAAAAAGAGAGGAAAGGAAAGAAAAGATTAAAAATTAGAGAAAAATGAAATAAAACTATACTCATGTGACAATATCTAATCAAAGGTCTAATATGTATATAATTGGAAACCAGAATAGAAGAAAAAACAGTGGGATTTAAAAAATAATTGAAGAAACAATGGTAGAACATTATCCAAATTTTAGTCAAAAATGTATTGATTCAAGAAGCTCTGCAAATGAGGCAGCATGATATTTTATTTTATCTGGTTGAGTTTTTTATCTTTATCATATCATATGTGTAGGAACCACACTGGAGACACCAGATAGTCAATGCCTTGTTCTTTTTTTTTTTTTTTTTAATATATTTTATTGACTTTTTACAGAGAGGAAGGCAGAGGGAGAGGGATAGAAAGTTAGAAACATCTATGAGAGAGAAACATCGATTCAGCTATCTCCTGCACACTCCCTACTGGGGATGTGCCTGCAACCAAGGTACATGCCCTTGACCAGAATCAAACTTGGGACCCTTCAGTCTGCCAGCCGACACTCTATCCACTTAGCCAAACTGATTAGGGCAAGGCCTTGTTCTTAATATGCTGTACAGCCAAGGCCACTCTGAACATAGTAATCTTAATCAGAATGCTCAAGGCTAAGATGCTATACACAGGTGTAAGGACAGTGAACTCAAGGTACACTGTGCCCTCCTATAACCCAAATGATTGCTGTCACTCTTGCCAACTAGCCTCTTTTGTCTAAGTGGTGTTATGCATTACTGACCAGGCAGTGTGGTAGGAGTGCAGGAGTGCAGAAGTGCAGGAAGGGCTGGAGTGGCTACTGAGGCTATGCTGCTACTATGTGAGGTGGTGAGTCCAGGGGCAGCAGGTGGCTGCTCAGATAATAGCTGTAGGTACAGAGGTTAATGCTGCTCTGGTGGGAAAGATGGATTTGTTAACCAGCCAGTGTGCCTCTGCCTGTATAGAACTTTGCTGTAAAGAACTGTTTTGTCACATGGCTTTATGGCCACTGGTTTCTACAATAAAGATTCACCCACAACTTCAGAGTTTTTAGGGCTATTTCATACTGATAGAAAAATAATTTACATAATACTTAAGACTCTTCTGTAGTCAGCAAGACTAATTCCTTGGAAAGAATTTCAGTTTCATGATGATATTGATGTAAAAATAGCAATTGTGAATGCAGGAGTAAAACAAAATGAAAAGAGCTAAAACATAATAGAAAATGAAACTATTTTGTAAAGGAGACTTCAAAGTTATTTTTCCTCACACATTCTAAAAGCACTTTAAGAAGAAAGGGATTATGTAAATATAATGATGTGAAGAATTATATAATTATAATTATTTATTATAAACATTTCCCTGAAAATTGCATAGTTTTAGATTTGACTTCTTTTAAAACCTATTTTCCTGCTCTATGGGTTTATTAGACTTTTGACTTATGTACATAAGGATTTCTATTTTATCAAGAGAAAATAGATTTCTTTTTTGTAGTCAAGTGATGTGGCTATTATTTAGCACAGCCCTAGCTATGGCCAATTAGTAAATCTGAAAGAGGCTTTAAACGGCTGCATTGCTATCAAACAGATCCTTTTGGGGAAACTACAAGTTCCCAATGAAATGTGAATCTGGGTCATTTGAGAGTATGCTTGTGCTTTCTGTCAAAGATAAAGGTCTTTGCAGGAAAATTGCAAATGACAGAATAATAGAAAAAGAACCAACAATAATCAAAATGGAAGAGGAATCATCAGATCTTGCCTCTAAAAGAGGGAGAACCTTGCATATAAGCATAACCAATGGACACAGACAGTAGGGGTTTGAGAGAATGTGCTGGGGGGTGGGATGGGAGAGGCTGGGGAGAGATCAATGGGGGGAAAAGGAGACATATGTAATGCTTTAAATAATAAAGAATTTAAATTAAAAAAATAAAAATTTTAAAAAATGAGGGCGAGCCTTACCCAGAAATGTCATGAGGGGACAGAAGTCTTACCTTATTGCTGCACAAACAATAGGCTAATGAAAGACTTGAATATTTGAGATGAGAAACTGGGTACATTTCACTCCCTTCCAAATAAAAAGGCCCCTCCCCTTTCTTCTAATTATCACACATTACAATGTAACAGAGTGGTATATTAGATATACCTGAGATTTTTAGTCAGGAAACCTGGACACGAATTCACCACATAGTAATCTTGTGAATTTTGGCAAATTTGTTTGACATTCTGAGCCCCTGTTTCCTGATCTATCAAATAAAGAAAATAGCAATCCCTTCCAATTTGATAGGCTAAGGAGTAATAATATATATAACTTTTTCCATTGTGTATGTATATATCAATAATTTGGGGTTATTTTTGTTGTTTATATAAATTTAAACCATGTAACATATTCAGACTTATTTTGTCAGCTACAGAATGCCTACACCCTGTAGACTTCTAAAATGCTAAGAAGCAAAGAATTCTCTTTCTTCCTTGGTATAAAACATCTAAATATCAATAAATCACTCCGGTCATAAGTACTAAAGAAAAAGTCAAAACATCTTTTAATTTACCCCAGACAAATCATGAAATCTTTGTCATATGGACAAGTGATCAAATAATGTGTAATGAAAATGTAGGAAAAACATATTAGGTGTGTTAAGGAGTTAGTAATGAAAATATTCAGTTACTATTCCGAACTTTGTGATTGTTGTGGTATTTGTGTCTTTTCACTATTAAATTCGTTTTGATTTCTTTTCTCATTGATTATTTTCATACCTAATAGTATGTTTATAGTTTGTAATAGATCCAGACTACACAAATTCAGCATTAATCTCCTCATAGCAGCACAAGAGTTTTCTTATGGAAGAGGTGGAACTCGCTTTAGCCTAGGGAAAGTTCACTAACTTCTCTGCTATTCTGTGTCCTCATTGCTAACACTGCAAATTAATCTCATATGGCTTTACAGGTTAGATGTCTGAATACTGGAAAAAATGAATGGCAACTTTAAATTGTTGAGTACATGTTAGTTATAATTTGTGATGAAGCTTAGCTTCAAATCTCATTTTTAATCTCTTTAGAATATTGGTAGAATGGCATGGAAGAAAAGGGCATATATGGTTTCATGTTAAAATAATGAAATGTTCTTTTATTTTAAGATGACTCAATGGATCACTTATTGGGAGACAAGAATCATTAGCTGACTTTATAGTACTGGCTCTCTGCTAACTCTTCTACATCCTCTTGAAATTATTGATATAAACTTGAGAGACAGTTAGGGAAGGCATTATGTAGTGCAAGGCCATTAAACAAAGCAGACTGTGAGGAAAGTATTGATTCAGTGTCTTCTAACCTAGATTATCAATCTTAACTATTGGCAAAAAGATTTTATATATTCAGATGTGATGTGTCATCAAAAAGAAGCTTGCAACTATACTTTCTGTGCAGAATTTGTGGCAAAAAGTAACTCCTTAAGACCAAATAGCAGAAATTTCAGGACTAGCAGGTACATGGTAGACTTAATTCAAGAGAAGAACATATGTGACAAATATACTCTATATTCAATAAATTATTGAAAGGACTATATTGTCTGATATGTGACAAAAAATGTAGACAACTATTAATAAAATGTTTAAACTCTCTAAACTTCCTTGACTCTCAGACCTGCAGTGTGACTGCATTTGTGATGGAAAAAATATTCTACATTCTCTTTATAGAATCTTAGTTGTGGAAAATCATATGTTTATTATACCTCAGAATTGTAGTCTACTCTCTATCTGCTCCACTGAATTGTTAGCTGACAAGTTGTTGGTGTCCTTACCAATGATCAGAATTGACCTATAAATTTCTGTTTACTAATATTGATACAATATCTCTCTATTTCCAACTGATGATCATTGCTTTATCATTTGAAGTAATTTGCACTCTTTCTTTTTCTTTGTCTGAAAATAGTTTTATTTATGCTTTGGTGGACATTGTGGTTGTCCCTTCAATATGCATTCACCCCCATTCCACTGTGCAGCAACCATATACATTGGCCATCACTCTTGCCTCTCTCCAGTGCCCACCACAGTCCAGGCAATCTTACTGCATTTCTTGTCTGTACAATCTGCTGGCTTCTGTGTCCTCTGTTTCCTTGACCCTTCCTAGAATCCATTCTCCAGCAGCCCCAATGGTCTTCAAAAGCACTTATCATACTGTATTGCTTCTCTGTTTCATTTAGGCACAAAATTCTACATCTGCATCACATTGCTCTTTGTGTTTTTTTTTTAATATATTTTATTGATTTTTTACAGAGAGGAAGGAAGAGGGATAGAGAATTAGAAACATCGATGAGAGAGAAACATCGATCAGCTGCCTCCTGCACAACCCCTACTGAGGATGTGCCCGCAACCCAGGTACATGCCTTGACCGGAATCAAACCTGGGACCCTTCAGTCCACAGGCTGACGCTCTAGCCACTGAGCCAAACCATTTTCGGCTCACATTGCTCTTTGAATAAAATCGAATGTTCTCATAGCTTGCAAAACCTCATTGTGACCCAGTTTTTATCTATTTCTCCAGAGTTATGGCATGCCACAACTGGATTATTACTCTCTGACCATTTCAGTTTTTCCTTCCCTTCTCTCAGACAAGCCTTTTGCTACATCCAGGACTTTGCACTTGTTCTTCCTTGATCTAGAAATCTCCTCCCATAGCACTTCAGAAGGCTATTCCATTCTCATTTTTAGATATCAACCAGATGTAATTCCTTCAAAGATGCTGTCACACACTATTATCACTGAATTACCCATTCCAAGGTACTCTATCTCTTATTAACCAGTTTATTTCCTTCATGGAACATAGCATAAAAAATAATTATCTCATGTATTTCTTTACTTTTTCGTTAAATATGTAATCCAGTGGAATGTGAACTGCATGAGGACAGAGGCTATTTCTACTTTCATCCATACTTGAAAATACATATTTGAACAGTGGCATGTATATTGTAACTGTCCAAGAAATAACTGTTATATTATGAATAAACCGGTGCATGAATTTATGCATGGGTGGGGTCCAGCCGACCCACCCTGATGGAGGCCCATTGTGGCCTGGCTGGTGTAGGGGGGGGGCTTCAGAGATTGGCCGACTGGCTGCATCCCTAATCAGGGTGGGGAGCTGGTGGGGGGGGGAGGAGCTGCAGGGAGTTGGGGAGGGGCAGTTAGGGCCCCCATCAGGCCAGATGGCTGCCGCAGTGCATGTCACAGTGACCGATCGTTACAGTCATTCCGCTGTTTCAGTCCCTTGGCTTTTATCTATATAGGTGAATTGAGCTTACATGCATCACTTTATTATTATCAGTTATTCTCACTGAATAACAAGTATCAAGTTGTATATGTTATAGAGAACAGTGGTGATAGAAGAGAATGCTTTAAATAATGTGCCAGAAATATATATTTTTTAAAATACTATTTTCAGTAACATTATCAGAGTAGGGTTGAACATGAGATTTTGAGATAATCAACTGGCCCAGTTGGCTTCCCTGACTCCTCTCATTTATAATAGTCTCTACCCAAGAATATCCCTAGCCTTTAGTGAGTTTATAGCTCCTTTGATATTGGCACAAACTGTCTCATGAAATCAAGTTATCGTGGTTTAAATTTCTCTCTCATTTATAGTTTTTTCATGTTTATAAGTAAATATATGTGAATATCTTGCCTTTCATAAACTTTTACTATCTTCCAGAGGGTACTGAGATATAGATAGTGCTAATCACTGGTATTTAGTAAGCACTAATTGAATCAGTGTATATTTACATATTTCTTTGATATAAAAAGGTCTTTACAATTTTCTTGTGGATTTGTTCTCACCACTTTCAGTCAAAAGACCTCTTCAAAGGAAAATAATTTTCATTTCTAGGTGTGTCCCAGAATCCTCATTTTTTTTTTCTGGTGTAGAAACCAAAAACTAAGGAATAGGGGATAACTTAGAGTTTTTCATTTGATAAGCATCTTTGACTCGAACTAGACACAGTGCTAGACTTTGAGGATACAGCAGAAAACAAACAGATAAGTTCCTCATTGGGATATCCATCAGATACAGGAGATACAACATAAATAAGTAAACACCTAGATGACATAACAAATTTTTATGTCTTTTGAAGGCAGAACTAAAATGCTCCTGTTGTTGAGCTGACGGAGGGAGTGGGGAATCGGGCTTTAATCAAATAACCCCACAAGGAAGCCAAGTTGGCTTGTATCATAAATAGTGACCTAAAAGGAAGAGTCTACATGAACAAGTTTAAGAAATTCAGGATTTAGAGTGAGAGTTTTTTATTAGCTTCTGTGTTTGCAAGCTACATTGAGATCAAGAAGGGGAGAATGTATATCTGAGTTGTGCAGTGTGATAATAAAAATATTTTATTTGATGTTTTTATCCAGAAACTTCCATAAAAAAGTTAAAGTTCTTCTCAATTGTCTTTGGCTGCAACAGTGATGTTCTATTGCTTAAATGGGTTGCACTGAGTTAGTTCATGCTTAGCAGAGTGGCGGACAGGAAATAGTCATAAATAGTCCTTCTTCCCTTGTTTCATTAACCTGGCTTTGACTATGTCTTAACTGACCATGATTCATTGTTGTTGAAAGCTTGCTGAGTCCTGTCATAGAACCTGCTTCCGTTCTTCCCCCTGCCTTCTGGCCTTCTATCTCTCCCTCATTGACATCTTCCCACCTACTAGTCTCATTCTCTCCCTCTTTTCTTTCTAATATATATTAAGTTCTTACAATGGATTGAGCAACATAAATACCCAGGAACACTAAAATCATAATTGGAGTTTATTTATAGATCTTACATTTGAATCTTCCAAGTCTTCATTGTTTCATTTAAACTAACCAAGTCCTAGTATTCTCTCAGAGATCTTGTTACATTTTCTATAAATTATGTAGTCTGTTGTTGTTGCTCATAGCAAAGTTAAAGTTCATACATAAGTCTGTAATTTCCAAAGTTAGTCATTTTCTCCTTCTTTTATAAAAATGAATGTAGTGTTGATCTTTACCCCTCCTTGGTGTGATATTTTTATAGATGTGTCAATACATCCTGTCTAGAAGGTCTCAGGAGTGTTTCCCATTCTCACAACTGAGCATTTAGGATTAAATATAAAATCACTGTGCTCTCTGTGTATATTTAAAATGTGTATATACACTTTCACAATAAGTTCTGACAATATGGCACCAGACTGAAAATGTACCTATATATTTTTAAATTTATCTTTATAGCAATTTTATTGCTGACATGGAGACAGAGGAAGATGTTGCCTTGATGGCTGAATGATCAATTTGAGGATCAGCTATGTATCAAGTTAGTGTTGCAATGGAAAGCTCATTCCCCAGCCTCTCCTCCCGTGTTGTAGAACTAAGCATTGCTTCATTGTGTAAATTTAAGTAAGTACAACCCAACTTAATAGTTTGTTGCCGTCCTCCCCTCATAAATGGGTATTAAGAATCTATTTTATACCTTACAATTGTGCTCAATCCTAATGGTAAATGAAAAGGTAAGATGATCTATATCTTTGCCTCTTTGAGGTATGCCATCTCCTCTTTCAGCCTTTTAAGTGGATCCTGTTAAAACTGTTTCAGTTTGTGTGTGTGTGTTTCATTGTGATAGCCTCAAGAAAGTGGACTCCATCAGTTCTTCCAGGGTTGTCTTTAAATGTTCAACATTATGTCAATTATATAGCCGAGGCACTATATATGGAATTGGCATAATGGTGTTTAAGCGTGTGTATGTGGTATTTAGTAAGTCATTTAAATTTTTAAGACTTGTTTTCTTTATATATAAAATAAAAATATTTGACTGGAACATATTGACGGTTCTCTTAAGATTGTACTAGAATGTTTTACTATGTCTAATTTCAATCCTACAAGCTTCCATTTAGGTCAAGGCTTCATATTAGTCTCTCGGTGGAAAGGTAGATAGGACAGATTATTTTTCTTTTAAAATTACTCCTTAGGAGGAAAATAACACAGTTGACCCTTAAATAACATGGGTTTGAACTGGGTAGTTCCACTTATACACGGGTTGTTGTTGTTTTTCAACAAATATTGGAAATGTATTTTCTCTTTCTTATGAATTTTCTTAACATTTTCTTTTCTCTAGAATACTTCATTGTAAGAATGCAGTATATAGCACATATAACATACAGAATATGTATTAATTGACAGTTTCTGTTATTGGTAAGGCTTCTAGTCAACCATAGGCTATTAGTACAGTTAACCCTCTGTATTCACAGATTCCCAGTCTCAGATTGAAAATACTGTTTTCCCAGCTGTAGCTATGAAAACTGCAAATATGAAGGGCTGCCTGTAGTTAAGGGTTTGGGAGTCAAAGTTATACACAGATTTTCTACTGTGCAGGGGGTCAGTGCCCCAACCTCTGCTTTTTTCAAAAGTCAACTGTACATATAATTTTGAGGCCAGGATTCTGGATTTGGAGAGAGAATATATTAATGAACATAAGCTTTAATCAGTTTGGTCAATATAATATCCTTTTCTTGAGTGGAAGACAGTTTGGTTATTAATAAGCGATGATTTAAAGTTTTTAAGAAGGCAATAGTAATTTTTTCAACTGAATTGCTGTAAAATCTTTTCCCTAAAACTTGAAATTGCAGCAAAATCAATGCACTACTCTGCATTTTCTAGATTTAAAATTAGCCTTGCTATATCTCTAATGATTTTTAAAAGTGTATAACTTAGAGTAAATGTAAATAAAACCTGAAATTCCTTGTGTAAGCAGTTTATCTTGAAAATGAGAAAAATCTTAGTTATAGTACCAAGTGAATACATAGGGCACATCTCAGTTCAAATTTAGCTTGAACATTTTGTTTAGGTGTTTGCTATAACTATTGCCGATTTCTTCTTTTGCTTTTTGTCTGAAAGTTGCCAACTGTAGTTGACTTTTAAGTCCTTAACTATCTAAAAATGTTAGATAAAATTAGCATTTGAAAGTAAAAAAAACTTAAGTATCGTTATAACAGGTATCTGGAAACAAACAAACAAAAAGAATAACACATTAAAATAAACAAGGATCCCTGGCTGGTTTGGCTCAGTGGGTAGAGCTTTGGCCTGCGGACTGATGGGTCCTGGGTTCAATTCCGGTCAGGGGCGCATGCCAGGGTGGCGGGGCTTGGTCCTCAGTGGGGGGCATGCAGGAGGCAGCTGATAGGTGATTCTATCTCATCAATGATGTTTCTACCTCTTTCTTTCCCTCTCCCTTCCTCTCTGAAATCAATAAAAATATTTAAAAATAATATAAAAATAAAGAAGAAAAGGTAAGAAAATCTTGTAATATAAACAGAAACAAATAAAACTGTTTCACATTAATAATTTAACTGCATTCAAGAAAATAATTATATAGCATCTGAACACAGTATTTTAGCTACAAAACTTCTTACTAGATGAATAATGATTGTAGAAAACTTAGAAAGTTTTTTCTTGGTGTTTTTGGTAAAAATTCCTGCAACACTATATATTCTCAAATTGAGTAAATTAATAAATGCACTGTAGATAAAGGAATCAGGCTTCTAAGAGTGACAAATATGGAGAGGAAAAATTAGAATAAATCCTATGATACTGAAATTAAGTTGGAGTAATTAGTATAAACTCATAATTTTCAATATAAATAGGTGTATATTTAAAATATAATTATATAGCCTTAGCCAGTTTGGCTCAGTGGATAGAGTGTCAGCCTGCGGACTGACGGGTCCCAGATTCAATTCTGTCAAGGGCACCTGCCAGGGTTGTGGCCTCAATCCCCAGTGTGGGGAGTGCAGGATGTGATTCTCTCACATCACTGATGTTTCTATCTTTCTTCCTCTCCCTTCCTCTCTGAAATCAATAAAAATATTTAAAAAATAGTTATACACATACATAGCATATAGTATCTTATACAGTACATATATTCTCTAATATTATTACTATGAAGGTTGAAAATCAGTGATTTTCCAATTCTATAATTTATTTCATATTTATTGACTAATTCACATTTGAGTATAAAAATAAAAGAGATTCTATATTCTACTTCTATCCTCTGAAAGAGACTAGAAACATCACATCCTAGTAGTAATGAGTACATCTGGAACCCACGCCTTGTTTTTCGTATAATACTCTCCACTAAAAGTAACCGGGGATATATTTCTAGAAGTGGGATTACTGAGTCAAGTGGGAGTTCCATTGTTAATTTTCTGAGGAAACTCCATACTGTTTTCCACAGTGGCTGCACCAGTCTGCATTCTCACCAGCAGTGCTTGAGGGTTCTTTTTTCTCCACATCCTCGCCAGCACTTGTCATTTGTCAGTTTGTTGATGAAAGCCATTCTGACAAGTGTGAGATGGTATCTCATTGTCATTTTGATTTGCATCACTCAGGTGATTAGTGACTTTGAGCATGTTTTCATATGTCTCATGGCCTTCTGTATGTCCACTTTCAAAAAGTGTCTATTTAAGTCCTTTGTCCACTTTTTATTATATTGTTTATCTTCCTTTTGTTAAAAAGCATGAGTTCCCTATAAATTAGAAACACCAATCAGAAAGGGCATATGCACCCCTATGTTCACAGCAGCACAATTTACAATAGCTAAGATTTGGAAACAGCCTAAGTGTCCATTAGCAGGTGAGTGGATTAAAAAAACTCTGGTACATCTACACAATGGAATACTACACTGCTGTAAAAAAGAAAGAACTCTTACCATTTGCAACAACATGGATGGAGATGGAGAGCATTATGCTAAGTGAAATAAGGCAGTCAGAAAAAAATAAATATCACATGATCTCACTCATTTGTGGAATTTAATGAACAGCATAAACTGATGAACAAAAATAGAGCCAGAGACAGAGAAGCATTGAACAGACCCAGTGCCTGAATTCGTGCATGGGTGGGGTCTGGCCAGCCTGGCCAGGGGGAGGGAACATGGGAGGTTGGCTGGCCTGCCTGCTGGTCGAATGCCTGGTCAAGGGGACAATTTGCATATTAGCCTTTTATTATACAGGATATACACTGAGTGGCCAGATTATCATGCGTTGAGAGATCATAATAATCTGGCCACTCAGTGTATATATATATATGCGTGTGTGTGTGTGTGTGTGTGTGTGTGTGTGTGTGTGTGTGTGTGTGTATGTGTGTTCAAGTCCTAAAAGTCAAGGAAAGGCTGAGGAATGTTTTAGATTAAAAAGGAATAAAGACATGTGTGATGCATGATTCTGGATTCAACTCTCCAGCCAATTGTTTTTCCTTTTGCAATAAATAGCATTATTAAGACAATTTTAATTTGAATAAGGTACATAAAGGAAGGATTTTCCTGGACTACCTTAGGATTTTGAGGGTCTACACATATAAGGCAAATCCAGGAGTAGGTTCCAAGGGACTATTCCCCACTTCCACTGCAATTCATGTAAACAAAACACTAGTAGCCCTAATTTGCTTTGTAAATGACTATTTCTAGATAAATTCTTGATCACTTTGCTTGCTAAACACTTGCAAGTTCACCAGTGTAGCTCATAATCCAGAGAACAAAAATACTTTAACTTCCTTTATTGCTGGAGGACTTCCCAAACTGAAAGGACACCTCTCCTTATGAAGCTGTCTTGTTTCCATAGGCCTTTCCTGAGAAGCCGAGAAGTGAGAGGAGTCTGTCCTAAATCAGCAGCCCCTCCCCCCCCCCCCCCCACACACACACACTCATGTCATTCAGAATTGGAACTGTGAAATGGTTGACAAATACAAGTTAACATAGGCAGTTGGATTGAAAAATAAAATTGCTGTTATTTCTGAAGTCCATTTCCAAAGAACCATGATATATAAACATTAGAAAACAGCAACAGTCCTGACTCAGTTGGTTGGAGTATTATCCCATATACCAAAAGGTTGCGGGTTTATTTCCAGTCAGGGCATATAGCTAGCTTGTGGGGCAATCCCCAGCTGGGACACACACAGGGGAGGCAAGCAATCAATGTTTCCCTCTCTCTTTCTCCCCCCCTCCCTCCCTCCCTCCCTTCCTTTCTCTCTCTCCCATTGATAAACATATCCTCATTGAGGATAAAAACAAACAAAACAATGACTAACAACTGTCAGGAAAAATGGGAGAGAAATGTAACGATTACATGCCACATGCCCCCCACACATTGGTAAACTCAGAAATAGGCCCACTTTAAAAATATACAGTAGAAAATTAGACTGTATTTGGAATCAGATTACTGAATATTATTCCTGCTGCTGTATTGTTCTCTATCAGTATAACTCGTAGAATTAAATTTGAAAGGGCAGTCTTCCTATAGGAAACTAAATTTTTTAAAAAAATAGGTTTTCTAAGGGGAAATAGGTTGAACATATCAGTTTCTTATTTCAAGGGTATTCAGAAATATTTGAAATTTTGGGCAATACCACCCACTAAACACATTTCTCAAAATCTGGGAGTTCTTTTATTCCATTTTTAATCTTTATAATTGCTACTTGAGGGGTTGCCCTAAGCAATGCAGAAGTATTGCTCTGATGGGATGAATGCTTATAATTATTCCAGAGGCTTACCCAGAGAGAAGTGTAATTGTTTGAACATAGAGCACTTGAAGTTATCACTCTCTGAAGGGAACAAAAGGAAAGCCATTCTTCAGGTAAGCCCTAGACTGGAGTCACCACTGAATCCAGGGGTTTCATTCTCCCCCTGAGCAATGCATGCTTTAGAATTCTATTGTTGCTCTTTTATGCTAACAGTATTTTTTTCCCATCAGAACGCTCCCTTTTAAATGACTCAATGCTGAGATATGGGTTATGTTTAAATAGAAAAATACTTTTTAAATGCAGGTTTTTTTATTTATAGGAGAATAAAACAAACTGCAAAGCATGGAATTTGTGGTGAACTGAATACAATTAAATAAAGTAAGGCCTCACTTTGGGGCACCTTGGGGAGTTTTTAAAGGCAACCCTTTCTAGGGGGCCTGTTCTTGGTTCCCCCATCTCCAGTCACCAAAAGTAGAACATTTAATCTTATTGTAGCAGCTAATAAAAAGAAAGCAAACAATACACAGTATCATGCAGATTAGAGTGAAGATAACAAAAGCCCAATGAGGGATTGTGTTAATAAATTTCAAGTGAACTTTGTGCAGGACAGAAAAACAAACAAACAACCTAAAGACAAGTGAAGAATATAAAGTGGTTAGCAATGACAGTCCTGACCAAGAAGCAGTCAGCTGATTAGAGCCTACATTCAAATCATGGTTAATAAAAAGAGTATGAGAATATAGAAGGAAATCCACACTAAGTCAAAACTAGTATCCATTTAGCAACACTGATTGGCGCATATATCATAACCCCATTTGTGGCCTTGTTTGTTTTATATGCTGCTGCACCACTTACTGATCAGCAGACAAATGTGGTAGACAGCTGGAACCTGGCCCTTATCACCTGCATTCCACTTCCTTTCTAATTGGAAAAATAAATAAAATAATTATCTCCCGGACTATTTTAGGGCTATCATTCTGTATACAATCAGTCCACCAATTAGATGCACTGACATGAAACTGCTATCTCTGCTGTCAAGCAGGGCTATAGATAGAGAAGCCCAGAGACAATTGAGGCATCTAGACCAGTGCTCCCTGTGTCATTCCTGGCTTTATGGGCTTAAAAAGCAGCAATGGGTTCATAGCAGAAGCAGCTGCAGCCTCCTGGGCTCTGATTGCTAGGTCCAGTGCAGTTCCACGAACAGGGGCAGAGATGACCTCTGACTTCTATCCTGCTGGGTCATCTAATGACTAGGAAGGCTTGTGATTTGTGTTAATTCCCTCCCTTTGAGCAGTTTTAAATCCTGACTAATTACCAGATACAGGCGTTGTTGGTTTTTCTATAGGAATGCATGTAGCATTCTCTCTGCACAGTAAAAAGCCCAGAAATTCTTATTTTAAAAGTCCCTCTATTGATTTCACGAATACTGGAGTTTAAAGAATTTCTTCCAGTTATTGAAATTTATAAATACCCTTTGGGGAGGAGGGCTCTTAAATTATGGGATGTAAGGTGAGGGGAAATAAATAAACTTCTCTTGAACTACTTTGTATTGATCATCCTTTATTTTAGATTAGCTCTCTGCTAAGAAACTTTTTAAAAATATATATTTTTTTATTGATTTCAGAGTGGAAGTGGGGAGGGAAAGAGAGATAGAAACATCAATGATGAGAGAAATCATTGATGGACTGCCTCTTGCATGCCCCACACTGAGGATTGAGCCCACAACCTGGGCATGTGCTCTTGGCCAGAATTGAACCTCGAATCCTTCAGTCCAAAGGCTGATGCTCTACCCATTAAGCCAAACCGGCTAGGGCTGCTAAGAAACTTTTTTGAGGATATAAGTGCTGCTAAGTTTCCGGGCTTTAGATGCAGAACCCAAACAGCCATCTACCAAGTGAAATGTCATTATGTGCATAAGAAAAGGGGACAGGACAAAAACAAGTTCACAATAGATGCAACCAGGATGTGGGATAATAAAAGAAATGGCTCTTCGTCCCAACTGACAAAACTCACACCAGGGTTTTCAGCAAAATTTGCCATCTTGATGAACTGCCCTTGTACAGGGCATTGTACACATGGCTTTCATCATAGCCCTGTTTAAATGCCTATGGCATTTCCCATAATATAGTAGGCACTTATAATGGTTATTGAATCAATAAATGTACCCACCAAGAATCCAAGAGACGACATACGGCAAAAAGGGGAAGGATGTGCCTTTCTTTCTTTATCTACCCATGTAGCCTGAGATCCGATGCATATTTAGGCAGTGTTTGCTATTTTCTCCAAAAACATATTGCCTTCAGAATGGCTCTAAAAAAACCTGTGTTCTTGAGTAATAAGCCCCAAGGGAAGAACATGTTCTATACCATTTTCCAGTTATTACTTCTTTTGTATATTTTTGGGATGCCAAATTGAGTGATAAGAACTGAAGGAAGAGTCAGAGCACTCTTCCTTTGAGAATGTCAGGCACATGGTCACACCTTTAGAATTAAGCATTTGAAATTTTATTTTTACTTCCATGATACACACTCCCCTCCTATGTATGAGTGAGCATATCTGTCATAGTATTCGTAGAATGCAGAGAAAGTGACATTTTCCTCCACAGCAATATGCATAGAACTTCTAGAATCACCTGCTGCCTCTCCTGATCCATTTAGCAGAACTCATTTGTCAGATGCCATTCCACTATCTTGTGGTTTACAAAGTCTTGTCAAGATGTGTGTGATAGGCTTATCTTTGTACTCACGGATGTAAAGAGGTAAACTTTTGTTTCTCTCTGACTTTTCTAACGATTCTCATTATTAGGCTTCTGCAATTTGATTATGATATATTCAATGTGGTTTTTATTCTCTGTACTCAGAGTTTGCTGGATCTCTGAATATAAATTTTTTTTACAAATTTGAGAACAAAATAGTGATTATTTAGTTAAATATTTCTCAGTTTCCTTCGTTTCTTTCTGAAAATCTAATTACACATGGGCTATGCCACTTGATACTGTGTAACTTATAAATGAGCCTCATTTCATTTGTTCTGTTTTCTTCTCTCCCTCCTCCTTTTCTTTAGGTTTTTTTGTTGTTAATTGTTTGTTTACATATGTTTTATTTTTAGTATTCTCTTTTGCAGTATCTTCTCTTCTCTCAGACCCTTCCAGCGTATTTTCTTCCCACTGGATATTTAATTTTATCTTTTAAAGTTTCATTTATTTCATTTTTTGTCTTCAATTTCCTCATCTTTCATTATTTTTACTTTTAAATCCATTATCACATTTATTATTGTTTTTTGAAAGATCCGTTCTCTAATTTCAGTTGCTCTGAAATTTTTTAGCTCTTTCTTTTATTTATAGCTCACATTTTCTTGATTTTTTCTGATGAATAGTAAATTTGTATCAAGTTTTGAACATTGTTAAGATTATATTTTTGAGAGTTTGAATTATTCTGCCTTCATTTAACAAGTTTTGAAGTTTGGATCTCTTGTCATTTGCACAGATCTGCAATAGCCTTTTCTCTAGGTCAAATTTAGCCCTACTACTAAATTCTTACTGCTGTAAGATCTCTATTGGACTTTATGGATGTGCAATAATTTCTCTCTATTTTGACTGTTAGACTTGAACAATCCCCAACCCTCTGTTAGCTCTTTGAATTGCTCAGTGACATCCGTTGGTAGTCCTCTCTCAGTCTCTTGGGACTATATGAGACACAAGCTCAACTTAGTAGACAAACTGATGTTATCTCTTATGTTATTAACCGTGCTCTTTCTCTGCATAGTACCTCCATTCCTGGGCTTTGCCCTTGGAATTCCAGCAGTGCCAACCTCCCCAAACAGCAATGGATGGCTGCCAGTCAGCAAGATAACTGAACTCTTTTTGTGTTTCTCCTCCCTGGAACACACTCAGGAAAGTGAATCATGGCATGAAACCAGATATCCATTTCATTTTTCTCTCTTTTCTCAGGAATCAAATTCTTGTGATGACTCTTGTTCCGTGCCTATACACAATTTTTTCATATATTTTTCTCTAGTTTTCAATTTTCATACAGCAAGATGACATACCAATATCAATTAATGTCCTGTTCTTTGATAAAGCACGCTGACTCCCTGGCATATGTTATTCTAAATACAGTGTTCTAATAGTTAAATACTCTCTTTTATTGGAGTTTTGCATATTGACCCGGTGCACAAAATTCATGCACATTAAAAGGGAATTAATTAGAGGAAATATTTTAATATTGCTATTTGCCCTTTCTCTATAATAGAAGTATCAGAGATGAAAGAAAATTAGTAAAATGTATATGAAAATTTCCTTTGTGTCAGAGTCTAGGGCACACTGTGGGACCCAGAGTCAAGTCCCTGCCCACCCGTGTGCACCTTGAAACTGCACAAGACCCAGACCCGGCCGGTCCCATCCCCAAGACCCGCTGGGTGGGATGCATGGCCTCAGGTTCCCTGGACCAGTGCCAGGGCAGGGGGCATGGCCTCAGGTCTCCCCGCCCTGCCTCAGGTCCCCGGGCCTGGCCTCAGGTCTCCCAGCCCCCAGCACTAGGGCATGAGGGCACCAGGGCATGAAGGCATGATGACCATTTGCATATTAGCTCTTTATTATATAGCATTGAGCACCTGGTTTCACTTCCATTTTCTATTGTGAGCCACTTGTCCACCTTGGGAACAGACAGCTTAGTCATCAGTGGTTTGCAATTGAAGAATAAATCATTGTTGAATTGGAATGTTAACTATAGTTTTTCTCTGAAACATTCAAAAGCAGCTGACAATCTTTCAGGCTTCCACAGACTGTAAGACAAATCTAAACTTTAACTTATAAATCTTAATAGTTTCAGCCCCTACCATTCATTTAAGAAATCCTTGAAGATTTGCTTTCCTCCAAGTACTTCTGAGAATCTTCACAGGGTGTTTGAAAGTGGTCTTCTATTTGTTTCTGGTTATTGTACTTCTAGAGCCTTATGAAATTCAATTTCCACGTTGGTAATGATCTCTGCTGATTTAGTCCTCCTAATAAAGATATAGCTGCTGTTTTATTTCCAGGAGGAATTGAGGCTGAGTAGCCATTAAATCACAGTTTTGGTTGCTTGGAACACAAAAGCGTGTGAGAGCTCTTTCCTCTGAGACCAGTTACGTTGCTCCTGCTCCCGCTCTCATCAGTAGTGCTGCCTTAGAATAGTTCCAAGATAGAACGTGGTTCTTGTTACTACTCCTTCCTTATTGCCAAGTGGGCTAGTCCTCCAATCTAGCCACCTCTGCTTTGACAAGGATCTTTCAGAGGATCTGATGCTTGCTCAAGTGCTGTTAGACTTTCCTACAGCCACCTCTTTGGCCAATCATAATTCATAAGAGGAATATTCTTTTGTCCCTCTGTATGACTCGTGGATAGCAGTTCTGTGGCATAATTGCTCAGTCCTGTCCTGATATAAAATTTGGTGAGGTGCCTCTTTCAATTTGTACTGCTCTGCCTTTTTTCTTCCCTATAAAAATACTATAATATATACAGGCTACTTGTATATACTATGTCAAATGTACATTTGGCCAGATTCCGAGGTCATCCACAGTGCTGTTTCCAAAACAAATATATTCTTTCTCAGTCTCTTTTCTTACTCTAAGATTGTCATCCACCCATGTGATCTGACTTTTGTAGGTGTTCTACTATCCAATATGTGGTATATGTGTGAACCTCAGATGTTGACCCTGATTAGCCTCCCTAATCAACCTCAAGGTATTCTTCAGTCTCCTACCTCCACCCCTGTATATCAATTTTTTTCTAACTCTATACATAGGTTTTATCAGTTTTTATTCTGGCTTAATAAGACACTCTATTACATAAGTATAATAACAGCCAAATTCTAAATGTTGGAAAATCATTTCGATGCTGGTTAAAACTCAGGCTAAAGTTGTCTCTGGGTATTACATGGCCTTGCCCTTTAACAGAATGCAATGTCTGTAAATGTAGCCTTAATGTATTGCTACATAATTCTTTGAATTCTAATGAATATCAAGGGTAGTTTCCGAAAGCCAATACTAGCTTTGTGACAAATTATTAAAAAGCTGTTGGAAATTTGATTCATGCATTCTTAACAATGGACACCAATTATTATACCTGGCTTTCCATCACTAATAATCAGCAACAGATTGTCCAAGATGTGCAGCTGCTGGGCTGCTGGGCTGGATTCCACCCAAGCCCCACAGCTCTTTTAATCATGCTTTCCAACTCAGTGGCCCCTTTCCCAAGCAATTACATCAGTACTCTTCAATTCCTCTTGGCAAATCTTACATTTCCCTTTTATTGCAAGCATGAGTTTTCCCCTTGAGATTGATGGGAATATGTTAACTGTTTGTATTTAAGATATAAAGCTTTTTTATAACCAATTTTTTTATCTTGATCCACTTCCTTTCCAATTCTATTTTGAAACATGACAACTAAAACATTTCTAAGCACAGATGGGGTGACCGACTGTCAACATATATTGCAAAATATGTTAAATGCACATGCAAGAACTTCTCAAATCTTAGATTGCAGGATTCTATGAAAATAATAATTGTCTTTTCCTGAGTAATAAAAATATGTTTTCCCACTTAAAATTCTTTAAAAATTGCTTTCACATTGTCAAGAATAAAACATATAATATTATCACATTAAATGTGAAATAGTTCAATTATTTTAAACTAAATCGGTATAGAATTTGGAACTCTTTTGAAAGGCTCTCAGAAATTTGTCTTTGATGCTGGATGTTCCTAAATGTTCTTCTATTGAGTGTCCCTGAAATCCATGTGGCCATATAATACATGGTCTTTCAGGCATATACATACAGTATCTATATATATAAAAACCTAAGCGACCATCACAACCAAACAGACAACTGAATAGGCTGCGTGCAGCAACTAGGCTGGCAGGGGGGTCAGTGAGGAACGACCAAACAACTGATCAGCAGGCTGCATGGGATGACCAGGCTGGCAGGGGGATTAATGAGGGGGCGACCAAATGACCAAGCAGTAGGCTGCGTGGGGCAACCAGGCCAGCAGGGGGGTTAGTGAGGGACGACCAAACGACCCAGCAGCAGGCTGCGTGGGGCGACCAGGCCAGCGGGGGCAGTTAGAGGTGACCAGGCTGGCACAGGGGAGCCATTAGGAGTGACCAGGCCAGTGGGGGAGGGGCAGTAAGGGACAACCAGGCAGGCAGGCAGGTGAGCAGTTAGGAGCCAGTGGTCCTGGATTGTGAGAGGGATGTCTGACTGCCAGTTTAGGCTCGATCCCCCGAGGGGTCCCAGATTGGAGAGGGTGCAGGTTGGGCTGAGGGGACCCCCACCCTGTGCACAAATGTCATGCACTAGGCCTCTAGTTTAATCATAAAATATCTGTATGATAACAGGAATAGAAATAGTCTAAATGATAATAGAGACAGTTTTATCAAGAAAATATGTAAATGATTTTAAAATGAAAAACAAAACAAGCATTACTGGTATCCTGTCTAGCATATTCCTTCAGATTATGTCTACCTTTTGTTATCCTTGTCCTATGTGACAAGTCTGTTAGTGATAAAAAACTGATAACACTGTAAATGACTTTGTACATAGAAGAACAAACTACCTATCTAAAGCAGTTGATTATTACTCTGTGGATATTAGCCAATTTTGCATCTATAAAGTGAATTATTTTCAGTATTCCTGATTGCCTACATGTGTGTCTATCCTTTAGATTCTCCTTTAATCCAATTATAACATGTTACTTGTTTCCTCATTAATTAGTAAAATTATATAATGATTGACATGTTTGCATTTATATTTGTGTGGTAATGGTTATTTTACTTTCAAAAATTATCATTTGACAACTTCTAGTATAATTTAAATGTTTATTTTACTAAAGTTTATTGGGTAATCAGTTTGTGATTGAATGATTTTAGAATTTTTATGTCAAATTATCTATCATTTGTGCTGTCATCAGTTTATCTGGTTTGTTATAATATTCCTTCTAATGCAAGCTTGGAAGCTAGCACAGCCAGTAGGATATTTTCTTGCCAGTTTGGTCAAGTAATAAATAATACATGTTAATCAATCATAAATATAATAGTATACTGACTGTAGTATATCATTTTACCTTGTCTTCAATGTTTAAAAATTAAATTAACAATTACATGAATACTCTCAGTACTGGAAATATATGTAAAAGGTGGACTTGGAATAACTTGTCTGTGCTGACTTAGCATTAGACACTATTATTTAGAAATAAGTATTCCATTTACATTTAGTTTAAATTAAAATATAAAACATTTAATTAAATTCCTATACCAATAAAAACCTCTAAGTGCTGAGGATACAAATTTCAATAATTTATGGTGCCTACTCTCGGGAAGTATGAAGCCTAGAACAAAAAAATGATGATTCTATCTAATAAAGAGGGAATATGTTAATTGACCCTCATGCCATTGCAAAGATGATGCACCCACAGCCAATAAGGAGGGAATATTCTAATTGACTACCATGCCCTCAAAGATGGTGGTGCCCACAGCACCAAGATGGTGTGCCCAGTCCCCTCAGCCCCACCAGGGTGGCAGGCTCATGGCAAGACAGGCCTGGCCACTCTGCACGCCTGCCTCTGGCATCCTCCAGTCTCCTCAGCCCCTCAACCACCCAGCGCTGGCCTGAGACACAGGTAACCAGGGCTGGCTGAGGCTTGCACTGCTGGCAGTGGCAGAAGCAGAGGTATGATGGGGGCATCGCCTTCCCTTGATCACCAGGTCACCTCCCACCCCTGAGGGCTCCCGGACTGTGAGAGGGGGCAGGCCGGGCTGAGGGATCCCCCCCTCCAGTGCATAAATTTTCATGCACCATGCCTCTAGTAAAGATATATTCTTCTTAGGCTTAGTGTACTATATATACTAAGTAGCTGAACTAATGCTGTTATATAATGAACAGTTAATATTTGTTAAATTATAAGTGTCACATCTCTTATATAGAAAGGTATCCAGTCAATAAAACATATTAGTGACTAATGACTCCAAAATAGTCCATTTTCTCTAAGTCCTGAGAACACCTGGTTTGTTTAGTTTAACTCATATGATAATTTATTTTACACTTATTATGTTCCATGCACAATATTAGAAAGTAACGTTTAAAAAATTAATATAGTATAGTAGATACTTAATAGAGTAAATATAAATGTTGCTGTGGAAGGAGGGAGAAGAAACATAATTAAGAATATGAAAATGCTATAGAAATTAAAACTAAATTATGAACAAAGAATTAAGGTAACCAAGACAGAGCGACCAAGTCTAAATGGTGTGTAAAGTTCCCAGCTAGAGGCAATGTTTGAACTGTGGCTTATTTGTCAGAAAAAAAGAGAGATGTGTATTCCAGAAAGAAGACACAGGGTGTGCTGTCCTATGGATGCATAAACAAGTAAATACTGGCCAGACATGCAGTGGAACATGGCAAAGGACCAGTATGAGTGATGGAGGGATGGGAAACTAGAGGGAAGGGGCTGAAAGTGTGAAACACATCTGGGCAATTATACTGATATCTAATTATGAAGAATTTTATATTCTGTTACAAAATTTGCTACAGACCTTCCATAAGGAATGATGTATGAGGCAACATAATTGAATGTGGATTTAATAGTGATTATACAGAGGGGATGTGTAGGATCTAATGGATTGGGTGGGGGAAGTGAAGACAAGAAGTCCAGTTAAGAAGACTGTTGATTTTTAAGGTGTACATTTATCTTGTCATTTAGTGAGGTGTCAATTCATAACGGTATGTTTTTAAGAGTATATTTTAGGAATGATATTAAAATAAGTAGTGTGTTTTTAGAAACCTTTAAGACCCAGTAACTGAGGTTTACACCTTCATCATGATCAGGTTCCTTAGCAGCTCCTTACTGACTTAGGTTTACTAATCATTCTATTTTAAATCACATTTTTAGGGAAAAATATAAGTAATTTATATCTTTACCTCTCATAGCAGTTTGTATTTAAAATGTATTCACTGAGACTAAAGTTAATATTTCATTGTGTGACAGTCAAGATATCCATCCATAAACAAGTTGCCTCTTGTCCTATGGCATTTGCTCTTGCATGACTATTGTTAGCTAATTTCCAACACAATGGGAAGTGACTCCACTGGAAGTCAAGGTTGAGACAAAGAGATGCATGGTTATTTTTCACAGCAGCATTTTGACCTTACAGATTTCCAGAACTCACTATTTTATGGTAGTGTCCAACTTCTCCTAACCGCACTTTGTTCAATGTGTTGGTGAAAAGCAATGAGGCACTTAAGCACAGCTCCTGGCAGGCTGAAGACCTGATGTGTTCTTGGCTACTGGAGGTGGAAGTCCCCATGAATATAACAAAGTGAAAGCACAGGGTGTTGCCTTCATTTCCCTGAAGCTAGGAGGAGAGTCAGTTCTATCAGATTTTGATCTTGTGATTTTTAACTTGATTTTTTTAAATTTATTTTTTATTTTTTTTACTTTTACAGAATTATAAGCCCCATTTAGAAAGAGGTAGTTTAAATAATAACAAAGTTTCAACTTTTCAGCATTTGGATTAACTGCTATACAACACATAACTTGGCCAGTATTTTAAATCAGTCTAGTTAGTGTGTTCCCTAGGGCTCAGTATAGCCAATAATCTCTATTCTACAATATTTACTCAGCATTTACCTTTTTAAAGAAATCTGGTTGTTGGGAGGGACCAGGTTTGCAAGGGAGGGCAGTTGTGGGCAATCAGGCCAGCAGGGGAAGGAAGTTGGGAGGGACCAGGCCTGCAGGGGAGGGCAGTTAGGGGCGACCAGGCCTGCAGG
Organism: Corynorhinus townsendii; assembly: GCA_026230045.1. Classification (NCBI taxonomy): domain Eukaryota; kingdom Metazoa; phylum Chordata; class Mammalia; order Chiroptera; family Vespertilionidae; genus Corynorhinus; species Corynorhinus townsendii. The sequence goes on along the minus strand of JAPDVU010000008.1, from coordinate 59,557,712 downwards.
GGAGGGCAGTTAGGGGCAAACAGACTGGCAGGATAGCAGTTAGGCATCAATTAGGCTGTCAGGGGACTGGTTAGGGTGTTATCAGGCTGGCAGGCAGAAGGGGTTAGGGGCAATCAGGAAGGCAGGCAGGCGATCAGTTGGGAGCCAGCAGTCCTGGATTGTTAGAGGGATGTCCGACTGCCCTTTTAGGCCCGATCCTACTGGGATCCTGCCCAGTAGGATCGGGCCTAAAAGGGCAGTCGGACATCCCTCAAGGGGTCCCAGATTGGAGAAGGTGCAGGCTGGGATGAGGGACACACACACACCCCGTGCATGAATTTTGTGCACCAGGCCTCTAGTATTTTAAAAAAGGAAATCTGGTTGTTGTAATTTTAATAACATAAATTTTACCTGTTTTAGAGGTACAGTTCTCTAACAAACACACAGTCATGTGAACCCTACCAAAGTTAAGACAAAGACTATTTCTATCACCCCCAATGCTCCCTTGAGCCTCTTTGTAATCAGTCCTTCTTCTTAGCAGCAGCTGCTGGCAAACACTGATCTGTTCTTGCCCCTATAGCTTGTCTTTTCCTCAGTATCATAATAATGGAACAATCAAGCACACAGCCAGTAGAATACGGTTTCTCTCCTTTAGCATGTTTGAGATTCATCTATATTGTTTTATTGCTGAGCATAATTTCATTATATAGATGCACCCTATTCTAGTCACTCACTAGTTGTACACATGTTGATTGGTTTGAGTTTTTGAAGTTTAAGATTAAAACTACTATTAACATTTGTGAACATGATTTTGTATAGACATGTTTTTCTTTATCTTTTTTAATCCTCACACGTGGATATTTTTTCCGTTGATTTTTTAGAAAGAATGTAAGGGAGGGAGGAGGAGAGAGACAGAGTGAGTCAGAGAGAGAGAGAGAGAGGGAGGAACAGAGAAACATCAATGTGAGAAAGACGCATCAATTGGTTGCCGCCCACACCAGCCCTGACCAGGGCAGGGCATGTAACCTGCAACCCAGGTACATGCCCTTGACCAGGAATCAAACCCATGATCCTTCAATGCATGGGCCAACACTATAACCACTGAGCCAAACCTGCCAGGGCTGATTAGCTTGAATAAATATCTGAGTGGTATTTCTGGGTCATATGGTAACTTTATAAGAAACTGCCAACATATTTTCCAAAATGGCTGTACCATTTTGCATAATTACTGGCAAAATAGAGACCTCCAATTTTTCTACATCCTCACCAGTTCTTGATATTGACAAGTGTTTAGTTATATCTCACATTATAGTTGTGCATTATTATTTCATTGTGATGTTGGTTTGCATTTTCTTAACCACTGATGATGGTGAGTATCATGTTGTATGTTTGTTGTATGCTTGTCATTTATAAATCCCTGGAAAAATGTCTCCTGAAATCTTTTGTCAGTTTTTTGTGTGTGTGTGTGTGTGTTTTGGTCATAGTTTTCTTACTGATTTTAGGGAGGTCTTTATATTTTCTGAATAAGTTATTTATTAGATACTAGAGGCCTGGTGTGTGAAACTTCATGCACTGGACTAGGGTCCCACAGCCCGGCCTGACCCCTCTCACAGTCTGGGAGCCCTCAGGGGCGAGAGGCGACCTGGCGATCAGGGGAAGGCAGTGTCCTATCATACTTCTGCTGCTGCCACTGCCGGCAGCACAAGCCTCGGATGGCCCTGGTGTTACCTAAGCCTCGGGTGGCTCTGGGCAGCTGGGCAGCTGCCATCTGAGGCTTGCCTGTGTCTCAGGCAGGCTGTGGGCAGCTGGGCAGCTGAGAGCTGAGGCTTGCTTGCGCCTTGGAGCGGCCCTGGGCAGCTGGGGGCCTTAGGGGGCTGGCAGACTCCAGAGGCAGGTGCGTGGAGCAGCCGTGCCCACCTGGGGGCAGGCCCAGCCTTGCCGAGGGGACTGGGCGCCGCCATCTTGTGCCTGTGAGTGCCGCCATCTTTGAGGGCGGGGCAGTCCCTCCTTATTGGCTGTGGGCATCATCAACTTTGTGATGGCCTAAGGGTCATTTATCATATTCCTTCTTTATTGGATAGAATTTTTTTTGAAAATATCTTTTTTTATTATATATTTTTAAATGTTCTTAGTATATTTGCAAAAAGAGAACTTTCTATTTTGATGAAATCCAATATATTAGTTCTTTTATAATTTATACTTTTTTTATTATAATGAGGAAATATTTGCTTTACCAAAGGACCTAACTTCTCCTATATTTTTATAGATCTTTGTATTTATATCTCCAATTCATTTTGAGATTTTTTTTGTGTATGGCATAAGATATGCATGCTTTTTTTGGCATATGGATGTTCAGTTTTTTAGTATCATTTATTGTAAAGCCTACCATTGATCTATTAATTATCTTTGCAAGTTTTGTTGAAAATTATTTGACCATATTTATTGCATCTATTTCTGAGCTCTTTATTCTGTTTTATTGATCTAAGAGCCTATTATTCTTATCAATACAATACTGTAGTTTCTTAATTGCTTTAGCATTATAGTAAGTCTTCAAATCAAGTAATATGAATCTTAAAACTTTGTTCTTGTTAAAAAAAAACTAGAGGCCCAGTGCATGAATTTGTGCATGGGTGGGGTCCCTCCGCCTGCCCAATGATCAGGGCCCATCAGGGCCGATTGGGGCCAATGGCTGGGGAGGGACCACAGGAGGGACTGCAGGAGGGCTCCAGGGTGTGTCTGGCCCCTACCTCAGCCAGTCTGATCGGCCAGACCCCAGCAGCAAACTAACCTACCATTCAGAGCATCTAGTCCCTGGTGGTCAGTTCACATCATAGTGACCAGTTGGTTGACCGCTCGGTCAGACAATTAACATATTAAGCTTTTATATATATATATATATATATATATACATATATATATATATAGTTTGTAACTAAGGCTGAGGAATGCTCAGCATGCACTTTCCCTCCAGGCCCTGGTCTTGGAGACCTCATGTCCTCCTAAGGCTCTGCTCACCCACTTCAGCTGCCACACGAAGTAAATGGCATCATGTGCACGGGAACCCTTTGCAGGCTCCATGATGTGTCTTTAATTCGCTGCAGTTCCGATTACTCCAACATAAGGAGGGACACCCTCATTATCAGGTAACGCCATCATGGTAAGACCCCTGCTCAGCCCACTGCAATGGTTTTAAATAGGTCATGTGACCCCCTAGATGGTTTGGCTCAGTGGATAGAGCCATGGCCTGCAAACTGAAGAGTCTTGGGTTTGATTCTGGTCAAGGGCATATTCCTGGGTTGTTGGCTCAATCCCCAGTAGGGGGCATGAGGGAGGCAGCAGATCAATTCTCTCTCATCATTGATGTTTCTATCGCTTTCTCCCTCTGCCTTCCTGTCTGAAATCAATAAAAATAAATAAATAAAAATAAATAGGCCATGAATCAAATGTTGCTGCTCTCCATCCATCCAGTCCCCTCACACCCTCTTTTATCTTCAACCCCTACACACACTCTGCTGGGGTCTGTAAAATGGGGTCAGAATTTCTGCTTCAACCAAGGGCGATGCTTCCACATGGCCCTCCTTCCCCCCATCTCTGTCCCCAGTCCTGTGGGGGTCTCTCCCTCCCTACCTTCCACCTAACTTGCTGGGCCCTGCTCTGCCCCCTCCTCCTACAACCTCCTGTCTGCAGCTGCCCCCTTTCTCCTCCAGGGGCGGAGCTCCCCAAAGGCTGTGTGGGTCCAGGATGTGTGGGGTGAGGTGGGACTGTGCAGGGCAAAACCAGGCAGGGCCTCAGAGGAGAGCTGGGGTAATGGGTCTCAGGGAGGAGGAGGGAGTAACGTGGAGCCTGTCCCCTGGGAGAGGCACCAGGCTCCTGGCTGCCCCCACCCAGCAGTTTTTCTAGGCTCCTGTGCAGCTGTCACCTTCCGCCCCTTGCTGCCTCCTGCTTCCTTTCAAGTTTTGAACCTAGTTTCTTTGACTCAGCCCCACCCCCCTCTCTGCTGTGTCCCTGGAAGCCAGAGGCCGCCCCTGGGCCTCCGGCAGATGTGCCTCGCCCTCCCCCCCCCCCGCCCCCCCTCCCCAATGGTGCTACCCACTCTCCTAGAGTAGTTAGGGAAACTTAACAAATAAAAAGAAGCATCTCTGAAGGTTATAAATTGCACACTGAGAACACCACAGGCTGCGGAGGGCCAAGGAGGGCTGCGCAGTCCACGGCTCTCCGATCATGTGTAACTGCCTCCCGTGTCACCCTGTCGCTCCTGGCTTCCGCCGCTGCCTGTCTCCACCCGGGACTTGGGCCAAACCCTGGGAGCTTCCTGATGGCTCTCACCTCACACCTCACTTTCCAGTCCAGCCCACCAGCGCCCGCAGCAAGCTAACCTACTGGTTGGAGCATCTACCCCTTGGCAGTCAGTGCGTGTCATAGCAACTGATTGAGCAGTTGAACTCCCAGCCGAACTCCAGGTAGAAGGGACAATTTGCATATTAGGCTTTTATTATATAGGATGCTTTGGCTATCCCTATTCCTTTGTATTTCAATATACATTATAAAGTAGGTTTTTGGTTTTATCCAAAAACCTGCTGGAATTTTTATTGGGATTGTGCTTAATATGTAGATCAAATAACTGTGTCTACATTTGTAGGATTTATTTTAAGTTCTTTTTTCTTAGTTGTATATTATACTTTATACTATACAAACTTGTATATATTTTTGAGGATGTGTATGTAACTATTTTATGATTTTGCTACTATTTTAGATTTTACTTGGAAATGATTCCCAATTTTTCATGACCTGCATATAGAAATGTTATTGATTTTCATAAATTGATCTTATAGTCTGCATTCTTGCTAATTTCACTTTTAGTTCCATTAACTTTCATTTTTGTAGACTCATTGGGAAAATCCATGTAGGCAATCAAGTCATATAATTGCTTCCATTCCTATCTATATGACATTTAATCATTTTTATTGTCTTTTTATACTGGCTAAGAGATCCATATGATTTTGTATAGGACTGTTGGATTACACTTCCTTTTCCCAATCTTAGGAGGAAAGCAATCAAATTTAAACCATTAACTTTGATGTTAACAATAGTTTTTTGTATATGCTTTTTATCAGGATTAGGAAGTTCCCATCTATTTCTAGTTTGTTTTGAATATTTATCATGAATGGATTTTAAATTTTGCCAAATGCTTTCTCTTTATTTTTTAGTTAGTCAAGTGGTTTTTCCTCTTTAGTCTGTTAATATGGTGAATAATATAAACTGATTTTCAATGTTTAGTCAACCTCACATTTCTTGTATAACCACACTTAACCTAAGTTGGATGTGTAGGTTATTCTTTTCATTTATTGCTGTATTGAATTTGCAAATACTTTATAATAAATAAATGATATTACTCTATGTATATTTTTCTTCCTTTGTCTAGTAATGTAGTTAGTATTAGTATTAAATAATGATAACCTTGCAAAATAAGTTAGAATATGTTCCTTCTTATTTTATGTTCCTGAAAAATGTTGTATATAGTTGTTATTATTTTGTCATTTAATAATTGGTAGAATTTGGCAGAAGAAATCAATTGAGCTTCTTGTTCTTTTGTAGGAGAATATTAACTAAGATGACAATTATTTTAGTAGATGCATAACTATCTTACCTAACAATAGACAAACATGTAAATTGACCATACCTCCACTTACACCCACAGCCAATCAGAGTGAGTATGCAAATTAACCCAACAAAGATGGTGGTTAATTTGCATATGTAGGCACGCAGCAGCCTGGGTCCCAGGAACTTTCTCAGCACTCACTCCAAGGTAGGCCCTGCCTGGGCCCTGAGCAACCAGGGAAGGGCCTGAGCCAGGGGGCTCCTGGGCAGGGCTAAGCCTTCAATCAGAACCTAGGGGGACCCTGTCCAGGCCTAAAGCCTCAGCCAGAGGCTTGTGGCCTGGGCAGGGGCATAGCTGACAATCAGAGGGAGCTGGGAGGCCCCTGTCCAGGCCCCAACATTTGGCCAGAGGTTTGGGGCCTGGGCAGGGGTGGAGCCAGTGATTGGAGGGATCTGGGGGGCACCTGCCCAGGCCCTGAGGCTTTAGGCCCTGGCAGGGGCAGAGCCAGTGATCAGAGGGAGCAGGGGCGGAGCCAGCGATCAGAGGTGAGTGGCAATTGGTGTGAACTACAGAGGAAACACCTTTTCTGACTGCTCATTGGCTAAGCTCCCTGTATGCCACTGGTAATATTCTTAGTAATTGGGTAATAAGAATCCAAAAAGGTTATCTAGGGTGTTTCCAGCACCCTCCTGGAGAAAAAAAATGAAGGTCTGCTGCTGGAGGGCTAAGAAATGTCATATCCTGCCCTAGGCAGTTTGCCTCAGTGGATAATGCCTCGGTTTTCCAACCTCAGGGTCCGGGTTAGATTCTGATCAAAGGCATGTAACTAGTTGCAGGCTCCTCCCTGGCTGGGACCCAGGTCAGAGCTCATGCAGGAGACAGCCAATCAAAGTGTTCCTCTCACTTTGATGTTTCTCTCTGTCTTTCCCTCTCTCTTCCACATTCTCTAAAAATCAATGGAAACATATCCTCAGGTGAGGATTAAAAAAAAGAAAGAAATGTCATATCCTATGAAAGACACATCTAGAAAATGCCTAAAGAAAGTTGTCATTTTTTCATGGTGAAGAGATTGGAGTCCGTGTTGATGCAAACACCTTGCCAGCTGCTGTGGCTGGCAGTGGCTGCAGCAGCGGGGTGATGGGGCTGGTGCCTTCCCCTCATCAGCCCAGTCTCCTCCCGCAGAGGGAGGCCAGACTGCAGCCTCAGCCATCAGTAGGACATCACCTGAAGGCTCCCAGTATGTGAGAAGGCGCAGGCTGGGCTGAGGTACCCGCCCCCCGCCCCCCGCCCCCCCCCCCAGTGCATGAATTTTGTGCACCAGGCCCCTAGTCTCAGTTATAAATGTCTTTTTCAAAAAATATATATTTTATTGATTTTTTACAGAGAGGAAGGGAGAGAGATAGAGACTTAGAAACATCCATGAGAGAGAAACATCAATCAGCTGCCTCTTGCACGCCCCCTACTGGGGATGTGCCAGCAAACCAGGTACATGCCCTTGACCGGAATTGAACCCGGGACCTTTCAGTCTGCAGGCTGACGCTCTATCCACTGAGCCAAACCGGTTTTGGCATAAATATCTTTTTCAATGAGCTTTGGAATTTTGTGTATTTTAAGAAATTTGTTCCTTTCAACCTAGTTGATAAATTATGGTAAAAAAAGTTATTCATAATGTTTTCATATTATATAGTAATATCAGTAGAAATTTTAGTTACATACATACTCTTTCCTTATATAGGTTATTTGTATCTGCTCTCTTTTTTTATCTTCAATATAGCTAGATTTATCAATTTGTTTTGAGATTTTAAAAATAAAACGTTTTTGTTTCAGTGATTTGTTTATTTTGTTTCTATATTCATTTCTGCTATATGTTTATTGTTTTCTTTTTGTTTGTTTTGAAAGTTTATTTAATTTACTTGAGACATTTAATATTTTCTAACATAAGCATGTAATGCTGTAGGTTTCACCCTAAACAATGCTGTAGTTGAATTCCACAAATTTCGACATGCATTTTCATGTTCATTTAATTCAAAAAAATTTCTATCTTCTCTTCCTCTTTGATCACCAGTTACTTATAGAGTATTTATTTTAAATTTCCAAATATTTGAAGCGTGGTGCTATTGATTTTAGGTTAATTTCTTTGTGGTCAGGGACAGGCTTTATGTAATTTGAATTCCTTTAAATGTGTTGAGGTTTTTTAAGGTCCAAAATATGATCTACCTTGGTGAGTTTTTCATGTGCCCTTAAAAAGAATGTATATTCTGCTTTTCTTGGTGTCTGTAAAAGTCTACTTGTGTTCATAGTGGTGTTGAGATAGTTTATATGCTTACTGAATTTCAGTCTACTTGTTCAATTGATTACTAAATAAAGAATGTTGAAATCCCCAACTGTAATTATGAATTTGTCTATTTTTCTTTTATTTTACCAGTTTTTGTTTTATATATTTGTAAATAAATATTCTATTGCTAGTTGAATACATACTGTATATATTTTCAGTGTTTCAAATGTTATGCAGTGATTTAGAGGTTTCAAAATATTTTGTGCAGACACTTCACAATTTTTACTTCAGATTAATATTTTCTGTGAAAGCCCACTGTATTTTAATAATAATATCTATTGATCTATAAAAATTTATATGGAGATATCATATTACCTAATTTATTGAGTTTCCAAATGTTATTAAGCATTCAAGTTGTAAGGGATACAAAGTTATTTGAAAATATTTTATTTCTGGCTTTTGAAAAATGAGATATTGGTTATCATAAATTTGAATAGTAGGAGATATCTATATATGATAATAGAAGTATAACAAATAAATGAAGAAAAATAAAATTTTTCAAGTACAATCAAGGCAATAGGTAAACTTAAGCAAATTTAAGTAAAAACAGATGTAATTTGATATTCTTTTGACTCTAGAAAATTTTGCTTAGATTACATCTTTTAATTTATAGGTCTAGACTCCTGTATCTGGTAATAACAAATAGATTCATGTGAGATTGAAAATCTCTTAGATAGTAATTTTTCCATATGCCTGCCATATTCATGAAGTATAAATGAATTTGTCATTTCATTCAAAGGCTTCTGAGATATTTAGAGAATTTAATAATGTAAGCATAAACATTAGCAACTAAAATTTATTTCTCTTCCTCTCTCCCCCTCTTCTTTCTACCTCTTTATCTCTCTCTCTCACTCTGTTTTAGTTTCATTCAAGTTGTATTAATTTACAGATGTTCTGGATGTCCTTGTATGTTATTTTTGCATAGTAACCAATATTCAAATGACAACTATATGTTGGAAAGGATGATGCACTTTGCAAAGTACTTCCTGTATCTTAGATGTGTAAGCACTGTTCTTCAGTACTAATCTTAAATGCATTATTTGGTGTTATCTCTAACCATTACCTCTCTATTCATCTGAGAAACAATGGTCTGTAAGATGGTTACATCAACTAATATAGCCACTTACAAAAAATTCTAGGCTGGATCCTTGGTGGGCATGATCACTTTTAGAAAAACAGAAATATATATATATTTCTGGTATATATCATGGTATATAATTTTTACAAACAACAAATGATCACAAAATATTAATTTTTTAATTTTATCATCAAATCACAAAGAAATAGGTAAATGAAAATGAGAAAGTAAAGAGTCCCTCTATGATTCCCCCTGTCATTCACTTTTCAGCCTCCTTATCACCTCTTCCCTGCTACTTCTAGTTAATCTGACTTTCTCTCAGATTTTAGAAGGCCTCCTTGAATACTCATCCCAAATCACCTCAGCCCTACAGAGCTCTCCTCTCATAAAAATCAAATTAGTTATTACCACAATGCCCCCTTTCCTAATGCTCTCCTTACGCTAAACAAGATTGGAAATGTCCCCATTTGTGGCTCACACATCTCATAAAGGATTTTATCAGATCACCAACAACTAATTGTTTCATGTTTTTTTACAAGCATGAATCCCTCCAAAAACAAAGTTTTTAAAGATAGTGACTTGTGTCTACTATACTGACCAGTTGGTTGATTATACACAGCAGGCCATCTATGTATTCAATGAATGTGTGAGTGAATGAATTAATGAATTAATATTTAAACTTATTTTGGACCCATCTTGAACCTAGGTACCAGTATAGTACCTAGTTATATTTCTTATATAATTGAATACAAATATTACTTATTCTGTGTTTTGATATGGGGAGAATTTTTCATCTTTTATTCATATCCCACCATCAAAGTTATAGTCCATTCTCATTCTCTATCATCATATCTCTTTATTCGTGGCTTCAACATTTCTAACGAGGATAAGAACTCTGCCTTAAATGAAGTCATACTTTTCCTCATTTTCTGCAATTATATTTAAAAACACTAAATAAACTATTAGGACATTTTCTCACTTTGCTATTTTATACTTTTCAAAGAAAGATTCTACTTATTTCATTTATCTGGCAATAAACATAGACTTGTGTTTACTTTTTCAGAATGAAATGAATATCTAGCCATATCTACCTTCACCCTTCCCTACTGCATAAATGCCAAAATCAGGGGTATGTATTTGTAAGCAGCATAATAAATATTTACAAAAATGCTTGTGACTGATTTGATGTGTGAGTAGAACTGAAGATTTCAGAAGAGAAAGGGGCTTCTTATACTGATCTCTTTTCTTTCCAATTAAAAAATTGGTAGGTTGTATCCTTTAAATATTAGGTTTTGGAAAAAGGCTGACAGTAGTGGAACTTTATCCTTCATTGCTCCACTTGCTTTCTTGTTATTTTTTTTTCTCTCAGAATATCTCCAATAAAACTAGTGAGACATACCTAGCCATTGACTATTGAATTTTTTTTTATTTTTATTCTTTGTGTGTGCGGTTTCAGCCATTATTTTTGATTACCTTTTCTGGCATGATCACAATTTCCTGTAATATTTCTTTTCTCTCCCAAGGGAAATTAATGTCTGTTCCTAACATTTATCCCTTATTTTCTTTGTGAAAACTGAGACAAGGAAGCAAAAAATTAATTTAATATTTTAGCAATGTCAGTTTCATTGGTCAATAATTTATTCTTATAATTTTTATTCTGCAGGCATCTTCAGAGTGACCTGTGCTCCTTCATATGCTTGAAACACATTTTCTGTAATATTTGGACCTCCTGTGATATTTTTCACTCATTCCTCACTTCGGCTTTTCCTTTCGTTCTGCTCTCACAATTGTGCTCTTTGTCTCATTCCTGCAATTCCACTTAACCAATATTTTATACTTCCTAACTGAGCTGCTCATAGGCTTGATTAGTTTTTGCAAATCATTTTTCACCCGTATTTTATTTTTTAAAATTTCTGTGGCATTTACTTTTAAGTTTCACATAAACACAATCCTTTGGGAACACAGAACATTAATTTACTTTGGGACGTGCTCCAATTTTTCTCCTCTTTTTTGTTGTACCTTGCACAATAAATAAATGTCTTAGCACTTTTTTTACACCAAACACAATGCTGTAGGTTACCATTACCTTATTTTCTCATTTGTTGATTTCTTTATTTCCTCATTAGTCCCAAGACATTCCTTAGCATTTCTTTATTTTTTTATTATTCATGTGTACAGAAATCTTGGGACTTGGTTCTTAATCTTACTTGCGATGAAAGTTAACACAGTAAATGTGTCCATACATTTGGACTTTTATTTTAGCTATCAGTAGTTATTCATGTTCACATCACACAAAGGACATATGTATATGTATATGATCTGACTCATTTGTCCCCTATTTAGGTTTGTTTGTTTGTTTCAGATACAGTATTTTATACTTTCTTGCCATTTTCTGTATTTCTGAAATAAAATTCATGAACATAGTTATTTTGTATCTCTTTATAAAATATACCTTGTACTTTCTGTAACCCTTTGTAACTTATGCTCTTTCTTTTTTAAATTAAACTCTTTAGTTTGATATTGCTGCAGATTATTTTTTTAATCTTTCATTTATAAATAGCTTCTGCTAAAATGTCCATCCCGTCATTTTTTCTGCTTGGATGTAGCACATTTACTCTCTCAGTGTACATTCATCAAGGCCCACATAAATGCTAGATACTTTATGACTGAGGATACGGTAGACAAGTGGCCATGATCTCTGTCTTTAGGAATACCATAATCTAACAAGTATTTCTAAAATAAATATTTAAAATGTATTAAAATTTGCCATTAAAATTTTAGATAAATGTTATGACCTTAAAATGAAGGCTGTACTATGAAAGGCTCTTGTGAAAAATTTGGTTTGAAGTTTTAGGAAGAGGTCAGAAACGTTTCTCTGGGGGCATTATCTTTCATCTAAGATTGAAAGCAACCATATAAGTTACCAGTTGTGTCAACCTTGGATCCTTTCAAAACTAGAAACTCTGGGAGATTATCCCAAGGCTTGAGAGCTATGGAAGACCAGCAAGAGCTCGGCTGGTGTGGCTCAGTGATAGAGTGTCAACCAATGAATAAGGAGATCGTGGCTCAATTCCCAGTCATGGCTCATGCCTGGGTTTCAGGATCCATCTAGTTGTGTAGGAGGCAGCCAATCAATGATTCACTCTCACCATTGATGTTTCTATCTCTTCCTCTCTAAAATCAATAACAACAACAATAATAATAACCCTATATAATAAAAGGGTAATATGCAAATTGACCCTAATGGTGGAAGGACCAGTCACTATGAGGCATACTGACCATCTCTCCATCCCTTCCCCATAGGGCAGGCTCCATCCCCCAGTGGCAAAAAGGAACAGGGGGTGGGTGTCTGGAACTCAGCAGTGCCAAGCTAAGGCCTCCCCCCACCGTTACTCCCCACACAGAGGGCAATGGCCTGTGAGCAGGTGGGAATGGCCGATCTCTTGGTCCCTCCCCCCCCGCCCACAGGCTCCCATCACCCATGACATACTAGTTTCCATTAGTGGAAAGAAGATACAATAGGACAACCTGGAAACAGCAAATCTTTTTCTTTATTGATTCTTTATCGCTGGGCTCTAGAGAAATAATGGCCAGGTTCCCTGCTGGGTCCCTCGGAGCCCTGTCTCTCCTCCTCTGCTAAGCCCTGCTGATCATCGGGTGTCCCAGAGCAGGAGGGAGAGAAAAACTGGACTTTGTAATGCCATTCACCCGAGAGTTGGGGGTAGCAGAGGGACATGGTGACGATATACAGACTTTGTAGTCACACAGACTCTGCCAGTTAGACCTGTGTAACCTCTCTGAGCCTCGGTTTCTTCATCTATAAAATGGGTATGATAATATTACAGCCTGGTTGGAATGTTACAGGGTGTGAATAAGATTATCCAGGTAAGGCTCTCAGTCCGGTGCTTGACAGGTACTAAGCGCTCACTGTTGCCACTGTGGTTATCTGCCCCCTGCCCTCACTGGGCTTAGGAACCTCAGTGCTTAACTGGCAGTGTAGGCAGGTGTGGAAATGGCCTGCTCCGTGTCCTGGGGCCCTGGGAGAACTCGGATTCCGGATTCCGGATTCCGGATTCCAGTTTCCCGGGCAAGATGGCTCTGCAACATGAAACCCCTGAGGGTCAGAAGCCAAGCCAGGTCCCAGCACCTGCTCCCTGGGTTTCTCTGCTAGGATCTAGGCAATACCTGCTGCCTTCCCTCTCTTCCCAGGACTGTCCTGTCCTGCCTCAGCTGTCACTCATGCCGGGAATCCCTGCGTCATCTGTGTGCACATCTGTCCCCCAGCAGCCCCCACGCCGTGTGCCTTCCAGCTCTGCCCTGCTCTGGGGAAAATCGTTTAACCACTCCGCGTCTTTGTTTTCTCATCTGAAAACTGGGAATAATAGTGCCGGCCTCCTGGGGTTGTTGATCAAACTAGGTCGCCAGGTGTAGCACTTAGAAGAGTGCTGGGGCCCATTTTAAGTGGCGATTCAGTGTCAGCTGTTCTGTATTACTGTTGAAAGGGAGTCTCCTAGGAGTAGGAGTTCTGCGAGGTGCCACTGTCCTGTGAAAACCCCAAATGAGAATCTTCAGCCTCTTTCAGAAACTATGAGCTCATTAGCATAATAAACCACCTGTGAAGGACCTTTTGACTCCTATAAGCATTAATATCGAAGAGTAAAAAGCCTGAGGCCCGGGCCTGGATATCTGTCCTGTATACCAATAGGTTGCTGGTTAGGTTCCCTGTTGTGGGCTCAATGTTTCTCTTTCTTCCTTTCTCTCTCTCAAATAAATGAAAACATATTTTAAAAAATAAAGTTAGAAGTGAAGCCATTATGGTTCCATGGCTGCAAACTCTAGAAGAAAACATAACTCAACAAGAATAAGAGACTCTTAAAAAAAAGAAATTATAGCAATAAAAATAACAATAGAATTCCAATGAGGAAGAATACAGGCATCTAAAGGAATCCATGTGGCTACAGGGGAAATCGCTAATGAGGCTAGATTTAAAAAGTCAAACTGGGAAAAATGTAATTGCAGCATATATTCGATACATGGTTCATATCTTTAACATATAAAGAGCTCACACAAATCCTATATAATAATGTTATATTGTAAATCAGAAGATGCCTTAATCAATTAGCCAAATTTATTTGGTGTCCTTTTCATTTCACTAGAGCTAGGGGGCCCAGAGGAAATTTTGCTTCTCAAATTCTGGGGCCCAATATGGTGAAAGTCTTCCCTATTTATATGTTTTTCAGCTCTTTGTTTTCCAAATTTGGAATGAGACTTCCTGACCTTCTGAGAAAAAGTCCTGTGTTCTGGGACAGGGCCGTGAGACCATATCTCAAGGCCTGGCCTGGAGCCGAAACTGACAACTCTGGGGCATAGTTTATGGCCTCTCTGGAATGGGGAGTAGTCTTATTTTTCCCTATTATTTAAGCAAGAAAATGTTTACAGAAGCCAGAATAGCAGGGTTAAATTTTGAGCAGCAGTTTTTACCCAAGATGGAGGTTACTATGCTTCAATAAAAACCTACTATGCAAATCGACCGAACTGTGGAATGACCAGTAAAATGACTGGTAGCTATGATGTGTACTGACCACCGGGGCACAGATGCTCAATGCAGGAGCTGTCCCCCTGGTGGTCAGTGCACTCCCACAGGAGGAGCACCGCTCAGCCAGAAGCCGGGCTCATGCCTGGCAAGCGCAGGGGTGATGGTGGGAGCCTCTCCTGCCTCCGCAGCAGCGCTAAGGAGCAGTGAGCAAGCAGGCAGTAAAGAGCAAGGGATCCTGGACTGTAAGAGGGATGTCCTACTGCCGGCTTAGCATCCCCTGAGGGGTCCCGGACTGCAAGAGAGTGCAGGCCAGGCTGAGGGGACCTCCACCCCCATGCATGAATTTCGTGCATCAGGCCTCTAGTAATAATAATAAAGAAAGAAAGACCTGGGAGAATCATAAAGGAAGGAGGAGTTAATCGCTTCCATGAGCACCTGGGGCTTATCCTTGCAAGAAGCTTTTGAATTTTCCTCCTCAGATATTGTAGGAAGAACCACTGACCCATCAGCTCCATGTCCCCATCGGTCAGGGATTTACTCAGATACTTTTAACTATCAGCACTTTCTGATTGCACCTGTGTGTATGCCAGCCAGTTCCCACCTGCTTATTTCTCATTCCACAGGGTAGGAAGGGCCTCAGAGCAGAAAGTGAATGATGCAAGCTGCCATCTTGTGTTGTAGGGATTTTAAATCTTCACAGCTATTCCCTGAATCTAGGGCAGCAGTGGCCCAGAGTACATGAAGTGAGATGTTAGTCCACCAGGGAAACTGTTAAAAAACAGAATTTGCAACATTCCAGAGGCAGGGATTAATTGGACATATTCAAGAAATTAAAGAAGGCCAGTGAACTAGAGAAGAATGCAGGGAGGAAAGGGAGAGGTCTCCATAGAAATTAGAGTATAACCATTTATGTTAAATCATATTGTATTCAGTTATTGAAGAACTAATTAACATTTGAAATGTGCTATACAAGGGATGTTTTTCTGAATCATCACCTTCTATTTTCATTGCCCTTCTATATTTTTCCCATTTCATAGTGTTCAAAGTGAGAATTAGAATGATAATTTTTTTTCCCCAGACAAAAACTATCATTCTTGATTGTATGCCATGCAAGGAATAGCTGATCTTGGATAGGAAGCCATTTCTGATTCCCACTCAGCTGAGTCTGGAGAAGGCCAGGGTGTGGCAGGTGCGCATGGCTAAGGTTTCTAATGGAGATGGTGTAGGGGTTCTCAGCATTCATTTTACCCATCAGATAATAGAGAAATGTATTTCAATACATTCTTCTCCAGTCTGCTCTGGATGGCAGCCAGGCCCTGCCAACCATCATCAATACGTGCCATCTACATGCTCTGTAGAGAATGAAGGATCTTGAATGTTCTACCCTTAACAATTAGGAGAAGAAGAAAAAATTAGGGCTGTTGGATTTAGCAAATAAGTGACAAGATTTAAAGGTTGCCAATAACGTTCAGTTCAGAAACTTTGTTGAATCCGGATGACTTTAGATGGGCAGATAGCTGTAAAATGTATACATCCTGGGGGTCTAATGTACAGCACAGTGACTATAGATAGTACACTGTATTATATATTTAAAATTTGCTCAGAGTAATTCCTGTGTTCTCACCATACACACAAGGTAACTATGTGAGGTGATGGATGTTACTCAGCTTTGTGGTAATCATTCACAATGTATAGGCATATTGACTCATCCTATAGTACAAATATAATTTATACAATTTTTATTTAATTGTATCTCACTAAAGCTGGAATAAATGAAAAAATACAGAAGGAGCCCATGTATTCTTTACTCAGTCCCCGCCCTCCCAGTGGTAACATCCTACAAAACTATAATACAATAGCCCAACCAGGCTATTGACATTGACACAGTAAAAATACAGGACAGTGGCATCCCTCAAGGATTCCTCCTGTTGCTATTTTAAAGGCACACTCACTTGTCATTTCAAGAATTCACCTGTTGTAGTTATTCCGGCGGGCTACCAGGTTTTGAGCATTAGAATAAAGCTGCTATAAGTATTCAGATTTTTATGTGTGAATCTCTTTTCACTTCTTTGTGATAAATGTCAAGCGATGCAATTGCTGGGTCATTTTTTACCTGCATTTTGAGTTTTTAAGGAAAAGTTTCCGGAGTGGCTGTGCCATTTTACATCCCCACCAGCAGTGGTGCAGTTTATCGGCATCCTTGCCAGCATGTGGTATTGCCACCATTTTTTAAATTTAGCTGATCTCGTAGGCGCCCTGACATCTCATTATGGTTTTAACCTGCATTTCCCTAATGGCTAGCAATGTTGATCATCTTTTAATATGCTTATTTGCCATCAGTACAGCTTCTTTGATTTATGTCTTTTACTTATTTTCTAATTGGATGTTGTTGTTTTACTGTTGAGTTGTCAGAGCTTCTTTATGTAGTTTGTAAATATTTTCATCCAGTCTGTAAGTGTCTTTATGATTCCTGAAAGGAACTTTCCACAGAGCAAAGTTTTTAATGGTGCTCCTTTTGAGCCCAGGCTGGCCTTCATGAGTGGATTGACTGGTAAAATGTAGCAGAAGTGAAGTTTTGGGACTTAAGAGGCTGGGTCATAAAACTTCAGGCTTCTCTGCAATAAGACAGCTACTCAGATTTGCTTTGGGTTTGGTAACTGACGTTTTTGAGGAGTACTGGTCAGTTACATGATAGAATGTATACATTGTTGACTTCTATCTGCTAATACACTGTGGAGGATTTTGGAGTCTGTGTTCATAATACATACTGATCTGAAGCTTTCCTATATATATCTCTCTCTGGCTTTGGTATTGGGGTCATTCTGGCCTTGTAGAGTGAGATAGGAAATGTGTCCTGTTTTAATACAGGCTCACCCTGGAGATAGTGAGAGGTCAGTGCCAGGCCAATAAAGCAAATACAGCAATAAACCAAATCATAATATTTTTGCTGGTGGAGGGTCTTGCCTTCAATTTTCAAAAAAACACTTTATCCATTAAGTGCAATAAAGTAAAGAACAATAAAATAAAGCATGCTTATATTTTCTAAAAAAACCTGAGGAGAATCAGTATTGCATCTTACTTAAATACATGATAGATTTCACCAGTGAAACCATCTGAGGTGAGTAGTTTCTTTATGGAAGGTTACTAATTAGTCAATATCTTTAATAAACTTAGTCCTATTAAGGTAATCAATTTCTCCTTTTGTGAGTTTTGGTAGCTTTTGTCCTTCTAGGAACTGGTCCATTTCATTATGGGCAGAGAGTTTCTTCATGGCATTCTTTCATTACCTTTTTTTTATTATTATTATTTTTTATTGTTTTAAGTATTACAAATAGTAGTACATTTGTCTCCTTTTTTTCCCACATTGATCTCCCCCCGACCTCCCCTACCCCCCAGTACATGCCTTCACCTGCCCGCCCTCCCCCCCCCCCGCCCCAGTGTCTTATATCCATTGATTGTGCTTATATGCATGAGTACAAGTCCTTCGGTTGGTCTCTTACAGCCCCCCTCGCCCAACCTCCCCTGTCTTCCCAATGTAGTTTGACAGTCTGTTCAATGCTTCTTTGCCCCTGTATCTTTTTCCCACCATTTCTTTCCTTTAAAAAGTTTTGCCTTTGCAGACTAGAAATAAACATATAATAACAAAACAAGATAAAACAAAAAAAATGTTTAAGTCCCAATTTCAATGTCCAACAGTTCTGAGTCCCCGTTTCAATGTCTAACAGTTCCTTGTGTGTACATGTCAGCAATGATATCTGGATGGTGGGCACATGTTGGCAATGCAGGTCCGACCCTCTCTGGTTTGGTCCTAGGTAACCTGCAGCGGTGCACAGCTGCTGACTGCTCGCGTGGCAAGGCGTTGTCAGCGTCTTCCATCTCTGGACTGTTTTTTCCTCTTGTCTTAGTGGTTGGAACACACCTGTCAATTCCTCTCTTGCAGGAATCCATCTGGTCTTGGGGTTGTTTTCTGAAAATATACAAATGTATTCTCGACCACAAGTTAATAAAGGAATCTTTTCTATATAATTGATTTGGGATGACCGTGGTTGCAGTAGCTATGAGTGTCAGGAACTGAGCCAGCTCAAAAGAGCTCAGCTGGGGGGTGGGGTGGGAAGGGGGTGTCAGAGTAGTCAGTTAAGACACCAAGCCAAAATGAATGTGAAACATAAGTCAGTGTGACAGTATAAGCAAGAAGTCAAACCTAAGACAGCACCATCTCCTCCCCAGCCCTCTCCCATTTTCCCTTTGGAATGGTCCTAGTTAAGGATCCGTTGGGTTTGGTACACAGGTGGGAAGAGTCTCAATACCCAGGGAGCTCCGAAGGAGACACTCCTGCAGCTTTATGGAGCAGGGGAACTTGCTAGTAGGGTGTGGGAGAGCTCACAGTGAAAAGGTACTGAAAACTGGAAGTGCAGAGGAATGTCTTCACCCTGAGGTCCCCAGAGGAAGGTCTCAGTAGAGGCACCTGAGAAAAAGCCTCAGCCAAAAAAGTGGCTTCTGAGTCAAAGCACCTGAGCTAGGAGGTATATATCCACAACAGCATGGCCGGTGGGGCAGCCTGCATACCTGCTTGCAGCTCCCTCTGGGGACCACAGTGCCTTGGCTGGGCAGCCGGTCAGTGTGAGGAGGGCCGCTTTCCCGCGAGGAGGCCTGCCAGGTAAGCTTTTGGACTTGTCTATTTGCCTATGTTTGGTCCCGAGAGATTACGCATAGGGTTCAGTTCAGGGATTTGAGGCTTCAAGGACCCCCTCCTTCCTTTCTGATGTTGGTAATTTGTGACAACTCTTTTTTTCTTGGTTAGACTCACAAGAGGTTTATCAACTTATTAATGTTTAAGAGCCGGTTTTTGTTATCACTGACTTGTGTTTCCAGAGAATTCAGTTTTCAATTCCATTGACTTCTCCAGTATTTACCACTTCTTTTCCTTTGCTTACTTTGGACTTAATTTGCTCTTTTTCTAGTTTTATAAGATGGAAGCTTAGGTTATTGATTTTTCGGATCTTTCCTCTTTTCTAGTTCATGCATTAAATGAGAAGTGTTTCCTTAAACGTTGCTTTCACAAATTTTGGTAAGTTGTATTTCCATTTTCAATTAGTTTCAAAACAGTTGTAATTTTCTTGAAATGTCTATATTGGCCACTGTCTTGTTGACAGATGTCCTGTTTTCCAATATTTTGGGATTTCCATCTCTCTGTGTTATTGACTTCTTGTTGTAGGGTGAATATGCTTTATCAGATAATAGAATCTGAGGTAAAAAAGGCTTCACTGGATCCCTGGCCTGGTGGTTCAATTGGTTCAAGCATCTTCATGTGCACAAAAAGGTTTGGGGTTTGATTCCTGGTCAGGGCACATACCTAGGTTGTGAGTAACCCCTTTGGGGGGGCGTACAGAAAGCAACTGATTGATGTTTCTCTCTCTCTCTCTTTAAGAATCAATAAACATCCTCTTTTGAGGATTTTTTTTTAAGAGTCTTTATTGTAAAGATTTATGGTAATTTGGTTAGGAGTTGGGTTATGTTAAATGTTTGCTGTAAGTAGTTTTCCAGAGGGCTAAAATTCCTCTACTCTCCGGTTTTGTTTTGTTTTCTTCTTTCTCGTTGCCTTTTGGGCTTCCCTAAGAAGTCTTCATCAGACAGTCTGTCTTTCAGATCTTCCAGTTGTAATGTACTAATATAGGGTGTCCCCCCACAATGTATACACATGTTAAATGATTATAAAGTTGTGTTTATTAACATACAGTTCATTTGCAAAATGTAAAAGAATCTACAGAAATGAATAACTTTTTGTGTTTTTTTTGTTTTTTTGTTTTTGTTTTTTGTTAATGTCTGTTTTCAAACTGATGACCATTCTGGTCCAGGTACTGCTGATAACTCGAAGTAATGGAATTGCAAATATCAATAATCATTTTGTTTGCTGTTTGTGTACCCTCAATTCATCAATTGTTGCTGGTTTTGTTCTGTAAACTTGATCTTTTAGGTATCCCCATAAAAAAGGCTAGTGGATACATTTCCTTTGTTCAAAGCTTAGTCTGGCTTCACCAAATATTTTAAATCAATTAAACCTGAAAAGGGATGAAAATGAAGTGAGTTATCAGCTGTTAAAGTGTGTATACATTTTGGGGGGGGGGGCGGAGGGGGAGGAGGGACATAGGCTGAATAATTATAAAAGCAGCATTTATACTTCAACTGTGTTTTCCAACTTCCAGCAGCATTTTGGGATGATTTTCCTTTGTTCAAACCTTAGTCTGGCTGAAAAGAAGGAAACATCAATTGAGCTATCAGCTGTTAAAGTGTGTGCACGTGTTTTGGGGATACCCTGTATACTGGAGTCCTGTTGGTGGGTTGGTAGATTGTGAGGGAGGGAAAGCATTCCATAATTTTGGGAGTAAATCTCAGTCATTTAGTGAGCCCATATCCTAGCGGTCAACTTCAAGAGTTCTTTTTCAGCTTCTCCTTCTTCCCCTTAGTTGGAGTCAAAAATGATGGAGGAGAACCAAGTGGAAGAGGCGCCCTTCCCCAGGTGGCATAGGGCTCTCAGAGAGCCTTCCCCTGAGGGAGGGGGAGGCCTTTGTAATGCAGGGCAATCTGGGCACACTTTCAAATAGTTATTTTCCTCCCACTCCCTGCCTGCCAGAGCCAGGAGGGGATCTTTCTAGGCTTTTGCCCAGGTGAGCCTGGTGGGTACTTTTGAGTTAAAACCCATGAAAACATGGGAACCCCCTAAGACTACGACCCTCCGACCTGAGGAGTTTCTCAAGCTCAAGGCTATTCCACAGTGAGCCTACAGTAACTCATCCAAATTACCTCTTTCATGGTGCCACCTGTGTCTGGTTTCCACCTCTTCTCTCCCAAAGAAGCCTGTCTCAGTTGTGACTCTGTTAGCTGTGTCTTCGTTAGCTGTGTCTCCAGGGTCCGGAGTGGTGCTTTACACTTCCACTGAGTTACCTGATGGCCCCAAGGAGAGCTGTTGACTTCCAGTTCGTCCAGCTTTTTCTTATTGTAAGCATATGGAACAGATAGGATTATTAATTTTTTTTTGCTTTTTTACAAATTTATCTATTCATTTTTTAAATATATTTTTATTGATTTCAGAGAGGAAGGGAGAGGGAGAGAGAGATAGGAAACATCAATGATGAGAGAGAATCATTGATTGGCTGTCTCCTGCACACCCCACACTGGGGATTAAGCCCCCAACCCAGGCCTGTGCCCTTGGCAGTAATTGAGCCTGGGACCCTTTAGTCCACAGGCTGATGCTCTATCCACTGATCCAAACTGGCTAGAGCTTTTTTTTTTTTCTTTCTTTCTAATGAAGTCAAACAATTGGCATATACCTGTTCATTGAGTAGAAATGAGCCACCAGGGAGCCTTTCTTCCCTTTTTTTGTGCTCCATATCTTCTTTACCATATTGTAGCTCCTATACATGTTACATTCCAATCTCCTCTTAAAATGCTTCCTGCCTCAATATTAATTTATTTTCTTTGAAATTCATTAAGACAGAGTACAGGCACTTTTGGGCTAAGACTATAAAATCAGCTTTCTGGGAGCTCAACACATTAGCACCAAATATACATGTGATTCTCTACAGGTATATGCATCCACAAAAAAAAATAGTGCATTTTGCACTTGGTACCAAATCATCTGTTTCTCCTCGTGTTGCCTGCTAAACCCCTGGCCTCGCAAACCATAATCCTACCTTTTCTAAATCCTATCTTGGAAAAGAAACAGTCTAGAGAAAAAGAGGAAATTGAATACAGCTTCAGGTGAATGAGTGAGCCTTAACTTTGTCTGCACAAAATCGGCACCAGCTGTAACAGTGACATGCGGGGTTTTAATGCAAAACTCGTGTGTGCTCTATCATGGCAAATCCAACATCCTGAGAAAACGGGGCATTTTCATAGGTTTTTTTGTTAGTGATTTTTCTCAGTATTCTTGAACAACAAAAAAATAGAGTTGAAATAGCAATTAAGTAGGGATTGATAAAACGCTTTTTGTAGAAATATCTTGTTACCAATCTTCCTTAGAATCGCTCATATTCACATGTTCATTCTGTAGCAGGTTTTGCTCAGTAGGTAATGACCTTATCATCCCAGCAGGAAGTAAACTCCTCTTATCTCAGATTGAGAACTTAATTAGCAATCTTACCTTGAGTAAGAAGCTGTTATATTCATGCTTTCCCAGTGCATTTTAGAGAATCCAGGGTTTTCCTAGTTATCTGATTTACATGAAAGGTCAGGAGCTCTCCATGATTTCCTCATGGGGACTTCTGACTTTATCTACAGTCAGTCAGTCTGAGGGTTAAATTCTTAAGATTATAAGGCTTTTATGAAGTTCTTGGAATAAAAATAGTATTTTTTATCATGCTTATCTTATACTTCTCTAAATATTAAAATCAAAAGTGTAAAAACCTAGACCAAACTGAATTTGGTTTCCAAAAAGATGTCTTACTTTTTTTTCCGTGGAAGTTAATTCTCTAAGATGCTGTGCAGTAGCTCAGCAGGAAAAAAAATGTTAAAGATCTTTCAGTACTTGAGATAGGAAGCAGAAGTCAGTTAATATGGTTAAACTTTCCATTTGTAATTTGTAGAGTTTAGTTTGTAAATGTTGGGAAATTGTAATGGAATTTTTATTTTTTTTGTTTTGTTTATTTTTCTAGGGACAAAGTCTTTTGTTTTGTTTTTTAATTTAAATTCTTTATTGTTTAAAGAATTACCTATGTCTCCTTTATCCCCCATTGACCTCTCCCCAGCCTTTCTCACCCCCTTGCACATGCCCTCACCCTCCTACTGTCTTTGTCCATGGGTTATGCTTATATGCATGCATACAAGTCCTTTGATTGATCTTTTACCACCTCCCCCACCCCTCCTTCCCTCTGAGGTTGGATGGTCTGTTCCATGCTTCTATGTCTCTGGATCTATTTTTGTTCATCAGTTTATGTTGTTCATTATATTTCACAAATGGGTGAGCTCATGTGATTTTCTGTAATGGGATTTTTAGTTTATTTACATCTTACTCCCTCTTTCTCTTGTACACATTTTGTCTTTTTACTAAATGTCAGTGTTTTTGGATATTTGTGAAGTAATTAGTTCAAGGTAGAAGGCACTAAAAGTGGGGAGAATAATTTCAGTCCATTTCCTCCAATATCTCAGCATTTCAGTGCCTGTTTAAAAGTATCAAGTGTCAAGTATTAGTAGGGAATTTTCTTAATGGTGCTTGAGAAAATTAAAAAGTATGTGAGACTATCTGTTATCTAGCATACTTCTGTACTTTAGAGGTATCCCTATATATACAAACCCATTAATGGGAAAAATTGTATGATATTAAAATAATGCAATTTATATTTTAGAATAAATTAAGCTGTTAAAGTTATTTAGATACAATGAGTACAAAATAAGTAAAACTAATTTGCAAATCTTAATGCAGATTTCAGTAGAGTTAGTGTCATAGATTGGTTGGCAGGTGATTTCTAAGCAGAAAGCACAGAAAAAAGACAAAGAAAAAGGATTTTTATTTCTTAAAGGACAATTGCTCCTCTGGTACTTTGGCAAAACTAGTATAATATTTTATGTTATATATATGTCATCAATCTGGGTAAGGAGTTAATCTTGATGACCAAATCATTAAAATGCAATAATATAGTTATCATAAAAAACATTTAAAGGAATCTTTATTCCATTTTGTGTATGTTATTCCAGAGTGAATTCTATTTTTTTCTAAACTCCCATATTCTCAACATAAGTTAACTTAAAATTAGTTAATGTAGACTTTAAATGAAAATTTAGAGATTTGTTTGTGACTTCAAGCCAAAATAAAAAGGCATTGACGCATTGTTATTCATAGTTGCCACTATTAAACACTCATGACACTTTGCCTGTATATATTTAACTCATCGTAAAAGAATTTATAGATGAGGAAATTGAGCTGAAAAGAAGCTAAGAAGCAATAGAGGTTTATTTGAACCAGGTCTGGGTGCTGCCGAGGTCAGGACTCCGATCCACATCCTACTGTATCTTACAGGACTTCAATATGTAATTAATTAAACTGAAAGTCATCAATCTTCAGACCTGATTTTTTAAATTTGAGGGCCAGAAAATTTGGCCTTGTTTTTATAAGTTTGATCCTACTGTATAACAAAAAATAATATGCATGAAAAATATGAGAACCTTTCCAATTTTAGTATGGAAAAGAAAGTGGGTTTGAAACTCTTTTCCATAAAGAAATAGTTTATCTAGTATTATTGCTACCATTCATTAGAAAGAGCATGAGAACTCCAAAACCTCCTGGTTTTTTGATTTGCAAATATTGAAATAAAATATTTACATGATTATATAAATGTTCCCACAGAAACTTGTAACAAAGTATTCACCTATATTTCTGGGATCAAATCAAGGATGTGTGTTTTTGTTTTACTTTCAGCAGCAGAAAGTTTTGCTTGTTTTTAAGGTTGAGACAGTATTCCAAAACACTAAATTACTATTTACTCATTGAATTATAACCTCATCAAGCTTCTAAAGGATCTTAGACTTCATGCCCAGGTACAGCCCATCTGGTCCTTGAAATTTCCCTCTTCATCACTCTTGTCTTCTCTTTCTCTTCACTTGTATGTCTCTTCCTCCTCACACTTCCTCATAAACTGTTTCCTATTATAAAAAATGATGAAAAACAAGTCTTGTGTTATTTTAATGTGGCTTTATCACTAAGTCCAGGGCATTCTTACTGTGTGACTTAACTATAGGCAGACAGCTGTTCTGAATTAGATAGAACGTTATTTTTTTCAGTGCAGTTGATTTGGGTCAAAGTTGTAAAAAATAAATCACAGATGTTTCAAATCCTGGACATCATAACTCTTTAGCACTTATTGTTTATACCATTCATTTGGAGCAAAGCATATGCTACCTTATATTTTAAATTATTTTTAGAACTCCCCTTCCCTGTATTTCATTATAAGCTTCAAAGCTGACATAGCTCAAGCTTTCTTGCAGGCCTTGTATCTAACCTTACACACAACATATGTTCCATATGTACTTGTTAATAACAGAATTCAAATCAATGACCATGTATTGAGTGCCTACTGTTGACTTAAATAAGAAAAAAAATAATAAGTTGTTTTTACATCAGAAGGATATTCACACCAATGTTTGAGGAGATTGTAGATATTTTGGAAGGAAAACACTTTAACTAAATCAAAGTTTCTGGAGAGTAGTGCTATAAGAAGGTGCAAGGTAGGACAAGAGAAAACTATTTACTTTCTCCAGATTTATAAAAACACTAGAGGCCCGGTGCATGAATTCGTGCACCAGTGGGGTCCCTCAGCCTGGCCTGCGGGATTGGGCTGAAACCAGCTCTCTGACATCCCCTGAAGGGTCCCAAATTGAGAGAGGACACAAGCCAGGCTGAGGGACCCCACTGGTGCACAATCAGGGCTGGGGAGGGATGCAGGAGGTTAGCCAGCCGGGGAGGGACCATGGGAGAGCTCCAGGGTGTGCCCAATCAGCTGGACCCCAGCAGCAAGCTAACCTACAGGTCAGAGTGTCTGCCCCCTGGTGGTCAGTGCATGTCATAGCAAGTGGTTGAGCGGCCTGAACATATCATTATCATATTATGCTTTGATTGGTTGAACGGTGGACCAGACAACTGGACACTTAGCATATTAGGCTTTCTTAATAATAAAAGCCCAGGATTGTAATGACCGCTCATGACCAAACGCTGACCATCCAGAAGTCAGCGCTAGGTTGCCCAGCTGCAAACCCAGGTGGCTGAGACCCAGAAAGTGAGTCAGTCTGATCTGCAACCTCAGTGGTAGCTATTGATCAGTGTACTTAACCTCTCTCTTTCTCTCCCTCTTTCTCTCTGATCTTCCCCAGCAGCCAGGCTTTTCTTTCTCTCCTGGCCTCCCTGGGCTGCTGTTAAGCCCTGCCTCTTTGATCAGGCCCAGAGATAGGCCTGGAGATGCTGACTGGCATAGAAACCGAACAATCAGAACCAAAGTTGAATGCTGTGGGGAACCAATGGCTGTCTAGGAGGCGGATGTTCTGATGCTGACTGGCATAGACACTGACCAATCAGAACCAAATATGAGTGCTAGGGGAGCCAATGGCTGCCTAGGTGGTGGAGCTTCTGACGCTGACTGGCATAGGAACCAACCAATGAGAACCAATAGGAACCAACCAATCAGAACCAAATTGGCCAGCAGAAGAGGGCAATTGGGGGCGACACCAGGCCTGCTGGGGAGGGCTGTTGGGGGCGAGATCATGATGGCAGGGGAGGATAGTTGGGGGGAATCAGGCTGGCAGGCAGAGGCAGTTAGGGGCAATCAGGCAGGCAGGTGAGCAGTTAGGAGCCAGTGGTCCCAGATTGTGAGAGGGATGTCTGACTGCCAGTTTAGGACTGATCCCTGGAGTCAGGCCTAAAATGGCAGTCAGACACCCTGCAAGGGGTCCCCAATTGGAGAGGTTGCAGGCTGAGTTGAGAGAACCCTCCTCCATGCATGAATTTCATGCACCAGGCCTCTAGTTATTATATAGGATAAATAAAGCATTACCATTTGTGATTTTTCTCAGAGGGAAAACATTCTTGTTGATTGACATTGAAGGGAGTGTATAGACAACATTAGTAATCATCTACTAGCAGGGATGTTTCCTGAGTAGGCAAAAAAGCAAAAAGGCCAAGATACTCAAAGTTAGGAAAGATCTAAACAAATGATCTGATTCAATTAGAACGCAATTAGTCTGAAGGTAAAAAGTGAAAAAGGAGCCTAAAATTTTTACTAGCATGTGATCATGGAAGGTGTGGTAGTAAGAAAAAATGGCCCCTGACAATGTTTTTACCTTAATCTCTAAGAGCCCATAAACATGAGAAAAAGAACTTTGTGGGATTAGACACATCTGTATTTGAGTTGTTTTGGTTATTTTTTAGCTCCACAACTTTCAGCTCATTTTTAACCTGTTACTACTTAGGTTTCTCATCTCCAAAATGGGATTAGTAATAATTTCTATCTAATGAGATGATGCAAGTTAAATGAGGTCATGTTGAGGCCCTGGCAAGGAAGCTCAGTTGGTTAGAGCAGTGGTAGGCAAACCGTGGCTCTCCAGCCACATGTGGCTCTTTGGCCCCTTGAGTGTTCTAACGCCACTTCTTCAAAATAGACTCACCCAGGCTGAAAACCGACTTCTGAGCATGGGCCATGAAGTTTCAATAGCACTGTAGCACATGGTGTTTTGTGGAAGAGCCAATGGATAGAGCCTCAGCCTGCAGACTGAAAGGTCCCAGGTTCAATTTCGGTTAAGGGCATGTACCTGGTTTGCGGGTACATCCCCAGTAGGGGGTGTGCAGGAGGCAGCTGATTGATGTCTCTCTCTCATCGATGTTTCTGGCTTTCTATCCCTCTCTCTTCCTCTCTGTAAAAAAATTAATAAAATATGTTAAAAAAAAATCCACATGTGGCTCGCGAGCCGCGGTTTGCCAACCACTGGGTTAGATCATGGGCCCAATATGCCAAGATTGTGGGTTCAGGTTTGATCCCCGGTCAGGGAACATACGAGAATCAACCAATGGCCCTGGCTGAGGTGGCTCAGTTGAGCATCCTCTTGTGCACTGAAAGGTTGCAGGTTCCATTCCCAGTCAGGGCATATGCCTGGGTTGTAGGAGGCAGCCAATTCATGTTTCCTCCTCTCACTTCAATGTTTTGCTCTCACATTGATGTTTCTCTCTCCCTCTCCCTTTCCCTTCCTCTTTCTCTAAAACATCAATAATGTATTTTTTTTAAAATAAATCAATAAAAAGAACTTTGTAGATGTGATTAGAAGTGTGAACCTTGAGATGGGCAGATTAATCTGGACTCTATGTGTGGGTATAATGTGATCACATAGAGGTGTGATACTCCTAGCCTTGAAAAAGAAGGAAGAGCCTTGAGCCCAGGCTGCCTGGTAAATACCTTGGCAAAGCCAATGATGCATATATTCCCATAAAGCTTCCAGAAAGGAGCACAGACCTGACACCTTGATTTAGCCCAGTGACAGCTATGTTGACTTCTGAGCCACAAAACTTTAAGTTGATAAACTTATAATGATTTAGGGCACTGACTTTATGGTAATTTAGTAATTTTGTTATAATAATAATAATAGAAGACTAACACAATGTCAAGTGTTGTTATGGGTTAAATTAATTTATTAGGTTACAGAAAGTTAATGTTTTGAACAAGACAGTGATACTGATTAATTTTATGCATATTAAGAAAATGAAATTGTTTCTGTTGTGTTTTTTTATTTATTTCTTAAAATATTTTTATTGATTTTTTCACAGAGAGGAAGGGAGAAGGATAGAGAGTTAGAAACATTGATGAGAGAGAAACATCGATCAGCTGCCTCCTGCACAACCCCTACTGGGGATGTGCCCACAACCCAGGTACATGCCCTTGACCGGAATCGAACCTGGGACCCTTCAGTCTGCAGGCTGACGCTCTATCCACTGAGCCAAACCAGTCAGGGCTGTTGTGTTTTTTTTTAAACATGGAATGCAAAATAATTAGATGTAGGAAAGTAGTTTAGAAGGAAATGGAAAAACAAAATTTATGTAGCCCTGGCCAGGTGGGTCCATTGGTTGGAGCATTATCCTGTGCACCCAAAGATTGGGGTTTCAGTCCCTGGTTAGAGCTCACATGGGAGGCAGCTGATTCATGTTTCTCTTCCTCCCGCCCTTCCTCCCTCCTCTCTTCTCCCTCAAAAAAATCAACAAAAACATCTTTGGATGACGATTTAAAAAAAAAAAAAGATTATATATATGAAACTGCCTAGCCTTAAATAGAAATTGGAAACTCTAATCTTCGTTGGATGAGAAAATACATATTTAACATAATTTATAACTGCTGAATTGTAATTAATTTTAAATGTAAAAATACCTTTATTCCCTATTTAATTATAGTATTTCCAAATATATTGTCAAATTAAATGTTTAGAGTGACCACTCATATAATTACAATCTAGGTTTTATCATTGGTACTACTGTGCATATGTTATCATGCATCTCTTCATTTATTCATCTTTCTGTCTAGCCATTAATTCATGCTTTATTTAATACATTTCAAAGAAAACTGCAAAATTCATAGAATTTACCCTAAACTATCATTTTAATTATTGTTAGCTGCAGTTACGTATTTGCTTTAATATTTTTCTTTAATGTAAATTTACATAAAGCAAAATGCATAAATTGTAATTGCTTATTTAACCGTTTACAAATGCTTATAACCTGCAACTTAAAACTTCATCAATATTTCAACTGTATAAATATATCACAGTTTAAGTCATTTCCTATTGGACTGAACACTTGGTTGGGTCTAGTTTTTGTCTGTTATGAATGAAAGTTTCTGTAAATGTTCTTGTAAAAATACTTTGTAAACATATTTTTCAATATTCAGGCTTTCTCTGGATCATTTTGTAGAGGTAGTTTAAATTTATTTTTAAAAAAAAAGACACTGGGCCAAAGTGCTCTCACTATGTTATGCTCTCATGATAGTACAAGTAACTACAATGATGATAGTTACAGTTGCCCCACATCATCTCCAAAACTGGATACTCTCAGTTTTTTAATTTTAGACATGTTAGTGAGTGTATAGGATACCATTTTGTAATGTTAAAGTTTATTTCCCTGATGAATAATACTGTTAAACAGTTTTGTTTTTCTGGTTACTTATATATCTTCTTTAGTTAAATTTCTATCCAATTTTGCATTTTTTACTGGATTATTTGTCTTTCTTATTGAGTTGTAAAAGTGTTTTATATATTTTTTATAACAGTCCTTTGTCAGGTATCTGTTTTAAGAATCTCCCATGTTGGCCCCGCCAGCCTGGCTTAGTGGTTGAGTATCGACCTATGGACCAGTAGGTCATGGTTTGATTCCTGGTCAGGCCATATACCGGGTTGCGGGCTCAGTCCCCAGTGTGGGACGTGCAGGAGGCAGCCAATTAATGATTCTCTCATCACTTATGTTTCTATCTCTCTTCCTCTCTCCCTCTCCCTTCCTCTCTGAAATCAATTAAAAAAAAGAAAAAGAATCTTCCAAAGTATAACTTGCCTGTTCATTTTTTTAATGTTGTAAAAGTTTATCTAAAAATAATAGGCACACCCAAGTATTCCAGGACTATTTGTTGAAAAGCCTTCTCTTCCCAATTTATTTTCTTTGAAACCCCATTTATTAAAAATGAAATGATGATAGAAATGTACATCTATGTCTGCGTCATTTGTTTCTCTAGCTATTTTTGGGTATATAATATTAACGATAATCACCACGCTGTACATTACATTCCCCAGAACTTATCTGACTTATAACTTGAAGTTAGTAAACTTTGATCATTTTCCCACTCCCCAAGCCCCAGCCCCTGACAACCACCATTCTACTCTCAATTTCTAGGCGTTTGTAAAAATTGTACAGATAAGTGATATACAGTCTTTCTTTCTCTGACTTATTTCACTTAGCAATAAGCCTTCAAGGTCTAACCATGTTGCCACACATGGCAGAATTTCCTTCTTTCTCATAGTCGAATAATATTCCTGTGCATATACTATGTTTTCTTTATTTGCTCATCTGTTGATGGACACTTGGGTTGTTTCCAAATCTTGGCTATCATGAGTAATGCTGCAGTGAACATGCGTGTGCATATGTGTTTTTGAGATTCTGTTTTGATTTCCTTTGGATATATAAGAAAGAGTTGGATTGATGGATTATATTTTAGTTCTATTTTGCATCTCCTGAGACACTTTCATACTGCTTTCATTAGTGACTAAACAAATTTACATTTACATCAACAGTACAAAAGGGCTACCTTTTCTGCACATCCTCCTCCATACTTAACTTCTTTTCTTCTTGATGATAGCCATTCTGACAGATATGAAGTGATACCTAATTGTGATTTTGATTTGCATTTCCCTGATGATTAATGATGTTGAGCACCTTTTCATGTAGTTTTTGGCCATTTCAATGGTTTCTTTAGAAAAGTATTACACAGGTCTTCTGCCCAATATTTACTTGGAAAATTTTATTTTTATTTCTTTATTTATTGCTATTGAGTTGCATGGCTTCTTTATATATTTTGGATATTAACCCCTATAAGATAGATGATTTGCAAATATTTTCTCATATTCTGTAGGTAGGTTGCCATTTCATTTTGTTGATTACTTTTCTGTGCTAGTTCATGTTAGTTTGTGCTAGGTCATGTTAGGTTAATGAAGTATCACTTATTCTTGTTTTGTTTTTGGTGTCATCCAAAAAATATTATTGCCAATGCCATGATATTGTATTGGAACATTTTCTTTTGGAGTTTCAAGATTTTGATTCTACATTTGCCTTTAAGCTATTTCTAGTTAATTTTTGTGAGTAGTGTCATATGGGG
Organism: Corynorhinus townsendii; assembly: GCA_026230045.1. NCBI lineage: Eukaryota > Metazoa > Chordata > Mammalia > Chiroptera > Vespertilionidae > Corynorhinus > Corynorhinus townsendii. The sequence continues at coordinate 59,525,807 of JAPDVU010000008.1, read as the reverse complement.
TTCTAAAGTCTTTTGTATACATATGGTTTTCCAAGTTTCCTAGCACCATTTGTTAAATAGACTATTTTTTTCATTGATTACTCATGACACCCTTGTTGACTATGTACTTAAGGGTTTATTTCTAGGATCTCAATTCTGTTCCATTGGTCTATGTGTCTATTTGTACCATACTGTTTTGATTGCTATAGCTCTGCAATGTAGTTTTATATCACTAAGTGTAATCTTTCTGGCTTTGTTCCTCTTTTGTAGGATTCCTCAGGTATTCAGAATCTTTTTTGACAATACAAATTTTGGGACATTTTTCTGTTCCTGTGAAAATGCCTTTGGGATTTTGATTGGGATTGCATTGAATCTATAGATGGCTTTGGGTAGTATGGGCGTTTTAACAACAGTACTTTTTCTAACCCTTTCACATGTGATATCTTTCCATTTGCTTGTGTCTTATTCATTTTCCTTCATCTAAGTTTTATAGTTTTTATTTTCTAGATATTTCACTTCCTTGGTTAAATTCATTCATAAATATTTTATTGTTTTTGATGCTATTGTGAATGGGATTGTTTTCTTAATTGGAATTACTTTATTTTTTCAATGTATTATTGATAATGTATACAATTGCAACTGAGTTTTGTATGTTGATTTTTATTTTTTTTAAACCCTGGAACTATACTGAATTCAGTGTTTATTTCTTAACAGTTTTTTTGATGGAATCTTTAGGATTTGCTATTTATAATATTATAACACCTGCAAATTAGGACACTTTTATACTTTTCTTTTTAAATTGGATGTCTTTTTTTTCTTACCTGATAAGACTGGAAGTCCTAGCCAGAGCAATATTGAATAGTAGTGTTAGTGTAGGAACTCTTTTCTTCTTATTCCTGATCTTAAAGGAAAACTTCTAATCTTTCACCATTGAGTACTAGTATTTTATCTGAGAGCTTCTTATGTATGACCTTTAATATGTTGCAGTATGTTTCTTTTATATCCAGGTTATTGAGAATTTTTGTCATTAAAGTATATTGACTTTTGTCAAATGCGTGTTCTATATCTACTGAGATGATTATATTTTTATCCTTTATTTTGTTGATGTGGTACATCATATTGATTTTCATATATGTTGAACCATTCTTGCATCCTACTTAATCATAGAGCATGATCATTTTAATGTGCTATTGAATTTAGTTTATTAATATCTTGTTTGAGAATTCTTGCATCTAGGTCCATCAGCCATATCAGTCTGTAATATTCTTGTAGTGTCCTTATCTGGCCATGATATCAGGGTAATGCTGTTTGGAAGTATTCACTCTTCTATTTTGTGGAGTAATTTGAGAAGCATTAAAATTGTCTTCTTATAAATGCTTGATAGAATTCACCCATAAAGCCATCTGATGCTGGGCTTTTCTTTGTTGAAAGTTTGGAAATTACTGACTCAACCTCCTTACTCATGATTGTTTTGTTCAATTTTCTTTTTTTCCCATTATTTAATCTTAGAAAATTCTGTTTCTAGGAATTTACCCATTTCTTCTAAGTTATTCAGTTTATTGGTGTCCCACTTGCATGAAATATCTTCTTCCCTTCACTTAGCTGAAGTAAAAGCAAGTCTCTTGTAGATGGCATATAGTTGGTTTGGGTTTTTTGTTTGTTTGGGTTTTCTAACAGTTTTTTTTTTTTAGTTCACTCAGTTGTACTTTACTCTTTGGAGAACTTAATTCATTTACATTCAGAGTAATAAAGGTGTGTGTTTTTTCCTTGTTTACTTCATTCTTTTTCAAAGTTTCTATTTTCAATCTCAGATTATATTCTCTTGCTGCCTTCCTTTATAAATTGGTGATTTTCCATAGTGATAATGCTTTCTCCTCTCTTTATCTTTTATGAATCTACTATAGTTCAATCATTGTGGTAATCGTGAGATTGACATAAAACATAATAGATGTACACTGGTCAATTAATTGCAATTGTATAAAAACATTCTACCCTTTTACTCCCCCTCTTTTATATTTTTGCTGTCATAATTTAACTCTTTTATATTATGTATTAAGTAACTGTAGTTGTAGTTATTTTTAATACTCTTTTCTTTAACTCTTTCACCAGAGTTGAGTGTTTAGCACTCTACCATATTACATCATAAGAATATTCTGAATTTGTTCATATAATTACCTATACCAGTATATTGATTATTTTGTTATGTTTTATTTAACAACTAGAGGCCAGGTGCATGAAAATTTATGCACTGGTGGTGGTAAGGGTGTCTCTCAGGCCGGCCTGCGCCCTCTCCCAGTCCAGGAGCCCTCGCTCCTTACCACCTGCTTGCTCGTTGCTCCTTAAGGCTCATCTTGCTGCTCTTTAGAGCTGCCTCAGAGGCAGGAGAGACTCCCGCCACCGCTGCTGCACTTGCCAGCCCTGAGCCCGGCTTCTGGCTGAGCAGCACTCCCCCTGTGGGAGCGCACTGACCACCAGGGGGCAGCTCCTACATTGAGCATCTTCCCCCTGGTGGTCAGTGCATGTCATAGCAACTGGTCGTTCTGCTGTTCAGTTGATTTGCACATTAAGCTTCTATTATATAGGATTAACAAACTTTTATTTCAGCTTTAAGAACTATTTTTAGCATTTCTTGTAAGGTAGGTCTGATAGTGATGAATTCCCTAAGCATTTTTTATTTTTAATCTGGGGAAGTATGTCTCCTTTACTCCTCAAGGACGATACTCCAAGATTGTGTTCATGCTGCTCTTTCCCCCCCCTCCGCCCCCCCCTCCCACTACCCCCCTTTCACCACTTAATATATTGTCCCTCTCTCTCCTGGACTGTAAGGTTTTTGTTGGGAATTTCACTGATAGTCTTTTGAAGGTTACAAGCCCTTATTTTCCCTTATTACTCTTAAGATTCTCCTTGTCTTTAAATTTTGACAGTTTTATTATGTATCTTGGAGACAATATTTTTAAAGTAATTTTTTTGTTTTGTTGGTGATTGAAATTGCATATTTAAATCTTTCCCTGGATTTGGGAAGTTCTTCGTCATTGTTTCTTTAAATAAGTTTTCTGCCACCTTCTCTTCTGGGACACAGATAATTTGAAATTTGAAAATTGATTTTTTTTATGTTATCCTATAGATCATGTGGACTTTCTTTGCATTTTAAATTTATTTTTCTTTATTCTTCTTTGTGTAAATACTTTCAACACTCCTGTTTTTAATCTCACAGATTCGGTCTCCTGCTTGATCACATCTTTTGTTGATGCTGTTGCAGTTTTCATGTCATTGTTTCTTCAGCTCCAGAAAATGCATTTGGTTCCTTTTATGATCTCTATATCTTTGTTAAACTTCTCATTTTGATCATGTATTGTCTTTCTGATTTTATCAAATTATATCTATGTTTTCTTGTAGCTCATTGAATTTCCTTAAAATAGCTGTTTTGAATTCTTTGTTAGGTAAATCACACATCTCCTAGTCTTTGGGATCAGTTGCTGCTTGATTTTAACCCTTTTTGTCATATTTCTCTGATTTTTAAAAGTTATTTCGAAGATGTTTTTGAAGTCCTGCATTTCTGTATTTATATATGAAGTACCAGCCACCTCCTGTATCAAAATATCAGTCTTTACTGACTTTGGGAGAGAAATACTTTCCAAAGACTTAGTAGGGATTTTGAGGCCTTCTCTGTCCTTCTGTGGACATAATGGCCTTTCAGTCATTTAGCCCATTATTGAGTACACTGGATGGAATGAGCTACATGAGCCCCTTTGGCAGTATATGGGTGGAGAAGCAAGGCACTTGCTCATGCATTCTTCCTCATGCATTCTCAGAATCTGTGAGATTAAAAACAGGCAGAAACCACAGGCCAAGGATGCTCTCCCTTGGCCCTAAGCTGCCCCCTATTGGAGGAAGTGTGATGCATCTATAGTCAAACTATTTCTCTTTCCTCTTGCGCATCCAAACTCTATGTATTATCATTATTATTGTTATTCTTTGCTTGAATTGTGTGCTAGAACCTTTCCTCTGGAAATGTGGTCTTCCACCAAGGCTCCTTTCATGTGAGTGATTGACTAAGTCAGTGTATTACAGGGGGTCCTGGACCAAAGGCAAAAGAGGCTGCATGTGGCCCTAACCAGTTTGGCTTGGTGGATAGAGCATTGGCCTGCGGACTGAAGGGTCCCAGGTTTGATTCTAGTTAAGGGCATGTATATTAGTTGGGGGCACATCTCCAGTAGGAGGTGTGCAGAGGCAGCTGATCGATGTTTCTCTATCATCGAAGTTTCTAATTCTCTATCCCTCTCCCTTCCTCTCTGTAAAAAAATCAATAAAATATATTTTAAAAAAATAAAAAAGAGGGGGTGCATGTGGACCACAGCCTGTCTGCGCCAAGAGTTCCTCCGGTTCCTTGGTGGATGGTGCTGAATCCCATAGCTTCCTCAAAGGCTCTTGTCTGTGGATGGAAGCCAAATATTTATTGTTGTGAGGGGACACACTAACAGTATCTATGCCACCATGATGCTGATATTACCTATGCATTTTATCTTATTTGTCAAATTTATTGGTATAAAATTATCCACAGTATTATTATTGTATTCTCTTAAAATCTGCCAGATCTGGAGTGATAATTTTTTCACCCATAACTTTCCATAGCCTCTTTGTAGTGTGCAATGTACTATTTAAATACGTAATCTATACATATAAATGGCTAATATGCAAAGTGTCCCCTCAAGGAGTTCAACCAGAAGACTGGAGTTCGATTACTCACCATGATGTGTGCTGACCACCAAAGGGGTGGCATGGAATGAAGGAAGGCCCCAGCCAGCAGTTGGAAGGCCCTGATTGGCCCTGATCAACCCTGATCACTGGCCAGGCCTAGGGACCCTACCCATGCACAAATTTCGTGCACCGGGCCTCTATTAACTATTAACAATATAAACATAAATCTCCATCTACTGTTCTCATTCTTTGTACTAAATCTAGGTCTCTTATACCAACATACATTATAAATAAGAAAATACACAACCCTTTTTGAATGAAACATCTCTATGCATTTTAAAGAGCTAAGGAAGAAAAAAAAAGTTTACCTAAGTATTTACCATTTCTTATGCTCCTCATTTCCAGCCTGAGGAACTTCATTTATAATATCCTATAGTGCCTGTCCCAATGGAAATGAACTCTCCATTAACTTTTATTTGAAAATTAATGTATTCAGTTTTCAGTGTCAGTAAATATGTTTGTGCATATGAAATTATTGTTTGAAAATTGATCTCTCCCACCACTTTAATGATTTCCCAATGCCTTCTAAACTTTATATATATATTTCTTATAAAGTCAGCATTCATTAAAAAAGGTTTCCCCTCTATGAAGATACATCATTCTTTTGCAGGCTCTTTCAACAACACCCTTCTTGATTCCTTTTTCTATATGTCACTGCCGTTTTGACTGCTTGCTTTTGTTCACAGTATTGTCCATCCCCTTCTAGACTTTATAGTTGTTATCTGGTACAGGTACAGGTCTGGTAGGAACTACTCAGCCATACTGGAAGCAGGACTCCAAGGTATGACTTTTAAAATATAAATAAATCACCAACATCTTTAAGTTTGTCGAATGAAATTCAAACTAACTATGATTCATTTTGTACTACCACTGGCTTCACTGATCTGGAAATACAGCAATTTCATACTCAATATAAAATAAATGATAATATAAAGAAACTAGTGATTTCCTCTGAGAGGCTTTACTTTTCATAAAGGCAGTTTGGGGCCATCTTAAGTAATGGTATCATTTTATTTTAATGGCAGAATTTTAGCACTCTTTCCTTCTCCAATTCCAAAAGACTTATGGCATCTCTCATTTTATGAAGAAGAAACTAAGGCCAAGAGAAGAAAATTTAATAATAAGTCCAATGGAAAGGAACTCTCCACTTACAAAACATCTGTGTCAATTTAAGAATTATTTAAAGAGCACCTTTTCTAAGAGTAGTATACAAGAGTTAAAATTTTTATGGTCTCCTTCTCAGAGATTGATATTTTAGTAGTTGAAGGGTGACAGACATATACTGAAATATTTTTAATTTACCAGGTGACTGCTATGCAAATGATAAACACAGAAAACTATGAAAACACATATAGATGAGACATGAAACCCAAAATGGTAAGGGCAACATAGTGTCAGTCATTTAGGTCTTACTCCAGCAGAAGATAAAAGCTGAATCTTAAAGAGTTTATTGTGAGTTAGCTCACTTCATCCAGGCCATTGTTCCAGTATCTCAGAGACCTTTCCTAACTATAGTAAAGTTGTAATTCCCTTTCTGGTCCTCCTTTGGTCTTCTCCCTTTTTACTTTTTTAAAAACATGTTTTCATTGATTTCAGAGAGGAAAGGAGAGGGAGAGAGAGAGAAACATCAATGATGAGAATCATTGACCGGCTGCCTCTCACACGCCCCCCTACTGGGGATCGAGCAAGCAACCCAGGCATGTGCCCTGACCAGAATTGAACCATCATCTCCTGGTTCACAGGTCTCTTGGTACATTTGCTATATAAATGCACCTGATAAATGCTTTAAGTGATAAATAGAAAACTAAACTTGACTATTTTTTAAGGCTATGTAATATAGCACCAGAATGCTATACTAAAATGTTTGGAAGTTGTTCTGATTGTGATGGAGAATTATCAGAAAGAGAAAAAAATAACATTTTGCATGAATCATAGTAATGAGTGTGGAATAATAGATCTAAGGGGCAAACATTGAGTTTGTCTCCCCACTTTGTTCTTTTCCTTCAATATCATGTTGGGTATTCTGTGTCTGTTGTCTTAATTTGTAGATATCTATAAAGTAATTCTTGCAGTTGTTATTCATAGTCATTATACAGGAACCTTGTGGATGTGGTGATAAGGTGTGGGTGAGGGGCAGCTTTCTATAATCTTATGATTAAATCTTTTAGTGGACCTATGTCTTGGGCTGTGATCTTCACAAGTGTTTCCCCAGTGGATATAGCATTTCCTCCCGTTTTCCTAACTCCCTTTATAGCTGCAGCATTTCCAATTTATTTTCTTGAAGACCTAATCATTAACTATGATTTTCAACCTCCTTTGAGTTAAAAATCTAGAGGGGACTAGAGAGGGGAAGAATGACCTTTCTCCAGTGGGAGAAAACAATGTTAGTCTTTTCCCCCTTAGAGTTGGCCTTTGGTATGGAAAAAGCTTGGGGCATAATTCACCATGATTACTCTTCACTCCACTTTCTAGCTTCATGAAGAAATGTGTTCTGCTTCTTTAACATTTAAACCTGTTGGGGATTCTGGTGCTAATGCCCACAAATGTTGGGAGTACCCCTAAGACTGCATACTAGTCCACACTTAGTTCAGTGTGGGAACTTGTCAAAATGACCATTTTGATAGCTGTTCATTGCTTTGGAGCAGGGGTCCTCAAACTACGGCTCGTGGGCCACATGCAGCCCGCCGAGAACATTTATCCGGCCCGCCAGGTGCCACTGCCTGTCCTGCTTAACAGCCAACTCGTCCCGGGCCCGCAGTGTGCATAGGAATTTGTTCATAGTTTTTTTTTTTTGTTTTTTTTTTAACTATAGTCCAGCCCTCCAACGGTCTGAGGGACAGTGAACTGGCCCCCTGTTTAAAAAGTTTGAGAACCCCTGCGAGGCTTCTGGTCCAGGTAAACAGGTCTTGGTTGTGACCCTCTGCGCATGCCTAACTCTCTAGATTTCAAGGTAGCAATTTTCCCTGTGACCTCAATTCTCTGATGGGCCCACAAAAAGTATGTTTTTCAGTTTTGTAGTTTTTTCTTGTTAAAGATGAGAGTGAAGACTTCTAAGCAATTGTCTCATTGAAGTGGAAGTCCTTGTTCATTACTGTTTACTCAAATGTCTTTTATCTTTTAAACAATGATTAAAATATCCCCACTTTGAAATCCTATATCATCCACAAGCTGTAGCCTTTGTCTACCTTTAAAGTAATATTTGCATACATTTACATGTGTATATATGGATTTATGCTACATACCTCTTGAGTCATGAGGATACTAAAAATAATTGCATGCATTCAAATGCCTTTCTTACAGTGATATAAACACCCAAAATTTTGAGTGTCATAGGAAAAAGTGAACTTTCTTTTCCCCCATAGACTATTATTTCGTGTTTACCACTTATCACTTGTGATGTGTGAAATTAGTGCCTTTCATGCAGGGTTGCTGTGAAAATATCTGATACAATCTAAGAAAAGTGCCTTGGCAGGACTCAACTAAATCTAACTCTGTTTAGGAATTAAGATCCCTGTCAATTGACAGGACAATTGCTTTAATTGAGGTGCTGACAGGACAGCATGACTACAGAAGGCATTATGCTTCACTTTGCCTGCTAATGTTAAGAAGGGTAACAAAAAGGATGTAGAATTCTTAAATTTGTGATGTACCTAAGATGACTATGAGTCTGCCAAGTAGATACTCCTGGAAAAGGCATCCCTTGAAGGGAAACCTCATGGACACACAATGCTTTAGGATTTTAGTAACATTTTGGCATCTCTAAAATGCTAAGTAAAAATTGTAAAGTGATCACAGAATAAAGCTACATAGGAAACAGAAGCTAATCATGGCAGAATTCTACTTTAAATGAGTTTAGATTTTGTTGAAAGATATGGAGCATTTTTGTAGTAGAAGAGTGACACTATCTGATTTAAATATTAATTCCTATTATATACCAGAATTGGATTTTCTTCTTTGCTAACCAGGCACCTCAGAGGAGATCCAGAAGACAACAAAATAGAGACCGATAACCAATCAAAAATGAGATTTAAGAATAATGTAGATGAATTTTGCACTAATAATAGTTCTTGAACTGTGAGCTTTAGTTGCATGACTTCCCTAAAGTTTAATTCTTGCTTATAGAAATGGGGAATGTACCGTGTAGTGTGCCTCAAAGATTTGTCATGAGACATAAGCAAACAATGTACATGGAAGGATCCTGGTCAAGTGCCTAGCACAATATAGCTTCTTCCTTGTTGGTGTCATTCATAAAAGCTAAAATGTAGCAAAAAAACCCAACACAGAAATAGAAGTTGCTTGATCTTTCTTGCTAGTTACTAAAGCTACAACTCCCAATTTTCCTATTTGGCCATTATTATTATATTCCTTTATTTTTATCTTCATATCATTCTGGTGTTTTCTAAACCTTATTATAAAAATTCTCTAGAATTTTTCTAGATTTTACATAAGATCACCTGGTGTCTGAAATCAAAAGAGCAAGATAATTTTTTGATGGCTTTATGTTTTATTGATCTTTGCTCTAGTTTTTCTGGAAAACCATTATACCTTGCAGAAGTACTTAGTCTCTTTTAATGGCCATACTTGATACATCTTTCCTACCTTGACTGCCTTCCTTAGTTCCTTTTTCCTTTCCTTATCTTTCAATCACAGATATCAAGTTACAGCTCTAGGCTACCCATAGAGGTAGGTTGTAGGAAAAAAACACACACACATGTGACTGACAATTTAATGAAGTAGAAAAGCAATGCAAACGAAATTAAAATGAATAAAAATATTTGGAAATTAGTCCACTACAATATAGTAAGGCTTTTGGTATATGCAATACAATGCCCCCAAAATAGAAGCAAAAAATCTTTTGTTGAGCTCCTCCTGTTAGCTAAGCTAAGTGCCACTTATTTAATTCATGTAATCTTTATATATAACTCTATGGCATAATGATCCCAGAGTAAGAAGGTGTCTGAGGTAATAGAGCTTCTTGAGCATAGATAGCTATGATTTTCTTAGCTTTGCGTCTATCTCTCTGCATAACAGTGTTCATGGGACACAGTAGCCCTCACACAAAGTTCTTATTTTCTGAGTGAATGCATTGAAAGCCATAGGTTTTCAATGCCAAAAGTATAGAAAGCCTACAAGCCATGGTTCACTTTGCTTTAGGATTAGGAGAAATGTGGTCAAAGGAGAACTGAGACAAAAAGCTTCCTTGTAGTAGCTGACTCTTGACCTGGAACTTTAGTACGCAAATGTTTGCCTAAAAATAGGCTCCTTATTGCAAACCTATCTTAAAAAACACTCCACTTTTTTATTACCCACTAAACAAAGGTATATATTTATATAATTCAGCTATTTCAACAGATTATTTGGCTCTCTAAATGATTTTGAAACATTTTTTTAAATGATCTGTAACTTTAAAGCAACAGTGTCTTTGTTTCTGACTGTCCAAAAATTCCCCCTTTTCCTTTGAAAGTTGATTTCTTTTCAAATAATCATTTTCAGATCAAGTACTTCCTCTCTTCTCATTAGAACTTGCAGCACAATTCTTGTAAAAAAAATGTATTGTAATATGTGCTTTGAAACATAAGCAGACTTGTTTATTAATATAATTTTCTTTTAAAAATATACTTAGGCCCAATGCAGAATGTTGCTGAAGGCAACAGTGGGGGCCCTGGTGGCAGCTGCTCAGTTGATGGCAGCGGGAGGGGGTGCTGCCGCAACAGCCACACCCATGGGTGGTATGAAATGGTGGATTCTGTGGAGCTGAGGAATATGGTTTCTAGTTTTAGGTTTCTGAACTACAATGAACAGCCACTGCTGCTAGGCTTCGCTGGGCGGAATAAAAGCGGATGCAAGCATGACCTCCTGATAAGGGCAATGCATTTCTTGAAGAGCAGCTATAGCCTGGCGGTTCAAATTAAAATTTGAGAATTGCATAGACACCGGTACCCACGAACTCCTGAAGGACCTTCTGATTTATCCATGTTCAGGTCTTCAGTTTTCAGTTTTGATGGTAGCTCATCACCTGTAGAACCTGACTTGGCTGTGGCTGGAATCCACAGGTTGTCTTCCACTTCTGTGACATCTCGCACTCACCATCCCTCCCTGTTGGTTCTGTGTTGCTTCAAGACACTAAGCCCATGCTTGAGATGCAGCGGCCATGTCCTCCAATCCCTCCTGCTCATCCTGATGTGAAATTAAAAAACTTGCCCTTTTATGATGTGCTTGATGTTCTCATCGAGCCCACGAGTTTAGTTCAAAGAAGTATTGAACGGTCTCAAGAGGAGTTGTTTAGTTTTACTCTGACCCCTCAACAGGTTCTAGAGATATGCATATCCGGGGCTCGTTTGCCAGATGGTGGGAAGGATTATAGAGTCCAAGTTCAGCTGAGACTTTGCTTGGCAGAGACAAGTTGCCCTCAAAAAGATGGCTACTTTAAGATTCTAGCTATAACAGTAAATGGGGAGCTTGTTCCTTCATCTCAGTACTCACCACCAGGACCACTTCCTAATGCAACGATTCAACAGAGGTGCCCTGGATACACTGTGAATATTACATCTTTAGTTAGGTTATCTTCAGCTGTGCCAAACCAGATTTCCATCTCTTGGGCATCAAACGTGGGGACGAATTCCTCCATGTCTGCATATCTTGTACAACAGCTCACATCAGCCATGTTATTACAAAGATTAAAAATGAAAGGTATTAGAAACCCTGATCATTCTAGAGCACTAATTAAAGAAATATTTGCTGCAGATCTTGAAAGTGAAATTGTTATAACTGACCTTGTGGTATCCTTGATGTGCCCGTTAGGGAAAATGAGGTTGACAAACCCATGCCGAGCAGAGGCTTGTATACATCTACAGTGTTTTGATGCTGCCTTATATCTGCAAATGAATGAGAAGAATTCCACCTGGGTATGTCCAGTGTGTACAAAAGAAGCTGCCTATGAAAACTTAATTTTAGATGGGCTTTTAATGGAAATTCTCAATCAGTGTTCCAATATAGATATGATCAGATTCCAAGAAGATGGCTCTTGGTATCCACTGAGACCAAAGAAAGAAGCCAAGAAAGTATTCAGCCAACAGGATACAGAAATAGAGAGTTCAGGTGTCCTCCTCCTCCCTAAGAATTGTTCATTGATTTTAGCCCCCACTAATCATACAACAGTGATAGTAGCCTCCAGTAAGCATAGTTCAGAGATTCCAGCCAGTCAGGCAAGGAAGAAGAAAATGGATGTGATTGACCTAGCAACAGAAGAGGAAGGCCCCCCTGCCAAAAGGAAGTGAATCTTTATGTCAGTAACACAAAGCAGCCCCACCAAAGCGGTTCTCCTGTATCAGCCATCTTCTGTAAGGTTGCACCATGTGACTTTGGTTGATCCTGCTGCTATTCCACCTTCATTGGTACCATTCCATCACATGCCAATCTCAAGCATGTCATCAGATTTGCCAGGGGAACTAAGAAGTGATAGTAATAATGAACTGCAGCTCAGAACATTTTCTGGTACTGTGCAACAGTGAATTCAAAATTTATGGAATGGAAACAGCTTGATTATTTCAAAAAATATGACTGCCTTTTTATTACTAGTGATGTATTGTCAGGTGCAAATGGTGCTCAAAAGTTGTCATTAAAATTTGAAAGTGTTAAACATTTACATATTTAATCATGTAGCAATCATATTTTGTTAAAGTTCATGGCTCAAGTAAGGAAAATGTGTTATTAATAAGACATTTAGAGTCAGTTTCATATAAAGACACATTTAAAATCTAAACGCAACAATTTTAACTGTTAATAGAACATTTAGAATGTACAATCAGAATTTTTAACACAATCTACTTTTTAGTTAAAAATAATTGACCACATTTTCAACCATGAAACACTTAGGAGAGCATAAATATATATCAATATAACCTATTGTTTCAATTTGAACTTATGGTGAAATAATCAGCATTTTGCTAAACTTATAAAACAAGTAACATTAATCACTATTTATGAAACTTCAACTATTTCATATGAGTTTTAATAGCCTACTTAAAATGTAAAAGGCAAGAATTTGATAATGAAGGTTATTGAAAGGAATAACATCTGATAATACCATATCAAATTTTAGAGATAATATTTGAGAAAAAGCTGTTTCAGTGAGAAATATTTATACTAGAACATTATTGGATTTTGTATAGATGGCATCTGTGTAATGTTGGGGAGACAGAGTAGAACTTCAACCAAAAGTTTAGAAAACTTCTAGGTATTGTATTATGCATTACATAATTCACCATATTCATTGATACCTGAATGAGGTGTCAAAAGATAAAGATCAAGTTAATCTCTTAAGTCAACATGAAATAATAAAGAATTACAGTGTATCTAAAGAGCTGAGAATTGAAACGATGAAAATAGGAAGAGTCTTTGCACCTCAGTGGACAGCCTTCAGTCCGGGAGCTGTAAAACAACAGTTTGAAAATTACATCAAGCCGGTGTTTATTTAAATTGAAGTTATAAAATGGGAATAGTTTAAACACTTAGAAAATGAGCAGTTTTGAATGATTTGGCTTCAATACAAATATTCTAACAGAGAGAGCAATACTTTCTCAGTTTAGAAAAGTGTTTGTTATTCAAGTATTCAGGTGGACTGACTGATTCAGAAAACATTAAAAGTAATTGGACATGTGAAATTAATAAACTATAAAAGCAGCAGGTGTTACAAAAAGAAAAATGTTACTCCATTTGAAGCAAAATAAGATTAAGCCGATTAATTAAATGACATGCCAATAAAGTATTTTTGTGACTGAGTCAATAATGGAGATGGTGGATCTCAGAAGATATTAATAAGGGTTAGACAAATTTTAAACTAAGTGTTCAACAGAAGCAGAGAAAGGATTTACTGAACAAGATCATTCATATGAAAAGAAACTCTGCTTATGGAGATACGTCACCTACTGATGACCAGTTTAACAGGGAAGTTGGAAAAGTTTGTTACGATTCCCTTTGTCCATTGTTGGCTCAAACCCTGCTGTATCATATAGCTCGTGACAGATGTGCAAAATGAAAAAAGTCATATCAGCAGTTTTTTTTATATGATTTATAAATGGAATGATTTTTTTAAAATGATTGGTGCTATAGCTTTTATCACTTGATAAGCATTTTAAGCATAGCTTCTTTAGAGATTATAAGGGACTAAATATACTTTAAATTTTGAATTTTGAATTAATCATTCTGGTTATTAATATATTTTAAATATCATTCCCACTAATATTCTATATTTTGAGTAACTGTGTAGTATCAGACTTTTACTCTGTTTGATTGTTATTTAAGGTGACAATGAATGACAGCAAATAACAATTTATAGAATTAAATAGACCTGTCTTAACGAACTATACTTAGTATTTTTTGTTGTTTTTAATGTTTTGAAATCTAGTCAAACAGGGAAGAATAGGGGAACTGACTTAGAATTGCATTGCTAGACTTTTCAGGCATGACATTTTGAATGATTTATTGTTGTAACTCTAATGCTTTGAAATGATGCACTGGGCAACCTTTCCTGTTACTAAAACTTAATTGGTAAATCTCACATCTTTGGTTTAGAACATTGCATTGGCTTATAACCCAGTAAGCCTTGATAAGGTTTAGCTTGTAAGTGAGCAGAAATCGCCAAGTGGTTGCTTTGTGCAGAGCATGGAACTGTATGCCCTGCTTTTGATGTGGTATTTTAGATGAAGCTCAATGTGTTGTATTTCTAAGAAAACAAATGTGACGTATCTTAAAAAAATAAAAATATATTTAGCCTGCCCTTATTATATTGTCCATTTAATCATTCTCCTAAATAGCAAAGATTTGCCCAAAAGTCTTCTAAAATTCAAACATTAAATATCGTAGACAGCTGAATTATTGGGCTCTGATATCTGTCAAAAATTGCATTTATTTCTTCATCTTCAGATGGAAGTATTGAATTACCTGACTCCTAAAACAGTTCTGTAAAAGATAAGACTTTACCATCTTTACCTTCTCAATTAAAGACATCTTTTTTAAAAAAAAAAAGATTTTAGAGAGGAAGGGAGAGGGAGATAGAAACATTGATGATGAGAGAGAATCATTGATAGGCTGCTTTCTGTACTACGCCCCATACTGGGTTTAGAGCCCACAATCCTGGCATGTGCCCTTGACTGGAATTGAACCCGAGACCCTTCAGTCTGCAGGCAGATGATCTATCCATTGAGTCAAACCAGCAAGGGCTTGCTCAAAGGCACCTTAATCTGACCCTCTTCTTTTGTGGGATGCATTTAAAATCTGCTGAAAAGGCCTCCAATCTAGTTTCATTTCTTACATTTCTCATTTTTATTCTATCAATTTTGGCATCTCACATTTGCCTTTTGATACTCAGTATTTCTGCTCAAATTTCCTCACCTTCAACAAAATATCTATTAATCAATTTCAGAGAAACTGTTGGGCTTTCTTACTTTTTGGGAGTGTTTCATACTTACCTACAAACCTCTTAAAGACAGAGTATTCTTATCCTTAATAATTCGTGTCATATTGTGAATGTCATTCTGTTCAAATAGGAATTTATATTTGTTATCTATCAGTTTGTGCAGATTTTCAAATATTGATAATTGCCATTATCATATCTAATAAAAGAGCAATATGCAAATTGATCGTACTTCTGCTACACCCACAAGCCACGCCCACCAGCCAATCAGGAGAGAGTATGCGAATTAATCCAATCAAGATGGCTGTGGCCATGGAGGAGAGAGCAGGCAGCTTGGGTTTCCCCCCGCAATGGAGGAAGCCAAGCTTTCTGCCTGCCCTGGCCTGCCTTGGCTTCCACTTAAGGCTACAAAGTTTCAATTATAGAAGATAGATAAATCCCAGATACCAGGGCCTCTGCTTGGGTCGCCGGGGGGTGTGGCCAGCCTGCAAACCAACACAGGCCCCTCACCCACACTGTCCCACGCCCCCAAAGGAATCCCCACCCTGATCCAGGACAACCTTCAGGGCAAACCAGCTGGCCCCCACCTGTGCACCAGGCCTCTATCCTATCTAATCCTATCTAATAAAAGAATAACATGCAAATTGACCATCACTCCAACACACAAGATGGCTGCCACAAGATGGCCAGTAGGGGAGAGCAGTTGGGAGGGACCAGGTCTGCAAGGGAGGCAGTTGGGGGTGATCAAGCCTACAGGGGAGGGCAGTTAGGGGTGACCAGGCCTGCAGGGGAGGGCATTTAGGGGTGACCAGGCCTGCAGGGGAGGGTAGTTAAGGGAAAACAGGCTGGCAGGGGAGCAGTTAGTCATCAATCAGGCTGGCAGGGGAATGGTTAGGAGGTGATCAGGCTGGCAGGCAGAAGTGGTTAGGGGCAATCAGGAAGGCAGGCAGGCAAGCAGTTGGGAGCCAGCAGTCCTGAATTGTGAGAGGGATGTCTGACTGCCCGTTTAGGATCAGGCCTACACGGGCGGTAGGACATCCCTCTAGGGGTCCCAGATTGGAGAGGGTGCAGGCTGGGCTGAGGGACACACACCCCCATGCACAAATTTTGTGCACCAGGCCTCTAGTCATTACATAAACAAGAATAGAGATAATTTGCACATCATATTTAATTCTTCCTTATACTATGTTTCTCTAACACTCACATTTGACCAGTTCAGCTTCCCTATGAGAAATGTTCTTATACATATAACTTAAAAGTCTCTTGCTTAATTGACTTCCATTTACTCTTTCTTGAATCCTTGGAGACATAAGCAGTGACCCACTAATAACTGACATCATTCTTTATAAATGTTTTTTTGAACTATTGCTTGCTTTTCTTTAGAACATGCTATGCCATGGAACAAGGTTTGGTAATTGCTGGGTAGGAAAACACAGAAAGGTTCTGTGCTCACATGAATTCAGTCACTGCCACACATATGCTCCTTTGTTGGATGAACGTTAATGAACCTATTAGTGGCTCTGTGAAGTTTCAGAGCAAAGAAGCATATTTCACTTCTTTTTCACTCAGCATTTCTCTGATTTCAACATGAGCTTCATTGTTCTGTAACATCTATGAACACTACATGAGAAATGCTTTGGGAAATACTACATCAGTCCTCCTTGTTTTGATATTTTTAATCACAACACATTTCCCATGATTAGTTAATGTGATTAGTTTTTAAATGTTTTTTATTGATTTTTAGAGATAAAAGGGGAGAGAGAGAGAGAAATATCAATTGGCTGCCTCCCACATAGACCCCAACCAGGGATTGAACCTAAAACCTAGGCATGTGCCCTAACCAGGAATCAAAATGACAACCTTCTGGTGGATGGGTTGATGTCCAATCAACTGAGTGACACTGGCCAGGGATTTATTACTTTTAATATGTGAATATTCTCATATTTTTGAAGAGTTATCTTACTATATTCTATTAAAAATCATATATGAAATAGAAAGGAAAAAATGCTTTCAGACTCTGTAACTCATGGTAGCTTTAATATATTTTTCACATCTTTTAATAATATCCTATATAATAAAAGTGTAACATGCAAATCAGCAGAAAGATGGGTCACTATGATGTGCACTGACTACCAGTGGTCAGGGGCTCAATGCAGGAGCTGCCCCCTGGTGGTCAGTGAGCTCCCACAGGGGGAGTGCCACTCAGCCAGAAGCCAGGCTCACAGCTCGTGAGCACAGCAGCGGTGGTGGGAGAAGCTCCACTGCAGGTGGGTGGTAAGGAGTGAGGGGTCCCAGACTGTGAGAGCCCCAGACTGCAAGAGGGATGTCTGACTGCTGGCTTAAGTTGGCAGGTGGACATCCCCCGAGGGGTCCCGGACTGGGGACCCTTCCCCGCCCAGTGCACAAATTTCGTGCACCAGGCCTTTAGTATCTATACTAGTAAAAGGGTAATATGCTAATTAGACCAGATGCCTACTGAAGGTCTGGATCTCCTTCCGGACAAAGCCATGGCAGCTGTGAGGGCCGAGCAAGGGCAGGCAGCGGTGGCGGCTGGCAGTGGAAGCAGTGGCGGGCTGATGGGGGCAGCGCCTTTCCCTGAGAGGCCCGGTCGCCTCCCACAGAGGCAGCAGGAGAGGCTGTGCCGTGGTCCCAGGGTCCCAGTCCCAGTGTTGCAGCCCCTCCTTCCCCAGAGGCCGTGGCATGGTCCCAGGGTACCATGGTCCCTTTCCCAGTACCACGGCCCCTCTTTCCGCGGAGGTGGTGGGAGAGGGGCTGCGCGGTCCTGGACCCTCCCAAAGCCTGGACAGGGTGCAGCCACAGTGCCTCAACCTCCCACAGCCCCTCCACTAGCCTGACTGGCCCCAGATTGCCTCCCCCACACACACACCATTGGTCAGGGGATGGGGCCAGCGCTAAGAAGCAGCAAGCTGGCTTCTGGTTGAGCCACTCTCTCCCCATCTGCCCCTGCTCAGCCAGAAGCTGAGCTCACAGCTGGCGAGCACAGTGGAGGTGGCGTGAGCCTCTCCCACCTCCATGGCAGGTGGGCAGTAAGGAGCAAGGGGTCTTGGACTGTGAGAGTCCAGGACTGGGAGAGGGATGTCTGAGTTCCAGCTTAGGCCTGATCCCTGGGGAGACCTGGACTGTAAGAGGGCACAGGCTGAGCTGAGCCCCCACCCCCCCAGTGCACGATTTTTGTGCACCGGGCCTCTAGTTTTAATATAATGATCATCCTCACTTCTCCTTTCATACTGAAGAAAACTTTCACTACTTGTGAGCAAAATCAAATGGTCATTTACATTGACCACCAAGTTTTTCCTCCTGGTTCTTTAACCATCCAGTTAAAAGTGTGTACTTTTAAACAATTTCTTATGATCATAGGGTATAAAAATGGCCTTAAGTCCAACTGTGTTGGAACATTTCTCTATCACTTAGGCAGAGTATTGAATATTCCTATAAGGTTACAAAGGTTAGCATTTCTGTTCTTATTTTCAAGATCAAGAGAACAAGATGAACAGTGAAACGAGTTGGGCCAAAACCTTTGAGTCACTGCATCATCAACTGGTGCCTACACCAGAAGTTGTGGCAGCTCCCAGCAGGCAACTAGCAGTTATCCC
This sequence comes from Corynorhinus townsendii, assembly GCA_026230045.1. Lineage (NCBI taxonomy): Eukaryota > Metazoa > Chordata > Mammalia > Chiroptera > Vespertilionidae > Corynorhinus > Corynorhinus townsendii. Next base: position 59,507,042 of record JAPDVU010000008.1, on the reverse strand, counting down.
AGTACAGGTCAAAGATGAGCAATGTACATTAAATGAAAGTATAACGAGTCAGTGAAGTATCTGACAGTTTGTTATGACCTTTACTCTGAGTACAAAATATCAATAAAAATCATAGGAAAACAGTTGTTGGTTTCATCTTAATAATTTTGTCTTACTCTATGAAGCAAAACAGAGATCTGAAGCAAAATAAATGACAAAGAAGTGTTTTAAGATAGAAAAACTATCCCATTTACCAACTTAATGTTTCACTTACTAATTGAAGAAGTATATATCACCAAGGAACTCAGCTCAAAAAAACATGGTTTGGGGGCTTAAAAATTCTTGAGGGCACTCTTCACGTGCCCCTTATAATTACTTAAGATGATTTGGATGTGTATGGCATATAAAAACATAACTTGGGCATTGGCTCCTAGGACTGCAGTACATCCCTTGCATTTCCATCTGTGTTATCTTTCTAAATCTAGATCTGTTAATGAGGCTTGTTTCCTAAACATTCATTTGCAGCACCCTAATGCATATGAGGCAGATCCCCATTGTTTATCCTCCTATATAATAAAGAGGTAATATGCAAATTGACCACCACTCCAATACACAAGATGTCCACCCCCATGTAGACACAAGATGGCCACCACAAGATGGCCAGCAGGGGAGGGCAGTTGTGGGCAATCAGGCCTGCTGGGGAGGGCAGTTGGGGAGGAACAGTCCTGCAGGGGAGGGCAGTAGGTGGAGACCAGGCCTGCAGGGGAGGGATGTTTGGGGTTACCAGGCCTGCAGGGGAGGGCAGTTAGGGGCAATCGGGCTGGCAGGGGAGCAGTTAGGTGTCAATCAGACTGGCAGGGGATTGGTTAGGGGGTGATCAGGTGGCATGCAGAAGTGGTTAGGGGCAATCAGGCAGGCAGGCAGGCGAGCAGTTGAGAGCCAGCAGTCCTAGATTGTGAGAGGCATGTCTGACTCCCCGTTTAGGCCCAATCCCTTGAGGGGTCCCAGATTGGACAGGGTGCAAGCTGGGCTGAGGAACACTCCCCTCGTGCACAAATTTCGTGCACAGGGCCTCTAGTCTATATTATAAAAGGCCAGTGGCTGTAGGCCATATAAACCAAATGACCAGTCATCAGGAGGTGCATGGGGCACCTCTCGGTCCCTCCCCCCACCTGCGAACTGCTTGTAGCAGCAGGGCTCATGGTTCATGTGGCATGGCTGGGTCCCTCCCCCATGGCCCACAGGCTCAGATTGCAGCAAGGCTGGTGGGCGGTGCAGCAGGTGGGTGGGCGGGGCAGCGAGCATGGCAGGGCAGTGGCAGGTGGGTGGGGTGCGTGTGGAGGTGGGGCAGGGCTGCAAGTGTAGCGGGGTGTATGTGAGTGGGTGGGGCTGCATGCACAGGTGGGTGGGGCCACACGATTTCATGCCTGGGCGCCTCATATTGGTATGAAGTGCCGAACTCAGCTTGTTCACTGGGGCATCTCCAGTGCTCCATTAGTGGGTCACACACACATCATGGTCTCTGTAGGTTGGGTGGTGCACAGACATTCACATAGGTACTGGGTGAATGGGCCTCCTGGTGTTGAGAAGTATGATGTTCTTTCTCTTTCCTTGCCATTCCCTCCCTTTTCTTACACTGAATTTTCTCTTGTCTTTTGAAGCTGTAGTGGTCTCAAACCATTGACCATTTTCATATGCTCCTCCTGTTGCCTGAGATGACTTTTCTGTTGCTTTTAATTTATTAACTCGCACGCATTCTTCAGGACCCAGTTAAAACATCATCTATTTTCTGAAGACTACTGTGACTCATACTTTGTAACTGCTTATTATGAATCCCAATATTTTAATCCATTGTATTATAGAGTACTTTCACATATCTTCTTTACTCATGAGTTTGCTTGACTATAACCACTATGACTGTATTAATTCTCTGTTATTGCTGTAACAAACTCACAAATGTCTAAAAGCACAGAAATTTATTACAGTTTTAGGGGTTAGAAATGGGTCTACAGGGCTGCAATCAAGCTGTCAGTAGGGCTGTATTACTTCTGGAGAGATTCCATTTCCTTGTCTCCTCCAGTTTTTAGAGGCTGCTGCCATTCCTTAGCTCCGTGGTCAGCAAACTGCAGCTCACGAGCCACATGTGGCTCTTTGGCCCCTTGCGTGTGGCTCTTCCACAAAATACCATGGCCTGGGCAAGTGTATTTTGAAGAAGTGGTGTTAGAAGAAGTTTAAGTTTAAAAAATTTGGCTCTCAATAGAAATTTCAATCGTTGTACTGTGGATATTTGGCTCTGTTGACTAATGAGTTTGCCGACCACTGCCTTATTTCATGTCTCTTCTTCCATCTTCAAAGTCAGCAGCATAGAATCTTCAGATCTTTCTCTTATCTCCTCCTTTTACTTTTAGGATTCTTGTGAGATTATATTTAGCCCACCTGGCTAATCCAGGATAATCTGTCGAACTCAGCATCCTTAGGTTAAGTCCACCAGAGTTCCTTTTGCCACATAAGGTAATGTATTCACAGGTTTTGTGAATTATGACATAGACATCATAGATGGGGCATTATTCTGTTTATCACACTTAACCATCATTGCACCTATAACATCTTGCATGGTTCCTAGCATACATTTACTACCTAATATTTTTCATTTCGAAGAACTAATGAGTATTGTAGTTGCTAGTATTCAAGTGTCTTTTACTAGATTGTGAAATTCTTAACACAAGGAAGATCTTAATTTTTCTGCATCCCCATTCTCGGCATAATGCCTTAGTATATAGAAAATTCAAAATAAAATGTTATTGAATTTTTAAAAAATTCATAAACGAGACAACCGAATTCAGCCTTCAGTGAAAATACCTAATGAAATATTTATTTATACATATAAAAAACTCCCATTTTCTAGAAGGTATGATTGTGGGTCTGTTAAATCATATTTCAGATTAATTTTGCATCAGGTGGGTGAGAAGGAAAGTGAAAATCACTACAAAGTGCTGGTGGCCTCTTCTCTTTGGAATGACTAAGGCTAACCAGAACCTTTCCTACTTTTATTGTCAATTGTCACCTACCGTCTCACTTCCATTATCAATATTGGTGATGATGATTCTAGTTCATTTTATGTAATTAAGACCTGCCTGAACTTGGTGAAAAATAAGTAGAAAAATAATAATGTGACAATAACACCCCCCCCAAAAAAAATCAGAAGATATGAATAAGGTAGGGGCATAATGCATTTCCTGAAAATATCAAGGACATTATACATTTTTGAGTGGTTGTTCTATTTACATTTCAGTTTTCCTCTACAGATTCAGTTATGGGTCACAATTATTGAATTCTGATTCAAGAGGTGTGCTAGACGAACATGATTATATTACAGCAAACCTTTATATCCCACAACCCAGATCCTACAATTATGTTAATTATCATCTAAAAACATTTATTTTCCACTTTCAAATTAATGAGCACATAAATACTGCAATATAGTAAAATCTTTTTTTCTCTGCTGATATACTGTACAGTGCTGGGCACAGAGTAGTCACTCAATAAATAATTGTCTATTGGATTAAATTGAAGCTATTAGTATTAGACCCTTATCTCTTTCTGTTTCTAACTTCTGTCATTATTCCTCTCTTGTATAACCACATGGGTAAATTTATTCCAGCTAAGCAAATACTGTGCATGGTTTCTTTAATGTATGCCGAATCTTACAGTCACTCAAAAATTGTCATTGTTTTAAAAAATGTTTAATTTCCTCTTAAACTCCATGCTTGATTGCATGTTACTTACACTCCTATCACGCTTGAGTCAATCTAGTAACTCCAGCTTTCCTTCCGAAGGTCTGGTGTACTTTTAAGATGTCATCAGCATTTTATTTGCTTATATTTATTACTTGGGCATACCTTTTAAAATATAAACTTTTCTTGGAAGAGGATATATATATATATATATATATATATTTTTTTTTTTTAAATCATCACAGTTTAAAAAAATCTAAAGGCAATGAATATGCCACAGTCATTCCTGTATTTCCTCTTTTTTCCACTTTTTTCGCTTTTGCTTATTTTACAGATACAACTATAGGTCTTTCTATTACACAAAACCTTTGCGAAATCATGTTGTCTCCTTTGATCCGCTTCATTGATAGTATTGTATCATTTACCTCTTTTTCCCAGTTTTCTTCTAAATGTTAGTGACTTGGGCATGTATTAAAAATAAAAATTACCAGTTATTTCTCCCAGAAATTTTAGTTCAATAATCATGAGTTGGGGCTTAGAGGTATATATTTCAGTGTTCATAGATAATTCCATTCTCTGGAGAATTTAAGAAAAATCTGTTCTCTTTCACTGACAACTCATGACACATCATTAATACCATGGATCTTTTATTTATTTTTTATTTTTTAAAATATATTTTATTGATTTTTTTTACAGAGAGGATGGAAGTGGAATAGAGAGCTAGAAACATCCATGAGAGAGAAACATCAATCAGCTGCCTCCTGCACACCTCCTACTGGGGATGTGCCCGCAACCAAGGTACATGCCCTTAACTGGAATCGAACCCGGGACCCTTCAGTGTGCAGGCCGACACTCTATCCACTGAGCCAAACCAGTTTCAGCCCAATGTGGATCTTTTAAAAAATTATATTTATTGTTGAAAGTATTACAGTAAATCCCCTTTTCCTCCCATTGCCCCCCTCACCGCGCTCCCCCACTCCAGGCCCTCATGGCACTATTGTCTGTGTCCATGGGTTCTGCATATATGCATATAAGTTCTTTGGTTAATTTCTTCTTCCCTCCTTATCATAACCTAACCACTCTTCTAGGGCTCAAATCTCCTATAAACAGTTCTACTATATAATCTTCCACTTTATGATCCTGAAGATATGTCTTCCACTTTATGGTCTGGAGAGTAAATTGTTTCTAATATGGAGCTGTAACACATTTTCTTATAGTTTCTACATATTTCCACACTTTGACCTATGAGGACACAGAGACCAAGTTATATCTTTGAAATCAGCCATTCAATTATGAGAAAGTGGCTGTTGCACCCACTTGACTCCTTTATTTTACTAAAATTCAAAAATTCAGTTCCATTGACATTTTCCAAATGCCAAGAGGTTCCTATATTAATTACCAACCCTTTGACCTGCATGTCCACTATGGTAGCCACTACCCAAATGTAATCACTGAGGAAATGAAATGTTAATAAATGTGATGAAGGAATTGAATTTATAATTTCATTTAAATTTATATTTCTATAGTCACATATAGCTAAGTATACATTAAAGTATAAGTTCAAAATACAGAGAGACCTCCCTCAGAAATTTTTGCCTAGCTTCAAAAGGAGTAAAAAATGAAACTTTAAAAATATATAAATTTTTTAGTTAAGTGTAAAGAATAAAAAATATGGTTGTAATGAGGAGCAAGGTAGTTACATTAGTAAGAGATCAAAGGTATGTGTTTATTTTTTCATAGATAATATATAATTAGCTAGAAATTCATTTGGGAGAATCTACATAGTTGGTGATAGTGTTTGATTAATTTAGGATGGATGTTTACCTTTATTGTAAAGGCCATGGAGGATTATTGCAAAATTTTAAGCAAGGAAGATAAATGTCCAGGGGTATAAACTGGTGAGGCATGAAGAATATCTTCTATTTGGAATAATTAGTTTCTAAAAAGAATGCTACTAAAGTACTAGAATTTTTGAGGAAAGAATGAATGAATCATTTTCATTATAGAAACGCAGGTAGAAAAGGCATAGGCTCTAAAATACGGAAACTATTTTGAGTCTAAAGACAATGGCTTCAAGCAGTTCAATAAGTGTCAAGACTGTATGTAATAGACTGTATCTTAAATGATATCCTTGGGAGAATCAGCTGGAAATTTGAAATGAATTATAGCCTATGATAGGATAGTAACTAAACTGCCATGTTGCTACTTTGTGCTTACGCTTTCATTCTATTCATTTATAGTCTGCCTATTTCACTCATGCCTTTTATTTCTTGCCTCCATGACTGAAAGTTCTGAAAGGAAAAGATTTTTGTTTTGTTTGGACATCATTTAGGGTTGTAATGAAGAACAAGTAGGTATTTAATAATTAAATGCAGAAGGTGGGGAAAGAACTATAGGAGCAAATGTTATAATTGAATATTTAACACTTTCAATTACATTTAAATGTGAAGCCAGAACTGATTATTGTAATATTGATGAACATCTGCATTTTATAGACCAGGAATTTAACAATTGAGAAAGAAAGAATAAACAACACTAAATAAGCCTTTGAAATGAAAATATTTGGATTGATTATAAGCTAGTGACTCCTGAATTTATAACTCTAGCCTCCATTCCTCCCTATATTTCTTGGATTCTATATCCAATTGCCTACTTAACATTTCCACTTAGATGACTACTAAATTAGCTCTGGCTTCCTAAATGTTTGCTTCTTTATAATATTTGCCATTTCACATAACACTATTTACATTAAATTTAGCTGGTTGTGTCAGAATTTTGAAACAACAGAAAATTATTGAGAGAGACTGGTAAAAATATGATTCAACATGTAAGAGTATGTTTTAGGATTAAGTAAACAATGGCTAACTTTAAAGTAGTCAATTTATGAATACCATTTTCAAGCATGAAGATTTTTGTTTCCCTATAACCTTACAAATTCAGAAACTTAAGATAAATGTAATATAAAACTCCTATAATATAAATATCCTAAATTTATAGGTTAAATAATTCAAAAATATTTATTTGCTTTTTGCTATATGTACCATCAATCCTAATGCTAAGTATATAGTTATTGTGTGAATAATACAGTCAAAACTCCCTCTTTTAATGGGCTTACAATTCCATTGCAGAAGATATATAGATATGTATAAATCTCCTTGATATATATATTTTTTTTTCACACACACACACACACACACTAGTGGCCCAGTGCATGAAATTTGTGCACATTAAAAGGGAATTAATTAGAGGAAATATTTTAATATTGCTATTTGCCCTTTCTCAATAATAGAAGTGTCAGAGATGAAAGAAAATTAGTAAAATGTATATGAAAACCTCCCTCCTCTAAAAGTGTGGGGCACACCACAGAACCTAGAGTCAAGTCCTCGCCCACCAACCGAATGCGCTTGGAAAATGCAGGATACCCAGATCCAGCCGACCCCACCCCCATCAAGCCCTGCCAGGTGGGGATGCAGCCTGAGGTCCCCCAGCCCAGCGCCAGGCGGGGGGTGCAGTCTCATGTCCCCTGGCCCGTTGCTGGGGTTGCGGGTGGGGGAGTGTAGCCTGAGGTCCACCATCAAGCCCTGTGGGGTGGCGGGGGCTCGCAGCCTGAGGTCCCTCGCTCTGGCAAGGCGCCATGCAGCCTCAGGTCCCTGCTGTTTGGTTGTAATGTTACAGCGTCCTGGCTAATTGCATATTCCTCTATTATATAGGATATATATATAGCTATTTTTAAAATATATATTTAAAAATATATATTTAATATATATATGCATAATGTACACGTCCATATATGTATATATATATACACAATGTGTATGAATGTATCAAGGAGAGAATATGAAGTACTAAGATGTGAATGATTTTTATATATTGCACCCAAGAATTCTCAATGAATAGGTGACATTTGAAAAGAAAGTCTTAAACATTTAGGATCTAAAACAAAAGTGCTTTTACCCCAGTGTTCTGCACCTCATAAACAGCCTCATCTTTCAATAGTGCTTTGAGACCAGAATGTTAGGAATGTCTTTTAACATCTGACTTTCTCTTGCTCCCTATATAGACAATCACTTGACAAATTCTGTTGTCTCTGCCTTGAACATCTGCATTTTATAGACCAGGAATTTAACAATTGATAAAGAGAGAATAAACAACACTAAATAAGCTTTTGTTTCTAAAAAGAATGCTACTAAAATACTAGAATTTTTGAGGAAAGAATGAATGAATCATTTTCATTATAGAAACACAGGTAGAAAAGGCATAGGCTCTAAAATACGCAAACTATTTTGAGTCTAAAGCCATTGCATTTAGACTCAAAATAGTTTCCGTATTTTATAACGTATTTTATAACCCTTCCCTTTTAATCCTAGTCTGAGCCACCATCAGCTCTCAGACTTCTCCAATAGTTTCAACTGATGGTCCACGTGCTTCCTCTTGCCCCTCTAAAATGAATTTTCAGCAAATTATGTCATTTCCTTGCTGTAAGTCCACTAAATTATTTTCAACCCTATTTAATTCTCTACATGATTGCTCCATTGAGTACCTTTCTAAACTAAATTCTTGTCATGTTTCTTATTCCTTTTACTCTTCACACCATGCTGGTGTCCTCAGTGTTCATCAAACACAGTCACTTGTTCCTACCTCAGGACTCTAGGCCTCCCTGTTTCTTGTGCCTAGAATTTTATTCCCAAGGCCTTCACATAGCAGAATTCTTTTCTTCAAGACACAAATCAGTCCTCTCTCCTCAGAGAGGCCTTCCTTAATTAACCCATAGCAGCACACTATGTCACTGTTTACCCTCTCAATTTGCTTCACCGCTTTTTTTTTTCTACTTAGGTAGAATCGCCAACATTCTACTTATGAATTCATTCATGTATTGTCCATATTTTCCACAGAAACAGAGAGAGTAACTTTGGCATTTGTATCCACTACTAAACCTATATACCTTAAAGTGTACTTAGCACATAAGAGACTCACAATATATTTCTGTTAAAAGATTGAATACCTTAATGTAAAAATATAGGAACAGAAAAATTGATAACTAAAGGGATTAAGGTACTCTCTAGACAAAATTCTCTTCATACTCATGCTGCAAAATGAAATACAAAGTTAAAAATATTCTTTTATCAAATATTGTTTTCTTAAAAACTGACCAAGAAGTTTTTCTTTTTCTAAAAAATTAGTTCAGAGTTGCATTATAACCTATACTTTTACCACATTAAATAAAACAAACTCACTTTAAAGATTTTAATGTAATATAATAAAATAAAGTTTCAGTGAAAAATTATTTTTCAATACTTACATTAAAATTTCAGTTTTCACTTTAAGTGGATTCACTTTCAAACACCTTTCTCTATACCAAATATTTTTGAATATTAATGAAATACTGTGTCTGTTTCTCAGGGAGGTTGTACATTAAACTTTGTAATCTCTCAATGTGTTATTAACTATTTTTATGTGTATAGGTGTACAACACAATGCCATAACAAAATTTATTTGGATATTCAAACAGTTTTCAAAGCTATTTATAAAATATTTCAAAGTTTACCTTTTTAAAACATTTCTTTTCTTGAACAAATCACGATTTCTAGTCATTTCATCCTATCACTTTACATTTTTTAATAATAAAGTTTCAGAACCAATTAAAAGAATTGATTGATGCTGAGTATTTTTTTGTAGATGATAAATCAACTCACATAACTCTCAAAGTCACAATTATTATAAGCTACATATTAAAGGGAAGGAAGCTGAGGCTAAGAAAATTTTGATTGACTGACAGAGTTCAGAGTTGGTAAGTGCCAGAGCCAGAGAAGAAGTCAGATCTTCTGGTCAGTACTTTTTCCACTCTTCTGAGTTTCTGTAAGTTTATTTATGCATTTCATCCTAAAAATATTAATGACATCTTTAAATGTGTTTCAGTTTATTTACTTCTTTGTTGTATTTTTCCATCTAAAACAAATATGCAAAGATAATAGTTTAAAATATTGATATTTCCCCACTTCAACCTTCATGTTTCGCAGCTTATTACCTTGGTACGTGAAGTATCTCTTCCCTTCCCCAGACTGAACAGCTTAAGTGAGTGCCCACTCTAGGATAGCAAAATAATGGCTACAAAAATCTATTAGGGAAAACTGAAGATTTGGTCTAAGAGTGAGAAGTAAAGGTTTCATTCTTGCAAAGTGAGTTATTACTATAGCTGAGTGAGTTATCTCTAAAGTATAGACTAATTCAAAGGACCAGGAGACATGGGAAGGGACATACAGTGAGGAAGAAATCTGCCATTCAGAGGCCTGGATGGGAGTGAGGAATTTTGACCTCTGTGAGCACAAGTTTCACCAGTGCCAGAAAACTGTATCAGTGGTGTGTGAGCCTGAAGCTGTCCTTCCTTATTGCTGTGTATGAAGAGCATCAATTTTCAGCAAATTTTTGTCCACCCATCAGTCATCCAGTTTGGAGAGACTTTTTTGTTTTCTCCCAATCCATCGTTTATTCTCCTCTGATTATTGGGCTTTTGTGTTATACAGTTTTCCCTCTTTACCAGAAATTATTGCTAAAACCACAGTTCAGCCAACTTTTTCAGGTCTTAATTCCTGAAATCTGTGAATATGTTACCTTGCATGACAAATGGAAAGGAGACTAATGTAAACACAACTATCCTTATAAGATGAAGGCAAGAAGTCAGTAGTAGGAGGTATGCTGACAGAAGCAAGAGAGTAACAGTAGTCAGAGCAAAGGGGTCACAAGGAAAACAATGTTAAGTAAACTCTAAAAGCAAAGAGACAAACAAAAAACCAAGAAAATAAAACAAAACAACAAAAAGAAAATGGATTGTCCCCTCAGAGCTTCCAGAAGGAGCCAGCCTTGCTTACTTCATGATTTTTAGGTCAGTGAAACTAATTTTGGACTTCTGACCTCCAGAACTTTAAAATAATTGATTATGTTGTTTTAAGCCACTAAATTAATGATAACTTGTTACAGAAGCAATACAATACAAATACACCACCCCAACCAATTACAAACTAGATGATACAAATAAGAGGAAGCCGGACAATTCAGTTTTCTTTATAAACAAACTATTTTCATTCTCACATAGTTTTTGTGTCTGCAGAAGTAAGGCATTATGTTTAGCTCACATGTTATGATAATGGGTAACTTAGCAATAATATTTTGTAGTTCCTTCCAGTTACTTTTTAAACTAATTGCTTGATTTGGCATTTGAGACATAGACAAATGGTCATCTTTTAACCTATTTTTAATTACTGTCAGATTTCACTGCAGCTGTAGGGCAGGATCATGAACTTCTTAAAGTGATGACAACTCAAGGTTTCTACACTGAGAAAAAACAATCTGGAGCATGTTATTGTATTTATATTATATGGAATAAGGTTATTAGTGAAATGATACCTCCTTGGAGACTTATCAACATATAGGTAAATAAATCTCAACAAGGAAACTATCTAGTATCTGAATAATTTCAGATAACTCCAGGTAATGGATGCTCAGATTTACATTCAGGTACAAAGCAAAAGGCCAGCCATTAGTGAGAAAATTGTGAAATTGGTTAAGCTTCTCTTAAGAGAATCCTTCTTAGAACTATTTTTAGAACTTTTAAACCCACTATATTCCCATTTCATTTACAACATATTTGGCCAACTATGCCCTACTGTTACAGAATACCAAAGACAGGTCTAGATTTTTATAATTGGTTTCCTATAGTTAACCACATCTTTTTTTAGAGGCCCTCTCTGTAAAAAATCAATAAAATATATTTAAAAAAATAATAAAATACTAGAGGCCCAGTGCACAAATTTGTGCATGGGTGGGGTCCTTCGGCCTGGCCTGTGATCAGGGCCATCTCACCCAGTCCCAATCGGGGCCAATCGGGCCAGCGGCTGGCGGGAAGGACTGCGGGAGGTTGACTGTGGGAGTGCACTGACCATCAGGGGGAGGGATCGTGGGAGGTTGGCTGTGGGAGTGCACTGACCACCAGGGGCCATCTTATGCATTGAGCGTCTGCCCCCCTGGTGGTCAGTGCACATCATAGCGACTGGTCGACCAGTTGTTCGGTCGCTTAGGCTTTTATATACATATATATATATATATATATATATATATATGTATATATATATGTATATATGTATATATATATATATATAATTTTTCAATTACAGTTGACATACAATATTATGTTTCAGGTTTACAACATAGTGATGAGACATTTATGTAACTTACAAAGTGATCACCGTGGTAAATCTAGTACTCATCTGACACCATACATAGCTATTGAAATATTATTGACTATATTGCTTATGCTGTTCTTTATATCCACATGACTATTCTATAACAATCAATTTGTACTCCCCAATCCCTTTTTTTTTTCACCCATCCTCATTTCCCCCAATGTCCCTCCCATCTGACAATTTGCAGAATGTTTTCTGTATCTATGAGTTCATTTCTGTTTTGTTTGGTCACTTATTTTTTTAGATTCCACATATAAGTGAAATCATATGGTATTTGTCCTTCTTTGTCTGACTTATTTCACTTAGCATAGTACCTTCTAGTTTCATCCATGTTATTGCAGATGGCAAGATTCCATTCTTTTTTATGGCTGAGTAATATTCCATTGTATACATGTACCACTTCTTTATCCATTCTTCTATTGATGAACATTTAGTTTGCTTCCATAACTTGACTGTTGTGATAATGCTACAATGAACATATGGGTGCATATGTCTTCCTGAATTAGTGTTTTGTGTTTCTTTGGACAGATACCCAGTAGCAAAGTTGCTGGGTCCTTTGTTGTCTCTTGTTATAGCCTTTGTTTTAAAGGCTATTGTGTCTGGTATAACAATTGCTATCCCAACATTTTGATTCTATTTTAATGAAGTATCTTTTTTATCCCTTTACTTATAGTCTGTGTATCTGAAATGAGATTGAAGTAAGTTTTTTGTAGGCAGAATATGTAAGGTCTTGTTTTCTTATTCATTTTTTATTGGAAGATTTAATCCATTTACACTTAAAGGAATTGTTGGTAGGTATGTTTTATTGTCATGTTATTATTCATGTTTTAATATATTTTTTCCTTATTATTAAAAAATTTCCTTTAACATTTCTTGTAATACTGATTTGGTAGTGATGAACTTTAGATTTTTCTTGTATGGGAAGTTCTTCATATGTCCTTTTGATTCTAAATGATAGCTTTGCTGGATAAAATAATGTTGATTATAGATCCTTGTTTTTCATCTCTTTGAATATTTCATGCCAATCCCTTTGGTTCTGCAAAGTTTCTATTGCAAAATCTGCTGACAGTCTTATGGTAGCTACCTTGTAGGTAACTAACTGCTTTTCTCTTTCTGCTTTTAATATTTTATCTTTTTTCTTTAACCTTTGACATTTTACTATGATATGTCTTGGTGTGGACCTTTTTGAGTTAAACTTGTTTGTTACTCTGTGCAGTTCCTAAATTTGTCTATTTTCTTCACTAGGTTAGGAAAGTTTTCTGTCATCATTTTTTCAAATAGGTTTTCACTTCCTCCCCCTCACTCTTCCTTTCCCCCTCCCCTTCCCCTCTCCCTCTCCTTGCTCCTTCTATGATGTAAATATTGGTATGTTTGATCTTGTCCCAGAGGCCCCTTAAGTTGTCCTCATTTTTTGGATTCTCTCTCTCTCTTCTGTTCTAATTGAGTATTTTCTGCTACGTTATCTTCCAAATTGCTGTTTTAACCCTCTGATTTATCTAGTCTACTATTGATCCCTTTTAATATATTTCATTTTAGTTATTGTAGTCTTCATTTCTGACTAGTTCTTTCTTTTTTGTTTTCTATTTCCATTTTTTTGTTTCCTATCTCTTTGTTGCAGTTCTTACTGAGATCATTGAGCAGCCTTAATAACCAGTGTTTTGAATTCTGCATCTGGTAGATGGCTTGTCTACATTTTGTTTAGCTTTTTTTTTTTCCCCTGGAGTTTTGTTCTATTCTTTCCTTTGGGAAATGTTCATTCAGAAAATGCAACATGTCCCAGCCTTGGTAGAGTTGCCTTATATAGTAGTTCTCGTATGGGGCTCTCCCGGGTCACCTGAGCTGGGTGCTCCAATTGCCTTGTGCTGGTTGTGTGTGCCCTCCTGTTATAGTTGAGCCTTGATTGCTGTTAGTACATCACTGGGAGGGATTGATTCTCAGGCTGATTAGATGTGAGGACTGGTCATGATACAGAGCAGAAGTTGTTTATCATGTCTTTCATGAACTGCCACACGTGTTGTTTATGGAGGTGGTTGAGTGAGTCTTCTTATGTGATCAGAAGCTGGCCACCAGATATGTTGGTTCTGGGATTCTTAGGAGGGTCTCCAGTGCAGGCCAAGATCTGTCTCTGCCTGTGCCCTTCCCAGGGCTACTTATTATGATCTACAAAGTGTTCTGCAGTTGTTTTCCATTTATGCTGGGCTTGGAGGTGCCTTTGAGAGGCTAAGCTGCAAACTGAGGCCAGCTGCCACTAGTCCTGGGCTTGGGGCTACTTAGCAAGAGAAATGGGTCACACCAAAGTCAGATGCTGCTTGTTTTGGGTTCGTGAACCTTTGAGAATTTTTAGTGAAGTCCATAGATTGAGCCAAGACAGACAGCTTATATGAAAAAGCTACTGGAAGAGGCTTTTCAAGTTGGGTGTGGTGGGTTTTCAGGGAATCACCCGGTTAGGGCAAACTGTCAGCGAGGTCAATGGAGACTCAGATACAGAGCAGGTGCAGACTGGGTGAGGGGAGGAGGATTCAATAAAGGAACAATGACTTCTGCTAACCCTTCTGTGTGGAAGAAAGCTGCCTCTTCAGCCCTCAACCTGAAGCCAGACAATCCAGTTTTCTCCCTTATTCCCTTGGCACCTGAGGTGGCAGCCCAGTGCTGGGAATTCCAAACCAAGTGAATCATCAGGAAATATATTTATGTGTTGGCCCTTTAAGAAGAATGCCTGAGACTCCTGTAGCCCTCCATCTCACTTTGCCACAAACCCCACTGGTTTTCAAAGCCATAAGTATGGTTACTTCTCTTCCCAGCACAGAAACCCTAGGCTGGGGAGCCTGTTGTGCAGTTGGGACTCCTAGTTCCTCAGGAGGGATCGCCACAGAGGTCCTTCTCAATTTTTAGTTGCTACATGTGACTGTGGGACCAGCCTATCCTGAGTCTCCAGCCCTCCCACCAGTCTCCACGTAGCTTCTGTACATCCTTATTATAGGACTTCTGTTCATCTAGACTTCAGGTGTTTTTCAATGGTGGGTGCTCTGTTGTTATCATTCTGTTGTTTTGATGTGGTCAAAGGAGGAGATGAGCACAGCTTTTACCTACTCTGCCATCTTGTCAGGAGCTCAACTACATCTTCTATAGCCTCTGCTTATAATCAAAACACACCCAAACCTGTAGACTAATATTCTATATACCAGTAAATGGATTCACTCTTTCCAAACATTTTCTAATTATTAGTTGTGTGAATTTTTCATGTCACCTTCTCTGAATCTCAGTTGACTCAAGAGTAAAATAAAATGTTTGAACTAAATCTTCTTCGAGAGCATAATAAGAATCACAGAATTATTATTTTTCTAATAATCCTCTGACTTTTACTATGAATGAATAATCAATTGCCAGTTATTTAAAGAAATCTTACTCCTCTCTTGTCACCACTGCTGGTTTCCTTTACTCTGTTTACGACATGAATTTTAATTCTAGAGCTTTACCAGAGGATCCAGAAAAATTAGTTAAATCTCCACTCTAGATAAAAGTGTGAAAATCTATAGGAATTCTACCGAGATAGCCAAAATGCAAGTAAAAACCAAAAAAGTGTTATAAAAGCCATTATAAGATATCAGAACAAGGAGAAAGACATTTTACAGAGGTATTTTGAAGTAGTTAAGACACTAGTTTAGTTTTACAAAGCTTGAGTTTTAGTCCTGATTTTGGCACATAATGCCTAGACATTCTTGAGTGCATATTTGAAGCTCAGTCTATTAATGGGTCTAAAATCATCAATACTTTGACATTCACTATGTCTTCTGGTAGCTTTCTAGGAACTGAAAGGGGTGGGATTCAGGGGGAAAATAAAATAAATATGCAAACTTACTAAGACAGAAGATTGAAAGCATCTCAGGTAAGGTATTTCCAGGGTATTTTTCTGAACCCTGCAGGATGTGTAAGCCTATTTATAGTGTATCACTTTGAATATTTGTGAATGTTGGTGATAATTTGTTATATTTTACATAGCAACTTATTTTTAAAAGTAAAGTTTATCAATGCTTCTCTGATAAACTAATACATGATCATTATGGAAATAATAAAATCCTTTCTTTATTCAGCATTAATTATGCACTATCAACATATGGTGCTTGGTACCTTCTCAACATGATCCTCATTTATTATTTATAGATTTTAGAGAGAGGAAGGGGAAAAGAGACATTGATTTTTTTTTTTTTTTACTTATTTATGCAATTCATTGGTTGATTCTTGTATTTGCCCTGACTGGGGCTAGAACCTGAACCTGCAACCTTGGCAAATCATGACACTAACCAACTGAGCTACTAGGCCAGGGCCTCAACTTGACCTCATTTAATTTGTACATTTGAGAAAGCTTACACTTAGGAAAACTGAGTAACTCCCTCCATATTACATAACTGTTGTAAATGGGATTTGATCTACAATCTGTGTGACTATAAAGTCAGTTTTCTCCATGGACTCATGACACTCAGCTGCTTTCTGTGGTTTGAGACTTTTTTTTTTTCACCACACAGAGTACACCTTTGCATAAATATACCCATATTGGTCAAATTTGCTAATTATCAAATTCTGCTTTTCTTTGTAGTTTAAGGCTATAAAAATCTGGTGTTCTAAATTCTTGCAAAAATTTAGTGAATGGAACACTCCAAAGACCAAATATAGATTATTTCTTTCAGATAAACTCAGCAAGGCAAAATTACTTACCGCACAGGAAACTTGAATGTTGTACTTTTGTTCTATACCTTCCCAATCCATTGATTAAGGCATTAATGTCATTTCAATCTATCCTTGTAGGCGTCTTGTTATTTCAATTATATCCATGAAGTGTAACATTCGTTTAAAAGCTTTTAGTAAAAGCTTAGTTGAGTGAAGCAAAGCAAAAAAATAAACACTTGTATTTGCTTTAAACTTCTTTTCCTCATTGGCCTGTAGGGAGAGTTATTTGGAATGATATGTATTAGCATTTTCTGCCTATTTAGTTTAAGCCTAACAGTGAAGATTGGATTAAAATATGTACTAAATGATATGGTATTCCTAGCAATTGTATCAAAACCATGATTCTGGGTTATGTCACCTATTATAGTCTTAGAATATATCTTACCCCTGTTTTCTTTTTTTTCCCCTCCCATTTTTTTTTCTATTATAAAAAATATGTCTCTGGCCCTAACAGGTTTTACTCAGTGGTTAGAGCAGAGACTGAAGGTCATGGGTTTGATTCCTGGCCCTGGCCAGGGTACGTGTGGGAGCAACCAATCAGTGCAACTCTCTCACATCAATATTTCTGTCTCCCACCTCTATTCCCTCCCTTACACTCTCTCTAAAAATCAATGGAGAAATATACTCAGATGAGAATTAAAAAAGAGTTTCTGGGAGATGCTCAGAGTATATGTAGGAGAATATACCAGATAAAGGCAGAAAAAAATCTGAAATAATGGTGGAAAGAAGCCCAATCTTTCCTCAAGAGTACTGGGTTAGATACTCTGCCCAGTGGACCAATACCTATAGCACTTACATGATGGCATCTTTGGGTGAATTCATCTCTCAACCTCTACCTCTCTCCCCACCATACACCTTATCTCTTTCTCTTTCAATCTGGCACTCTGTTCCCTCCTTACCTACCTTCCTCTATTTCCCTCTTTGGGATCCAGGTTACTGATGGTTGTAAAGGATACAGATACTAAATGATTTGCCTATGACTCAGCACAAAAAAAAGCTTATAGTATATTTATGTGAACTTCCCAAGGTCAGCCTAGAGCAGTGGTTAAGAGTATAAACTTTGAAGACAGAAATAACTGATCTTGATTCTTACTGTGTGTACTAATTAGTTACATCATCTTGTTCTTAAACCTTTGGACCTCAAAATGAGAGCACACAATACCGCAGAGTTGGTATCATAACTAGAGTTTAAATGAGAGTCTTTACATGAAATGCTTAGTATTCTGACTTTTTCATGGTTCAGTGCTTCATAAAAGATAATGTTAGGATAGTGCAGTTTTTCCAGAGACACCTTCTCTGCTAATAGGCAGGGGAAACTTCTATGGTCAGTGAAAGCCTGGGCCCATCTTTCCTTTTAATACTCCCTGGGAAAGCAGAGATCTTGTAAAACCTCCTGTCTCCAGTCTAGATCCTTGCCTGTTTTATTTTTAAAATTTTTTCAATTATAGCTTACATTCAATATAATTTTGTATTAGTTTCAGGTGTATAGCATAGTGGTTATATAATCATATACTTTACAAAGTGTTCCCACTGGTATTTCCATTACCCAACTGCACCAAGCATAGTTATTATAATACTAGAGGCCTGGTCCATGAAATTCGTGCGTGGGGGGTGGGGTGTGTGTCCCTCAGCACAGCTTGCACCCTCTCCAATCTAAGACCCCTTGAGGGATGTCCCACTGCCTGTTTAGGCCAGATCTGTCTCACAATCCAGAATTGCTGGTTCCCAACCGCTTGCCTGCCTGCCTGCCTGATTGCCCCTAACTGCTTCAGCCTGTCAGCCTGGTCATCCCCTAATCACTCCCTTGCCAGCCTGATTGGAGCCTAACTGCTCCCCTGCAGGCCCAATTGCCCCTAACTGCCTCCCCCTGCTGGCCTGGTTGCCCACAGCTGCCCTCCCCTGCAGGCCTGGTCCCCCTCAACTGCCCTCCCCTGCAGGCCTGGCCCCCCAACTGCTCTCCCCTGCTGGCCATCATATGGCGGCCATTTGTGCCCACATGGGGGCAGCCATCTTGTATGTTGGAGTGATGGTCAATTTGCATATTACTCTTTTATTACATAGGATATAGAAGCCCCAAACTCTGAAGACAGTGAATGCTTTCAACCTCTTTTTTCTACCTGAGTTACTGGGTTTGAGGGCCATAGTACACTACATGATCTTTTTTGTTCCTCTGACTGGAGCTTCTTAGATTGTATTTCTAGATGTTCTTCTCCCAACCCCTCAAGATCTACTCTTTAGTTTTCTCCCACTCAGTTGGCAGCAGTAAGCTTCATGGTTGAACTCCTTGCCCTTTCCCTCCTTGGTCAGTTAAATAGCATCATCTAACTGATAGTATAACCTCATGTGTAAAGGTCTCACCTCTTCTTCTTGAGGACAATCTGCTTTCAGTTGTACAGGGAGATGTCTACTTTTCCAGGGGCCTCAGACTTCCACTTCAGCTTTATTTGACTTGTTCTCATGAGAAACCTAATGAAATCTTTTTTTCTGGATACAGCCCCACTTATGGCGAAGATATTGCATTATTTGTGGTATGCATGCCCTCCCCTCGTTAGTTTTCAAATTCCTATGGGGAGTCAGATGGTATCTTATTCACGTTTTTATACCCTAAATTTTGAATACATTTCTTGCACAGAGTAAGAAAAAAAATTGCTTTTGCTTTAAGAAAATATCTGTAATCTGGAAGGATGCAAAGTTTCTCTACTGAAAATTAACTGGGGGCCTTCACCACTGACTATTAGTTTCCAGTAAAGATTAAGTGAGTGATCTTGATTTATATATTTAAAATTTCTCTACATTTTTCTATTGCCAAAATGAGTAATATTTTGCTTATTAAATTAGTTTCAGATTAGATATATTCAACTTCTGTGTTCTAGAAGGTCCTTTGTTATTTTATCTTTTGATAGTCCTATGACTCTGAAGGGTGAAGGGAGTTTGAAAACTGGAATTACAGAGCAATAAATAGTTACTTTTCTCTCTTTTCTTGGAAGTGGAACTACTCTCAAACTGTATTCTATCAGAGTTTGCTCATTGAAAGTATTTTTCTCTTACATAATAGGCTACAAATCTGGAAGGATTTCAAGCCTCAAAATGGGCCCCAGTGTGGCCACAAGCTAAATGGCATTGAGTGATTTGCAGCCCCTCTCAGTTCTTTTCAACATATGTACAGGGATGGGTGATAATAACACCCACTCACCAGGATTGTCATGAAGAAAACATAATGCATATGAATGTACTTCCTATATTACAAAATACCTTTTAAATGGGAGATATCATTATAATTCTTGGCTTTTGATAGAAGACAACATCACACTTTAAAAGTCAATTTAAATGCAGTGAATAAACTGTAATTATCTACATAGTTGTTAGTCTGTTTAAAAGATATAAAATCAGAAGTTTTATACTCTTTGAGAAAAATTACTAAGTACAATCTATGTTCTTATAGGACCTTTGCTCTAGGATTATTACCTCATAGTATGACTCTTCTAACTTTTGACCTATTTTAGAATCTGTGATCATCAGATTTTTTAAAACATAAACTAGTGTTGCAAATTAATGCAGCTGATTGGATCTTAAGAATGATGGTGGTTTGAACAAATCAATGTTTTTAAATGTGCAGAAAATTGAAGATATACGTTTAGTGCCTTTTCCAGAATTAGGAAACGTGGTCTCTGGTTTTTCAGTTCATCAAGCAAATAAATTAATAGAGTAGAATCATATGCTTAGCAAGGATTTTACTCATTTATAATAAGGAATTGGAGGAAAACCCATTTCATGTAATTGAAAGCAGAGAGAATTTTTCATTAGAGAACTGAAATTTGAGTCCTAGCTCAACCACACTTTAGTTATGGGATTCATATCTAGGCAAATTATCTAACCTTGTGAATATCACCTTTCTCAATCATTGTATTGTTTATAAGAACCAAGGGAAACAGTATTCATTCACTTAGTCCATCTATGTGTGTGTGTGTATATATATATATATATATATATATATATATATATATATATATATATATGTAATTTAGCTTTCAAGGTATAAGAAAGGTCTTATGATTAAAGGAATAGCAACAATACCCGCCCAACTACTACTCACTCACCCCAAAATTACAGCATTGATTAAAGAGCCTACCTGTTATACTGTTATACATCAGCAGAAGAGGACACTTTCAGCCTCTCTCTTGAAATCTAGTAAGTGACCCAAAACACTTAATAGTGGTCTACCTACAAATATAACTCTGGTCAGGAAAATAAGACATTAAAACAATAAAAGAAAAAATAAAATCAAACATTAAACCAGAAATTCAAAATCTTAAGATAGAATTTGGCAAAAAAAATAAAAAATGAGGTGTGTGAAAAGAGAGCTGTTCAATTTCAGTAATGAAAATAAAAGACTTTTTAAAAAATCCTAGAAACAATTTACATTATAGAATGTTCGAGTCAATATATTTGAATATAAATAGAATATCAACAACAGAGGAAAATCAGCCTTAGAATAGGAGTTAAATGAAATATAAAGGACAAATAAAAGTAGGTATAGAATTTAGACCATGGAGTTCCAACATATGTGTAAGTGGAACCCCTAAAATAAAAAACAAAACTACAATCAAAGAAAATTCTCTAGAATACAGTTATCCAAAACTATATTTTGAGAGCATCTAACGTAACAAGGAAAAATTAATGCTGGGCAGTGAACTTCAAGACATATACCACTAAAACTACTAGATTTTAAGATAAAATTTTTAGAGTTTCCAGGAAAACTATCATGTCATTTACAAAGAAAAAAAATTGATTGGTATTGGACTTTTCAGCAGCAAGCTACTAAGTAAGGCAACATTGGAGCATTTAAAAATAATTTATTAAACTAAACAAAGTGGGAGATAAGCCATTTTACATTAGCCAAGATATTATTTAAGGATCAGGATATATAATTTTATGCATATTATAAAAAATAATGAAACAAGACTGGATGTTTGGTAAGAAATCAAAACAATAAAGAAAGCATGAGATTTCTTTGTCTTTTTATATAGTTTTGAGTTTTGAACAAGGTTAACATTTTACCTATTCAAAAATATTTATACATTAAGATGGGTAAAAAAAGGACAAACCCCCTAAATTTGTTACAAATATAGATAAATGATACTAAGTATAAACCAAATTAATAATACAAAGGAGAAAGGATTTTGTAAAGTTATATGTATACCCTAATGGACACAGTCTTAAAACAAATAGTGCTATTAAGAGATTTTTACTTTACTTATATGATTTAGTTTTGATTATGTTATTAATATAGTAATATAAAAATATTTCTTATTAAGAAAGTATATAAATATGTTTATGAGAACCTGGTATCTCACTGTAGGAGGAAGGATATCCTATATAATAAAAAGGTAATATGCAAATTGACCAAACCAGGGAACAACCGGTTGCTATGATGTGCACTGGCCACAGAGGGTAGACACTCAATGCAGGAGCTGCCTCCTGGTGGTTAGTGCACTTCCACAGGGGTAGTGCCACTCAGCCACAAGGGGCCCTGAAGGCTGGAAAGTGCAGCGGCCGCAGTTGGACATCCCCTGAGGGCTCCCGGACTGTGAAAGGGCGCAGGCTTGGCTGAGGGACACCCTCCCCACCCCCAGTGCATGAATGTCATGCACCAGGCCTCTAGTTAAAAAATAAACACTAAATAAATGAGAAAAGGGAAAGCTTTTCATAGAAAATGATCAAATCATAAGTGTAGAAGTAAAGGTAAAATTAGAAGAATCCATCTTTTTACAACATGCATTGTAGTAATTGATTTGGCAATGATTATCTGCTTATGCAAATCTAAAAGTGTAAACTCAAACATTACTTGCTTATTAAAAGTGGAAGAAAAGCTACCATCTTGTCTTCATAATGGATGAACTGGCAGACAGCACCTTAACCAAATGACTAAATTTAACATGCCTGATAATGCCACAAATTGTCATGATGCCCCTCCCAATGTGATGCACTAAGGACAAACTATCACCCATCTAGTATTCTTGCTAAAAATATATATCACTTGAATCTATTTAGACAAGTAAACATGAAGGAAATTTGATCAATGAACTTCTACAGATGCCTCAAAAGAGTTAGTGTCAAAAAAGACCTAAATGATGATGACAATAACAGAATACAGGCTAGCAAATGTCACTAGATTAAAAAAAGAAATGACAAGTAAATAAAATATGTTGACTGGAGACAATGGGAAGCAGATATAAAAGTAATTTGGGATAGTGAGGAAATATAAGTATGAATATGAAAATGCCCTTTATATAGAAAATAGGATTGTAGCAAAGTTAAATTTTTGAGTGGTTGTATTCTATTGTGATTTTTAGGATAACTCCTTCTTAGAAATTGTATGCAAAAGTATTTGAGGTTGAGTGTCACAATGTCTAAAACTCTTCTCAATGTTTCACCACCTTCCCCTCAAATATATTTCTCTGTGTGGTTGCAGCGGTATGTACATGTGTATGGTGTGTGTAAATAAAGGGGAAGATTATTTGGAAGTTCATTGCATAATTGTTTCAATTTTTCTGTTTTAAAATGTCTATATAAAATTTGTTAAAAGTAGTGAATATTACTTCTATGAATACTATATTTTAGAGAGACATTTGCAAAATTTTTATGATACAATATTTTCTTTCCTTAAATCATAATAAAGATGATAATAACATTGTAATGTTTGCTATGCATTAGGCACTGCTGTTCTAAGCACCTTACATAGTGTATGCCATTGAACTTCACAGTAACTCTGTAAGGTAGGTAATACTATTATTCCTATATTACAGATAGGGAAACTAATCACAGAAAGGTTAAGAAACTTATTAATGACTACATAGCTAATGAAGAAAGGACCTATTATTTAAATAAACAGGCGTAATGTAGAACTTCTTTTTTAAAAGTCACAGGTGGCATAGTTGAGTAATATGCTGTAATTGCAATGTCAGTATTGGTTTATGCAAGCCTTTTATATCTAGAAATAGAGGCCCAGTGCATAAAATTCATGCATGGGGGTCGGGGAGTGTCCCAAAGCCTGGCCTGCACCCTCTCCAATCGGGGACCTCTTGGGGGATGTCTAACTGACAGTTTAGGCCCAGCAGTGGGACATCCCTCTAACAATCTGGGACCGCTGGCTCCTAACTGCTCACCTGCCTGCCTGCCTGCCTGATAACACCTAACCACTCTGCCTGCCTGCTTGATGGCCCCTAACCACTTTCTGGGGGGCAGGGCCAGCTCAGTGAGGGGCCGTCTGCCTACCTGATCAACCCTAACCACTTGCCTGCCTACCTGATCACCCCTAACTGCTGGTCTGCCTGCCTAATCTCTCCTAACCACTCTGCCTGCCTACCTGATCGCCCCTAACTGCTTGCTTGGAAGCAGAGCCAGCCCAGCGAGGGGCCAACTGCCTACTTGATCACCCCTAACCACTTGACTGCCTACCTGATCACCCCTAACTGCTTGCTGGGGGGCGGGGCCAGCCCTGAAAGGGGCCATCTCCCTACCTGATAGTCCCTGACCACTGGCCTGCCTACCTGATCACTCCTCACTGCTGGTCTGCCTGCTGGATCACCCTAACCACTCTGCCTGATGGCCCCTAACCACTTGCTGGGGGGCAGGGCCAGCTCGGCAAGGGGCCGTGGTGGTTCTGGTCTAATGGTCATTATGGTTGTGACACCATTACGGTGTCTGGCCTTTTATTATATGGGCTACTAGTATGTATGTGTGTTTGCATATTCACATATATACATGCTTGTGTAAATACATATATGTATATATTCACACACACATACACATATATGCACATATATGTATGAGAAATAAGGTGTTGGATATCTATACTCTTTGTTCTGATGTGAATCTTTAAGACAACAAACAGGGCCAAGGCATGTAGTTCAGAATAAAAAGATAGGGAGCAAAGCAAATGCATCTTGTTTCTATGACAGTGGTTAGTGTTAGAAGTTTGACATTCAGGAGTCATAAATGATTGGTGAGTTACCTCAGCAATATTGAGATAAAATTTTCATTCATTGATTCAGTCCATGTTAACATGCATTTATTGAATGCATATGTGCTATGCATTATTGGAAGCCAGGATTACAATGATGATTAAATAAATATATCTTTGCCCTCAAACATCTCAGAATATAATTAATTATGATGTAATTATAATTTATGATTTAAAGGAATTATCAAATTATTATGAGAATCCAAAGAATTTTGATGAGGTCATTAGTTGTCAGTGAAACTTTTATTTTTTTAAACGAAGATAACACTTAATTCAGCCTTGAGAGTAAATAAGAATTTTACAGAAGTGGCACCCTTTACCCATCTACGAATTTTAATAAAATATGTTTTAAAAAACACATAAATGACTTAAGCAATCGAAATTCAGAAAAGTGTTGAGAACATAAGATATGCTTCTGCAAAGAAGAGTCAGAAAGATCCACTTTAAAAAAAAAAAGAAGAAAAGGAAAGAAAAAAACACAAGGATAGTATCTCTCTGTAACTGCTCCTATCAACCAAGTGGACACCTTGGCCCATAATTTATCTGCAAAAAGGAAGATTAATAGGTTTAATTTTATTTACTTAAAACTCTAACCTGACAGAGGACTTGATTTTAGTTAGATATCACTAGAAGAGATTTTAAGGAACCCGTAGTGGGGGAACCGCCTTAGGATGCTTGATCTTTACAACATCTGCAAGTTTATCAGTTTATCATGGAACTCTCAACAAAATAAAAATGATGGTCCTGGCAGAATTTCCATCCATATTCAAACCAAGTATTATATCATCTGATAACAATGGAATGTGTGACTCCACTAGCTGGCTGAAAACTGTGAAATGCATTTCAATGGAGCCACATTATCTTTTGAGCGAGGTATATAAGATCCATTTCTTCCTCGGAACCAAAGCAAATTTAGCCAATCTGACTTTCAGAGTAGCCACAGGAGAATCTCTCACCCTTGCTAGAACAGCTGTGAAGTGGATGCTCTCTAGCTCTGGACATAAAGAAAGAACCACAAAGATTCAGGCTCTAGGGTTTGCTCTTCTGTGAGTGATGTTTCTGCCATTGTCTTTAACCTCTTCTATTTTCCTGCCAAAAGTTCACTTTCAGATAGTATTGGCCAATTGGCCCTTCACCATCTAAAATAGTGATTACTTATTGCTTTCTGGCACTCATGTGAACCATTATTTTTTGTTACGTTGTTTGATTTAAAATGTTTCCTTCTGAGATTTTATTTTCAGGCTGTTTAGATTTTAATATTGTTGTAATTTCACTGGTCCAAATTATTCATGTTGCTAACAGATTGGAAGGGTTTTTTTTTTCTTTTCTTTTTCTGTTTGTGTTGATTATCTGTAAATAATGCAATGCTCACCTAAAACTATTAACTGGAAAATAGTATTAACTAGTATTTCATCACCATAAAAGGTTTATTCAGGGAAAAGAAAGGATTGCATGGGGTACATGCATACATGGCAAGTCATACACACTTACTGCCCTGTGTGCCAAAATGGAGAGGGATTTATAGAAGACAAAAAGGAAGTTAAGGGGAGGGGCGGTTACTACCATAGAGCTTTATTTTAAACAGTTCTTCCTGTAGGATTCTTATGATATAGAGGATTACATAGGGTGGGAGAACTTGTTTCCCATAAGCCCTAGTTCCTCCCACAGACCCTCTTGACTGCTTATGTGTTTGTAACAAGAAAATTACAATTGCATTACGCAGTGGTTTTAGTTCTCTTATGAAATGTTGAGATTTTTGAGGACATTATTCTTAATCCTCAAAGAAGCATATGGCAGAACATAAATGATTAAATGCCTTGGATTATCATCATTTGTAAGAAAAAATAGTTCGGCAATTCAATGAGCACATTTTAAAGCATCATCTTCTCCAGAGTTGGTTTCATGACCCTTCATGGGGTCATTGTGGATCAAGACGAGGGAGGACAATTATAATTTCTACTTAATGACTTTCTATAAAATTAGGATAAAAAATAATATATAGTTTGAATTCTAAAAATCGCCTATTAGGATTATGCGATGGAAAGACAAAGAGGTGACTTTATTGGTTCTCAGTGTGGCTCAGTTGGTTGGAGCATCGTCTTGTACTCGGAAAGGTCATGGTTTTGATTCCCAGTCAGGGCACATACCCAGGTTGCGGGTTGGTTCCCTGATTGGGGTGCATACAGGAGTCAACTGATGGATGTTTCTGTCTTCCTTTCTCTTCCTCTTGCTCTCAAATAAATAAAAATGTTTCTTTGGGTAAGGATTTTTTTTTTAAAAGAACATTAAAGTGATTATGAAGAAAGTGCTTATCACTCGTTCTCCATCTCCAAAAGGAGAGGAAGCTAAGCAACATATGCCATTCACATTCACCTGTTGGAAGGCAGGCAGCCAGATCCAGAGACCTGTGATGATTCCCTCTGATGGTGATAGAAAATAAGATGACCTGCTTTAAGAGTATTGAACTATGTACAGGCAATCAGAAGGGTTGAGACTATTCACAGAATAATTTCAGTATTTTTAATGAATCTCTTGATACATATAAATGAAGTTATTAACCTTCCATCACAAAAGCATATACTCTTGGTTGTTTGTCTACTAGTTGTGGTTTATTTACATTTTTTTCTACATTCTTACATTCTTTATTTACATTCTTCAAGGCAGGCTGTCTGGAACTCTTGGGGCAAGCAAACTTGACTCACAGGGGGTTTGAACTAATAACTCTTGATTCATTAGCACCAAGCAGATTAAGCTTTCTACCTGAAACAAATCACACTGTAATATCTTAGGGGAGGGAAGTTAATCTGAATTTCAATGTATAATTTTTTGGAGGCAAAGAAAATAGAAATAAATGATAGAGCCCTCTTGCTTCATTAGGATTCTATGAGTCTGTAAAGGAGCCTTATAGAAAGATGAAGATAGATTTTTCTATAATTAACAAGTGACTCTTTTTTAGAATAATGCAAAGGTTTTAGAGTCCAAACTGAAATGACTAAAGCATACAGAAAGGAAAGGTTATTTTCTTTCTGACCTGATTTGCAGATCCAAAATACAACTTACTGATTCTTTTTCATTAAGCCACTAGCCATCATGGTAACCACTTTATATTATTACTCAAACTGGTCAGCAATTGAACTAGTTTTTAAGGTGTAACAGTTTTAGAATAGCATTAACAAAAAATAATTCTCCAATAAAAGATAAGCATTTTCCAGAATGAATGACTTGGCTTAAAACCTTCCTGTTTAGAATAAAAGCAAAAGATAAATAAGATATATTCCCCTGTGGAGCAAGGCAAAGATGGTAGTGTATTTCTGCAGGCATAGAAATAGGAATTAAATAATCCATATATCTTCTGCCTGCAAAGTGAGTAAACTTTGGAGAACAGGACTTGAAGTACTGACTTCAGAGAAGAATACCCTGAGCAAATGGCAGACTGGAGTATGGCAGCAAGGAGCCGAGTATCAGTCTGGTCCAACTGAAGGGAGCGCTGTACTAGGAGGAGTTGAAAAGTTTGCCCACCAAGAAAATGAGTAGATAATACAATAATGTATTTCTATCTGTATTTGCAAGTATTCTATTAGACACGACAGGGGGAAGACTTTCTGGCAATTTTGTAAATGCTTCCCAGAGGAAAGAACATGAGATAGCATAGATACCTTTTATAAATGACAAGTAACTACCTGACTGGATGATATCATATATAGCAGCTGGGCAAGGCTGCTAATAGGATATGAATATGGAATATCCTTTTGAGAATGACCATTTTTACTTAACTGGAGGACATTTTTCTCCTATGCAGAGCTATAACTAAGTTCCTTGATTATGGGCTCAGGTGAACCACCTGAAGCTTGGGACACTGGGAAAGACAGACAAGAAAGGCTGGCCAAGTTCCCACTGCCTTTAACCTCTATAGGGGTCAGTAAAACCATGAGGGTATGTCTCATTTTCTTTGAGCCCTGTTGTGTAGAGCCTGATGACAGACTGTGAACCTCAAGTATAACAGGCTGCTGACTTTCACATTTAACTGTTTGGTACTCCGGAATCCTTAGGAGACCTGTCAATCAGCTTTCTGAACCTGGAGTGGAGTCTGAAAATTTCTTGAGTTTAGCTTAATGCAGAAGAGAAAGCAAATGCTTCTCTCTCTCTCTTTTTCAAACATCTCTAAAATGTGAAACTTAAGCTATTTAATATAATTCAACCTCCTAATTCTCAGCTTTGGTGTCTTAGGCCAATAATTTTTCTTCTATTTGGCTGCTAAAGGAAGGAAAATATACACCTTCTCACACCCACTTTTTTTGAGGTCCATTTCTAACTGTGACTTTCTCATCTCCAGCCATATGCATATTTATCAGTAAGGATTTTTACATAGAAAGATAGAAGTACAGAGAATTTATATTTATTTATTGTCTTGTTTCAGTGTACTAAAACCTTACCTATTTTCTTAATTTTACACGTATATGTGACTTGTGTCCATAGGATTACTAAAAGGCAGAGTTGAGGTTTGAATTCAGCTATGCTCCCTCTGATTCACTACATGCTCAGGATGTGGGAGGAATAGGAAATGGAAAGTATGCGCCTAGGATACCTTATAGCCAGCAGCTGCCTCACACCAGTTTTCTAGAATATAATTTTCAAATGCTCTTTCCAACAGTGAAGGCATCATTCTTCCCTCTCCCTCTTCCCCACCCCTGATATAGTTTAATTAGGTAACCTGACCCTGGCCGGTGTGGCTCAGGTGGTTGAGTGTCATCCCAGGCACAGGGAAGTTTCTGGTTTGATTTCTGACCAGGGCACATGCCTGGGTTGTGGGCTAGATCCTCTTTGGAGAAGAGTCTATTCAGGTCCTTGACTCATATTTTAACTGAGTTTTTTTGTCTTTTGTCTGTCTGTTTTTAGTTGTATCAGTTCTTTACAAATGTTTGATATTAGTGCCTTAACAAATTTATCATTGGCAAGGATGTTTCCCCAGTCAGTGGGTTGTCTTTTCACTTGGTTGGTTTCCTTTGCTGTGCAACAACCTTTTAGTTTGATGTAGTCCTATTTGTTTTTCCTTTTTTTTTTGCTTTCTTTTGTTTCCCGTGCCCAAAGAGAAACGAATGGGACTACATCAAACTAAAACGGATGTCAGTTTTACTTCTTGAAAGCATCATTTTAAGTGTAGCAGTGGAATTAACACCAGGCATGAGTTGTGTGAGCTCCTTCTTAGTAACCAGTTAACTTCCCCAAACTCAGTATTCCTTTAAGAAAAATGTGAAGAACCCTGTGTGAATAGTAGATAGTGGAGGGAGCATGGATTTTGAAGTCCCTTTGGGAAATTGACCAAGTGACTCAACTTGCTGAGCTTCAGGTTTTACATTCATAATCTAACTTATATCTAAGAAATTATCTACAAGTAAAAAGGCATGAACTTTTGTTTGTGGATTTTAAATTAACAATTATGTTTCTTAACAGCATTTTGTTGTTTTTGACGTCTTTTGTTGTTATTGTTGCTTTGAATATACCATATGTCTGTCAGGATGAGGTGAGGTTGTGCTGAGGTAACAAATAATACTAATACCTCAGTTGCTTACAAGAGCACAGGATGCTTCTCATTCATGCCCGTTATGAGTCACCTGAGGCCCTACTCCACATTATTTTCAGTTGGGAGCACAGATTGATAGAGTCTCTGTCTGCAACATTATCACTTATTGCAGCAGTGGGAATGGAGATATGGAAAAGCCCATACTAGCTTTTTAAGTTTCTGCTCAGATGTGGCATGATGTCACTGCTACCTACATGTTATTTGCAAGGCATGTCACGGAAGTCTTAATAGATATCCCTGCCACAGAGCCTAAGTGCACATGTGCACACACAGTTAGGCCTGAGAAACACAAAGAAAAAAGCCAATCTCTATTCTAATGAATCCTCCATCTAGTAAAGAAGACAGGTATATTGTGTTTTATTTGTCTAATTAAAGAATTTGAGGTAAAGGGAGAATGAAGATAGATATTACTTTTTATTTTTACATTTTTTAAGACTTTATTGAACCTCTAGATCATGCCCTAATTTATGATATTTTTTTTGGTTCTCTGATATTATTTTTTAAGGGCAATGTTAGACATATCCATCTTGCTGCATGATTACTGAAGCATAGTTTTTGTAAATTAATCTTCAACATGTTAAAACCACAATGAATAGGTCTTTAATTGCCCCAGTCATTCAACATTTACTTTTTCCTAAGTGGGAAAATAGAACTATTCTCACAGATGGAATGGCAGTCTCAGAGCTCTAGTTGCAATGATCAAACTGTGTCACTTTGTTAAGTAAAATAAATTTAGAAAGCTAATCCTAATTTTGAAGTAGCTACTGTCCTATTTCTATGAAAGCATTATTAAAAATGTTAACGTGACTAGTTTTACTATTAATTACTTAAAAATAAATCCATGACACAGTGTTGATCTTACATAGCACTGAAGGGGTGTGATGTTTAATTAAAATACACTAGGCATTGTCTACCTGTGTCCAATTGCTCCAATTGTATAATTCTTAAAATTTAAGACACTATAACATTTCCTATAGTTGGCCTTGAAATAGTGGAGAAAATGCTCCAGGTTCCATCTTTTATTCAGTGTTTTGAAGCTTTCTCTTTCTGTCCTCCCCCATATTCAACCTGTTGGCTTTGAATGTCTAATCACTTTCTGCCTCGCACCCCTTTTACAGATGACATAGGTAGCTGCATGTGCTTCTCTGCTTTACAGCACTTCCCTAGGTTTCTGTTTCACTTACCAGGTCCATGTGCCATGATTAGGGCCTATAATGATGTGATGCCAATATCCAAACTCTTCAAAAGTATAGCCCTGAGCCTGTGGTGGTCTTATGGTTCAGCACATACTTTCTTCTCACTTTCTTCGAACATAGGGCAGCATTGTCCTTCTCTGCTCCCTTTAAAGTTAGATATGGCTGTGTGATGTTCTTTGACCCATGAAATGTGAGCAGAAGAGGTGTCTGTCACATGTTTCTGGGAGTTTTTAAGAGCCATTGCCAAATTGACATTCCCAACTTCCTGTCCTAGTCATCAGTGAAGTTGGGACCCCCAGTCACTCTGGGCCACTGAGTGACTGTGAACGCAGTGACAGCTTGCAAACCTTCATTGGACATTAATGTCTGTTATTTTTAAGCTACTTAAATGTGATGTTATTTGTTATTAGGGGCTCAGTGCACGAATTCATGCACCTTGAAATGAACCTTGGACTGTGAGGCTGTGGTGGGCACAGGGGTGGGTCTTGGCCCAACCTCTGTGCCCCCCGCCTGGACCCTCCCGCCATGGTCCCCGGTCCCCTGTCTGCCACAGCCCAACTCCTGATGCTGCTGCTCCCATGCACTGATGGTGCTGGCCCCATTCACACCCGCTGACAATGTGGAGCTATTGGGGCAGGCACCATCAGTGGGTGTGAGCAGAGGCTGCTGCCCCGATCACCTCTCAAGAGCAGGGGGAGGTTGAGAAGCCTTCAGGGGCAATTGGGGCCAGCATCTGCTGCTCACACTCACTGACAGTGCCGAGCAATCAGGACCAGCGCCTGGCGCTGACAGCAGATATGATCAGCGGCTCCAGTGTTGGCTGTGGGTGTGAGCGGGGCTGGCACTGACAGTGTATGTGAGCAGCGGCTCTGGCAGCAGGTGTGAGCGGGGCCGTCGATGGCAGTGGGTGCGAGAGGCAGCTGCTGGTCCTGATTGCCCCTCAGGAGCTGGGGGAAGTGGAGAAGCCCTGAGGGGTGTTCGGGGCCAGCAGCTGCTACTTGTACCCACTGACAGTGCCAAGTGATCGGGGCCAGAAGCAGGTGAGGGTGCCAGCAGCAGGTGTGAGTGCCTGGTGGGACCGTGGTGTGCAGGAGCAAATAATTTTCAGTAACCACCAGAGGCTCGCCTGATGACAGCAACTGGCGCCCCGGCTTGGTCTGGTGCCCCCACTCACCTGCCTCACTATCCCTCTGCAGTGGATGCCTGCAATGTTCCATGCTCTGCCACCTCCTGCTGATGCCCGCTATAGTCCCCACATGCCCCCTAGTGGTCAGCGCATGTCATAGCAACTAGTTGTTCACTTATTCATTTGTTCAGTTGTTCTGCTGTTCAGTCTATTTGCATATTAGGGTATATATATATATATGTGTGTGTGTGTGTGTGTGTGTGTGTGTGTGTGTGTGTGTGTGTGTGTGTTCATCCTCTCATGCATGGTTATGTGCACAGATATCTGGATATCTGTTTTAGAATAGAGTTCATATCCTATCAATTTATCTTGATCTTTTTCTTTTCTTTTTAATTCTCACATCATTAAAAAAAAAGGGAAAAAGCCCTTAAAGCAGAATTCTATCCCTGATTGGAACAAAATTCCTAAAAAGGTACTTTTTTAACATGTTTAGATACATATCTCATTTAAGTTTCTTCTAAAAAATTATCTGCAGAGAACTTCAGTGCCAGAATGATTGTATCTATAAGAAATATTTTGGCATTTACAAGGCCAACATAAACTTGGTGTTGAAATTTGCAGATCATTCTCAGAGCATAAGATTAAAAGAAAGAGACTTAAAAGTGTTCAGCTGGTATACATCAGCATGTTCCCCTTAATAATAGAAGGGAGCAAGACTGAAGCCTTACAAATTTGGTGTCTTATATAAAGGAATGATGTTATTTATCCCCAGATCACTGATTTTTATCGGTCTTAAGTCAATTTCCTAAAGTTTTTGATGACTGTTATGAAAAAGTAGGTGGTCTAATCTGGCCATAGATCAAATAGGCAGATGTGTAGGTCATAAAAGCAAGGCTTCACGATTTAGTCTGTTGTGGCTGTATAAAAGGAACTAAAGGCTAAAGGAAAGTGACCAAATAAATCATGCCACTGGACAGTTAATTTAGGCAGAAAATGGCCTGAAGCATTTGCTTAGAACATTCTTCTTTATAATTTTTATTGTGTGTGTGTGTGCGCGCGTGCGCGCACACACACGCCTGTATAATATCAAAACTAGAATTTGCCTTCAAAAAAACAACATATTTTTATTGATTTCAGAGAGGAAGGGAGAGAGATAGAGAGGTAGAAACATCAATGATGAGAACAAATCATTGATTGGATGCCTCCTGCATGACCCCTAGCAGGGGGCCAAGCCCACAACCTGTGCATGAGCCCTGACTGGGACTGGAACCATGACCTTCGGGTTATAAGTTGACCTCCACCACTGAGCCATGCCGGCTGGGCTGCATTTTGTTTTTATATGCTGGTGAAGGAGTAGAGAGATTAGAAAACTTTCAAATTCCCACACAATCTCTGGAACCTTCTTATTTAGTGGGTCTCTGGTGGGCACAGAAATCTTATTTTCAATATCATTCTGCTATTATAGACTTTGATTCTAACCTAATTGAGAATAAGACCTGGGCTAATGGAACATCTTGCATACAGCAGGTGTTCTGTTCATGTCTGTGAAAGCCGGCAGGTAAATACACATTCAGATGCAAATGTATCTTCTTGCTATATTAATGTTTTTTATTTTCAATTCATTGAAAACAGTTGAAGTCTGATTATACATGAATAGATGTAAAAGATACCATTCTTTAGTAAAAATCTGTACATTTTGAGAACTTTGACACATTTCTTGACTCCTCTCAGTCTTGTTTTTTTTTTTTTTTTTTTTTTGCATTTTTAATATAGGTCTTAATAGTATCCACTCTAGATGGTTTTAAATATAGGAGTAGGAAAAAATTACTTTCCTTATCTTAGATTTAACTGTCCTACCTCCTTCTCAAAATCCAAGCACTTTCTCCTGATGCTGTAACTTCCTTCAAAAACCATTTACTCCCTTGTTCTAGTTTTTGAGATTTCATCCCCTTTCTCTTCACTTTAAATTTATTTTAGTTGGACAAACAACAATATCAATAAAAATAGTTTTTTAATTTTTATAAAAACTTATATAAATATTTAAATGAAATCAGTTTGCTATCACCTAGACATAAGTAGAATTATAGCATTTAAATGGTAGAAGCCCAATGTGCATGTAAATATAATATAATATAACTTAACAAATAAAACAGTGGTGCTTCTAAATGAAAAAATAAAATGCTGTAAATATAATGATGACTACAAATACCTAGCTCTGAAACTATGTGGACAAGGATTAGATGTTTATGAATAATAGTAGAGGCCTGATGCATGAAATTCAGTCCTCGGCTTCATCTGGAAGGTCGTCTGAATGGTCATTCTATTGTTCAGTCTAATTAGCATATTAGCTCTTTATTACAGAGGATTTGTGTTGTAAAAATAACCACAAACACCAGCTCATGCCCTGGCCCGTGGGTTCAGTGGTTAGAGCATAGGCCCACACAACAGAGGGTCTCAGGTTCTTTTCCAGTCAAGGGCTCATATCTAGATTGCAGGTTCATCCTCAGCCAGTTGGGGGTGCATGTGGAAGGCAACCAATTGATGTTTCTCATATATCTCTCCTTCTGTATTCCCTTCTCTCTTCCCTGCTCCTATCCTTCCCAACCTTCCATTTTCTCTAAAACTTAATGGAAAAAAATATCCTCAAGTGAAGATTTACAATATTTATATATATACCAGGGTGAACAAAAGTAGGTTTATGGGTATTTAGTATGAGAAACACAGAGTTTATTCCTGTACTTTTATTTATTCTTGTATTATATATTTTTCCAAACAAACAACTATAAACCTACTTTTTTAAAAAATAAATCTTTATTGTTCAGATTATTACAGTTATTCCTCTTCTCCCCCTCCCTATAGCTCCCCTCACCCAGTTCCCACCCCTCCCTCTGCCCTTATACTCCCCCCACCCACTGTCCTCATCCATAGGTGTATGATTTTTGTCCAGTCTCTTCCCCCCACCCCACACACACCCCTTTCCTCCCAAGGATTGTCAGTTCACTCCCTTTCTATATTCAGTTTATTCTGTTCATCAGATATTTTATTCACTTGATTTTTAGATTTACTTGTTGATAGACGTGTATTTGTTGTTCATAATTTTTATCATTGTCCTTTTCTTCTTCCTCTTCTTAAAGAATACCTTTCAGCATTTCATATAATACTGGTTTGGCGGTAATGAACTCCTTTAGCTTTTACTTATCTGTGAAGCTCTTTATCTGCCCTTCAATTCTGAATGATAGCTTTGCAGGGTAGAGTAATCTTGGTTGTAGGTTCTTGCTATTCATCACTTTGAATAATTCTTGCCACTCCCATCTAGCCTGCATAGTTTCTGTTGAGAAATCAGCTGACAATTGTATGCATACTCCCTTGCAGGTAACTAACTGTTTTTCTCCTCCTGCTTTTAATATTTTCTCTTTGTCTTTTGCTCTTGGCATTTTAATTATGATGTATACTGGTGTGGACCTCTTTGGATTCCTTTTGTTTGGAGTTCTCTGTGCTTCCTAGACTTGTAAATCTATTTCTTTCACCAGGTGGGGGAAGTTTTCTGTCATTATTTCTTCAAATAGGTTTTCAATATCTTGTTCTCTCTCTTCTTCTGGAACCCCCATAATTCAGATGTTGGTACGCTTGAAGTTGTCCCAGAGGATCCTTAAACTATCTTCATATTTTTGGATTCTTTTTTCTTTTCTGGTTGGATTTTTTTGCTTCTTTGTATTTCAATTCTTTGCCTTAATTCTTACATTCCTCTAGTTTGCTGTATGTTTAATTTCTAGTTGGTCCTTTTTCATATCCTTGAGGGTTTCACTAAATTTATCGGCTTTTTATAAAAAATTCTTGAAAAACCTTATAACTGTGGTTTTGAACTCCATATCCAGTTGTTTGCTTTCCTCTATTTCTTTAATTTCTGATCTGTTTCTTTGTCTCCGCATTTTGGCTGCTTCCCTGTGTTGAAAGAGTGGCTTTGTGTGCTAGGTGTGCTACAGGGCCTAGTGGCTCAGCCTCCCCAGTTACCTGAGGTGGACACTCTTGGTGCACCCTTTTGTGGGCTGTGTGCACAGTCTTGTAGTTAAGCCTTGATTGTTGTTGGTATCACTGGGAGGAATTGACCGCCAGGCCAATCGGCTGTGAGGAGACATAAGGGTGTCTCTATGATGGGAGACACCCTTATGAGGCAAGAATTGCTTCAGTGGGGCTTTGGTGCTCACTGAGTCTGCCCCTGAATGTGTCCCTATTGATCTAAGGAGTTGTAATCTGGATGGTCCCATTCTGACCCCTGGGTACACTGGCTCTTAGATCTCCAAGGAGGTGCTAATTTAGCCTCTGCCTGAGGCTACCCATTAGGATCTACTGAAAGATCTGCAGATTCCTCTTCTTTGTTTGGGTTTTGGAGGTGCCCAGATGAGGCCCAGCTGTGAAGCAATGCAGACTGCTATGGGGCTTTTGGCCTTCTTTTGGATGTTCTGGGGCTCTCTGTCTCAGCTGCAGTTTGTTGGTTAATTTTAGATTTCAAAGGACCAGGCCATTCATATGCAAAATTCTCTGTGCACAGCTTGGGTGGGGTGGTGTATCAGGGTGGAGCAAAAAGCAAT
The DNA here is from genome assembly GCA_026230045.1 of Corynorhinus townsendii. NCBI lineage: Eukaryota > Metazoa > Chordata > Mammalia > Chiroptera > Vespertilionidae > Corynorhinus > Corynorhinus townsendii. The sequence continues at coordinate 59,469,852 of JAPDVU010000008.1, read as the reverse complement.
GGCTTCCTGTCAGCCCCGCCCTAAGAGGCCCCGGGGTCTCAGTGTCCCTTGGTAATTGCTGCAAGCACCTCTGAGAGAAATCCGCCCTCGCGTTTTGCCCGCTGCCAGACAGTCCTGTTTCTCCCCATATGAGTCTGGGTCCCTAGAGTCTCACCCGGAACTGGAGTTCAGAGCAGTCAGGAGCTTGTGTCTCCTTCCCGCTTGTAAAAGGCAGGTAAGTCCTCAGTTGCCAGCCCTCTCTGTGCATATGCCTTAGTACCTCTGCCTTTACTTGCGCACCTCCTCTGAGCCTCAGTGTGCTTTTCTCTTTTCTTCTAGTTGTAGAATTTTCACTCAGCCAGTCTTCCTGTGGTTCTGGATGATGTCCATTTTGTCTTTTAGTTGTAGTTTTGAGGTGGTTGTGTGAGGCAGCAAGTTCAGGTGTTTACCTATGCCACCATCTTGGTTTCTCCCTATAAACCTACTTTTGCCAACGCCTATCTATACCAGCTCATCACAGTTTGATTCAAGAAACTATTTGAAGGAAGAATACCCTGTACAATGACCAGAAGAATATTTAAATCTAAAAGTATATTAAAAACAGAATGTTAAAATAAATCTAGGGTGATTTTTGTGAAGCCCGTGATTATATGCTGATCAGTTTCTTCATCTACTTTTATAAATAGCTGATTATGACATTTTGATTTTCTAGTAGTTATTTTGAATGAGTTGAAGGTGGACATTGCTGAGAACAAAAAAAAACAAAAAACAGTGGCATGGTAGGAACGTGGGAGAGGCTGTCATCAACAGTTTAAAATAAAAGAAATGACTCATATATGTCCTCCTACAGAATCCCAAAGTAAATTCTATGAAACTGTATGAAGTAAAGGTGTGTACTCAAACCTATCCCTACTAAATTTCAGCTAAATGATAGCCCGTGAAATTATAAGAGAATGTTTTAATATTTTCAGAAGGGAAAGATTTATCTACTTGTTATTGAGCCCCTCTTTTTACCCCTCAGTATGCCTTGACAGATGTTAATCATCATCAGTATCAGCAACAGCACTACCTACATTATCATCATTATCATTGTTAAGTGCACTCCTGAAGTTTCAATGTGTTTGTTGCATATTTACAGTAACTAAAACAGGCACATGCCCTAAGTTCTGGAAGACCACATTTTGTAAATCCGTTGTTTATTTAGACACTAGAGGCCTGGTGCATGAAATTCATACACTGAAAGGGGGAGGGGGAGAGGGTCCCTCAGCCCATCTTCTGCCCTCTTGCAGTCCGGGACCCCTTGGGGGATGTCTGCTTGCAGGTTTTCTTCTGACTACTTTTAAGATGTTCTCTACTTTTTTTTTCTTTTTGTAGTTTCCTTCTAATGAACCCAGGTATTAATTTTCTTTCTCCTTGCAATCCTCATAGACCGGGACTCCTCAGGGGATGTCCAACTGCCAGCAGTCAGACATCTGTCTCACAGTCTGGGACCCCTCATTCCTTACTGCTCACTGCTCTCTGCTCCTTACCAGCTCGGCCACTGAGGTGGGAGAGACTCCTGCCACTGCCGCTGCACTCGCCAGCCATGAGCCTGACTTCTGGCTGAGTGGCGCTCCCCCTGCAGGAGCACACTGATTACCAGGGGGCAGCTCCTGAGTTGAGCGTCTGCCCCCTGGTGGTCAAGGTGTATTATAGCGACCAGTCGTTCTGGTCATTCTGCCATAACAGTTGCTTAGGCTTTTATTATATAGATAATTTACATGTAATAAAATTCACTCATGTTTAGAAGTACAGTAATATGAATTATGACAAATGTATAAAGTACTATAACAACCGAAAAACTTTCCTGTATCCCTTTATAGTCCCCTCCTCCAAACCCTCATACCTGGTAACCATTGATAGATTTTTGTACATATAGTTTTATGTTTTCTAGAATGTCAAGTAAATAGAATCGTCCAATATGTAGTCTATTATTAGCATTATACTTTTAACATTCATCCATGCTATTTTATATATCAATAGTTTATTCATTTTTATTACTGAGTAATTTTCCATTTTATGGTTATACCATAGTTTGATTATCCATGCAGCAGTTGATTGTATATAGGTGTGCACATTTATGAGTAAAGCTGATATAAATTTTTGCATACTGGTGTTTGTGTTTAAGTAAAAATATTTAGATAATAAATTAAAGTGTAACTCAATGCCACATGAACATGCAAAGAATATATAGGTCCATAAAACATTTTATTGAGGGAATGATTAATAATTACTTCAATAACAATGTTTTATATATTATATACAGAAAATAAATCATAGGGTGAACTGTTTGTTCTTTATCACATATATACATTTATGAGTTATAATATGACATTCTGTTAATAACAACCATCATTAAAGTATAGGCATGGAGAATACTGCAAAATAACCTATCTTAGTTATTATTAACATTAGTAGCATTATTTACATTGCAATGGCAATGTTAAGACTCTCCCCTAATTTCTACTTTTCTCCTATTAACATGATTATTTGCTATAGGCTATAGAATACTCTAATTGAATAAGGAATTCAATATATTTGCATAGTGTGAAGAAAATTAAAGGGCTTTAATGATATAATCAGTTCTGCAAACATGTTCCAAAAAATGAGAAGACTCAAGATTTCCATTCTTTCTAAAAATGGTTATGAGATCCTTACTTCCTTAGTTAACCTCTCCCTCTTCTACTGCTGACCAGGGAAAGAAAAATCCTTCTATACATAGGAATATTAGTCTACCATTAAATGAGTTCTGATAAAAAGACAAAATTGTGCAGTAAGGCATGCTATTATCTGTTTCTCCAGACCTCACTACATAAATTATTGGGAGCTAATCTGGGCTGGACTGGCCATACAGATAGTTTTAAATGGTCATATACTTACATGGCTTGGAGATGGGGTTACAGAGAAATGTTTTCTCCTTCTACTAATTCACTCCCTAATCCCTAGGTATATTCTCCAGGTCAATAAGAGCTTTCATGTCCATCATTATATTGAGTGTTTTGATTAGATATATATATCCTACACTATTTTCAACACCCAGACATTCTGAAATTTAAAGCGAGGCTTTAATAAAATTGTACAGTAATGTTGTCATAAGTCTCTTAGGGATTCTGTATTCGTTCTGACTATGACTGGTGAAGTATTATGCATTTGTCATTTGAAATATGTGGGTAACCATGGAAATAGCTGAACATATGTTGTATATGTACATAATTTTATTTTACATTCTCTGATAGTGCTCTCATGTTACATTGTGTTCTGTGTTTATTTCTTTGGTAGTTTTTCGCCATTAATATTAAGATTTATGTGACAAGTATAATTGTGCTTGCACATGGGAAAATGGCACCCTCTAGAGTCTAGAGGGTATCTAAGTCTTCTGTACAGTGCTTGAGGCTACTCACTATAGCAAATTTTGGGTTAATCACTATCCCAACCTTAATAATTTGGAACTAAAACAAAAGCCTCTATGGAGCCAGGAGAGTTCATTGATCCGAGGTTAGTAAGTGGACTTCTAAGGCCTCGGAGGATATACACATAGACTAGGGCGAGTATTCATAGAACTAACAGCTTCAATAAATGTTACTACAAGCCAAGCACAAAGAATCTATGAGATCTTATTAAAGTGTTTATTAAATTTAGAAAGGTGTTCACTGCCATTTTTCTTGGGCCTGACTGTTTGAGAATGAGTATATTTGACTTTTGCTAAGAAGCATGTAATTTAACGTATTTTTCCCTGTGATTTCTCCAGAGCTCTTTGGTCTACCGGCATAGTTTAGGTTGCCCTTGGCAGCTGTGGAAGTTTCTCTGTTAAAACAATGGCTTTGTTCCCCCCAGTAGAGGCCTTTAATTCTCCACTTAATGAAAAGAAACTGAGGTTCTTTTGCTCTGTCTCAGAATCAAAGATTTTCCAAAGCCTTGACCACCCCCTATCTCTCCCCTGCCCCCCCAAAAAAATTTGAGTAGGAAGAAGAAAATGTGAGCTCTGGTTGTTTACCTATCAGAGCAGTGGTGTTTCTTTTTTTTTTTTCACATGATAATGAAAGATTTATCTCAATTCATTGTAATTACTTGCTTGCTTTCCCTCTGCCAAAATAGTCTTCCTGTTTTCATTCTGTTTATCTGTTGCAAGACCTGGTGGTGTGTGGCACATTGTATGTTTTGAATAAATGAATGAATCAAAATATAAAGCATCATTCCACTTAGAATTGTACTCAGGTTTTTTCTGAATTCCTGAAATACAAGGGAAAAACTGCAAGCTTGGTCTTTCTAAAAAAATACGGTATTGTTAAGTATAATCACAATGCTGTGTATTAGCTCTCCAGAAGTTATTCGCCTTCTACCAAGTTTGCACACTTTGACCAACATTTCTGCAATTTTCCTGCATGCTTGTTTTTTTGTGGCATTTCCAATTTATGTGAATAAAGTCACCATCCACCTACCTCATTGTCAAAAACAGAACAGAAATTATCATAAATATCTCTCCTCTTTCCCCTCTCTGCAATTTATCTTCATCACCAGATCTTTTCCAATTTATCTTCTTATATATTTTTCACCTAACCCAATACTTCCACTATCTAAGTCATCCCTTAGAACTTGAACATTGGCTATGGGTTCCTAATGTGTCTCCCTATCACAATTATTATCTGCCTCCGATGCAGCCTCACATAAACATTTTTTGTTATAATTTCTATTTTTTTTCATCTTTTGGTTCATACTTAATATCTCTAAGATGTCTCTGGTTACTCCTAACTCCCTCTCAGAAATACATTTAAATACATTTTCCCTGTAAACCCATATGCTTCCTATGAGTATGTACCATGACATACATCATTGTTTTCCTCTTCTGTCTCTTCCATTAAAATGCAAACTCTTTAACATCAATTTGATTGCCTTGGTTCCCATATAGAAGTCATAGACAAATGCCAGTCATTGACTATATAGTTGATGCATTTTAAGAATTGTTGCAATAATAACTTATATCTCGAGAGAAAGAATTTTCTGAGACTCGCACAGGGGGATGTGTAACTTTTATTGGCATAGAATTATAACTCTGGGGTTCCAAAGTGCCATTTCCCTTAGTCCCGTCACGGAAGTGTAGCTGGGGTGTCAGTAAAGCTATAAGCAAAGCCAGTGTCCAGAGTTTCTGTCCCATGCTGGAATGTTGCAGTTCAGCATCAGGCTAACAGCAGTCCATTAGTCCATTGTGCGTGGGGTCCATAAAGACAATTTAGATGGATGCCCAGTAAGGTCTGAATAACGTGGAAAGGTGCCTACTTGTCTGCCAGTCATACCTGGGAACAAATTAGTAGCCAGGATGGGCGTGACCACTGCAAGCATCTTTAAACAAACAAAGTTCCTTCTCTCTCTCTCCTCTCTCCGGTGCACTGGGTTCCTAGCTCTCCTATGGCAGGGGATACACTTCCCCGTGCGCACATGGCACATGGCATGTTGGACCCCACACATCGACCAATAGACTAATTATCTTGGATGCTGAACCACACCTGGCTGCACATGGAATGGAAACTCTAGACACTGGCCTTCCTTCTGGCTCTTCTGAATTCCCAGTTGCCCCTGTTTCAGGACTGGCTTGGGGAACATGGGGCATTGGAAACTAAGAAATCTAACTCTATTCCAATAAAATATTCTACCACCTCTCATCCATCCGTGGGGCTTCTGAAAATTCTTATTTCAGCAATGCCCCAAGAACTCCACAAACGAAGGAGGAATTCCACTTATGTATTCCTCTGGCAGCAGAACCATATGGGGGCATCATGTCTTTTTGGTGTTAGTTGTATCCAGTCTCTTCCGTTGGATTGGGGCAGCATACAGCCTTTGGAACTGAGAGTCATTCTAAAGGAGCAGAATCACAAGACTGTGTTCTGAATTGGTTATGGGATTTCCAGAGTTGGATCTTTTTATATGATTAGATTTGGGGGCATTGATGTATCATGGTGACTGTGGCACAAGTATGCAAAATATCATCATTGGATGCTCCTAATCAAATGTTTATAGAAGGTAAGGATCTGGGTGACCTTATATTTGATATCTTAGAATAGTGGTTGGCAAACCGTGGCTCACGGGCCACATGCGGCTCTTTGGCCCCTTGAGTGTGGCTCTTCCACAAAATACCACGGCCTGGGTGAGTCTATTTTGAAGAAGTGGCATTAGAAGAAGTTTAAGTTTAAAAAATTTGGCTCTCAAAAGAAATTCCAATCGTACTGTTGATATTTGGCTCTGTTGACTAATGAGTTTGCCGACCACTGTCTTAGAACATCTTGGATGGTTGATCCTTGTGGTGCCAAAAAAAAAGCGGGGAGGAGGGGCAGTTGGAGCTCAGGGTTTTAAATTATCAGCTCAAGTTCCACATAAATGACTAAAAATTTCTATGTCTGCTCTGAAAGAATCCCTCATTTCTCATAGTCATGGAGCTGGGATTTCTGAAACACAAACCCAGACTTTTATTCTGTGAATGACTGTATTACAATGCAAATTGAATTCTCAACCTCACAGCATGTATGCTATTAAATAAGGTTATTGATTTGGAAGGAATGGGATCTTGAAAATTGGAATGGATTTATATGGGCATATTCTGATGAAGTAGGAAATATTAACACCTAAAATCTATTCAGTCTTTCTTTTGAAATATATTTTTATTGATTTCAGAGAGGAAGAGAGAGAAAGATACAAATATTGATTGGCTGCCTCCTGCACATCTCCAACTGGGGATGGAACCCGCAACCCATGCATGTGCCCTGACTGGGAATTGAACCCTGACCTCCTGGTTTATATATTGATGCTTAACCATTGAGCTCACCAGCCAGGCTGTTCAGTCTGTTTTGGTAGTAAAGCAGCCCTTCTATCTCTGTTAGAAGAGACCCAAAACATGGTTGTGGTCTACCAATCAGAGTTGGGCTTATGAACTTCAGATAATCAGTAGAATTTAGCTCAAATCCACCTCACAGTGGGCCCAGTAACCAACCAAACTCATCCTGTGTGTCGCATCAGCCCATTTACCTAGTAATCTGAAAAGCTGTAAGTTTTGAGTGGCGCCAAGAACAGGAAATGGTTCTGAAACAGGTCTAGGCTGCCTCGCAAGGTGCTTGGTCACTTGGTCCATAATGATGCACAGACCCAGTGATGTTTGAAGTGTCAGTGTCAGATTCAGATTCTGTTTGGCTGTTCTCAATAGTAGTGATTTTCAACTTTCTTCATCTCATGGCACACATAAACTAATTATTAAAATTCTTCAGCACTCACAAAATATATTTTATCTGATTTAAAAAAATAGGTAGAATTTTGAATCATTCACACTGGACAGCTATTGTGTTGGTTATTGTCATTTATTTATTTGATGATCTAAGGGAAAAGAGGTCAGTGTCCCTGATTAAATAGGTACTGCATATTTTAAAAATTCTTGCAGCACACTGGTTGACATATTTGCTCCATAGATAAGTCACAGTACAGATTCTTAGGATTTGGGGGCAAATCCATGGAATCTTTTGTGGATAACTTGTGTCCTTTTAAGAAACAACTTTTGGCCTTCTACTGGGCCTCAGTAGAGAATGAATGCTTAACCATGGGCCACCAAGTTACCAGGCAATCTGGACATCTATCATGAATTGTGTGTTGTATGACCCATTTAGCCATAAAGTTGGGTCAGGCTCAAGCCAGCCATGAAGGCACAAATAAGTTATATGAGGAAGTGGCCCAAATGTCCATGTCTCAGTCCTGCTGCATTATCTTCTTTCTTTCAGCTTGCGCCTATGGCCTCATAGGGAGTTGCCTATGGTCAGTTTACTAAGGGTAATAAGAAACAGAAACTTTGGGTCTGCTTTACAGATCTTACAGGTGGATCTGTGTAATATGCAAGTACCAGCCCACAATGGACAACTGTAGCACTACAGGCCTTTCTGAACATCCCTGAAGGACAGTGGTGGAGGAAAGTCCTTTTAGTTGGTAGAACCTTGAGCAATAAATCTAGTTGTTCATTTGGCTTGAAAGAAGTAGTCAAATGTTTGAGTATGTAGATGTATAGGCTGTGGCCCATGATTTGTCTCAGTGGTCAGCAACTTGGACGGAACATGATTGGAAAAATGGTAATAAGGAAGTCTGGGAAAAATATATATAAATAGACCTCTGTGAATGGACAAAGAATACAAAAATATCTGTGCCTCATGTGAATGCTCAGCAAAGTGTTCCCTCAGCAGAAAAGGATTTTAATAATCAAATGGATAGGAGGGTCGGTTACATACCAGTCAGCCTTTCCCCCCAGGCACTTTCTGTCATTGCCTAATGGGCTCAGAAAAAAAGTGCCTGTGGTGGCATAAATGGAATTTATATATGAACTGAGCAACATGAACCAATGAAACACCAGTGCTGACCTGGCCACAGCCCCATGGGTGGATTGCCCATTCTGCCCACAGAGGCTGTTCCCTGGGTCAGGCAGCTACCAGGTAACAGACTGATCAAGGTAGATTGTTTCTATGATGAAAATGGCAGAACTTCATTCTTACTGGAATAGGCACTTTCTCTGGGGTTAGTACTTTTTCGCTTCTACGCAGGACAGTTCTTTCATGTTAAATGGAAGTACTGTGTTATTTGGAGATTAAGTCTTATTTAAGGAGATGTGTACAGGTGCCAGGTCAGCAAGAGTAAAGTTGTGATGGTTGATTTTTTTGTGTGTCAACCTAGCAAGGCTATAATACCCAGGTGTTTAATCAACTGGGTACTATAGCACAACAGATAGTGCTGTGAAGTTTTTTTGTAGATAAAGTTAGTTATCTAAAATCAATGGATTTATGTATTGGAGATTAGCCTTAGTAATATAGATGGGCCTCATTCAATAGTTTGAAGCCCTTAGGAGCAAAAACAGAAGAAGAAATTCTGCCTTAAGACTGATGCCTTACCTTCTGCCTTAGTTTCCTGCCTGCCAGCCTGCTATACACAGTTTGGATTTGCCAGCCCCTGCAATACTATGAGCTAATTCCTTAAAATATATGACTTAACATGTATTGATTCTGTTTCTCTGTAGAAGCCTGACTGATACAAAGTGTTTATTCAATTTACTTTTTAATGTAATTACTGACCCAGTAGAATTATGCCTGTCATTATGCTATTTATTTATTTTTGTACCTTTTTTTATTATCCCCTTGTTTTATGATAGAGATTTTTCTAGCCTAAATACTATTCTATTTTTGTCTTTTGCTATATTTCATAATTGTTTTATGAAATAAACAATTTGAGATATTTTCATAATTGTTTCCCTGGGGAGAATTATAATTTATATCTTAACTTAAAATTATCTAGCTCCAATTAATAACAATTTAATTTTAATAATGTAGAAAACATTTACTCCAATATAGCTTTATTTTCTCCTCTTCTTTTGTAATCTTATTGCCATACAAATTATTTCTTTATACACCATAATCCTATTAACTCAGTTTTATATTTATTGCATTATGCAGTTGTCTTTTAGATGATAGGAAAAAGAGTTATAAACAAAAATACATTGCCCTGACCAGTTTGACTCAGTGGATAGAGTGTCAGCCTGCGGACTGAAGGGTCCCGGGTTCGATTCCAGTCAAGGGCATGTACCTGGGTTGAAGGCACATCCCCAGTGGGAGGTGTGCAGGAGGCAGCTGATCGATGTTTCTCTCTCATCGATGTTTCTAACTATCCTCTCCCTTTCCTCTCTGTAAGAAATCAATAAAATATATTTAAAAAATACATTTTTGGTTGAAAATGAAATTTTTAAAAATATAGTATTTTTGCTCTTTGGGAACTTCCATGCTTTTATTCAAATTTTAGGGTGATTTTTTTCTATTTCTGTGAAAAATTCCATTGGAGTTTTGATACTGATTACATTGAATCTGTAAGTTGCTTTGGGTAGCATATATATTTTAAAATATTAATAGTTCTTAACAATCTTATGATAGAAGAAAAAGGCTGAATGCATCACACTTTCTGATTTCAAACTGTATTACAAAGCTATATTAATCAAAACAGTGTGGTATCAGCATAAAAACAAATAGAGCAATGGGACGGACTAGAGATCTCAGAAATAAACCCATGCATACATGGGCAATTAATTTATGATAAAGGGGCAAATTATATACCTGGGAAAAAGGTGGCCTCTTCAGTAAATGGTGTTGGGAAAATTGAATAACCATGTGCAAAAATATGAAACTTACAACATACATAAAAATCAACTCAAAATGTTTAAAAACATCAACTTAAGACCTGAAGCCATAAAACTCCTAGAAGAAAACACAGAGGATAAGCTCCTTGCCATCAGTGTTGACAATGAATGGCTTTTAGATTTGAAACCAAAAGCACATACAACAAAAATGAAAACAAACAAGTGGGACTATATCAAACTAAAATGCTTTTGCACAGCAAAGGAACCATCAACAAAATGAAAAGGCAACCTGTGGGACAGGAGAAAATGTTTCACACAACATATCCAATAAGGTGCTAATGTCTGAAATATATAAAGAACTCAGTAACAAGCAACAATAAAAACAACAAACCAAACAATTTACTTTTAAAATGGACAGAGGAATTGAATAGACATTTTTCATGGAAGACATACAGATGGTGGAAGGGTACATGAAGAGGTGCACAACACCACTAATCATCAGGAAAATGTACATGGGAACCATGAGATAACACCTCACACATGTTAGCCGTCACTATTATTAAAGGGACTAGAGGCCCGGTGCACAAAATTCGTGCACAGTGGGGGTGTGTCCCTCAGCCCAGCCTGCAATCTCTCCAATCTGGGACTCCTGATCGTGGATCAGGCCTAAACGGGCAGTCGGACATCCCGCTCACAATCCAGGACTGCTGGCTCCCAATTGCTTGCCTGCCTGCCTTCCTGATTGCCCCTAACCGCTTCTGCCTGCCAGCCTGATCATCCCCTAACCACTTCCCTGCCAGCCCAATCACCCCTAGCTGCCCTCCCCTGCAGGCCTGGGTCCCCCCCCAACTGCCCTCCCTGCAGGCCTGGGTCCCCCTTAGCTGCCTTCCCCTGCTGGCCATCTTGTGATGGCCATCTTGTGTCCACATGGGGGCAGCCATCTTGTGCGTTGGAGTGATAGTCAATTTGCATATTACTCTTTTATTAGATAGGACAAAAGATAATAAGTGTTGACAAGGACATGGAAAAAAGGGGGAAGACTTTTGCACAATTGTAAAATTGTTGGTGCAAAATGTCAAGTGGTGCAGCCATTAAGGAAAACAGTGTGGCGATTCCTCAAAATACAACTACCAGATGATCCAGCAATCCTATTTTGGGGTTCATAACGAAAATAAATGTAAACAGGACTTTGAAGACATATCTGCACTCAAATGTTCACTGCAGTGTTATTGGGAACAGCCAAGTGTATATAAATGGAAGAATGGATAAAGAAGGTGTGAGGTTATACAGGGAGGAGCAAAGGCAGATTTACAGTTGTATGTAAAATAGTTTATTCTTGTATTATGTATATATGTATGTATTATCTTCCATATGTACAACTGTAAACTTACTTTTCCATACCCTGTATATATCATTATATATTTATAAAACATATAAACATATGTATCCACAAAATGGAATATAATAAATTAGGAAAAGATATTTTGCCATTTGTAACAACGTGAATGCAACTTGAGGATATCTTGCTAAGTGGAATAAGTCAGAGAAAGAAGTGCTGTATGATATTACTTAAATATGAAATCTAAAAGAGCCAAACTCATAGAAGGAGACTAAGATCAGGGGTTGGGAAGTGCGGAAAATGAGGAAATGCTGGTTAAAGTGAACAAGCTTGTAGTTATGTTAAATAATTTCTAGGTTGTATTGTAGAGTATAGTAATTATACTTAATACTGTATTGTATATTTAAAAGTTGTTAGCAAAGTAAATAAATATTCACACCACCCAGAATGGACAATTTTGTGATGGGGGTTACTAACACTGTGGTGGTAACCATTTTGTAATACACTAGGTGTACCGGTTAATAATGTGGATTTTTTTTTCAATAGATGGAGTTACACATATGTTGATATATATGTGATTTGATATGTATGCTATTTTGTTGTATTGACAACAAACTTCAAAACTTCATATGTCAAATTTGATGAAGGTGTTAACATCATAGATAGTTTTACTCTTAAAAATGTCAAATTTTGTGCCAAAAAAAGAGCATTTGTAGGAAGTTTTAATTCTTTATTTTGAAGAAAAGTGCTGCTGAATACTTCGGAAAGCTTATGATGAACGTGCTCCATCTCAAGATACTTGTGAACACTTGTTTAAATGTTTTAAAATTGATGATTTCGATGTGAAAGACAAAGAACAGCCAGGTGAACCGAAAACGTTTGAAGACCAACAATTGCAAGCATTATTGGATGAAGATGCATGTCAAACTCAAAAACAACTTGCAGAAAGATTAAACATTGTTCAGCAAACGATTTCTGATTGTTTACAAGCAATGGGAAAGATGTTAAAGGAAGAAAAATGGGTGTCACATCAACTGAATGAAAGACAAATGGAAAACCAAAAAGTCATCAGTAAAATGTTGCTTCAGTGGCACCAAAGAAAGTCTTGTTTGCATCAAATTGTGACTGGCGATGAAAAGTGAATTTATGTTGAGAATCCCAAATGCACAAAATTATGGGTTGATCCAGATCATCAACATCGACTGCAAGGCCAAATCACTTCGGAAAGAAGACAATGCTCTGTGTTTGGTGGGATCAGGAAGGTGTGGTGTATTATAAGTATCTAAAACCAGGCGAAACCATTAATACTGATCGCTACCGACAACAAAGAATTTTAACCGCACTTTGTGAAACGACCGGAATGTTCCAGAAGACACCGCAAAGTAATTTTGCTTCATAATAATGCACCATCACACACTTCAAAACCAGTTAAAGACACATTGAAAGATCTTGCCTGGGAAATATTAACCCACCCGCTGTATTCACCAGACCTTGCTCCTTCAGATTACCACTTGTTCCTATCAATGGCACACGTACTATCTGAGCAGCAGTTCAAAATGTACAAAGTGGAAAATTGGGTCTCTGAATGGTTTGCCTCAAAACAAGAAAAGTTCTATTGGGGACGGTATCCACAAATTACCTGAAAGATGGGGAAATGTGTAGCTAGTGATGGACATTACTTTGAATAAAGCACTTTTGATGTTTCTCTTGAAATGATCATGTTTTCTTTGATTACAAAATTTGCTATTATTAACCGGTACATCTAGTATAAAGGCATCACATCGACAGGCTGTACACCTTAAACTTACACAATGTTATATGTTGAGTATATCTCTATAAAACTGGAAATCAATAATTAATACAGTGTGGCCACTCTAGAAATCAGATTCTCTCCTGGGTTTGGTGTTTTTCACTGTGCCTTGCTCTTGTTTTTGTTGTTGTTGCTGCTGCTACTGTTTGCTTATTGACATTGCAGGATGTGAAGCCTGTATTTACTATTGTGTACAATAACTGAAGTCCCTTCTCAGTTAGCTTTGCAGTGAAGTAATAATCAGAGAGAGATTTCTTTATCTTAAAACAATGAGCTACCATGTTCCAGCCACTGATAAGTGACTCCGCCTTCACTTCTTGCTTGCACAGGGCAACAACATCAGCCAAAGATGAGCGTTTGAGACCACTCCGGTCATTCCTCGGCATGCCCACAAGCTTGTAGTTGTGTGTGCTCTTCTGTATTCTTCAGGAAAATGTTGCTGCTTTTCAAAGACCTATGTCCATATCTCATTTTCAGATATTTCTTTTAAGTTGTTAGCCACAGTATTAACAAAGTGCACTGATACTGTTTTTGGAAAATATCCTATGGAATAGAGCTTTGCCCACTGAGCAAGCTACCAAGTCAGGTCAAATAATGTCATGCCCTATGATTAGAATTTTTTCAAGGAGAGGTCAGACAGGAAGAGCTAATTAAGTAATTGTTAGTATTATTGACATTGTATCTTCAAAAATTTATTTCACTTGCAATATAACACTTCTTCTCTACTTGGCTTTGTGTTATAATCTCTATAACCTTGTGAGCTAGGCAAAAAACCATATTTTTATTTTGCCTGCACAGTTGAAGAAAGCAAGTCTTAAAGGTTTGAGGACCAGCATAGGTCACAAAGGCAACAATAGGTGGACCAAAGGTGGATACATACCTTATGTCTAAGTATTTCTTGTTCAGTACTGCTTATTAATGATAAAGGGGAGACTATGGATTTAAGACCATGAGGTTATTTAAAGAAACTGAGTTAAAGAAAATAATTTACAGAGTAAAAATTAAAATAATCAAATAGAACATGACAACATGATTTTTAAAAGCCCATATTCTTAGGGCAGACCAGTACCAACTTGGTAGTCCCAGGACATGTATACAGCATTCCTTTAACATAAGTTCAGAAACTCAGTAAGTATATAACCTTATTTAGTATAATTATATGATTTGTTCTACCTATGTTTGAAATTGTTAATGTGTTTTTTAAGGAGTTTACTGTTTAGATAAATCACAATTAAAAGCTGAAGCAAGAAATAGAAAAGAGAAAATGCTTTGCTTTCACTAAAACATCAGTTTTATTCCTAGAAGTGGGATTACTGGGTCAAATGATAGTCCCATTTTTAATTTTCTGAGGAAATACCATACTGTTCTCCACAGTGGCTGCACCAGTCTGCAGTCCCACTAGCAGTGTACGAGGGTTCCCTTTTCTCCACATCCTTGCCAGCACTATTAATTGATTTGTTGATGGGAGCCATTCTGACTGGTGTGAGGTGGAACCTCATTGTCGTTTTGATTTGCATCTCTCAGATGATTAGTGACTCTGAGCATGTTTTCATGTCTCTTGGCCTTCTGTATGTTGGCTTTTGAGAAGTGTCTATTTAGGTCCTTTGCCCATTTTTTGATTGGGTTGTTTATCTTCCTTTTGTTAAGTTGTATCAGTTCCCTATAAATTTTGGAGAATTAAAAGTTTATCAGATATAGCATTGGCAAATATGTTCTCCCAGGCAGTGGGCTCTCTTGTTGTTTTGTTGATGGTTTCTTTTGCTGAGCAGAAGCTTTTTATTTTGATGTAGTCCCATTCGTTTGTTTTCTCTTTAGTGTCCATTGTCCTAGGAGATGTATAGGAAAATTGCTATAAGATATGTCAGATATTTTGCTGCCTATAGATTCTTCTAAGATCTGTATGGTATGATGTTTTACATTTAAGTCTTTTATCCATTTTGAGTTTATTTTTGTGTATGGTGTAAATTGGTGGTCTAGTTTTATTTATTTTTTTTTTTGCATGTATCTGTTCAATTTTCCACCCCCATTTATTGAAAAGATTGTGTTGACTTCATTGTATGCTCTTGCCTCCTTTGTCAAATATTAATTGAACATAATGGCTTGGCTTGAATTATGGGTTCTCTGTTCTGTTCTATTGGTCTATATGTTTGTTCTTGTGCCAGTACCAGGCACTTTTGAGAACAGTGGCTTTAAATATAACTTGATATCCCCCAAAATCAAAAGTATCAATCAGAAAGAATGTATGCACCCCTGTGTTCATAGCAGCACAATTTACAAAAGCTTAAGATTTGGAAACAACCTAAGTGCCCATCAGCAGATGAGTGGATTAAAAAACTGTGGTACATCTACACAATGGAATACTATGCTGCTATAAAAAAGAAAGAACTATTACCATTTGCAACAGCATGGATGGACCTGGAGAGCATTATGCTAAGCAAAATAAGCCAGTAAGAGAAAGATAAGTGTCACATGATCTTACTTATTTGTGTAATACTAGAGGCCCGGTGCACAAAATTCGTGCACTGGGGATGGGGGTGTCCCTCAGCCCAGCCTGCACCCTCTCCAATCTGGGACCCCTTGAGGGATGTCCGACCACCTGTGTAGGCCGATCCTGGGATCGGGCCTACATGGGCAGTTGGACACGCCTCTCACAATCCAGGACTGCTGGCTCCCAACCGCTTGCCTGCCTCTGCCTGATTGCCCCTAACAGCTTCTGCCTGCCAGCCTGATCACCCCTAACCACTCCCCTGCCAGCCTGATTGATGCTCCCCAGCCGGCCCGATTACCCCTAACAGCTCTCCCCTGCTGGCATAGTCACCCCCCCTAACGGCTCTCCCCTGCAAGTCTGGTCACCCCTAAGTGTCCTCTCCTGCAATCCTGGTCCCCCCCAACTGCCCTCCCCTGCTGACCTGATCTCCCCTAACTGCCCTCCTCTGCCAGCCCAGTCACCCCTAATTGCCCTCCCTGCCTGCCTGATCACCCATAACTGCCCACAACTGCCCTCCCCTGCAGGCCATCTTGTGGTGGCCATCTTGTGTCCACATGGGGGCAGCCATCTTTGACCATATGGGGGCAGCCATCTTGTGTGTTGGAGTGATGATCAGTTTGCATATTACTCTTTTATTAGATAGGATAATGAACAACATAAACTGAAACAAAAATAGATCCAGAGACATATAAGCATAGAACAGACCATCAAACCTCAGAGGGAAGGCAGGAGAGGATAGGAGTGGGGGTAGAAGGAGGGCAGGTAAGAGATCAACCAAAGAACTTGTGTGCATATAAGCATAACCACTCGACACAGATAATAGGGGTGAAGGCCTGGGCTGGTGGGCAGAGGCAGGCTGGGAGAGGACAGTGAAGGATAAAGGACACATATGTAATACTTTCAACAATAAGAAAAAGAAGAAGTATAAGTTAGCAGGTATAGAATAGTCATGGGTTTGTAAAGCACAACTTAGGAAATATAGTCAATAATATTGTAATAACTGTGTATGGTATTAGATGGTACTAGATTTATTGGGATGAACATTTTGCAAGTTATATAAATGTCCAATACTGTACCTCAACTCTAATTGAAAATTTAAAAAATGTTATTATAAAAAAACAACAAAAAAGTCAGTTATAATTAACTGGAATAGTGCATAGTGCACAATTATCTTTTATATTAATTAAATAAGATAGATCATATAGTTAATTAATATTTTAATTAGCTACCATATAGTTAAGTAATTATTATATGGAATATTTGCAATAATAGAAACAGTGAAAATACATTTTGCACTCAAATTTAAGGAATACTACTTTAAATAGTCACCAAAATATTTGCTCCGTCAAGGTGCTTTCATATTTCATTTAGGTTTTCTGGGCATAATGCTGAATCAATATGAGAAATCTCAAATGGAACACTGCCTCAATATCTCATAATTTTCCTCAACATTGTCAACTTGTTACAGAAGACCAGAGAAGAACCAAGCAACCCTTAGAGAGATGGAGTTACACTTTATTATTATTATTACGTGTGAGCCTAGAGAAAACTGTATTTCAAATTCTGGGTCCCAACATGGAGGAAGTTTCCCTATTTATATCTTTTTACCTTCTTTGTCTCCCAAATATGGTTTTTTTCTGGTCCGCTTTGCAAGTTTTTAAAGAACCATATGTGCTGGGGCTTTGAGACCTCAACCAAAGGCTTGGCCTGGCACCAGCACTGATAACTTCATCTGGGGAAGGTTTATGGCCTCTCTGGAATGGGAATAGTCTTATTTTCCTTATTATTTAAGCAAGAAAGCATTTACAGAAGCCAAAATAGCAGGGTTAAAATTCCAAACAGCAGTTTTTATATAAGATGGATGCTTCAAACTGACAATCTTCTTTAGGAAACAGTTGATGAGCCTTTCTCCACATTACTGGTACTTGAGCCTAAGACCACTTCTTTCAACAAAACAGAGTTAGAAGTGGATTTTCAAGAACAAAAATTGAATTTTCTGAAGAAAGAAAGGTGTAAATTCAAAGGAACAGCAAGCAAATTTGACATGATGTAAACCTCGATGTCTACCAGATCTGAGAAGTCAGCAGAGAAAGGAAACGCTCCAGCAGGTAGTAGCAAGCTTAGTGGGAAAGCTACTCAGTACCCTGGTTGGAAAAGGCATAATGTAAATTCATTTGAGGTCTGTTTCTGGTGAGAACAGTAGAACCCAACTGTTGCCTTGTTTTGCTTCACCCTTTAAAAATTAGATGTGTCTTCTTCCAGAGACACATCTTTGGTAGGGATGGAGTTCTTTGAAAAATCATAGCTTTATAATAAGGTATTTAGGCTTTGACTCAATTTGATAAATCACGTTGTTAGCTACCATATATCAACCAAGCTGATAATTTACTGAACAAAGACAAGAAAATCATTTCTCAAATAGGGAGGATTGTGTGAGAAATAACATGAGTACTATGTGAAAAATAACCACCACCTCTGGTTTTGTAGGGATTGGTAAATATTTGGTACAGATTTGAGTGTATATGTGTGTTTATGGGGAAGGGAGTTCATTCAATAGATATACAGTATTCTTTTTTAAAATTTTTTATTAAAGTATTACATGTGTCTTCTTCCCGCCCCCCCCCGCCCCCCACTGACCTCTCCCCAGCCGTTGCCACTCCCCAGCACATACCCTCACCCCCTTACTGTTTGTGTTCATGGCTTATGCTTACATGCATGCATACAAGTCCTCCCCCCTCCCCTGCCTTCCCTCTGAGGTTGGATGTTCTGTTCTATGCTTCTATGTCTCTGGATCTACTTTTGTTCATCAGTTTATGTTGTTCATTATATTCCACAAATGAGTGATATCATGTGATATTTATCTTTCTCCGACTGGCTTATTTCACTTAGCATAGTGCTCTCCAGGTCCATCCATGCTGTTGCAAATGGTAAAAGTTCCTTCTTTTTTTTATAGCAGCATAATATTCCATTGTATACCACTGTTTTTTAATCCACTCATCTGCTGATGGGCACTTAGGCTATTTCCAAATCTTAGCTATTGTAAATTGTGCTGCTATGAAATTAGGGGTGCATATATCCTTTCTGATTGGTGTTTTTGCTTTCTTGGGATATATTCCTAGAAGTGTAATTATTGGATTAAATGGGAGTTCCATTTTTCACTTTTTGAAGAAACTCCATACTGTTCTCCACAGTGGCTGCACCAGCCTGCATTCCCACCAGCAGTGCTTGAGGATTCCTTTTTCTCTACATCCTCGCCAGCACTTGTCATTTGTTGATTTGGTGATGATAGCCATTCTGACAGGTGTGAGATGGTACCTCATTGTTATTTTGATTTGCATCTCTCTGATGATTAGTGACTTTGAGCATGTTTTCATATGTCTCTTGGCCTTCTGTATGTTGGCTTTTGAGAAATGTCTATTTAGGTCCTTTGCCCATTTTTGATTGGATTTTCTTCCTTTTGTTAAGTTGTATGAGTTCCCTATAAATTTTGGAGATTAAAAACTTATCAGATTGGCAAATATGTTGTCCCATGCAGTGGCCTCTCTTGTTTTGTTGGTTTCTTTTGCTGTGCAGAAGCTTTTCATTTTGATGTAGTCCCATTTGCTTATTTTCTCTTTAGTTTCCATTCTCCTAGGAGCTGTATCAGTAAAGATATTGCTCTGACATATATCTGATATTTTGCTGCCTATTCTTTTTATCTCAGTCAAATAGCATATACTTTTTAGGAAGAAGTCTCCTAGTCTTTCTTCTTCCCATTTTGTAGATAATTCCTTAAAATAAAACAGTAAATTAGACAAAGCTGGGTTGTTTTTTTTTTAACTACAGTAAAGTTGTTAGCCTAATACACTAGAGAAAATCAACAGTTAAATATATGATCTGTTATTCTACAAATTAGGAGTAGGTGCCATATAATGGATCTGATAAATCTATGATTATGTTATTAATTTATTCCTTTAGAGCCAATTATGAGCTTACACAGAATGTTGAGATTTGTGCCAAAAACTCACCCTGCAATATTGGCACAAGTGTATTTGTTTATGTTAAGACTGGAACAATATAAATGTTTTCCTATTTTGTGTTTTACAGCCAAAGCCAAGACCAAGTAAACAAGCAATATTGTAATCAACATTCTATGTTTAACTTCTCTAGAACTAAGTTTATATTTGGGCTCTATCCACATGATATAACATGTGGAAGATAGTAAAAAATGGAGTATTTTTAATGACATTATTCAGAATAATCCAGATGAACAATGAAAATAACATTGAAACTTTACTTTCAGGTAGTTTATTATATTAGAGTATCAATTAACTTTTCCCTCATTTTTTTTAATGGAATGAAAATGGGCATTAACATGTATTTAATACTAGGTTTATTTTTTTTCAAATTCCAGAAGATGGGGTTACTAATGATTCTAGAATTCTTAAAAAAAGTTAAAAAATTATAAATATAGGGTGTCCCCAAAAATGTATACAAACTTTGTATAATTATAAAGGTAGTGTTTGTTAAAATGCACTTCATTTTCAATATTGAGCTATCAGCTATTAAAGTGTGTATACATTTAAAGGGGACACCCTGTATATATATCAACTTTTATATATATAAAATTAAAGTAAAATTCATATATATATATAGATATACCAAATATATTGAAAGTTGATATATATACATATATATATATATATAAAAGTAAAGTAAAATTTATATATATATATATATATATATATAAAAGTAAAGTAAAATTCAGTGGGAGCAATTAATATATTTGAAAGTTATGTTTCTAAAAATGAATGTTCAAGTATGTGTTATAGACCAGAAACAATAATAAATTTATTTAAAAAACAAATTTCTTGCCAACAAAAATTCAAATTTGCTTAAGTGAATAAAAAATTGTCAGTTTCCAAAAAAATACTGCAAAGCATTACTTCTAATTTCTTTAAATTAGATACATTCATGCATGTCTAAAATAATTAAATTTGTCTTTTTATATTGAATGGTGTAGTATGGCTAACTAATTCAGATAAAATTAAACATCAAGTTTCAAACTATTAAAGCACATGGAAAATGTGATAATTATGCAAATAGGCTTTGTATGTAGACAAAACATTTTTCTCCTCCTGACTTTGTCCTATCTAGCTCCAATGATCCTAAAAAATTAAGAAAATGTTCAAGACCACAATTTTCTTATCTGTAAGAGGGGAATGTTGTGGTATCTACCTCAAAGGTTGTTGGGAAGAGTAAAATTGTTTGCTTATATAGATGCTTGACCCAATGCCTACAGTAAGGTAATAGTTCTCTATTTCAATAATAATCAATACATTTGACAAAGCAATTAATGTTATTGTGCTACTGGGGAAAACCTAGAAGAGACTCCTAGTTTTTCTTCAAATACTTTTTCTTTTTTAACCATTTTTTCCTGCAAAGGTATTTTACTACCTTTTTAAATAGTCATGTTATAGTAATGATGCTGATAATGATAATGGTAACTGTCTTTTTGAGTACTTTCATTATGCTAAGCAATGTGCTAAGAACTTTAATGTATTATTCATATTTGTCTAACCCAATAGAGTCACTTTAATTTCATTGTGGAATTCATTTTGATAACTAGATTATCCCAGCTGGCAAGGTAGCAGGTAATGTTGGAGAATTTCATGCTAATGCAACCATTAAAATTGTAGACAAACATGCACACAAAAACTAGACAGACTAAACTACCTTGTGTAAGTCTATCTTTATTCAACAATAGTAGAATTAGACTGTATAACCATCTACATTGAAAATCCTCTGCCAGTGTCATTGCTAACTTGTCATCCAGCAAATGATACCTTGATGGGGTATGTTCTGAAGATACACCTGTGGCAGTGGATTTGGAGTAAGAAAACTTGGGTTTGCTTCCTGGCTTAGAGAATCAAAAAATAATGGGATTCTTAGGAAATCAATTACACAATTAATTAATCAAGTTCCTCTCTATGAAATTGAAATAACCTACAATCCTTTGTCCATTTTAGTCATTGAAAATGTACTTATATAACAGTGATAGTATTATGTACTTGAACCATCAAGCTGGCTTTACTTATGCTATATAATAAAAGGCTAATAGGCAAATAGACCAAACAGCAAAACAACCAAACAACCAGTTGCTATGACGTGCACTGACCACTAGGGGGCGCACACAGAACATGGCAGGCATAGGCCGTGGCTGGATAGTGGAGCAGGTGAGTGAGGGTGCCAAACCAAGGTGGGTGTCAGTTGCTGTCATCAGGGTGAGCCTCTGATGTTTACTGAAATTTCTTTGCTCCCGTGTGCCATGGTCCCACCTGACGCACCTGCTGCTGGCACCATCCCCGCTTTCAGTGGGTGAGAATGGGGCTGGCGTGGTCAGAGTGTGGGAGCTGCAGTGTTGGGAGTGGGGCTGCCAGCAGACAGGGGACCAGGGGCCGGGTTGGGGCGCAGAGGATGGGCCGAGACCCGCCCCTTGCCCATTGTAGCCTTGCGGCCCACAGTTCCTTTCAAAGTGCATGAATTCGTACACTGGGCCCCTAGTATTCTTATAATTTCTTTTACATTCTTATAAACATTGATTGGATTCAGGTGTGGTTCCTGTCACTATAACTGAGTAATGAACCATCACAAAACTTGATCACACAAAACAACCATTTTATTATGTCTTAGACTCTCTGGGTGAGAAATGCAGGAAGATCACAGCAGAGATGGCTTGTGTCTACACCATGATATCGGCACCCTTACCTCAAACGACTTCCATGGCTGAGGGTAACTTGATGACTGGGGGATTTAAATTATGTGGGAGCATCTTGACTCATATGCCTGGTTACTGATGTTGGCTGTCTGCTGAGACTTTCAGCTGGAGTGCTTGCATGTTGTCTCTTTATGTGTCTTGGCTTCTTATATTATGATGGCTAAGTTCATAGAAGAAGCTTCCTGATTTGGTTGCCTGTGGAGAACAGTCATTTCAAGAGGACTAAGTGGAAACTGCATGACCTTTTGTGACCTTGCAACATATATGACATCACTGTTTTATTACTTAAAGTAGTCACTAGTCACTTAGTATTCAAGGAGACAAACCATATATCCCAAGTCTTGGTGTAAAGACTGTCAAATAATTTGAAGGTCATGCTCTGGCTGGTATGGCTCTGTGGGTTGGAGCATTGTCCTCTTCATGGGAAGGTTTCCAGTTGATGTTGGGGCACATGCGGAGTTTGTAGGTCCAATCCCAATTAATGTTTCCCCTCTCCCTCTCCCTCTCCCTCTCCCTCTCCCTCTCCCTCTCCCTCTCCCTCTCCCAATACAAAACAAAAATATTTTGGAGATCATATTTTAGAATCACTAGAGACATACTGTTGTACTTATGGCATATATAGATTTATTTTTTTCTATCTTTTCCCAAACTAGGAATACAATATTTCTCTAAGTAGGGAATTCATATTCTTACTCCCTGTCATCCAAATTAATTAAAAATAGTCTATTTAACTAGCTATCCAACTAGCTAAACCCCACTCTTTGTTTTTCAGTGTTTTCCATGATTATTGAATATATGAAAAGCCCATGTGATTTTTTATCTTGGCATGATAAAGGCTTGAAATTCAATATTTTTCAATATATGAAAAATTCTCCCATCTTTTCTGATTTTAAGTCCTATTTTTAAAAGTGTTTTTATTGATTTGAGAGAGAGAGAGAGAGAGAGAGAGAGAGAGAGAGAGAGAGAGAGAGAGACATCGATGAGAAGGAACTATCAGTTGGCTGTATGCTGTACACCTCCCACTGGGGATTAAGCCCACAACCTGAGCATGGGCCTTCAACCTGGAATCAACCGGCAACCTCTGGATGCTCTGGAGGATGCTCAACTAACTGAACCACACCGACTAAGGCTGTAAGTCCTATATATTTTAAAGCTCCTATGCAGTAACCAAGTGAAGTTCAGAATGAACACATTTTGGTATAATTCAAGCATATAAAATTCCTTTGACTTAAAATATAACCTAATTGGGAATGAGTTAATCAATAATGTGGCCTTGAATTACTGAGGTATTAATTTGGTCTATTGATTTACTTTGCCTATGAAATATGTATATGATATTACTTTTATAGATGAATGTAAGTAATATAGACACTTCATTTGTTTATATTCTATAGCTAAAAGCAATAAGTGAGTGTGGCTCTAAAAAGTTATGTAGCTCATGTTAGTTATTTTTGGCAAATCTTGTTACTGCCAAAGTATAGATATATGCAAAGACTATTATTCCCTCTCAAATTTTCTACCCAATCAAAATAAAAGCTAGTCTCAGACCATAGTCAATTGCATTTACATTTGAATATCTTCAACATAGTGTGTGATAGTTTAATTTCTTTCTCATCTCAGTAACTGAGAATGCTATTTCACCATAGTTTTGATAGCATCTCATATGGGGGAAAGCAAGGTTGGATTTTATTGAGAATTTGAAGCTTGGTTTAAGGTGGGCCTTTCAATGTGAGGACATTATTAGGATCTGGTTTTGATTATGGTATATTGGTTTAGTATTGATGAAAATAGCAAAGCAAGGATTTTGAGTTGAGAAATTCAATGAGTCTTAATTATCCCTTGATGCCTTTTATTGAAGAGTCGGTGGGTTATTTGATAACTTTCTATAACAAAAAAGTTGCTTGCCTGGACAAGAGTTTCTAAGAGTAGTACAATTTTGTCACTGAAGGCAATGGAATAGTAAGTTCACTCTAATGTAGACAGATATGTGGAGGTTCTCAATAGAGTCATTTATCAGGACAAATATACTAGTGAATGGGAATGAAAAAGAAAAATACTACAGTGAACTTGTTTGATCTCTTGTGCCTCAGTTTTCTGCCCGTTTAAGGGCTCTGGTAAAATCATGAATTTGAAAATATAAGTTACAATTTTCAAAATACAGTGAAATTTCAGTTAACTTTCTAGTTATTGTCAGGTACAAAATCTTCAGAAATCATGGTTGAACATGGCCATTTTAGAAACAAGTGTCGAGGATGGAGGCCTTTTTAGGTTTACAGACCCTTTTCATTTAAAGAATAAATATCTAAAATATCTTAGCTAATTCTCATTTCTTGAACACCATTAATTTTACCAATGGAACACATTTCTAATTTCCATTGTGCTGTTAGCAAAACATATGGTTATCAGAAGAAAAAAAAATGGCCTACGTGCTATAGTGTTAGATTTTGATTACACTGATTCAGAATTCCAAAATGGGATAAAGAACCACCTTACTCTAGGCTAAAAACCAAAACTGTTTATGCCAAAGTATGTAAAAGAAAAAAAAAAGCAAAATGCATAATAGTTATAAAGGATGATTCCAGGTGATTCCTACAGGCAGAGGGTGACGTGAAGCAAGTATACATTTACAAAAAAGGAGGTAACTTAGTGTGTCTGAGAATCAAACTGGCTGTGGTCGGTCCATGAAGGTGTATTGATTTTGGAGGGAAAGCCAGTAGCCAGGTCACCTACCTTTAATATTAAATCTGGTTGGATATTCTGGTGAATGCACTGGTTTTGTTGTTCCTACATTCACAGGGATTTTTGAACACTCAGACACTTCATTGCCTAGGATAGATTGCCATTCTAAGCCAGTGGTCAGCAAACTGTGGTTCTTTGGCCCCTTGAGTGTGGCTCTTCCACAAAATACCACGGCCTAGGCGAGTCTATTTTTGAAGTTGTGTTAGAAGAAGCTTAAGTTTAAAAAATTTGGCTCTCGGAAGAAATTTCAATTGTACTGTTGATATTTGGCTCTGTTGACTAATGAGTTTGCCGAGCACTGTTCTAGGCAATTCCCTGTCCCTCAAATCAGGTTTTGCCTCTTTCTCTGCAGTTATGTTTTATTTTGTTTTCTGTGTGTTTTTTCATGTTTCTTATTTTGTTAATCCTCACCTGATGATATTTTTTCCACTGATTTATTTTAGAGAAAAGGGAAGGGAAGAGAAGGGAGGGGAAGGAGAGAGAGAGAGAGAGAGAGAGAAACATTGATGTGAGAGAGACACATCGACTGGTTGGTTGCCTCCCACACCTGCCCTGACTGGGTCTAGGACCAAGCCTGCAACTGAGGTATGTGCCCTTGATCAGAATCGGACCTGTGACCCTTCAGTTTGCAAATGGATGCTCTAACCACTGAGCAAAACCAACTAGCACTGCAGTTATATTTTTGCTTGACTCTCATAGCTATTAAACTAAGTGCTCTTCCAGGGAAAGCACTCTTATTTATATTGGTAGTTGTTACTAGAATTTAGTAGGTTCTCAAAAATATCTTGCTGAATGGAAACACTAATTCAGGCTAAAACTAATAGAGAGTAACAGGCCAATGTAATTGTTTATATTGGGTTAACCTGACTAATTTAAAGGAAAACAAATCAGGTTTAAAGATTGTACAGTGAAACAACATTGGTTGTTTGAAATTTTCATTCCATCCAGCAGAAAATCTATTTGCCTGTGGCATTTATTCTAGGTCTAATTCAAAATGGTAGTTTGTGTGAGCTGTCACCATGGGGAAAGCAGAGTCTGGTTCCAGCAGGGGTGTGACTGGCACTGCTCTGTTATGACTTTGCTTCTGTGAGAGACCAACTTAGAGGAAGTGCTGACAGCTGAGGCATTAGCCTCCAGAGCAGGAAGGCTGTTATTGATAGGAAGATGGGGAGGATGTGGCACAATTGATTCTTGATTGATACCCGGAGCTGAGAGCTGTGGGCAACATATCCCTCATATCCCCAAGGAAATGTGGGCAATTCAATGCCTCTCTTAGGTCGGGGAAACCAGCTTTGTCCTACTTAGCATCTTGCCAGACTACTCAGTAGAGTTTGTATAGCTCTGGGCACCATATCTTGGTAAACAGGAAGGCTGTAAGTTTTTGCTGAAAAGACAAATGAATTTGGCACAGAATTTTTGACTGTCATTTCTGTGTGGTCATAGCAAGAATACCAAAGAACTTTTACATAGTAGGTGCTCAATTATTGCATATCAAAGTAGAAAAATCTCACCTTGTCCCAAAACTCTTGATAACTTTATTGGCTTTATAACTCTCCTATGTGCAAAGTAAGTCTTTACCAACTGAGTTTATAGTGCTTTATGGTCATGATTTTATTACTGAAAAATCCCTCCCCCCAACCTATATATAATTAATAGTTGCTTTTGAAAG
Source organism: Corynorhinus townsendii (assembly GCA_026230045.1). Taxonomy (NCBI): domain Eukaryota; kingdom Metazoa; phylum Chordata; class Mammalia; order Chiroptera; family Vespertilionidae; genus Corynorhinus; species Corynorhinus townsendii. Next base: position 59,442,894 of record JAPDVU010000008.1, on the reverse strand, counting down.
CAGATTTTACAACCAGTAAGACTTTCATATACATTATTTAAATCTCATTGGGGTAACAGAGTTTTTAATTATTATTGCAAATAAATAAAATTTAAAGATCTGATATGTTAAGCAAGATAATGCATATTCTACACAATCCTTGTAGATAATATTTTTCGCATGTTTATGATCAAAGATTTCATCTTGTGTATTTTAAATGACCTCCTACATGCTTTATAATTATATCTATTATTTATTAAATTCCAAGGATACACTAAGTTCTTTACAGGTAATGCCATGTGATTCTTGTATCAAAACTCTGAGGTAGGAGGTAGAAGTCAATTCTTAGGCTGGTTTATTGCTGGTAAATTGTGTCAACAGAATGCTATCTTTTAAAAGAGATAAAAAAAACCCAACCTAATTTGCTATCTGTTTCCTGCAATTTGAGATACTTCATGATCAGATTCACCTTCGATTACATTATTCTGTAGTCTCACTCATTGTTCCCTCTCCCAGACACACCTTTATTTTCCCGCCTCCTGCCTCTGTGTCTATCATTTCATTAGTGTGGAAGCCCAGGCTCCCCTGGCAGTTATTTGAAGTCCTACTTGAGTATTGAAATCTTGTCTGAATGCTCTAAAACTTAAGTAAATTGTCTATCTGTCTGAAAGGTGACAAGTTTTGTTGTTTATTCCTATATTTTATCATTGTAACTGTTTACTAATATTGCCACCCACTCTGCTTTTCTACTGATAATTGCATTTTGTGCTTTATGGTGCATAATTTAATAATATTTTATTTTGACTCTCAACATAACCTTTGAGAAAGAAAGAATATTATTATCCCAATTATAAGAATGTAAAATGGAGGCTTAAAGAGGTTAAATGGCTGGCTCAAGTTGTGTGTGTGTGTGTAAGCACACAAATTAGAAAGCCCTTTCTCTGGACTGCACATTTTGCTAAGCACTCTATCATGAGTTACATTGTTTATTCTCCTTAAAACTTTTTGAATAATGGGTTATTATTCTATTCATTTAATATGAGAAAAAGTAGGAAGAGAGACATTAATTAATATTCCTAATTTTATACTACTAATAGTTGATAGATCTGGATTTGAACAAAAGTTTTCTAACTCCAGCTCTGTTTTCCTTTTTCTTATGTGTTAACTGTTTCTTAACATGTTATCATTATGTAGTCTTACATTCTGATAACTGAATCTTCTTCTCATTTCCTCTGTGCCTATAATCTACCCTAAAATTAACCCGGGAATCTTGCCTAAAGTCTCTGTCTTTGTCTACTAGCATTACCTAATCCATTCTTTACCCCATGATTGGAGATTTCCCATTGAAGTCTAAGCTTTTATTGAGATCAAAACTGTTTGTTACACTGTGGAGAATTTTTGGTGCAAATAGAAAAAAAAGAAATCCACATAGGTGATTGTAGTAAAAAATACTCATGGGGGCACTCCAAAATCAGGGCTTGCTGTGTGGTAAACCTAGATCCCCTTCCACGGGGCAAGTTCAACTCCAATGGCTTGCTATGCAGGTCAGGGGTATATTTCAGTTGCACTCACCCCCTTGGCCAGGCACTTGCTCTAATTGGCTCTGCCCATGATTGCAGAACTTTGGTTGCATGTATTCGATTGACCAATATCCCCACTTCATACCTAATATGCCTCAAACTTCAAAAATGTTTGTCCCCACTTGCAGGCAGAGTGTCCCTATAAATAACTTCTGAATCTACTGTAGAACCACAAGAAATTCTCTAAGCTCCAACTCATACCATTTGTCATTTAACCCTGCTTACAAGTATAACAAAAAGGTCTGTTGTTGTTACTATTGTTTTGAATAGAATATTTTACATTTCTGATTGATGCTAAATTATGGTGAATTTGCAGGTCAATATACTGTGTAATATTTCTATTTCTATAAATTTGGTTATGAAACCCTGTACCTCATCTTAAAATTGTTGCTTTTCTTGGTCTTTCTGCCTATTTTAGGATGCTAGCTTCATTCCTAATGCTATTTCAAGCATCTCTATTGGCTCCACATTCTGCAAAGTTTGGATCATTTTTCCCATTCTCTAATATCAGTTGGCAATTTTAGAATCTTTGTGAGTCCAATGCCAGATCTCTTATTTGACCAATTAAATAATTTTAGTAGTTCCCAGTTGTTTCATCTCTTTTTTATAAAGAAAGCAGGATAAAGGAGTAGAGAGTGACAGGGAGAGGGTACTATTTAATTAATTAATTTTAATCCTCACCTGAGGATATGATTTTTTTCATTGATTCTAGAGAGATGAAGGGAGAGGGAGAGAAACATTGATGTGAGAGAGAAACATCAATTAGTTGGCTCCTATATGTGCCCCAATGAGAGACTGAACCCACAACCTGGATATGTGCCCTGACCAGGAATTGAACCCACTGCCCCTTGGGCCAAAGACAGGACAATGCTCTAATCACTTAGGCACACATGTCAGGGCTATTTCATCTCTTTTTATTGTGCCCTCATTTTTTCTTGCTGTACCTTACTTACATCTCTATCAATTTCTCATTTAAAGTTAATGATCAAATCTTATTATATCACTAGAGGCCCGGTGCATGAAATTTGTGCATGGGGGGTGGGGGGGGCGCTGTCCCTCAGCCCAGCCTGCACCCTCTCCAATCTGGGACCCCTTGAGGGATGTCCAACCACCCATTTAGACCCGATCCCACCAGGCGATCGGACATCCCTCTCAGGTGGGATCGGGCCTAAATGTGTGGTCAGACATCCCTCTCACAATCCAGGACTGCTAGTTCCCAACCACTCACCTGCCTCTGCCTGATTGCCCCTAATCATTTCTGCCTGCCAGCCTGATCACTCCCTAACCACTCCACTGCCAGCCTGATTGATGCCTAACTGCTCTCCTGCTGGCCCAATTGCCTCTAACTGCCCTCCCCTGCCAGCCTCGTCACCCCTATCTGCCCTCCCCTGCAGGCCTGGTCCCCTCCAACTCTCCTCCCCTGCTGGCCTGATCCTCCCAAACTGCCCTCCCCTGCTGGCCTGGTCTCCCCCAACTGCCCTCCCCTGTAGGCGTGGTCCCTCCCAACTGCCCTCCTCTGTCAGCCTGGTCACCCCCAACTGCCCACAACTTCCCTCCCCTGCCAACCATTTTGTGTTGGCCATTTTTGACTACATGGGGGTGGCCATCTTGTATATTGGAGTGACGGTCAATTTGCATGTTACTCTTTTATTAGATAGGATGTTTTAATATCAACCCTGATGTCTTATCCTAGATCATAAACACTTTCATAAGCATCCTGTAATAATGGGTTTACAGCTGTGAGTATACGAAAAACAGAATTTATGTATTGTATTTTCCATAGGAACAACTATAAACCTATTTTTGCCCCACCCTGTATTAATGTTTGGGAATGCAAGGAGGCATGATGAAAAAAAGCCTAGATTTTGAAATCAGTTGCCTAGAGTTTGAATCTTTTCTTTACCACTTTTATCTCTTTGATCTACAGAGATTATACTTATATTGCTCTGCTATTTCATCAGTTGATGCAGTATTGTTGGGAAGATGAGCAATATTCATTTAGAGTGCCTTACACAATATCATTGTTTACAGTAGGTTCCCATAAAAATTGTTTATTTTTATTTTTTTCATTTACTGATAACCTGATAATTTTTAGTAGCTTGCCTACTTTGGAACCAAAATCTCATCATCAATACTGAACTTAAATCTTGTTAGTAATTTCTAAAAACTGAAATAGAATAAAGTCCATGCTTTTTATTTTGAAGAGCCTGTTTCAGGGTTCATTATGACTCATATTCTACCTACTTATTTGACTTTACTTCTTTTTGTTCTTTCTTGGGAATTTTTCTTGAACTTTTTCACATTAATAATGTGAAGTTACCTTGTCATTTACTCCCAGCCTCCATTTATACAAGAATTTCGTACATTCTGCTTAGAATATTTATTTGAAAACTTGTCTGTCTATTAAACCTACATATCTTTTAAAACGTGGCTCAAATGATATCCTCTAAAAGACATGTTTTGTTTTGTTTTTTCCTGTACTGACCACTCCTCTACCTCATATTCACCAGGTAAAGTTATTCATGAAAGTTAATCATGTTCATTAGCTAATGGATCTACTTCCACATACCACACCCTGATGACTTTAGTATTTATATGTCTATGACATTGTTGACATTTATATGTGTTTGCGTGTAGACACACATAATTACAGCTAGACCCTGAGCTTCCTCAGGGGAAGGATAGTCTGTCACTCATTTTACTTCTATGCCTAGTACATTGCTTGAGCTGAATTTAAAAATATTGAATTACACAAGGTCTGATAAGCATAATGTTGCACCTTGTTCTCCACCTTTAATTAACTGAGTCTGGCTTCCTGGAACACTGTCTTAGAAGGATTCTAAGACTGGATCCAGGGTCCTAGGAAATGGTAGCATGTTTGGTTTTTTGTTTGTTTGATGCTATGGTTTTAAATGTTAACATGAGTTTAGACAAATTATATGTTTACCACCTCTTTTTCCTCTCTCCTTGCTACTATCCATACTAGAGCCTAACATTTACATGCATATTCTGAGATCATGCCTAATAGATTTGGCTTTAAGTCCATTCCATTTATGTTATATAATATTATATTTGTACTAGAGGCCCAATGCATGACATTCATGGGTGTTGGGGGGGGGGTGGGGGATTCCTCAGCCAAGCCTGTGCCCTCTCACAGTCTGAGACCCCTTGGGGAATGTCTGCCATGGGGTCCTTAGTGCTGCTGCAGAGGTTGGAGAGGATCCTGCCACCACTGCTGTGCTTACCAGCTGTGAGCCCAGCTTCTGGCTGAGTGACACTCCCCCTGTGGGAGCACACTGACCACCAGGGGACAGCTGTTGCATTGAGCATCTGCCCCCTGGTGGTCAGTGCACATCAGAGCGAATGGTCGTTTAGCTGTTTGTTCGATTTGCATATTAGCCTTTTATTATATAGGATGGTAATGAGTCCTTTTATGGACTAAATAACTCAAATGGCTCATTACAGAAAATACATGTCAGAGAGCAAGTATAGTGCAGCTTTCACCACAATCAATTGTAGAACGTAGTCAACATCTCCAAATAGAAATCCTGTATCCTTTAGCTATCACCCACTATTCCCCCATATACCCCAGCCCTAGACAACCACTAATATACGTTCTTCTCCTGTATTTAGCCTCTGGACATTTCATATAAATGAAATTATATAATATGCAGATTTTTTGTTGACTTCTTCTTTAGCTTATTAGCATGATGTTTTCAAGATTTATCCATATTTTATCATCTATCAGTACTTTAATTCCCATATATGTCTGAAAAATAATTCTGTTATATAGGTATTAGGGGCCCAGTGCACAGATTAGTGCACCTTAAAAAGGAACTGTGGGCCATGAGGCTGAGGTAGCCACAGGGCGGGTCTGGGCCCATCAACCCTAACACTAACCCCCTGCCCCCAATCCTGTCTGCCAGCAGCCCCGCTCCCACTGCCGTCACTCCCATGCACTGATGGTGCCCATCCCACTCGCACCTGCTGATGGCTCAGAGTGATTGGGGAAGCTGCTGCCTCGATCACCCCTCAGGAGCAGGGGGAGGTGGAGAAGCCCTCAGGGGTGATCAGGGCTGGCAGCCACCACTCACACCCACTGATGGTGCAGAGTGATCGGGAGTGACACTGGGCAGCGGGTGCAAGCGGTGGCTCCAGTGCTGCCTACAGATGTGAGCGGGGCCAGTGCTGGCAGTGGAAAAGCAGGGCTGGCACCAGCAGCGGGTTAGGGTTAGGGTTAGGATTAAGTATGGGGGAGCAAAGAATTTTCAGTAACCACCAGAGGCTCACCCCAATGACAGCGACCAACACCCTGCCTTGGCCTGGCACCCTACTCACCTGCTCCACCATCCTGCCATGGCCAACGCCTGCCATGTTTCGCACATGCCCCCTGGTGGTCAGTGCATGTCATAGAAACCGGTTGTTCAGTTCTGGTTGTTCCGCCATTCAATCTATTTGTATATTAGCCTTTTATGATATATAGGATATCACTTTTTTTAATCCAGTCATTAGTTGAGGGATATTTGTGTTGATTCAATCTTGTATCTATTATGACTATAGCTACTATTAATATTTGTGTAGCTTTTGTATAGACATGTTTTCATTTCTCTTTAGTATATACTTTGAAGTGGAAATGCTGGGTCAGATGATAAGCCTCTGTTTAACTATTTTAAAAAATTATTGTTTAAGGTATGACAAATAGTGGTACATATGTCTCCTTTACTTTTTGAGAAATTTTCAGACTGTTTTCCAAAGTGGTTGCACCATTTTACATTCTCACAACAGTGTATGGGGCTTATGATTTCCCTTTGACATCACCAATGCTTGTTTTATCTGACATTTTGATTATAATCATGCTAGTGGGTCTGAAGTGGCACCTCCTTGAGGTTTTGATTTCCTTGATGACTAATGATGTTGAGCACCTTTTCATGTGCTTATTGGCCATTTTAATATATTCTTTGTGGAAATGTTTAAGTCAGTCTTTAGTTGAGTTATTTGTCTTTTTAATTAGTTGTAAGAGCACTTTATATATTCTAGATATAAGTGTTTTTTTAGATATAAGCTTTACAAATATTTTCTCCTATTTGTGGCTTTTCTTTTTAGTTTTTGATAGAGCCCTTTAAAACACAAAGAAACCTACAAAATGCTATTAAGTTCCAAGTTAGCTGGGTTACATTCCCCTATTTTGCTTATAGTTCTGGTGTCACATCTAAGAAACCATTGCTAAATCCATGATCAAGAAGATTTATCCCTATTCTTTCTTCTGAAAATTTTATAGTTTCAACTCTTACATTTAAGTTTTTGATTCATTGTGAGAATTAATTATTGTATATGATAGGAGTTAGGAATCCAAATCTTGGTTATTACTCAGTTTGCAAGGAAAAAAGTATCCCTTGTTAAATCCTTTCCCATTGCCAATTAAACATGCCAGAGGATGCATTTCTACCATTAGAGCAAGCCTAAATGTTGAAAGCCGGATTTATATATGTCCACTTTTTATTTATGTTTTACTTATAAAGCAGTATTATGGAAATGTGCACAGGCATTTGGAAACTAAATGATCTGATCTGATTTTAAATTGTATTTTCTGTATCATTTTGTGACTGTAAATATTAGACAATGTCTCTGATCTTTAAAGTTTCTCTCTGAAGTAGAAAGATAAAGACTATATGCCAATATTACACTTAAGATTAAATGAGATACTTTCTTTCAACACCTAGTATAATAATATAGACATACTTAGTTCTAATTTTCTACCTCCCCCCTTTTTTTATTGCTTCATCACTTGCCTTGCATCTCTACTTAATCTGTGGCTCCAACATCTTCCCAGAATAGATGAACTTTACTGCTTCCCTCCTCACAGTTCTGACACAGTTAATACCCTTATCTTTGAACAGTGAAGCTAAAATTGATGTATAATTAATAACAGACAAAATTCTTTGGAAGTGAAAATATCAATGTTAGAATAGAAGCAAAAGCTCAAAGGTGGCATTGAAAAAATAAAACAAAACGCTAAACTGGAAGAGGTTCGGTTTTCATTCTGTACATAGTAGTATATGTGAGCTCCCGTTATAGTTCAGACTCTGTTAAGCACTGACTGTACACACTGAGAAGTGTAGACCTGATCCTTGCCCTCCTGGACATGCAGCTATTGTAGCAAGATTTTCAAATCTACATGGTAAATAATTGGAAGTAGCAATGTCTAATGCATGCTTCTATCTCAGCTGTCTCTAGTGTTTTGTAAAAATTTGAGAAAAATATTATTTCTCTAGCTACTTTTCTCATTATCAATCCCCCGAGTACCTGATTTTAAAGGTAACCATTGAGTAATTGCCATGTATAAACATAGATAAGTGATTCTGGTAGCTTGCTTCTTTGGCAGGGAACTGAAATCTATGGTGGAAAGTGGTCAACACAAAAATGTCTAGTGTTTTCTTATTATACCAACTAATCCACTTTCAAAAAAACTTTCTCTGTTTTTCCATCATCCCACAGTCACACCAATAGATATATAATTTTAAAAGAGGTTAGGCTTGTCATTTAAGTTAATATACAGCCGTTCAAAGAGAGTAGCAATGTGATGGGAGATGGGAGTTAGAGCAAGAGCTCCATGTGTGCAAGAACTTAAAGAATGTAGGACACTTGGGTTTGTAAACATATTCAAAAGGAATAGGGATTTTTAAGGAATATAGAATGGCAAGTTTGAACTTTAAAAAAATATTTTTAAATTGATTTTTAGAGGAAGGGAGGGGGAGCGAAACATTGATGTGAGAGCATAACATCAATCTCCTACCTTTTTTGGGGGAGGGAATACTTTTCTTTTTTAAGTTACATTTTATTGGGTTGACATTGGTCAGCATGGACATACAGGTTTCATGTGTGGATTTCTAAGTTACAAAATCTGTTTATAGCACTATGTGCTCACCACCCAAAGTCAAATCTTCTCCTGTTACCTCATATTAGGACCTCCTTCTCCCCCCACCCTCCTCTCTCTGGCAACCACCATACTGCTGTTTGTGTTCATCAGTTTCAGTTTTATATTCCACACTAGAGGCCCAGTGCACATATTCCTGCACCAGTGGGGTCCCTCAGCCTGGCCTGCACCCTCACAATCCGGTATCAGGCCGAAACCGGCAGTCCGACATCCCCCGAGGGATGTAGTAGTGCGCAAAGTGGCAGGTGACCAGGGAGGAGCCAGAGCCCAGGCTGGGCGCTGCACCGCTGCTGCTCATCCCAGCTCTGCTGCACCTGTGGCCGCTGCAGCTCGGTAGCACTGCTGTGGAGGCAGGAGAGTCTTACGCCGCCAGAGCTGGACTCGCCAGCCATGAGCCCAGCCTGTAGTGCCCATCAGTCAGCTGAGTGATGCTCCTGCTGTGGGAGCACACTGACCACCAGGGAGCAGCTCCTGCATTGAGCGTCTGTCCCCTGGTGGTAAATGCATGTCATAGCAACCAGTCACTTATGGTTTTAGATATATAGATATGAGTGAAATCATATGGTTCTTAGCTTTTCTGTCTGACTTATTTCACTTAGCATAATGTTCTCAAGGTCCACCCATGTTGTTGTAAATAAAGAAAGTTTGAAATCTCAAAGGCTACTACAATTTTGGAAGAAGTCTTATGGGATCACTGACTTTTAGGTCTCATATCAAATTTGCTTTTACCATCAGCTTCCCTGGCCCAGACTATTTTTATATGCTCCCTGCCATTCTTTGATTGAATCAATACAAGCAGTTAGGTCTGTGACTGAGACATGTGCTCTGTATATACTGAGAGAGATACCGGACAATGAGGGGAGATAGAACTTCTTCACCATAGGTGGGACTTCAGATTAACATAGCATGAGTCTCTTTGGAACCATCCAATGATAATTCTGTATCAAAGGACTCTTTATAACTATTGATAATTAGCACTGTTGGTTGAGAAATTTCTTTTTTCATTGCCCATAAATATATAAGGTACCTGTTATCTTCCTGTTTATTAAAGCGTCTTTGCTTTACTTACATGATATAAAGCCATTCATCACTGAGGGAAGCAGAGACCAAGAAATATCCATCAAGCATCATGATTCTTCTTTAACTATTGTACCCAGTAAATCCTAATTTTATCGATATGTAACCTCATGTGTATATGAAGCAAATGCAAAAAGGAGTGACAACATGGGATGGGGATTGGGAGCTTTCCTAAAAAGGGACTTGACCTCAAGAGTCATTGTCAACCATTCTCCCTCTGGACCTTGCCAGGGCTGTGATGCATGAACAATTCCACAAGTCTTGACTCAGAATCTGAGAAAATAAGCAGCCTATTATATTGCAAAGGATCCTTTGGAGTCAGAGCTACTGAGTTTGAGTTCAGGTTCCACCTCTTGCCAATTTTCCAAACTTGTGTAACCTGGTTTTGTCTCCATTTCCTCACCTGTAAAATGGGTGTGCCAGTACTTTCTCCAAAGGATTACTCTATGGATTACAAACAAAGCCATAGACTGATGTTTTATATATAGTATTTTTCCCCTTTCCCTATGCACATGACCCATAAACAAAATATAATAGAGAAATCAAATCTGATGAGAACAATATATACAGTTGCTCTGGCTCTTGGCAGTGGACTTGAATAGGTGCAGGGAGCACATGTGGTTTCTAGTTCTCATCATGAACATTCATCACTTATGGAAATGAGACCAACTGAATTATGGCCATGCCTGATTTGCTCTATGCACTAGAGTAGCCATTGCAAGTTCAAGGCAGTCAATGTGTGCGGAACCAAATTTAGAGGGAGCCCATGGGGAAAACAAATGAAACAATTACTTGGTTCCCACAGCTATAGTTTGATACCTGTATGTGTGTGTGTGCTCACTCATTATATACTTATTATTATACTATAATACATACATACATATATATACTGTATATATCCATACTAGAGTTCCGGTGCATGAAATTCATGCACGGGGGCCGGGGGGGCAGCCCTCAGCCCAACCTGCACCCTCTCCAATCCGGGAGCCCTCAGGGGATGTCCTACTTACAGCTTAGGCCCGCTCTCTGTGGTTCTCTGCTGTCTGCGGGGCCCGCTAGGCCACTCCCAGGTTGCCGTGGGCAATGGCCAAGCAGGCCCCGCTGTGCACTGTCTGCGAGGCCTGCTTTGTCGCTCCTGGGTCACTGTAGTGACAGCCAAGCAGGCCCTGCTCTCAGTGGCCGCCCCTTGGGACTGGAGGAGTCCAGTGGGGCTGAGAGGACTGGGTGCTGCCATCTTGTGGCTATGGGTGCTGCCATCTTTGTGTTGGAGTGATGGTTAATTTGCATATTACTCTTATTAGATAGGATATATATATATACACACACACACAATGTGTGGATATAAACATATATGTCATAAAGTTCATATATATACAATATGGATGTATATGTATGGTATATACATGGTATTATCTACATACTAGAGGCCTGGTGCACAAAATTTTGTGCGCTGGGGGAGGGTTTCTCAGCCCGGCCTGCAGCCTCTCGCAGTCCAGATCCCTCTCACAGTCTGGGACTCCTCGCTACTTACTGCCCACCTGCAGCGGAGGTGGGAGAGGCTCCTGCAACTGCCACTTTGCTCAACAGCTGTGATCCCGGCTTCTGGCTGAGTGGCGCTTCCCCTGTGGGAGCTCACTGACCACAAGGGAGCAGCTCCTGCATTTAGCGCCTGCCCCCTGGTGGTCAGTGAACATCATAGTAACCAGTCATTCCACCCGTTCAGTTGATTTGCATATTAGGGTTTTATTATATAGGATATACATAGATGCCAATAAGTAATATATGTGTTATATACAAATACATCCATAATATTATATATATACTCACATATAAATGATAATATATATCCATATATATAAATAATATGTGCACATGTATATAATATGTAAGTATATATGATATGTGTAAAATATATCTATGTATATGTGTATCTGGTATATAACATGCTATATACTAATAAAATATGTATAGTGTATATTATATATACTATTCATGTCTGCTTATGTGTGATTATTGTTTATTTTATTGAGGTATTATTCCATCCATATATGGCATTTTTCAACTTAACCAAACAAGTTCTGCCAAACCATAAATATGTAGACTCAAAGAGGTATGTCTGTCCTTTGGAACAGTAAAATCACTTTCTATGCATGAATAATTGGAAAATGCTTTTCTTAACTTTGAAATATATGCATTAAAGGGACAAAATCAAAGCTATCTATTTTCAGTTTCTCAAAAAGCTAAAAAAGACTTGGCAGCAAGTGTTCTGAGGGCAGGTATATACATTTGTCCTGAAAAAGCAATAATATACATAAGTTTTAATACATACAGTTCCACTAAGGAGATCATTTAGCTTTAAAAATTAAAACTCCAATGGATTTCATGGTGAGGTATGAATATGCAGTCATGATCTCAGTATCTAATTAGAATATGCAAATTATAAATCGTATAAACTTTTCACTTTTGCATGTGAACATTGAGGACTTGTCTTATTCTTGTTTATGGAAATATAAAAATTGAGACATGACAAAAATATAATATGCACATTTCAGCCTCAAAATAAAAAGGATTAAATTATCACATCTCCCCTCAAAAACACACCACAGATGTTCATATAAAAATGCATATCTTTAAATTAGAATATTCCACAAATAAAATTGATTCATCTTCTACTCCAGGTCTTGACAAATTGTGTCACTTCTTACATGATCATCAGCCACCATTTTAATTAGAAGTTGTCATTCACCCCAGTATCCCAATCTTGGGAAGAGGTCAAGTAACAGTTTTTACAGCTGCTCCCAGGCTTTGCCTGTCATCTTTGTCCTGATTTGGAATTCCCCTCCCCATTTTTTCCTCTCCTTTAGGTAACTCCCCTCCCCTTTCCTCTCCCACTGAGCTGTCAAGAGTTGAAATACTGGGATATGAAATCATTGCTCTGTGACTCTAAAGAAAGGAGAGCTTGCACTAGATTTTGATCAAAGAGAATCATTTATAAGATAGAAGCAGCAAAAAACCTCACAGAGTGCTCCCCCAAAGGCACTGGGATGATGTGAAATAACAAATACAAATAATCATTTAAAAGAATTTTTTGTCTTACCTATATGATTAATATTTGTACTATATGATATTTACATTATTTTTTCTTGCCTTGCTATTCAGCACTACCTCAGAAAGATGTCATCTATAAATATTACTACAGTAAAACCAGGAAGGTTAAGGGATATTAGAATTACAGGGCATGCTTTTGTGAACAACAATGAATGAACATGAAAAGAAAGCTCTAACTATTTTGTAGCAGGAGGAAAAGCTCTGGGAAAGACCAATAAAGTTGCCATCAAATGATAACAAAAGTTGGGAAGACTTCTTGTTTATTTTCAATTTTCCTTGCTGTCGTTTTTATAAGGATGTATTTATGTTATGCAACATCTACACTAATAAAAGAAACATGCAAATTGACCATACCTCTGTTACACCTGCAAGCCATGCCCACAAGCCAATCAGGAGCAAGTATGCAAATTAACCCAACCAAGATGGCTGTAGCCATGGATGAGCAAGAGGCTTGGGTTTCCCCGGTGATGGAGGAAGCCAAGCTTCCTGACCGGCCCCGGCCTCCGCTCAGGGCTACAAAGTTTCAATTATAGAAGATAAATAAATCCCAGATACCAGGGCCTCCACTTTGGTTGCTGGGGGGCCTGTCCAGCCTGCAAACCACCACAGGCACCTCACCCAGGCTGTCCCAGGCCCACCCTGATCCGGGACACCCTTCAGGGCAAACCAGCCAGCCCCCACCCATGCACCAGGCCTCTATCCTATCTAATAAAAGAGTAATATGCAAATAGACTGTCACTCCAACACACAAGATGGCTGCCCCCATGTGGTCAAAGATGGCTTCCCCCATGTGGACACCAAATGACTGCCACAAGATGACCAGCAGGGGAGGGCAGTTGGGAAGGACCAGGCCTAAAAGGAACGGCAGTTGGGGGCGATCAACCTGCAGGGGAGGGCAGTTAGGGGCAATCAGGCTGGCAGGGGAGCAGTTAGGCATCAATCAGGCTGGCAGGGGAGTGGTTATAGGGTTATCAGGCTGGCAGGCAGAAGAGGTTAGGGGCAATCAGAAAGGCAGGCAGATGAGCAGTTGGGAGCCAGCAGTCCTGGATTGTGAGAGGGATGTCCGACTGCCCATTTAGGCCCGATCCCAATAGGGGTCCCAGATTGGATAGGGTGCAGGCTGGGCTGAGGGACACACTCCCCGTTCATGAATTTTGTGCACCAGGCCTCTAGTCTCATTATAATCTTTGTCCCTACAGTGTAACATGCAGTTGCTAACATTTAGACCACTGTGCTTGTGTGCTTGGTCCTTCAGGGGAGCCTGTTTGTTTACTGAATCCCACATCCTTGCTGTGAGCGCAGAAGTGAGAGCATGCACACTAGGGTCACAGCCCTGTCTGGTGGCTTTGCCACATCCTTGCTGTGAGCGCAGAAGTGAGAGCATGCACACTAGGGTCACAGCCCTGTCTGGTGGCTTTCCCACCTTTCTCTATGTTGGGCATCAAACATTAAAATGTTGATGCCTTCTTCACAATCAGAGGAAATGCCACTAAGGATCCATTTCCCAAAAGTGATGATAATAAGGATGAGTAATAGAAGCATGGGCCATTTTTCTCCCTCTGGTTTTTATGTAATACTCCTGTTGTCTTTATCGGATGTGGAAAGTGACACTTTAAAAATGTGAAATAAAGAATGTAGTTTGCATAAGGACACTCTGTACCCAGATATGGAGATGCTTATTTATTGATACACTGGTTTTAAAATGTAGTCATTTCCTCAGTCCTCAATCTCTGAGCACATATTCAGGAACTGATACATCTGTTCATAATTTATTCATTTAATTGTTTTATAAAAGTGCACCCATTGCATGGTCTCTGGGTATATATAAAACACTAAACACCCAACAACAAGGTCAAACAATAAAAGGAAATTACAGAAATGTTATTATTGCTTTGAAATCTTGAAGGTCAAGGCACCAATATATTTTCATATTAACAATATAAACACAGTAATAGAGTATCTTCATTATGTATTAGAATTTAGGACTAAAGCAAAGAGGGGAACTAAGTGCAGAGAGACATGATAACTCAGTAGGATAAGGAGAGGAAAATCAGATGTTCCACTATGTGTACTTGGAAATGATTCTGGTTCTCTCAACTGACTGTGTGAGTGTGTGTATATCTGTGTGTGTGCCACACGTGTATATAGGCCCACATATATTCTAGCAGGGATATATGTGGTTACTTGAGTTTTTCCCTTGGCTAGTGTCATTTCTTTTCACATATTGCATTGTTTGAGAACCTTATACTTTAGTGGAGGAGGTGGGAGGGGATTGGGAAGGGCAGAGACATTAGAAGGCCAACAAATCTTTGCAATTACTGTTCTCAAGGACATAAAAGTCTGAGAGTAAGAGCCCACCACAATAGTAAGAATTTCAAAGATACTGTAGGACAGAGGCCAAAGCTGTTGCTGAGATCACCCCTCTCTTCTTCAGTACTGCCTCCCACTGGAATGTGGGACCTTTTCTCTTACATGTCCCCAAACAAAATGGGAGGAAATCTGTATTAGAAGAAAGATGGGAAATTATGTTATATATATATATTAGTATCAAGAGTCTTTATGTGGAAGTCAAAAATAAAATGATGTCTATTATCAGAATAGAAGAGAAAGATTCTGGCTAAAACTATAGAATCTAAAATAATAATAATAAAATAAAAATATATAGGTGTAAAAAAATAAAACCATAGAACATAGGCTTTATGTACAAACAGCAATACAAATTCCCAACCATGTAAATTAATATTATGATGATTTATCAAAAGAAATTTCAGAATAGCTTTTTGCAAGGGTCTTTAAAAATGTTTTTGTTTTTTATGAGTGTCAGCCCAACTCTTTAAAAACAGTTGTATAAATAAGGAACTGGATTTGATGAAGTAAACTGACTTTAAATAAGCTGAAAACAAATTTCCTTGCTCTACTTTTTTTTTTTAAAGACCTGACACTGTGTTTTAGTGATATATTCTGAAAGTAATTTTAGAACATGTAATGTTACCCAGGAATCTAATTGGAGCTCTGCCCCAACAACCAGTATTTGATGGTCATCATTTGTTGTCTTCTTCAGTTTGTGGCTCTCAAGAATTTTGACCCTGGTTTAAACATACTGCATAAGTAATAAGACACATGTTATTTTTTCAGCATTATATTTCTATTAAAGCTTACAAAATAAAATTTATTCATATTACTGACAGATTGATGATGTAAAGGTGTCCGTGGTTATGCTGCTTAATTTCAATGCATGCCTTTTTAAATATGAAAAGGGGATCTGAACTATGTTTATTTTACCTTTAATATTGGGATATTACTATTGTACAATTGCAAGAGTGCCTTTGTGACCGGAAAACTTCGCTTTGATGTTCATAGTGAAGACTAATATTGATTTTCAGATTCTAGCTCCTACTTAGAGACTACAATGCTTTTCCTCAAATGAACTCATCTGGCTCATTTATCACTTATCTGCTGCAATAAGTCAGCTTGTTCTGCCTGCCTGGTTGGTTTTCATAGCAATGCAGTAGTTTGAATATCTATGTGCATATGTGTGCATCCATACACACACACACACACACACACACACACATATATATATATATATATATATATATATATAATTACATATGTCAAATATACAATATCATTTACATATATTTAAACACAAACATTTCTGAAGTTATAAGTTATTATAAAATTATCTGTCTATGACAAAAAAAAAAAAAACAACACTCAGAAACTTGGCCAGTGTTGCTCAATGGTTGAGCGTTGACCTATGAACCAGGAGGCCACAGTTGGGAACCTGGTCTGGGCACATGCCTGGGTTGTGGGCTCCATCCCTAGTAGGGAGCTCACAGGATGCAGCCTGTCAATGATTCTCTCTCATCATTGATGCTCCTGTCTCTCTCTCCTTCTCCCTCCCTCTCTGAAGGCAATACAAATATATTTAAATAAAATAAAAAAAACTCAGAAAATCAGAAGGAAACTTTCTTAACGTAATAAAGGGCATCTACAAAATATGTATAGCCAATATTATAAAATGAAGAAGCACTGAATGCTTTCTTCCTCAGATCAAGAACAAGTTTCTGTAGCAATGACATTTTCAGTGGTATAACTCTTCCCGACAATGTTCATGATGTTCTCTTTATCGAGGTACTCGTCCATAGTATTGAAATTCCTTTCTATATAGTGCCATGTGTAACGAGTTTTAAAGGTCCTCTCCACCAGCAGTGTATGAGAGTTCCAATTTGTCTGCATCCTCACCAACATATACTATTGTCCATTATTTTTGTGTTTTTTTCCCCATTTGCATATCTTCTTTGAAAAAAGTCTACTCAAAACTTTAGACAACTTTTTAAATTTGGTTGTCTTTTTTTCTATTGAGTTTTGTTATTCATAGCTTCTGTATGCAAGATATTATCCATATAAGATACATGATTTGCAAATATTTTCTCCCATTCTATGGGTTGTCTTTTCAATTTTTGATAATGTCTTTTGATTCTCAAAAGTATTCCATTTTGACCAAATTCAATTTATCAACTTATTCTTTTGCCACTTGTACTTTCAGTTTCCATCCCTAGTAGGGGGCTCACAGGATGCAGCCTATCAATGAGTCTCTCTCATCATTGATGCTTCTATCTCTCTCTCCTTCTCCCTCCCTCTCTGAAAGCAATACAAATATATTAAAATAAAATAAAATAAACTCAGAAAATCAGAAGGAAACTTTCTTAACTTAATAAAGAGCATCTATAAAATATGTATAGCCAATATTATAAAAAGAAGAAGCACTGAATGCTTTTTCCTCAGATCAAGAACAATTTAGGAAACCATTAACTAATTCAAAGTAAAAATTATATATTCCTGTGTGTACTTCTAATATTTTAGCTCTTATATTAAAATATTTTATCCATTTGGATAAAATATTTGCATATAGATATCCAGTTGTCCCACTACCATTTTTTGCAAAATATATTCTTTTCCCTTGGACTGGTCTTGGCACTCTTGTAAAAAATAAAATGACCATAAATGTAACAAAACTAAAAAAAATAATAATAATAATAGTAATAATAAAGGTCCTATTGATCCTCTGATCTAAAAGCTGAATTAGAGGTTGTGTTCAGGGGCAAATAGACACTTGGATGCCCTTGGTGTGAAATCATGGGGTTCTGGGTGGCCAGGGGTATTGTCCAAGGTGCTTCCTGACTTTGGGGACAAAACATGGATGGAACCAAACCAGAAAAAAAGGTTCTCATTGTCCAGGCTTTCTTATGGTCCAGCCAAAGGACTGGCAGCTGCTGTTTATCTTTTCCCTTGACTGCTCAGGGATTAGCAGATTTATAGGTAAAAGCAGTTCTCATAATAAACCCAACTGAATTTGCCTTAAACCCGGTACTTGCTTCTCTTTCTTACTAGTAGATGTCCTTTGTGGCATTTTTTTTTCCAGAGTAGGGCACTTCGATCTGCATTAAAAACCAGTTTAGGCAGTTATACTTTCTCCTCAATGACTAATTCTCTTAAAGGCATCGGGGAACTTGTCTGCTGCCTCTTGATGGGCAGAGCTGTTTGTCCTATTATCTTGACATTTATTAAGCGTACCCCTTTCTAAAATTATCAAACCTATTTTGCTGGCATTAACTTCCTCAGTTTTAGATCCTTCATTTTCCTTTTGCCTTAAGTTGTCATGTAATGACTTTGCTTTTTCTCAAATCATACTAAACTCTATAGGTATGCCTTTCTTATAGCAATCCTGCCTCCCCCCACCCCCCTGAGCTGCATTTTCAATAAAGATAAAAAGGTATTTCATAAAAAGCACAAGTGTTTTTCTACTGCTGGAGTAACTGCAGCCACAGCTTTGTGGATTTCTTTTTCTGTTTTTGGTACTTACACTGGATTCACTTATTTTGAAACTAGTGTCCCAGTGCATGAATTCGTGCACATTGAAAGGAAATTAATTAGAAGAACTATTTTAATATCTGCCCTTTCTCTATAATAGAATTGTCAACCAAATTCATGATCGACAATGACAGATTGAAACACACGCGTGTGATTAGTGCTAGGAGAGCTTTATATGTATTGTGCATGTGCCAGTCAACTTAGCCTTTTATAGTTGTAGAACAAACTTGCTTAATTAGACCTGCTTTCTGATTTAGCTAAACTTTTTCCAGCCCAGTGAAGCACCCCAACTTCTCTTTCAGGTAATTGTCAGCAACACAGCAGTAAATATTAACCAAAGCAGATTATTATTGTAGATCACACAGGGAGAACAAAGGGTAAAATATTTAACTGTAGCAGTGGTTGACTATATTCTGTGCAGTGCGAAAACATGAAGTCATTTTCAAGGTCCACCATTTCTTCTTTTCAGTCAGATCAAGTTTCTAAACTTTCTAAATCTCCATTTTCCGGCTAATGAAAAGAAAATAGGATTCTACCAAGTCTCCTATCTACCTACTCCAGGACTTCTGTGAGGATCAAATGAGATGAGTCATGGGAAAATGCTTCACAAACATTTGGTTACAGTGTAAAGTGTCTCCACCTGGCTAAATTGTTCCTGGGCTGAAGAAACTGCAAGAAGGCTAGTCATCACTAGGGAGAGGAAGCAGGTTGTTGCTACGTGACTGAGGGAAGAACACTTAGCACATTAGCCTTTTATATAGATAGATGGTGAGCAATCGTAGCTAACGACCTCAACCTACAGCACGCATCAAGCAATTCAACTTTTTCCTGTAATATCATGACTTCTCTGCTTCTTAGGACAACTTCCACCATCACTAGTGTCACTTCAAATGGGACTCATGATGGCATTTGAGGTTTATAGTGTTGCAGTAAACCTTGATGAAAAATGCTCCAGAACAATGAGAGGTCCTTTTTACTACAAAACACAACTGACTGGAGAAAGGAACTGCTCATGTGGAGATGATCATTATCACTTGGCATTTTAATCCAATATTTGCAACACTTGAGCTTACTGAAATAGCAACAAGAGGTGGCTATAAAATCTTTACCATAGTACAATATGTGCTATATTAAATTTAATGGAATTATTCTTTTTAAAATATATTTTTATTAATTTTTTACAGAGAGAAAGGGAGAGGGATAGAGAGTCAGAAACATCGATAAGCTGCCTCCTGCATACTCCCCGCTGGGGATGTGCACACTACCAAGGTACATGCCCTTGACCAAAATCAAACCTGGGACCCTTGAGTCTACAAGCCAATGCTCTATCCACTAAGCCAAAATGGCCAGGGCTGCAATTATTCTTTAATACTGCATTTTTATATTTATCTACATTTCTCCCAACTATAGATATAATCATGTATGGTCTGTGTGTGCATAAGTTTCTTAAATTTAAACTTTTTTAATAATAGATTTGTGTATATGTTATGGTAAAAAATAATAAATAGACTGGTACCTGCATATATTGTATGCATTCATGATATACCTAACTTTTTCTTACTGTTTTCAATATTTCTAGTCTTGGTTACATAGTATGTCTGTGAGTTTTTTTCAAATTGTTGCACATTTCCAAAAATTTTAGAATTTATTTATTAAAAATAAAAACCTGTATTAGAACCCATGCTCTTCAAGTGTCAACTTTGTATGTGTGTTGTGTATACATAAACATATGTATATATATTTTTGCATAAGCTAAAGCAAGAAGAGACATCACTTTTTAGGAGTTATAATTTGGGGGACTGGGACACAAAATGGGATTTTCAGTATTCAAATTATATATAGTAGAAACCCAAGGGCAGGGATAACTTTGTTGAAGGAGGGACTGAATCTAAGGATCTGAAAGCCATTAGTCACTTCTTTATCTTCCATATCTTCTTAAAGGATAAAACTCTTCAAAGCCCTTTAACTGAACTAAAGAAAAACGGGCCCGAGAACACTAGTCCACAGTTGGCATAAACACGTGGATTCAGAGGAGCTGTACACTCCACCATGGAAAGGTCAGATTTTGCCTGGGATAAGGAGAAAGAGAACTACATAACCAGACACCTGGAGAAGAGAGATCATGGGGGGACAGAGAAACAGCCCGCATATGAAAGAAAAGCAGGCATCACCAGAAAAGGAAGTTAACAAAATGGAGGCAAGCAACCTGCCAGAGAAAGAATTCAGAGAAATGGTCATAAGGTGGCTGAAAAGAATGGAAGACAAATTCAACAATATGCATAAGAACCAAGAGGAAATGAAGAAGAACCAAGAATAAATGAAAAATGACATCGCTGCCTTGACCAGTTTGGCTCAGTGGATAGAGCATTGGCCTGCAGACTGAGGGGTCCCAGGTTCGATTCCAGTCAAGGGCATGTACCTTGGTTGCGGGCACATCTCCAGTAGGAGGTGTACAGGAGGCAGCTGATCAATATTTCTCTCTCATCGATGTTTCTAACTCCTATACCTCTCTCTTCTTCTCTGTAAAAAATCATTAAAATATATTAAAAAAAGAAAAATGACATCGCTGCTGTACAGAACTCAATAGAAAACATCAAGAGTAGACTAAAAAAAGCAGAGGACTGCATCCGTGAGCTAGAAAACAAGGTAGGAAGAAATACCCAAGTAGAGCAGCTTCTAGAAAAAAAAATTAAAAAGCAGGAGGAGAGCCTAAGGGAACTTTGGGACAACACGAAACAAAACAAAATCTGCATAATAGGGGTTCCAGAAGGAAAGGAAACTGAGCAAGGAATAGTAAACCTGTTTGAAGAAATAATGGCAGAAAACTTCCCTGATATAGGGAAGAAAAAACCCACACAAATCCAAGAAGCTCACAGAGTCCCATGCAAAATGAACCCCAATAGACCGACGCCAAGGCACATTATAATTAAACTGGCAAACATCAACGACAAAGTAAGAATCTTAAAAGAGGCCAGAGAAAGACAGAAAGTTACCTAAAAAGGACCCCCATCAGATTAGCAACTGATTTCTCAACAGAAACTCATCAGGCCAGAAGGGAATGGAATGAAATATACCAAATCATGCAAAGGAAGGATCTGAATCCAAGAATACTGTACCCAGCAAGGCTATCGATCAAAATTAAAGGTGAAATCAGGAGCTTCACAGACATAAAAGGACTAAGGGAATTTATTACCATCACCTCAGCAATGCAAGAAATGCTAAAGGGTCTGCTGTAAAAAAAAGAGAAATAGGAAGTGAAGAACTAGGAACACAGGTGTAAAGAATAAAAATGGCAACAAATATGTACCTATCAATAATAACTTTAAATGTAAATGGATTAAATGCCCCAATCAAAAGACATAGAGTAACGGATTGGATAAGAAAACAAGACCCATATATCTGCTGTCTACAAGAAACCCACCTCAGAAAAAAAGACGCACACAGGCTGAAGATGGAAAAAGGTTTTTCAGGCGAATGGAAATGAAAAAAAAAGCTGGGGTAGCAATACTTATATCTAACAAATTATATCTCAAAATGAAGGACATAACAAGAGATAAGGAAGGCCACTCATAATACTAAAGGGAAAAATCCAACAAGAAGAAATAACACTGGTAAACATATATGCACCCAATACAGGAACACCCAAATACATAAAAATCTCCTGGAGGATATCAAGGGAGAGATTGACAGCAATACCCTCATAGTAGGAGATTTAATACCCCACTATCACCATTGGACAAATCCTCTAAACAAAAAATCAGCAAAGAAACATCAATCCTAAATGACTCACTAGACCAGATGTAATTAATTGACATCTTCAGAACATTTCCCCCTAAAGCCACAGAATATACATTCTTCTCAAGTCCACATGGGTCATTTTCAAAGATAGTCCATATGTTGGGTTATAGGCAAAGTCTCTTCAAATTCAAGAAGATAGAAATCATATCAAGCATCTTCTAAGATCACAGTGGCATAAAACTGGAAATCAACTACATTAAAAACAATCCAAAAATATCAAACACATGGAGACTAAACAGCATGCTATTAAACAATGATTGGGTTACCAGAGAGATCAAAGGAGAAACAAAAAAACATCATGGCAACAAATGACAATGAAAACACAACAATCCAAAATCTATGGGACACAGTAAAAGCAGTCTTGAGAGGGAAGTTCATAGCTCTACAAGCCTCCTGCAAAAAATAAGAAACAATGGTAATAAATTACCTAATCCTACAACTCAAAGAGTTAGAAAAATAGCAACAAGAAAAGCCCAGTGTAAGCAGAAGGAAAAAAATAATAAAGATCAGAGTGGAGTTAAACGACATTGAGACAAAAAAAAAAAATTCAAAAGATCAACAAAACCAAGAGCTGGTTCTTTGAAAGGATAAACAAGATTGATAAACCTCTAGCCAGGTTCACCACGAAGCAAAAGGAGAGGATCCAAATAAACAAAATCAGAAATAAGAGAGGCAAAATAACAACAGACCCCACCAAAATACAAAGGATTTTTAAAAAATACTATGAGCAACTCTATTCCAACAAACTAGACAACCTGGAGTAAATGGACATATTCCTAGAAAAATATAACCTTCCAAAACTCAATCAGGAAGAATCTAAACATCTCAATAGGCCAATAACTGTGGATGAAATTGAAGCAGTCATCAAAAAGCTTCCTGCAAACAAACACCTGGGACCAGACGGCTTCACAGGGGAGTTTTACCAAACGTTCAAGGAAGAACTAAAACCTATCCTCCTCAGACTATTCCAAAAAATTCAAGAAGAAGGAATGCTTCCAAGCTCCTTCTATGAAGCCAGGATCACCCTAATACCAAAACCAGATAAAGACAACATAATGAAAGAGAATTACAGGCCAATATCCCTCATGAACATAGATGCCAAAATCCTCAACAAAATTCTAGCAAATCGATCCAGCAGTACATCAGAAAGATTATACACCATGACCAAGTAGGATTTATCCCAAGGATGCAAGGATGGTACAATAATCACAAATCAATAAATGTGATACATCACATAAACAAATTGAGAGAAAAACCACATAGTCATATCAATTGATGCAGAAAAAGCATTTGACAAAATCCAACACCCTTTCTTGATAAAAACTCTCAACAAGGTGGGAATAGAAGGATCATACCTCAATGTAATAAAAGCTACATATGATAAACCCACAGCTAACATCATAGTCAATAGGCAAAAACTAAAACCATTTCCCCTAAGAACAGGAACAAGACAGAGATGCCCACTCTCACCACTCCTGTTTGACATAGTACTGGAAGTACTAGCCATTGCAATTAGACAAGAAGAAGAAATAAAAGGCATCCAAATTGGAAAAGAAGAAGTAAAGCTGCCCTTATTTGCAGATGACATAATATTGTACATAAAAAACCCGAAAGACTCCATCAAAAAACTTATAGACTTAATAAATGAATTTGGCAATGTAGCAGGATACAAAATTAACACCAATAAATCTATGGCATTTCTATACACCAATAGTGAACTTACAGAAAGAGAGACTAAAAAGGCAATCCCATTTACCATAGCACCAAAAAAATCATGATACCTAGGAATAAACTTAACTAAGGAGGCAAAAGACCTGTATGCAGAAAACTAGAGGACACTGATAAAAAGATAGAGGAAGACATAAACAGATGAAGGAACATACCGTTCCTGGATTAGGAGAATCAACATCATTAAAATGTCCATATTATCCAAAGCAATCTATAGATTCAGTGCACTCCATTAAAATACCAATGGCGTATTTCACAGACCTAGAAAGAACTCTCCAAAAATTTATGTGGAATAAAAAAAGACCCCGAATAGCCACAGCAATATTGAGAAAGAAGAACAAAGTAGGTGGGATCTCAATACCAGATTTCAAGTTGTACTACAAAGCCACTGTTCTCAAAACAGCCTGGTACTGGCACAAGAACAGACATATAGACAAATGGAATAGAATAGAGAATCCAGATACCGACCCAAACCACTATGCTTAATTAATATTTGACAAAGGAGGCATGAACATACAATGGAGTCAAGGCAGTCTCTTCAATAAATGGTGTTGGGAAAATTGGACAGATACGTGCAAAAAAAATGAAACTAGACCACCAAACACAAAGATTAACTCAAAATGGATACAGGACTTAAACATAAGATGGAAACCATAAAATTACTAGGGGAATCCACAGGCAGAGCAATCTCAGACATATGTCGAAGCAATTTCTTCACTGATACCACGCCTAGGACAATGGAAGCTAAAGTGAAAATAAACAAATGGGACTACACCAAAATAAAAAGCTTTTGCACAGCAAAAGAAACCATCAACAAAACAACAAGAAAGCCCACTCACTGTATGGGAGAACATATTTGCAAATGTAATCACTGATAAAGATTTAATCTCCAACATCTACAGGGAATTTATACAACTTAATAAAAGGAAGATAAATGATATAATAAAAAAATGGGCAATGGACCTAAATAAAATCTTTTTGAAAGGATACAGAAGGAAGGCCAAGAGACACATGAGAACATGCTCAGAGTCACTAATTATCCGAGAGATGCAAATCAAAATGACAATGCGGTACCATCTCACACCTTTCAGAACGGCTATCATCAACAAATCAGCAAACGACAAATGTTGGAGAGGATGAGGAGAAAAAGGAACCATCGTGCACTGCTGGTGAGAATGCAGACTGGTGCAGCCACTGTGGAGAACAGTATGGAGTTTTCTCAAAAACTAAAAATGGAGCTCCCATTTGACCCAGTAATCCCACTTCTAGGAAGATATCCCAAGAAACTAGAAACACCAATCAGAAAGGATATATGCACCCCTGTATTCATAGCAGCACAATTTGCCATAGCTAAGATTTGGAAACAGCCTAAATGCACATCAGCAGATGAGTAGATTAAAAAACTGTGGTACATCTACACAATGGAATACTACGCTGCTATAAAAAAAAAGGAATTCTTACCATTTGCAGCAGCATGGATGGACCTGGAGAGCATTATGTTAAGTGAAATAAGCCAGGCAATAAAAGAAAAAGTACCACATCATCTCACTCATTTATGGAAAATAACATTATAACCTGATGAATAAAAAATAGATACAGAGGCAGTAAAGCACTGAACAGGCTGCCAAATTACAGTGGGAAGGCTGGGGAGTGTTTGGGAGGGAGGGAAATAGATCAACCAAAATACTTGTATGCATGCATATAAGCACACCGATGGACACAAGACATTGGCAGGGGGTGGGATGAGGGAATGTGACAGGGGGTAGGGGAGAGTGGGAGAAGGTCAATGGGGAAAAAAGAGGAGATATATGTACTAATATATGTAATATTTTAAACAATAAAATTAAAAAAAAGAAAAATCGGCCCTTCATAGTCCACATGGCATAACATCGCCATTCTCTAGTTATTGGAATATAAAAGTGACCTTGTTTCTCATAGAGACTGATTCATCCTTTCATGTTATGTGATTACATAATCCTTGGAGATGATTGGTTGGGTCAGGTGTGTATTCTTTTTCAAATAGCTATTGTTGAGTCAAATTTCAGGGGAGGAAATCTCAAAATCACCCATTATTTTTTTATTCTAAGCTTATATATGTTAGAGTATCACTTTGGCCTTACTCTCAGATTTCTTTCAGTGGGACTTGAGATTTATGCAGAATAGTAGTAATACTACTAGTCTTTGTCTTCATCTTGCACTTATGCCTTATTTTATTGTGTGTTTTTTTTTTTTTTTTTTTTTAGTGGCTTATGAGATTTAAAAACAATACTTGAAGAAGAACTGGGCATGTGTGCCTCCATATTTTTGGGCTCTCTTTTTATGTTGCAGTATACTAAGTGTAAACTAACAGTGTCCAGCTGTGCTTCTATCTCTATGTAGTGGCTACTCTTGCGTCGCAACTGAGTACTGACTTCTAAAGGCACTTCCATGGTTTCACTTCCCATTGACCCTGGTAACAGATTTTAATGGGTGTAAAGAGAAAAAAGGGGTCAGAAATTGCTATTGCTGTTTTCTGTGTGTTTGTTTTTTCTGTGTGTGAGATTATGTTGTTTTGAGTGTCAAATGCAAATACAGACTATTTATTGATGTTCAATTTTAATTTTATGGGCATTATTATTATTTTACTTGTGATGAGGACTTTTAAGATACACTCCCTAAGCAACTTTCAAATATGCAATGCAATATTGTTAACTATAGTAACCATGCTGTACATTATATCCCCATTACTTATTTATTTTATAAGTGTTACTTTGTAATTTTTTACCCCTTCACTGACTTGCTGATTTTTGCTTTTATTCCCCCCCCCTTTTTTTTTTTGATGCCCAATACAAAAGGTCATCTGTAAGATTGATGACAAGATTACTGCCTATGTTTTCCTCTAGGAGTTTTATGATTTTGGGTACTACATTTAAGTATTTAATCCATTTGTGTTAAAATTTGTATATGATGTAAGATAGTAGTCCAGTTTTAATTCCTTTGCATATGGCTGTGTAGTTTTCCCGCCACCATTTAATAAAGAGACTATTCTTTCCCCATTGTATATGCTTGGCTCCTTTTTTATAAATTAATTGACCGTGTGTGCCTGGGTTTACTTCTGGGCTCTCCATTCTGCTGCAGTGATCTGTGTGTTTGTTTTTATGCCAATACCATAATGTTTTGATTACTGTAGCTTTGTAATATAGTTTAAAATCAAGAAGTGTGATGACCCCAACTTTGTTCTTCTTTCTTAAGATTATTTTGGCTATTTGAGCTCTTTTGTGGTTCTATACCAATTTTGGAATTATTCGTTCTAGTTCTGTGAAAAATGTCATTGGGATCTTTGACAGGGATTGCATTAAATCTGTAGATTGCTTTGAGTAGCATGGACATTTTAACAATATTGATTCTTAACAATCCACCAGCATGGAATACCTTACCATTTATTTGTGGTTTTCAATGTCTTTCATCATTGTCTTATAGTTTTCAATGTAGAGGCCTTTCATCTCCTTGATTAAATCAATTCCTTTGTATTTTATTATTTTTGACACAATTGTAAGTGGTATTTTTTATTTCTCTTTCTGATGGTATGCTATTAGTGTATAGAAATGAAAATGTACACTGATTTTGTATCCTATAATTTTACTAAACTTGTTATTTCTAACAAGTTTTGTGTGTGTGTGTACATATGGAATCTCTAAGGTTTCCTCATATAATATGTTATCTGCAAATAGTGATCATTTTATTTCTTCCTAACCTATTTGGATGCCTTTATTTTTTTTCCTTGCCTAACAGTTCTGGCTAGGACTTCCAAAACTACATTGAATAAAGATAGTGAGAGTAGAAATTCTTTTATTTTTCCTGATCTTAGA
This sequence comes from Corynorhinus townsendii, assembly GCA_026230045.1. Taxonomy (NCBI): domain Eukaryota; kingdom Metazoa; phylum Chordata; class Mammalia; order Chiroptera; family Vespertilionidae; genus Corynorhinus; species Corynorhinus townsendii. Next base: position 59,414,965 of record JAPDVU010000008.1, on the reverse strand, counting down.
GGAAAAGCTTTCAGCCTTTTACCACCAAGTATGACTTTAGCTGTGGGCTTATCATATATGGTCTCTATTATGTTGAGGTACATTTATTCCCACTTTGTTGAGTGTTTTTCTAAGTGTAACTAGAGTCCTGATGCATGAAATTTGTGCAAGAGTAGGCCTTCCTTCCCCTTACTGCCAGCACCGGCTTCACTCGGCACCTGGGACCCCGGGTTTCCCTCATAGAGGGAGGCCAACCTACCTGCTGCAGCCCACCACTCAGTGGCCTGGGCCTCCCTCTTTGGGGCAATAATGGAGCCCCCCCAATTGATCGCCCCACCAGCTGGTGGCCTGGACCTCCCTCTGTGGGGTGATCATGGGGTGGTGGCCAGGCCCTAGACCAATTGCATTGCACCCGCGTTGGCTGGACTGGTGCTAGTGGGTGTCATAGCATGTCATCCGGAAGGTCATTCTGTCTAATTAGCATTTTATGCTTTTATTATTATAGATTTTATCATTATTTTGATCTATTGGAATGATATGGTTTTTACCCTTGCATCCCTAGAATAAATTCCAGTTGACCATGGCATATGATTTTTTAATGCATGTTGAATTCAGTTTGCTAATATATTGTTAAACATTTTGTATCATGCTCATCAGAGATACTTGGGCAATGCTGATCTTGTGAAATTATTTTGAAACTAGAGGCCTGGTGCACAAAATTCAAGCACGGGGGCGGGTGTCCCTCAGGCCAGCCTCCACCCTCTCCAATCTGGGACCCCTCGAGGGATGTCCAACTGCATGTTTAGGCCATATCCAGGTAGAATTGGGCCTGAACGGGCAGTTGGATATCCCTCTCACAATCCAGGACTGCTGGCTCCCAACTGCTCACCTGCCTGCCTTCCTAATTGCCCCTAACCACTTCTCATCACCCCCTAACCACTCCCCTGCCAGCCTGATTGATACCTAATTGCTCCCCTGCCAACCTGTTTGCCCCTACCTGCCCTCCCGTGAAGGCCTGGACACCCCTAACTGCCCTCCCTGCAGGCTTGATTGCCCCCAACTGCCCTCCCCTGCTGGCCATCTTGTGTCCACATGGGGACAGCAATCTTTGACCACATGGGGCAGCCATCTTGTGTGTTGGAGTGATGGTCAATGTGCACATTAATCTTTTATTAGATAGGATAGAGGCCAGCTGGTTTGCCCTAAAGGGTGTCCCGGCTCAGGGTGGGGGTTCCCTTGTGGCATGGGGCAGCCTGGGAAAGGGGCCTATGGTGGTTTGCAGGCTGGCCACACCCCCTGGCGACACAAGTGGAGGCCCTGGTACCTGGGATTTATTTATCTTCTACAATTGAAATTTTGTAGCCTTGAGTGGAGGCCAAGGCAGGCCAGGGCTGGGGAAGCTTGGCTTCCTCCATCACCAGGGGAAACTCAAGCCTTCTGCTCTCTCCAGCTCTGTGGCTGCTGCCATTTTTGTTGGGATTTATTTATCTTCTATAATTGAAACTTTGTAGCCTTGAGTGGAAGCCTGGGCCCGCCAGGGTGTATGGAAAGCTTGGCTTCCTCCATTACCAGGGAAACCCAAGCCTCCTGCTAGCACCATGGCTGCAGCCATCTTGATTGGGTTAATTTGCATACTCGCTCCTGATTGGCTGGTGGGCGTGGCTTATGGGTGTAGTGGAGTGATGGTTAATTTGTATATTACTCTTTTATTAGATAGGATGATTTCTCTCTCTCTTTTATTGTTTTTCAAAGAGTTTGAGAAGGATTTCCATCAATTCTTTTTTGACTGTTAGAGTTAACCAGTAAAGCTATCTGGTTCTGGGCTTATGTTTGTTGGAAGTTTTTGATTACTAATTTAATCTACTTTCTAATAGTTAACCTATTCTGACTTTTTTATTTCTCCATGATTTTAGACTTGAAAGGCTTGTATGTTTCTTGAAGTTTATCCATTTATTCTAGATTGTCCAATGTGCTGATGTATAATTGTTCATAGTGTTCTCTTAGGATCTTTTGTATCCCTGTGGTTTTAGTTTTAATCTTTATTCTTTCATCTTTTATTTTGTATGTTTGAGCCCCCTCCCTTTTTTTAATTGGTTGTATTTTTTAGTTAATTGTGTTTACAGAGGATCAGCTCTTAGTATCACTGATCTTTTCTATTGTCTTTTTAGAATTTTAGCAGTTTGTCTCTTATTTGGCAGCCCTGTAGAATTAAGTATTCAGAAACTCTGCCTCAGTAATCCCAATATGTGGTACTCATCCTCACGGGCCAAATGGGGACTGAATTCCCATCATTATACCTGTATTTCAAGTATATGAAGAAAGAAGAAATGTGATAATAAACTTCCTAAATCTGTTATAGAACACTTCTATTTTAAACCTTTTGTTAGCACATTGTTACCTGGAGATATTTACTTAGAAAAGAAACTATGAAATGGAAATTTTATTCTTAATGACCATGAACCAAACTGAAATCTAGGTATTTTATTACTAGGGGACAAAAGGAAGAATAATACTGACGGACAGTGCCCAAGACAGTTCATAAATAAAAGTAGTTTATCAGTTAAGCAATTTATCAATTACCTTATAATTTAATAATTCATTACCGTTGAAAAGATTTCTCTCTGTAACAGTCTTCATTAAGCATCTACTATGTGGCAGGTTTTGTGCTGGGCTTTAGGGAAGCAATGTTTTAGTATCTACAATTACTGCCCTTGAGAACATTATATTCTAGTGCTAACTGCTCCATTATATAGTATATAATTACACAGACCAGTCTGCACAGATTATTTACATTTGGTTTCTTTTAATTAAACAAACTCAAAATTAAATAATCTATACATGGAAAAACCCATTTTCTTTGTCTCTTTTCCTTTGCATTCTACATACTTGGTACAGATTGCAAAAGAAAAATAAATATCTAGTTGCCATGATTAGAGGAAGAGAAATGTTGATTTTTCTGCATCAGTGGCCTGGTGAATACACACAAGAATACTGTAGAGAGGCCTCTGGGGGTTAAATTTCATTATCTTGATGAATTTATTAAGCTTCTGATATGTCCTTTGTTTTGCTGGCTCAGCACACTGATTTTATCAGCACACCAAGAGGACCTTAATACCTCAGGGGTAGACATATTAAGTAAGCTCTTAAGACACTTATACATTCAAAATGACAAATGATTAATTCATTGTGGAAAATATGGCTGTCATAGGAACAACAACATTTGTACTCCTCGTGATCAGCCCGTGTTCTCTCGCTAGGTAGACCTACACGAGCTGTCAAGTCACATTCTGAATTTCAACTTATCTTTCTATGAAATATAATTATCATAGGTACCATAAAAAGGTTTATAGGACCAGGAATTATATTTGATCTGACCCATCTAAGTGGATAATGAGTGCTGCCAATAACAAGCGACAATCAATCTAAGCACAATCTCAAGAACTGGATGTATTTCTCCTTTTTTTCTAATGTATAAAAGGAAAGGAAAAACAAAACAATAGAAACATGGAACTTGTAATAGTCACTCTTCTTCATTGAAACAGAACTAATAGGGAGTTACATAAATAAAATGGCAACAGAGGAGACCCATGCCTTCATACCCACAACAAGGGTCAGCAATTAGACAGCTATCAACTCTTGGATTACTTCGGATTCCACTTAAGAAGCTTCAGCAAGACAGTACAACAAATACACGGAAGAGAAAGGCAGGTGCATTTTTGTCTGCAATCATCCCGTACCTCCAAGGTATGAAACTTCCTGGCTAGAGTCCCCCTCTTCTTACCTCCCCTCCCAGCTAGAAAGAGTGGGGTGAAAATCAGCTTCCCTAGCCTTTTGGGGACCTACTTTGATTTTATCCCACCCAGAGAGGCACAGCTGATACCTATAGGGATGATTAGGAACCAGGGAACAAAACAGCAACTAAAACAGGAACTATCAATTGCAGCCGCACTGTGGGAGCGATTGTGGTTCAAAGCTACCTGATCGGTAGCCAACTCAGCAAATTTTGCCAGGAAAGATACTAATGACCAGCACCACTGCTCTGGACCCCTTGGAAATTCCACAAGTTTTTGACCAAAATATATATTTGCCTTGACACCAGCAGCCTAGGACCCTCTGCCTCCCTCCAGCTTTGTATAATTCCAGTTTGAAGGCCAGCAGGCTCAAGACCAGAAAGAGCAGATATTTCCATCTGAATACTAAGGTTGGGGGCGGGGGCGGGGGCGGGGGCGGTTGGGGTTGGGGAAAAGCCAGTGTCCCAGCTCAAATGCAGGAAAAGTAGAACTTTTTCTCTTATTGGGAAAGAATCAGCCTTATGTTTTTGTAAATCTTCAACTGATTAATGAGGTCCATTTACATTATTGAGGGCAATCTGCTTTACTCAATGTACAAAATTAAATGTTAGTCTCATCTAGGAAAAGGCTCACAGCACAGCTAAAATAACATTTGACTAAGTATTTTGGACAGCCAGTGGCCCCCTCAAGTTGACACAAAATTGACCATCACGGGTCCCTTTAAAAAGGTACTACAGTCCTGGTTGGTGTTGCTCAGTTGATATTGTTCTGTGTATTGGAAGGTTGTGGGTTTGATTCCCAGGAGGGGGTGTGCAGAAGGCAGCTGATCAATATTTTGCTCTCACATTGATGTTTCTCTATCTCCCTTCCTCTCTCTCTAAAAAAATCAATTATACATACATACATATATATATATATATATATATATATATATATATGTGTGTGTGTGTGTATGTATATACATCCTATCTCATAAAAGAGTAATATGCAAATTGACCATACCTCCACTACAACCACAAGCCATGCCCACCAGCCAATCAGGAGTGAGTATGTAAATTAACCCAACCAAGATGGTTGCATCCAGGGAGAGAGCAGGCGGCTTGGGTTTCCCTGGCAATGGAGGAAGCCAAGATTTCTGCCTGCCCTGACCTGCCTTGGCCTCCGCTTAAGGCTACAAAGTTTCAATTATAGAAGATAAATAAATCCCAAGAAAAATGGCTGCGGCCACTGAGTGAGCAGGAGGTTTGGCTCTGCTGAAGGCTACAAACTTTCAATTATAGAAGATAAATAAATCCCAGTTACCAGGGCCTCAGCTTGGGCCTCCAGGGGGTGTGGCCAGCCTGCAAATAGGCCCCTCGCCGAGGCTGCCCATGCCCCAAGGGAACCCCCCACCCTGATCCGGGACACCCTTCAGGGCAAACCAGCCATCCCCACCCATGCACCAGGCCTCTATCCTATCTAATAAAATAATAATATGCAAATTGACTATCACTCCAACACACATGATGGCTGCCCCCATGTGTTCAAAGATGACTGCCCCCATGTGGTCACAAGATGGCCAGCAGGGGAGGGCAGTTGGGAGGTACCAGGCCTGCAAGGGAGAGCAATTGGGGGTGACCAGGCCAGCAGAGGAGGGAAGTTGGGGGCGACCAGGCCTGAAGGGAAGAACAGTTGGGGGGACCCAGGCCTGCAGGGGAGAGCAGTTATGGGGGACCAGGCCTGTAGGAGAGGGCAATTAGGGGTGACCAGGCCTGTAGGGGAGGGTAGTTAGTTAGGGGCAAACAGGCTGGCAGGGGAGCAGTTAGGCATCATCAGGCTGGCAAGGGAGTGGTTACGGGGTAATCAGGTTGGCAGGCAGAAGCAGTTAGAGGCAATCTAGGAAGGCCATCAGGAGAGCAGTTGGGAGCCAGCAGTCCTGGATTGTGAGAGGGATGTCTGACTGCTCGTTTAGTCCTGATCCAGGTAGGATCGGGCCTAAACGGGCAGTCGGACAACCCTCGAGGAGTCCCAGATTGGAGAGGGTGCAGGCTGGGCTTAGGGAAACCGTCCCCGCCGCCCCCCCCCCCCCGGCCTCATGCTTGAATTTTGTGCACCGGGCCTCTAGTAAATATATATATAGTCCCCAAAAATATATACAGACTTTGATTCATTACAAAGGCAGTGTTTATTAAAATATATTTCATTTTTACTCTAACCAGTTTGACTCAGTGGATAGAGTGTCGGCTTGTGGACTGAAACGTCCCAGCTTTGATTCCGGTCAAGGGCATGTAGCTTGGTTGTGGGCACATCCCTAGTAGGAAGTGTGCAGGAGGCAGCTAATCAATGTTTCTCTCTCATCGATGTTTCTAACTCTCTATCCTTCTCTCTTCCTCTCTGTAAAAAATTAATAAAATATATAAAAATATATATTATTTTCAAAAGTATAGAATCAGCTGGTAAAGTGTATATACATTTTTTGGGTCACCCTGTGTGTGTTTGTGTGTGTGTGTGTGCGTGTGTGTGTTTACTGTAAAGCAACATAAAAAAGGCAATCTATTGGAATGGATTGCAAGCCCTATCTTGCTTACTACTTACTCCTTGAGAGTAGTGTTTAAGGGTGTTCACCCTTCTATCACTAACACCTTATATGGGAGTGGCAAATAACTGTTCAACAATTATATTAAAAAGATATTATAGTCCTAATCAATTTGGCTCAGTGGATAGAGTGTTGGCCTGTGGACTGAAGGGTCCCAGGTTTGATTCTGGTCAAGGGCATGTAATTTGGTTGTGGGCACATCCCCAGTAGGGGTTGTGCAGGAGGCAGCTGGTTGATGTTTCTCTCTCATAAATCTTTCTAACTCTCTGCCCCTTTCCCTCTCCCTTCCTCCTGCAAAAAAATCAATAAAAAATATTTTTTTAAAAAGATATTATAAAATGACTTGGCATTCTACTTAGGACATAAAAATATATGGCTTCTCTGAAATAAGGTCATACAATCATGGAGTGAATTAACATAGGTGTGAAGATGACAATAAAAGCTATGAAAACAATAACCAAAAATGAAAAAAAATGTGTTGAAAAATTTATAGAAAATAAAAAATAACTCACGTAACTAGAGAACTTAAGTATTTATTAACTATAAAAGTATCTTAAAATTTAATATATATTTGAAATATTGAAAATACATTTGAAGTTTTTCTAGTTAACTGAGAAATGTACACTCTTATAACAGGAAAAGAAGTATATAAAATTGTTAATAATAACATCAAAATGCAGGGTTAATCCTGAGTAATTGCTATTAATATGACTACAGACCTAATTAAAATGTCAAGAATTATAAGATATATAATGTGAGAATAATTAGGTAATAATGAGTTTCCATAATTTCAAACTTTTTAAATAAAGATTTGGCAGTGGGTAAAGAAGTAAAAGAGCTCCAAATTCCTCACCTATATTAATATAGTAGAAGAGTGTTGTCCTATAAAAAATAATTTTTCTATGCATTTTTTAAAAACATTTTTTACCATTTTTTTATTGTTTTAAGTATTACAAGTAGTAGTACATATGTCTCCTTTTTTTCCCCCATTGATCTCCCCCCGACCTCCCCTACCCCCCAGTACATGCCTACACCTGCCCGCCCTCCCCCCCCCCGCCCCAGTGTCTTATATCCATTGGTTGTGCTGATATGCATGCGTACAAGTCCTTCAGTTGGTCTCTTACAGCCCCCCTCGCCCAACCTCCCCTGTCTTCCCAATGTAGTTTGACAGTCTGTTCAATGCATATGCATTTTGATTTGTTTAATATTCATAGTGGCTAGTTGCCCAGCTGGGTGATGCCTGTTTTCTGTGCTCTGTATCTGATTTCAAAGAGGATATACATTTTTTTACTAAACCATACCATCATTTTTATTTTTCCCTTTCTGGAACTGTCTTCTCTCTCTCTCTCTCTCCCTTCCTCCTGCCTTGTCTCCTTCCTTCCTTCCTTGCTTCTTTCCTTCCTTCCTTCCTTCTTTATTTCTTGATTTCTATCTGCCTTTTTAAAAAAACTGTTGGATAGAGAAATTATTATTGTTTCAATTCAGATTGCAGTCATTTTGTTTCTCCCTAAAAAATTGACAGATTTTCTTCTTATGGCAACTCCCTCAACACTTAGTCATTATATGTTTCTGTTGGTTTGTTTTTTTTACTTCTTTGTTTCTTTTGTTTATATTTAAATGTAGTACATGTGAAAACTTGATTTAACAAATTATTATAGGTTGTATGAGCCCAGGAAAGAGCAGGGTGCATACAGTGGAATGTCAGTATATGTCACAGACTATGAAGTATTTATTGAAACAACAGTATAACCATAATTTATTTTAATCCTGTGATGATAGCACTTATATGATAAACAAACTGCAGACATCTCCAAGATTCCATTTTTCTCATCCAAATATTTGAGGGTAACATTTTCCCAAGTTACCTTAGAGAATTGATGTGAGCATCTAATGAGGAAATAAAAGGAAAGCTCTTTGAAAAGAATAAAGCATTTTGCAATGAGTTTGGGAAATTGTTAATTATTGATGTTATTAAACTTAATTAGGAACTAACTGTAAATAATTTATCTAATTCTATAGATTATGTTCTTTGAAATGCTCTACAGTTCTCTCAACAACTAATATAATTGGTTTTCATAACTAAAGCAAGATTTTTCCAGAGTATAATTTAAAACTTGCTATAAATAACATTTTCTTTGAATACAAATTGGCCTCTGAAGTCCGCTCAACAAGAGTAATCCCTGCATGAGAATAGGTATCATTTTCAATGTTCATTTAAAAATCATATGTAAACATCAAACCTGCCCCACTTTTTTATAGTCTAATTAATGATTTTTAAAATGAAAATCTAATTTATCTTACTATTAATGCATGAACCAATAAAGATATATAGTGTAATTTTCATATATAATTTTACAAATCTTATAATTGCAACTTTAATGATTCCAAAAGTGATAGCTTGTTTATACCATGATTAATGATGAGATGGGATTAGACTTTATTTTTAAATATAATTAAATATATGTTTATAGAATATCTTAAGTCTAAGGAATGGAGATTTTATATATATACTTGAGGCCCAGTGCATGAAAATTCATGCACTGGAGGGGTGGGGGGATCCCTCAGCCTGGCCTGCCCCCCTCACAGTCCGGGAACCCTCTGAGGCAGGAGGCGACCCAGTGATCAGGGGAAGGCGACACCCCATCACACTTCTATTGCTGCCACTGCTGGCAGCGCAAGCCTTGGCTGGCCCTGGTTACCTGAGCCTCAGGCGGCCGTGGGCAGCTGGGCAGCTGAGATCCGAAGCTTGCCTGTGCCTTGGGCTGGCCCTGGGCAGCTGGGGGACTGAGGGGACTGGGGGACTCTGGAGGCAGGTGCCCAGCATTGCTGCACACTTGCCACCCCAGCAGAGCTGAGGGGACTGGACACCACCATCTTGTGGCTGTGGGTGCCGCCAGCTTTGAGGGTATGTCAGTCAATTAGCATATTCTCTCCTTTTTGGCTGTGGGCACTGCCATCTTTGAGGGCAGGACAGTAATTAGCATATTCCCTCTTTATTGGTTGTGGGTGCCCCCATCTTTGCGATGGTGTGAGGGTCAATGAGCACATTCCCTCTTTATTAGATATTATATGAATGACATTTCATTATACCAATAATAGCAGATTATATTATGTAGCACTTAACGATATTCAAGTACCATTCTGAGTTTTTACGGTCTTTAAATCATTTAATCTTTAAAGAAACTGAAGAATTAGGTGCTGTGCTAAATGCATTTAGAGATGACTAACCAGGAGTGAGGCCTCATGCAGTAGGAACTCTGATCTGATGTGTGGCTTTGTCTCTTTGGTGCTGGTATGTGATATTCATGCTGAAGTTGTATCTGGTGACGTTTAAGAATCCAGGGACTGAAACCCAGGGCTACTACCATTTCTGGAGAAATACCAACAGGATCAACAAGCAAAAACTTAGGGGAAAGGCTGTCCTCCCCTGCTTTTACTTCATAGTCACACTCTAGGACAAAACCTGACAGGTAGTTATCTGAGAAAAAAGAAATGCCGTGGCAGCATCTCACCCCTAGCATCAGAGAACAGAGTGTAGATGGATAACTTTAGAACTAAGAGACAGCTGAGTAACTTTCACATTAGCTTTATTAACTTACTAGAGGACCAGTGCACGAAATTCGTGCACGGGGCGGGGGGGGGGGGGGCGATGTCCCTCAGCCAGCCTGCACCCTCTCCAATCTGGGATCCCTCTCACAATCCAGGACTGCTGGCTCCCAACTGCTCACCTGCCTGCCTGCCTGATTGCCCCTAACCGCTTCTGCCTGCCAGCCTGATCACCCCCTAACCACTCCCCTGCCAGCCTAATTGATGTCTAATTGCTCCCCTGCCAGCCTGTTTGCCCCCAACTTCCCTCCTCTGCTGGCCTGGTCACCCCTAACTACCCTCCCCTGCAGGCTTGATTTCCCCCAACTACCCTCCCTTGCAGGCCTGGTCCCTCCCAACTACCCTCCCCTGATGGCCATCTTGTGTCCACATGGGGGCAGGATCTTTGACCACATGGGGGCAGCCATCTTGTGTGTTGGAGTGATGGTAAATCTGCATATTACTCTTTTATTAGATAGGATAGAGACCTGGTGCATGGGTGGGGGCCAGCTGGTTTGCCCTGAAGGGTGTCCTGGATCAGGGTGGGGGTTCCCTTGGGCCGAGGGGCCTGTGGTGGTTTGCAGGCTGGCCACACCCCTCGGCGACCCAAGCAGAGGCCCTGCTATCTGGGATTTATTTATCCTCTACAAATGAAACTTTGTAGCTGGAGCAGAGCCAAGCTTTCTGCTCATTCTGTGGCGGCAGCCATTTCTGTTGGGATTTATTTATCTTCTGTAATTGAAACTTTGTAGTCTTAAGCGGAGGCCTGGGCTGGCCAGGGTGTGTGGAAAGCTTGGCTTCCTCCATTGCTGGGGAAACTCAAGCCTCCTTCCTACTCTCTCCGTGGCTGTAGCCATCTTGGTTGGGTTAATTTGTATACTCACTCCTGATTGGCTTGTGGGCGTGGCTTGTGGGCATGGCTTGCAGGTATAGCTGAGTGATGGTTAATTTGCATATCACTCTTATTAGATAGGAGTATCTGTAAGAATATTAAAGAATGCATAACTTATACGTGACAGTAGAATACAAATTATAACAATAAAAGGCTTGTTGAATACAATAGAAGGCATGTGCGTAGGAGAGACATGGAAGTAAAAAGCATTAAAAAACCAAGTAAGAAGAGGGATTAAAGCTAACATATAAATAATTATATTTTAATATTATTTAATTGCTCAAAGTGCATTTAGAAGTGTAAGATGGTTACACTGGATTACAAAAAAACCTAAGCTATATATTGCATGTAAGATACTGTAAACATAAGGACATACGAAGACTGAATGCAAAAGGATGCCACACTGATGTTAATCAAAAGAAAGCCCTTATGATAAATGTTAATTCAAGTCAAAGTATATTCTCAGTTAACAAACATTACTAGAAATTAAGGTGGACTGAATTTATGATTGCAGTGTCAATGCAATGGAACTTCTACTTGACATAGCTTTTAAACATATAAAACAAAAATTAAAAACAAAATAAGAGAATTTGAAAAATCCACAGAGGAATTTTTACATAACTATTTTAATTATGAGTTGAAAAATATTAAAGACATATAGGAGATTTAAAGATAAGTCATTTTACTTACTTTGCTTATAGAAAGCTCTGCAGCACAGTTGCAGGATAAATATTACTTTTAAGTGGTCTTGAAGCTGTTACCAAATTGGTCACAAGTTGGATCATAAAACAAACCTCAACAATTTTTAAATGATTAAATCATACAGGTTATGCTCCCTGAATAAAATGAAAATTAGAATTCAGTGACAGAAGGTAACAAGGAAGTTCTTAAATATTTGGAAATTGAGCAATATGCATCTAGATACTATACAGGTCAAAGAACAACTCTAATAAAAATTAAAATATATTTTGATCTGAATGGTAATGAAAATAAAACATCTGAAAATGTGTGGGTTCTATAGCCAAATAAAAGAAAAGAATACAGACTGAAAATCAGTGATCTCAAGAAGCTGGGCAAAGATCACATTAAACACATAAACTTAATGAGAAAAGGGAATAAATCAAAGTAGAAAAGATATCGAACATGTAAGAGAGAATATCAATAAGTCCAAAAGTTATTTGTTTGAAAAGACTAATTAAATTTATAACCCCTACCCAGGTTGTTCACAGATAACAAAAGTGTAGAGGAAAAAACAGAAAGGAAAGTAGTGACTTTGCTAGAGATTATAAAGCTATTAAAGAGATAACAGGAGATTATTCTAAACAACTTTACTATAACAAAGACTTAAATGGGAATGAAATTGAAAAACACAGTCTGTCAAAAATGATACAAGACGAATTAGAAAATCTACATACCTCTTATAGCACTTGAATATGTAATTAAATATTATTAAAAAATATCTCCAGGACTGTACAGCTTTATTGGTAAGTTCTTCCAAAGTTTTAAAGAAGAAATAATATCAGTCCTACAAAAGTATAATAGTCTATAATAACAAAAACATAATATGCTAATTAGACCAGACAGCTGGACAACCTTCCGGATGTCATTCTGGACGTCCTTTCGGACAACTTTCTGGACGAAGCCGCAGCCCAGGGGCCGAGACAGAGGTGGCTACAGTGGCAGGCAGGGCCAAGGCAGAGGTGGTTAGAGGTGATCAGGCAGGCAGGCAGATTGGTTAGGGGTGATCAGGAAGGCAGGCGAATGGTTAGGGGCAATCAGCAGGCAGGTGAGTGGTTAGTGGTGATCAAGCAGGCAGGCAATTGGTGAGGGGTGATGAGGCAGGCAGGCAGAGTGGTTAGGGGTGATCAGGCAGGCAGGCAGGTGAGCAATTAGGAGCCAGTGGTCCCAGATTGTGAGAGGGATGTCCGACTGCCGGTTTAGGCCCTATCCCACTGGGATCCCTATGGGATTGGACCTAAACCGTCGGTCAGACATTCCCCAAGGAGTCCTGGATTGAGAGAGGTTGCAGGCTGGGCTAAGGGACCCCCACCCCCCTGCACAAATTTCGTGCACTGAACCTCTAGTGGATAGGTAAAAAGAGAGAATACTTCAAAACTCATTTCATGGGGCTCTCATTGATAACAAAAATTTAAAAATGCATTATATGAAGGAAAATTATCTCCTCATAAAAATAGTTCAAAACTCTAATCCAAGTATTAGAAGTTAAAATTCAAGAAATATATTAAAAAGGATAATATGCCCCAGCCATGTTAATTTTATTCCTGAAACATAAAGGTGTTTGAACAGTCAAATATAAAACTCAAAATAGAATGGGATTCTGGGAGGTTGGCAGAGTAGGAGGCACAGAGAATCTTGTCTCCCCACCTTGACAACTGCAGGAGCAGAATCTGCCCGATAGAGCTTTTTTAGAACTCACTCGAGCTTTTTTAGAACTCTGGAGTGTGTTGAAGGCTTACAACTCACAGTTGCAGCCTCTAATCCCCCGTCTCCAGCCACATGACAGGTAGCAGTACACATATCCTAGAACAGCTTGCACACAGCTTATGGGAGCCTGCGTGAGCACAAAGGACTCTGTCCTCTAAATATTGGGGATATTTTCTCTGATCTCTGCTTGCTGCTTCTGGTCGTAATCCTTCTTTTGTGGACATACGTTCTCATTCCTTTGGAATAACCTAACAATGATTAGAACTGCTAAATAATATGCTAAATATATGTTTAGCTTTATAAGTAACTACCCACAGCCACATAAGAAGTTTTCAGTTGTACTATATCCTTGTCAATACTTGGCATTATTGTATGTTTATTTAAGTGTAAAGTAGCAATTAATTGTGGTTTTAATTTGTGTTTTCTTTATGACTAATTGAGAAAAATTCAAATTCAAGGAGTTTGCTACTTGGGGTGCTCTATTCAAGAATGAGATGTGGTTGTCACAAGGTAGTTTTATTTACTTGTAGTAAGTAGAAGAGACAGGGAATTATATCCAAAAATCTGTGAAAGGAGGCTAAGCCATTGCTTATACTTGTATACACTATTTGGTCAATTATGTTTTGATTTCTTGTTTGCAATTGACTACCTTTATCAGTTTGTATTATCAGGTTTTGTTGTGTTGTGCTTCTGTCAAGGTCATCCCAATTACAGCTGGTCTGCAAAATACTGCGCTACATTTTCACATTTAACAAGAATAGTATCTAGTAAGCATGGCCTAGACCTTGAGACCATTGTCCTATTGAAAGGCGTTAAAGCATAATTAGGTAGACAGGAAAAGGGGTGGAAGAAGGAGGAATCATGGAACTAGCTGAAACCGCAAAATGTTTAGCAGGAAAACAGGATAGCAGAAAAACAGGGTGTTTTGAACAAGGAATTTTTTTTTTTGCAAGTGCAAAATAAAATGTTGCAAAAAGGCCAGGAACCAATCAGAGGATGGCTCAGATAGCCAAAGAGTGGACCTTTAGCAGATATAAGGGGAAGAGCGGAATGCTTCGTTGCAACCCATTTGGGTCCCCTTCCCTAGCAGGGAGCTTCTGTTTGCTTGCAATAAACTCCTGCCTTGCTTGAGCTCCTCTGGTCCTCGGCTTCATTCTTTGATAGCTTGAGACACTGCCCCGGTAAGAATCCCTGCTCACCGGTTCTGGTATCATGATCTTAACATATGATATTGAGCTTACTTTTCATATGCTATTGAAAATATTGAAACTTTTATTTTGCTCTATGAGTTTAAATCATTTGTAATGTGTACATTGTACTTTTTATATTTCTACATTGTGATTTTTATGGTTTTGAGCTTCTCTTGATTATGGATTAAATATTTTTTCTTTCTACATCTAATTAATTTTATGTGTACCAGACATTAATTATGATATGATTTAGAGACACTGTATCCATTCTCTTCTGAAGTTTTCTAATTTCTGTTGTATCAGGCAGTTCAATAATTTCTGATTACATTTATAATAATAAAGGGATAATATGCTAATTAGACCAGACATCCTTCTGGACAAAGCTGGGGCCAGAGCAAAGCCCAGGTCCCAGATGCCTGCTGGCAGCCAGAGCAAAGCCCAGGTCCTGGGTGTCAGAGGGAAGCCGGTGCCGGCACCCAGGGGAAGGAAGACCTATTCTTGGACAAATTTCGTGCATCGGGCCTCTAGTTGTGTAATAATGGTTTTACCCTTTGTCAGGATAAATCTGTGGCAAGTCCAAGTCACTACCTAATCAGGACTCAAGCTCCAAGGCTGCAGAGCTACCTTGTATCAATAGTAGATGTTTAGACATAGTCCCACCTCCCTGCTATCTGGTGAATGACAGTCCTGGCTGTCAGGTGGCAGAGAGCTGTCTGACCAACCACTGATTCTCTAGGGGTGGGACTTCCTCCTCCCTGCTGTCAGATGGCTGTCAGACCACTGAGAGCTGTCTGACCAATGGCTGATTCTGGCTGATTCTTTGGGGGTAGGACTTCCTCCTCCCTGCTGTCAGAGTCTGGGCCAGCACAAACTGGGACACAACATCAGGTCCCCCTGCTAGAGTGAGTATAGCCCCCACCCAGAGTCAACCCCCACCTACTTGCATGTGCCCCCTGGATGCAGCATCCACCCTCATGGAGGGGCTGACAGGCCCAGACGCTTCCAGAGGCTGGGGAGCAGTGAGGCTGGATCCACCACTGGAGTGGGTGGATCCCGCCTCTCCCCTTGGTCCCCGTGACTCCAGGCCAGGCCAACAGGCCTTGCTGCTCAGCCCCAGACACTCCAGAGGCTGCAGAGCAGCAAGGCTTGATCCACTACCGGAGTGGGCGGATTCCACCTCTCTGCTTGGTCTCCAGGACCCCTGGCTGGGCGAACAGTCCCAAACACTCCAGCGGCGGGTCTCAGGGGACTGGGCACTGCCATCTTGTAGCTATGTGGTCTGCCATTTTGTCGTGAAGTGATGGTTAATTTGCATATTACTCTTTTATTAGATAGGATTAGTTTCAGGTGTATAGCATAGTAGTAGATAATCATATACTTAATAAAGCAACCTCCCTGATAGTTCAAGTATCCACCTGGCACCATACATAGTCATTGCAATATTATTGACTATATTCTCTATGCTGTACTTTATTTTTTTTTTCAGGTTTCTAGACAAGTGGTAATTCTGTTTTTCTGAGAATGCAAATCAATTTTTCCATATGAGTAAGAAAGTACTGATATAACTTTGACAGTATTGCAAACCCAATTTACACCTTAGAAATATTGTCCCCTTAGGGAAATAGTTTAGGGGATAACCGCTACAAAAGCTATAGATTTTATGAAACTTCTGACCACAAGTATTACTTTATTTTGAAAAATAAGTGATAACAGATATCATTTTTTTTTTTTACCCAGGACTATATTTCTTGCACTTTCTGTCAAGCAAATAATCTTCTGGGAGCTGAGTCAGCAGAAAAATAATTTATTAAGGTATATGTAATATATTAATTTTCACTGTCTTTAAACATAATTCAGATATTTATATAAGTTGTATTTATAATACCCATTTACATGGTAGTATAAATTTTCTATAATGATATTATGTTTCTGTGCTTGCTTTGGTGGATCAGTGTAAAAATCTTTTGTTGTATCTTTTTATCATGCCTTATGTGAAGTATATTGTCCTCAAGAGGTTGCAGGATTTTATAATATCCAAATCATGATTTTTTTCCCTGTTCCCTCATTTTGAGACAGAATAGCACTTCTGCAGCCATAAGTAGGCTCAACCTTCCCCATTTTGTCCCAGCGGATACAAGCCAGTTTGGATGAATTAAGTGTGAGTTGAGAAAGCACTATGGGTAATGACCAGAAAAGATACCATGAGCAAGGAACAAGTTCATTGCCAAGATCTGAAACACTTTCACCTCATGGGCATTGACTTGCAAAGTCAACTTAAACCACTGGGAATTTCAGATGAGGTTTTGTTTGCTTCTTTTGAGGAAATTGCTTTCTCCTTTACAAGAAAATGGGTTCCCTAAGGTTTATAAAACAGGCCAATGTACTTTAGGGATTTCATATTGTGTTAACAAAGCAACATTTTAGACTCCAATATAACTATTCATCAAACCCCAAATATATATATATATATATATATATATATATATATATATATATATATATATATATATATAAAATATATATGTGTATATATATACACATACATACATATATATATATATATATTCTTATCTCTAATAAACAAACACTATAAGCAAAAATGTTGTTTAGCATTTCCTCCTCTACATTTTTCTTACCATTCTTGTGGGAGGCCTTGATCTGCAATGTACAAAATTAGAAATGTATTTTATTTTAAGTATATTCATTTCCCCCAAAATAACCAATTCAAGATAAAAAATGAAGTATTTAGTGGGAAAGTTTCCTTCAAGGCTTTAATTCTTTGTTCATCTTACCTTCTTTTTATTTATTTGATTTTTAAAATATATTTTTATTGATTTCAGAGAGGAAGGGAGAGGGAGAGAGAGATAGAAACATTAATGATGAGAGAGAATCATTGATTGGCTGCTTTCTGCACACCCCCTACTGGGGATTGATTAAGCCTTTAACCTGGGTATGTGCCCTTGATCAGAATCAAATCCAGGATCCTTCAGTCCAAAGGCCAACCCTCATTCCACTGAGCCAAACCAGCTAAGGCATCTTACCTTCTTCTTTAAAAATATATATATATTTTTATTGATTTCAGAGAAGAAGGTAAAGGGGGAGAGAGATAGAAACATCAATGATGAGAGAGAATCATTGATAGTCTGCCTCCTGCATGCCCAACTCTGGGGATTGAGCCCACAACCTAGGCATGTGCCCCAACAGGGAATTGAACCATGACCTCCTAGTTCACAGATTGATGCTCAACCACTGAGCAACACCTGCCAGGCCATCTTACCTTCTCATCTAGAACTAATCTGCTCCACCCAAATTTTGTTGTGCTAACCGAATCTCCCAATGTCCCTTATTCACTCTCCAACCCCCCTGCCCCCCCCAGCAGTTGATCTACTGAAAAGCTTTTTATTTATTATACTTACTGGTTTTGCCTTAGATTGTAAGCCTCATTGCCTGTCTGTTGATTGGTTATTGAGAAAGTTCTCCATGGGGCATTTTTATTTCTGGACTTCTTACAAGGAGAGGCACTACAGCTTTTTTATTAAGATTATCTTTTTAAGGATTTTTATATAGCAAACACCGTTAGAAGAAATCATAGATACTATCTCCATTCAAAACAGAGGGCAGGTTTTCTTGTTGTTTGCCAGTAAAATAAGTATAATGTGTCTCTTCAGGGCAAAAGTTGACCATGCTTGCTTGCATTACATTACAGAAGATTGGGGTTTACTAAGTAAGGTTGGGCTTCCTCAGGAGTGATGCAAACTCACTGTGTACATAGATCCTCAGAAACCATAGCCTCTCATGCTCTAAGGCTTAAGGGGCAAGAAAAGCTGGTGCTAACACCAAGTTCATTTTGTCTGCTGTGCTATGAGTAATGATTCCCTTTGTCTTTGCTCCAGGAGTCTTGTTTCTTGTTGTTAGCATCTATAAAACCATGGCAGGCTAACTTGTTATCTTGCAAGTAGGGAAACATTTTCTGACTCTCACACTTGTTAACACTGATGGAACTCAAATGCCTACAGTTCTTTGAACATACTTAATATATGTTGAGTTAATATGTGAGTGAATAAATAAGAAAGAAACTGATAGCACTTGTATGAATATATGTTAATATTTGTGAAGTAATAGACCATGAGGATCATAATTTGTTGGACTAAAAGAAATGTATATGTCAATATGTTAGTAGGACAGAGGGGTTAAGAATTTGGGTTCATGAATGCATTTCTAGTAGCTCTTATTATTCTCTGTGTGACCTTGAGTAAAAATTTCCCAATCTTAGTTCCTCATTTGTAAGTTAGAAGAAATCCTATATAATAAAGAGGTAATATGCAAATTGACCATTACTCCAACACACAAGATGTCTGCCCCCATGTGGACACAAGATGGCTGCCACAAGATGGCTGGCAGGGGAGGGCAGTTGTGGGCAATCAGTCCAGCAGGGGAGGGAAGTTGAGAGGGACCAGGCCTGAAAGGGAGGGCAGTTGGGGGTGATCAGGCCTGCAGGGGAGGGCAGTGAGGGGTGACCAGGCCTGCAGGGGAGGGCAGTTAGGGGTTACCAGGCCTGCAGGGCAGGGCAGTTGGGGGATGACCAGGTTGGCAAGGGAGGGAAATTAGGGGTGACTGGGCCTGCAGGGGAAGGCAGTTGGGGGCAACCACGCCAGCAGGGGAGGACACTTAGGGGTGACCAGGCCAGCAGGGAAAGCAGTTAGAGGCAATTGGGCCATCAGGGGAGCAGTTAGGAGTCGATCAGGCTGGCAGGGGAGTGGTTAGGGGGTGATCAGGCTGGCAGGCAGGCGAGTGGTTGGGAGCCAGCAGTCCTGGATTGTGAGAGGGATCCCAGATTGGAAAGGGTGCAGGCTGGGCTGAGGGAACCTTTCTCCCCTCCCCCCCCCGTGCATGAATTTCATGCACCAGGCCTCTAGTAATAGTATAATATAGTATAATATCTGTAGTATTGTTGCATTAGCTGAGATAACATAGTAAGTACTGTACTGAAATGTATTACTGTTATTATTTTGCCAAGCCTCCATTTCTTAGTCTCTGAATAATAGCATGATTTAGAGAGTCCACAAATGCCTTGTGTAATAAGTCTGTTCTCTTTTATCTCCCAGGCACCACTACACTCTGACACATTTCAGATTCATAGAACAACTTTAATCTGTTAGATGAATGTCACTTATTCTTCTGAAAAATTCTCAGCAATTCTTTTTTCAAATATTGCTTCTGCTTTGTTTTCTTCCTTTCCCTTATGAGCCTGATATTTTTGTTTGAGTGATGAGCATTGCATTTTTTAAATGTAGTGGGGGATAAAGCTTGGAGGCTAAATATAATGTTAGCTTCCTTCAGAGTAAATTTATATTTGTTCTGGCAGATGGCTAGAGACACTAGACATTTGGATCATATAAATCTAATCTTAGGGAATAAAGTAATACAAAACTTTGCCTTAGTCCTTGAGGGAAGTTCTATTTGTGTCTCTTGCCTTAATCCTATAATATATCCATTTAGAGTCCCTGCCCAGAGTTCTTGGGATTTCCATGGTACTTCTCTAGGAATATCCTTCAGCTCTAATTTTTGTCCTGTTAGACATACAAGACAGTTAACATTCCTCCCCTTCTTGAGAGCACAGATGCTTTTCTGCAAAGCACAGAAACCTCGGGTGCAATATGGTTTCAAATACGCACAGTGACATTTCTACATGTTCTTCTCTTGTATCCAAGCTCTATAATTATTTACTGCCTTGTTAGCTTTCCAGTGTGCGCGCGCACACACACACACACATACACACACACTCTACGTTTTTCCATTAGAACTTGCTCCTTTATGTTAAGCTAAGTAGACCAATGACTAATTAAGATAGGGGATATTTCTTAAAATATACATTGTATGTTTTTGAGTAGCCAACTATTATACCTGATTTATATTTCTAATGTATCCCATTATGTATGCAACAGGGATAAAAGTATAGAAAATACAAATTATAAAAAATTTCTAGAATAAGAATGCATTTTAACATCTGCAACCAATCTTTAGAACAAGACATGGTTAGAAATAGAAAAATGATTATCAAGTTAAGGAGGAAGGGAAGGGAGGATCAATGTGCAGAGCTTTTAGAAATGAACTATTTGGTTCACTGAAATCAGTCCTAAATCTTCAGGTAACTCTGAATTATCCAGCTGAAAAAATATGCAATCATCTTACAACAATTATTTTTTGTAGTAGATCATGGAGGATGCAAGGAGGGAGAGAGAGTGAATGGGAATCATGAAATGTAGGAACACTGATGGATAATCGAGGGCCTACTGACCAGTGTGTGAGGAATACTCATCTGTTCTGCACAGGGCCAGCAGCTCTGCTCATACCTGCCTTAGTGTACAGTATTCAGAGGGGATTGTGACCTTTCCTTCCACTAAATTTGCCTGTGGGTACAAACTGATATAAAGTGGAATAGGTAATCCTCCATCTCATCTAAAGCCTTAGTGTCCACCAGAGCATTTCCTTCTTGTTTCAGAAATATTTTTTCTCTATTTTACTAGAGTTCAAAGTAACTTAAATGTCCTTAAATCATAGTTTGCTTTACAGGTCACTGACCATAAATTTCTGCCCTATTTATAAGCAAAATAAAAACATTAAGTTCAGCTCACTGACTAAATTATTTAACAATCAAAGGAGGTAGCTTTTTTATTGTGTATAATGTCAAACGTGCTGACTCAACTCTGGACAAACTTTTAAAATATTAGTAAAGCGCAGTTTCTTTTTCAGTGAGATAAGGTAGCAATTTTATTTCAAACTAGAGGTCCAGTGCACGAAATTTGTGCACTGGGGGGCGGGGAGGGGGAAATCCGTCAGCCCAGCTTGTGCCCTCTCGCAATCCAGGAGCCCTCTGGGGATGTCTGACTGATAGTTTAGGCCCACTCCCTGTCAGCCCGGCTCAGGGCTTCTGGCTAAGTGGTGTTTCCCCTATTGGAGAACACTGACCACCAGGGGACAGCTCCTGCATTGAGTGTATGCCCCCTAGTGGCCAGTGCACATTGTAGTGACCGGTCATTCCACCATTTGGTTGATTTGCATATTAGCCTTTTATTATATAGGATTTTAAATCCTGTTTTAAAATTGTATTCCTTGAGAAAAACTCTCTTTCATGAACATGGCCATATTTAGATAAAGGGTATGTTTTATGTTATATTAATTTCTACATGTGAAAGGTAGTTCTCTTCAACTGTTGGGTATCTTAAATATATTGTGCCCCCCCCCCCCCAATTTATTGAGATATGATTTACATATAACAGTGTATACCTTTAAGGTATAATACCATGTTGATTTGATGCACATATATTGCTAAATGATTACCAAGCTAGGATTATTTAACACCTTCATCACCTTATATAATTACTATTTTTGTGGTAAGAACATTTAAGGTCTTTCTAAAGCAACTTTCAAGTATACAATGCAGTATTGTTCACTAAGTCACTATGCTGTGCAATAAACCCAGAACTTTTTAATTTTATAACAAGATGTTTGTACCCTTCGATCATTATCACCCCATTGTCCCCACTCGCCCCCCCCCCCGGCAGCCACCATTTCTAGTCTCCATTTCTATGAGTTAAGCTTTTTTTAGATTCTATATATGAAGAACATCCAGTATTTTTGTCTTTTTCTGTATGACTTACTAGTGTTGCACTTATATTAATGTTTATGCCTTCAAGGCATAATGCCCCAAGGTCCATCTATATTGTCACAAATGGCAGAATTTCTTTTTTTCCTCATGGCTAAATACTTAGGAAGTTTTTATATCTTGGCAATTGTGAATAGTACTGCAGTGAACATGGGGTATACAGATATCTCTTCAAGATCCTGATTTCACTTTCTTTAGTTATATACCCAGAATGGAATTACTGGATCATATGGTAGTTTTATTGTTAATTTTTTTTGAAGAAGCTCCATAGTGTTTTTCATAGTGGCTGCACCTAATTGCATTCCACCAACAGTGCACAAATATTTCCTTTACTCGACATCATTGCCAAAACTTAACTCATCTCTTTTAAATAGCTATTCTAACAGGTGTGAGGTAATATCACATTGAGATTTAGAAAAGCATTTCCTGGTGATTAGTGATGTTAACCATCTATTTGTGTACCTATTGGGCTTTGTATGCCCTCTTTGGAAAAAATATCTATTGAGGTCCCTGGCCCGTTATTTAATTATATTGGTGTGGTTTTTTTCTGTATATATTTTTTACCATTGAGTTGTAAGAGTTCCTTATATATTTTGGATATTAACCACTCATCAAATAAATGATTTGCATATATTTTATTTAATTATGTAAGTTGCCTTTTCATTTTTTGGGGATAGTTTCCTTACTGTACAGAGCTTTTTAGTTTAATGTAGTCCTACTTGCTTATTTTTGTTTTTGTTGCTTGTGCTTTTGGTGTAACATCTACAAATTCATTGCCAACTTCATTGTCAAGGAGCCTTTTTTTCCTATGATTTCTTCAAGGAGTTTCATGGTTACAAGTCTTATATTTAAGCCTTTATTTTATTTTGAGCTAATTTTTGTGAGTGGTATAAAATAGGGGTCCAATTATATATTTTTTATATATGGCTATTTCATTTTCCCAACACCATTTATTGAAGAGACTATTATTTCCCCATTGAATATTCTGGACTCTCCTGTCAAGTATTACTTGAGAGTATATGCAAGGGTCTATTTCAGGGTTCTAGATTTTGTTTCATTCTGTTTACATACCTGTTTTCAATGCCAGACATATAGTTTTGATTCTTGCAGCTTTATAATATTCTTTGATCAAAAATTGTGATGCCTCTAGCGCTTTCTTCTTTCTCAAAATTGCATTAACTATTCAGTGTCTTTTGTGATTCAGTATAAATTTTAGGATTGTATTTTTTGTTTTATTAAAAAATACCAATGGAATTCATTTTGATAGGATTGTCATTGAATGTATAGGTGACTTTGGCTAGTATGATAATTTTAACAATATTAAATTTTGATACATGTACCCAAGATATCTTTTCATTTATTCCTTATTTTTTTTAATCAATGTCTTAACAGTTTTCAGTGTGTGGATCTTAAATTTATTGATTATTTTGTGTGTTTTTTTTCTAGTGCTATTGTAAACATTATTATTTTATTTCTTTTTCAGATATTTCATTGTTACTGTATAGAAATACAACTAATTGCTCTGTCTAGAATTTCTAGTTCTCTGTTGAATACCAGTGATAAGAATGGGCACCCTTGTCTTCTTACTGATCTTAGAAGAAAAGCTTTCAGCCTCAGTATGATATTAGCTGAGGGCTTTTCATATATAGGCTTTATTTTGTTAAGGTACATTCTTTCTTTACTCAAGATGTTCAGGGTTCTTATAATGAGATAATGTTGTATTTTGTCAAATTCTATTTCTACATCTCTTGAACTTTTTTTTTTTACCATTCTAATCAATTTGATGTATCACATTTATGGATTTGCATATGTGAAATCATTCTTGCATCCCAGGGATAAATTTCACTTGATGATAGTGTATGATACTTTTGTTAAGCTGTTATATTTGGTTGCTAATGTTTTTGTTGGTTGTCTTTTTTATAAAATAACTAGAGGCCCGGTGCATGAAATTCATGCAAGAGTAGGCCTTCCGTCCCCTGGCTGCCAGCACCAGCTTCCCTCAGGCACCCAGGACCCGGGTTCTCTCAGGCCGGCTTCGTCCAAAAATTGAAGGACGTCCAGTCTAATTAGCATATTACACTCTCATTATTATAGATATATGTGAAGTAACATTCCATATATATTCATCAACAGTATTGATCTGTAGTTTTCTTTCTACGTAGTGTCCATACTTGGCTATGGTATATAGGTGTAATGCTGACCTTGAAAATGAGTTTGGGAGTATGGACTCCCTTCAGTTTTTTAAAAGCATTTGAGAAGGACTGGCATTAATTCTTCTTTAAATGTTTGGTAGAGTTTACCAGTGAAACCATCTAGTCCTGGGCTTTTCTTTGTTGGGACGTTTTGATTACTGATTCAGTCTCCTTACTCATTGTTGTATGTTTATACTTTTTACTTATTTATGATTCAGTCTTGGTAAGTTATATGTTTTTAGCAATTTATCCACTTAATGATTATCTAATTTGTGTATAATTGTTCATAGTAGTCTCTTATGATTATTAATTTCTGTGGTACTGTAATATCCCCTCTTGTCATTTCTGTTTGAATTTAAGTCTTTTTCTTTTCTTAGTTATCTTAGCTAAAGGTTTGTCAATTTTGTCCATTTTTTTTCCAGAAAAAGTAACAATTTCATTGATTTTCCCCCCATTGTCTTTTGGTCTCTGTTTCATTTATTTGTGCTCCATTCTTTTTTGTTGTTGTTGTTGTTTTCCTTTCCTCTGCTAACACTGGGCTTAGATTGTTCTTTCTGTAGTTCTTTGAGATGTAAAGGTCAGTCGTTTATTTGATATCTTTTTGTTGTTGCTATTGTTAATGCAGGCTTTGATCACTATGAACTTTCCTCTTAGATCGGCTTTTGCAGTCTATAGGTTTTGATATGTTGTGTTTTTATGCCTGGTTACTGACAGCCTCCTTTTTGTTTTCCCAAGGTTGGTGCTAAAGCTTAAATAATAGTTCTCCCTGGCCCACAGATTCCAGCCAGCTCTCTGTATATGCTCACTGGCTTTCTGCCAAAGCTCACTCTTGCTGCAATCAAGAGCATGCACAGGGAGCCAGCCATGGGGTGGAAGGGTGTGCAGGTGAGGCATCTAGAGCCCTGGAAGTACCCAGGGGCTGGGGGAGAGGGGAATCAGCCAGTGAGGCACCGCAGTGGCTTTGTATGGGTCTTCTATGGAGTCGATGATGTAGTTAGTAGGATCGATATCCCATTCATACATTCCTGGTCCCTAGCTGCTATCTCCCTGCCACTTATACCCTCCAACCCTCAATCCCCACCACCTTCATGCAGCTCTCACAACCCAGTACTCTGGTTTGGTTGAGAGTGAAACGGTCCTCTTTGGTAGCATCCCATATAGCTGGAGAAGCCCAAGCTCCCATGCATTCACTCTTAACTGATTTGGTCCCTATGCTGCATTGGGGAGGGGGTGATGCATTTGAAGTTAAGCTGTTCCTCTTATCTTCTCAAAAGAGTCTGATCTCAGATATTTTTGCCCCAACGATGTGCTGAAACTTCACTGGATGCTGGACTTCCACAAAGTCTCTCTTGCATGTGGGTAATTGTTGAAGTCAGTGTTCTTCACGGGCTCTAAGACTGCCCCCAAGAGGGGCTGGAGCTAGTTCACAGGCCAGTTCAGGGTCTGACCTTGGGGCCATCTGTCTGCCAATGACCCAATGCACCTATGAACAAGACTCCTCCTGAGTCTTTTGGCCTATGGTGTTGGATCCCACAGTTCCCACAAAGGCACTTTGGTTCACAGAGGATGCCAAACTTAATTATTGTTGAGGGGGATGTGGGGGCGATATGTTGAGGGACATTGTATTTGACTGTCTTGCTTGATATATTGCTTTTTTATTTTATCACTTACTCTTTTCATGAATTATAAAATTAAATAAATTTTCTTTAAGATACTTTTAGAAAAATCAAGGAACACTTTATTATCAAGAAAATATTTTATATATGCATACTTTATACACATAAGGTTCAACATCTCAAGTTCAGCATTGAGGGTACCTCATGCAAAGAACATTTTCTGTTTAATTCATAAAGTGTAAGTGCAGATGTGCTGAATTGCTTAAGGCAAGAAGCTAATGAAGCTCAAGCCACAGATTCAGTCTCTATGTAGGGATCCTCAAAAGGAGTGCCACCTCCTTTGAATGCTTCATGTATCCCTTTTCTTTTTCTCTTTATTTTATTCTTATTAATTTATATTTGTTTTTTTTCTCATTCTTTTCTTCACTCCTTTGTTTCTTCTCTTCCACCTGCATAGACTTCTTAGGTTTTCTCTAATGTATGACACATTTTCATATTTGCCAGAATATTCAAGTATTTGTAACAGAAATAATGCAAATTGAGATACTTTTTTCCCCTTCATTCTCACTTCTTTTGCCTTATTAAATCCCACCTTCTTCATTGTGGATTATGTGTATAACATGCACATATATACTCTTGAATATACATTATATATAGGCATGTATTTTATAGTTAAATAAGATTAAGGATAAATTATAAGAAACATACAAATATGGACAATTGTGTTAAAAGCATTTGGAGTAGATTGACTACTAAGGAGAAACATGAATAATTTTCCAGATCTGTTTTATTGAGTCCTAAATCAGGAAAACATTACATTTTTTTTCTATTCTATGATTCTTTATAAAAAAAGCATTGCTAAATTATATACATTAAAGACTTGATATCCAATAGCAAATTATCTTTATTGACAAGAGTACAATGAGAGCAAAGGGAAGGCCTTGAAATTTTTGAATATGTCACTGTTATTTTAGGGAAAGATTTGAGATTTTGTTTGAACTATAAAGTCATGGCCTATATAAGTAGTCATTCAGTATGACTGCTCAGTGAAGAACAGCTTTCTTCTTGAATTCATTTTTAAGTTTCTTATCATGTACGCTATAAAAAGAGTCTCAAGATACGTTTCTTGGGCTGTATTTTTTATTGGACAATTCAGCATGTTTCAAAAGATGTGCACATTTGGCATACACCACACTGTGAGCTTACTGGAGGATTGTGAAATAGATAAGTTTCATGGACTGTTTTATTTCTAGTCTTAGTGAAATGGAGACAATCTTTATATAGGCGAATAATATGCACTTCTCTTGTTTTTTATCCTTCTGAGTACATGACCTTTGTTTATTTTATCTAAAATATCTGTCCCTGGAGTATGGCTTACAATTTGTTATTGAAGTAATGAAAAGAGAAATAAATTGTACTTAGCTGTGAGATGTGAAAAATAGAATATGGAATAAGATAATAGCCAAGTATTGATTTGAAAAGTACATTTCAGTGAGTCTGGAGTCTTCAAATTATAGTCTTTTAATATCTATTTAAAGATACCTATTTTTCCATTAAGGCTTAGCCAGAAAGTTTAGAGTCAGGAGAAAGAAAATCTGAGTTAGGGAAAGAGAGAATTTGAAGCAAAATAAGCCCTTCCTTCTGACTCTGGAGAATTGTGAAAGGGAGAGAAGGTTATCATTATTGATCCTAATGCCATTGGGGACAATATTATCTGGTGCTAACCAAGAATTCACTCACATAAACTAACCTTTTGTATATATCTTTCCTTTATTCCCAAAATAAATGTGGTGGCAGGGAGACGGAGTATAAGTAATTCAGGGAAAATCATGAAAATTCCTTTCTCAATTTATTATGCCCATAGGAATTGTGATATATCCTTGCAGGACATTGTCACTTTGTGGTAGCAAATATCTCTTTCACAGTTTCCTAAAGGAAATAATCAGTATAGTCAGTATTTTCCCCCAAATTACTCCATAATGAGCTCACTGAGTGGCTCTCTAAAATGATGCTTGAGAAGCTCTGTGATGGACTGCAAATGGAGGTTTGGAGTCAATTCAAATATGTCAAAGAAATTACATCTTATATGGAACCCAAAGTCAAGGCAAAAAATTACAATAATTTGATATTGGAAGTGAAGAAAAATGTGAAGGCAAAGGCCTGGGAGATAAGAATACTACAAATACACATAGATAGTCAACATCACTATTTAGCATCTAGCTTATAAAAGCAGAACTCATAAAATAATCAATATCCCAAAGCCACCAGAATTGAATTATGCCGTAATCAACAACTCTTCCTTCTCTCGTCCAATTTGATTAAAGTTCTATGACTATATTGACTGTTTTAAAATTAGATATCATATGCTTCTTACTTAAAATGCATTGATTTCAAGAAAGCCCACCTACATAGTTTAACTGCTTAGACCTACAGCAGTCTCCAGATCTCAACTGCCTTGAGTAGTTGTAGAATTAGTGACAAATTATTATAAAACCTCCCTTTCAAAAACATTATCCAAACACAACATAGTTCTACAAAATTAATACAACAAAAACATGTAAACATGGTCAATGCCTTTATGGCAGTCTGAGTTAGAATTCTGACAGGATTCCCAGGACCCAATAGTAAAGATTATTACAAGACTCCCATGGCTGAAAAATACCATACATAGTTTCTGGAAATACAATTTCAGAACTAAGCATTGCCTATTCTGAATTGAAAATATATAAAAATAAGTGTAACATACCATAAAACATTGAACTTCACGCACATTTTTTAGTCATGGAAACATGTTTCAATTAAAGTTTTTTATTTTCTATGGGCTCATCCAAATTCAATCAATGCAGAAATAGAATGTTTGTATTATAATAACACATCACTAAGGATAGAAGTATGCAAAGGCAACCAACACATTCCATGCTCAGGTGGAACTAGCCTAATGAGATTTAATTCATATTGGATTAAAAAGAGATAATGACAAAACTGGCCCTTTAATTTATTTTCCCATCTATAGGGACTCACCTCTTTTTCAAATGTGCTATTTACAGGATACTAGCATTTAACACTATGAAACTGAAAGAAAGAATACCTATCAATACAGTGTGGACTAGTTGTTCTTAGTACTTGTAGAGCTTAAGAAGATGAACCCTTACCCCACCACACACACACACACACACACACACACACACACACACACACACAGCTATAGCTCACAGAAGAGACTTTACAAGTTCCCTGAAAATTTCTGAGGACTTACACTTTTATGAAGTCTTTAGCATCTTGGGCTTTAGCAGTTGTGGGTATTTATGCTAGATATGAAATTTATCTATTCAAATATTTCATGTATACATATACACTAGAGTCCCAGTGCATGAAATTCGTGCATGGGGGAGGGGGTCCTCTCAGCCCAACCTGCACCCTCTCCAATCTGGGATCCCTGGGGGGATGTCCAACTGCTGTCAGACATCTGTCTCACTATCCTGGACCGCTGGCTCCTAATCACGCACCTGCCTGCCTGCCAGGTTGCCCCCAACTGCCCCCTCCCTGCTGGCCTGGTTGCTCCTAACTGCCCTCCCCTCACCCCTGCCGGCCTGGTAGAGTAATGAGAGTTTCAAGAGGCCACTCACAGTATAAAGAGGCCTATGAAATTGCCTATGAAAACAAAAATTACTATTTAATCTTATGGGGAAAAATACAGTCTAAGCATTTAACAGACTTGGGCTCAACATATCTAATAAAGAGGGAATATGCTAATGGACCCTCACGCCATCACAAAAATGGTGGTGCCCACAGCCAATAAGGAGGAAATATGCTAATTGACTGACCTGCCCTCAAAGTCACCTCTAACTGCCCCCACTGGCCTGGTCACCCCCAACTACTCCCCTCTGCTGGCCTGGTCACCCCTAACTGTCCCCACCTGCTGGCCTGGTTGCCCCCAACCGCCCTCCCCCCCACCGGCCTAGTCACCCCTCACTGCTCCCCCTGCCAGCCTAATTGCACCCAACTTCCCCACCTGCCAGCCTGGTTGCCTCTTACTGCCCCCCCCCACCAGCCTGGTGTCCCTCAACAGCCCCCCCTGCTGGCCTGGTCACCCCCAACTGCCCCTTCCTGCCAGCCTGGTCAACCCTCATGGCCCCCCTGCTGGCCTGGTCACACCACGCAGCCTGCTTGTTCAGTCGTTTGGCCATCCCTGGGGCTGGCCCTGGGCAGCTGGGGAGCTGAGGGGACTGAGGGACTTCTGAGGCAGGCACATGGAGTGGGCCCAACTGTGCTGCACGCCTGCTGCCTTGGCGGGCTGAGAGGACTGGGTACTGCCATCTTGTGGCTGTGGGCACCGCCATCTTTGAGGGCTGGGCAGTCAATTAGCATATTCCCTCCTTATTGGCTGTGGGTGCAGCCATATTTGCAAAGGCATGAGGCTCAATTAGCATATTCCCTCTTTATTAGATAGGATATTTATAATTTATGAAACGTTTCATATATTAGTATATATTACTAAATATTTTAGAGAAAAGTATATAACATTAATGGGGCAAATTCTTATAATACCACCTGACCATTCAATGCCAGTTATTTCTAATAGTCTTCACTTTATATTTCAACCTGTCTCAATTTTGCTGTATCCTCCCCTTATTTTTTTTCAACATTTTAGTTCTTAACCAGTTATCTTACTGAAGGTACTACATTTGAACTTACCAGTACCATTTGAGTCTGTAGGTTTTGTGCAGGGGTGGATTGTTTGTGTCAGGGGGAAGAGGTATATTTGAGATTTATTCCGGTAATTTAGTGGTTAAAAATATAATCCAGGTTCTTAATTTCTCCTGGAATCAGTGTTGGTAAGTTATAGTTTGCTAGGAAATTGTATACTTTATGCCAATAAATTTATTGTTCAAATTTATTGGCATAAATCAGGTCATATTTATTTTTTTTAAATGTATTTTTATTGATTTCAGAGAGGAAGGGAGAGGGAGAGAGAGATAGAAACATTAATGATGAGAGAGAATCATTGATTGGCTGCTTCCTGCACACCCCCTACTGGGGAACAAGCTCACAATTGAGGCATGTGCCCTTGACCAGTATCAAACCCGGGACCCTCCAATCTGCAGGCCGATGCTCTATCCATGGAGCCAAACTGGCTAGGGCCAGTTCATATTTCTTATATTTGTTATATGCTTTATGTAAAGTGCACAAATATTAAGTGTACAAAATGATGGATTTTTTATTTATCTAATAAAAGATTAATATGCAAATTGTCCATACCTCTGCTACACCCACAAGCCATGCCCACCAGCCAATCAGGAGTGAGTATGCAAATATACCCAGCCAAAATGGCTGTGGCTGGGGAGAGATTAGGCAGCTTGGGTTTCCCCCGCAATGGAGGAAGCCAAGTTTTCTGCCTGCCCTGGCCTGCCTTGGCCTCCGCTTAAGGCTACAAAGTTTCAATTATAGAAGATAAATAAATCCCAACAAAAATGGCTGCACCCACAGAGTGAGCAGGAGGCTTGGCTCTGCCCAAGGCTATAAAGTTTCAATTATAGAAGATAAATAAATCCCAGATACCAGGGCCTCCACTTGGGTCATCAGGGGGCATGGCCAGCCTGCAAACCACCACAGGCCCCTCACCCAGGCCACCCCATACCCCAAGTGAACCCCCACCCTGATCTGGAACACCCTTCAGGGAAAACCAGCTGGCCCCCACCCATGCACCAGGCCTCTATCCTATCTAATTCTATCTAATAAAAGAGTAATTTGCAAGTTGACCATCACTCCAACACACAAGATGGCTGCCTCCATGTGGTCAAAGATGACTACCCCCATGTGGACACAAGATGGCCGCCACAAGATGGCCAGCAGGGGAGGGCAGTTGTGAGGGACCAGGCCTGCAAGGGAGGACAGTTGGGGGCAATCAAGCCTACAGGGGAGGGCAGTTAGGGGTTACCAGGCCTGCAGGGGAGGGTAGTTAGGGGCAAACAGGCTGGCATGGGAGCAGTTAGGCATTGATCAGGCTGGCAGGGTGGTTGTTAGGAGGTGATCAGGCAGGCAGGCAGATGCGGTTAGGGGCAATCAGGAAGGCAGGCAGGTGAGCAGTTGGGAGCCAGCAGTCCTGCATTGGAAAGGGTACAGGCTGGGCTGAGGGACACATCGCCACCATGCATGAATTTCATGCACCGGGCCTCTAGTTTCCATATAATTACCATTCAGATCAAGATAAAAAGATCAAGTGCAGTGCTCCAGTGAGTTTCCTCATGCCTCTTCTGAATTGATACCCTCAAAGGCAATCACAGTTCTGATTTCTTATCTTCATAGATCAATTTTGACTAATTTTGAACTTTATTTAAATCAAATAGTATGATACACATTTTTTAACCTGGCTTATTTTACTCAATATTGCATTTGGGAGAATAACCCATGATGTGTAGTTACAATTTGTATTTTTTTAATTGTATATAATTATATTGTGTGGAATACCATGAGTCATCCATTTTATTTTAGATAGACAACTACTTTATCTTCAGTGTTTATATTTTTAATAATAAAACTTCTTTGAAAATATTTTTATATCTATTTTACTGGACATATAAATTTATATTGTGGGCTTTTAGTTTACTTTAATTCCTGTGATGTCATAGCAATATCTCTTTTTTAATCCTATATTGGTTATAATTAATTATTTTTGCATTTCCATATTTCTAATTAATCTCATCAAAACTTTGGGAAACATTGTTATTTACAAAGAGAACCATTTTTAGGTATCTTGAGCTATATTGTATGTACATTTCATTTCATTGATTTTTACTCTTATTTTTACTGTGTCATTCTTACTAAGATGGGAATGTTGGGTTTATTTTACTGTTGACTATATAATAACTTCATGATAGATCATTAGTGATTATCAGTCTATCTTATCTTCTAATTTAGCCTTTTCAAACTATACATTTCTCTCTAAATATTGCTTTAGCTGCATTTCAGTGTTTAAAAAAAAATACTAAAGTTCTTGTTTTAATTCTGTTCAAATGATTTTATAATTTCCATTTTGGTTGTACATTTGTGCCTTGAATTATTTAGAATTTTTTCTAAATTCTAAAAATATCAGGTATTTCTAGTTATATTTTTGCTTAGATTTCTAGCTTACAATATTGTGATCAGAGAATATTATATCAATCATTTCAAACTTATTGAAATCTGCATTATAACCTAGGATACTGTTAGTTTTTAAAATGTTCTATGCATACTTTAAGATACTGTAGAGTTAGATAATCTGCAACTGTCCATCAATTGATGATTGGTAAATATGCTGATTGAATTTTGTGTGCTTTTTATTTTACATATAATTAATATACATACATCATTGCATAAGTTAAGCTGTGCAATGAATTGATAGTATCCATCTATATATTGCAATATGATCATCACCATAGAACTAGCTAGCACATCTCTATCATATCTCATAATTATTACTTCTTAATCTGTGGTAAGAACAATTAAAATCTAGTCTCTCAGCAACTTGAAAGTTTACAATAGTGCAATATTGTTGACTATAATCTCTAGGCTCCTATTAGAACTCCAGGACTAGTTGCAGATTTATACTCTTAAATAGCATTGCCCCAATTTCCCAACCCCCAAGTTCCTGGTAATGAGGGAGGTGTTTTAAAATCTCCACAAAGAGGGATTTGTCTATATATCCAAATGGTTCCCTAGTTTTTGCTTCAGATGCTTATATGCTATGACACTTGATAAACATTTTAATTGTCATACCCATTGAATTTCAGTTTTTAAAATTATCAAATGACTTTTCTATTCCTAACAATAAATTTGTCTATAAATTAATTTGATGATATAACCATATGTGTTCCTTTTCATTTTTTTTGCATTTTTTTCCCTTCTTACTGTATTTTCTATAACATAGAACAAAATATATTTATTTTTAAATCTAATTTAAAATGATGGTGTGCTGCTTTTATTATTATATTTGAAATGTTCACTATATTATCTGAACCCAAGAAACATGTTTCCATAAAGTAATAAAGTGCAAATATGAGTGATATTATGTTAAGCAGAGTGCATTTAGCATTTAGATTTAGGCAGGGATTAATATAAAAGTAAATACTCCACTGAGACTTCTGTTTAAATAACATGACACTAATTTTGTACTATTAATACGTATGTTGCTAAGAAATAGAGTTAAGGGCCGATGATGAATTGCACCTACACTTAAGAAAAATAATTCTAATATTTTCATAGTTATATATAACTATAAACACAAATTATATTTTAAAAAATAATACAGCCACATTTCATCATTTAAAGGTGTCTTTTAGCTTTTGAAATATGAACTGTGGTATTATTGAAAACACTGTAATTCCTAATTCTATGTTCTCTTAAAATGAAAGAATCAACAGTAACCCAGGAACTCTGGGAAACTATAAATTCTTAATGTCAAAAAAGCAGTCCAAGTGGTATGATACCTAAAGTAGCTGAGAAAGAGAGAATACCAAGATTTTAAAAGGCATTGCTTGCAATTATGACCATCAGTAACATCTATGACCACTGGCATTAGCAGAGACCCACCAAATTTGAATGTGAATTAATTATTCACAGACCATAAGGAGCTACTCTGCCCATGAAAAATACTGTGCAGTTTTGATAATTTGACACATTTTTTTCTCCCAGCAATGCCAGTTCTCTTCAGTTGTTGACAGAAGCATGGGCCCAAGCTGGCTACTAACAACATAATTCAGTATGGCAACCACTTGGCATGGGATTGGACTAGTGAGTACATGTAATTCATCCAATGACTTCCCCCATACTTTTGATCAGCCTTCCTACAACTTAGATTGTGTAGAAGCAGGCTGCCTTCTCAAAATCAGACCTGTAATGTTTCCTTTAGCAAAGAAATCATAATTGTTCTTTGCATGAGAGTTTTGTTAATGTAGAACTATGGTTCTGTCTGTATTTTTTACATAAACCTAACAATATAGCAAATAAAACTATTCAAGCACATTTCAGTTTCTGGACCACAAGAGATGGGCTCTAAAATCTGAGCTGGTTCATAATGACTTACAGAAGTTATAAAAGTCTACAACTGAAAGCTTTGCATTTCCAGTTTTCATTTCTTAGTAAATGCAGAATGCAGACCATGAGGGATGAGAGCTGTTGCATTGGTAATGCTCAGAAATTGCATTTGTCTTAATGTGTTTTCCATCCATGTGGCACACCTTGTGCTGCTCTCTGCGTTTCTGAATTTTATTATTTCATTGAGCCACATTAGTGATACCGTATAAGACACCTAAAGGTCCAGTGATTTAACCCAGACATGAGGGTTCAGCCACCTAATTTCCTATTCATATATTATGCTTGAAAATTAAATATAATTTGATTTAGTTTATAAATACTCTGTTTTTCTATTTTGCTGTCACCATAAACTTCAGTTATAGAAACACATTAAATGTTATTAACTATTTCTTTGTATTCATTATTTTTCTTTATCCTGATATAAGTAAAATTATCTGACTTCTTTAAAACTTGGTGTAAAAATTGATCTTTATTTTATAATATTACACATGATGATTTTTACACATAATTCCATGACATACATTCATTACTATGAATTGTTATTCTTTTGTACATAATTTGCATATAAGGCAATGTGAGTTGCTGGTAGAAGCAGTCCTGAAAATGGTCAAAAGGAATATAGAAGAAAGGTAAATTATTTAAAGACATGAATTTAGAAACATTGATTTGTGAAAAATATTTCATTATAGTTTGAGTTTATAAAGACACTAGCAAGCAAATGATGCAGACAAAACCAGCTGCCGCCATCTTCAATCCATATGACTTGTGAATTGAGGTGTCTGGATTACCTGCTCACAGAACTTACTTGTGCCCACTGGTCCTGCTTGAAATCTATCATGTGTCAGGACAGCTTAGGTCCACTGAGTATTCGCTATGATTTTGCAGGTGTCAAAGAGCTACCAAGCAGTGAATTTACCCTATCACCTTAAGTCATTGACAGTGTGTTAAATCTCATGTCTTAAGCAAGTATCCCCTACATAATAAATTCTTTATTATCTAGTCTTGCACTCTGGCCCCATTGATCAAGCACCCTGAAAATCCAATCCTAGAAGTATTCCAACTAGTGCTTGAAATTATTTACATATATAGCCCTTTTCCTCAATTATCAGAACCAACACATTCACACCTGAGTTATATTAATATGGAACCAAAATTTCTGGCCTGGCAACTAGGAAGTGTGATGGGGGATGGCTCTGTGTGAAGCACATATTGCCTTATGAGAGAGAAGTTTCTGCAAAATATTTCAGTTTTAAGAAGCTTCCTGACCCGTCCAGTGGAAGTGCTGGCCACCAGCACAAGCAGAGTGTCTAGGTAAGGATGGGTGATTGGAAGGCCAACATCCTCAGGAGCTTTCATTCATATGTCATTTTCTGAGTGTTCAGGGTCATAGATTTTCCTCACCAGGGCCCTCATTTTTACAGAACAGATTTGTTGTGACTAATGTCTTTGCCGCTCTGTTAACTCTTAAGGCATTAGGTCTTTAGTCTGCTACTAAACTGCATTTAACCGTCCACTATAGGAGGCGAGGACTTCTTTTCAAGCTACCACAGAAGCTCTTACTTAGCCATTATCGTCTTTGGTTTATCATTTTCCTTCTTCAGGGCATCAGTATGATTTAGCAGTAGTTGTCTAATTCCCCCCCCCCCCTTTTTTTTCATAGGCATCATTTTCTCCATATTATTAAAATAGCTGTATCATCACACCTGTCACAGCATTACTCACTTCCTAGCAGAAGGCAGGCATTTTGTACCTACCCAACTGCCATTTGTTGAAGGTTTTCTTAGCGCCCCCCACCCCCGCCCCTAATTTAGACACTAAGATTCTATCCAAATGTTTAAATCAGAATAGAAAGTGTTAGTCCAGGATGGGTTTTCTCTGAAACAAGAGCTTCTAAGTCCTTTCAGAATTGACTTGTGGGTTATACTAGATTCTTCAAAACATATTGTTATCCAACCAGAATATGGTAATTGAGGTGAAAGGATAGAGACTGCTGCTGGCATCTCAGACAGTCTCTCTTGTTGAAGATTATTACAAGTTATATCTGAATGTCTCAAATAAATCAGAGTTTGTGGTGTTACTCTAGAATAGCTTGTTGTGGATATAGGTGGATCTAAGTCTGTATAGATTTCCTAGGTGATCAAATCTTTTCAATCCATATTTAGAATTCAGTCAGAAATACATGCAAAAGGTGAGGGTCCAGCAGCCTTCACTGGGTTTAACTAATAACATGTTGCATGTATTGAGGAAGCTGCTCAGCAGTGACCTCCCTAAAAGAAGAAGAAGGGAAGTCATAGCTGGGAGCTTTCTCTGGTATAGCAAGAGATTTCTTAGATACCATGCTGTGATTAGGATCCAGGTGTGTATAGTCCAAAATTGATGTCCTTAATCAGAAATATGCTATAGGGACTCTCACTGTAGTGAGGGTAATAAGATTTTCTACTTTGAAAGTGACCACAGATATAAACCCCAAAACAATTGAAGAAATACTAGAAATCGCAATTGCAAATATGGACATTTATGAGATGTAAGAATGTCCACAGTCATAGAGATAACTCGAATCCTGAGAACTTGAGGTTGTTGTTGTTTTTAAGTACAGAGCTATGAACTGAAAGAGCTTTATGACCAGTAGAGTCCAGCTGCCCTCCTCTGGGTATTAATGACTTTAATTTCTGTAAGCACCCACAGTGGTGATTCTCACCATTTGATAACATTCAGGGACAGTCACAGTAAATCTGGGAGTGGGAAAGAAGAGTGAACATGTATTAAACTGAGCATCAAAATTGAATCATACAAAGATTTAGCTTTATAGACAGCCAGAATAATTAAAAAGGTCAAGATTTCATTTAAAAATTCAGTGAGATCAAATGGGAGTGTTAGAGAAAGAAGAGAAAACTTGATTACTCTGCCAATGATAGAACTCAAGACACAATGTCAAAATCCCCAAAGGAAGAGGAAATTAGAAGGCACAAAATAGATTCCTGTGTGTGAAGAAGATAGTTAATATTAGCAGTTGTAGAAAGCAACCCTAAATTCTTAAAGGTTTAACACAGTAGAGGTTAATTTCTCTCCCATATCACTAGTTGGTATATAGGTGGCCTTCCAAATGGTGATTGAGGAGTTCGGGATGCTTCTCTCAAGTTGTTTTGGCATGATTCAGAGTTTTCGGTCTCAACTGTCCAATGAATAAGCAAGGAGGAAAAGTGTTCAGAGAATGCTACACAGTCTAGGCTTGGAAGTAGCATCTATCATTCCCATTCATATCCTATTGGGTGAACTAATGACATGGCCTGGGTAGAATTTTTCTTTACCACATCCATCATCTAAAACTGACTTTTGATTATGAGAAAGTTGAAATAAAATACAAAAAGATGATGAAGAGCAGAATGAATCATTTGTGGTGGTAAAATTAGAACAGGATACGTTTAAATGGCATGATTATGAAACTTCAAAGCAGACATAAGGCTAGTAAGGGAGAAGAAGGCAGAGAATGGAAGAATGAAAAGTAACACCGATATCAAACAGATAAGCTGAATGTATGGTGTGGTGTCAGCTTTAAGCAAATTCTGAAATTGACTATAATAACTGAGTTCTGAGTGATCTAAAGCTAAAACTAAAAGCTAATTATTGTGGCTAGAAGTTTATTTTGCATTACAATTGTGATAATTAAGTTTATATTTAAAATCCAGTCCACCTTAAGCATTTCTGAATCACAAACTCCACTGAAAAACTAATGAAAACTGAGGACCTTCTACTTAAAAAAAAACACCGAAAATACACAGATTCACAAAATCTCCACTCAATTTCTGTGGATCCTCAAGTATTTTAAATTCCCAGGTTAAGAATTTCTGTTTTGGCATATAGAAACAAAATAAAACAATGTAAAAACTTTACTTGAGACACGTGATTGTGTCAGGTTGAAAGCACTAGACTTTGTAAATAACAGTACTGGGAGAATCTGAACTTGCATCAAAGTAATTTTCAGCCAGGATTTGGAAAATAGCTCCCAGGACAAAGCTATCATATTTTCAGAGAGTCTGATATAATTGAGATTGAGGAAGTGCTTAGTCTTTTTCTCAAATGAGTATTAATCCCTCTATTGATTAAAGATAGTAAGAAGATATATAATAAGTTTTACCAAGTCCTCTCCCTAAAAATATATGGAGCTTCCCAAATAAGCGTATGAAAAGATGTCCCATATATCATCAAGGAAATTCAGATTAAAACAACAATGGGATACTCTTACACACTTATGAGAATGACAGAAATCCAGAACACTGGTATCACCAAATGCACCCAGTATGCAGAGCAACTCTCATATATTGGAAGATAGTCTGGTAGTTTCTTTCAAAACCAAACATACTCTTACCATATGATTCAGCAGCTCTGCTCCTTGGAGTTTACCCAAAAGAGTAAGCTTACATCTATACAAGACTTATGTCCACACAAATATTTGTACATGATATTTATGGAAGTTTTTTTCATAATTGCCAGATGTTGGAAGCCAAGATGTTCTTCAGTCAATGAATGGTAACAAAGCTGTGGTACGTGCAGGAAAAGGGAATGTTTTTCAGTGATCAAAATAAATGAGCTATCAAGATTGGCTTAAGTGAGCTATTAAGCCATGAAATGACATAGAGGAAACATAAATTCATATTACTAAGTAAAAGAAAGCAATCTGTAAAAGATACATTCTGTATGATTCCAACTAGGGGACCTTCGGGGACAGGCAAAACGGGGAGATGGTATAAAAAGATCAGCGTTTGCCAGGGCTTGGTGGTGGGGAGAGGGATGAATAAGTGGAGTAGAGAGGCTTTTTAGGGCAGTTGAAATGTGCTATAAGATATCATAATGGTGGACCTATGTTATTAGATAATTATCTAAACCTATAGAATATACAATACCAATGTGAATCTTAATGTAAAGTCTAAACTTTGGGTGCTTATGATGTGTCACTTGTAACAGATGGATCACTTTGCTGGAAGATATTGATAATTGGGAGGCTGTGCATGTGTGAGGGCAAAGGGCATATATAAAATCTCTGTACCTTCCTCTTAGTTCTTCTGTGAATTTAAACTTCTTTTAAAAAGAGCCTTTAAAAAACGTTTTTAAAAAACAGAAGCCTCAAAAAATTCTAGCCAGAATAAAATAAATGTAGTATATTTGTAAATCCACCACTTCTTCCAAAATTTTCTTATAACTTTTTTGTTTTTCTCCTCAAATATCTATTTTATTGATCTTGATAATAGGAATATATGATTGCAGGTGATTTTGGAGCAGCATAAAAATAAGGAATTAATTCTTATGTACTGGAGCTAAAGGGTACCTGGTAATTTATGTCTT
The DNA here is from genome assembly GCA_026230045.1 of Corynorhinus townsendii. NCBI lineage: Eukaryota > Metazoa > Chordata > Mammalia > Chiroptera > Vespertilionidae > Corynorhinus > Corynorhinus townsendii. The sequence goes on along the minus strand of JAPDVU010000008.1, from coordinate 59,374,622 downwards.
CAAAAAGTACTCTATTTCTACAGCAGGTGCAGTAATATCAGCTGAGAAGAAGAAAAAAACAACAAAAAGAAACTTCAGTTCTCTGTATTCTAAGATCTCATTGCAAAGAGAAAGGCCCCTTGCGGTTATTGGCAAATGAAATGATGTATCAAAAACATTTAGCTCTATGGCTAGCTTGCACTCTGTGTTCAAAAAAGATAAGCTACTCTTCAAATATTATTAGTTATCAGCATTCTACATAAGAAAAATATATAAGAGGTATTGCTATTTTTTCTAATGAGTATACAGAGTTATATATTCGTTTTCTATTTTTATTTTCTGTTGGCTGTCAGCTTTCTTTGGCTTGTGGTTGCATTACTCTAATCTTTGTCTCCATCTTCACATTACCTTTACTCTTTGTGTATATAAAATATCCCTTTTCCTACCCCTTATAACAGTGGTTCTCAACCTTTCTAATGCCGCAACCCTTTAATATAGTTCCTCATGTTGTGGTGACCCCCAACCGTAAAACTACTTTCGTTGCTACTTCATAACTGTAATTTTGCTACTGTTAATGAATCGTGATGTAAATATCCGTGTTTTCCGATGGTCTTAGATGACCCTGGTAGGAACCTGTGGGTCATCTAAGACCATCGGAAAACAGGAACCTGTGGGTCATCTAAGACCATCGGAAAACACAGATATTTACATCACGATTCATTAACAGTAGCAAAATTACAGTTATGAAGTAGCAACGAAAGTAGTTTTACGGTTGGAGGTCATCACAACATGAGGAACTGTATTAAAGGGTTGCGGCATTAGAAAGGTTGAGAACCACTGCCTTATAAGAAACACTTGTGATGGCATTGACAGACCATCCAGATAATCTAAGATGATCTTCCCATCACAAGATCCTTAACTTAATCACACATATAATGACTCTTTTCCAAATAAGGTAATAGTTAACAGGTTCCAGTGGTTTGGACCTGATATCTTTGGGGGATGTTTTTCAGCCTACCAACCACAATCATATAATGCAAAATTAAAATACTGGATATGATGCCAGAGACCAGAATCTTGGCTATAGTTCTGGTTGTGCCATTTACTTTCAAGGTAAACTTGATAATAAAACTGTCTGTAATTGCTGAATGATTACTTTGTACTATGTTCCAGGCAGGAAGAAGTTTTATGCAGATTCTCATTTATACTCAGAATAGTCATGTGAAATAGATATGATGAATCTCATGGTACTGATGAAGATACTGAATTTTAATCAACTTTAACAGTTAGTCAATAATCACAGATTCAGTGATATTGTCAGAATTCAAACCTTTTGTACTCTAGAGTCCACAGATGCTATCCCTGCACATAGCTACATTCCTCTCCAGCACCAAATTGTATTAATTATTGGTTTTCACTCAGTCATTTATAAGACAGTGTTAATATTTACCAACATACTCCATAAGATTAGATTAAATGAGCAAATATGTGTAAATTTTATAAATGTGGCATTCTACAATAAATATAATGTATTATTTACATATTTTAAAAGGGTAGATTTGTCTTTTGTCATTACAATGATTACAGCATAAGTGTTTGAAATGGGCTATTTCTTTGTTCTATAAATCAAAGTAATCAAAGTTCTATCTCTGTTATTGACTTACTAGAGGCCCAGTGCATGAAATTCATGCACTTTGTGGGGGATGTCTGACTGCCAGTTTAGCTAAACCAGCAATCGGACATTCCTCTCACAACCTGGAACTGCTGGCTCCCAACCCCTTGCCTGCCTGATCACCCCCTAACCACTCCCCTGCCAGCCTGATCGACACCTAACTGCTGCCCTGCTGGCCTGATTGCCCCCAACTGCTCTCCCCAGCCAGCCCAATTGTCCCCAACTGTCCTTCCCTGCTGGCCTGGTTGCCCCCAACTGCCCTCTCCTGCCAACCCAGTCACCCCCAACTGCACTCCTCTGGAGGACTGGTTGCCCCCAACTGACCTCCCCTGCAAACCTGGTCCCCCACAACTGCCCTCCCTCCTCTGTAGGCCTGGTCACCCCCAAGTGCCCACCCCTGCTGGCCATCTTTGACCACATGGGGGTGGCCATCATGTGCGAGGGTGTGAGGGTCAATTTGCATATTACTGCTTTATTGTATAGGATGCACAGGGGAGTTTTGGTTTCAGAGACTGCCATTCAAGTCTGATACTAGTCACCAAATCTTACCCATTTCAGTGTAGTGTCAGGTTTTAAAGAACAACAAGAAAACTTGCTTGTTCATAAAGAATCCCTTCATTGACAAGGCCCATACTTATTTTAGGAGGTCAAATCAATAAAACATAATGGATTCTCTCAAAAGACTAAGTAAAGGAATGAAAGAATGCATGCAGAAAATGGGAATAGCTTATTTTTGATTGGAGATGAAGTTTCATCTGGGTGCCTTTGATATTGCATTACGTGATAGAAAGATCATTGATTAATATGAAAAGTATATTCAAGCAATGAGACTTTGAGAAGGAATAAAGGCAACCACTTGAGCTCCAGTATCCACCAATAGAGGAAAGAGTTTCTCCTCTGTACTGTTCATATCATCAGGCCTGACTTCCAATCAAGACCTGCTAATAATACTTAAGAAAGAAAACTGCAGGAATAACATTTGGGCCCAACACTTATAAACTGTGCAAAATTTTTAATTATTATAGATCTAATTTTGTGTTAGCCACTCAATTATGGGGTTGCTTGCATATTTTATCATATTCTATGTGAACAAATCTCTTAGGACAGTATTATGGACCTAAATATATATTTGTATCCAATGAGAAAAGGAACCATCTCTTTAAGAAGTATCCTACTTTTTAAAAAGTTTCCTTGCTTAATTAACTATCATTTAGAATTATTGGTGCCTATCCTGGTGATCATCTTCTTCCCTAACCAAGTTAGAGTGCCATTCTTGTGATTCAAACTGGGCCCCCATGCTTTTTGTCTAGCATTCCATTTTTTACCCTAGGTTATCATTGTTCTTATTAGTGAGGGAAGGTTGAATGTATTCAATCTGTGCAAATACAGTGCCCATCACCATGTCTGGCCCTTAGAAGGTTCTCAGTAAGAGACCTTGTTTTGTAACATCTTTGCCTAAAACTCTCCAATAACACGCATGATCTCCAGGATAAAGCTTCAACTCCTTTAATTGATATGATCCCCAGGATAAAGCTTCAGCTCCTTTAATTGATATAAAAGGCTTGCACTATCTATTTTAAATGTTCCACTGTACCTGATCTCTTGTCACTTCTTTCTTAATTCTAACAACATAAAACGTGTCCTTGTTTTTTTGGTTTTTTTTTACAAATTTACATGCAAATCTACACTGTTTCGGGATTTAAGCGTCAAATAACGGGCTGAAGTAGTGAAAGCAAACAACCTAAACTTAGTCCTTGGTATTTGTATGCAATCATGTGCCACATAATGGCTTTTCAGTCAATGATGGAACATGTACATGGAGGTGGTCTCATAAGATCTTAATGAAGCTGAAAAATTCCTATTGCCCTTAAAACCATGGTTACATCGTAATGCAATGAGTTTCTGTTTTATGGTAGTCACAGTGTATTAATAGTAAATACTATTGGCTAGAAATATTGAGGCACTCACTTGGGCCCAGGGGAGTTTCCCACAGACATCTCCCCTTTCTAAACCAGTGTTGAAACTGAACCAATTCTTATGATTCTTATGATAGCTGCAAGATCTGTCGGCAATAATCCTTAGAAAACTTTGAAGGGGGAAGCAAGCAAATACCATAAGAAAAAATAAGCAAGTTCAGGAATTACACAATCTATATAATGCATGGGGACAATGGAGGGATGAAGATAATGATCTTTAATAGAATTGTACTATTTGGATGTCATTATTCCCTTTATAGTTTTCTAAAATGTTATTGTCTCTTTATAATAAAAATGAGAACATTCATATCCCCTTTAGTTTTAAGTTAGCTAACAGAAATAGTTTTTTAAAAAATACTTTCTTTTAAAAAAGTATCCTTTAACCTTTCTTTGTACTTTGCCCCAACTCTCCTGTGACTCTTCCAGACAATTCAAGGGCACCTGAAACAGGAGTGGTTTCTAGAAAGTACAATGAGTTCAATTGAGCCTGGCACATTCGGTATATTTTTTTTCTTCTTTCTTAACACCTGGATGCCAATTTTATACACACTTCCCTGATGTGCCTCACATAATAGCTGGATAAGGGAAAGAAAAGTCCCTGCTGCCACCCCTCTGTGTGCTCTGACCATGTGCAGAGGCTCATGGTCCTCATAATTGAGAGGCAAGCTGGGCTGCCCCACAAGCAGGGGCCAAGTAGGTAGGGAGGTCTGAGGCAACACATAGTTTGGCTCCAAAAAGAAGGATAATGGTGCTTTAAGATTAGAGCTATTTGTGCAACACACAATAGATAATGAACTGATTATGGGGTGCCTCAGTTCACTATAATTGAACTAAGTGGGGTTTAGAGCCTACATAACTTCGATAGTTATACTTCCTTTCTTTATCTCATGAGCTCCCTCATCTTGGCTCCATAATGACACGCATCCCACTGTATTTATTTTCCAGGTTCTGGTTCTTTGCCAACTACCCCCTCACCCAGACTTGCCTCCAAAAGCACCTTGAGCACTTTTTTTTATGACGTATGTTTAGCTCCCTGAAACTAAAACACTCTGGTGGATAATATATCCTCAATAAATATGTATTAGTTAGAGTACTTTAAATGTGACTTATTGGAGTGATTTTGGATTTTATTGGGGTCATTAGGGGACTTGAACATAAATTAGGTTATAAACAGATGCATCTAATTGCAAATAATTACTATACCTTGAAGCTTGCTGCCCATAGAAATTAGACAGAGTAAAATTGTATATATTAAATTTTAGTAGAGATTTTTTACTCCAATTCCTTCAGGTTGCGAAAGCTCCTTTAAAATTACTTATTTTCTAATATCTTTGTTTAATATGTTAAAATACCTTCACAATGTTAGTCCCTATTTCCCATTATATAATAGCCAATTAGAGGAGGGAAAACTAAAGTACTGTTCAGGAGGGGAAAAGTACAACTCTAGTTTTCATAATTAGATTTTTCCTTCCTGCTAAGATTTACTAATTTTTCTATCAGCATATACTAATTGTTTTGTATTTTTCCTCTTTGATATACCTTTTTACTTTCTCAAACTGTATTCTGGGAAATACATAAACACACACACACACACACATATACACGGTATGGGTTTATAAAAGATACGTCAAATATTTTTGTCCACATATGTTTCCTTTGCCACATATGTTTGCCATACATACTTTTATTCAGATTTAAGATTTTCTCCTGGATATTTGTATCATAATTTTATAAATAAATAAATGCTCAGTAAGCAATGTAGGTTACTTTGTGTGTTTACCAGACCAAAGAAATACTATAACATAAAAGAACTTACTATAAGGAAAAGATTCTTAATGAAAATCCAGATAATATTTCTATACTTAACCTTCTAAACTCTGGAGTCCATTTAATGTTACAGATAAATTCAAAGTTACTTACAGATTTGCCAAATTCTATAGAATATTGTAATTTAATGAATGATTATGCTCTAAAGGAGGGTTGTTCTTAACCTGGGGTCAATGGATCCCTGGAAGTCTCTGCATAGGTTTCAATGTGTTTGGAAATTGTTGAAATTGTATCCGTATTTTGCATAAATTTATACACATAAATACACATCATTCTATCGAAATTGTCTCAATATTTTGCATAAATTTATACACATAAGTACAGACCACTTAAGGGGTCCATGTCACAGGCAAGGTTAAGAATTCTTTCACAGGTTCCTTGGTAAGACACCTAATTCCTAACTGTGTATTTCACATCAGAGGAAACTGAGGATTTGATATTAGCAATATTGCATATCCAACATCTGGCATTACACATGACAGGAAGTTGACTCCTGTTTTGCATCTAAATGCTTTTTATTAATTTTTAAACTCTGGACTAGGTTATTAAAAAACAAACAATTCATTCAATTCATTTGTTCATTAATTTAGTAAAGAGTTTTGAGTGTCTACTATGCATACATCTCTAAGTTAGACAAATCTACTGAATAAAACAGATATAGTCTGTGATCTCAGTTTATAATCATGTGAAACAGTAAAAAATCTAGTAAACAAAAGTACATACATAATTTTAAAGTTTCAATACATTCAATAGAAAATGTCCAAAATAGTAATATTCTGGGAAAATAGAGTAACTTATTTAAGGAGGTGCTCAGGAAGGGCCTTTTGAAAAAGAGACATTTAAGCACAAACATGAAGCATGAGGAGGAACAGCCAGGTTTAAAAGTGAGAGAAGAGTTTTCTAAAGATAAGGAAGAATATAAGAAGAGTCTATGAGAGGATAAAGGTTTTTCTAGATGTTTTTGATGAAGCGAATTGAATATATATTTGCTTGAGTTCATGAACTTGTTAAGAAAGGGAGAATCCTAGCCACTTTTGCTCAGTGGTCAGAGTGCTGGCCGGAGGACTGAAGGGTCAGGGGTTTGATTCCAGTCAAGGGCATGTACTTTGGATGCAGGTTTGATCTGGCCCAGTAGGGGTGTGTGCAGGAGGCAACCAATTGATGTCTTTCTCTCACATTGATGTTTTTCTCTCTCTGTCTCTCCTCCTCCCTTCCACTCTTTAAAAATCAATGGGGAAAATATATCCTTGGGTGGAGAGAGAGAGAAAGAGAGAAAGAGAAAGGAAAAGAGTGGAACAAGTCCAGGATGAAAATAGGCAGGTGTGCATATCATGGAGGCATTGAGCGGGCATTGGGCAAGCACTTCAAATTTTTTGGAACACTACCTCATTCTTGACAAACACAACTCATGTGTTTCTTATAGAAAACTTTTGGAAGTACATGTTATCCTGATTTTAGATGTGAATAAACAAAAGCCTGTCCGAAGTCACATGTTTAGTAAGTTGCAGAGGTAGAATTCAAAATCAGGTCTTTGAGTCAAATGATGCTTCTGCTTTTGGCCCCTACACTGTGAGTGGCCATATTTTTTATTTTATTTTTTTGCCTAATAAATCAACTTTATTTGATATAAGAGAAGTCACTTATTTATTTATCCACTTATTACATAAAAGCCCTGTGTCCTACACAGTCTAGGAGTGGGCTTCTAATATAAAGGATAAATTATACATACATGTGTAGGAGCAACATGTATTATGATGTAATTGGGATTAAGAATATTTTTTCCTATTTCTCATTTTTTCATTCCCTTCATTGTTTCTCTGTTTATGGAAATACACTGGCTTTTTGAATATCCACTACTAACTTCCTCTGAGGTAAAACTTTCCATATCCCAGTGATCTGAAAAAGCTCAGTCTGTGCCCCATAGAGTATGAACTTTCAAACAGCAATGAACTTGCTAGGTCAATTTAGGCAAATATGTATAAAAATACCTCAGAGTCATGATAAGAACATAAATTTGTGTTTTCAGTGTACTTTAGAGACAGAACATTCCTTTCTAAATAAATATTTTATCCTCATTGGTGAAATCTGATAGAAATAAAATAGAAGATACAGAAAGCATTAAAATATTTCAGCACCAAGATTATAGCCAAACCAAGGACAACACTTTATTGCTAAGAAAGTTAACCATGTGCCTTTAATGTCTAATATAACTTTTAATTCAGTGCAAAAGGTAAAGGCTTAAAATATAAAGAATTGCATTAATGACTTGACTTTTTTTCTATATAATTATAGAACATTGTTTAAAAGATAATTGTGTCTGTTTTTCATATGTCATGAGACTTTCCAGCCTATCTTTGAAACTTGAAATTATAATGAAAAACATGACATCTACTGATGGAAATGTCTAAATTAGGCAGTGCAATAGAGAAACCTGCACAAAGATCTTCAGTGGAAAAACTTCAGTTCAGGTCCCACTTCTGTTTCTAAACTTCTGTGTGGTGTTGGACAACTCGCACTGTATATATATCATAATTTTCTCATCTGTAAAATGAAGGAGTTGGTCTAGTTAATGAATGAATCAGCTAAGGTCCCAATTGAGAAACAGCACCCAAAAAAAAATATATATATATATATATCTAAATATATCTATATCTGTATCTATATCTCTATATCGATCATCTATCTATATACATACATATATATATATATATATATATATATATATATATATATATAGAGAGAGAGAGAGAGAGAGAGAGAGAGAGACAGAGAGACAGAGAGACAGAGAGAAAACAGGCCATTGCCAAGGGCAGGCTGTGATTCTTGAGCAGGAGCTGAAGCTGCAGTCCACAGGCCGAATTTCCTTTTCCTCAGGGCAACCTTATTTCTACTCTCAAGGCCTTTCAACTGATTGAATTGAGCCAATCTAGATTATCCAGGATAATCTCTTTACTGAAAGTCAACTGATTATAGAATTTAATTACATCTATAAAATATCTCAACAGCAACATCTAGATTAGTATTTGATTGAATAACTGGGGATTATAGCCTAGCCAAGTAAACACATAAAATCAGCCATCACAATTATTTCAAAACTTCTAGATTATGGTTTAGTAAAACTTAAATAACTAAGTAGAAGGGGTGATATTATTGGTTTACTTTTATTTTGCCATATACATCTACCTTATTTGATTTACAAAGAGGTATTTCATACATATTCGTTAATTATGAGGAGCAGATATTTTTTAGTGGAATACATTTAGTTTTTTAATAAAATAAAATATTTTCATTTTTCTTGTTTTTCTTCTACTGTCATGGAGCAGCTCTAGTTTGGAACCACTGGATGTTGTCATCTCTACTGTCTCTTGCAACTCTAACATTCCCTGACTCTATGAAGCCAAACAAATGACACATGATTGCTGTATTTGTGGACTTCTATTGTTGGTGTGGGCCAGTTAAATATAAGAGGCACTGTGTTGGTAACATTCTCACAATGTGCTCATTAGAGTGTTATAGTCATTAGCTAGAGTGGTCTTGGGCAATTTAACTCATCAATCTGTGCCTCAGTCTCCTTCAAAATGAAAACAATAGTGCTTACCTCAAAGGATTGTTCTAAGAACTAAACATGTGAGATGTTCAGCACATAGAGTTCATAGAAGGAGTTCAATAAGCATCCCTGTTTGTTGCTAGTATTGATACCAAATTTTTGGACTGGAACCTGGATTCTTTGTCCATCGGAATCAAAGAGTGATTGGTATAGCAAAGATGGAGATTTATTGAAGAACAAGTACAGACTCCCATGTAGGGAGGGGGAAAAGAGTCCCATTCCCTATGGCTTATAATGGCTGCAGATCCTGGTGCCTTGATATCCCCTCTGATTGGTCACTATTCCCTTAGACTGGTTACTATAGTAACTCCTGGGCTCAAAGGTTGAATATCAAGTGAGACAACCTCATCCTTCCTTATTGTTTTCCTATCCCTTTGGGCTTTCTTCTTCTGAATGAATGAATGAAAGGCTTCCTTCTCTTTATTTTGTAAATGTGACCTTTCTTGGCTTCTTCCAGTTCCCTTGTCTTATGGAAATATACCTGTTGCTGCCTCCTTGTCTCATGGAAATGTACCTGCACCTGGCTTCCTTGTGTCATGGAAATGTACTGTCTCCCAGTCTGCAGCCCCGCACTTTTCCATGGACCCCAATTCTAAAAAATCCCCAAACCTACCTATGTTCCCCCCAAATTCCTCCTTCAGTATTGTTTCTATGTATTGTTCCTCTCAGTTCATTTTAGATGATCATCTTCTAACCTGCCCTGTAGCAAGTATAGCCAGTCACACCAAAGGAAAACAAGCAAAATAGACTCTACCTAAGGACTTTGAGTGTTTTCTATGTTTTAGACACCATGCTAGAATTGTTTAAAACTGAATCCTGTTCCGCACCCTATCAGAAAGTTTTATTATGTACATTTGATGGATAAGGATGCCAAAGGGGAAAACATTTCAAATAACAAGTTCAAAATTGTAAAGCTAACTCTGTACAGGATATATTTCAATCCAGGTCTTCTAATTTTAAATATCTTATTATCTCTCTTCATAGTGTTGATTTTGAACAGATCTGTCCAGTTCAGTTATAGTAACAAATTACTTGATAACCTCCCTCTTTTCCCCATTTCCCCCTTAATTGTTAAAGTGGTCCTGGGTTTCAATGTGGTTGCACCTTTAGGTGGATGAATTCAACTTAGCAGGAGTGAAGCATCCATCTTATATAAAAACTGCTGTTTGAAATTTTAACCTTGCTATTTGGCTTCTGTAAATGCTTGCTTGCTTAAATAATAAGGAAAATAAGACTACTCCCATTTCAGAGAGGCTATTAAACCTTCCCCAGATGAAATTATCAGCACTGGCACTGGGCCAAGCCTTTGGTTGAGGTCTCAAGGCCCCAGCACATAGGGGCTCTTTAAGAACTTGCAAAGGGGGCCGGAAACACCCCATATTTGGGAGACAAAGAAGGTAAAAACATATAAATAGGGTAAGTTCCTCCATATTGGGGCCCAGAATTTGAGAGACATTTTCCTCTTGACCCGCGTGTAATAAATGTAACACCATCTCTCTAAGTATTGTTTGGTTCTTTCCAGTTTTCTGTAGCAGGAGGACCATTGATAGAAAGGGAAGGCATACTAATGTCCAATCAAAACCAAAGTTTAACGAGTCTTCAGTCTTTCTTCCATACATCTCTTTCTTTCATTTTTTGCTCTTTAAAAAAATTTTTTTTTCTCATGTTCTCCTCACCTCTGGGTTATTATACCTGCCATATATACAAGTGTGGCAGATGTGAGAAGTCCTACATATCATACCACTGACAATTCAGAAAAAAAATAGAAAATTTACTAGCCCTTCCTTAAAACAAACTTAAGATGTAATAAACCAGTTATATGCTTTGGAAGGTTGGTGCTTCAAGTACCATATGTCTGCTGTGTTAGGAATACGCTCAATTCCTTAGCAGTTTGTGGGGTTGAAGTATATTTTTTAAAGAAGACTGTGATCTTTTATAATTAACTTAGTATACAAGAAGACATTTTGATCTCTGGGGAACATTTATCCAATCTAACTTGTTGTTCAACCACATGGAACAGTTAAGTTTAGAAAAATTAACTGAATACATTTAGCTTGCAGGGCATGTCTAAATCATGTATTTGCACTTTCAAGTTAAGTCAGCTTTTCAAAATAGTTATTCAAATGGTAAAATATTTTTAATTCAAATTTTTTTTTCTAGTAGAATTCAAAAAATGGAAAATCATATTACCTGAAGAGACAATCTACTACTGCTCTACGTTATGTCATGTACTATTCCAGGCAAGTTTTTTCTATTTTAATACAAATAAATTTTGAAAATCTTTCAAAATTAAAAATGGTGCCTTCTATATTTTGCACTAAGTATGTTAGGACGTGGAAGAGAGGAGGCTACGAGGACTCATCTAGCCCAGGTGTTCGATAGAGTGGCTAACAGAATGGTGGCCCCAGGCTGGCTGCACCAGAATCACCTAACTGAGCTTGTTAAAAAATAGATTCCAGAGCCACATACCTGTCCTACTGAGTCAGAATCTCCCAGGGTGGTGCCTTGGGATCCCTGTTATAAACAACTCCTGAAGGTAATGTTGTTTTTTAATCCTTACCTGGAGATGTTTTTATTGATTTTTTTTTTTTTTTGAGAGAGAGACATCAATGTGAGAGAGAAAAATTAAAACATTTATCATTGATCAGTTGCCTCCCATATGGACCCTCACTAGGAACTGAACCTGCAACCCTTTGGTATATAGGAGGATTCTCCAACCTACTGAGCCACCAGCCAGGGCCTGAGGGTAACTTTTTTGCCCAGTCAGGTTTGGCAAACGTAAATCAAGGCCATGTCCCCTAGGACAGAGAAATTATCCCACAAAGAGAATAATGATTCCACAAGTAACTTTAGAAATAATACCTTCATCATGATTTTCAGTAGCCCTTCTAGTAGTTTATAATTTAGGGATTTTATTTATTTTTTATGTTCTTTAACTATAAGAATAATAATTTTGTTATAGTTCTCTTAAGACACGCACATTATATACTCATTGAGAAAGGGGGAGAGAGAAAATGAGAGAAGCTTATATAAGTCCATTTGTCTCACAATGCTTCACATTGCTAAGAGGCAGTTCTGAGCCCAGTATCTAGTATAAAGTTTCAATTATTTCCACCACCTTTTCTAACAGTTCTTCGCACCTTTCATACTTCTTCTCCTTTCTACTCCCTTGTCCTCCTGTCCCAGTCCTCTTCCCTGTAGTTCCAGCAAAAAAGGTTGTTTCCTTTGACTTGTTGGAGCCCTTTCTTCACTTCACATTACAACCACATAAAATACTGAAGTAGTTTTATTATTTTCTTGTGAATGAGTGTTTTATCTACTTATGTGTTTTATACAATCCCTACAGTCAGTCTGTATTTTTTCTATACATGCATTTTAGCTTATTGAGCATAAGATATGCAAACAATAAAATGCACAGATTTTAAATGTATGGTTAGATGAATTTTGACAGCTATACACAGACAATCTTTGTGCCCTTTGTTGACAGTCCTGCACCCAGAGGCAATATGTTTTTTATTTCTATCAAAATAGTCTACATTTACCAGTTCATATAAATGAAATCTCACAATAGCATTTTTTATCACTTGCTTCTTGATTTAATATATACTATTATTTATATTCATCTGTGTTGTTTTGTGTATCAGTATTTCATTCCATTTTATTGTTGAGTGGTTGTATGTGAATGCCACATAACTTATTCGCTAACCCTTGACAGTTGTTTGGATTGTTTCTAGTTTCTGCATGTGAAAAAAGTACTACAGACTACAAGTTTTTGCATGGACATATGTTTTCATTTCTCTGGGTAAATAATAAGGATGATATTTCTGGTTCAGAGAGTAAGTGCATGTTTAACTTTAAGAACTTGCAAATTCTAATTGCGTTTTCTTGACAGTATTTACTATTGTCAACTTTTGTGTTTGTTTAACATTACATTAGTAGTGAAGTGAGATCTGAGGATTAGTTAATTTGTAGCTTGTTCATGACAATGAGCACCTTTCCTTCTGTTTCTTAGCAATTTCTATATATTCTTTTTTTCAGCTTTATTTTATTGTTGACGCTATTACAGATATCCAGTTTTTCCCACTTTGCCCACCTCTGCCAGCTCTGGCCCTCCCTTCCCTCTTGCCATCACCTCGCTATTGTCTGTGTCTATGGGTTATATATTCATATGTTCCTTGGCTAATCTCTTTACCTTCTTTCATGCAGTCCTCCTCATACCCTCTCCCCTCTGACAGCTGTCAGTCTGTTCCATGTATCTATACCTCTGGCTCTATTTTTTTCATCAGTTTATTTTGTTCATTAGATTCTACATATAAGTGAAGTCATATGATGTTTGTCTTTCTCTCACTGGCTTATTTCACTTAGCATAAGACCATTAAGTTCTATCCATGTTGTCACAAATGGCAGAATCTCCATCTTTTTTTATGGCTAAATTTAAATTACTTAAATTAACATTAACTGGAGATACCTTGAGCAAAAGTTCTAAAGCAGAAGTTATCCAAAAGATAAATATTAAATGGGAATTAAATTTAGGAAAAATACACTTCTCAGGCTTTGTTTTTAACTTTGGTAACAATAACTTCAACCAGCCATGTGAAAATTTTTGAAATTGGCAAGAGACTTAGGGAGTCATTTATGTTGAGAAAGACACACACAAACACACACATTTCTTGGCCAAGCCAAGAATGGATAATGGTAACATTAACAGCTAGGTAAATATTTTTTCCAATCTTATAGTACTGTTAGCTCTATATTTTTGATGTTTTCATTCCTTTAATTTTATGGAGCATTGACACTTTTTAAATGATCTCTTACTGTTTGGAGAGGGGTGGTTTGGTTGTAATTTACTTGTCATCTAATTATGACAAAACATTTACATAGTTAATAAAAGGGGGTGAAGAAAAGGATAGGTTGTCCCCTTATAGCAACAAATATTAACTCTATCCCAGTTCTGTATTTATGTACCACATTCTTTATGCAGTCATCTGTTTATGGGCACTTAGGTTGCTTTCATATTTTGGCTATTGTGAGTAATGCTATAATGAACATAGGGCATAGGGGTGCATATATCTTTTTTCATTAGTGTTTTCTATTTCTTTGGATACAGAAGTAGAGTCACTGGGTCACAAGGAAGTTCTAATTTTAACAAACTGTATATTCTTAAGTCATTGTTACATTGATTGGTGTTCCATTCCAATGTAGGTTAGCTTCTTTGCTCTCTTCCATTTTTAGGCATCATTCCTGTGTGCAGAATTTTGGCAAGACTTAATATGTTTTTCATAGATACTTTACACAGTAAGCATAATGCTCTATATTGCAAACCATCTCATATGAGCTTAAGTTGATTCAACTTGATGAGTAAAGTGGTGGTTTTAGATTGGAAACATCTTGGGCACAAACTACACAGAAGACAAAACATTGATAAAACACATTTAATTTCAAATTAATTCACTGAGTCAGTAATAGCTGTAGATGTAGTAGTCCAGGATTAGGCCTAGGGCCCAAATACAGCCACCACCTGTTTTTGTAAAGAGTTTTATTGGGAAACAGCCTTATTTACTTACTCATGCCTTGCGTAGAGCTACTTTTGCACTACAACGACAACATTAAGTAGCTGTGACAAAGACTACCTGGCCCCAAAGTCTAGCATATTTACTCTCTGGTCCTTCAATGAAAAGCTGTCCAAACCCTGCAGTGGATTAATACTCTCACTGTATGACAAATGGCATTTACTACTTAAATAATATCTTCTGTTAAGGATTTTCCATGGGCTCTGCATATTGTTTTTTACAGGGCTCAGCAGTGAACAGCTTCGCCTATTTGTTGCACTAAGATAGCCATCAGATAAAAGGTGCTTAAACAACCTAAAAGAGTTAATCAGTTCTCAACAGGCCTGTTTTTACCTCCCTGTATGTGTGACCACATTGAGACTGGGTCAGGGGTGTTGACTATATTTGAAATGAAAGGCATGTAGGTGGGAGTCCAGCAAACACATGAAAGTGTTGGTCTCCACAGAAACCCTCATATTCAATGATACCTTGTGGAGAGACCAGCACATCAGGCACAGGGAGATACAGAAAGCTGGAATAAAAAGCTCCTCAGGAATTGTACATCCAGGGTAAAATAAAAGAACCTAAGGGAAGACGATGCAGGGGCCAAACATTCAGAGAGGAAACTAAGAAATAAGAGCTCATGGGAAACAGGGCAGGAAAGAATGGAAGAGGAGATAGGTGGGAAGCAGAAGAGCAGAGTAATCATGGTATTCAGTTTCCTTTATGAAAACGCCAAATAACCTGGCCAGGAGTTTATAGCACAGCAAGCCTCTGCGCTAAATGGGAATTTTTCAAACAGCATTCTTGCCTTGTCCTCATCGGCTACTGTACCTTCTCTCTCCCTCAGCTAAAAGCGCTTTCAGACCCTGCCTGATTTCATCCTTACTTGCTCCCTTTGAGTTCTTAGAACTGATGTGCTTTGAATTTAAACAGCCAGTAACTTGTAACCATTTTTGCGACCCGAGTCTAGTTGAGTCAGAATAACAGCTGATGTCTTTATTCTGATTTCTTTTGGACCCTCTTCTATCCAGTATTCTAACTTGAAGTCAGTCCCAGCTAATGCAGTCAATTCTTGATTTTGTCCCGTGTTTTTTCATACTCATTTCATATATAATAGAACTGAGATTCCAATTCTAGCAGATCTAATGTTCTTCTTTTTTTTAATCCTCATGTCCATTTATTTTTATTATTTTTTAGAGAGAATGGAGGGGAAAGAGGAAGGGGAAAGATGAGAGAGAGAGAAACATTGAGGTGAGAGACACATTGATTGGCTGTCCCCTTATAGCAATAAATATTAACTCTATTGACTGGGATCTAGCCTGCAGCCAAGGTATGTGCCCTTAACCAGGAATCAAAACTGCAACCCCGCGGTCTGCATACCAATGCTCTAGCCACTGTGTCAACTGGCCAGGGCCCAATGTTCTTTAATAACTTTATTATATAACACAACCTTTAGTATCCTAATGGAATTTACAAAAAATAGTAAACATTTATGTTACTTAATAATCAAAATAAAATTTGAATACTAAACAAAATAAATTTTTTAAATATGGTAATAATTGTCATTCAATATGTAAATACTTTGGCATCACTACATTAGAATATGTAATGAAATGGTCATATGCTTATTTTTATAAATGGAATGAATATTAATGAATCGGCCATAAATTCAAATGGATGATTGTATGATGACTCAGATGCCCCAAACTGGCATAGCTATCCATGATGTGATTTTTCTAAAAGTGAACAATTCATGTTAACATGCCAACAAAATAAAATGTGATATTCCATTAATTCACCTTGTATTATATTCCTGAAGAACTTAATGAATATTAAAATTCAGAAAAACTATAGGTTTAAATGTTTTATAGATAAATATTTTAGGATTATATTTTTACATGTTTTGTGCATTAAAAAACATGCACAAATATGTAAGTTTCATGGAACGAATACAATCCTATATAATAAAGATGTAATATACAAATGGTCATTACACTGTGAAGCATAACAACTGGATCACAGATCAGCAGGAGGGTGGGGCAGCGAGCTACAAGCAGTGGTGGAGAGCTACAGGAGGGATCAGGGCAGCAAGCTATGGGGTGGGGCAGGGGGATGGGGGAAGCTACAGGAGTGTGGGGCAGAGGGCAGAGAGGTACTGGAGGGTGGCAGTGAGCTACTGGTATGCTACTGGTGCACAGATTCATGCAAAGGGTTACTAGTGCTTTTATAAGTGGAATATTCCAGAATACTCTAGCAATACTAGTATCCTTGCCTATCACCTCCCCACCCCCCATTGTGACAACATAAAATACACTGAGGACATTGTGGCCCATTAAGATAGAATGAGGAGGAAAGAACATAGCCTTCCTGTTGTGTGCTCCTACCTTAATGCTATAGTTTTAGAAACTTACCTGACAGAGCTTTACACTGTGGAACCCTGAGAAAATTTTTAAAATAGACCTATGTTTTGGATATAATAATTTATTTCTAAGACTTAAATTTACTAGGGATTGAAGGCAGAAAACAGGAGAGATGCTAGTTATGACTGGAGGGAACACATCAGTGAAAAAGGGGACAGTCTGGACATGGGTGCCATGGCCATTTGAATATATAGACCACTATTCCATGCGCATAATACTGAATCCAGCCATAGAATTAGAGTAGACAATCAATAAACACTCATTCATGATTTACATCAGTGATTTTAGATTTAAACACAGAGAGTGGTTGTTGAACACTTCGTTGGTTATATTTGGAGTCTCAGTTCAAAAGATTGATAATAATACTAACAGCTCAACAAGAACTAATGTATTTCAGAGGATGATCATAATCATATTCATGAATTTGCCTTCTGTTGGAATTTCAATCAGAAATCAAATGTAAGTCAGCTTATTTCTGCTTCAAGCCTGAAACATACATTGCTATCAGTAAAATGTGAGGTGCCGGAGGTGAAATACAAAGAGGTGAAATTCTGACATCTTAAAAATTTCAAGAGAATTTTATATATTAACTAGAGGCCCAGTGCATGAAAACTCATGCACTGGAGGGGGCTCCCTCAGCCTGGCCTGTCCCCTCTCATGGACCGGGAACCCTCAGGGGTGGGAGGTGACCTGGAAATCAAGGGAAGGCGATGCCCCATCACACCTCTGCTCCTGCCAATGGGGCAGTGCAAGCCTTGGCTGGCCCTGGTTACCTGAACTTCGGGTGGCCCTGGGCGTCTGGGCAGCCGCCATCTAAGGCTTGCCGGCACTTCAGGCTGGCCCTGGGTGGCTGGGGAGCTGAGGGACTCTGGAGGCAGGTGCACAGAGCAACCGGACCCGCCTGGGGATGGGCCTGGCCTTGCTGCACGCCTGCCGGCCGGCGGGGTTGAGAGGACTGGGCACCACCATCTTGTGGCTGTGAGCACCTCCATCTTTGAGGGCATGGCAGACAATTAGCATATTCTCTCCTTATTGGCTGTGGGTGCCACCATCTTTGAGGGTAGGGCAGTCAATTAGCATATTCCCTTCTTATTGGCTGTGGGTGCTGCCATCTTTGCCACAGCATGAGGGTTAATTAGCATATTCCCTCTTTATTAGATAGGATGGTCTTCTGAAGCCTCAAGAAAAGAATACCAAACATGATAAAAAAAAAAAAAAGCAAATGGCATGTTAACTGGAAACTGGAACATACTAATTCATGGATTTGTAATACCTTTATCTCTAGAGATATCAGTGGGTAAACTGATCAATAGTAACAACGCTCATTTTTCTATTTTTTCTTATCCTTCTCCTTACCATCCATGCTAGATCCCAAATATTCTCCCTTAATATTTTGTGGGAAACTTTTTGTTAACCTTCCAGCCTTTGCTATTAATTTCAGCATTTCTAATTTTTCTCATAGTATGAAGTTATGTCAAAATATCTTGTCCTAAAATTTCAATCAAAGGAATGTTATATTGAAATATTAAGGATTATTAAGGATTTTGAGTTTTTGTTTTCAATGATGTATCACTATTTTTCCTAAATGATCATAAAGATAATACCCAAGAGAATGTGGCAGGTTAATTGGTAAGAGGGACATAATCAGGGAAACCCATGTGGCGGACATCTGGCCACACCCCCTCTCTATGCTATGGAATACCAGCTGAGGGTTAGACTACAATTGGGCATAAGCAAAAATATAAGCTAAACCTGAATCTTTCAGTCAGTCCTGGGATAAATCACTTAACACATATATCCATTTCCTTGTTTTTAAAATGACAAAATGCTTTTTTTCCTCCCAGAATGTACAGTAACTAGAAGTCTTTAAATGAGGCCTTGGAGTCTCATTTTATTAATAGAGTATTATTTTTCTTTTAAGAATAACGATTCTGGGGCACATATTCCCTGAGTCACTATCCATCAGGAAAGGAGAAAGCATTCATAATGGTTACCTTTATTTCAAATGATTTATTGTTAATGCTGAATATAGTTCTTAATGACTCCAAGCTTGAGCAGAACAACAAAACTTGATGTTTGAGATTTATTTTTACATGCAGGTAAAATTTCAAGTATGCTACAAGTGATTCAAGTATGGGGAAAGCCTTTGTTCCAATTTAGGCCCTTTACAAACTTTGGAAATATATCACCGTCTCTCCAACAAGAAATAGTCTCCAGCTGGGAAACTTCGTTACAGTAACACAGTGGGGACTGAGTCAGGTGGGAAAGCTTGCCTGTAGAAATCACCTAGGAATTTTATAAGGCAAAGCACAGGAAAGACATTTACATTAAAAATGTCTGGATTTTGGAGGTAACCGATTATTACTGGGAAGAATGACATCAGACTTGGTTTATGAGAAGAGACAAAAATCACAATTCTCATTAAAACTGTCTGCAAAGAAAAAAGCTGGCGAATCTCAGAGGAAAGGGGAGGGGAGAGCTTAACTAAAAAACTTGTATGCATACTAGAGGCCCGATGCACGAAATTTGTGCAAGGGGGCTCAGACCTCACAGCCCTAGCTTCCTGGGCCCTGGCATCTCCAGCTTTGTTCAGAAGGTTGTCCAGACGGTCGATCTGCTCTTCGGTCTAATTAGCATTTTAGCTCTTTATTATATAGGACATGCATAATCCATGGACACAGACAATAGTGCATTGAAGGCCTGGGGAGGGAGTGGGAGCTGGGTGGAGGGGGTCAATGGAAGAAAGAAAGGGGGCATCAGTAATAATTTCAACAATAAAGATTTTAAAAAACCTTGATTTTAAAAAGATAATTTTAAAAAAAAACTAATAAAATAAGAAAAATTTAATGGACATTTGTAGGTGAAACATATAATTGCCTGACTCCTGGGTATTTCTTTCTAATAAAACAGTTGACTGTGGGTCATGGATATCAGGTACAATGCAGGATTCTTGGGCCGGGCTTACTGCTTTTGTACCTTATCCAGCTCCAGTCTCAGCTGGCCCTAATTCAATAAACTCACATGAAGTATCTTCTTACAATTTACTAGGCAGCACATTAACTTGAGTTTGCACAGTTTGCTCAAGCAGCAATTCCATTAGATAACTCCATCATTTTTACATTCCTCCCCCTTTACACAAACACACTTGCATATTTTTTACATTTGGTCTCACTTTGAATCATTCTTAAAAGCTAAAATGCTGGGGTGGGCAAAAGTAGGTTTATAGTTGTAAGTATGAGATATACAGAGTTTATTCTTGTATTAATTTATTATTTATTTGTATTATAACTGTAACCCACTTTCCCCCACACCTGCATATTCAAATTTGGAAGAAAATAAGAGTTAGAGTTAGAAATTGGATCTTAATTCCTTTATGTGACTTTCACACAGTGTAAAATGGAGAGAAATACATATTTTAAATTTTGATCTCTGTGTCAGGTATTTAAAAGTATCTCAAAATCACCGATTTGAAGACCATGCTACTGGCTTTGCGGATTAGTGGTATGTATTTCATGTCACCAACATGAGACTAAACTGGAAGTTGGAAAATATGTTCCAGTGAATTTTCAATAGCAATCTTCTCCTCTAAAGAACTGTGCATAGAAAGGCTGTGAGCTGACATGGGCTCTGTCCCTCATTCTGTCAAGAAATAACAGAACAACACTAAGTCATATTCCTTGATTGACTGATTTTAATATTCCCTTCAGCTCTAGCCTTCCTCAGTATGCTTATGTGTATAGGAACACACTTCTGTGTAATAAACGTGACCTCTAATATATTGGAAGATTTAAGAACTAGGGTCACGTGTTCTCTACCCAATAATACAGAATTTGTCATGGTAAGAAATGCAGGTGTAGGTGATGGTGAAAATGGCCGAGTAAGGAATTCTGGGGTTCATTACACTCCAGAAAGACTGAAAGGTCTAGCAAAAGCTATCAGAATCAATCTTACCAGAACTCAGAGACATACAGTAGGGCCTCCCCCTCCCCCATGGTTTTGTTTTTCAGTTTTGCTTTCTATTGTTTCACTTTCCATGGTTTCATGGTCTGAAAATATCAAGTGGAATATTCTAGAAATTATCAATTCATGTGTTTTAAATTGTGCATTGTTCTGCATAGCCTGATGAAATACATGTACACTAAAACTCATGGCAGCACAGTTCACCACAGATGGAAACAATCCAAGTGTTCATCAACTGACAAATGGGTAAAGCAAATGCAGTATATTCCTGCACTGGAATTTTAATCAGGCATAAAAAGGAGTGAGCCAGCCAGCATGGCTCAGTGGTTGAGCATTGACTTGTGTACTAGGAGGTCAAGGTTCCATTCCTGGTCAAGGCACATGACCCGGTTGCAGGCTTAATCTCCAGTAGGGGGTAGGCCTAAGCTGGCAGGTGGACAACCCCTGAGGGGTCCCATAGGGCTGAGGGACCCCTGAGTGCACGAATTTTCATGCACTGGTCCTAGTCTAGTAAGGTATGAAAGAGTGGATGCAGGATGTGGTGAAATTTTTCCAATAATTCAGTTTACCACAGGAAGTATAAGGTCTTACTTATTTTCCACCAGAGCATGGTATAGTGACTGCTACCTAGCAGATAACAAATAATACATGTTTATTAAACTGAATTAAATCAAAGTGTTAATTTTTTATTGAAATCTATATTGGATCTTCTTGATTACAATCAGTAGACATTGACTCCGATTAACTTGAAGAATTGGGATCATTTTTAGAAACCTTTTGTTTAACTCACAGAATTGACAGGGAATTTGATAAAAATGTCTAATCAAAATAAGCCAGTCAGACAAAGGTAAGTATCCCATGATGAATAAAATTGATCCAGAGACATAGATGCATGGAATAGACTGATGGATTTCAGAGGGAAGGCAGGAGTGGTGTATGGAGTGGGGATTGGTTAACTGGGGAACTTACCAGTATATGCATATATGCACAACCCATGGACACAGACAATAGTGTGGTAAAGGCCTGGGTATGGGGTAGAGTGAGTCAATGGGAAAAAAAAAAACAAAGGGGACATCTGTAATACTTTCAACAATAAAGATAAATTTAAAAAAATAAAAAAAGAGTAGAATGTAAAAAAAAAAAATGTCTAAGAAAATACAAGAACCAGAATAGCACTAGTGAACATGAACAGGAAATATTCAGTCAGATCTTTCTGGGTTGTATTGATAAAAAGATTTAGCACATGTGGATATTTGTAGAGCATAGCCTCTGAGAGAGGAGGCTGTTGTTGGTTTTTAATCTCTTCTGTACACTGATTTCTATCTCTAGAAAGAACCTGGCGCAAAGTCTCCAAAAATTAGCATATACATGTTTAATGAGTAAATATATTTCTGTCCTTATACACGTTCAATCTAATTTCAAGTTCTAGGAGATAGGATATGACTGCCTAAGTTAGGTCATATACCTGTCAGATGACTACTGGCTCACCTGATTTACTATCATGTGGATTCTGCATATAAGAGGTAGTAGTAATTTCCTCCCCCCCAAAAATTGGGATGCTGTTTCCAGAAATTGGTTGATTACATATATACACTAAACTGATCACATTACTAGACTGCTTAAACATCTGATGATCCATGATTATGTATATACAACAATGCAAACCTCTTCTATATGTCTTCGAAATCTAGTACTGTTAGTTATTTCTAAACTTAGTTCATATCACTGTGGTACATTTCTTAATGTACCACAAGCATGCCATGTTACCTCAGTTTTTAAAATGTTTTGATTAGACTATAGACCAAGCTAATGTTAGAAGGGGAAGAGTAAATTCAGAAGCTCTGAGAAGGTACAATTTTCTTTCTCATTGAAAGTTCAAATGTAAGCAGAGAATCTCAGAATGGACAGGATCTAGTTCCCTTCTGGTTCTTTTATTAGGCTGCTCCACTATTTCCTAGGCTAGAGCCCTCATCTTCGTGGTGAAAAATGATTCAATATCACATTGTATGTTTTTCAATGTATTAAGCAGGAAAGAAAAGAGGCAAAGACGAAGTACCTTTTTAAAAAAGAATATGTGCCCGCCTTTAAAGTGGCTCAGTTGGTTGGGCTTTGCCCTGTGCACTAAAGAGTTGCTGGTTTGATTACCTTTCTTTCTCTCTCTCTCTACCTTTCTAAGCATATCTGCAGGTGAGGACTTTAAGTAAAAAACATTATTTAAAAATAATATGACTGTTAGTGTTTTTGGCCAGTGACATGGGCTGTGAAAGAATTCACAACTAAAAGAAGAGATAGATGCAGAGAGAAAGTTTATTTTACTTTCCCTGAAGGGAAAGGGCCAGTGCATTGCTAATCAATACAATGACAAGAAATAAACAGTGTCCTGCTCTTTAAAAGTCTTGGCTACTGTTGCTAGGTGACAAGGAAGGGAAGCTGGGCTGAAATTGAGCAGACATTAGGGGGATGGTCTTTCTTCTTCTTCAGGAGAAGGTCCAGGCAGGGGCAGATGTCCTAGGGAGGTATCTTTATCAGTACCTTCAAAAGCTTGTACAAGTTACAGAAGAGCAAAAGTTACAAAGGGTATAAAGGGAGGGAGTAGAGCCCTTCTATTAACTAGAAACTTTCTAGCCAGGTTTCCCCAGTCATTAAAACTATAGGGAGGAGGGGTATGTGAGAATGTAGCCTTGAAAACAGCTTATCTTGTCTTGTGGTTTGAACAGAGGGCCTGGTTGAATCATAGGAGCTAACAGTCTTGGGTTTTACTTACCAGATGCTTCTCATAAATTGTGGAAGGCCACAGCACAGAAAAAGAAAGGCCTTTTTCTCTTTCCTTACAATGACCTGGAAGATGACTTCTGCTTACCTCCTAATGTCACATGGCCACATCTAGCCAATAAAATGTTAGAGGACAGTTACTTTTTAAAAGAATTGGGAGTTGATACTGGAAAACAATTAATAACCTCTATCACAAATGTTTTTGCACATTGTTTTTCTTTCTGAAATGCTGTACTTCTTCCCTATGACTATGATATCTTTAAGTGCATTTTGTCCTGGGAAACGTTTTCTAAGTTCTCCATGGAGATTTTCTAAGTTGCTACATTTTGGACCTTTAGTGACTTCACTTAGGAATTTACTACTTACTTCTTCACCTTCTTAAAGACATAGAACTTAGCTGTTATTTCAAGTGGCTAGGGCAGTTCCTTTTTGTTGAATAATCAAGAAGTCTTAAGAGAATATTTTTAGTCCAATCCTATATAATAAAAGGCTAATATGCAAATTGACCTAACGGCAGAATGACCAGTCACTATGATGCGCACTGTCACCAGGGGGAAGACGCTCATCACAGGAGCTGCCCCCTGGTGGTCAGTGAACTCCCACAGGGGGAGCACCACTCAGCCAGAAGCCAGCGTCACGGCTGGCGAACCCAGTGGCAATGGTGGGAGCCTCTCCTGCTTCCGCAGCAGCGCTAAGGATGTCTCCTTGAAACTTGCCTACAGGTTTGAAGGAGACAGAGGTGTATTAGGCAGCAGAGGGAGAGTGTGGGCAGCTGTGTCAGGCCGAGGGGCCTGAACTTGACTACTGGTTTGAAGGAGACAGATATCTCCTGAGGGCTCCTGGACTATGAGAGGGTTCAGGCTTGGGCTGAGGAAACCCCACCCCCCAAAGTGCACAAATTTTGTGCACCAGGCCTCTGGTTTACTATAAGATCACAAAATATTATTCATGATTATAAATAAGAAGGTGTCATATCAGGAAGCCTTTACTGGGAATGGGAGCTACTGTACAGAAAATTCTGCCTTCAACCTTAGTCTCTTAAATAGGTTCATCAAAGCTTAATAACAACAAAAACTAATTTCCCACAGATATCTATGGATGCAGATTTCCTTGGATAAGGCCAGTTGGGATTCTTTATTAAAACCTATTATGAACAGGGGTATCTTATTAGGATACATTCAAATGCAGGAGTATTATGATGTATGCCTTGAATATATATGTGTAAAGAATATTTTAGGGGTAATGTTCATGATAACGCAGTAAGTAATATACTTTTTCTGAGACTGGCTATATTCCAAAGCAGAACTGAAAACTAAGTCAGCTGATAACTGAAAAAGTCATTCTTTGCATTTATGTTTCAATATGGGGAATGTAATTTTCGTTGACATAGTTCCTCTTCAAAACAAATAGTAATAAATAAAATCCTACTCACAACTTGGTTCTTTGAAAGTCTCAGTAGCTCTTTTGTTTTAATGTAGTTCACTGCTGTTAAACTATTATGTAATTATTGAAGCAATTCCCTAATAAACAGAACTTTTGATATATAATTAATACAAATAGGCCCTACTTGATATAAAAAATTTCATCATATCAGCTTAACTGTTCTTGTCTATCAAAGTACAAGAACATAAAAACAAGTATTCCTTTAAAAACAGTAATTACCATGAGACTTGGAGATTATTTCATGAGACCTAAGAATATCTTGATAGGTATGAAAAATTCAGTCAAACTGCAAATTCATGTTTTATATAGACCATAAAACTGCTGTGCTAAGTAGCTGTTGGTGCTTTTTATTTTTAATTTTTCTAATTCTGGATTCATTTTTAAAAAATGTATGTCAAGATTCAACTAGATATTTTAGAACAGTTGTCTCAGTCATCTTTTTATGTCTTCCTCAATATGTGTCTCTGAAAAGAAATGTTGCATTTTTTAAATTTTTGACCCTTGAAAAATCATCTTTCTAATAATCTCTCTTCCTGCTTCTCATGGTCTTGGATACGTTTTCTTTATATCACCCAATGACAGATCATGACAGAACTCAAAAACTGCCAACAGAATTCTGGACCAAAGAAAAACAGACAGACAGAAGAAAAAGGTCTGTACTACTCAACCTAGTTAAAAATATTGAGCCACAGCCCTGGCCAGTGTGGCTCAATTGGTTGGACTGTCCTCCTGTGCACCAAAGGGTTGTGGGTTCCATTCCAAGTGGGCACATACCCAGGTTGTGGTTTTGAATCCCAGGGTGTGTGTGGGAGGCAACTGATGGATGTTTCTCTCTCCCATTGATGTTTCTCTCTCTCTCTCCCTTCCTTTATTTCTAAAATCAATAAGAATATGTCCTCAGGTGAGGACATATTTACAGGCAGTCCTCGGGTTATGTTGGAGATCTGTTCCTACGGCGCTACATAACGCGATTTTTGCCATAAGTCAGAACTCACCTACATAAGCACCTACATCACGCATATGGAGCACATACACAGCAGTAATGAAGTGAAACAGTAAAAAAAAAATTTTAAAAGAAAGATAACAATTCCTGACCTTTACTTGTGGTAAATAAATAATAAAAAACATAAAGCACATAAATATGTACATAGGTCAAAATTACGGAACTTTTTTTTTTTTTATAAATAAACCAGAGGCCCATTGTATGAAGAGATCGTGCAATAGGCCTTCCTTCCCTTGGCTTCCAAGCAGCAGTTTTCCTCCAGCATCCGGGACCCAGGCCTTCGTTCTAGCCAGAGTCTGCCTTCTTCGTCTTTGCTGCTTCACTGCAGACTCTGGCTGGAGTCTGCCATCTTCTCTTCGCTGCTTCACTGCAGACTCAGGCCAGAGTCTGCCATCTTCATCTTCACTGCTTCACTGCAGACTCTGGCTGGAGTCTATTGTCTTCATCTTCGCTACAGACTCCGGAGTCTGCAGTCTTGTCTTGGCTGCGGTACTCTGCTCCTGTAGATCCCTTCGCCCCCGCCCTCCCTCTCATAGCAGGCGTCCAGCCCCGCCCAGTCACTAAGCACCTGGAGCAACTGGGTGACCGCCATCTTTGGCCTTCTAATTTGCATACTCACTTGGATTGGCTGTGGGTGTAGTGGAGGTACAGTCAATTTACATGTTTGTCTATTATTAGGTAAGATGGGAGATGGCGACATATCCACAAAACGACTTATGTTGAGTCTGACAGAACCCGAGGACTCTCTCCCTCTCTCTCTCTCTCTCTCTCTCTCTCTCTCTCTCTCTCTCTCTCTATATATATATATATATATATATATATGCAAAGCTAAATAGAATAGAATGTCTTAATATTAATATAAAAAAGACCCATCTTCATAGTTATGCATAAATGTTAAAACGTGTCATGTGTTAATTCATTTATTTTCTTGAACACACATTTAATAAACTCATTTATTTCACATATTATTAGCAAGAGTTCAGCAATAATACTTTTGAAGTAATATATTTGGGATTAAACACAGATTTAAGAAGATATTGAGCAGACATTTTCAGAATTGTGTCCCTGTGACTCATTAGAAGGTAATTGAAAAGCATTCCTGGCAACCATCTTCTTTAAGTTTGAGTGACATATTAGTATTAGGTGGAATGAAATGTAAGCCCTATCTCAAAACACTTTCCAAGCTCATTAGAGTGTTCAGCTTTACCCATATTTTCTAAGTCACATTCTTCTACTCTAATTGAAGTTAGTTAATCTTCATTTCTACAGATTTTGACTTCAAGTCTGTTCTCTGCATATATCGATCTGTATTCAATCAGTATTACTATGAGTCTATGAAATAAGGAATTTATAATAGCAATTAAACCACTGTAGGAGAAACTAGGAAAATAAAAGCATAAAAAAATTGTCATAGGATCATAAAAAATTATTAACCAGTGGTGGCACAGGCAAATGAGTCTGGGCTTGAAGGAAATTTGGAAGAATAGCCACATCTTCCACTGGAGTGGGATTCTGAAGGGTTGTTGATGTTTATGGCAGGCTGTTGGCGCTATAGGGTTACCACATAGAAGTTTTTGGCAAAATGTATGGTGGTGGGCCTAGGGCTGCTTTTCTTATACCAGCCAAATCTCACACAAATACTTTTGTCAACTTTAACCTGAAATCATAGAGTAAAGGAGATTCTGGGAATGTAGTTCCCAACATAAGGAGGGTGACAATAGAGCAATCCAACTCAGCTCATCCCTTCTCAACCTGATGTCTACATAGCCCTTCTTAGCTAAATACTAGAGCCCCAGTGCATGAAAATTCATGCACTCAGGGGGCCCCTCAGCCTGGCCTGAACCCTCTCACAGTCTGGGACCCCTCAGGGGATGTCCAACTGTCGGCTTAGGCCCACTCCCCCGGGGAATCATACATCCCTCTGACAGCCCAGGAGCCCTAGGGGGTGTTTGACTAATGGCTTAGAGCTGCTGTGGAGACAGGAGAGGCTCCCTCCACTGCCGCTGCACTGGCCAGCCATGAGCCGGCTTCTGGCTGAGCGGTGCTCCCCCTGTGGAAGTGCACTGACCACCAGGGGGCAGCTTCTGCATTGAGCATCTGCTCCCTGGTGGTCAGTGCATGTCATAGCAACCAGTTGTTACTGGTCATTCCGCCATTAGGGTCACTTTGCATATTACCCTTTTATTATATAGGATAACTTCCATATAAAGGTGGGAGCAAAATCATGCTTCTTTTTAATAGTACACACAAGTCCCTGCTTTCATATAATCACGAACACTGGCATTCTCCCAAAACATGATTCTTCAAAGCCTAAATTACCTATCTTTCAATGATTTTCTCTTCTAGCAGTCACACTTCCCATCCTAACATTCTGTGATTTAAATACTGAGATATAAGGTTAACTATTATTAACATTTCTTATGTTAGTGGGGAAATGAATGAAGGGAAAATAAAGCAAAAATTTATAATTATTAATTTTAATTTATAATTATAAATTTTAATTATAATCTTTGTGGATAGATAGAGAATGTATTAATGGAGTTTGTTTCTGATAATAGGTACTGTTTGCTCTCTTTTTCCTTCTTCTATTACCTGGTCTGACCATACTCAGGAATAGATACAATAGATTGTCTGGAGCTCTCCTATTGGATCAGTATTGAGCATGTACAATTGATTAAAGGCAAATGTCAGAGGATTCCATGTAAGACTTCCAGTTACTGGAGCATTTTCTTTCCATATAACAATAAAAAGACAGGATATTTTGTTTTGTCTATTTGCTTTATATTGTTTTGCTTTCAATAACTAATAATAAGGTAGGCAGGTAGATAGATAGGTGCTAGACAACACCGCAGACTGATTCCTGAAAAAAATAATAAAGTTGGTGATTTATTGTTTTTAGGTTTAATAATTTCTCCAAAAGCTCCACCCCCATTCTCTCTTACTAAGCAGGGATATTTTCAGTGAGTTATGAATTCTGACTATAATTTGAAAATTTACTCCTTTACAGTACATATTTTTATTAGAAAATATTCACCTCTAAAGTATGGCCAATAAGCCTGCAAAAAGCAATGACTGTAATATAATTACACTCCTCCTTATTAAAATGTTCAACCATTTGCTACAGATGCACAGTTCATGGTTATGGAAAGGGGTAATTTGTTTAATAATATATTCACTCAGCTACGCATAATGTGATTTAATCAGTACATTATATGCAGGCTTCAAATATAAAATATCTCAAATGATCAAAATGAATTATTAACGGTTTACAGCCAGCAAACCCTCATGGGAGAGGGAGAGAGATGGAAATTCATCTTCTCTCTTTGTAAATCTTTTCCCTTTCTCCTGCATTGAAAGAGTAATATTTTGAAAACCATCTGCCATATCAAACAATGGAATAGCAGCTTTACCTGTGGTTGAAAAAATCAAAGCATTATTTGACATTGGTTAGTTCAGGTTGTAAGTTCATGTCACTTGAGAATAATATAGCAGTAAGTTCTTATTTAGGCCAAAAACCTTTCTTCTTTCATTCCCCATATTGAATCTATTGCACAGCCTTCAGCCCTACCTGGAAAAACAAAATGATCTGAGCAGTTTTGTGCTTACTGATGTTACCATGAGTCAATCCACCATCATTTATCACTTAGATTATTGATATGCACACCTGTTTAATCTTTCATCTCTGTCCTTGCCTCTGTTAAGTATACTTTCAATTCAGAAGCCAGACTGATACCATTTAAATGAAAGCGAACTCCTGACACTACTCTGCTAAAAAATTCTCAAGTAACTTTTCATATAACAAACAGAAAATGCCAAAGTCTTAGACTGATCTGAAAAAACTTCTGGTTATCTGTTCCCAACTATATTTCTGACTTCATTACTCTAAACCCAATTACTATCCTCATCCTTCATACTGTCTAGCCTCACTGGCCTCCTCTCATTTGCTTCAAAACACCAGACATCTTTCCACCTTAAACCTGGCACATTGTATCTATATGGGATGCCCTTTCTTCACATATTCTAAGGCTCCTTTTTTTCTTGGGAGTGTTTATCAAACGTCACCTCCATAGTTAGGCATTCCTTCATGGTCCTATGCAAAATTGCAATTCTTGACCCTTCTTTACTTCACTCTGCTATATTTTTCTTCTCAGTACTTATCACTTCCTACCACCTGTTACTTGTATGCTATTTAATAAAAGTCTAA
Source organism: Corynorhinus townsendii (assembly GCA_026230045.1). Classification (NCBI taxonomy): domain Eukaryota; kingdom Metazoa; phylum Chordata; class Mammalia; order Chiroptera; family Vespertilionidae; genus Corynorhinus; species Corynorhinus townsendii. Next base: position 59,344,207 of record JAPDVU010000008.1, on the reverse strand, counting down.
TATGCTAAGTGTCTGGTCATCCAGTTATCTGTTCAACCAATCAAAGTATAATATGCTAATGATATGCTAAGGCCGCTCAACTGCTTGCTATGCCGTGCACGGATCACCAGGGGGCAAATGCTCCAACTGGTAGGTTAGCTTGCTGCTGGGGTCTGGCTGATTGGGACTGAGCAAGATGGGCCAAACATACCCTGGAGCCCTCCCACGTACCTCTCTGGCTTCGATTGTGCACTGGTGGGGTCCCTCAGCCTGGCCATCCGGTCTGAGTGACTCCCCTCTCCCCAAGTTCATGGATTTTGTGCACCAGGCCTCTAGTATCTACTATAGATATTTTTAGTGTTTCAGTGTTGTATCTCTAACACCAGATATAGAATAACACTGAATTAGTAGGTATACTAAAGATAATCAACAACAAACCTACATATCTTGAAAGTGCACTCAAATATAGCTGTTCTCTGTTGACATGATGGTAGTAATGAAAAAATTGTCCCAAAATTTGAATCCTAAGTTAAGTATTTTAAAATGCTATGTTAGTTGTTTCATTAAGAACATACTCAAAACTGAGTGGTTGAAAATAAGCATTTATTTAACTTTAGCTCACAGGACTTTAGGTTAGGTGGATTTGTTCTAATTGTCTGTTTAGATTTTACCTGATCTTGACGAGTTTTGCTCATGGGTCTGTGATTAGCTGGTTGTTGATTAGGGATTTTCTTATCTGAGCTAGCTTCAACTGGGATGAATTAATGTTGTACCACCTGATTTTTCAGCCTCTAGCAGGATAACCTGGGATTTGTTCACTTGGTGGTCACATGGGTCCAAAAAAGAAAGTGAAGCACACAAGCCTCTTGAGGTCTAGGCTTAGGATTGGCACACTTTTCTTTTTGCGACACACAATTAACTAAGACAAATCACAAGGAAGCCAGACTTAAGGCGTGAGGAAACATTGCATCCTTGCTGGAAGAGCTACAAAGCCACATTGCAAAGAACATTTACCATATAAGCATTTCAACAATATCTTACAATGTCACAATGGCCATGAATAATTAAATTTGATAGTAAGCTCTGGCCATTGTGGCTCAGCTGGTTGAGTGTCATGCCATGCATGGAGAGATCACTGGTTCTATTCCTGGTTAGGACACATGCCCGGGTTACAGGCTCAATTTCCAGTAGGAGCAATACAGGAGGCAACGATCAATTTTACTGTCTCACATCAATGTTTCTCTCTCTCCCTCTCCCTTTCTTTCCCTCTAAAGTCAATAATAAAACATGTTGAATTTTTATAGTAATAAGAAAACGCTAGATGACCTCTTTGCATATCACAAAATTATATTACATTATTCTTTATCAATTATGAACTGGATATCTATTTTGTGTATATCTAGAGTGACCAAGATTAGATTATAAAAATATACACTCAGAATTTCCTGGTTCTATTTTCATATTCTCAATGAAATCTGTAGTTTAAAGCTTAACCCGTTCTTAAGGAGGAATAATTAGCTCAAGCCAATGATTAAGAATGAGGAAGGATATTTTGAACAAGACTAGTTATATATAAAATTAGCAGGAACTTTGCAGAAGGAACTGAAATGAAGCACACATTAAAATCATAGTAGAAAAACGCAATGAGATACCACTTACCTCCAATTATAATGGCCAAAATTTGGAATACTGGCCACACCAAATGCTGGCCAGGCTGTGGAGCAATAGGTGCTCTGATTCGTTGCACCCCTAAGTTTATTGCAGCATTATTCATTGCTAGTGGGAATTCAAAATGATCCAATGACTCTGGATGATAATTGGGCAGTTTCTTATAAAACTAAACATATTCTTTTATTTTTTAAATATATTTTATTGATTTTTTACAGAGAGGAAGAGAGAGGGATAGAAAGCTAGAAACATCGATGAGAGAGAGACATCGATCAGCTGCCTCCTGTACACCCCCTACTGGGGATGTGCCCGCAACCCAGGTACATGCCCTTGACCGGAATCGAACCTGGGACCCTTCAGTCCGCAGGCGGATGCTCTATCCACTAAGCCAAACTGGTTAGGGCAAACTAAACATATTCTTAACACACAATCCAACAATTGTGCTTTTTGGTTTAACCCAAAGGAGTTGAAAACTAATATTCACAAAATACGTTCATAATGATATTTATAGTAGCTATCCATAATTACCAAAACTTGGACACAACCAAGACGTTCTTCAGTTGGTGAATAGATTAATAAACTGTGGCACATCCACACAGTATTATTCAGCACTAAAAATAAATGAGTTATTGAACTATGAAAAGATATGCAGCAATCTAAATGCATATTTCTAAGTGAAAGAAGCCAACCTGAAGAGTCTGCATACTGTATATATCCAGTTGTTTGACATTCAGGAAAAGGCAAAACTATGGAGACAATAAAGAGATCAATGGTTGGCAAGCATAGCCAAGGAGGGATGATTAGGCAGAGGAAAGAGGATTTTCAGAGCAATGAAAATACTTTCTATGATACTATAATGATGGATACATGGTTTTATACATTTTTCCAAACCCATAGAATGCAAAATACCAAAAGTGAATCTGTGGACTTTGGGTGATTATTTTGTGTCAGTGTAGGTTCATTCTTGATTAAAAAAAAAAAAGTATCATCCCAGTGAACAGGGAGGCTATGCCTCTGTGGCAGAAGCGAGTATATGGAAAATCTCTACTTTCCTCTCAATTTTATTGAAAACCTAAAACTTCTTTAAAAAAAATCTTCTTTGCAAATCTGATGATTTCTTGTTCTATTTGAAAACATGTGCTCACAAAGATATATGCACCCCTATGTTCATTGCCGCATTATTCACGGTGGCCAAGACATGGAAACAATCCAAATGTCCTTCCATGAATGATTGGATAAAGAAGATGTGGTACATATACACAACAGATATAAGAAGGAATGAAATAGTGCATTTGTAACAACATGGACGGACCTTGATAATATTATGCTAAGTGAAATAAGTCAGAAAAAGCTAAGAACCATATGATTTCACTTATATGTGGGATGTAAAACTGAAACTTGCGGACACAAGCAGCAGTGTGGTGGTTGCCAGAGGGAGGGAGTGAGGAATGAAGGGGGCCTAATATGTGGTGACAGGAGAAGATTTGACTTTGGGTGGTGGCCACACAGTGCAAGAAATGGATCTTCTAACATAGAAACCCACACTGAGGCCTGTGTGATCATATTGACCAATGTCACCCCAAAATCTTAAAAAATCATATTAGAGAACTCAGCACTTTTTGACACTTGTGCGCCAGGGTTTCAACATGAAAGAGTGGTCTCAGAAAACAAATGTAACCTCTGCAAGTCTCTCCAGAGCAGCCAAATGCAAACACAATATTGACATTCTATGCTTCCTTATATGCAGTGAAGCATATGTACTTTAATACGTACATTCTGTCCTTGATATGCAGGTAAGCATATGTATTTTAATATGTACATTCTGTCCTTCTTTATATGCAGGTAAGCATATGTATTTTGATTATTGATTGGTATTGCTATTTTCTCTTTGATCAAACACCTATTCTTTTCCTTTGAGGTTTTTCTGCCTTTTCGCTGAAGTAACCCATGATTCTTTGTCTTTTGACTTTGCTGACCTTGACATTAGGCTTCTCTTTGCTTTCTGTCAACTTCCCTTTCTAATTGAAAATTTGAATTTGAGGTAAAGGCAGAATTTTCTCTTATTTGGCAGATATTTAAAGTCTCCCATGTAGTATTTTCCATTTGTGATCAGAATACAAGCACAAGTAAAATTAAAAGGAAACCCATAGGGTAGATGGGATTTGGAGTGCTGTATAACTGCAAACAAAATGCTCTAAAAAACAAGGGGAAAAAATAGTAGATTCACAATATAGTTTCTGAAATATATTTTCCTAAACTCTAAAGTGATCATTTGTGTTGATTTAGTTGGGAGAATAGAAGAGGATAAAGATTCTGATTCTGATGTTGGCCCTTTAGGACAAATATATTTTCTAAAGAAACCCCAAATAGTGCATCAGTAGCATTTGAGTGTCAAGAGCCCCAGAGTTTGGTTTGATTGCAAATGAAACTCCACCATAGTATAAACAATTTATGTTGACAATCTATGCATAGATTATACCCAGATGTAATTATTGAAAATTCATATATGACAATACAGTAATATTTGCGGGGAATTTAGTTATAGAGAGTCCCAGATGTAAAAAAAAAAAAAAAAAAAGTTTGTGCTCAGTAAATCATTTTACCTCATGTTCAAAGACTTGGCTGAAGTTGCCTGCATGAGCCTGAACCCTCCTGTAGGTACACATGTATTTACTTCCTCCCTCTTGTGGAAAGAGTGACTCTGTTATTCTCTGGTAAGTTCCCCAAAGATCTCTAGGGTAATCTTTCTCAGAAAAACAAAATCAGTGCTCCTTTAGCAAATATAATCTGTACAACTAGAAAAAGGTTTTTTAAATTCTCATTCAAAAATTGTTGAACACTTGCCACTTATTGCTGCTACTAAGGAACAGAGAGGAACTGGCCTATTATACTCTCTAAGTGAGGTAATGGAATTTGTTTGGACATCCTAGTTGCACTAATGGCTGCCCTCGGAGACATGAGGAAATGGGTCAGAACTCCTCCAGCCTTTGAGGCAGCTTCCCACATGTGACTAACCCCCCCCCACACACACACACAACCCCTGAGCATGTCTCTGAAAAATCTGAGGTGACCCAGATCTGCTTGGATACATAAAAAATAAATCACAAAAGCATAAGACTGAAAAACAGTGCTATTATATTTAAATATTAGTTAGTTCTATGCTGAGTAATAAACAAGGAAACTAGTCTCTAAATCTTTTACATTTCTCACATTTCTCTCATTGCTTATGAGGATTATATTAGATAACATATAAATTCTAAGTCACATAGTTATTTAAAGGAGCAATTAGTTATAATAATTCAAAACCATTCCCTATCACCCTGTGATTGTAAATTTCAGTTATGCTCCCGATAGACTGGTAAATTTCCAGAATAGCCATCCATTCTAGCTGATGTCTCTGGGCCACAATAACCAAAAGACAGGGAACAAAGCCATTTCCAGTTTTCTCCCCAGACCCAGCCCAGCTCCATATTAACTGGGGAGTCCAGCTCTAAACATAAGTTATACAAGAAAAAAAAATCTCATAAGCCCCACCTTCACTGGAATATAGGAACAGGGGACTGTTAGCTCTATTTCCCTATCTAAATTAGTTTCTGGCTTCCCCATTTCTAGGTTCCCTAGCTGTTTTCTTAATGTTCCAGATATTCACTGGGCAATCTTCCTAAGTGGGTGAAGTTCTTATGCCATAGAAGCAGAAACTCATCTTCTGTTCTTATTAATGTCCATCTTATTTTACTTTATGCATCTGACTAAGTACATTGGGTCTGTGCCCTCTTTTAGAATCTGAAGACCTTTCGTCTCTCCCTGGTCCCTTGTACCTGGGTATATGAATTTTTATAGGTGGGTCCACCATGACCCAACTCCTATTTAACCTTCTTCCTCAAAATTGGCCTGAAGGTGTACAAATTTCAAGATTTAGAATGCAAGAGAAAATAGCAAATTTCATTAAGGATTCCAGTTTTATCTGTGTGGTTCAATTCCACCTACTATACATCGTGATACTGACTCAGGTATTAGTGGAAGACTACTGAATTCATCTAGTACATTCTGTTGTTTCATGAAATGAATGCATATTCACCAGTAATAAAAGTACTGCATACATTCAGTTGAATATTGAAGCAACTCACAAATACAAAAGAACTGACTGACTTTTTTTTATTATTGCCTTGAACACAAGTTCCTTGCTTTTCTTCAGATTCATCTACTTTCTTTTTATCCCCTGTTTTATTGAATTTGTTGGGTGACTTTGGTTAATAAAATTACATAGGTTTCAGGTGTGCAGTTCTATAATATGTATACGGTCTTGTGTGTTCCATCAGCATTTTCCCCCTATACCCTCTTCTTTTTTTATTATTAATTTCTTTATTGATTAAGGTATCACATATTTGTCCTCACCCCCCCATTCACATCCCAAACCCCTCCCCAGAAATGCCCCCATCCCCCTGTTGTCCGTAACCACTGGTTAGGCTTATGTGCATGCATACAAGTCCTTTGGTTGATCTCTTCCCCTTACCCCCACCCTCCCCTACCTTCCCTCTGAGGTTTGACAGTCTGATCAATGCTTCCCTGTCTCTGGGTCTGTTTTTGTTCATCAGTTTATGTTGTTCATTATTTCCCCTAGGTGAGTGAGGTCATGTGATACTAGAAATACACTTATAAGCACCGAAAATGAGATAAGCAATAATGGTTATGCTGAGAGGCAAATGAATCAGTCTGTAGTGAGTTTCTTTCTGGGCCAACAGTTCTTTTGAGTCCCAATTTCAATGTCAAACAGTTCCTTATGTGTACATGTCAGCAATGATATTTCAGTTCTGGATGTGGACAAGTGGTGGTAATGCAGGTCCAACCCTCTCTGGTTTGGTCCTGGGCAACCTGCAGCGACGCACAGCTGCTGACTGCTAGTATGGCAAGGTATTGTCAGCATCTTCCACCTCTGGACTGTTTCTCTTCTATCTTCATGGCTGGAGCAGTCCTGTCAATTCCTCTCTGTTGCAGGAATCCACATGGTCTTGGAGATGTTTTCTGAAAATATACAAACATATTCTCGACCCAAAGTTAATAAAGGAATCTTTTCTATAAATTTGACTTGGGATCCTTTTTCATTTTTTGCCCAAACGATTTTCCTTTGGCTTGTTTTGACACCATGTGTGTTATTCATGGGTGTCTTGCTGTTAGCATTACCAATGAAAGTTAATTTTCTAAAGTAAAAGTTTTCTAGATGTAATTTACTTACAGGATACTTTTCCTTACATGATATTCTTCTACTATCCCTATTTTTTTTAATTTAAATATTAGGAGGCTTTTGGAAATTTTATAATGTAGTCTTGATAGCTTTTAAATTTTAATTTTTTTACACTAAAATATGACTGCTTTATCTCTCCCCTCTTCTTTCTCTCTGGTAATCACCATACTGTTATCTGTGTCTATGAGGTTGTTGGTTTTTGTTTGTTTGTTTATTTGTTTGTTTTGTTTTGCTTAATCTCTTCACCATTTTCATCCTGGTCTGCAATGCCCCTCCCCTCTGACAGCTGTCAGTCTGTTATCTATGATTCTGTTTCTATTTTGTTTGTTATGATTTCACTCTTATGTGGAATCTACTGAACAAAACAAACCTATTCATCTACTTTTGTAGTTAAAGAAAAAAGGCATTTTTTATTTATTATTATTATTTTGAAAAAAGGCATTTAATTAAGATTTAAGATTGACAATTCAGGGCAGTATAAAGTGTAATTCTTTGCCTTAGAATCCTCAACCAACCCAACTCTATCTGCTTGACTGACCTTCCCTTCTTTTTCCTCTTCCTTCTTTATTATTTTCTCTTTTCCCTTTTTCAGCTGTATGTTCTTCTTTTCCTTCTGCTTCCTTCCTCTCCCTCCTCCCTCTTTCCCCTTCCTAAATTCTTCTTCCTTTCCTCCCTCTTTTCCCTCCCTCACTCCTTCTTCCCCACCTATTTAAATCATCTTTACTTTCCTCCACTTACTTTCTCCTCTCTTCACCACTTTCCTTCCTTTTCTCTTATTTTTTTCTCCTTCTTTTTCTTCTCTCTCCATTTCTCTAGAAAATTCCCTCACTTTGCTCTTGCTGATCTAACATGTTAGTCCTGTCTAAAAATAATGGGGACATCTATCTTTCAAAAAGGGAATCAGCACATAAATATAAATCATCTAATATCCTCCACTAGTTTCAAGCAGTGGGATTGCCTGGTTTCAGTTCTGAAGCAAGTGATTTTAACAGGTGTGTTATGTTGTCATATGAAAATCTCTTAGTATCCATTAGAAATGAAGCATCTTCAGTAACTCCTGCTAGTTCAGTAAGCCGATGAATAAGAATTTCACCTTTAGCTGATAAAATTATGCATATAGAATAATGGCAAAACTCACTATAGATGATTTTTCTATAAATCTCTATTAATGGATCTCATTCAACTATAAAATATAGTCACTGAAAAATCGCTTCTTTTAAAAAAAAATAATGATGACCTAACAAAGTTGCAAAACTGAGATATTTTCATTTATCAATTAATTTTGTTAATCTTTCCTTTTAAAACAATATTTCAAAGTAAAATATTGAGATAATTTTTCAAGATCCCAGCCTATGTACAGCTTTAAAGAAGAATAAAAATTTTCAGTGAAACAAATTACTAAGAATCAATAATGTGATGCTACATGGACCAAGGAACTCAAACTTTAAAATTTTTCCCATCCCATATAATAAAAGCCTAATATGCAAATTGTCCACTAGACTGGGAGTTCAATTTGAAGTTTGACCATTCGCTATGATGTGCACTGACCACCAAGGGGCGGCATGGAACATGATGGGCGTCAGTGACATGGCGCTGGCAGTGGAAGCACTGCCAGCCTTGATGGGCCTTGATGAGAGCGGAACCATGGTGGGATGGTGGAGCAGGTGAGCAGGCAATGCCAGGCAAGGCAGGTGGGAGCAGGGGGTGGGGCCATCACCCCGCCAATCACCTCGCAGACTGGGACCAGCAGCAGCGGCTGGGGCCTTTTTGCCGCCCAGCTCCTAGGCACTGAGGGAGCCAGGCGGGTGCCTGATGACTGAGGCCCGGGGGGAGGGGTTGTGCGGGGGCCTAGGTGCTGCCCAGGACCCAGAGGTCAGCTGGGACCTGCCCTTTCATGCCAGACACTCATGTTTTGATCACTGCCCAGATATAGGGACTGCACCCGTGCACAAACTTTGTGCACTGGGCCTGTAGTCTAATAATATATCAGAATGAGTTTAAGTATTGCCAGTTATAAATACACGTTCATATTATTTGTTTAGCAATAAAGTCCACTGATGAAACTATTTCCTCCAAATCTAACTAAATATTTATTCTTTTATAAGCATTTTAAAGTAAAGCTAAAAAAATTATAATAGTTTCAGTAACTCATATTTACCATGTGAGTTAGTGACCCCAAATGGCTCAGCTAACTGTAGGTTAAGCACTTCATTACCTAGTAACCATTCCCTTTACCAGTGATCGGCAAACTGCGGCTCGCGAGCCACATGCGGCTTGCAAGCCACGATTTGCCACTCTGTTGACTAATGAGTTTGCCGACCACTGGGATAGGGGCTTAATCACAAGGAACAACAACAGCCTGTAATTATTGGAACTGAGAGTCTAGGTTAGTGGTCCGCAAACTCATTAGTCAACAGAGCGGCAAACCGCGGCTCGCGAGCCTCAGTTTGCCGACCACTGTTCTACACAGCTAATAATAGCCCAATTTCCACCAGAGCACAACAGTATTCACTTTTTTTGTGAGGCTTCTAGGCCTTTTCATTTTTATTATATTATCAAACATTTACATTTATAAAAATGTTAAGAAAAGTACAAAGAAGTAAAGGAAGGATTTGTAGGCAAACAACTTCTAACTACTTCTCTGTCCACAACACTTTGCCTGGCAGGAGGGGTTGCTGGGATGACAGTTTATCTACTTCCCAAAGAGGAAAGAAAGACCTACTTGGGAATTCCAGGCATAGCTTCATTTACCACTTATGCCAGAATAAACTGCTACTTAACTCCACCTAGCAGCTTAGGCAGTAATGAGACATAGATATTCCAATTGTAAATATAGCTATGAAAGCACAACATAATCTTCTGAATCACAAGCAGCAATATCTATATATGGCTACAAGTGACAGTGTAGACATTTGAAGAACATCTTGCTAATCATCTTTCCTATATGTCTGCTTTTTCCTTTTGTTGCTGCGCTTGTCTTTCTGTCAGTTTCATCTCTTTTTTTTTTATATTGTTGCCCCAGTTCTTATCCTTTCAACCCTCTTTCCTTTCTTTAAAACTCCTACCTTTAAAGTTGAAAGAATGGCATATTAACAAAGAGAGTTGTTTTATTTTCTTAACTTGAAAAATAGAAGATTTTAAAAATCTAGGAGGTATTCCGTATTTCTCAAGTTTCTCTTTACTTACACATATGAGGAGCTAAAGGACTGAATCTGCCAAATGTTTAGTGTATCAAGTGTTAATTTATTTCTCTATGGGTATGTTCCCTGGCTAATTTTCTTTTCCACAGCAATTCTCTGACATAGATGCTATTGTTTTCACTTACAGCTGAAAAATGTGAGGCTCTGTGAAATTAAGCAACACAATGAAATTTACAGATCATAACTTGAATCTGATTATGTTTAACTCAGAACTACTTCCTTCTTTGCCTCCTTGATTCTCTGTCTTGCAGCAACTTGATCGTGACTTAAATGTTGTTTATTTTGCCTAAATCAATCACTTTGGACTAGAATGGAAGTGCTATAATCATTTTATACCAGCGGTTTTCACCGAGGTGCAGTTTTGCCTGCAAAAGTACATTTGACAAATGTGGTTAGGAAAATTTCGTTTTCAAAATTAGCTGGGCCTGGAAAGGAGACTAGTAGTATCCAGTGGATAAAAGACAGCGTTGTTGCTAATTATCCTACAAATTCTATAACAGAAAATTGTCTGTCCACAGCACTGATGTTGGTAAACTATGCTATAGGGTTTCAATGAATATCTAGTCACATATCCTTATTAATTAACCACTCCCTGACTCCCCCTTAAAACCACAATATATCCAAAACACAGATATATAAGAGAGAAAGTTTTAAGAAACAGAAGTCAAGAGAGTGAAAAAAAATGTTTCAGCTATTGATTTTTCCAAGAAGATATATTAATCTTTAATCTAATTTTCTGTCTTGTCTTTTCAGAGATACCTATAGTATAATAATCTATGTGGTCTTTCAGAAATTATATTAATTTCATGGGGTTTTTGTGGGTAAAATATATTCTTCTCCTTTCCTAGTAATCCTGAGAATGTCTGAAACACAATATAGGTGTTATTGTAAAAAAATCTTTATAAATGCATTCAATTAATATAAAATTATGTATTTATATTTATATTAGGCATTAAGTCTCTAGGCTATATATAGGCATTGAAATTTTTAGAATGCCCTCAGTATGAAAAGTTATTTAAATGACCCTTCAATAGTAAACAGTTTCTTCGGAGGAAGAAAAATGAACAAAAATATCAGGACTTTGGGTTCAATTTCATCACTATTCAGCCCCTCTGGAATTTTCTGAAAGTTCGTTGTATAAATACATTCAGAAAGTAGCCTGGAATTTCCTTGCAGCTCCATATCAGTCAAACTTCAACTTTTCCTTTCCATCGGTGCTATTTCTTTCACAATATTATATTTGATTTGCGATCCCTTCATCTGTCATCCAAAAGGCAATGTCCAATGTAGCTCAGTTGGTTGAGAGTCCTGTGCACCAACAGGTTGCTGGTTCCATTCCCAGTCAGGGCACATGCCTGGGTTGCAGGTTCAATCCCCAGTAGTGTGTTTGTAGGAGGTAGCCGATCGATGTTTTTCTCCCACATCAGTACCTCTCTCTCTCTCCCTCTCCCTTCCTCTCTCTTTAAAATAAAAACAAACAAACAAATAAGAACAACAAAACAATAAAAATATTAAAAAGAAAAAAAAAGCAATGTCCAGGCAGTAGCATGTGACCTTCTAGCAGAATACAGCAGACAACCTTAAATTACAGGAGCAGCAGAGGTGATGTGATTTCCCCTAGGGTTTGAGGGCAGGGAAGGGCAGAATGATAGTTCTGCTGGCTGTCGCCACCTTACTTTCCTTCTCTTCAGCCCTTTTTCTGTCTTGATCCGAAGGATCCTTTCCACTGTCAGTTCATACTCTGATGAACACGATGTTTAGTTTTTCAATATCCCTGTAGCATATCACATCTCTGTATTATTGTCTTGATACATTGCAATAACAAAAGCTTAATCATGGATCTAACGAATAAAATCCTTTGTCTGGGGATTAACACCAAAACCATCTTCAGAGGCAAACCCCAAAACAACATATTCAATGTGTAGTTTATTACTTACCAGTAGGAGGATCTCAGAACTATATCCTGAAACACACGCCAAATTAGTATATAAAAAAGCAAGTTCCACCTATAAACGCAACATAAGGCTATCAACAATGAGTTGTGTTGTTGTTGAATGAGTCCTACGACTGGCACAAATAAGGCTCCTGGGCCTGATTTCATAGCATTTTATACCCACATAGTTGCCAAATACAGAACTAATAGCATAAGATTGTGATTATCCCAATAAAAAATTGATGCAGTGTTAAACCAAGTACATTTATTTGTTGGATCATTAAAAGCATGAAATCAAGTGGCAATTTAAACATTTTATTTCCAAGAAATATAATAAAGAGGGAATTTAAGGATATAATTTGATGCAAACAATTTCAAACCTTATTTCACTAATGCGGGTTTATCTTTTTTTTTATATAAGCTAATGTATACTATCAATCAGTAAAGAACTGTGGAGTAAAGTCATACAATTTATAATGATATTTATTCTAACATTTAAAGAAACTCTACAAATAGTAATACCATTGCTAACACTGTTTCCCCCCTCATGCTCTCAAGTTCATATTTGCATCTGAAATTCTTTTTCTTTTTAAATATATTTTATTGATTTTTTACAGAGAGGAAGGAAGAGGGATAGAGAGCTAGAAACATTAATGAGAGAGAAACATCGACCAGCTGCCTCCTGCACACCCCCTACTTGGGGATGTGTGCGCAACCAAGGTACATGCCCTTGACCGGAATTGAACCCGGGACCCTTCAGTTCACAGGCGGATGCTCTATCCACTGAGCCAAACCAGTTTAAGCTATATCTGAAATTCTTAACTGTTATTTTCTTAGTTGGTGTGATAGACTTACATAGATTAGATTTGCTGCGCTAGTATCTTTTTTGTGCAAAAGGAAGGAATCACTGAAAAGAATGAGCAATCAAAATGGGTTTTTATCAAAATTCTTTGGCAATTAAAGTTGGAAGAGTTATATTTGAGCTCATGGGATATATACTTTTATTCAAATGCTTTATTATTTAGGAAAACCACCTTGAATGTCCAAGTGCCTTAAATTTCTAATTGGTTGATTGTAAAATATTTAACATATTATCCCTTTTAATTTAGTTCCAGTTTATGAAGAAAAGAATTATATGATATTTAAAAAATCCTACATTGAATTTATGCAAATTTTTCATTGGTTTATATTTAATTTACATAGGCTATAATCACAAATTTAATAACTACTAAAATTTCAAACACTTTATTCTAACAGTTAGTAGTCAAAATAATTGTTATTTTCACAGGTTAATTCAATTGCAAAAAAACCAACCCTCTCTTTTATATCTTCTTAACTTATTAAGATCAATAGCATATGCAGATATTAACAACTAATTTATTTTATTACTAGAGGCCTGATGCATGAAGATTCGTGCAAGAATAGGCCTTCCTTCCCCTGGCTGCTGGCACTAGCTTCCCTCTGGCACCCAGGACCTGGGCCTTCACTCTGGCTGCTGCCCTTCGCCTTTGCTCAGGCCAGAGCCACCTTCTGCCTTCGCTCCAGCCCTACCACCATCCTGTAGCTCCCTGCACCCCCCACCCCTCCACCCCGCATAGCAGGCATCCCGCCCTGCCCTGGCCACTCTGCGCCTGTGCTCATGCACTGCCCAGAGGCCCAGAGTGGATGCCCTCATTTTTGTCACATCAATTTGCATATTCCCTCCTTATTGGCTGTGGGAGCCACCATCTTTGTTGCGGAGTGATGGTCAATTTGCATATTCCATCTTTATTAGATGGGATGGTTTGAAATATTGCTCCCTAGGGCAATACCTCCAACTTTGTTATTTTTCTCAAGATTGCTTTGGCTAATCTTGATCTTTTATATTCCATACTAGAGGCCCGGTGCACAGATTTGTGCACTGATGGGGTCCCTCAGCCTGGCCCATGCCCTCTTTCAATCTGGGACCTCTCAGGGGATGTCAAACTGCCAACTTCGGCTCAGTCTGGCCTATGGGGATAGGACCAAAACCGGCAGTCCAACATCCCCCGAGGGATGTAGTAGTGTGCTAAGTGGCAGGTGGCTGGGGAGGAGCCCGAGCCCACGCAGGGCACCACATCGCTCCGGCTCATCCTGGCCCCACTGTGCCTGCCACCACCACCACTGCTGCTTGGTAGCGCTGTTGTGGAGGTGGGAGAGGCGTGGGCCACTGCAGCTGCACTTGCCAGCAGTTAGCCTGGCGTCTGGTGCCCAGCAGTCAGCTGAGCAGTGCTCCTGCTATGGGAACACACTGACCACAAGGGGACAGCTCCTGCATTGCATTGAGTGTCTGCCCCCTGGTGGTCAGTGCGCATCATAGTGACCAGTCGACTAGTTGTTGGGTCGTTGGGTCGCTTAGGCTTTTATATATATATATAGGTATATTTTGAGATCATTTGTTCTAGATTGGAGAAGAATGTCCTTGATATTTGATAGGGATTGCATTGAATCTGTAGATTTCTTTGGGTAGCATGGTCATTTTAACGATATTAATTGTTACAATCTATTGGCACGATAACTCCTTCTATTTATTTATGTCCTCTTCAATTTTTTTCTTCAGTGTCTTAGAGTTTCCTGAGTTCAATCTTTGACCTACTTGAATAAATTTATTCCTAAATATTTTATTTTTAATACAATTGTAAATAAAATTCTTTTTCTTTTTTCTTCTTCTTTTTTTTTTTTTTTTTTGGTGTGAGGGGGATGAATCTAACCTAGCCCAGAAGAGTTGAGCCCAAACCCAAAGGGTGGAGCTAAGCCTCTCCGACGCTCACCTAATCTCCAAGGGCCATGTCTACTCCTGAAAGGCAGAGCCTAGGTCCACAGAGCCTTGTGCTCAGTTAAGGAAAGTTTTACTTCACTTGACTACTTATAGGAGTAGAGAGGTAGGCTAGATGCTTCCGGACTAGGGTCAGCAGCTGAGCCAAGTCTCAAAGAGCCGAGTGCAGTCCCACAAAGCTGAACTAATGCCAAAGACCCAATCCTAGGCCCAAAAGGCCAAGTCTAGCCCCAAGAACTGAAGATAGTCCCAATGGGATGACCCTAGTTTCTGTGGGCCAAGCCTACCCCCAAAGAGCCCAGCCTAGTCCTGAAAGGCCTCGCCAAGTCCTGAAGGGCAGAGTCAAGCCCCTAACAGCCTATCCCAGTTCAGAAGGTCAGAGCCTAGCCCCTAACAGCCTAGTGCACCCCAGGGTGTGGAACCAAGGCCTGAGGAGCTAAAGCTAGTCCCCAACAGATGACCCTACCCCTTGCATTATTGTTTTAATTTCTCCTCTGATTGTTTGCTATTAGTGTACAGAGATGTGGCATATTTCTGTATATTAACTTTGTATCCTACTAGTTTACTGAATTCATTTATTAATTATATTAATTTTGGCATGGATTCTTTTGAGTTTTCTATATATAGTATCATGTAATCTTTAAATATGGTATTTTTCCTTTCCAAATTGAATGGCTTTTTAAATCTTTTTCTTGTCTGATTGCTGTGACTAAGACTTTCAATATTATATTGAATAATAGTGTTGAGTGCAAATCCTTGTTTTGTTCCTGATCTTATAGGAAAGACTTTTTGCTTTCACCATTGAAAAGTGTTAGCTGTAGGTTTGTGTTTTACCAACTTGAGATAATTTTCTTCTACACACATTTTGTTGAGAGTTTTTATTGTAAATGGATGCTGAATTTTGTCACATGCTTTTTGTGTATATATTGAGATAATCATATGATTTTTATTTTGGGTTTTGTTGATTTAGTAAATCACAGTAATTGTTTTGTGAATGGTGAACCACCCTTTCTCCCTGGTACAAATCCTACTTGATCATGGCGTATAAACCTTTTAATGTACTGTTGAGTTTAGTTTACTATTATTTTGTTGAAAATTTTGGTATCTATATTCTTCAGGGTTATTGGCCTATAATTCTCTCTCTTTTTTTGTAGTGTGTTTGATTTTATAATGAAGGTAATGCTGGTTTCATATAATGAGTTTAAAAGCCTTCTCTCCTCTTCAGTTTTTTTTTATTATTATTTTGAGAAATATAGGTATTAATTTTTCTTTAAATGTCTGGTAGAATTCACCTGTGAAGCTCTCTGGTCCTAAGCTTTTTCTAGCTGGGAACTTTTTTTATTACTGCACATACATATAAATCATATAATTGGTATGTTCATATTTGCTGTTTGTTTCTGATTTAGACTTGGAAGGTTGTATGTTCCTAGAATTTTATTATTTTATTCTAGATTGTTTAATTTGTTAGTATGTAATTGTTCATAATATCCTTTAATGGTGCTTTGTATTTCTGTGGCATTCTCTCCTTTTTAATTTCTGATTTTATTTATTTGGTTTTCTCTCCTTTTTACTTTATGAGTCTTTTATTTATCCTTTCAAGTAATTAGCTCTTAGTTTCATTAATATTTTCTTTTTTTTAAATTTTTTATTTCATTACTTTCCACTTCCAATCTTTATTATTTCCTTCCTTCTATTTACTCTGAGTTTTGCTTGTTCCTCTTTTTCTAGTTCCTTTAGGTAAAACTTTAGATTATTTTGTTGAGATTTTTCCTGCTTCTTGACTTTCCTCTTATATAACTTTCCTGCTTTTGCTGTATAACATAAATTTTGTAAGGTTGTGTTTTCATTTTCATTTGGCTCAAGGTAGTTTTTTATTTTCTGTTTGATTTTCTCTTTGATCCATTTGTTGTTTAGAAACATGTTGTTTAATTTCCATGTGTTTGTGTTTTTGTAGTTTTCTTCCTGTAGTTGATTTCTAGTTGCATGCCTTTTTGTTCAGAAAATATGCTTGATATAGACACGTGGCTGTTTTTATTTGATAGATTCTCCTTAGATATTTTTTATGATAAGATTTATGAATCAACACTTGCTTACATGATGTAATGTGAGGGAAGAAGAGAAGTTTCTTTCAAAAATATTCCTTGAATTGATCTTGCAGTCTTGGTTTTGAATTGTAAATCCTTTCATAATTCAATGATCCCATCTAGAATGCAGATATTTTTGGAAAAACTAACTAAGATGAATAGAAGAAAATTTTAAGGGAGCAGATTTTGATTCCATGTAATTATATTAGGGAAGATTTTAATGGTACCTCTTACTCCTCTTTGCTTTTGCCAGACACTGATTTCTGGGATTTGTCATAAACCAAGAGATCTTAAATAAGCAGTCATTTGAATTATTATTTATAGCCATAAAGTAGATATAGAAACCTATTCAACATAAAAACATTCAGAAGTTATTTAGTTAGACTCAGATGCCAGAAAGTCACGGTATTTTCTGTCAGTACCACAACATTCTTCTTATCCAGCAAAAATCTGAAGTGTCCTGTAGTTTCAATCAGGAAAACACACACACACACACACACACACACACACACACACACACACACACATTAAATGTCTGGAACCTGGCCAGAGTTGAGGTGAATTGGAATCCTGTAACTTTGGGAGAACCAATGCGTTAAAGAGAGAGGGGGTTCATGAGGAAATAACTAAGAGGCAGCATTTCTCTAGGAAAATGTTCCCTAGAGAAAAGGTGAAGGTCCCCAAGAAGTACAAGTGAGATGGAAGTAGAACAAGATGAAGAAACTGGAGCATCTCTGCTAAATCCTCTCCAAAGGTTAATGTATTACATGTAGTTTACACCTTGTGTCTGAGACGAAGAACTATGCTTTCTATTCTGGATTGTCTCTTGTGCGTTGGTTTGGCTGAGAGCAATATGTTCATTATTTGCTGTAAGATTATATTAACAACTTAGCCTTTTGATATTATGCACATAGTTAAGTGGTTTCAGGAGAAACACAGTTTAAAATTTTACAGCTCTTGGTGAGGTAGTGAATCCTTAAAAGCATAGGTATTTGTTTTCAGGCAATGGGAGTTAACATGGATTATTGGGAAAAATAATAACAACTCACAGTTGTGGAACCTATAAATCAGAATAATAGACCTCAAAGTAATCTGAACAGTGAAAGCTTACTATAAATATTAAGTATAAAAGTAAAATAACTATAAAGAAATTAAAAATAAAACTCAAAATAATACCCTAGCCTTGAAGGGGAGTAACCAAGGAAGGGAAAACATGGGCGGGGGATCCTCCTGCATGGCTGGGAATCAGGCCTCGTTGGAGAAGATGTGGTTGCAGTTTACTTGATCCTGAAGAAGTTCACCGGGCTCCCATGCCAACACTGATCCACAGTCAGTATGCTAGGAGGAAACACCTTCCTGGAATATAGGTGGACCAAGGTGGTGAGTCAGTAAGAAGAGGGAGTTAGCACACTGGGAACACACATGCCAGTAGTGTCCAGCCTAGGAAATACAGTGCCCATATTGGAAGGGCCACAAGAAATAACAACTGCATTGAAGGCAGGTAGAGATCAAGAGACAGGCACCGGAAAGGAATCAATGGGTCACAAACGTACTCACTGACAGCAGGGCGGCGCATCTGGAGGGCGCAGTGTCCTCCTGGAGATGATGGCAGCAGAGAGGTTAGTGGGGTGGGACAGGGGAATCCAAGTTCACAGAGATATTGTGCTCTTGGGTTACATGGTTGCATCAAAGTTCCTCTGATCACAGAACAGCAAGTTGAAGGAGAAAAGACAGAAACAGGAACAAAGAGAAGAAGCTTTTTCTTTTAATAAGCCTCTAGCACAAGCATGTCAAACTCAAAGGTTAACAATGGGCCAGATAAATGAGGCCTGCAGCCTGCGGGCCACAAGTTTCATGTGTGCTAGCACCTCCGTTGGCACTGTGCTTGCCGCTCTGGAAAAATGTTTAAAGGTCCCAGTCAATTATTACAACACAGGCATTTGTTCTTTTGATTGTGAAAGGGATGTTACAAAAAAAAAAAAAAAAAAAAAAAGAAATAGATTGTAAAAAGTCATTCAGAGAATAATGAGCACAGTGTTAGTACTCTCATAGCAAAACTAGACAAAGTCATTACAAGAAAAAAAAACACAAATCAATAAAGCTCACAAATATAGATGCAAAATATTTCTTTTTAAAGTAGAAAATCAAATTCAAAGATACATATAAAAAGCAATATGTTATGGTCAAGTGAGGTCTATCCTATGAAAATTCATTTAACGCTAGCAAAAAAAAATCAATAAAATATCACCATAATATCAAACTGAAAAAAAATTTTTAAATGATCCCTTTAATAAACACACACAAAAGGCATTTAATAAAATCTATTATTGTTGCCTTATAAAAACTCAGCAAACTAGAAAAGAAGGGGACATTCTCACCATGATAAAGCACATCTAAAAGAAAGCTCCATCTCACACCATACTTTAATGGTATGAACAGAATGTTACTAAGATTGGGAACAAGAAAGGAAGTCATTTCTCACCACTTTTATTCAACATTGAATTAAATTTATAGCTAGTTCAATGAGGCAAGAAAAAGAAAGGGCATACAGTGTGGAAATGCAATAAAATGTGTCTGTTTAGCAGATGACATGACTTTTCTGCATAGAAAATTTAATAGAATCTCTGAAAAACATGTATTAAAACAAAAAACAAATTTAGGAATGTGGTGGTAGGTTACAAAAACAATATAAATAAGTTAAATGTACTACTTAAAATTAGTAAAATTTTTCAATTAAAATATAAAAGTATTTAAAATAGCATTAAAATATGTTATTAAAAAGATATGCATATGAATGCTCATAGTCTTTTTGTTTTGTTTTGTTTTTGTTTTGATTTTTGTATTAGCAAAACTGGGAACAACCCAACTGTCTATACAATGTATGATATGTCCAAATAATGAAATACTACTAAGCAATAAAAAAATAAAGTACTGATATATAAAGATTTTTTAAAGAATCTGAATCCCAGCCAGAGTGGCTCACTTGATCGAGTGTCATTCTGTGCACAGAGGGATTTCAGGTTGGATTCCCAGTCAGTCAGGGCAGGTACCTGGGTTGTGGATTTGATCCCTAGTTGAGGCATGTATGGAGAGCAGCCCATTGAGGTTGCTCCCTCTTGGGTTCTCTCTCTCTCTCTCTCTCTCTCTCTCTCTCCATGTCCTTGGCTGAGGATTTTTAAAAAAAGAATCTGAAAATAATTATGCTGAGTTAAAGGATCCAGATAAAATAGAACACATGCTATATGGTTTTATATACAACCTAGAGGCCTGGTGCATGAAATTCATACACAGAGGTGGAGGGTTCCCTTAGCCCGGCTTGCACCTCTTGCAATCCAGGACCCCTTGGGGTATGTCTGACTGCCGGTTTAGGCCTGATCCCTTGAAAACTTATAACCACACAAAACCCTGCACACAGATTTTTATAGCAATTAAATGTTAAAACTTGGAAGCAACTAAGATGCCTTTCATTAGGTGATTGAATAAACTGTGGTATATCCAGGCAATGGAATATACTAAAAAGAAATGAGGTATTAAACTATAAAAATACATAGAGGAAGCTTAAATGGACATTACTAAGCAAAAGTAGCCAATCGGAAAAAGCTACATACTATAAGATACCAACTATATGACATTCTGGAAAATGAAAAATTATGGAGACACTATAGTAAAGATCAGTGGGGGAAAAAAAAGGAAGAAAAGATCAGTGGTTGCCAAGGGTAGGGTTAAGCAGGATGAACAGGCAGAACATAGGGGATTTTTAGGGTAATGAAAATACTCATTATGATATTATAATGATGGATGCAAGTCATTATACATTTGTCCAAACCCATAGAATATACAATACAAAGACTAAAATCTAAGGTAAATTATGGACTTTGTGTCAATGCAGGTTTATCCTTGGTAAATATGTACCCTTCTGGTGAGTGATGTGATAATGAAGGAGGCTATGTATGTGTGGGAGCAGGAAATATATGGGAAATCTCTGTATCTTATTTTAAGGTTTTTGGTAAACCTGAAAAAGAATTTAGTATTTTAATTTTTTTCAAAATAAAAACAAAAAAGACTAAATATCTTTGTAGCTGCCTCAAAAACTCATTCCTACGCATTCTTTTTTTAAAATTTTTATTGTTAAAAATATTACATATGCCCCCTTTTTATTTCCATTGCCCCCTCCACCCCACATCCACCCCTCCCAGGCCTTCACTACACTATTGTTTGTGTCCATGGGCTATGCATGTAAGTTCCCTGGTTAATCTCTGCCTCCCCCACTCCCACCCTGCCTGAAATTCATCAGTCTGTTCTATGCTTCTATCTCTCTGGATCTATTTTGTTCATCAGTTTATTTTGTTCATTACATTCTACATATAAATGAGATCATGTGATACTTATCTTTCCCTGACTGGCTTATTTTGCTTTGCATAATACTCTCTAGGCCCCTCCATGCTGTCTCAAAGAGAAGAGATCCTTTTTTACAGCTGCATAGTATTCCATGGTATAAATGTACCACAATTTTTTTTATCCACTCATCTACTGATGGGTGCTTGGGCTGTTTCCAGATCTTAGCTATTGTAAATTGTGCTTCTATGAACATAGGGGTGCATATATTCTTTCTGATGAGTGTTTCAGTTTTCCTAAGATCTCTTCCTAAAAGTGGGATCACTGGGTCAAATGGCAGTTCCATTTTTAATTTTTTTAGGAAACTCCCTACTGTTTTCCATAATGGCTGCACCAGTCTGCGTTCCCACCAGCAGTGTACCAGTATTACCTCTTCTCCACATCCTCGCCAGCACTTGTCATTTGCTGATTTCTTGATGGTAGCCATTTTGACAGGTGTCAGGTGATACCTCATTGTCATTTTAATTTGCATTTCTCTGATGATTAGTGACTGAGCATTTGTTCATATGTCTCTTTGCCATCTGTATGTCCACTTTGGAGAAGTGCCCATGTAGGTCCTTTGCCCATTTTTTAGTTAGATTTTTGTCTTCTTTTTGTTAAATTGTATGAGTTCCTTTTATAGTTTGGATATTAACCCTTTATGAGATGTATCATTGCCAAATATTTTCTTCCATACAGTGGGCTCCCTACTCATTCTTAAGCCAATTCATTGATATTTACTTTGAGAACCTTCCCCAGATTTCCTAGGTAAAGTGAAATCCCAAGAAAAGCTTATCTCATGTTTCACTGTCCCTCATACGTACCTGTAGCACTGCGTTTGTCCATATCCCGCTCTCCAATGCCACCTCTGCTCTCTCTACAACATGTTTTCTTATAACAGCCAAAGTGACAAAGTCAGATTCCATCACTCCTCTACTTCACAACTGTCAATGCCTTTTCTTTGTTAATGACTTAGGATAAAATCCAATTATTTTACCATACTCCATAGTAATGTACACAATAAGCTCCTACGTACTTCATGAGCTCATCTTCTATATTTCTGTGGTGTTTATTAGTACTCAAGTATCTTTTTGATTTTCAAATATTCCAAGTTTATAAAGTTTATATTTTCTTTAATGACTGGCCCCTTTAACTCTAAACATGAATGGATTACATTAAATATAAATTCTCTAATTTTATGGTGATTGAATATGTGCCTATCTCTCCTGTAGACCCCATGTTTCTAGAAATATTCCTTTTGTCTTTATATCTGTAGCCTTAGCAGTGTATCTACTAAAATATTACTGATGAGTGTTTCACTGAATACATATGTCATCATTATTATTTGTCACTTGTTATCCTTAAAAAATTTTCAGCACCTTACAATTACCTTCTTGCTGGGATGACACAAGAATGTCCAAATGCAAACCTAAACTTTCACCTTCATTTCTTGGTAAACGTATAAATCAACTTCACAATCTCCTTAACATTTAAATCCTTCCTCCTGAATTAATAATTTTACTGGTTAATAGCTGTCATAGTTTCCTCTTCATAATTCTGTATCTCTAATATCTCCATTGATATGTTTTTAGGGATTCATATTAAATGTCTTCAAAATTGTTTTTTGATTTCTAGATAAAGATGAAATGTTAACATGTGTTAACATTTCATCTTTATCTAGAAATGTAAACCAGCATATGTATTTTATTTCCCATTAAGACATTTATAAAAATTTAGTAAAAACTATGTCCTTTTATTATTCTAACTTATTGACAAACATGAACTCAATTATATTTTTTTTCTCTCCCCACTTATAGCATCCTTTTCTGACTTCATTGTATTTTTCTTCACTTTACTTCTTGCCAGCATTCTTAATTCACTTAGGGAAAATTTTTTTTCTGTGTCATAATAGCTATGTACATTGCATTATCAGAATCCAGAGGTGGGGAAAGTAGTGAATTTTTCAACTAGAACACACGGAATGCGGCTCCTGTTATTTTGAGATTATTCCCATTTGTAGCTCTATCTCTGATTCAGGTCAATCTGATAACTATATTTTCACAACAGCTACTGTATCTGACCTATAATTACTGTGTAGAGTGCTCATTGGTCTGCAATTGTAACTTTTCAAATGTCTGCCTTCTGACTTCTTTGACTACTAAAGTTGATGTTTACAGTTTGCTTTGGTTAATGACTTATAATTCTGTGTAATTTATTTATTTATAGCAAATATGTTACAAAATGCTCAATTATACAGAAATTTAAGAAAATGGCTTAGAATTTATATACTTTATCATTTAGGTCTTAAATTTATTAATATTTCTCATATTTTGCTCTGTTTTTCTGAAATATCTTAAGTTTCATACATCATGATAATTGCTTTTTAAGTATTTCATTTTATTTATACTTATTAGAATATAGTAAAAATTAAGTCAAAATTTTCTACATATGGTCCATGTAGCTCAGTGGTTGAGCATTGACCCATGAACCAGGAGGTCAAGGTACAATTTCTGGTCAGGGGACATGGCCAGTTTATGGGTTTGATCCCCAGTGAAGGGTGTGCAGGAGACAGCCAATCAATGATTCTTTCTCATCGTTGATGTTTTTATATCTCCCTCCTTCTTCCATCCTCCCTGAAATTAATAAGAATATTTTTTTAAATGAGGTACCAATACTTGTATATAAGGATTCCCGGTACCAAGCATTAGCCAATGAGATGCATCCTAATTATGTTATGTGACCAATAAAGTACAACTTTATTACATGACATATATTTATGGTTTAAGGCAGAGCATTTACACTGGACAGCTATTATTGTGTTGGCTGTTACCATTTTTCTTTTTGACTAAGGGAAAAGAGGTTAGTGCCTCTGACTAAGTAGGTATTGAATGTCTTCAAAATTATTGAGGCACACCGGTGTGCAGTGGCATGTTGGTTGAAAATTGCTGCCATAAACTATTACAGTATTAGTCACTATTAATTATTTTTTCTGACTTGTTAGACTATGCTCCAGGAGTTTTTACTTTGCATCCTATCTCACCATTTTCTACTAACTATAAGTGAGATATGATAAGAAATCACATCAAAAACTACATAGGAAACATCCATGCACAAATAGCTATGGAGAAAGTGTTTAGGCAATTAGAAAGATGGAGTGTGGAAGACATACTGCTGACTGTATATCTATCCCAAATTCCTTCCTCTCTCCACAGTCCCTTTGCTAAGCTGTGGGGTGTTCAGTGCTGCTTCTAATTCTCCCAAAGTAATAGGTCAATTTTTCCTTTTATTTTCAACAGCCCAGTTCTCTTTTTCTTTTTTTGCCCCTGACAAACCCCTGCCACTTGCACCCTCTCAAACACAATTGAACTGCACATAGGAAAAAACCAAAGTCAGGATAAAACTGTTGCTAATATTCAGGGAGGAAATTTAACTTTCCATTTCCTAATGTCCATTTGCATCAGACCAGGATTATCAAACATTACTTGTGATCAATAATTAAATTTCATACTAAGGACTTGATTCACAAAGCTCTCTTTCACAGACACTGTTTTATGTGATCTTGAGATATGGATTTCTGAGTTGCTCAAGGAAGAAATCACTGTGTATATTTTAATGGTAGATAACCTCAACCCAGGAAATGTCAATGAACAGTCTGAAGTAACACATGTAATCAATTGATTAGGACACAAACTGGGTTATTCTAACTCCATAGCCCTTGCCATTTTTATTACATACTAGTACTCTTGCTTGAATGCTTTAGGGTTGCTGTTTGGTTTCCTAAAGTTCTGAAAATGAGTTTGGTGCCCATGATAAAACTAATCCTCTCAGTGAGAGCAAATTGTCATCAGGTACACTGTTTCTATGATCAAAGTATCAGTGTTCCTTCTTCCTAATTCTTCTATTCCTAACATTATCACTTAATTATCTATATTGTCATTGATCTTAATTAGCTATTTTTTTATGTCTGAAACTCTTAACCAAATTCTTTGGGTCATTTATCCTCAGCTTAAGATTATTTGTAATGTAGAAGAAATTAATAACTGGAAAGCAACTTATTAGGTAGGGCAGAAATTGACTCTAATTTTTCTTAAGTCAAGCAGCAAATAGATTACCACATCAAGTCCCATGGCCTTCAATACCATCTTTATGACAATTTACCAAAGTATATCTCTAGCCTAAATACCCAACATCTCCAGACTTGTATGCTCAACTGCCTACATGACTTTTTAACTACACTTTTAAATTACTTCTCAATTTGTCTCATAATCAAACTTCTGAATTATATCCACCACCAAAATTACTTTCTCCTCCCACATTTTCCACATCTCAGTAAATGTCAGTTCCATGATTTTATATACTTAGACCAAAAATCTTGGAGCCATCCTTGACCCTAAGATCATAGCCCATATTCAATTTACCAAAAAAAATTCTGATTATTTTATCATCAAAATATTCAGTTCCCAGATATACTTCTCTACAACACCAGTACCACGCAGGTGGAAGTCACCATCACCTCACACTTTGTTGATATAATCTTCTAAGATGTCTCCCTAATTTTACTCTTGCCATCACTGTTGGTACATTTTCAAATCCAAACTAAATTGAATCTTTTAAAATAAAAATCTCATTATATCAATTCTATATTCAGAAACCTCAGCTCCTTTTCATTTCAATCAGAGTAAAAGCCAATGTCCTCAAGATGGCCAAGTTTTTCATAATCTATTCTCATCCTCAGTACTTTTTATGACCTTATCTCCAACAACTTTTATTCTCCTAAATTCTAACATACCATGCATATTCTCGCCTCAGGACACTTGAATTTGCTGTTCCTTTTATATGGAGAGTCCCTTCTCCAGATACCCTCAAGATTTTTTTCTCCTATTAAATCTCTGTTCAAATATCACCTTATCTATGAAGCCTTTCCTAATTATCCTATTTAAAACGGTTAATCTTACTGCCTCAATTATCTATGTGAGGTTCACGGCGCAGGGAACAGAGAGTCCCCACCAGTCAAAAGGAAGAACTTTTAATCTTGCACTCCCGGGCGAGATTCACCGGTCCTGAGGTAGGCTGGAGCTGAGGAACTTTTTTTATACAGGTGCTCAGTGAGGGCAGAGGATCTTGAGCTGAGGCCGGGTGGAATTTCTGCAGTGGGCAGGGGTTCCAGGAATGGAGCCAATATCTGGGCCACCATTTGCCTGGAGCACTGGTCCATCACGGGTTCCAGGAAGGGACCGGCATTTGTGTCGCCATCTGTCTGGTGCACTAATCTGGTGTCTGCATCACCATCGGTTGCATGCATTGGCTTCTGGAATTCCTCTGACCTAACCCCCCAACCCCGGCTGCTGGCACCAGCTTTCCTCTGGCATCCGGGACCCAGGCTTCCCTCCAGCCACTGGCAGACACCTGGGACCTGGGCTTTCCTTGCAACCCTGGCTTCATCCAGAAGGATGTTTGGTCTAATTAGCATATTATGCTTTTATTATTAAAGATTCTGTTTATGACCTTAGCACTTTTTACTATCAGATAAGCAATATATTTTACTTATTTGTTGATGTGAACTGTTTCCACCAGCAGAATTAAAGCTCTAGTGGAATGAATGTTCATTAATGAAGTCCCATCAACTAGAATAATATCTAGCACCCAGTAGGCACTCAATAAATTTGGTTGGCTGAATTAATGCAGTACAATTCCTTTCATTATGTATTCTATCAATGAGAACACAAACCAGAGACAGTCGGTAACCTATTCAAGTGGGCACAAGACAGTAACAGTGCAGGGCTAATAAGGTAGAAAGAAAATCCTAGCTCGAAAGGACAGCTGGTTTAATCAGGCCAAGGTGTCCCCAAGCCAGAAAGAACTGCTTAGACTTGATTCATTTGGTGAAGGTCAGTGGTTAAATGTCTATTCTCAACACTTCCATTGAGGTTTTTATGAGCTGTGCTAAATTAACATTGAGTGGTACATTGGCAATAAAAATGTTATTTGAGTTTAGTAGGCAATAGTTACATATTAAAGCATATAACACTTGTTAAATTCCAAGTCTGACAATGCTTACTCAGAGTTTATTAATTTAACATTATTTAACCTTGAGGCCATGCTGGCAAAGGAGGGGGAGGGTATATTTAGGCTAATGCTTCATAATTTGATATGGAAATATCTTAAAAAGCGTGCCACATATACTTTGTCCTGAAAAATTAAAAATTTTTAAATGTAAAAAATCTTATGATTGCTGCTAGGCAAGGAGTGCTATAACAGTCTGTATGGTGAAGTTCTCAGATGGTTTAGATATTTCAGATAAGCAATAGTATTCTCTTTTTTGCCAGAACTTACTAGGTAAGACCCAGTGAGAGCCACTGAACTCCTGACCAATCAGATAAATATTCAAATTGTTTATACACCATGATTAACTTGTCAGTGAACCTTGATATAA
Source organism: Corynorhinus townsendii (assembly GCA_026230045.1). Taxonomy (NCBI): domain Eukaryota; kingdom Metazoa; phylum Chordata; class Mammalia; order Chiroptera; family Vespertilionidae; genus Corynorhinus; species Corynorhinus townsendii. Next base: position 59,316,500 of record JAPDVU010000008.1, on the reverse strand, counting down.
AATATTAATTTAGAAAATAGAAAAAAGAAGCAGCTCTGGATACAAAAGCACTAACTCTAGTTTATGCAGTAAAAGCTCACCAACCCTGGGATTTTGCATTTAAATAGCTCTCTAGGCTACTATTTCAAGATGGCCATGTGAGTTTACACAGTTTCTTCTTTTCTTACTTTAAAATTTACATTGATGAAATTTTAAGAACAATAAATTTATAACTGAAAATGATGAGAGTGGAGCCAGCAGGAAATAAAATAGTTTACTCAATGTTTTGAACTTGAGGTGAATGGTAGCATAATATTAGCTGGAATGAAATTTACCACCTAAACATGCCCAAAGCATGTGATGGAGGGAGAAGAAATCCAAAGGTTCTGGGCCTGGAACCTGCCAGTGTGATGAAAGGCAGAGGATGGGCTGAAAACAGGAAAATTAAATATCAGCATAGCAGGAAATCAGATGTTAAATTACGTATATTAAATTCATTTGTAAAGTTGCCTTAGGTGAACTACTTAGCTTAAGAAATATAATCTTTCTCAGGATGATTTACATCAAAAGGAATTTGTAGGAAGGGTTCTGTGTGGCTCACAGAATTCATGGGAAGGTTGGAGAACCAGAAAATGGAATAAAAATGATAGTGACAAGATTTTAAGCATCCAGACCCACAGAGCCACATCTCAATGGTCTCTCACAATAAGTCCAATCCTGTAGTACACCATGGAGCATTGGACTCCACGGTCACACTGATACTGCTGACGAAGGGTGATGATGACTCTGAGAATGAAACCTCCACTCTCTGATTCCTTAAATCACTACAGAAGCAAAACTCCAGCATGGTGCACCGATTAGCTAAACCTGGCCTTAGCTTCTAGATTACAGAGGAAAGTTCCCTGGCCTTAGCTGCTAGATTACAGAGGAAATATGATCTGTTTTTTTATAGAGACAAGCAGTTTCTGCCACCTGTACTTCTTTATTGAGCATGGAAATATATCAAGCCATAAAGGGACATAACATTTAAACATTGAGAAATAGCCAGTGATTGTTGAAAGTGAGGAAGAAGTAAATGGGAGTCTAGAGATAATATTTATATGTTTGTGTGTATAATAACTCTGTACATACAGTTAGAGATGATTATATGTAACTACAAATTACATAATTATATATAATTTAATGCATGTATTTAATCAGAATAACTAAAACTTCATAAAGTTAAACATAAATGATTTTTGTTTGGTTGTTAATATAGGATGAAGAGGATAGAGGAGGAAAAGATGGCTTTTCATCATTATGTTCTTTCTTACTGGACTTTGTCACATCTATGTATTTGATCCTTTTAATTAAAAATAATGCATTTGATCAGAGAATTATAAGATTATACAAAATTAAAGAAGATTGACTAAAGGCTGTCTATTTCCATGACTCTGACCCTGGGATTCCAGGAATCTGTGGTATTATGATTGCAAATCACAAGTATAGACTCTGTGGCAGTTTCTGGAAGCTCCATATTCTTATCGGACATCATTAGTCATCAAGGAAAGGAAAACCAAAACCACAATGAGATTGCACTTCAGCTCACTAGTATTATTGCTGGTGGAAGTAGGGTTCTTGCTTTGTCTGGAGCAAAAGCATTTTCAGAGACCCATGAGGGAGAATGAAGTTTCATGGCAAGATTTACTTTTTATGCCAAATCGAAGGAGTGTTCTTCCTGGTTTCCCAATGTCCCATCTCTGTTCATCCTGTCAGGGAAAGTCAGTGCCAGTAATAGAGTCAATGTCCAGAGATCCTGTGCCCTAATAAGCTGAGTCCAATCCAGCATTTGGCTCGCTTAGCTTGTGCTCCTGGCTGCATTCATTGTTTTGCTGCTGTACCCACTCTCCCTCCTGGAGCCTGGGTGTGGATTACACATGGCTCTCAGACTCATGGCTGTTAGGGTCACATGGCTACTATGAAGAGAACCTGTGAGCACATGGGGCAAGTGTAGGTGGAGAGAGGGAGGAAGAAGATAGATAGATAAATAGATAGATGGTAAATAGGTATATAGATAAATGATAGATAGATAGATGACAGATGATAGATATATAGATAGGTAGGTAGATAGATGATAGATAGATAAATAGATAGATAGATAGATGATAGATGATAGATATATAGATAGGTAGGTAGATAGATAGATGATAGGTAGATAGATAGATGATGGATAGATAGATAAATAGATAGATAGATAGATGATAGATATATAGATAGGTAGATAGATAGATAGATAGGTAGGTAGATAGATGATAGATAGATGATAGATAGATAGATAGATAGATAGGTAGGTAGATAGATGATAGATAGATGATAGATAGATAGATAGATAGATAGATAGATAGATAGATGATAGATATATAGATAGATAGGTAGGTAGATGAGAGATGATAGATAGATAGATGATAGATAGGTAGATAGGTAGGTAGGTAGATAGATAGATAGATAGATAGACAGATGATAGATATATATAGGTAGGTAGATAGATGATAGATGATAGATAGATGATAGATAGATGATAGCTAGCTAGATAGATGATAGATAAATAGATAGATGATAGATATATATATAGATAGGTAGGTAGGTAGATAGATGATAGATGATAGATAGATAGATGATAGATAGATAGATATATAGATAGGTGATAGATTGTTAGATAGATAGATAGATAGATAGATAGATAGATAGATAGATAGATGATAGATATATATAGGTAGGTAGGTAGATAGATGACAGATGATAGATAGATAGATAGATAGATAGATAGATAGATAGATAGATAGATGATAGATAGGTAGATAAATAGATAGATGATAGATATATAGATAGGTAGGTAGGTAGATAGATGATAGATGATAGATAGGTAGGTAGGTAGGTAGATAGATAGATAGATAGATAGATAGATAGATAGATAGATAGAGGAAGTTCTTTGGTCCCAGGGGGTTTTAACTAGGGGCTTTTTCTAAATAACCAATCAACTTCCCAAGCTTTCTATGGGCTTGCATTGGGCCCACCCCGCAGTTAATGATCTTTTCCCCAGGTTAGCATGACAGGCATCTGTGATCAAGCACCTCTCCCTGTGCCATGTTGAATTCTATTGCCCAGGTCCTTATTTCCTCCTGCTTACCCTGCAATCAGGTACCTGAGGTTGGAAGGGAGGGGTGTTAATTCTTGGCCGGACAATGCTGGGATCCCCTGGAATGTGTGTGACTCTGTAGCCTTCTGGTGAAGCAGACAGTCTCATGCCCTCCAGCTGACCACGCTTAACAATGTCTGACTTCCCTTGCTCTCTTCCTGTTAATAACTAGCTAACTATGGTAATGGTATAGCTGTTGTCAAGTAGTCAAATAATAAAAGTAAAAGTGAGGAGTGTGGAGAAATGGAACCCTTTCGAACTGTGTTGAAAATACAAAGTAGTATAGACATTTTGGAAAACAGCCTGGGCATTCTTCAAATTGCTAAACAGAGTTAAATTATGACCTAGCAATTGCATTCCTATGTATATGCTCAAAAGAAATGAAAACATATGTCCACATAAAAATGTGTACAAGAATGTTTATAGCAGCATTATTTGTAATAGCCCCAAAATGGAAAACCCAAATGCCCATCAACTGAAGAATAAACAACTTGTATCAGTCACAGAAGGATAAATACTGCATGATACCACTTATAGCAAGTGTCTAAAGTAGTCAAACTCCTTGAAGTAGAAAGTAGAATGGTGGTTTCCAGAAGCTAGGGGAAAGAGAAAGTGAGGAGTCATTGCTCAGTCGTTCAAGATGAAAAAGTTCCAGAGATCTGCTTTATAATAATGTGCATTTAGTCAACAATGCTGTACCACACACTTAATTTTGGAAAGAAGGTAGATTTCATGTCATATGTTTTTTTTACCACAAGAAAAACAAAAGTTATGAAAATTTTTACAGGTATAAGAAATTTGAATAGCCACAAAATGAAACAAAAATACAACTTGTGGTATGTACATACAACTGAATATTTTTAAGCCATAAAAAAGAATGAAATTTTGTGTTTCAATATAGATTCCCTTTAAATAGTAAGTGAAAGAAATCAGTTACAAAAAATACATATTGCATAATTCCTTTTTTAATAAAATAGCTAGAACATGCCCTGGCTAGTGTGGCTCAGATGGTTGGGCATTGTTCTGTGCACTGAAAGGTTGCCAGTTCAATTCCTGGTTAGGGCACATGCCCAGATTGCAGGCTCTTTCCCCAGTAGGGGGCATGCAGAAGGCAGCTAATTAATGTTAAGCTCTCACATTGATAGTTCTCTCTTCTCCATTCCCCTGTCTCTAAAAATCAATAAACTCTTTTAAAAAAAATGGAAGAGCCATGTGTGACAAACAGTGCTGTCAAATTCTTAAAAATAATATATTAATATTGCTTATTTAAAAAGCAACAAATTATTTTTGAAAGTTATGTGTTTTTTATTATACCTAAACATAAATTTTATATTTTTAATAATGGGGCTGGTGTCTGGTAATATATTAAAAGATTTAATGGATGTGTGTGTGTGTGTGTGTGTGTGTGTGTGAATGAATGTGTGTGTGTTTTATTTTCCTGCCTGTTTTACAGATTTAACACCTGTTTATGATTAAGTAGTGGAGACTGTGAAGTGTTGCTGTTACTAACAAAAGCAGGTTGGGAAACCTCACTTCATATCATCAATGATAGTAGCATAGCTGGAGTCAGCTCACATGCTACTCTGAAGACACTGGTGAACCTTCAAAAGCTGGTGCTCTAGGCTCAAGCTAATAGCTTTTCCTTGCTGATACCCAGTTTTAACGATGCTGATTAATTTGACTTGTCTAGATTGTAGAGGTTAAGGATCTAGTAGATGAAGCTAAACTAACCAGCTCCAAAGTGACTAGTATTTGACCTTGAGCATATCACTTAACCTCACTTTATCTCATTTTCATCGTTTTCAGAATAGCACTAATAACTTTTTTATAATGATTAATTATGTTCATAAATTTAAAATGCCTTCAGTGGTGCCTACTAATAATGCAAAATTGATTAGTGCAAATTATTTACATGAACATAACAAGGCGCTTAGCCCTGGAAGATCAAACCTGAATACACAGATTAGATTGAATAAGTGAGAAAATCTCCATTAGCATACTTTAGAACTTGAGTTTAGATTACACCATTGTCATCTAAAAGTTAGCAGGCTATTAAAAAGAGAAATGCCTTTGGAATCAGACTAGCTTTGTTTTCAGTTATAATTCTGACATTTACCATCTATTTGTTTTGTTTTTAACCAATTAACAAGTATTAACTTGGTGGTTCTATATTCTTGGTACAATAACAGGTACTTGGAATAGAGAAATGAACAAGAGATAAAAGCTTCTCTCTTGGAGTGTACACTCTAGATGGGGCCTCTGTTAGGTACCTAGGATTGAAACCAAAATGTGGGGTGTTTGAGTCCAAGTGTCTTGAGAAATCGAAGAATGAAGTTGCAGACAAAAATGGTTAGTGGAGTGGAAGTTTATTGAGAGAAGCCAGTCCTGGTAAAGGTGCATCTGGGCTTCTGGGAGCAGGCCGGTGTCCAGAGCTTCCTTTTCATGTCACAGTCGGGTGTTAAAGTCTATTAGTCTTTGTGTAGGGTGTGGGTGCAGGGGGTCAACCCAAAAATCTAGCTCACTGGTTGGAGAGACAGAGAGAGAGAGGAAGCATGGGCTTTTTAATCTAGGGGCAGATACATACCTTGCTAGTTTCTGATTGCTCCTTTCCAAGAATTCTGCCTTAATAACATTCTTGGGATTGGTTATATGCCTTATTGTCTTGTGATTGGTTATCTGCATGCTGCTTATCTTAGCAACACCTATCTATACATTTTAAAGTTTATTTCTCACACGTGTGCCCTTCTTCCCCCACCCAGTTGGGTTGTCTTAGTAACTACCTAGTTGGGTTTCATGTTATTCCCCTGCCTTACCCCCCCACCTCCACTCCCCTAGCCCCTGTCTCTGTCTTCCTAGCTTCCCTTTGTCTCCTCAGGATTACAATAAGCTTTTGGCTCAACATTTGTAATGCCAAAGCCACAATTTTGGCAGATCCAGAGAACAATGAAATTCTATCCACCTACATGAATCTGTATGAGGGTTCTGCTGTCTCTCTTGCCTCTCCACAATTATGGAAAGATTACTCTTGCGTATCACTCTGGTGTTCAGCAAAATGCAAAGGAATCTAGGAGGGAATATATTTACTAGTATATAATGGCCATCAAGAAGAGAAAGACTCTGCACAAATGGAAGTACCTTATCAAAATAATTTATGTTCTATTTATCACATTAGGGATATTGATTGATATACACAGATGGACATGGCAAAGTCTCTCTGCCTTTGAGGAGCTCAGACACTAGTCAAGTTATAACTTGTCATGCTCACCCTGACAGGTATATGGACAAAGCAAAGGATTAAAGCAGCACACAAATAGAACTTCACTTTTTAAATTGGGAAGGCAGATGGAAATAACAAAGTATGTGTGAGGAAGAAACCAAGTATAGGGATTTTCAGGCAAAGATGAGCAAGAAACCTTTCAGATAGTAGCAAAATGTGCAAAGCATTATACACAGAATGACTAGTGAGTTTAAAAATGAGGAAAATTTTCAGTGAACCATATCCCTCCTTTTACTAAACCCCTGATCCCACACAACTCAAGCTGTTTACAACCTTATCATCTGGAAATTAGATGGATTTGGTTGAAGCATAATAGTAAGGTAGAGAAGGAACAGCTAAATCTGAAAACTTAGAATCAAATTGTGAAGGGTTGCTCAAGTCATCTTAAGAGTATGGACCTTGTCTTTTATGTAATAGAACACTATTGAAGGTTCATGAAGTGAGAAGTAAAAACATTAGAATTGACTTGGGGGCTATAATTCTGGTAGTAACGCCTGTACATTGCCACCATGTGCCCACCATCCAGATATCATTGCTGACATGTACACATAAGGAACTGTTAGACATTGAAACGGGGACTCAGAACTGTTGGACATTGAAATTGGGACTCAAACGTTTTTTTGTTGTGTTATTATATGTTTATTTCTAGTCTGCAGAGGCAAAATTTTTTAAAGGAAAGAAATGGGGAGAAAATAGATACAGAAGCAAAGAAGCATTGAACAGACTGTCAAACTACATCAGGAAGACAGGGGAGGTTGGGCGAGGGGGCCTGTAAGAGACCAACCGAAGGACTTGTACGCATGCACATAAGCATAACCAATGGATACAAGACACTGGGGGGAGGGGGGGGGGGCTGTGGGCAGGCAGGTGAAGGCATGTACTGGGGGGTAGGGGAGGCCGGGGGCAGGTCAATGGGGGGGGGGGGAGAAGAAATATGTACTACTATTTGCAATACATCAAACAATAAAAAACAAAAACAAAAAAAACAAAGATAGTCTAACCATTGAAGATGTTGCTACCATTTTTTTAAAAGGATGACTTATCAAGAAGTAAGAAAGGAATGCTGGATTTAAGATAAAAAATAAATTTTAGGTCTTATGTTAATTCTTTAACACATATTCATGAGCACTTACTTTGTGCCAGGCATATTCTAGTTTTTGGAGATTGTGCTAAATAAAACAGTCTCTGCCCTCATGAAACTTAACATTTTAATGATCTGAAAGATAAAAAAACATTTTGAACATGATAGGTGCTCAATACATTTTTAAAAATAGATTTTTATTGTTTTCAGAGGAGAAGGGAGAGGGAGACAGAGATAGAAAATTCAATGATGAGAGAGAATCATTGATCGGCTACTTCCTGCATGCCCCCCTACTGGGGATTGAGCCTGCAGCCCAGGTAAATGCCCTTAACCGGAATTGAACCCAGGATCCTTCAGTCTGCAGGCCGATGCTCTATCCACTGAGCCAAACCAGGTAGGGCTCGATAAATATTTTATGAATGAATAAATGGTTTGAATTAATTCAAAGAGATAGAGAATGACTCCAAGTTAGGAGAGTGACTAAATATTGAAACCGCTAACACAGATCATGTATATACTAGGCACATTTATTATTAAGATAACTTATTAAGATATTTAGGATAAATTAAATAAATCCCTGTACCTCCAGTTAGGAGATTATTGTTTTAAAAAAGCCAAGCCCTGTGGGGGGAGGAGGGCAGAGAGAGGGAGGGAGAGACAAAATAAACATCTAAAGAACCACACTGAAATGCTAGTGCCAAATAAGGACTTGGAATGCTCTGTAGTTGTACAAGATGAGGAGGAGACCACTGCCTAGCAGGAGAAGTTTCAAGAGGAAAAAGGACTTAAATGGTGACTGGGATTAAATAACTAGAGAAGATACAGATGGGAAAAGTGTGTACCAGATGGGCGAACAGTGTGATTGAAATACATGTGGGGAATAGCCAAGTACATTCTTGGGTAGGAAAAGAAAACCACTAGGGGTCATGATACCAGAAAGGTCTGACACATGCAGCTGAAAATGACAGTAAGCAAATTGAAAAAGTGATGTTTTTGAAGAAAAATTTTCTCCATCATACACCTTGCTGAAATCTTTTGCTCTGTGGATTCTTTGTGAAAATCACATATGATAGAATGTGTCTTTTCCCTTCTCAGGGTCCCTGGCTGAGTCAGAAAGTTAAAGAGGTAAAGGCAGGTTAACAGGAGAAAAGCATTTTGATTTAATATTTTAATTTTATGTGACATGGGGACTTCATAAAAAATAAAGACCCAAAGAAACAATTAAACCTAAATGCTTTTATGCTAGATTTGATCGAGTGGACAGTCTTGCCCGACTAGTGTGGCTCAGTGGTTGAGCATCGATCTGTGAACCAGGAGGTCACAGTTCAATTCCCAGTCAGGGCACATGCCCCGGTTGCCGGCTCCATTCCCAGTAGGGGTTGTGCAGGAGGCAGCTGATCAATAATTCTCTCCCATCATTGATGTTTCTATCTCTCTTTCCCTCTCCCCTCCTCTCTGAAATCAATAAAAGTATATTTAAAAATTATTTAAGAGGAGACCGTAGCCCTGGAAAAATGTGATAGGAGAAGAAGAATGAGCAAAGTTGTAGTGAGGTGGGAAGCTTAGCAAGGCCTGTTCTTTCAGATTCTTCTCCCTCCTCTTGGAGATAAGTATGTTCCTTCCTTCTCTGCATAGATATAGGGAGAGCAATTTCCACATGAGGGTCTTATGACTTGCTTCAGAGAAGGACAGCGAGGCTCAGAGAGATCTTCCTGTTTGTATATTGTCTCAAATTCTTTCAGCTTAAAACATTCAGTATACCAACAGGCCATATGTTGGTGTCACATGATCTGTACCCAGTCAGGCCTAAATTATGTGGTGTCTCGGCTGCTGCCTTGCTCAGCTATTTGGCAACCACAACACCAGTAATAGCTGAAATGTCAGGGTCTCTCATAGTTCTGTTGGCAGACAAAATCCTGGACTATAGAATGCCCTGTTACATTTTAATTTGTAAACAATATATACACTCATTTGTACAAGTATTTCTCATGAAGTATATAAGGCATACACTAAAAGAAGTATCCATTGTTTATCAGATATTCAAATTGCACTGTTTTTTATTTGCTAAATCTGTGATCTCCTCCCAGAACTAAGAAAGCAATTAGACTTTGAGCAGTTCTTATTTGTTCTAAGGATTTTAAATGAGAAATTGACTCCCTGTGGCATTCTGGTTTAAACCCATCTGATGTTTAACATAGCCTGTGCATGAAGGGAAAATGATCTTCTCCCTAGGAGTTACCACTTTGTAACAATTGGGGCAGGGTTTTGCTTAGTTGCAAAGGTGAACAAGCGTAAATAAATAAATAAATAAATAAATAAATAAATAAATAAAACAAAAGAAGAAAAATACCAGCTCAGCCATTCAGAGTGAAGCAATTTAAAAATGGCAAATACCACCTGTGACTACCAATTCCTTTGCTCAGTGTGGGCTAAGGCCTGGAAGGGGTTAAGTTTCAAAGCTCCCCTCAGCCTTTTGCCCTAGAACTCCTATTTATTTTCATGGAAATCACTTTTTCAAGGCACCACCCAGGGTTCTGAAACATGGGGTTAAAGGTCACCCTGCAACTCCAAGAATAATAAATGTGCAATTTGTACTTTCTTGACCTCTAGAAATATTTTTAGGTGTTTGAGGCCAAAGAAAACAAAGCAGTGCTTTGAAGGGACTGGGGAACTATCAATTGATCAATTTAAGTGGGATTATCTGATAATTGGGTAAATACATTGTTATTGATGTGCAGAAGGAGGAAGATGTGCCAAGCAAACACTAATGCCTAGGCCCAGATTTATCTGCTAATCCTTGAAGGAAGCAGTTTACTGAGGACATGAGTAATTGCTCTGCTAACAGATTTATTCTCCCTTTAGGCCCCATTTGGAGCTTAAATCCTCCCCTGTCTTTACAACAGTTCATAATGTGGCCTGAGTCTCACTGACCGCAGTGTTATACTTTGCAGCCCTTCCTGGGCATGTTCAGACTCCAAATTCTTTGACTTAACATGCACTGCTAGAGCAAGAGCTGGGTGCTCCAGCCAGATGTGTTTTATGTGAATGAACTTTCAGGAATCTTGCATTTGATTGAGCTACCTGGAGAGACTTCCTTCTTCTCTTCAGTCATATTTTTAACCAGATTAGTTTTAAATAGAGCCCTTAGGAGAGCATGGCTTAGTGGGAAGAGCCCAAAATTGGAAATCAAAAACCAATGTTCTAATCTTGACTCTGTCCCTAATTAGCTCTGTGACCTTGATTAATCTTATTACATTGTCTAACTCTTGGCCTTTGATTTCTCATTTGTGAGTCAAGGGAGAAGAGCTAAAATTGTTTCCAGCTCAAATATTCATGAAGAGATGAAATAATGAATCTACATTTTATGTTGAACATGTAGGACAAACTACCAGGATTTTTAAAATGATTTTCATTGCTGTTCTTCCTGATATAGATGCAATAGCTCTACAATATGAATTGGGCACTCTTGGACTATCCACTGGGAGATATAAGACAAATGCATAGAGCAGGACAATTTTTATGTATTTAAAAAAATTTATAAAGAAGTTACCTGTGGATATAACACTTCTGAAATCGCATTATAATTCACCTCACTTTAGACACAGGGTCCTTTTAATAAAATGAGTTCCAAATCCAAATACCTAAATGCATGTGTGTCTGCATATGTAGTCAAAACAAAAAAGATTTAAAATCATCCCCTATATTCTTCATGCAAACAGTAATATCTTCAAGATTACAAAATAAATTATTCTCTACCTGATGAACCTTTCTTTTCATGAATTTCTTGATCTACTTGGGCATATTTCATGCCTCCATTCCACTCATAGCTGACCTTTCTAGAGACATCTATGGTTAAAGTACTCAGTACTCAATCAAAAACTATGTATGTATTTATTCACTTATTTATTTAACTATGAATTTGAAATGTTTGAAGTATTTTTAAAAAATATGTATTTTTCAATTTCAGAGATAGGAAGGGAGGAGAGAGAAAAACATCAATGATGAGAGAGAATCATTGATCAGATGCCTCCTGCACACCCCCTACTAAAGATGAGCCTGGAACCCAGGCATGTGCCCTGAAGGGGAATCGACCCTGACCTCCTGGCTCATGGGTCAGTGTTCAACCACTGAGCCACACTGGCTAGGCAGAAATGTTGAAAGCCATCTTGATGTACAAATACAGATTTAGTAACATGATATTGAGAGATTTTTTTTTTCCAGCATACATCTTATATGAAAACAAGGGCCTTGACATGATTCACATTTATTTTGAAAAACATCAACAACCAATCAGCTTATGAAAGAAAGAGAAATCAGCCAACTTCATTAAAAGTACATTAGAGTATGTATTAGTTATAGTCTTGGCTAAGCTTCTTAAGAAATGTGAGACAAGGAATATTGTGGGTCAAACAAGGTAGAAATTTCTCTAATAACTAGGTTAACAGGAAGTAGAGCAAAAGGCATGCATATGGTGAAGCAGCTAGGCATAAGCAGTGATCAGATAAAGGGAAGCTTGCCAGAAGCCAAGGCTGAGGCCATCATCCAAAGGGAATCTCTGTTCCATGAGGTGCTAAGAGCCTCTGTTCCTTGCTTGTGGCTCTGTGTTCATTCGAGTGTTCCTCTTACCTGCATAGTCTATGCTGGCTTTCATTCTGGCCCCACATTTCTCCAGATAAAAAATGTAAACAGATTTCTGATCTAAAAGTACTTGGAAGTTTCATTCATCATTTCTGCTCACGTACCACTGGCAAAAGCTTAGGCAAATAAATGGTCACTTCTGATTGCAAGGAAGGCTGGGGAATATAATGTCATTGGATGGTTATGTGTTATGCTTTTATCAATAATTCTATTACCAGGAAAAGAAGTGGAGAATAGATATGGGGGAAGAGATAGCAGTCTCTACTATAGAGACACATCATGGCCTAATAATTCTAAAGATCCCTCCATCAGTAGGCAAAACATTTTACAGTAACCACATATGAGCAATTCAGTCATAAAATCTGGGTCATACTGATACAAGCACGTGTTTTCTACCTTCAGTTAGTGAAAAGGCCAGCTAAGGACCAATGCTTAACTTGATAACTTTCTTATCAACATGAAACACTCAAAACTAATAAAAGACTTGCTTTTAGGATCATATTTCAGATCTTCTGTATTGCTAAATCTCTAATTTTTCTTGAATGCTTTTCCAAGCTCAGGCATAAATACTAGTATATTTGTGAATTGAAATTGATATTTTCTACCCTCACTGGGCTGATGTTAGACATATCTTAAATGTTAGAGACTCATTAATTCTTAGAACAAGAGAGAATCTATTTTTGGGATAAATTACTCTCATAGCCTCTCTTTCTTATAGTGTTACTGAATTAAAGGTGTTTGTTCATCTGACCGGTGTTAAAACCCCATCAAATGCAACCAGGAATTTTCTGCAAGGAAATATTTATTTTAGGAAATAGCATCTAACCTGCAGATACAGGTGAACTGTTGCTCCAAGACCTGCCTCCCCAGTGGCTTCTAGGAGATGGGATACATAGGGAAAAATCACGAATCATGGTGGAGTTAGGGTCATGGTCTCTATTGATTGGGGAGCACAAGGGTAGGGGGTAGTTGATCATTGCATGTGGTCCTGATGTCAGCACAGGGTCGCTCAGTCTGATTTCACAAGGGTGTAGTGGGCGGGGTTGTTCTGATTTTATGGGTCTGGAATTAAACACAACTGAGGCTTAGATGTTAACTCTAGTTTGACTGAAATCTGTCTCTGTGACCAACAGACCTAAGGCTTTGTTCCTAAGATTACTTAAGGCCAATCAGAACCTCATTGTCCTGAAGGCTTAATGATTAAGGGAGTGGATGTGCAAGAGAGAGGGACATGGGTGAGTCAGGGTGTTGCATAAGGCCAGTTCAAATCAAAAGAAAGAAAGGAGAAAAGGCATATAAGAAATGAAGTTTTGCACTGTTACAATAGCATTAATGTTTCTCTTTGTGCATCTACTCTATTTCCCTTCTGTTCCCTCTGAGAAATCTTCATTTATATTCTACTAGTGTCCCGGTGCACGAAATTCATGCACATTAAAAGGGGATTAATTAGAGGAAATAATTTAATACTGCTTTTTGCCCTTTCTCTATAATAGAAGTGTTAGAGATGAAATAAAATTAGTAAAATGTATATGAAAACCTTCCTCCTCTCAGAGTCTGGGGCTCACCATGGGACCCAGAGGCAAGTCCCTGCCCACCCACATGTGCCTCAAAATTGCATAAGACCCAGACCTGGCCAGCCCCTCTCCCTATTGGGCTAGATCCAGACCTGGCCAGTCCCACCCTTGTCAAACCCTACCAGGCAGGGGACATAGCCTCAGGGCCCCTGGCCTGGCACCAGAATGGAGGGCGAGGCCTGAGGTCCCCCAGCCCAGACTGGGGTGTGGGGCATGCCTTGAGGTCCCCCCTCAAGCCCCACCAGGTGGGAGGCACAGCCTGAGGTCCCCCGGCCTGGCGTTGGGGCAGGGGGGGGCAGTCTAAGGTCCCCTAGCCCAGCACCAGGGTGGGAAACACACCTTGAGGTCCCCCGTCAAGCCCTGCTGGGTGTGGGGCACAGACTGAGGTCCCTTGTCAAGCCCCATGGGGGTGGGGGGGAGGGTGTAGCCTCAGGTCCCTGCTGATTGATCTAAGGCTCCTTATGGGAACTTGGCCTCAGCTGTGGGTACAGCCATCTTTATGACGGAGTGATGGTCAATTAGCATATTCCCTCTTTATTAGATAGGATAATATAAATTGTAGAGGAAGCTAGTTGAACATATACAAGCAGTTAGAATTCAGCAGAACTCTTTCCTGGTGGCCAGCTTAAGGTTACTGGCAAAGTTATGGAGTGGCTGGCCCTGGGCCAGGTGTAACTTCCAGAATAACTCAGAGCTGTTCCTGAACAAATGCCAGGTAACTGCCAAATCTTTGAACAGATGGCATTTTTATTTGAAAAGTTGAACATTGCAAATAATGTTATGAATAAAGTTAATGCGATATTTTATCCAATATACCATTGATTTTAAGACATCATTTTTTATGTGTTTCCAAGATAGGAAACAAATGCTGTTGTTTAAGACATAACTCAATTTGACAGAAGATAAAATGTGAAAAAAGTGCCTCATATGATTGATAAGACACAGATGACACATTACTGATAGTAATAGAGATGATAACTAGCAGTTAGTTATTAAGCACTTACTATGTGGCAGGGATCATTCTATGTGATATGCATGAATCAAATAATTTAAGTACTATAATGACATAGAAAGAGCAAAAGGTATTTATTATAATAAATTTAGAAATCTCACTTATTACCTCCCTGTTTTGTCTTTTTTTTTGTTTTATTGAGTTATAATTGACATACTATAACATTTTATTAATTTAAGGAATAAAACATAATGATGCAATATATGATTATATTCACATACATCACCTCACACAGTTGCAATTATTTTCTTGTCATGAGAACTTTTCAAATATATAATAGTACTGTTAGCTATATGCACATGCTATACATTTTTTGCCCAGAACTTATTTAACTTATAACTGGGATTTTGTGTCATTGGACCACTTTCATTCATTTCTCACAACCCACCAAACCCCACTTCTGGCAACCACCAATTTGTTCTCTCTAAGAGTTTGGTGGTGGTGTTGGTTAGATTTCACATATAAGAGAGATCATATGGTATTTGTCTTTCTCTGGTTGACTTAATTTAATTTAGCATAATTCCCCAGGGTCCATCTATGTTTTTACAAATGAGAGGATTTCCTTCTTTTTCATGACTGAATAACAGTCCTTCATATGTAGATACCACATTTTAAAATTTCATTTATTCCTTGAAATCACTACTTGGGTGGTTTCCATGTCTTTATTGTAAATAATGCTGCAATAAAGACAGGGGTACAGATCTCTTTTTGAGGTAGTAATTTTATTTCTTTTGGATATATACCCAGAAGTGGTATTGCTGGATCATATGTTAGTTCTATTTTTAGTATTTTGAGAGCCCTCTACCCTATGCTGTTTTCCAGAGTGGTTATACTCATTTATATTTCCTCCAACAGTACACAAATATTTCTTTTTATCTACATTCTTGCCAACATTTGCTGTCTCTTGTCTTTTCTATTTTGGACATGCTAACAGGTGTGAGATGTATCTCATTGTGGTTTTGATTTGCATTTTCCTAATGGTTCATGCTGTTGAGCACCTTTTCACTTATCTGTTGGTCATTTGGATATTTTTTGGGGGAAGGTGTATAGACAGTTCCCCTGCCCATTTTAAAATCAGCCCATCTGGGGGATTTTTTACTATTGAGTTGGTGAGTTATTTACATATTTTGTTTATTAATTCCTTATCAGCTATATGACTTACAAATATTTTCTTTCATTTAGAGCTTTCATTTTCAACTTGTTGGCAGTTTCTTTTGCTGTGTAAAAGCTTTTTAGTTTTATTACTCCCACTTGTTTATTTATGATTTTTTTTGGTCTTTGTTTTTGCTGTCAAATCCAAAAAATCATTGCCAAGGAGTTTACCCCTATGTTTTTTTTTCTCCTATAATCGTTTCTGTTTGAAGATTTCTATTTCCTAGACAGTTTTTCCTTGAGCTGAACAATGATCCCCACAGATACCCTTTCAGTGGTCCTCATTTTCTTTCCCACAAATGAAGTCTCTGGTTAAATACTTAAAATATGCAGTCATGCCACTCTTCAAACCCTCCCTATGACAATCCTCCGTAGGCCTGAAAACTTTTCTCAATCAACATGGCAGCCCAACTGATTGTGATTCTTTCTAAGCTCCTCCTGTAGCTGCAGTACTTAGCTATGTTCCATAAGGACACAGCTGTATCCCTCATGCCAAGTGAGAATTCATCTTTCTTCCAGTAGCTCAAGTTGCTTGACTTGGAGAGACTACAGCAGGGTCTATACTCTGTCACTCCTCTTGGTGATACATAAATAGATTTCTAACCTATGTGAATTAGAGGAGATAAAAATAGGGAAGTGGCTATTGCCTGTGGTTGTCAATTTATATGGCAACAAAAGATAAACACCTACAATGTAACTTTGAAACTAGGACATTTTAAGACAAGAAAACTTTTGGGTTCATTAGAACAAACTTCTATATGCTGACCCAAAAGAGCCAGAGGCTTGGAAGTGTTTTTCTTCAATAACTCTTACACTAGGTATCTCAGGATAAAGATAAAATATTCTACCTATGTTTCAGAGCATCTGAAATTGAGAAAATAAAGACCCAGAATTAGGATATATGTGTTTTTGTCCTAATAAATACCACACAAATTATTACATCTTTTTCGTGGCATCAACTTCCTCTTTTATGGTCAGCACAGTAACTCTGTTCTATGCCTGACAATTTCACAGCTAGTTGATGACTCATTAAGATTTTATTTTGGTTACATGTTATTGAATCTCTTCTCCTTGGGAATTTGGTCTAGTGACAAAAAGAGTAACTAGCAAATGCTTAATCACCCACTTTATTATCTTACTATTAATAATGAATACCAGGGGGTAGATGGATATAATTGCATTGCTAGTGGCATAAGAACTTAAAGTTGTTATTTTTGGAATATTACATTTAATTTGCATAGCATCATCTTGTTACTTGACACCATAGTTGTGTAAAAGCACAAGAAACTATAATTATCTGTGTTTCAAACCAAAAAAACTTATTGATAAATTTGAAAGATTCTCTTCCTGGAATCTGGAACCCTTCTAAACATTATTTCTTTACACAAAACTGTTGTACAGTATTATCTCTCAGATAATTTGTGACCTTTGGTGTTTGAGAGGGTATTGTTAATATGGCCAGCTCATTTACTAGTATATCAGACATATAAAGGCTCTAAGCAAAGATTACCCATCTAAAATATTAATTTATCTGTTCATTCATCTCCATCTTCTGATTATTAAAAGCAGATAGTAATAATACTGAATTTTGAATAAATTTTGGTGGTTCTTTCTGTCTTTGATGAAATAAGGCAGTACCATGTTTCCTTTACTTATAACAAAAAGTGTTACCACTCACCTGTTTAAGCTTGAAGGATTTCTATAACAGGGGCCCAAAAAGCAAGTGTTTTCTTGAGTACGTACTGTGGATTAGGCACTAACTAGTCTTTGCCACAGAGAATCTCAAATTTTATACTTTCATGACATACATAAAAGATGGTGTTCATCTATGGGACTTGCCATCAATATGCAATACCATGAAATATCAGCTGCTGTCCATTTTTGTCTGGTATTCAAAGGAGAATATTAAGATGTAACTAAGTATTGTTATTATTCAAATAGTATTGAATAATGACCTTACTCTTAGTTATATGACATGGATAGTGGATACTTAAAATCATATGAGTGCCTAATTGCACATAAAACATCCGCATATCAAACACTGCTGTCCGGAACCAAATGCTTCCACGTCCTATAAATGCAAGTGAACTTTTCTTGGTCCCTCTATGTGCACCATTTTCATTTCTGCTTCTGCGACTTTCATCAGTCATGTTTCCAGCCTAAAGGTTTTGTCCTCTTTGTGCCAGTAATCTGATATCAATCCCTCCTTGTAATCTCAATTCAAATCTTGTTTTATTTTTCTAACCTCTACCCCAATTATTTCTATACTAGAGGCCCAGGGCATGAAATTCGTGCATGGGGTGGGGAGGGCTGTCCCTCAGCCCAGCCTGCACCCTCTCCAATCTGGGACCCCTTGAGGGATGTCCAACCGCCCATTTAGGCATGATTGGGCCTAAATGGGCAGTCAGACATCCCTCTTACAATCCAGGACTGCTGGCTCCCAACTTCCCTCCCCTGTAGGTCTCTTCCCCCCAACTGCCCTCCTCTGCTGACCTGGTCACCCCTAACTTCCCACAACTGCCCTCCCCTGCAGGCCATCTTGTGGTGGCCATCTTGCGTCCACATGGGGACAGCCATCTTGTGTCTTGGTGTGATGGTCAATTTGCATATTACTCTTTTTTTAGATAGGACTAGAGGCCTGTTGCAAAAAGATTCGTGCAAGAATAGGCCTTCCTTCCCCTGGCTTTGCTCCCGACCGCCCGGGAGCCTGCAAGTCTTCACTCCAGCCAGAGCACCATTCCTGTAGCTCCCACTGCTCCCCACCCTCCCCCTCATAGCAGGTGCCTGCCTCGCCGGGCCGCTCCGTGCCTGTGTATGCAAATTAACCCACCACCTTTGTTGGGTTAATTTGCCTACTCACTTCTGATTTGCTGATGGGTGTCACAGAGGTATGGTCAGTTTGCATATTTATCTTTTATTAGTGTAGATGTAACAATCTGCTCATTTATTGAATTTTTATGTTGAGTATTTATTATATATCTATGGTGTATACAGCATGCTCTAGCTGTCCCTTTAATTTGTATCAGTCAGATCTATATAAATTGGTTTAATAGGGTTTCCTCTATTCCTCTATAGCTGCAATGTTCAACTTTTTTTATCTCATGGCACACATAAACTAATTATTAAAATTCTGTGACACACCAAAAATATATTTTTTGCTGATCTGACATAAAATATGTAGGTATAATTCTGATTCATTTATACCAATGGCTATTGTTGGCTTAGATGGTCATTTTATTTGACAATCTAAGGGAAAAGAGTTCAGCAACCATGACTATATAGTCAGGCATTGCATGTTTTAAAAATTCTGTGGCACAACAGTTGAAAATCACTGCTCTGTAGAAAAGCTCATCTCACTTTTTAATTACCATGATAGGAAGGACACACACATCTTACATGATTTTCCTTCATTATACATAGTGCAACTTGCAAATACAGTGTTCAAATGGGTGTTGATAGATTGATTTATGTTGATGGTGATGTTCTGCATCGATCCATGCTGATATGTCTAAAAGATAAATTGAAGGTGGGAATTCCAGCATCACCTGGGAACTTGTTAGAAATGCACAATTTTGAAAATCATCTCAGAACTACTGAATTTATTTTTGTATTTTTACAAGACTCCCCAGGTGATTTTCAGGTACATTGTTTATGGAGCACCGATAAAAACTAAAGCACATAATTTTTGAATTTTACATTATTCAGAATATGCAGAATATTTAGTATTCACGATATAAAATATTTATAGCATTTGGTTAATGGTATTGTTCAAAAATAATATTTGCCTAAAAACAGAAATCAAAAGGGGAAATGATTATTTCCTCTTATTAAGCTCATATTTTAAATATAATTAAACCATTCATATCAGCATATTACATACACTATTTAACATAAATAGCCCAACATATTTTACTGGTGTGGTAAGTGACTTGTTAAAAGGCACAGAGCCAGTGACCTTACATGTTGAATTTTAGCTAGTTATTCTGTTTTATTTTATTTAATATACTTAGAAAGCCTATAAGGTAAATGCTTACTCCATTGTAAAAGAAGCTAAACCTTAAAAGGGATAAGAAAGTTCCTTTAAATCAAAGAGTGAGTAAATAAATCAGAAATTCACAGATACAGCTCTGTTCTTTGACACCATGCTCTTAATTATTCTATTACCACAATAACCCATGGCATAGATTTCCAAAGATGTGAAATAGAGAAGCATGGCAGATTCAAGCAAGTCAAAGAAGGTTAATTTGGGAAAACCAAGCAAGGTGGAACATAGTATGTTTTGATGCTGAAAAGGAGTCAGGCTTCATTTATTAGGCAAAATTGTAGATTTTATTTTTTTTCTGAAAATAGTGCTTAATCATTTTAACAAGTATTTCCCATGACTAGAAGCATTATGGAGTACGTATCAGAAAATAAAATAGAATGGATGCAATAGGACTAATATTTTATTGCCAAATTCTAGGAAAAGATTAAAGGCAGGCTGGACTGTAATATTTGGCATTAAAAAGATAGAGATAGCCATTGAATTTGAAGACCAGAATTAAATCAATAGGAACTGGAGATATATTTGGTAGATTGAGTAAAGGTAAAAAGAAACCTCAAGAGTTTTAGGTCTCTGGTTTGCTATTTGAAGGGATGACAGTGTCTTTCCCTTACTGAGAATAATAGGTAATAAACTAAGAAATTTACATATACTATCATTCACAACTCACAAAATATGTGCGATTACTTTGAAGATGAGAAAATTAATCCAAACTTATACAGTTAAAAGTTTGTCTAACTAAAAGGCCTTAAATTCCAAATATTCCTGCATAGGCTGGTGTTGGTTTTTGATGATGTTTCTATAAATATAAATTTATACAATTGAAAGGCTGGTACTTATCTGAGATTTATTTTTATTCCACGTTTTTAGTATACACACATACATACACTCGTATACACATACATGAAATGACACTGAAAATAGATGATGGGTGTTTTATATTATTTAATTGACAAGTCATTGGTAACTATATGTTGATCACATTCACTTTTATTTTTTTTTTTACTACTTTGAAAATTTTCATAATTTGAACACCATTCGATAAAATTTATCTTCTGATCCAGCATCTTTTCTGAGTACACGACTCTACAGTGTGGTTGCATACTTTTTTGTAAGCATGTGTTCGCAGAGAAAAAGTATTACATAAAAATATATTGGAGTGATATGCAAGAGGACTTTTAAGTATGATGTCAACTCGTTGACTCTCCTAAAACTGTGAGTGATACAAACCAGAATTGCGTTTGTGTTATCAAAGCGAATTTGGGTTCACATCTTGGTGAGCAGGGGACCAGATATTACACTGAGTAGTTGCTGCCCAAAGCAAAGTTTGCAGCAAATAAGGGAATAACTTCCAAAGCCATGGCTCCTGTAATTTAGGAGCCCCTGTGCTTTTATCCTGTTGAATTAATATGTATTCATAATAGGAAAATTTTTCATAGCGTATATGGGGTGGTATCGAGTTGACCAGGCACAATTTAGAGATGGCATCTAAACTCCTCCCAGAGGCAGGGATTTTACTATAAGGAGCTCTTGGTCACCTCATATTCATAATGACTTTTTATTTTTATTGATTTTTAGAGAGAGAGGAAGGGAAATAGAGGAGGAGAAAGGAAGAGAGAGATTCATGTGAGAGCAAAACATCCATTGGCTGCCTCCTGCAAGCCCCCTACAGGGGATGGAGCAGGAAACCTGGTCATGTGCCCTGACTTGGAATCCAAATAGACAACACCCAACCAATGAAGCCATACTGGTCAGGGCAAAATGGCTTCTTAACCAGTTTGAGATAGTTCTCTATTGGGTCCTTTCAGAAGTTTCTGCAGGTGATTACCTGGAGGCACAACCATTTCCTGGAAAATAGGCTAACAGCAATTAATGAAAACTTAGTAACTTTTTCAACTTAGTTTGGGGTGATATTTGCACACAGCAAAAACTCAGCAAATATTGAGCTATTCATTCACGATGAATAAGTAAATGCATAAATTTCATGTTTCTTGTATACTGGAATGAAGAGTGGCACAAGGTAATTAAGAAGTCTTCTCTATAATTAGATCAAGTGAATCAAAAAAGTTTGTCTAAATTACCTCTCTGGCAAGAAGCATTCATGTGTTAACATAAGGTACAATACATTTTAATTTTTTTTTCACATAGGACTCTGTTTCAGGTAACAAGAATAGACTAAATTGCGAAAAGTAACTGCAGTGTGAACAGATAAGCAGGCTCATGAATGTCCATCCCTTCGTCCATCAACTGAAGCAGTGTGACAAAGGGAACCTTCTGGGGTTTAAGAAAGCAAAGCTGAAAAACTCTTGTTTATCTACAAATTTTATTCACATTTCCTGGAAGTTCTCAGAAATGTATCATTCTTTCTATCTTATCAAAATAAAGCATTCAATAGCCTGAAAAAGTAGTGGATTACTGTAGTGAGAACTGATGGTTCAGTTTACTACACTCCAGAGCCATTAGGAAGCTAAATTATTAATTCCTCTTCTTTACATGTCATTATGACCATTTGACTCCCTTTTATAGTATACTATCATTTCCCTTTAAACTTTATCATAATTGATGACTACCAGATTATTTGTGTATGGACAAGGAGCCCTTTGTTCCATAATTGTCTTTTTTCTCCAGATTTATTTAGTTAGTATTTATCATATCACAGTGGATATATCACCATGAATATAACTACAGTGTGATAAATATTCGATAAATTAAATGGAAAGAGCATGATTAGAAAGCTCAATTATTTTTGCTTTTTTGAGTGATAGCTTCACAGTAGTCAAAAATACATACATATACATATTTTTAAACATTTATTGAAATATATTTTAAAAATCTTTATGTAAGCTAATTAAATATATTTTAGAAATATATGTATTTTTGTCCTCCTTCGACTCTTTTTTTTCCGTTTTTTTATTTAAAATTTTTATTGTTTAAAGTATTACGTGAGTCTCCTTTTACCCCCATTGACCTCACCCCGGCTGATTCCACCCCCCCAACATGCCCACACTCCCCCCTACTGTCTGTGTCCACTGGTTATGCTCATATGCATGCATACAAGTCCTTTGGTTGATCTTTTATCACCTCACTGCGCCCCCCTGCACTGCCCTCCTGCCTTCCCTCACAGGTTGTACAGTCTGTTGAATGCTTTAAAGTCTCTGGTTCTATCAGTTTATGTTGTTCATTACATTCCACAAATGAGTGACATCATAAGATATTTATCTTTTTCTGACTGGCTTATTTTGCTTAGCATAATGCTCTCTGCTTTCATCCATTCTGTTGCAAATAGTAAGAATTTCTTGTGTGTTTTTTTTTATAACACAGTAGTATTCCATTGTGTAGATGTACCACAGTTTTCTAATCCACTCATATGCTGATGGGCACGTAGGCTGTTTCCAAACTTTAGCTATGGTGAATTGTGCTGCTATGAACATAGGGGTGCATATATCCTTTCTGATTGGTGTTTCTAATTTCTTGGGATATATTCCTAGAATTGAGGTCACTGGGTCAAATGGCAGTTCCATTTTTAGTTTTTTTGAGGAAACTCCATACTGTTCTCCACAGTGGCTGCACCAGTCTGCATTCCCACCAGCAGTTCACGAGGGTTCCTTTTTCTCTCCATCCTCGCCAGCACTTGTCATTTGTTGATTTGTTAATGATAGTCATTCTGACAGGTGTAAGGTAGTATCTCATTGTTGTTTTGATTTGCATCTCTTGAATGATTAGTGACTTTGAGCATGTTTTCATATGTTTCTTGGCCTTCTGTATGTCCTCTTTCAAAAGTGTCTATTTAGATCCTTTACCCATTTTTTGATTGGATTGTTTATCTTCCTTTTTCGTTAAGTTGTATGAGTTCCCTGTTAATGTTGAAGATTAAGCCCTTATTGGAGATAATATTGGCAAATATGTTCTCCCATACAGTGGGCCTTCTTGTTGTCTTGTTGACGGTTTCTTTTGCTGTGCAGAAGCTTTTTATTTTGATGTATTTCCATTTATTTATTTTCTCCTTAGTTTTAATTTTCCTCAGAGCTGTATCGGTAAAGACATTGCTTCGACATATGTCTGCTATTACGATGCCTATGGATTCTTCTAAGATTTTTATGGTTTCCCATCTTACGTTTAAGTCCTTTGTCCATTTTGAGTTTATTTGTGTGTATTGTGTAAGTTGGTGGTCTAGTTTCATTTTTTTGCATGTATCTAGCCAATATTCCCAACACCATTTATTGAAGAGACTGTTGACTCCATTGTATGCTCTTGCCTCCTTTGTCAAATATTAATTGAGCATAATGGGTCAATTTCTGGGTTCTCTATTCTGTTCCATTGGTCTATATGTCTGTTTTTGTTCCAGTACCAGGCAGATTTGAGAATAGTGACTTTATAATATAACTTGATATCTGGGATTGTGATCCCTCCAACTTTGTTCTTCTTTGTCAAGATTGCTGCAGCTATTCAGGGTCTTTTTTTTATTCCAGATGAATTTTTGGAGAGTTCTTTCTAGGTATGTGAAATATGCCATTGGTATTTTAATGGGAAGTGCATTGAATCTATAGATTGCTTTGGGTAGTATGGACATTTTAATGATGTTGATTCTACCAGTCCAGGAACACTGTATATTCTTCCATTTGTTTGTGTCTTCCTTTATCTCTTTTTTCAGCATCCTGTAATTTTCTGAGTGCAGGTCCTTTACCTCCTTGTTAAGTTTATTCCTAGGTATCTTAATTTTGTTTGTTGCAATGGTAAAGGGGATTGTTTTATTAGTTTCTCTTTCTGTGAGTTTATTATTGGTGTATAAAAAAGCTGTAGATTTCTGGGTGTTAATTTTGTATCCTGCTACATTGCTGAATTAAATTATTAAGTCTAGTAGTTTTTTGATGGAGTTTTTAGGGTTTTCTATATACAATATCATGTCATCCGCAAATAATGACATTTTCTAATGTAATGCTGGATCTGATTTGCTAGAAATTTGTTGAGGATTTTAGCATCTATGTTCATCAAGGATATTGGCCTGTAATTATCTTTCTTTGTAGTGTCTTTATCTGGTTTGGGGATTAGGGTAATGCTGGCTTCATAGAAAGAGCTTGGAAGTATGCCTTCCTCTTGAATTTTTATCTTCAACTCGTTCTCACTAAAAGACACTTTGATCACATGGCAATAATATTTATCCAAATACACATTTCTCTTCAGAATCTCTCTCATATATTACTTTTGTAATTAGTGACATAACTCTACTGATTTAGTAAAGACAATCTTTTCTTAAAGATCTTTCTTTATAATTCTAATCAAAAACAGAAAGTTGGCATGTACGAATATATTTTGAATTACTTCTTAACCTGCTGATGTTATATGGTGTATTGGAAAGATAATATACAGAGAAGACTTGGGTTTCAGTGGTGGCTTCTCCATTTTCCAGATTTTCTAGTTTTATAACTTATAGAAAATTCTTTTGTAAATGAACTCAACTACCTGATTTTATTTATTTACATGTATATAATTATTGTCTCTGAGATAGATATGCATATATACCTATAATTCTCATAAATAGCACAATCCTTGTCTTTTACTCCTTGGATGAAAGAGTAAAAGAAAAATTTAATTATGGTTCTCTATTTCCTGCCATAGATATGGTAAAATTCTATCAGCCTGAGTCCATGAGTGACCATGTGAACCAGACCACGACTGGACATAAAGGGTGAGTACTTTGTCAAACCCTAACTGAGCATAGAGGGTGAGTTAGAAAGATATCTTTATTAGATTAAATGTTTTTTTATTACAATATTAGTAGTTATTACCTAGGGCAGTGGTCAGCAAACTGCAGCTCACGAGCCACATGCGGCTCTTTGGCCCCTTGAGTTTTTAGCAAAGGCCAGCTTAGAAGTACCCTAATTAAGTTAATAGCAATGTACCTACCTATATAGTTTAAGTTTAAAATATTTGGCTCTCAAAAGAAATTTCAATTGTTGTACTATTGATACTTGACTCTGTTGACTAATCAGTTTTCAGACCACTGACCTAGGGTATCATGTATCCCTCAGAATATGCTTGGTAAAAAAATAAATCTCAATTTAAAATGTAAATTAATTATATGTTTAATTATATATTTATGCACATTCTTGGCTCAGCTCTCTTTTTACTTCTCAGTATTAGTAAAGAGTTTTTTTCTTTTTCTATATCAATTGATATTGTACATTCCTATGAGGAATACTTCTATTGACTAGTGGAAAAATGAAAGGAATGTTGATTGTCTTCTTTCACTTGTTGTCCTTTTTATCTATACTATAATAAAGCTTTGTTACAATCATCTTAATCTTTACTAGTCATCAAAATTTAACTTGCACCTACCAGTAATTGTTTAGAAAAGGGAAATAGTTTAGTCATAAGTTTTATATCATCCTATTAATTCAAATGCATTATCAAATTATTCTCCTTCAACATGAGATTTTTATTGAGGAATTTACACATCCTATGGAAATTATTACTGATAAAACTGAAGGTTTTACTGTGAAATACTATAATTGTTAATTATATTTATGGCATTGGCAAAATAAACATTTTGTTGTTGTTGTTAATCTTCAGCTGAGGATATTTTTTTCCATTGATTTTTAGAGAAAGTGGAAAGGAGGGTGGATGGGGGAGGAGAGAAAGCGAGAGACAGAAAGAAATATTAATATAAGAGAGACATCAATCAGTTGCTTTCCGTACACACGCTGACCAGATCACTGTAGGCTGGGGATCGAACCTACAATCCAAGTAATGTGCCCTTGACTGGGAATCAAACCCTCAATGTCTTGTTGTTCAGGCCAGTGCACTAAGGGGTTAGAGCAGTTATTGCACTGCCCAGGGCAAATTAAACATTTTTTATAATCATCCTTTAAATACTATTAGTATTTAAATGAGTTAATCTTTAGGTCAATAGCAATGAAACATGGAGGCAAAATCTTATAGTTTCATATTTCCAAGCATTTTAATATATATCCAAATATTTGATTTCATTTAATGATGTGTCTAATATTAGAGAAGTAAGCATTTAATAAAATAACATAAGCTGGAAGCACGCTACATTGTAAACAATGAGTGCTGTTGGTATTATTAGAAGAGTATAAACATTAAAGACTTCAGTTAAACATTTGGAAGTGAAGAAGGCAGCCATAGTTAACTCTCAATGCAATCTATATTTTAAAAATTCCCTTTGTTTTTTTGCAGCAATGTTTACAGCAATAAGACCCTTATGCTTATCAAAAACCATAGCCAACCCGATCTTTGCTTTTCAGGAATGTCTACTCAGGAAAAATAATTCAGAAAGCAGGATTCCTCAGATGTTTATCCCTAGTGACTGTCAACAAACTTCTTTTTGAAACAGAATTAATAATTTATTTACTTATTAATAAATCTTATACTTGTAACCACTCTTTTCCCCCATAAATTTTTTTCTTCACTCTTCAATTACCAATAATTCTGGAAAATATTGCAAGTGGAATTGGTTGCACATAATTTAATTATAAGAACACTGTGTTTGGGGAAGAAAAACTGCTCCTTTATTTCACTGTCATGGTTTCATGGTTATAAACAGCGTGTACTCTCAGATTATAGAAGGACTTTGCAAATATATGTTCCAATCTGCCCCAAATAGTCCTCATGAACTAGTATACCTGCTGTTACAGTGTTCTTTAAAGTGTAGCATTTGTCATAGATTTTCCATTTATTTAAGACAGTTATATTCAAGAATTTGCACAATGCAACAGAAAATAAATTTAAGTAAGAATGGCCCTGGCCAGGTATCTCAGATGTTTGGAGCATAATCTTGTACACCAAAGGGCTGCAGGTTCGATTCCTGGTCAGGGCACATGCTTAGGTTCTGGGTTCAATTCCCAGTCAGGGCATGTACCTGTCAATGTTTCTCTCTCACATCGGAGTTTCACTCTCTTTCTCATTCTCTCCCTTCCTCTCTCTCTAAAATCAATAAAAACATATCCTCAAGTGAGGATTAATTTAAAAATATATAAAAGCAATGATGATTCTTTATTTCAATGAAGCCAATCTTAAAGGAAGGTTTTTATGAATATATTATAATGTCTGAATATACAAGGTGTCCTCAAAAAATGTATGCACACTTTATTTTAATTTTTTTATTGATTAAGGTATTACATATTTGTCCTCATCCCCCCATTCACATCCCAAACCCCTCCCCATGCATGTCTCCACCCCCCTGTTGTCTGTTACCACTGGTTAGGCTTATATGCATGCGTATAAGTCCTTTGGTTGATCTCTCCCCCTTACACTCACCCTCCCTTACCTCCCCTCTGAAGTTTGACAGTCTGATCAATGCTTCCCTGTCTCCGGGTCTGTTTTTGTTCATCGGTTTATGTTGTTCATTATTTCCCCTAGATGAGTGAGATCATGTGATACTAGAAATACACATATAAGAACATAAAATGAGATAAGCAATAATGGTTATGCTGAGAGTCAAATTAATCAGTCTGTAGTGAGTTTCTTTCTGGGCCAACAGTTCTTTTGAGTCCCAATTTCAATGTCAAAGAGTTCCTTATTTGTACATGTCAGCAATGATATTTCAGTTCTGAATGGTGGACAAATGATGGTAATGCAGGTCCAACCCTCTCTGATTTGGTCCTGGGCAACCTGCAGCGACGCACAGCTGCTGACTACTAGTATGGCAAGGTATTGTCAGCATCTTCCACCTCTGGACTGTTTCTCTTCTATCTTCATGGCTGGAGCAGTCCTGTCAATTCCTCTCTGTTGCAGGAATCCACATGGTCTTGGAGTTGTTTTCTGAAAATATACAAATGTATTCTCGACCCTAAGTTAATAAAGAAATCTTTTCTATAAATTTGACTTGGGATCCTTTTTCATTTTTTGCCCAAACGATTTTCTTTTGGCTTGTTTTGACACCATGTGTGTTTTTCATGGGTGTCTTGCTGTTAGCATTACCAATGAAAGTTAATTTTATAAAGTAAAAATTTTCTAGATGTAATTTGCTTACAGGATATTTTTCCTTACATGATATTCTTCTATTATCCTCCCTTTTTTGATTTAAATATTAGGAGGCTTTTGGAAAATTTATAATGCAGTCTTGATAACTTTTAAATTTTAATTTTTTGCACTAAAATATGACTGCTTTAGGTTCATTGCCTGTTATGCAATTTTACCATGAGATGAACTACCAATAAAATTTTTAGTTAACACTTTAGGAACAGCTTTTTCTCTAGTACAATTAATTTTTCTAGAATATTTGCTTATTTCAATTAGCCAATTTAAATTAATCTGAAAATTTGACTACTATTTTACTGTCTAATTTAATACTCTAACAACAATCTTATTTTACCCTGTAAATAGTGGAAAAGATGATTTGCATTCTTGAGCAGGCCCTGAGCATTCCTGGTGCTAGGCTGGATTTAGATATCAAAAACCCACTTCCCCACACCATGGGTACAAGACAACTCAAACAAGTCTTGTTGCAGTGAGAGGGCAGCTGCTGTCGGCCAAGTCTCTGTCTGTTGCCTGGGTCCCGACTTGAGCTGGGCATAGGAAGCGAAGCAGCTATGGTGGCAGGGGACCTCCCTCAGAAGGGGTGAGGGTTCAGGCCCCTGCAAAGTTGGGGGCAGTGAGGGTCTGTGACCCACATGTGTTGACCCCCAAGTTCTCTCCTGATGGTCCCTCTGTGACTGTGCCTGTCTTAGGTTGTTCCTTCCCTGAGGAATGTTACCCGTCTCTGGCTAACCAGCCATCCTCCACGGCCAAGCAGAGTGATGTGAGGTTCAGTTCTGCCTCCTTGTGGACTTCACGCCCAGCACCTGCCTTGGGATCCCCTTGCCTGCCGGTGGGGTCCCGGCACTGATCACGTATCTTGGGAAAACCCAGGTTTCTTCTCCAGGGAGGGCCCAGCTTACCCCACTAGGCAAGGGACAGATCCATGGTACCAGCCCCCACGAGACTTCAAGCTCAGCATGAACAGAAAGCTCAGGGAATAGCTGAGGGCAATGGGATTGTGAGAAAAGGGTCCCTCTTTGCCAAAAGGGCAAGACGGGCCAATAAAGAATGCTCAGATGCCTTCCTAGGGGGCCCTCTACACAGTGGAAGTGATTAAATCCTTTCATGTCCTTTTTAAATTGCTGCCAGACATTCAAATAATTAGTTTGAAAGTTTGTTTGGGATAATTGTACAATATGCTGTTGTAATTCTAAAATATCAAGAGCTGTGTTACCTTTGTCTCCAAGCACCAAAAAGATGATTTTTTATCGATTCCCAAGGGTGCAAGGTACTATTATAGGTAATGAAGGTAACACAAATCTGGGAAAAATTATAATGACATTGTAGAATAATATTATGCAAGGATATTATTTGCTCTAGGCCATGGCAATTCCATTTCAAACTGGCTGTCAATTTCTTTTTGTATAGACAAGATCTTAGTTACATTTTCTGTACCTCTCGCAGGAGCAAGTAGTGATAGTCCCTTCCTTTGGTGTCCACGCAAGCCAGAAACCTCTCTTTAATTTTACACAGAAAGGAGCAGTGGTTTGATTTTGTGTCATACAAAAGGGAAGCTGGGTGGTGCCACCTGTGTAATTATACTTCCTTGCCCTACCCATGGTACTCCTGGGTGACCAAGGGGTTTGGTATTATTGGTGACTACATTAGGCGGTGGATTAACCCACGTAAGGGCTCTTACCAATGAAGGGTCAGGAACATATGTCCAAAATACTTCCCCATTTGTCCCAGGTAATATTACCATATAGCAGATGACTGCTAGCATGGCAAGAAAGACGTTCTCATGGGTACTTGGGGTCCTGTGACCTCACAATTTATTTTTATTTTTTTATTTTTATTATTATTATTATTATTTTTACATATGTGTCCTTATTCCCCCATTAGCCCCCACCCCACCTTATGCCCCACCCCTCTGTTGTCTGTGTCCATTGATTAGGCTCATATGCACGCACACAAGTCCCTTGGTTGATCTCTCCCTCTTACTCCCACCAACCCCCTCCTTCCCTGAGGTTTGAGGTTCTGATTGACGTTTCTCCGCCTCTGAATCTGTTCTTGTTCATCAGTCTATGCCATTCATTATATTCCAAAAATAAGTGAGATCATGTGATATTTATCTTTCTCTGCCTGTCTTATTTCACTTAGCATAATGCTCTCCATCTCCATCCATGTTGTTGCAAATGGGTGGAACTCCTTTTTTACCACAGCGTAGTATTCCATTCTGTAAATGTACCACTGTTTTTTAATCCACTCATCTGCTGATGGGCACTTAGGCTGTTTCCAAATCTTAGCTATGGTGAATTGTGCTGCTATGAACATAGGGGTGTATATATCCTTTCTGATTGGTGTTTCTAGTTTCTTGGGATATATTCCTAGAAGTGGGATCACTGGGTCAAATGGGAGTTCCATTTTTACTATTTTGAGGAAACTCCATACTGCTCTCCACAGTGGCTATACCAGTCTGCATTCCCACCAGCAGTGCACAAGGATTCCTTTTTCTCTGCATCCTCACCAGCACTTGTCATTTGTTGATTTATTGATGATAGCCATTCTGAGAGGTGTGAGATGGTACCGCATTGTTGTTTTGATTTGCATCTCTCTGATAATTAGTGACTTTGTGCAAGTTTTCATATGTTTCTTGGCCTTCCTTCTGTCTTCTTTCAAAAAGTGTCTATTTAGATCAGTTGCCCATTTTTTGATTGGGTTGTTTATCTTCATTTTATTAAGTTGTATGAGTTCTCTGTAAATGTTGGAGGTTAAACCCTTATCTGAAATATCATTGGCAAATACGTTCTCCCATGCAGTGGGCTTTCTTGTTGTTTTGTTGATGATTTCCTTTGTTGTGCAAAAGCTTTTTATTTTGATGTAGTCCCATTTGTTTATTTTCTCTTTAGTTTCCATTGCCCTAGTATCAGTGAAGAAGTTCTTTGGGCATATGTCTGAGATTTTTCTGCCTGTGGATTCCTCTAGTATTTTTATGGTTTCCTGTCTTATGTTTAAGTCCTTTATCCATTTTGAGTTTATTTTTGTGTATGGTGAAAGTTGGTGATCTAGTTTCATTTTTTTACATGTATCTGTCCAATTTTCCCAATACCATTTTTTTAAGAGACTGCTTGATTCCATTGTATGTTCATGCCTCCTTTCGTTCTAGGTCTTGGAAATATGCCATTGATATTTTAATGGGAAGTGCATTGAATTTATAGATAGCTTTGGGTAGTATGGACATTTTCATGATGTTGATTCTACCAATCCATGAACATGGTATGTTCTTCCATCTTTTTCTGTTTTCCTCTATCTCTTTTTCCAGTGTCGTGTATTTTCCACATATAGCTCTTTTACCTCCTTAGTTAAGGTTATTCCTAGGTATCTTAATTTTTTTTTGGTGCGATGGTAAATGGGATTGCTTTTTTAGTCTCTCTTTCTGTAAGTTCATTATTGGTGTATAGAAATGCCATAGATTTCTTGGCGTTAATTTTGTATCCTGCTACATTGCCGAATTCATTTATTAAGTCTATTAGTTTTTTGATGGAGTCTTTAGGGTTTTCTATGTACAGTATCATGTCATCTGCGAATAAGGACAGTTTTACTTCTTCTTTTTCAATTTGGATGCCTTTTATTTCTTCTTCTTGTCTGATTGCAATGGCTAGTTCTTCCAGCACTATGTTGAACAGGGGTGGTGAGAGTGGGCATCCCTGTCATGTTCCTGTTCTTAGGGGAAATGGTTTTAGTTTTTACATATTGAGTATGATGTTGGCTGGAGGTTTGTCATATATGGCTTTTATTATGTTGAGGTATGACCCTTCTATTCCCACCTTGCTGAGAGTTTTTATCAAGAGAGGGTGTTGGATTTTGTCAAATGCTTTTTCTGCATCAATTGATATGAGTATATGATTTTTTTCTCGCAATTTGTTTATGTTATGTATCACGTTTATTGATTTGTGAATATTGTACTATCCTTGCATCCCTGGGATAAATCCTACTTGGTCATGGTGTATGATCTTTCTGATGTATTGCTGGATCCGATTTGCTAGAATTTTGTTTTGGATTTTGGCATCTATGTTCATGAAAGATATTGGCCTATACTTCTCTTTTATTGTGCTATCTTTATCTGGTTTTGGTATTAGGGTGATGCTCACTTCATAGAATGAGCTTGGAAGTGTTCCTTCCTCTTGAATTTTCTTGAATAGTCTGAGGAGGATAGGTTTTAGTTCTTCCTTGAATGTTTGGTAAAACTCCCTGTGAAACTGTCTGTCCCGTGGCTTTTGTTTGCTGGAAGCTTTTTGATGACTGCTTCAATTACTTCCTTAGTTATCAGCCTATTGAGATTTTTAGAATCGTCCTGAGTGAGTTTTGGAATGTTGTATTTTTCTAGGAATGTGTCCATTTCCTCCAGGTTGTCTAGTTTGTTAGAATAGAGTTGTTAATAGTTTTTTTTAACAATCTTTGTATTTCTGTGGAGTCTGTTGTTATTTCACCTCTCTCATTTCTGATTTTGTTTATTTGAGTCCTCTCTCTTTGCTTCTTGGTGAGCATGGCTAGAGGTTCATCAATCTTGTTTATCCTCTCAAAGAACCAGCTCTTGGTTTTGTTGATCTTTTGTGTGTGTGTGTGTGTATTTTTTTATTTTTTATTTTTTTTGGTTCCTATGTCATTCATTTCTGATCTGATCTTTATTATTTTCTTCTGTTCACTGTGGGCTTTTCTTGTTGGTCTCTTTCTAATTCTTGAGTTGTTGAGTTAGATGATTTATTACCATTTTTTCTTGTTTTTTTATGTAGGCCTGTAGAGCTATAAACTTTCCTCTCAGGATTGCTTTCATTGTGTCCCATAGGATCTGCAATGTTTTGTTTTTATTGTCATTAGTCTCCAGGATGTTTTTAATTTTTTCTTTGATCTCATTGATAACCCAGTCATTGTTTAGTAGCATGCTATTCAGCTTCCAAGTGTTTGAATTTTTTGGAATGTTTTTATTGTAGTTTATTTCTAATACTTTGCCACTGTGGTCTGAGAAAATGCTTGATATGATTTTAATCTTTTTGAATTTGGGGAGACTTTGCTTGTGACCCAATATGTGGTCTATTTTTGTAAACGTCCCATGTGCACTTGCGAAGAACGTATATTCCATGGCTGTGGGATGAAATGCTCTGAAGATGTCAATTAGGTCCATCTGATCTAGTGTTTCATTTAGAATTGCTGTTTCTTTGCTGATTTGTTTGTCTAGAGGATTTATCCAGTGATGTCAGTGGTGTATTAAAGTCTCCTACTATGATTGTATTGTTGTCGATCTCTCCCTTGATATCTTCCAGGAGATTTTTTATGTATTTGGGTGCTCCTGCATTGGGTGCATATATGTTTACCAGAGTTATATCTTCTTGTTGAATTGCTCCCTTTAGTATTACATAGTGGCCTTCCTTATCTCTTATTATGGCCTTTACTTTGAGGTCTATTTTATCATCTATAAGTATCACAAACCCAGCTTTTTTGTCATTTCCATTTGCCTGAAAAATGTTTCTCCATCCCTTCACTCTCAGTCTGTGTGAATCCTTTGCTCTGAGGTGGGTCTCTTGTAGACAGCAAATATATGGATCATGTTTTCTTATCCATTCAGTTAACCTATGTCTTTTGATTGGTGCATTTAATCCATTTACTTTTAATGTTATTATTGACAAGTCATGTTTGTTGTCATATTTTTCCTTAGTGTTTGTGTTTCTTCTTGCCTTTCTCTTTCTTCTTTTTACAGCAGTCCCTTTAGCATTTCTTGCATTGCTGGCTTGGTAGTGATAAATTCTCTTAGCCCTTTTTTGTCTGTGAAGCTCCTGATTCCATCTTCAATTTTGAATGAAAGCCTTGCTGGGTATAGTATTCTTGGATTCAGTCCCTTGCTTTGCATTACTTTGTATATTTCATTCCATTCCCTTCTGGTCTGGTGTGTTTCTGTTGAGAAATCAGTTGATATTCTAATAGGAGATCCCTTGTAAGTAACTTTCTGTCTCTCTCTGGCAGCCTTTAAGACTCTTACTTTGTCATTGGTGTTCGCAAATTTAATTATGATGTGTCTTGGTGTCAGTCTTTTGGGGTTCAACTTGTTTGGGATTCTCTGTACTTCTTGGACTTGCATAGTTTTTTTCTTGCCAATATCAGGGAAGTTTTCTGTCATTATTTCTTCATTAGGTTTTTATTCCTTGCTTCTCTTCCTCTCCTTCTGGTATCACTATGATGCGAATGTTGTTTTGTTTTGTGTTGTCCCAAAGCTCCCTTAGGCTCTCTTCTTGCTTTTTAAGTCTTCTTCCCAGTTGCTGCTGTGTTTGTGTGTTTTTTCCTATCTTATCTTCTAATTCACTGATGCAGTCCTCAGCCTCTTCTAGTCTAATGTTTAAGCCTTCCATTGTGTTCTTTATTGCAGCTATGTCATTCTTCATCTCCTCTTGGTTTTTTTTCACGTTGGTGACATTCTCATTCAGCTCCTTATAGTTCTTATTGAGTTGTGTGTATTTGTCATCCAGCCATTTAAACATCCTTATAACCATTACTCTGAATTCTATCTCAGATAAGCTGCTAGCCTCAAATTCATTTAATTCCCTTTCTGGTGATTCCTCTTTGTCTTTCCTTTGGGGATTGCTATTTAGTCTTCCCATGTTTTCCTGTCATGTTTTAATTGTAGATCAATTGCTTTGCTACCCAGGTTCTTTTGGGGATGGTGCTACTGGCGTAATCTCTCAGTTCCCATGGGCTTGCTAATCTAGTGTAGCTCCCTACCTGAGCTATTTGTGTTCTCTTGATGTAGGCCTGCAAGCTTGAGAGGCACAATTGCGGTGTCTAGAAGTCAGCCGCATGGAGGAGTGTGTCCCAATTTTTGCTGTCTTGTACCCTTAATTGAAATCACAAGTGCCCAGCAGGGATTCACAGTGGCACCCAGGAATCGTCTGTTGGGGTGATGGGGGCCTGCACTCTGGAAAGGCGTGACTGTGGTGCCCAGAGTTCTATAGTTGTAGGGTGGGCAGACCCAGCTTTTGCTGTTGCACCTGTGGTGGATAGGCGCTTACTCCCAGTGGCAGCTCACAGGAGCACCTGCGGTACATTTGCCAGCGAGGCACACTGAAGGACTCTGAAGGGCCCTGGCAGTGTAGCCACATAATTGAGGTGCCTGAGGGCTGGTATCCAGGATAAGTGAATTCAAAATTTCTACTGCTGGGGGGTGAGAGCAGGGAGGGGATCAACCCCTGTTTGTTCAAGATCACACCCAGGGAGAGCTCACAGCGGCTCCCATCTACCAATGGGTAGATGGGCTCAGGGTGCCTGCCTCTTGGAACTTTGCATTGGTGGAGGTGCATTTGCTGGGCGCAGAGCTCTAATGCACTCTGAGGGTTCCTGGCACTGAGGTTGAGCCACTGGGGTGAATGCGGGCAGTTATTTAAGAGGAGGGAATTCAGAATTTCTACTGCGGGGCTGCACGCCCTTGTCTATGCAGAATCACACCCTCGGGGGCTCTCAGAGGCTCCCAGGCGCTGCCTAAGGAGTGGAGTGCTCTGGCTGCCTGCGGGGCTGAATATGGCAAATATTGAGTTCTGCTGCTGGGGAGGAGGAGGTTGCACTTACTGCTGCCAAGCAGTGCACCTTTGGAAGTGGAGGTCCCAGGGTCCGCGGGTCTGAAGCTGGGGTAGCAGGATTTTAGCTGGAGTGGCTGCTGGGTCACAGGGCTGTTCCAAGGCCTGTCTGGTTGGTGGTGTTGATGAGTTCCTAAAAAAGGCCATTCTCCCCCTCAAGATGGCATGGGCTCCGTTCTGGAGTCCCGCTGTCCGGGGAGTGCCTGCAGTGGTGGTAGTCTCTTCTTGTCAAGGAGAGTGTGTCTGCCAGCCCCTGCTGCTCCTGGGAGATTTAACTGTCCCTCACTCACACACACACTACACACATCCACACACTCTCCTTTCATACCCTCACTCATTCACTTCCTCTCCCTCACCTCCATCCTGCCAGCTGCCATCTTTTTTCCTGTATGCACACTTTAAAAGCTGATAGCTTAATTCTGAAAATGAAATGTGTTTTAATGAACACTGCCTTTATAATTATTCAAAGTGTGTGTATACATTTTTGGGACACCCTACATAATTATATCCAACTCAAAGGAACTAGGTGGACTTCACTGTAGAAACTGGCAAACAGATTAGATTCTAAAGGAAAAAACATCCAGAATATTCTATCTAGGATATTGGAGGGATTGATTCATGCTAAAACTTTTAGAAGGACTTGAGAGTTCTGCATGCCAAATCTAGAAGGATAGCAGGCAGGTGATAAACAGGAAATGGGTTCAGAAGGTCAGTAGTCTAGCAGACTATATAAGTAGGGATATTGTCTGAATAAGTTTGGGAGAATCAGTGTCTGAAATATATTGCTCAGAATCTATTTGCTTTAAAAGGCTAGTGCCAGTGGAGACGGGGAAAGTAGTATGTGGAAGGAACGAGATGTGAGTGGAATTGCAGAATGTTTAAATCTTGGATTCAAGAATCAGATTGACCTATTCAGATAAGGGAAGTGGTTATCATCTATGTGATTTAGGTCAAGTCCTTAAATCTCCCTAGACTTAATTTCCTCATGTGGAAAATAAGTATAAAATAATAATAATCCTTATGTGAGGTTTAAATGAGATAAAATACTTACATCATGCTTTTTGTATCACTATGCCTGGTACAAACCAACTATTAAGTGATAGTATTTAAAATAGAGCAGACACTAACATAAGATGGGGTGATATATAAAACTAGTCATTTTCATGAAAAATTTGCCTATTTATGACTCCATAAGGTCTTATCAAATTTACCTTTATGAGAGTAATAACTTTAAGTTAGGAAACATTTGAAAGATGGGGCACAGTGACTCTGATAATTAATGGAATAAATTCAAACAGAATTTAGCAGTAATTGTATTTGGTATTTAAATGCAGATCATCTTTCAATTACTTTGCATTCTCACTAATTACCCTCTGTATATGTAAAGTATTATAAATCTCAAGAGTTCCAGTGACTCATACTGTGGAAAAAAATCTTAGGATTTGATTTGGATTTCATTGGTTTCTGAAATATGTATCTGACGCAGAGGCATAAATCAAACTCCTGTTTATCTAGACTGGTTGGGGAATATAATGATTTGATTGATTGAATATTTAAGTTAATAGGTCATTAGAATACAAATATACCATGAGCTAATTGCATATTTCAACACTTCACCATAAAACTAAAGTGAAAAAAAATTGGTTTTTGAATGTTGACAGGTCATTTGAAGTTCTTACTGTGTCTTACACTCTTCATATGAATATTGCTCATCCTTAACTTTTCCAAACTGAGCCAACATAATGCCAACTGATTTCTTACCTATAACTTCAACGTCTTTGCTTGTGCAAAAATTCTCCACTACTGCACCAATATAACAAAGCATAGTATCTATGTGCAGCTGGGGTGGCTCAACACTCTTGCAAGAAAAAATATATCAGAAAGGATACCTTTCAATATACATTTACGTACCCAATTATGGTTGTACCCTCCATATTACTGGGTATTTTTATTATGTATTATTATTTTTACTTTATAAGGGCAATTTCTTCTCCATCCTTCTCAACACTTATGCCAAATGTTCATCATATCCTCAAATCCACTGCAGCTTCCTGCGACTATCTCTCTCAGAAAGGTCAAATGGCATTACTTCATTTTTTATAGAGGAAGCAGAGAGTATATGACACAAACACATGTCACCTCTTAAACCCACCTGCACTTTTACTGCATCTGCCCCAGTTCTTAAACCTTTCACAGCTGTCATGGAGGGAGGGCTAACACTTCATTTTACTCACATAAATCATTTCCAGGCGGTATACTTTTTCTTGCTTGTCCGTAGTCTCAACCAGCAGACAGCAACATATAGTTTAGCACCAAAATATTTCAGGCATTGTTTACTAAGTTTTGTTCTAATTGATTCCCATCTCCATTCTTTATACTGTTCTAAGTTTCTAATTTCACTTCCCTGTCCCTATATCATATTTAGAAAAAGTTTTCTAAAAAGTCACTCTTTTTCACTGGTCTCCCAGTGAAACTTAAGTTTTATAATGACTTACTCCAATGGATAGATAAATTATCATTGCACTCACCGTAATTAAGAGAAACCTTTGTATCATATATATAATTGTAAAAATACATTAACAGGTATATTTATTTATATATTTGTTTATACAAGTTATTCTTTGTCCTTGAAAGATAATTGAATATGTAAAGTGGGTTGAAAGAAAGAGAGGGTGAGAAAGCAGGAAAGAGGGAGGGAAGCAGGAAACAAAGAAACAACTTTTCTTAAATAATTTCCAGTTTGGGGGTTGTCTTCTCTGTCCTTTCCTCCTTAGCAATAAGGAACAGTCCCCAATCTACAGATGCATTAACCTTCTGTTAAAAGTGAATTTCCTTAAAGGAAACACACCTTTCTAAAGAATTTCATCATAGTTTGATCATTTAGAACAGACTTTATATAAAACTAAATAGTAGTTCTTTCCTCACATAAATGTTTCTTACATACAAAATTACACAGTATAATGACATTTATAATACTCACATATCAAACAGCAGCAAATACTCATTTTTGATTAAGTACTCATTTAAGCCTAACCACATGTAAATGGAAAATAGAAAATGTTATTAGATTTGGGGAGAGAAAAGCTTAGAACTTCTAAAGTGTTTGTTATTCATCGCAATAAAATGAGGAAACCTGATGTTGATATTATGGTGATCAAAACTTCTGGTAAGCATCTTTGTAATGTAATGTGACTTACGATTTGTGAAAATGTTGATACAGATAATGAATTCTTTTTCGGAGATACATAACTGCTAAAGTTATGGCAAAATATTAATTCATAGTTTAAAAATGTATTCAGAGGTCTTATTTCCATGGTTAATCTGACCTACCTACATAGGGGAAATATGTGTATTCGTCATTATGAGTTAGGAATTCCATTTCCCCTTAAAAACACTTCATTCTAGGCTTCGTGGTTCTATTTTTATTTACATGAAGTAACTTCTGGCTTTCTCGTTTTATTCAGAAGATTAGGCATATTGTAAGATCCCTGTTACTTACACCCTGAGGCACTGTTACCAAACTCTGGTTCATGTACCCGATGCTTCACAAAGCCAAGAATCCAAAATGTCAGAGTTTGGAGCCAAGAAAGGTATCTGGATTGAGAAGGTGTTAACTGAAGAGATGGGAGACTTAGAAATGCTTCAAAACCATTTTGTTGGCTGAAGTGACTTAGGGGTTTTTAAGCCCCAGAAGGGGAATGGGAGGAGACTTAGGGTAAACGTCTATGATTTCTAGTTCCTTGATAAGATCTCAAGAATTTGAGCAGACTGGTAGAGCCATTGGATGATCACCTGTGACCAGAGTGGGGATAGGATGGGATAGAGGGAGGATCTCAGTTCTCATTCTTTTCTGCAAAGTCAACCTGTTAATTATTCCCTCATGATCATTTTCTCTTTTTTTTCTATGAGGAAGAACAAAGACATGAAGGTGTTATCTATTGTTTCCCTAAATTGTTGAGCGATAGGTCACAGGTAATTGATTTCAGAACGTGTTGCAAACTTATGGAATCTTATGTTTAGGATATAGTGCAACTGTGTTTACAACTGTGATTACAATTGTTTAGGTTCAACTAGTTCTAAAGGGCATGAGGGTGCCAATTAAAGGAGAGTGCTTGGCTGTAGGGACATGGTTATGGTACCACCAAGAGACTGACTTCTGGGACCTCCATTTTCTTTATCTTTTCTAACTGATGAAGTGAAGATCTTTCAATTTCTAAATGGAAAATGTTGTTTTAAAACCTCATGAGTTTGAAGTCCCAAAACCTATGTTATAAGTAAATAAGGAGGAACATAGTGCAATGAAAATAAATTTCTAAATTAATATCATTTTGATTACTTGTTTTGGAGTGGATGCGCAGAAAGCCACTTCTGGACTGAGAACTTCAGTTTTTCAGCTGCCAACGGTGTTGCATGCTAATGCATCCCTTACTGGGTAAACCATCCTCATACATTATCTGATTGATGGGGCAGTACAAAAACCCAGTCTATCGCTTGATGGAGCACAGATTTTGGTGCCATCCCTGACCCAGAGCTCCCCATAGGATTGACTGAGGACATTATTATAACTGCATGTAGTTCAGCTTTTCCCCTGCCAAACCCTGCTTTCCTC
Organism: Corynorhinus townsendii; assembly: GCA_026230045.1. Taxonomy (NCBI): domain Eukaryota; kingdom Metazoa; phylum Chordata; class Mammalia; order Chiroptera; family Vespertilionidae; genus Corynorhinus; species Corynorhinus townsendii. The sequence goes on along the minus strand of JAPDVU010000008.1, from coordinate 59,275,363 downwards.
ACTTCCTCACATGGGTATTTCAGAAATAACCCCAATCATTCTCAATACACCTGCTGCCTGCAAATCTCAGGATCTCCAAATCTGTTTCTCTGGGAAATTATCCAATTGGTGCCCAAAATAGTTGTAGAAGGCAGACCCTAAAATGACATTTTCAAGTTAGATGAAAATTAGGAAAATAAACTGGTAAAACTTTTAATGATGGTAACTTGGGTAAGACAATGAGAACAGGAAATTCACAGGTATTTAGAATATCTCAAACAATTGAGAAATTTTGAAAAATAGTAATTTTAAGGACCATATAGCTGTTGCTGAGCAATTTGTACATTATAGAAAGACAATAAAAGATTGAGGGCAATTAATCATCAACTTGAAGCTGTTGATCTTCCTTGGCAGAACTTCCTTGCCAACAAATAAAGATTACTTTTACCTTCTTTAACCAAGGGACTAAAAAGCTCCATAGGCCCAGGATTTATTTATAGTTGTAGAAGAGTTATAATAGGGGTTAAATTCTCAGCCTCCAAAAATTATATATGACAAGGTCACTCTTCCCAATAGGCAGAATGTTGGTCAGTGAATCTGCTCATCTAATTTGTGTAGAAAAAGAAATAGTCTGAGGTAGCAATATAAGAAGACTCATGGACAGTGTGCGAGAGCTTGGAAGAAGAAAAACTGGAGGTTGAGGACAAAGTTTTGGGGAAGATAGATGTTGATGGGACCATAGGAATGGGCAAAAGCATGAGAGCATCTACCAACAATGCCGAACCCTTGAAATGACTCCATTTCTTAAGAAAACCAACCAGTGATGTTGTGGCAAGTTGATGAATTAGGTCATTTCACCCTCAAAAGTCAGCAATTCATCTTTACTATATTCAGCACAGGTTTGTGTCTGCCTTTTCTACCCCCAATGCCTCAATCAGCACCACTCTCAGACTATTTAAAACATGTTTGACTGGCAAACACATGACACTATATAACCTCATATCAGACTAAGGGATCCAAAGCATGGAAGTTTGGCAGTGAGTACATTACCAGGATCTGTCTACACACACTGTACCACTCAAAAGCTGCCAACTTGATAGAGCAAGAGAATGATCATTTATTAGTAAAGGGGAGGTGGCATCTTAGAAATGTGTCTGAGATGATGGGGACCCATCTCCCATGACAATGTACCCTGAATTAAAAATTACTGTCTGATGCTATATCCCCAAAATGCGGAATCTGGGTTCATGGACAAACAGATGTAGGAGCAGGAATAATCTCACTTGTCATCACTTCCAATGCTCACTTGGGAAATCTGTGGTGCACTCCTTCACAATTTTAGTCTCTGTGACAAAATAGGAATATGGTCATGTGCCATTTAACAATGTTTTGATCAACAACAGTCTGCCTGCCTATACAATGGTGGCCCCATAAGATTATAATGCAGCTGAAAATTTTTTATTATCTAGTGAGTCATGGGCATCTAACATAGTAGCTCAACATATTACTATTTTGTGTTAATCTTAGTCTATGGGTCATAATGATATCTGCTAGAAATGACTGGGGGCATTCACCTAAGCTTCTAGGGAGCCTCCCACAGACAATTTCTCTTTCTAGATCAGTGTTACAGCCAACCCTTTTGGTTCCTATTACTACTGCATGGCGCCCTTTAGAAATGACCATTAGGAAACTTTGAAGAAGAAAATAGTTTATTACTTACAGGCCCTGGGGTATATAAGGCATGCTAGGGGGCACAGCAAGATCTTATTGAGGGAGTGGGTGAGAGAGAGAGAGAGAAAGAGAGAAAGAGAGAGAAGGATAGAATGGGCTTAGGTTCTATATTTATTGGATAGGGGTGGAGGCCTAGGGTTTCTCAGGCTCATTCCTTATTGGTACATTTAAAATATAGAGTGGACAGGAAGAAAAAAAGCAAAAACTAATTACCCAAATGGTCAGTTGTAGAAATCAACCAAGATCTCTAAAACAAAGGAGCTTCAATGAGGGGAGGTGGCCTTGATATTTATGTAGGCCTGCAGCTGGTAATGTGTCTATTGAATAGCCTCCATTGAAGTGGATGCCTCATTGAAGTGATTACCTCATTAATCAAAGCTTAAGTTGGGAACTTGCATTACAAAAAGAAAAGCCAGCTCTCAGGGCTTATACAATCATACTCAAGTGTTTGTGGTGATGCTAATATACATAAACCTACTGAGCTGCCAGTCATAGAAAAGTATAGCACAGATAATTACTGTAGTAGGCTATACCCTCTAGTTTGTGTATGACACTAGGATGTTCACACAGTGATGAGATTGTCTAATGATACATTTCTTAGAATGTATGCCTGTTGTTAAGCAGTACATGATTATACTCTCATCTAGGGACAGAACAAGAGTCCTATAAACTGTACTATATGGGACCACACTTACTTCAGTCTCCTTATGCAAAGAAACCTATAGGAAATGAAAGAGTAGGGGTTGCCATTCTAGAATGGGAAAATAGCTCCAATTACTACAGAAATAAAACTGACATTATCAATGGATGCTGTGGTTTGTCACTCTATCAGGCAAAGTGCAATCTAAGAAATAGAATCAGTAAGAGATTATTTTTAAGAAATTTGTTGCAAGGAATTGGCTTCCATGAGTATGAAGGTTGACTAGGAAAGACCCAAATCTATAGGGCAGGCTGTCAGGAAGGACAGGCTGGAAGTCTTGGACATGGGCTAAAACTTCTGTCTACAGGTGGAATATCTTCTGCAAAGCAATCTCAGTTCTATTTTTAAAACCTTTCAAGTGATTACATCAGATCCACCCAGGATATTGAGGATAATCTGCCTTACTTAAAATCAACTAATTATGAACTTTAATCACATCTACAAAGTAACCTCCAAAGAAACACATACAGTAGTAGTAGTATTTGATTAAATAGCTGAGGCCATTAGGCTATCCAAGTTGATACATGAAAAAGACCATCACAGCCAACCTTATTACATTTAGGGCTGAGGAAGGGACATTGGCTGTGAGATCAAGGCAATGGCTGGGAGTTGCCCTCAGCCAGAGGAAGCTGCTTTGACCGAGCTGTGCTCTCTTTCTGGGGGTAGCTTTCATCCAGTGACTTGTCCTTGTGGGGATATACAGTTTTAGAACACCCTGTGTACAAAAATTTTGGAACTATCCTCTGAGGAAAAATACCACTGAGAGGAGGAAGCAGGAATAAGAAGGAGAGGTTGAACTGCCTTTTGGTAGCAACAGTGACTTTAGTCACCAATTCAGACTAAATAGCAGAGCATATGAAGTATGCTGATTGTGGGGAATTATTGAAAAACTAGGGGATATTGGAGGAAACTCTTTTTTTTTTCTTTAAGCAAAAACTCTGATTTTTGTTGAGAATAACAAACCTGTCTAGGCACAAAGCCTCATAGGCTTAAAATTTACCTGTCTTAGAATCTGGGCCAGTAGATTCTTCTCAACAAATAAGTGGCTCAATAGTGGATAAGAACTGTGATATTATAATAAACTCTTTTAATAGTTCCCAAATTGAACTTTTGAGCAAGCCATAGGTTACTAATCATGGAATACATATAAAATAAGGCAAGCAGGCCATGGAGGAAGAGTTTAACTGAATGATTTACTCAACAATCTTATCTAGAAAAGCAATGTTTCCCCTCCCCTCCTGTTTCTCTTTGACAAATAATAAGCGAGTTCTCTAATATTTATATCTGGAAGTTAACAGGATCAAATCTGAGCCTGATTCATTATGACAGACAGTGGGTGATAAGATGCTATATTCATGCTAACTGACAAATCCTTAGCTTTGCCTCTAAACTCAGATGTCTCTTAGCTGGCTGGCACATCTCCCTACACTGGAGTTTGAATCATATGTGTCCCTCTCCAATAAGTCAGGACGAAAGCTGTCCTAGGATTCATGAATAGAGATAAGCACTTTTATAAAGTTTTCTTCCTCCAGTGCAGCCCATTAACCCATCCTTAACAGAGTAGTACCTATTGTGTTCTTAGAAAACTACTGACCATTTCAAGAATTATATATGCATGTTTTCATAATGCAATGCCATATTTCTCTATCTCAAGTGAATCAAGAAAAAGAGCAGAGATGAAATCTTGATTTGAAAGCATTGCTAGGAAGCATTTAACTCATTTGAATAGTTTGCATGGCATAGGAGTTTTCTCTTGCTGAGCTCTAAATCTTAGGCATTTTCAAAGTGATTAGTGTCTTCAGGCTACACTTGTAATGTGTTTGAGGTTACCATTCCATAACAGTGCCATCAAGACAAGTAGGTGCTTTCCTGGCAAAATGCACGAAAAAGCAATGATTTGCTATTGCTATGACGAGCTATAGAATATCAAGAAGCAGGTGCTCTTTTATTTATTTTTGAATGTTGTTTAGGTGATTTGGGGAAAACCAATATTAACTTCCATAAAATACCCATAAGACTTGTCAGAGAAACAATACTATTAAAACTGTGAGGAGCTCTTAGGAGAGAAAAGAAAAATATAGGCCAATAATTATTATTACATGGGGAAGTTTCAGGGAACTATAAAGTTGATTTTATAGAGCTTGGGGAAAGCTTTCATGACAACAATTGTCTTCAAGTATTTTATGACAATATGGAACTAAATTGTTAACTCCTCAAGAGCAGAGACCTTGAAAAGTCTAAGGATTTGTCAGTTAGCATCAATATAGTATATTACCACTCACTGTCTATCTAAGTGCGTCTCAAACTGCCCACACTGGAAGATTTGACTAAAGACTGACATTTCTCTACCTTTAAGCAAATGCCTATAAAAAAAAAAAAAAGACTCTTCTCAGGAAACTTTAGCTAACCTCTTTTTGTCCTTTTTAAAAAACGTTTATTATTGAGAGTATTAGAGATGTCCCCTTTTTCCCACCATTCCCCCCCTCCACCTGGTTCTCATCCCATCCCAGGCCTTCATCACCCTATCATCTGTGTCCATAGGTAATGCCTAAATGGATATACTTTCTTCGTTTAATCTCTTCCCACTCCCCTCCCCCACTTTCTCTCTGAGATTCCTCAGTCTGTTCCATGTTTCCATGCCTCTGGTTCTATTTTACTAGTATTCATCAGTTTATTTTGTTCATGAGATTCCTTGTTCATTTGCTAACTAGTATTTTGATTTCTGGATTTAATTGTCGATAGATATGTATTTATTGCCATTTTATTGTTCATATTTTTTATCTTTTTTCCTCCTCCTCCTCCTCCTCCTCCTCCTCCTCCTCCTCCCCCTCCTCCTCCTCCTCCTCCTCTTCCTCCCCTCCTCTTCCTCCTCCCCTCCTCCTCATCCTCCTCCTTCTCCTCCTCCTCTTCCTCATCCTCCTCCTCTTCCTCCTCCTCAAAGAATACCCTTCAACATTTCATGTAATACTGGTTTGGTGGTGATGAACTCCTGTAGCTTTTTCTTGTCTGTGAAGCTCTTTATCTGACCCTCAATTCTAAATGAGAGTTTTGCTGGGTAGAATAATCTTGGTTATATGGCCTTGATATTCATTACTTTGAATATTTCTTGCCACTTACTCTGGCCTGCAAAGTTGCTGTTGAGAAATCAGCTGACAGTCCTTTGGGAGCTCCCTTGTAGCTAACTAACTGCTTTTCTCTTGCTACTTTTAAGAATCTCTCCTTGTCTTTAACCTTTGACATTTTTATTATGATGTGTCTTGGTGTGGCCTCTTTGGGTTCCTCTTGTTTGGGACTCAGCATTTCCTGGACTAGCCACCTCTTTTGATAATCTCATCTGGAGGACATAACTCATCCATAAACCACAGCTCACAAAATAATATTTCACATGTAAACTAATATACAAACCCTTTCCCTCCAATTCACAACACATGAGACAATTCTATCTACTTCCTCCAAAGTATCCTCTTATTTATGCCTGGGCCCTTTGTAAAATATAGCATTTTGGCTTTTGTTTGTTTGTTCGTTTGTTTTTGTAATGCTGTCTTCATTCAATTTTGAAAGTTCTGATTAGAGGCTGCTCAGTGTTCTTGAGCAGCTGATAAAATATGCACTCTAACTACTTTCCTTTCACATTCTAGGCCAATATGTCCCAGCTCTAATCTTCCCTGCCCAGGTATCAACTAGGGAGAACCCTATGCCCAGGAGCCAGAAAAATTATTCAGATTAGCCAATCCATGAGGAGCGTGATAAACCTAGCTAACCCTACCCCACTTGCCTCCTGGAGTTCCAACTTGCTGTTATCATGTCCCTGAGTAGAAGCCCCTGTGTGTGGTCTAAGTTGGTAGCCCTCTCTTCTTTGGGAGTAGCAACCAATTCTGCTTTTCATCTATGTCAGTGTCTTTATGTTTTCTCCTCTGATCAAAGGAATCTTTAAATCTTATAAAATACTTTGCTACCATCATTATAACCCCAAATTCAAAGTCAGCCCTTCCCCTGCCCATAACCCACAGATATCATCATTCTACTTAGTAGTATAACCTGAAATGTTATTATGATAATATAAATATATTTACATTATTTGTATCATTTTCTGATATAAAATTGCTTACTTTCAATAAATTGATGATGATATCTATTGATCCTTTTGATTCTTCTAGTCATCATCATCCTGTGGAAACAACATAGTTTTTTATATATAACTAAAGACAATCTTCTAGATAAATACCAGAGTCTTAACTTTGTTCTCTTTTTGCAAAACTTAACAGTGTTTTACCTCTCTTTTCCTAAACTTATTACATGACACTGCTTTACTCTATTTTTTTTTTCTCAAATTCATGAAATTTTTCTATTGTTTATTCTTCTAATTGATGGATATCTGAAAAGTTTTTCATAAATGTATATTGAATATCATTTTCATTCAACAAATATTAAACGTTTACTGTGTCTAGACACTTGACTAGGCAGAAAATATGGCATTGACAAACACTGATAGAGTATTGAAATAAAGGTATAGTTTTCGCTGCTAAACAATTTACAGTCTGATGAAGGAATTAGGGATTTACTATCAATATCCATTGCATTGGAGATATCTCTCTCACCTCTTAACTTGCTTCCTCATATTTCCTAAACATTATTATTTTATTATCTTCTAAGTAATATTTTATGCATTTATATATTCATTTATTCATTCATTCATTTTCTTCAAGGGCATTCTTTTTTATTTTTTTTATTATTTATTTATTTATTTATTTATTTATTTATTTATTTATTTATTTTATTGTTTTAAGTATTACAAATAGTAGTACATAAGTCTCCTTTTTTTTTCCCCATTGACCTCCCCCCAGCTTCCACTACCCCCCAGTACATACTTCACCTGCCCGCCCTCTCCTCGCCCCCCCCACCAGTGTCTTGTATCCATTGGTTGTGCTTATATGCATGCGTACAAGTCCTTTGGTTGATCTCTTTCAGCCCCCCTCGCCCAACCTCCCCACCTTCCCACTGTAGTTTGACAGTCTGTTCAATGCTTCTTTGCCTCTGTATCTATTTTCCCCTCATTTCTTTCCTTTAAAAAATTTTGCCTCTGCAGACTAGAAATAAACATATAATAACAAACAAAAAATGTTTGAGTACCAATTTCAATGTCCAACAGTTCTGAATCCCCGTTTCAATGTCAAACAGTTCCTTATATGTACATGTCAGCAATGATATCTGGATGGTGGGCACATGGTGGCAATGCAGGTCCGACCCTCTCTGGTTTGGTCCTAGGCAACCTGGAGCAGTGCACAGCTGCTGACTGCTTGCGTGGCAAGGCGTGGTCAGCATCTTCCATCTCTGGACTGTTTTTCCTCTTGTCTTCGTAGTTGGAGCAGACCTGTCAATTTCTCTCTGTTGCAAGAATCCACATGATCTTGGAGTTGTTTTCTGAAGATATATAAACATATTCTCGACCAAAAGTTAATAAAGGAATCCTTTCTATATAACTGATTTGAGATCCTTTTTATTTTTGCCCAAATGATTTTCCTTTGTCTTATTTAGACACCATGTGTGTTTTTCATGGGTGTCTTGCTATTAGCATTACAAATGAAAATTAATTTTGTAAAGTAAAAATTTTCTAGATGTAATTTACTTATAGGATATTTTTCCTTACATGATATTAATCTACTATCCCCCCCCTTTTTTTATTAATGGAGGTTTTTGTAAATTTTATAATGCAGTCTTGATAACTTTAAATTTTAATTATTTTTGCCCCAAAATATGACTGCTTTAGGTTCATTGCATATTCAGGAATTTTACCATGAGATGAACTACCAATAGAAATTTTACAGGGTAAACTAAGATTGTTGGTAGAGTATTAAATTTGACAGTAAAATAGTAATCAAGTTTTCAGATTAATTTAAACAGGCTAATTGAAATAAGTGAATATTTAAGTAAATTTAATTGTACCGGACAAAAAGGACGTTTTTAAAATCAATTTGTGACAGTATTTTATTTTATTTTTAATGCTTTTTACTTTTTAATTATAGTTGACATACAATAATTTATTCGTTTCAGATATATAACATAGTGATTGGACATTTATATGACTTACAAAGTGATCACTCTGATAAAGTTAGTACCCATCAGACACCATGCATAGTTTTGACGATATTATTGACTATATTCCTTATGCCATTTTTTGTACTAATAGAGCAGTACTGCTTTTTAAAAAAATCTCTGTGGCCCTGACTGGTTTGGCTCAGTGGAGAGAGCATCGGCCTGTGGACCGAGGGGCCCCAGGTTTGATTCCAGTCAAGGGCATGCACCTTGGTTGTGGGCACATCCCCAGTAGGGAGTGTGCAGGAGGCAGCTGAATCGATGTTTCTCCCTAATCGATGTTTCTGGCTCTCTGTCCCTCTCCTTTCCTCTCTGTAAAAGATCAATAAAATGTATTTTTAAAAAAATCTCTGTGAATTTACTGTCCTCCCTATAGTAATTTCCTCCTTACCTATTCTTTTTTTTTCCTGTCTGAAATTACCTTCCCTCTATCTTCTATCTCCTCATGTTCAAATTCTGCAAAAACCTAAAGGATTAATATAAAATACTGTTCCATATAACCACTCATATTTGCCTAAATGTTACACACACAGCAAATGTTTTCTTCCTTTTCTGAAAGCATCTGTGTCACATATAATATTCTAGTTACTTAATTTTTAATTAGTTAAGATTTCCATTTGTGTGAGTGTGGGTGTGTGAATATGTACATGTCTTTCTTGTGTATCAAGCTTTAAAGGCAATATTTATCTGAATCGTAAGTCATTGCAATATTTTATTTTAAATGATTTGTTACTTAGTACATATTTGTTGAACAAACATATACATGACCCATGTTATTTTTTGCTTTATTCCAAATTGATTTGACTTTGCAAATAAGAATTGGCTCCCATCAATCCTTATACTTATATTTCAGACAAATAATTAGTCATGCAACCAATGTTGGTCACATATATATGTCTCACTTACTTTGTTGTACATCTTATTTTAAATAAATCAGCTATAATAAATCAGTATTCTAACTTCTTTCATAACTTTAAAGCTCCTCTTTCCATTTCCCACAAAAAACTTTTTCAATCTCTATTTGAAAATGTAAAATTTGAATTTAAGGTATATCTTCCCAGTAGAAAGTTATTATCTATTAAAATGGATAATAAGCCTGTGTATCATAAACACATTATATATGTTTATGATATTATCAAGGAACTGTGTGTACAAATATCATAATATGCTGTATTACAACTAAGTAAATAATCGTCTGAGAGGACCATTTAGAAGAAAACACTCAAATTATAGCAAAAAATATTTGTAGTGGTGGATTTATCTATAGTTTTTGTGGCCTTTTGCTAGAATATTTATGAAGGGATATTATTTTTATATTTAGAATCTCAATGTTAAAGTAATAGTGATACATTCGCATTGTGAAAAATAGACCAGTTTGACTTTTCAGAACAACTTCTACATAACAATACAGGGTGTGTATTTGTTATACATTATTATGTATACTTGTTATGCATTATTAATTCCAATGGGTTAAACCTAAAAAGAAAGAAACATCAATTGAGCTCTCAGCTGTTAAAAGAATATACATTTTTGGGGAGACACCCATTTATAATAGCGAAAGAGTTCAGAAAATAAAGTAATATTTTTCACTAAATATGTCTTAAATGCAAGCCAAGTTTATATTTAAAGTTGCTCTCCTTATTCCAATGCCTGATGTCTACACTGCCTTCTTTTACTGAATGAATTCCTCAAATCAATCATAGGCATTTTAACTAAGGCTTCTGTTTATCTGTGATATTATGTAAATATGTATCCATTCTCAGCAGCATCAAATTTTATTCATCACACTAGTATATTTATTTTGGAAACCAGCCATAATTCTTTCTTTAATATATTTTATTTGTATCTAGCTGTAGCCAAATGACCACATATAAATCCCAAGGATTTTAGTAATACACTAGAGGCCTGTTGCATGATATTCATGCAAGAATAGGCCCCTGGCTTCACCCCTAGCTGCCCTGGAGCCGGCAAGTCCCTGCTTCCCGGCCACCTGGGAGCTGGCAGGTCCCCGCTCCTACCAGGAGCTGGCAAGTCCCCACTCCCCAGCTGCCTGGGAGCAGGCACATCCCCGATACTACCAGGAGCCAGCACATCCCAGCTCTGTGGCTGCCTGGAGCTGGCAAATCCTCGCTTCTGTCTGGAGCACCACTCCAGTAGCTCCCTCTGCCGCCCCCCTTCTCCTCATAGCAGGCTTCACACTGTTCTGCACTTGCATATGCAAATTAACCTCCATCTTTGTTGGGTTAATTTGCATACTCACTCTGATTTGCTGTGGGCATAGGGGAGTGATGGTTAATTTGCATGTTTCTCTTTTATTAGGTAAGATATGCAAAGAAAGGAAAAATATTATTAATTGTGCTGATAACATAAATAAAGAAACATAACTCATTAATGAACTCAAACTGCAATTATAAGATATATAAAAGGTGAGGTAAAAGTAGGTTTATAGTTGTTTGTATGGAAAATAAGAAATAATAAATAAAAGTAAAAGGATAGACTCTGTTTTTCGTACTCACAACTGTAAACCTACTCTTGCCCCACACTGTATGAAAACTCTATGTGGCCTTCAACTGATCCAGACAAATTTATTTTATAAATGCACCATACTTAGGGAATGGAGTACATTTTGATTAAAATAAACTAATACATGTTAACTAGTTGACTATTTATTGTAACTTTCTGTTGATGACCTTCTTCAATTCTTATTGACAACCTCTCATGGTATTTTTTTCTACCCTGTATCTAAAAAGTAGTCAGAAATACATAAATGCCTAAGAATGCCCAATAAAAGTAACTCTCACCCAATCCAGCTAGAGAGAGAGAGGAGGAGGAAGGGAGGGAGGAACTAAAGGAGGGAGAGAGAGCTATAAAGAGTTGGCTTACCTGACTATGGAGACTAAGAAGTCACATGATCTGTACTTGGCAAACTGCAGACTCAGAAGAGCCAATGGTGTAAATTCCAGTTAGAATCTGAAGGTCTGAGAACTAGAGCTAATGGTGTAAATATGAGTCCAAACCAGTGGAATCTGCGAGAGCCATTGGTGTAAACTCCAGCATAAGGACAGGAAAAACTGATGTTGCAGCTGAAGTAGACAGGATAGAAAAGATCCTTCTGACTCAGTGTTCCATTGTTGTACTCAGGCCCTCCGTTGGTTGGAAGAGGGTCACCTACATTACGGAGGGCAATCTCTTTTACTCCGGGTACTAATTCAAATGTTAATCTCATCCAAACCAATGGTCTTACAGAGACAATCAGAATAATGTTTAATAAAATGTCTAGGCATCTCATGATCCAGTGAAGGTGACACAGAAAAGTTACCATTTACAATCAGAATCTTCCTGGCTTCTGAAATCTTTAACTATGACCATAACTGAAGCTATCACTTTGGAAGTCATTGGCTTTGACCATTATTTGAACATCATTCATAAAATTATTGGTTCTGAACAAACTTAGTAATTGTCCTTAGAAACAGAATTTTACTTCTCTGGCTTATAACTGTAGTGGTGTCAAGTTCACACCTTGCTTCTAATTTTGTCCTGACTCTTCTTGTTCCTGGCTGCGGAGAGTGACCAGTTCAGTACATACTGCTGGGCAGTGACTCCGAAAGGAATGATGTAGAAGTTTCTGTCTGCAATCAGATTACCTTAGCAACAATCCGACAGCTTCAATATCATTGACTGTTCTGGTGTTAACCCAGGATTTACCATTTCACTTTCTTTTATAAATTATAGTCTGGCAAGATGGAATCCGGGGAAAAACAACCCAATAATTGAGTCAGATGTCTGAAAAATGATCAGGCCTTGTCCAGTGTTAAATGGGATACAGGGAATTCACAATGTGTTTGAACAGACAGAAACCTTCACAGATGTTAGATAAAATGGGCATATCACTGTATTATGAACTCAAATTGAGGAATCAACAGCATTATTTTAGTCCAATCACCCCTTCGTCCAATCACAAATAAGCTCTTATCAACTGAACTGGAATCCCAGTAAATAAAAAATTTTAGTGGTAAATAATTTTAGTTTGAAATTATCATTTAAGAACTAAGATGAATTTTGAAATGTGCATCTGGTATTTCATGAAAATATTATTAGTTTTTATTTAGAGATATAGAAAATGTAGAAAGATAAAAATTATTTTTTATAAGTAGAGGTACAATTTATCATTGGTTCTTAATTCTATTTCCTAGTAAAATGAATAGCTATAGTATAAAAAGAATGGCATTAATTAAAATCTTGATAGATTTGCCTTTAATTTACTTTTATATTAATTTTTACTAAAATCTAAGCATGAAGCCTGAGTTGATCTAATTGACATAATGTTCATGTTTGAGTACTTGTCTTTAATTCTGAAATATTAGGTAACACTTCTAAACCTATTCTGAAAAGCAAAAGCAGTGAGTAAGTATTTACATTTGGTGGTTAGAATAATGGTGCCTAATTATAAGAAAATAAAGAATTGCAAAGTAAAAATATAAATTAACTATGTATCTCAGTCAATTGCCAATAAAACACCAGATTTTCTAGATTAACGGAATTGTTTCACTGCTTTGTTCTTCCATAGTCATATGTAAAGAGCAGGGATTTTCAACTTTTTTCATCTCATGGTACACAGAAACTAATTACTAATTATTCTGTGACATATCAAAAATATATATTTTGCCAATCTGACAAAAATAGTTATAATTTTGATTCATTCACACTGGATGGCTATTGTGTTGGGTGTTGCCAGTTTTTTATTGGACATTCTGATAGAAAAGAGGTCTGTGCCCCTGACTAAATAGTCAGGTATTGCAAATTTTAAAAATTCTTGTGCCTACCAGGGTACACTGGTTGAAAATCGCTGCTACAGAATCATACATCTGTCCCCAGGGTGTAAACTCATGTTTCAGAAGAGAATAAAGCAATACGTAGAAGTATTGAAATAGATTTATTTTGGAACCTTGAAAATGAGTAGGGATTATAAAGTTCAAAGTTCTTTACAATTTTTGACCCTTCCAACAGTCTTCCCAGGTCAGCAATACAAGTATTGATAAGATTTCTTAGTACAGAAATGAGACCACAGGGTACTCTGGGCAGGGCTCTGCGTTAAAGTTAGGAGATACAAACGCTTGTCTTGATTCTGTCATAGGCAAGTTATTTGAGTTTTTGATACCAAACTTTTCCTTTTTCTGGAGTCTCACTTTTTCTCATTTGTAAGCTGTAGGACAGTGGTTCTTAAAGTATGGTATGTGAGTCCTTGGAGCTACCCAAGACCCCTTTAAAGGGTATGTGAGGCCAAAAGGATTTTTATAATAGCACTAAAATCGTATTTGTCTTTTAACTCTGTTGACGTTTGCATTAATGGTACAAAAACAATAGTGAGTAAAACTGTTAGTACTTAGCGCCCGCAAATCAAGGCAGTGGCACCCAGCCATGATAATATTATTGTATTCATCATCATGTTTTTATGAAACAATAAAAATAAAGTTTTACATTTCTATTCTTAACTATATATCTTTTTAATGTTCTGTGTGATGAAATGGAAAGTACAAATAAAACACTTTCATTGCACACCAACATTTGAGGACTGTTGAAAAAAAACAATTGGGCAAATATATGATGGGAAATCTGATCTAGCTGCTTTATTTTTACTTGAAAGAACTGATTTGCAAGCTCTGGTTATTTAAACTTAGCCATTTGGCATATATTGCCTTGAAAATGAACAAAGTGAGACTGCCATGTCAAGGGAAACCATGGACAATATTTGTTGTCAGTGATAAGTTTTTAAGCAAAAATTAGCATAATGGAAAAGCTGAATCTGCTTGGTACCTTCTCAATAGTTAAAAGACTTTTCTATTGAGATAAATGGTAATATCAGTAAATGTGATTTTAAGATATTGTATAATGAAATTTGTCAATATTTGAAAGATCAGTTGTTTTAATGTAAAAAAATACTGGTGTTGTGCTAAATTCTATATTACAACTATTCTTTGAATACAACCACCATTTGAGTTTGGATGTAATATCAAAAATGAATATCCACAACTATCTCAAAATATTATTAAAATATTCCTTATATTTCTAGCATACATATGGATAAGGATGAATATTCTTCATATGCCATAATTTTCCATGTATAAGATGCTATTTTTTTCTAAAATCGATGGACTGAAAATTGAGGGGCGTCTTATACACGAAAGTCAGCCAAGGAGGGATCCCAGCGGGTACCTAGCTGCACTTACCTTGTCAAACAGACTTCCTCCAGTCATGAGTCTTATTGTTACTGACTTCAGCTGATGCTGTAATTGGAGGTGGAGGTGGAGGGCGTGCAGATGCGACAGGGACCAGAGTGTTCTGAGCCCACGAAGATGTCAAAAAATAAAAAGATAAATACCGGCAAGCGATTGTCTTACTCTGCAAAATTCAAACTGAATGTAATCAGGTATGCAAAAAAGCATAGAAATAGAACTGCAGAGAGACAGTTTGGACCTCCTCCCACTGAGTGTTTGATCAGACAGTGGAGAAAACAGGAAGAACAACTCCTTAAGATGCCAAAAAAGGAGATGGCCTTAAGAGGAAAGCCAGCAAAATGGGCAAACTTGGAGCAGAGGCTTAAGACATGGATTATGGAGCAGCGCCAGAATGGCTTATGTGTGTCAACCAAACTTATTCAATGTCAGGCAAGAATGTTTGCAAGCGAAATGAGCACTGTTGATTTTACAGGAAAGGCAAAATGGTGCTTCAATTTCATGAGAAGAGAAGGGTTGGCCATGAGAACAGGAACAAAGTTAGCTCAGAAAATGCCACCAGATATAAGGATGATCTCACATATATAGACAGTGACTCAGAAGACAGCAGTGAGATAATAGAAGTTGAAGAAATTGATATGTCTGGAACTAATAGTGATGATGAAGAGAGCAGTGATGCAACAGAGGCTGGCTAAAGCAATATGCTGCATAATATCATAGCACTGGTATGTAAATATTACCTGCAGTACTTACTAAATAAAAATGTGTTCTCTTTTATATTTAAAATATTGATTTCTTAATTTTGGGTTGGAAAAGTGGGAGGCCTCTTATACACGGAAAAATATGTGTACTTCGACCAAAATAACATTGTAATAAAATTAATGCTGAAGCAGATCTGAGAATCAGCTCTCTTATTAAACCAGACATTAGAGATCAATAAGACCAATAAACTGTATCTTTTCTCACCATATTGGAAAATGTTTATCATAGAAACTATGCCATTTATATTACCAGGTTTAACAGGTGAATGGGTTTATGTTAATGTCTTTATCTGGAGTTGCCAAACTACAGTGCATGGACAAAATCCAACCTGAAAACTACGAATAGCCTGTCTGCTATTTTTGTAGAGTTTTCTTTGGAATAGAGTCATGTTCATTGGTTTGCATACTGTATATGGCTTCTTTGTGCTGCGACAGCAGAGCTGAATAGTTGCAGGAGAGATTTATGGTCCACCAAGCCAAAAATATTTACCACCTGGCCCTTCACAGACAAAGTGTGCTGGTTCCTGAGCTTGTTGTTTTTATCTTTAAATAAAGTCATACACATATTTACAAGTTTACATTTTAATTTCCAAATGGTAAATACTGAGAGATATAACCTCACATAAATAAAAGGTCTTGGAAGTTCTCAGTCATTTTCAAGAGCAAAAAAGGATCCTGGAACCACAAGCTTGAGAGCATTGCCTAAGCAACCAGAATAAATCCTATCTTCCTGAAACACAATGGTACTGCTAACATCACGCTCCTTTCAGCTTTCAGAGACCCCTTTTTCTTGTCTCTGGGTCTTAGGCTAGTGGCAGAGTTGCTGTTATTTGCTCACAGTTCCTGCACGATTTCTATTGCCTTCTCTGAACTCCACCGACATTTTTGTTATTAATTCTTTTGATAATAATCTCTTCCTCACTTATTTTAATTGGAATGTTCCACATATATTTCCTTTGGGACCCTAACTAACAATATATTCTCTATATCTCGTTTAATACACACAATCACAATGAACTATGTGTCTTTTTGTTCTCATTTCACAGAAATGGAAAATAAGACGGAGAGTTTAAATGATTTTCTCTAGGACAATGAGTTAGTATGTGAAGCCAGGATGACAATGCAGGCAGTCTCACTGCAGAGTTTAGCTAATCAACCCCTAAATAACTGTCATTCAATTAAACAAAATTTTTACTTATTTGTGCATTATCCATATTGTCACCCTTAGAAATAAATAAATAATTGGATTTTTTTGTGTGACCATAGTATTAGCATCAGCAAAACACACCAGCAACTAATAACTATATTTTCAGTATACTGCATGCTCACTGTTATGGCTTTGGATTTTCCATATATTACTGGTGCTACATAAAATGAAAATAAAAAGCTACTGAACATAAGTTATTTCAGCATGAACTATGGCATCTGAAATAAAATATCTGTCACTTTCTGATAAGACACCTACTAGGCCTAAATGTGAAGTTTCCTACTTCCCATATCAATTTAGCTTATAACTATAGCATTTACATGCTGCCTCAAAGCATATTCTTTGAGGTTCATTTTTATAATTATACCTAGCTTTACTCCATAGGGTGCAGGGAAAGATAAACCATGTATTGATTTGCAAAACACAAGGGAGGGTATCCCTTACTACCCTGGCAGTTGAACTCCTGAGTAGATTAAGTGCTTCACCATAAGCCATAAAACCCATTTGTCATTTCAGCTATTGAGTTTTGCACTATACCAGAAATCTGTGCGCTTCTCACAGCTCAGGTGTGGGCAGTGTATTTATGGGGGAATCTCTGTGCTTTCTCCTATCAGCAGCATAGCTTTCTTCTTTCTCCTTATATTTTTCCCTCAGTCACTTTCAAGTATAAATTCCAAGTGAACACCTGAATTCCTATACAAAAATGTCAAATTCACATAATTATTCTTTACATCCTCAGTTTAACTCAGAACGGTTTTACCTTTCCTCTGCTGTGATTTCAAGGGTCCTAAAAATAGCTTCTTATTCATTCCTCCCACATTCCTCACCTGCCAGAGTTCTGAATATTCCCTTCCCTAATCATAAGGTAGAGCCTTTCCTCCCACATCCCAAGCTAAAGCTAAAATTGCACACTCCCAAGGAGAGGAAGTACTATAAATTCATACTCAGGTGTCAATGGCTGATACAAAGCTATCGCCCAGGGAATAGGTTTTGACATGAGGCAAGTGCTAAGGAAATACTCTAAAAAGGGGTGGAGAGTAGGGTTTCATAAAAGCCTCAAAAAAGGGGATGTCCTGGGCCACCTCAACATCATGACATGGCTCAATATTTCCTTAACTTGCTGGTGATAAAATAACCTAGGATACATTTTGTTAAAATCCCAGATTCCTTAGCATTAGACTCTCCAGATCCATCCATGCTGCCACAAAGGGTAAGATTTTCTTCTTTTTATGGCTGAGTCGTATTCCATGGCATAAATGTACCACAACTATTTTATCCACTCATCTACTGATGGGTATTAGGGATGCTTCCAAATCATCACTATTATAAATAATGCTGCTATGAACATAGGAATGCATATCTTCTTTTAAATTAGGGTTTTGATTTTCTCTGGATATATTCCCAGAACTGGAACTGCTAGGCCATAAGGCAGTTCCATTTTTAATTTTTTGAGGTAACTTTATACTGCTTTCCACAGTGGACAGTGGCAACACCAACCTGCATTCCCACCAACAATGCACGAGGGTTTCTTTTTCTCCACATCTTCACCAACACTTATTATTTATTGATTTTTTGGTGATAGCCATTCTCTCTCTCTCTCTCTCTCTCTCTCTCTCTCTCTCTCTCTCTCTCTATATATATATATATATATATATATATATATATATATATTACTGATTTCAGAGAGGAAAGGAGAGAGAGAGAGAGAGACAACACATAAGTGATGAGAGAGAATCATTGATCGGCTGCCTCCTGCACACCCTCCACTTTGGGATTGAGCCCACAACCTGGGCATGTGCCCTTGACTGGAAACAGATCTGGGACCTTTCAGTCTGCAGGCCGATGCTCTATCCACTGAACCAAACCAGCTAGGGCTTGATGATAGCCATTCTGACAGATATCTCAATGTGGTTTTAATTTGCATGTCTGTGATGACTAGTGACATTGAGCATCTTTTCATATGCCTATTGGCCATCTGTATGTCCTCATTGGAGAAATGTCTATTCCAATTTTTTGCCCATTTTTTAATATGACAGTCAGAGAAAGACAAGTACCATGTGATTTCACTCATTTGTGGAATCTAATGAACAATATGAACTAAAAAACAAAATATAAATAGACTCATAGATGGAGAACAGACTTACAGCTGTCAGAGGGGAGAGTGGTTAGGGGGGACTGGGTGAAAAAGGTGAAGGGAATAAGCAAACAAAAAAATCCACAAAAAAAAAACAAAACTCACAAACAGAGACAATAGTATAGTGATTACCAAAGGGGAAGGAGGTTGAGGGCGGTAAAAGAGGGTAAAGGGGGGATAAATGTTGATGTTAGGAGACTTGATTTGGAGTGGTGAACACAGGATGTAATATACAGATGATGTATTATAGAATTGTACACCTGAAACCTGTATAATTTTATTAACCAATGATAACCCAATAAATTCAATTAAAAGAAGTACAGATTCCTGGTTCAACTCCAAAATACCAAATCAGAATTTCTAAAGGAGAGGCCTGGAATTTTATTTTTAAGTTGTATCCAAAATGATTTATTTTTTAAAATGTTTCCAATTTTTGGAAACATTGATGTAGTGCAAAGGATGAAAAATGTGACTACACCTAGCAATGTGGTTCTGATTGTGCTGCTTGGCCTCTCTTTGCATAAACCCTATCTAATAAAGAGTGAATATGCTAATTGACTGCCCCACCCTCAAAGATGGCAGCTCCCAGAGCCAATAAGGAGGGTATATGCTAATTGACTGTCACACCCTCAAAGATGGTGGGACCCAGTCCTCTCAGCCCCACTGGGGTGGCAGGCGCATGACAAGGCTGGGTCCACCTGGGCCCAGCCACTCGGCGTGCCTGCCTCCAGAGTCCCCCAGGTCCCTCAGCCCCCCAGCCAGCCAGGGCCAGCCCGAGGCGCAGGCAAGCCTTGGATGACAGCTGCCCAGCTAATGCCCAAGGCATAGGTAAGCCTCGGATGGTGGCTGCCCTGCTGCCCAGGGCTGGCCTGAGGCACAGGCAAGCCTTGAATGGCAGCTGCCCAGTCGCCCAGGGCCACCCGAGACTCAGGTAACTAGGACCGGCGGAGGCTTGCACTACTGGCAGTAGCAGCAATAGAGGTGTGATGGGGCATCACCTTCTCCTGGTCACCTGGTCACCGGGTCACCTCCCGCCCCTGAGGATTCCCAGACTGTGAGAGGGGGCAAGCCAGGCTGAGGGACACCACCTCCAGTGCATGAGTTTTCATGCACCAGGCCTTTAGTTGTATTATAAAAAATATTGATACTGTTACTTAATTCACATAGTTGTAAGGAGAATAAAATAATACATACTAAAGTACCTAGAAATCAGTAAGCACCTAATAATTTACCCTTGTCATAGTTTTGTCACAAATTAGCAGATTGACAGTGCTAGGCCTGCTTCTGCAAATTCTGTAGAAGGTTAGACACTCACAGAGGCTGCCTAAGGCCTTAAAATGCCAAAAATGTTCATTATTAACTTGTTTTTGAGATGGCTGGGGTAAGTGTCATTATCTATATGATCATAATGTTACCATCATAACTACCTAGCTAAAAATAATAATAGAAAAGGAGCTAAGGGAGGCCAGGCACTATAAGCATGGTCACGTGGGCAGCTTCACCAGGAAGCTGCAGCCACTGGTTCACTCCCTGAAAATCACTGGGGTAAGGGAAATGGACACATGCCCAGTGAAGTTGGGGTGATGTAGGGCAGGTGCTTGCCAGTCAGTCTAACCTGGGAGCAAAGATTTTTGGCTAGGAGAGTGGACCCCAGTGCAAACCTGGGAAAAGTTGGGAGCACATTATCCCTACATAAACAATTCTCTCACTCTTGCTCTCTCAGTCTTCTTGCTTCGGTCTTGCTTCTTTGTATTTTCTAGCTCCATCACCCATGTGGCCTGCCATGTGGCCCTAGAAGCCAATGACCAAGGACCACATGCAGTGGACTGCAGCTGGGAACACAAGCTAACTTAGCTGGATGCTGGACAGGACTGTGTAAACCTGGAGCAGAAACCCTGGGCAATGGCTTCAATCCTTGCTCTACTGAAGACAAAATGGGACTTTTTCCAAGGAAGGATAGAAGGAGATGGGACCTTGGAAATCCAGGGGGTTAATTCCACAGAAATAAAGCTTTATATGATCCCTCATCTTCTAATGGGGGACTCAGGAAGCCCACTTGCACCTGCAACAGGTGGGGACACAGGGAGCACCCTACCGATAATGATATGGTCTCATTGGCTTCAATTGGTCATTTTAATATTTTTCCATCTTATTTTAGAACATGAAGAAGCACAAATTAACAGCATGTGAAATTCAAGTTATTCACAATTGCGTGGCTCTTTTAGGGTTGATATAATCCATTGCTTTCTTTTGAAAATTAAATAACAGTTTCAGAGAATAACACAAAAAAAACAGGTAAAAGTCCTGCCTTGTGTGACTTGAAAAGTTTAGTATAGCCCAAAAGATGCAGTTTAGTTCTAGGTCCAGAAGAAGACCTATTCTTAATAAAAGAGGCAGTCTTTGAATCCTTGATTGCACAAGCAGGCATTTGGTAAATTCTATTGATAGTTTCAACATACAAGGGATATAACCTTGTATCTCAGCCTGTCACTGTGGCCCATTTTCCTAAGCAATCCCATTTGACACTGCATATAGTTAGCTATATGTAATTCCTCTGTTTCTTAGCATATTTTAAACTCCTTGAAGGTAAAAATGTTGGATTCATCTTTTTATAAAAAATTGATTTTTTTTTTGCCTGACCGGTGTGGCTCAGTGGTTGAGCATCAACCATACACCAAGAGGTCGCTGGTTCAATTCCTAGTCAGGGCACATGCCCAGGTTGCAGGCTCAATCCCCAACAGGAGGCAGTGGATCAATGTTTCTCTCTGATCATAGATGTCCTGATCTCTCTCTCCCTCTCCCTTCCTCACTCTGAAATCAATAAGAACATATTTTTAAACATTGATTTTTATTGTTTCCCTTACTGATTTTTGTAAACTGTGCATTGTTTCACTTTTATTTAACAAATTCAGTTAATTCAACAAATCCTGTTATCTAACCATACATTCTTTTGTTTCTCGTGTACAGATAGAAGCTATCAGTGGTGTTCTATCTATATACATAAAACCCTAAATGACCAGGCAAGCGTTTGACCAGGCAAGCGTTTAACCAGTAGCTATTATGCGCACTGACCACCAGGGGGCAGACGCTCAACACAGGAGCTGCCCCCTCATGGTCAGTGTGCTCCTATAGCAGGGGTCCTCTCAGCGAGCTTACTCAGCAGCAACAGCGGGAGCAGTGGGGCCAGGATGAGCAGGAGTGCCACGACACCAGGCCTGGGCTCAGGCTCCTCCCCAGCCGCCTGCCACTTTGTGCACTACTACATCCCTCGGGATGTCAGACTGCCGGTTTCAGCCTGATCCCCGGCTGGTGAGAGGGCACAGGCCAGGCTGAGGGACCCCACCAGTGCATGAACCGGTGCACTGGGCCTCTAGTAGCTTTATAAATGAAAAGCACATTATGCCAGATATGCCCCTTGTTGGAACTAGGAAAACTGAGCTAACAACTCTAGCCTTCTGATATTTATTCCAGTGTGATACTTCTTTCATGATGATACAAAGCACTGAGATAGAAAACTGGAGAGATTACAGATGCTCCCTCTTTGGATGAAAAATCGAGGAAATGAGGACATATGTGTGTCTACCCTAAACCATACTCTTTAAGAGGTATTTACACATATATTGTGATGTTAGATCTTTATCTCAATTTTGAGAGATAAACTTCTTATTCTCATCTGAATAAGAGAAAAGAGGGGTTCAGAGAAGTACCTTGAATCCAATTACATAGTTAACATTACAGTTGGGATTGGACACTAGATCTGCCCTATTTGAAGAACAAAGCTCTTTCCCCTCAGGACACAACCTGTAAATATGGATTAGAATCACAGTGGGGAGTAACAGATGATCTTCAGTTATTCCTCCACAGTCTTCTATCTCCAGTTCTCATCCATGTCCACTCATCTGATAGGTTATCTCCTCTCCTTTTATAATCTTCCTCTTGTCTGTTTTTTGCCTTTTGAACAGCACCACTGCCAAGCCTTTAAAATATATTTTCCTTTGTTGTCTATTGGTCCCTATTTCTCTAGCTTTTTGGTGCTCAATCAGAGTGTAATTCACTGAGTGGGCACCTGAGTATTATCTGTTTTTACATATTTTACATCCAATGCGCTTAATTTGCTTTAGGCGCAAATTAGTTGTAAGTGTCATTATCTATATGATCATAATATATGTTCATATATATATGAACAGAGAAACGTGTCCACATCCACTGTAAATGAACAGATGTTATATAGAATTGCTTTGGGTTCATTTTCCCCCATTTCAATTTAGTATATTTATCTTTGAGGATAGCATTGCTACTTTGCGATTCCATCAATTCTTTGAAATTGAATCTACTTGTAATCCAAATGTGAATTGCTTAACTAATGGCCTATTTGGCCAATGATAGAGTCAATTTTTGCATCCAAATAGATTTCAAGTATTAGAAATATGTATTTCCACCATTGGGGAAATAAATACATGGCACATGTTCCTGCTAGTAATAAAATTCAAGATATATTCACAGTACCATCTGGATATAAAGCAGGGAGACTACCTACATTTGGCAATTAAGAATGTAACTAAAAGTATTTTCATGTAAACAAAGTAGAATTGCAATGTATAACAAGCAGGTAGAATTCTATTAGTGGTATACTTGTGATAGTGGGTAGGGGTGGTGTTAGGAAAAGCATGGTTACTTTTCAGATATTTGCTTACTCTATAAAAACATCTTGATTCTAATGATTGGATAGATTTTGCCCTTTACAAATAGTCTTTGCAGCAATAGCTGGATGGCATTTTATCCCAACATTTTATAAAGATAATGAAGTCGAATTAAGAATGATGAAAATAATATTGTGTATGCCATAGTATTTTTATATGCCATCTATTATAGTAATTTTATGCAATAAAATAAAGCATATTCACTAAGCTTCAAATTTTTTTAAATATATTTTGTTGATTTCAGAGAGGAAGGGAGAGGGAGAGAGATAGAAATATCAATGATGAGAGAGAATCATCCATCCGCTGCCTCTTGCACATCCCCTACAGGGATGGAGCCCACAACCCGGGCATGTGCCCTGATCAGGAATGGAAAGGTGACCTCCTTGTTCATAGGCCCATGCTTAACCACTGAGCCATGCTGGCTGGCCTAAGCTTCTAATTTTTTAGTTATTCTTTGGTAATGACTTTTGAACCAGTGTGCTAATGAGAATAAATTCTATGAAGACTATAAAGAGGTTCTCTCTTGGGGGGAGGAGGTAATATTGTTTTGATCTCATATAATGTTTCCTGCATCCCCAGTCATTTTGCAGAACAGCCATAGGTCTTCATCTTTGTTTAGGTGCCCCAGCTTTCTACCTTATTAATCAGAGTCCCATCACTGTAATTCATCAACCAGCTACATTCTCTTTTTGGAATCTTTTTTTCCCCCTACACTTGTTAGACTCAATTTCTTTTTTGGAATCACCCTTTTTAGCAGTATGAAAAGAGGTTTTAACTTTTTCGTGGGGGGAAAGCAAGCTCCTGATTTGAAACAGATTTGAAAATAGGTATTTCATATTATTGACGCAATAATACTTCCCCTGTGCATTGTTAAGCATCAGTTGGGAACACAATATGTTGAAATTCCTTATTTATCACTTAATATGTAAGTTGACTAAGGTTTATCTGTGAATATGACACTGTGAGGAGAGAGTGACTTCACCAACTAGAGTTTCTGGTTTCCGGAATATGACTTTTTTTTTTTTTTTTATATGGCGTTGTATTTCACATGGACAAACATTTTCATAGATTTATTTTTGAACTTCATGCTCAGAAAAAAGACCATGAAGATTGTGCTATTAAATATCTTTCTTTATAAATCTATTTAGAATAATGTCTCCTTCAAAATATGTTCCAGTATTCTATGATGTTAAACTTAAATAAAAATATTGCTGACAAATGAAACAGGACAAAATGAAGTAAGAGCAAGATCTTCAATTTTGATTTAAGCACATGAGCAGATGTAGCAGGGAGGAGTCTAGACTGGAATAAGTTCCAGATGGGGTGCCTATGTCAGTAAAATTCTTTGAAGAATTAGTGGCAAGTAAAATCCCAGCACCTGGAGATGAGAACACTTTAAATTACTCTAATAATAAAACATAGTGGACAAAGTTCTAAAAGATTTTGATCAGCTTGGGTTATTATTATTTTTGCAATACAGTTGAAGCAATCAAAACAATTAGGATATTCAAAATTGGCCATAGAGCAAAAGAATGCAAAATTTTAGAATTTAAAAAGTTTAAAATATTACTTAGTGAAGTAAAAGAATTAAAAAAAAAATAGCTGAAGACATGCTCAGGACGGACGGTGTGGCTCAGTTGGTTGGAGCTTCAACCCTTGCACCAAAAAACTGGTGGGTTTGATTCCAGTCAGAGCACATAACCAGATTGCGGGGTTGATTCCCAGTCAGGGAGCCTGCAGGAGGCAACTGATTAATGTTTCTCTGTCACATCAATGACTCTCTTTCTCGCTGTCTCTGTCTCTTCCTTCCTCCCTCTAAAATCAATAAAAAAATACAAAGAAATGTAGGAAATACGTGACGTTGCTATATCAAACTTTAAGTTAGTGTCATAGCAGGTCTAGAAATTACTGCTAATTCAGTGGTGAGGGTTTTGTGTCCAAGATTTATTTTAGGTTGATAATGTGTAATTTTAGTCCTAAAATAATCTTTTACTCTTTGATTTACTGATCACATCTATACTGTATTTTATGATGACATAATATAGCAAGTATGCTAATTTTTCATCATTATTATTTACTTTGTCTTTATATCACTGAGGTTTATTTGGAGCATTTTGATTATTTTTATTTTAAAATACTATTCATTCTGCCATATCGAAAAAATCAAAATGTTTAAGAATGAGCTGTTTTTTTTTTAAATTTGACTCCAAATATATTATAAATATTTTTCATACTTATACAGATTTGGCTGCTGCCTTTGCAGATACACATCCACACAAACCTGACTGGCCCTTAACCTTTTCCCTAGTAGCCCTGATATTCTTATCCAGAAATAGTCAGTCTGGGAAATGCTTTGTCTTCATGTGGCACCTGCTATAATGAACATGTATTCCCTGAGGAGGAAGGACATGCTGGGTTATTATCAATGAAATATGAATATTTTACAAAAATAAACAAAGATTTGGGCCTCTAGCACAGGAGCATGTTTTTCTGTGTTGATGACATGGGCTGAGATTTTGCTTGCTTAAGGGAATGAATAGTTGGGCTGGGCTGTCCAAGGCGGGCCCCACTGGAGTAAGCATTAGGCTTCTCAGGACAATGAACGCTTGCAAAGCAGTGTCCCCAGAATTTACTCTGAAAGAAGAGGACAGATATGGATGGCAGTCTAACAGAGGCAAACCCCTATTTTACAATTTTGCCACAGGCTGATGATAACAGATTCTGTTGTGTCTTGAGCATTGAGTTCACCTGACCCTCAAACTTGTGCCTGAATTTTTCGACATCTACAGTCACCATACCCAATAGATTCTACCTCTTTCAAATCTTCCACGTCATTCTATATATTTTTCCCATGTCTATTGCCAAATCGTAGTCTTGAACATCAGCTCTTGCTAGAATTATGCCAACACAATTCTGAGTGCTCTTTCCGCTCTGACTTACCAAATCGGACCTATTTTCCATACCAATGTCCCCTTAAATAAATGTGTGCCCTCAACACTAAATTTGAACATGATCCATAAATATATGAGAAGAAAATAATAGAAAGTCACTTAATTTTTTATGAACATATATTTACATTTGCTACTATTTGGCATCCACACTGACTCTGGTCCTCTTATTTGGTTTCTCAGATTCTCACATGTCATATCATTAATAAGGTGTCCTGCAGTGAGGACAGATGTTCAACAACACAGAAGGGCCACTAGAAACACGGTGCCTTCATGCTTATTTCCTTTTCATTGTGTTGTACAGAGTATACACTGAGTGGCCATATTATTAAGATCTCTGAACGCATAATAATCTGGCCACTCAGTGTGTGTGTGTGTGTGTGTGTGTGTGTGTGTGTGTGTGTGTTTGTGTGTGTATGTATTAGAGGTCTGGTGCATGAATTCGTGCATGGGTGGGGTCCGGCCAGCCTGGCCAGGGGAAGGGGACATGGGTTGTTGGCCAGCCTGCCTGCTGGTTGAACTCTTGGTTGAGGGGACCATTTGCATATTAGCCTTTTATTATCTAGGATATACACTGAGTGGCCAGGTTATTATGTGTTCAGAGATCATAATAATCTGGCCACTTAGTGTATGTGTTCCGTTAAATGGTTACAAAAATTATATTCCCTAGTTTTATGAGAAAGGTCACACAACATGGAAAGATGGCTTGAAGCGTCTTTCCTCAGATCCAGTGTTGTATTAATGGAGTAAGCAGAAGCAACCACAAGGAAAAAAATAGTGTGGGTACTTTTCTTACTCCTTGTGAGTACTTCATCAGCTACATTACAAAGTAGCATAAAATAATAGTAATTTAATCATCTCTGAAAGAAGTGAGTCCAACACTTCAACATAAAAAGGTCTATTTTAAATATGAATTCATTTCCATGTTCATTTAGAAGGAACCTACTACAAATATGTGATTTGCCTTAAAATACTGGCCACTAAAAGGAAAAGGCTGAAAAGATTAGCAAGACATTAAATACTATTAATTAGTTGAACTTTATTTCATTCTTTGTTAATGCATACTTACTTGCTTTATATGTATTCATAGAGTGATATGTGTGCATATATACATACATACACACACACGTACACTCACACATATACTATTTATTGAGGGGGAATGGTCAAGATAATTTACTAAGAGGGGTACATGATTTGATCAAAAATGTTTAAATACCCCAGCCAAGTCAGGGTCATGCTTCAAAATATTGCATTATAATTATATCACTCTTTTATTTAAAATATTTATATGTCTATTTAGTTTTTTTAGGAGGAAATTCAAACTCTTTGCCATAGCATTCAAATCACATTTTATGTCATGGTCCCTGTCCACTTCCCCACATCTATCTGTCACTTCACACACTAAATATTGCATATTTTCTTACCATTATACATCATCTCCCAAAGCCAAACACATCCATTTTCTACCCTTTAGAGGAACCAAATTACTACAGAAGCTCTTATACTGATGCTTGTGAAATACTATTTGTTTAGTTGATAAAGGCAGTGGAAGAAAATGCCCTTGGCACAGTAGAGAAAGATTTGCTTGCCATGAGATTTCAGCATAAAATTGGCAGAATAGTAGCAATAATATTGAGTGATGGGAAGCTAAAGGAATTTCTATTGAACTTTCAGTTCCCTTCACAAGCCATGTTCTCTTGATCCAATGATACTGTTCCCTCCTCTTCTTTTTTAATAAGTTACTTCCTATTTCATTTTCACATCTCAACTTGCATGTCACTTTTTTCTAAAAAGCCCTCCCTGATTCCTCTGGTACTTCTCCTGTGTGATGTGGTGCCTTCTTCTTGCCCCACCTTGCCACTTATCTCCCAGGGAGGCCTAGACAGTTTACATGTCTTATTAACAATCGTGTCTTTACACCCTAGCATAGTGCTTTTATCATAGCAGAGGACTGATATGTATTTATTGAGTGGACAGATGGATGCATGGATGTAAATTTAGTTGCAAGATTTAACCAGAGCAAATATTAGAATCCAGAAATATTTGTTTTCCTGCCAACCTCCCTTTCCTTTAAAATCCCTTCTCATTTCCAAGCACCCTCTTTTTCTGCCTTGAAAATTCTCTTCCCCACCAAACATATATTCAAATTCAGAGGTCAATCATCTGAAGTTATTTACTGATAACAAAAGGAGTACTTCTTCCAGCTGTTACTTGATAAAAATAATTTATACCGCATCTTGCTATTTGCATGCCACTTCATGTGTGTTAAATGTCAAGAGAAATGTATAGCCATGATAGCAAAATAACAAGCTATAGGACTGATATTTCTGGACACGTGACCCTGAGATTCCTGTAAGAAGATCTTGATAATGATTAATCACAAAACCATCTCTTGTGAGTTATCTGTGCATTCTGAGAATGAGTTTTCTCTCAAGAAGGGCAATAATAATAAATAACCTTTCACATTTGTAAGGCATTTTACACTAGTTTAAGGCATTTTACGTTAGTTTTTCTTAGCAATTGTTTCATTGATTACTAATTACAACTCTTTCAAACAGGTTGGGAAAATCCTCTCCCTTTCTTCTCTACACACATACACACACACACACACACACACACACACACACACACACATACACACACACACACACATACACACACACACACACACACACACACACCCCTTAAATGAGATAATTTAAGCCACTTGACTGTGTCCACACAAAAACACAGTAAGAGTTTTAACACCATTGGTTTCCTGATTCCTAGTCCAGGGTTCACTGCCATGCATCAGACAAGCAAGTCATGGCCCTTTTCTCCATTGACCCAAGCAGGTTAGTTTTGTGACTAGTACCTCTTCTCATCCTATTCACCACACCTGTGAGAGGAAACTCGGGCTGTGCACAGAGAAGCCTATGTGAATCACTGCTCTGTGATTGCAGAGAAAATGTTGTGCCGATTAGTGGGAGGCAGCCGCTTTCCCAGGCTGCTCTGTCCATGCTTCACTGTTACATTTAAAGTGAAAACCTTGATGTAGCAAAGAATTACGGCCCAATTCTAATTTGTGGCAGTACAAACCAGAACTCTCTGTGGCATGCTCATTCATTAGAGGCTCTTCTTACATCTTAATCAGGCCAGGAAACTGCACAGACCTTGTGAAGACATTAGTATAGTTTTCCATTTGTAATTTCAGAGAGAATGAAATTGGAGTGGCAAAACCTACAATTTAGCATCTTCCAGAGAAGGAAAATCTCTGCAATTCGTTTTCATCAATTGAATCATATTAGTTCTGTTGACTAAAACTCATCATTATATGAATCAACATTTAAAATAAAACTCGTCATATATAAATATATCAGCCAGGCAAAGTCCTGTTCATTTTACATACATTGGATTCTCCATTTTAAAAAATTGAGAAATAGGCAGGAATCCATCCGGATGGGTAGCTAGGAAGTAGTGAGGATTCAAATGCAAATATCCCCAATATTCAAGTTCATTTTCTTAAGCACACTTAAATATTATGTTTTAAATGCAATAGGATCATGGACCTGATTATAACAGTGAAAATTGTTTAGCCCAATTGAAAATTGTAGTCAATGGATTTGTTCACCCTCACCTAAAGGTAATTGTAGGAGGTAACTCTTTCCTCAACATTAAGTGTTCTAACCTGTGAGTATACTTCATGATATAAAGTATATACCATCAAGGATCAATAGATTTCTTTTGGTTTTGACAGTAAGATTTTCTACAGTGACACAAACCCTGCCTATCTCGGACTATTCTCCCTTCCAGTTGCTCTCAGCTACCCAGTCCTTTGTCCTGAAAAATTCATCCTTAATATATCATTCAAACCTAGGCCAGAGTGAGTAGAAGTGGCAAACCCCTTCGAAGGACCCACTCCAACCTTTCAGGGCAAAACAGATTTTCTTTTCTAATTCTTGTTGCCGTCATCATTCAGAACCACATTAGCATGGTCTACTTTCTACTGGTGAAAAGAGAATTCACTCTTGTTCAAGATTTCTATCTAGCTCCTTGCCCTTTACAATTTTAACCACTAGATAACAATCTCATGCAATTTCAGATTTTCGTTTCCCCTTACATTCTACTTCGCTTACGCATTCTTCCTGAATGCAACAGAGTCAATGGAAAGAGCAGAGAAAAGAGAAATATATTTTGAAGGCATAATAGTACAAAGAAAATAATACAATGAAATGGAAAGTTGTTCAATATTAGCAAAAGACAAAAAAAAGATTTTTGTTTTGCTTGTTGTTGACTGGTAGATATTTTACCCAGAAAGTATTGATGGAACTAAAATGCTTTCTTAGATTTGTATCTGTTTATAGAATAGCTATAGGAATGAGATACAGAGCTATGGAGTCTTGTGTTGCTTATCCAGGCTGGAGGTAGGATTCCAGGGGATTTTGGCAGTAATGAGAGAAATAAAGGATTATGAAAAATAGAGAGGGAAAAAGAGACAAGAGTAAAGAACTCACAATTTCCATCTGGTGATAAATGGGAACAGCAAAAAGATGTGTGCCATTTTTAGGGGATATATATATTTATGCATATTATATCACTCCTTCCCACATTTTGGAAATGAGGAAACTAAGTCATAGAAAAATTTTAAAGAAAAAACACGAACAACAATAACTCATCTATAATAATAAAAGTGTAATATGCTAATTAGACCAGACGACCTTCTGGTTGAAGCTGGGGCTGCGAGGGAAGCCTGGGTCCCCGGTACCAGAGGGAAGCTGGTACCGGCAGCCAGGGGAAGGAAGGCTTCCTCTTGCATGAATTTTGTGCATCAGGCCCCTAGTTACCAATAAATAATAGACAAAGATTGGATAATATCAATGCTATCTGATAGGTAAATATTATCATGCTTGGAGGCTGTGGGTGTTTGTGAGAGAGGGGGTGAGGAGAGAGAGAGAGAGAAAGAAATCATTGGAGTTGTTGATAAAGTGAAAGTCATATCCAGTAGCTGAGGCCAATTGAGGGAAAGAAAATGAATCAGAAGCTTGGACAGGCTGACTCCATAGCAGGACTTGGTGGGTATTGGGGAGTTATGAGAGCACTTGCAAAGGCTTTCAGTGCCACATTTCCATTTCTTAGCTGCCTGTAGAATCTCAGAAGCACAGCTTTGAAGCACCAACCCTGTATCAGACAAATGATCCACTTGTACCTTTTTCAGAACAGGGCAAGCTTTGCTATATACCCCTAGAGGAAAGAATGAAACATTAGGGGGAAAAAATTACCCACTCTACTATTTGGCGCTATTGTCCTACTAGAAACTAGAGAGGACAATTTCTCTATTTAAACTTGTTTTATTGCTGATTTTTTCCTCTTTTTTAAAAGACCTGAAGTCAATAGCCAATCAAATAAAATTAAAGTCATATTACACTCTATATTTTCTCTTTCTTTTTATTTTAATAATCATATATTTTTTCTGAGTGCAAAGCAATTCTCCCTTTCTTTTAACCTCCATCATTTGAATTTCACCTTTAAGATTAATAATTCAAAAGTGTTTCTGTGCTGACTATAGATGTATTAAGTGTATAATAAGACAGGAAATATCATAACCATAAGAGCAGCTTGGATAATTTAGCCTATCTCCAGGAATAGTGAAGCATGACTATCTTACTGTTAGAAATAACAGCAGTTGGGTTCAGGTTGGAGGTTTACTGATTCCCACTGGCAATGCATTTTTGACCTAAATGTCAGATATAATTTCTGATATATAATTTCAATGTTTTAATTTTATATATAATGAGATATATTTAAAATGTATCATCCCCTCTAATTAATACAAATCTATTGTATCACTTTTTTTGAAAATTAGACACTTGGTACTAAATACTAATATGAGATATATTCATGTTAAAAGAAACTAATTTTTATCAGAAATATTCCTCTTTCTGCTTATTAATCAATCAATACATCATAACTATATGTATTATATATTTTATTTAATATACTATATATTTTACTTAATTATTTTTCATATCATCTGATAATAAACTCTATAACATTAGGAAATTTTTGTATGAGTTGTTTAAGCACAGAAAATATCTGTGTTTTCCGACGGTCTTAGGCTCTACAGCAGCGGTTCTCCACCTGTGGGTCATGACCCGCAGGTTGAGAACCGTTAGCAGGGTCGCCTAAGACCGTTGGAAAAAACACAGATATTTACATTACGATTCATAACAGTAGCAAAATTACATTTATGAAGTAGTAACGAAAGTAGTTTTACGGTTGGGGGTCACCACAACATGAGGAACTGTATTAAAGGGTCGCGGCATTAGAAAGGTTGAGAACCAATGGCCTAGGGGCAAGAGCTTTGTACAGTGATCTATTCTACCCCATCAGAAGGGAAAGAAAGACCCCTCAAAACCAGTGAAAGGACTCTAAGGAAACTCTGCAGGGAACCTAAGTACTTGAAGATGAACATTTGGGCAATGTACTCCCCTTCTGGATGCTCATTTACTCCAATTTGTATAGTCCTCCTCATGCTGTCACCAGAGCAGAACTTCACAATTTCTTTTCTTTTAATTTATATTTATTGTTCAAATTATTACAAATGTCCCTCTTTTCCCCCCTTTGATACCCTCCACCTGGCTCCTTCCCCCTCCCCAGGCTTTCACCATACTATTGTCTGTATCCATGAGTTACATGCATATAAATCCTTTGGTTAATCTCTTCCCATTCCTGCTGAGATTATTAGTCTGTTGCATGCTTCCATGTCTCTGGATCCATTTTGTTCATCAGTTTATTTATTTGTTTTATTGGATTCCACATATAAGTGAGATTCTATGATCCCTCCATGCTGTCTCAAAGGGTAAGAGCTCCTTCATTTTTACTGCTGCATAGTATTGCATGGTGTAAATGTACCAAAGCTTTTTTATCCACTCATCTACTGATGGGCACTTGGGCTGTTTCCAGATCTTAGCTATTAAATAGCACTGCTATGAACATATGGCTGCATATATTCTTTGAGATTATTGTTTTGGGTCTCAGGATATATTCCTAGAAGTGAGATCACTGGGTTAAGTGGCAATTCAAACTAAAAATGAAGCTTCATAATTTCTTAATTAAGCTTAACACATCTTCTGGAGTTTGAGGGGCACAACCTATATAATAAAAGGCTGCTATGCAAATTGTCCCCTCAACAGGGAGTTCCACCAGGAGTTTGAGCAGGGGGTAGGGCCAGCCAGACAATTGCCCGCAGCCCCTCCCCCTGGCTGGCCCTGCTCAATCAGCAGGGGCGGGCCTGCCAGACCTCACCCATGCACGGATTCATGCACCAGGCCTCTAGTATGAGCATAAAAGTTGGTAACTGCTTCCCTTTTAAAGGACTCAGATGCAAAAATTCTGCCTGACAAAGACACATGAATTTTCATCAACTAAGTTGATACTACTAGTATAAAATGTGAATAGTGTTATACCATCTTAATACAACCTGCACAAAAGGGTAGCTTATAGGGGGTGAGTCATCTGGAACAAGTTGTAAGTGGAGGTTGCAACAGGTCTTCGGAAAATGCATCACATGTCAGGAATATGACAATATAATGAAGATGTCCATGTGGAGCCTCCATAGACTACAGGGCTGTTACTCATTAATACTTACACTATGATCAAGACCAGCAATTATTATCTAAGTAAGAACTTCAGCTGCCCAATGATATTAGACTTCTTGTCTCTCTGCATCTAATATACCCTCCCCCTACTACCACCCTGGGGTAGTCAGAAAATGAAGAACAGAAAAAGGTAGAGAAAGAATGAAACAATACACCCCTTCCATTGGTTCAGATACATTCTTAAGGGAGAGTATAAGCTATGATGTGGATATAAAATTAAAGTTCTGTTTTGAAATGAGGTGAATTTTTTTAATACTCTAAATGAGTTTTAATAAGAGAAATAAGACTGGTGCTATCTATAACTGAAAGTTATCAGAAAACAACAGAAACTATCTGGGATATTACATGGACAATAAGAAAACTTTTTTCTGATCAAATAATGTTAAGGCAAAACTATGGTTCACCATTACAGCATTTCTCAGAGCTTTTGATATCATAACAATTTATCATGGTCCTAGAGGTAGAGCATAATATACTGCTTTTCCATCTGAACTCAATTAAGCTGGAATAAATATTGACATTTGTCTAAAAATACTCCTCTGATTTAAGAGCTGAAAACAAACTCTAATTACCATATATTGCTCTTCTACCTTGTCATTTCTGATACTCCCCACCACACTGCCACTAAAGCCCCAGCAAAATGGTAGATATTTTTAATGTAGCAAATATCTAATATTTGTATATGTACAAACTTTTCAATGTATTGCTCACTTGGCAAAGATGTATGGCATCCATAGACACTTCAAATGATGGGAAAGCAGGATCCTGAGGTTTAAACCAGCACTCATTGTAGCTCTCAACATGGAGAACTTGTGAGCTCTAGGTATGTGGAATTTCAGCTTTAATTCTAATGCAGGACATTGATGAAAGCAGGATAAGCCTCCGATGGGGGCTTTAATAAAAGATTCCCACATAAAAGCTGTTGAAGGGAACAGTAGGACACTGATAGTATCAACCTTGATGGTGGATATGACTGGAAGGAGTTAGCTCTCATAGGAGGTGATCATATCAAACTGGTTTTTATTTGACTTTTTATCTGAAATTTGCAATACTGGTAAAGATGGAATAAAAGTATTTTAAGGTGGTATGCTCAGTGCCCTGGCAAAAGCCAACAAAAACAAATCAAGAAAAAGACACCGTCAAAAACAGTACAAATAATTACGTCAAATAGTATGAGTTCCCAATCACAAGCCACCAAATAGTCCTGGCCAGTGCTCTAAGTGGTTAGAGCATCAGCCTCTGTACCAAAGGGTCATAGGTTCCATTCCCCGATCAAGGTCTAGGACATCTACCTGGGTTGTAGGTTTCATGCCGAGCTCACATCAGGGTGCATGTGGGAGGCAACCTGTCCATGTGGCTCTCTCACATAGATATTTTTCTCTCTCTCTCTCCCTCCCCCCACAACCCCACTCTCTAAAAATTAATGGAAAAAATATCCCTGGGTGAGTATTAAAACAACAACAAAAAGCCACCTAACAAATGAAGAAGAAAAGCGCTCAAAGTTAAAAACTCTAGGAACAAAACAGACACAAAATATCAGTCACAAATATTTCAGATATTGCAATTACCAGACATAGAACAAATATATATATATATACACATATATATATGTTTGTTATAACTAGATAAATAAGAGGTTATTAAAAATATAAATATAATATGAGAAACCACTAAAATAACTGATTTGATTTTAAAATAATTTCAAAATAATTTATAGAAATTTAAATTTAAAATGACATGGACAGTTTAAAAACAAATAGATTTTACTGAAGAGTAAAATATTTATTTAAAAATATTTTTTAAATATTACATAGATTATGTCACAGACTGCTCAAGTATTTAAAATATGCTGTTTTAATATTAAAGGGCAAGTAAAAGACATGGAGTAGAGAGTACAATGGTCCATTATGTATATAATTGGAGATTTCAGAAATAAAGATGAGAAAGATGAATAAATGATATTTTAAAAGATAAAGAAGACAACCACTAAAAAATAAGTAAAAGAAGAAAAATACAAGAAATAGAAGTATAACCAATATATAAAGAAGAGAGAAAGAAAATGGAATCATATGAAATGCTCACTTAAAACTACAATAGGCAAAAGAAAATTATGACTCTATGTGATGATGGATGCTAAGTAGACTTGGGATCATTTTGAAATATGTACAAATATTGAATCATTGTGTTATATATACACAAGACTAACATAATATTGTATGTCAATTATACCTTAATTTGAAAAATCACATAAACAGCAGAAAATGAGTTGACTAAAATATGAACAAAGAACAAGGACAACAAATAGAAAACAAATATGGTAGATAAGGGCAACAAATAGAAAACAAATATGGTAGATAAGGGCAACAAATAGAAAACAAATATGGTAGATAATAGTTCAACTGTATCAATATCATTTTTAACGTCAATTGTCAAAAGCTCTGTTGAAAAGACAGACATCATCAATGTTTGTATCAGATAAAGTTTAACAATATAGAGTGTTCAAAATTTAAATTATCTGAAAGTGAATGAAAATCTATATGCACCAAGTTATGCCTACTTAGTAAAAAATTCCAATTTTTTGTGATCCTCATTAAAAGTGCTTTCAAAGTAGCCTCAGAAGATCCTTTTCTAATTCATTTATTCCGTAGTGAGAAGGCCAAGTAATTTAGAGCATTTAGAAAGTGTCTTTAGACTTAATGATAGGTCACACAGTTAGGATAGATCAGACAAGTACTTAGAAGATAATTGAATTTTCTGTTTAATTTTTCGCACATCTTGGAATGTTTCTGATTTAAAGTGAAGTTCCTTTTCTTTATTTTCTGGCAGTGTGTGGTTTCTTCATAGATCAAGTAAAACATATTTGCTACTAGATAGAGGCAAATTACAGGTTTCCTCCAGGAAGACTAAGGGCACCTGAGACTCACATATGTGTGTGAGTATTGAATATGATCATAGAAAATAAAAGCTATCCATATAACCTAATTCTCATTTGCACAGCTATAAATTAGGGTCTAAGCTTTTTCAAAGATATAGTGGGAATCTTTGAAGCTTCCTCTCAGAAAAAAAAACAACAACACACCGTGAACCTTAATTTGATTTCTAGCCCCTCTTTATGAATTCCAAGGGTAAGTACTATTTTATTTTACTGGATGGTATAATGCCATAAGGTGTCATTATCAGGTCTTCTAAACAGGACACTGAGTACCTCAAAACCAATTCCTTGCCTTATGAGATGAGGGTACAGGGAGTTGCATAAGAGAGAATCCAACTGCAATTTAATTATTTCACTGTTCTACCAAAGTGATTATGCTAAGAAAACACCAAGTTCAGTGAGATGGTGAAAGCCAGGTGAAATGAGAAAGTGCCTCACTCTGGTGGCATTATCTATTTGAGTCTAAGACATTGTGGATGTGCCTAATCACAAATGGGATACACCAGGGGTTTTGGGTCTCTGGCCCTCCTAGGAACTAGACATCTCAATATTTGCAATAGACTCTACCTATATCAGTATTCATGTGTTACTCAAGTTGCCAAGTTGATTATTGTTTAAAACCATCAGTGCCTGTGAGCAAGAAAATAGGTCAGTGGAACAGGATGAGAAGATGGAATATAATTATAGGAATCTTTGAGGCAGAGCGAAAGGTGACAATGACGGTAGGAAACAGATTGAATTTATATAATTAACTATTCAGAAAAATGGATATAACTTTGTAATCTGCTGATAATATAAATGAATGAACTAAGATAATCCCGTGTGCTGGTATAGAAAAATAAAGAGACCACTGTGAACGAGCACCAGAAATTATGCTTCCATGGTGGGGCATACTTGTACATTAGGGAAGGGTAAATTGGATGCAAGATGTGTAGAGCATCCAATTTTTTTTTAGTATTTTTAAAATTGACTTCAGAGAAAAGGGAGAGGAAGAGAAACATCAGAAATGAGTGAGAATCATTGATTGGCTGCCTCCTGCACACCTCACACTGGAGATCGAGCCCGCAACCTGGGCATGCACCCCGACTGGGAATCAAACCATGGCTTCCTGTTCATAGGTCAACACTCAACCACTGAGCCACACCAGCTGGACAAGAGCAATCAAATTATTGATCACAAGAGATGTAATCCATAATTTGTGCTGTATTTTTGCCTTTGCTGGTTTAGACCTACCTTTTGAGTCTGTAAAGGATATAGAAAAGACCATAATACTTCACTGAATATTAGTATACATATTTTTTAAATGGGAAGCCTTCTGCATTCTCCGGATGGCCTGAAACTTAGGAATCACTTCAAGTGGAAAGCTAAGTTAAAGTTAGCTCAACATATATTAAGTACTAACTATAGGAAGCGGCTCTAGAGTTAAGCCTTGGACTGACTTGTAGCAGGGCCACAAACAAGTCCCAGGTTGGAGGGCAGAGTCCTCTTAGCATAATTAAGCTTAACCTTATAGTGCTACCTAGTTCCTTCCTGGGTAGCTAATGGGCTGTGAGAGGTGCAGCAAGTGCTGCCAAAACAAGGTGAAACTCAAAACAAGAACATTGTAAACATGTTGACCACTACCCTTGTTTTGATCTTTCTATAAAATAAAGCCTCGGCTTGCATGCTGGGTCTTTCTATGTCCTCATCCAGGCACAGGAGATCTGCTGAGCCCCAGCTGTATTCTCTTGTCTGTCTTTTCTTTAATCCTTCACTGCCCCTCGTCAGGCTCACCAAATCCTTGGCTGTGCTGGTGCAGCACACTAACCATGTGTCAGACACTACGAAAGGCACTAGTAAGTCACCCTTGATCTAAACCTTTCAGGTTAACATTGACCCTTAGAGAAGACTCTATTATTAAACTGGAGGCCTGGTGCACGAAATTCATGCCCTGGGGGAGGAGGGATTGCTGTCCCTCAGCCCAGCCTGCACCCTATTCAATCTGGGAACCCTCAGGGGATGTCTGTCTGCAGGTTTAGGCCCAATCGCCGCAGTTGGACATCCCTCTCACAATCCGGGAGTGCTTACTCCTAACCACTTGCCTGCTGGCCTGCCTGATTGCCCCTAAACGCTTCTGCCTGCCAGCCTGATCATCCCCTAACAACTCCTCTGCCAGCCTGGTCATCCCTAACTGTGTTCCCCTGCAGGCCTGGTCCCCCCCACAACTACCCTCTCCTGCAGGCCCGGTCACCCCCAACTGCCCTCCCCTGCTGGCCTCTTCACCCTAAACTGCCCTCCCTTGCTGGCCATCTGGTGGCAACCATCTTGTGACCACATGGGATCGACCATCTTGTGATCACATGTGGGTGGCCATCTTGTGCGAGTGCATGAAAGTCAATTTGAATATTACTTCTTTATTATATAGGATATCCACAATAAAATATTTTAAATGTCCCATATAAAAACCTTCTGTATAGTGAGTTATGGTCAAAAAAAGAATGTCCAAACCTATAGAAAAGTTACTTGAGCCACATTATGAGAACATGCCCAGCAGCAAAATCTCAACAGTTTGAGGAAATGCTCCAGAGAATGGCAATTTTGCAGTTCTTTTTATGCATTTAGAATCCAAGGAGAACATGTACAGAAGTTTACATGAAATCCATTGGTGGTAGATTAAGGAGATGAGAGAAAGCAAAGCGGGGAAATCTCTTGGATCGGATAAAAAGCAGAATGGAAACACACATATGATAGTAAATAATTAACATTGACAGCACACAGAGATGGTATGCAGGGAATAAGACAACAAAGAGTAGTTCCATGGTCTTGTGCTCTGGTGTGGGCGGTTGTGCCTTTGAGGGGCAAGAAAAGCAAATTACTCTGACGTTTCAAAGGTATGTTATCCTAAATGCATAAGAATGATGGACAGAGCTCACTTAAGGTAAAGCTTGCTTTTTGCTAAGGAAGCTATAGGTCTGGGACATGACTATCCACTATAGCCTGCCCAATTAGGAATTTATGATCAGACCATCCTGTGTGGTTACTTCTGGTCACTGAGCTTGTCAAGCCTGCCATGTAGCCCCCCTGAGCTTGTGAGTTTATTATATAGCCCCTTTTCATTCACATGATCATGAAAATCTGAGGGGTTAGAAAGATTCGTTGCTGTCATAATTTTGTGTATTTGCCTCCAGTGTACTTTGCAGATATTTTCCTAGTGAAAAATAAGAGCGGTACAAATATAACATATTGTTTTTCTTGGTCCTTGATATGTTTAAGCAAAAAGCTTATTCTTATAAAGAATAATACTAATTCTGAAACTAGCCTACAAAGAAAGCTGAAATGTGTTCCAATACAATCACCTTCACTCATTTATTCACCCAACAAATATTGAGTACTTAGCATGTGTCAGTCACTATTACAAAGCACTGAGAGTTATTCAGGGAGCAAAACAAAGAACATTTAAGTCTATACTCCCATGAACTTACATTGTAATGGGGAATATGTTAACAAAGAAGTATACACTATGTTGTTGCTAGTGAGTGCTATGTATTAAACAAAAAAATTAGCTTCCATGACTGAACATCTTTTTAAAAGGAAGTGTTTATTATGCCTATTATATTATATTGCTAACTGGTTTGGCTCAGTGGATAGAATGTCGGCCTATGGACCAAAGGGTCCCAGGTTCGATTCCGGTCAAGGGCATGTACCTTGGTTGCAGGCTCCTCCTCAGCCCTGGCCCTGGTTCAGGCTCATGCAGGAGGCAACCAATAGATGTGTTTTTCTCACATCAATATGTCTCTCTCTCTCTCCCTCTCTCTTCCACTCTCTAAAAATCAATGGAAAAAATATCTTTGGGTGAGGATTTAGATAAAAAAAAATTTTCAAAAGATATACAGGAATGTGAGCATTCTTTCTGCAGGGCTGATCCACACCTATTAACAGACTAACTATTCTCTTTCACTTTCTGGGCACTGTAGTTTTAATTTAGAGCTTCTCGGAATTTTTTCTTATCACCAGATATTATTAATCTTCTTTAAAAATATTTTTATTTTTGATGTATTTATAAGAAATACAGTATTAGTATTTTTACTTTATAGATAAAGGAAAGGAGACACAAAATAATTTGGCTAAGATGAAGTCATTAAATGGCAGAGCTAGAAATCCAAGGAGATTGGCTGTATATCTTGTGATAAATAAGAATAAGGCAGATTAAGGGGGATTAAGAAAGGTGGAAAGGTGGAATGTGTCCTGTTTTTTATATTGTGATCTGGGAAGGGTTCCCTAGAGACAGGAAATTTGATGAGAAATGCGATGGGACTATGAGAGCAAGCCATGCAGAAGTGGCTGGCACCCAGGAATAAGGGAGAAAAATCACAGGAGTTGAAGTCAGAAATGTAGTGAGTGGGGCTTGCAAGGATCAGAAGATGTGGACCTTAAAGCAAAGGGTCTTGAATGATAGGGAGTCATTAGAGTTTTGAAGAGAAAGGTGACATTATCTAATTTAAGCTTTCAAAAAAGACTGCCACGGGTGATTATGTGGGCAATAGACAAATATAGAAGTAGGGAGACTGGT
Source organism: Corynorhinus townsendii (assembly GCA_026230045.1). NCBI lineage: Eukaryota > Metazoa > Chordata > Mammalia > Chiroptera > Vespertilionidae > Corynorhinus > Corynorhinus townsendii. Next base: position 59,233,756 of record JAPDVU010000008.1, on the reverse strand, counting down.
AAGAAGACTGCAAGAATAATTCAGATAAGAGATGATGTGGTTTGGACTGAGTATTAGCAGTGGAGGTTGTAAGGTGAGAAGTAGCCTGGTTCTGGATACATTTTAAAGCCCATTTGATTAGGATGTGTTGGAAGAATGGATTAGCTGAGACAAAGAGAGCACTGCAGAAACTCTAAAAATTTGGAGTTGAGTATTTGGAAAATAATTGAGGTGACATTTATTGAGATCTAGACTAACAGGTGAGAAAAGAAGCTCAGGAGTCTGTTTTGGAAGCATGAGATTGATGGCATTCTTGGATATGGAAATGGAGATATTAAGTGGGCAGTTGAATATTCATGGTTGGAGTTCAGAAGAGAGAATGAGACTGGGGCTATACATTTTGAAGCTATCTATAGAGTCTGTCTTAACCCATGGGACATGATGTCACCAATGATGTAGATAGAGAAAATTTAATGTTTTGGTATGGTTTATGTCTTTACCTACAAAGAATTCCATTAGTTCATAAGTTGGGGACCAAGCCAGCTGACAGTAGGTTGCCCACGTCTGAGCAAAGAAAGAGAAGATAAAAATTATTCTTTCTCTTGTTTCAAAATTGCTGACCTACCTAGCAGCTTTAATGAGGGAATGGTGGTTGCACTGGGCCTTTCACCTCACTGAAAAAGAGCAGTGGTGGTGGCTACCATGAAAAATAGATATTTTTTGAGGATTCAGACCTGAAGGAACAGGTTGTATTTCTGTCCCAATAGTTCAGCACAGATTGATTCAAAGATGAAGGCAAGAAATTTGTGATTCTCAAGAAGATTTGGCAAGATAAATCCCAAGAAAAGACTCAACTTTCTAAGAAACTGGCAAATGAATGAGCTAGAGCCATCATAATTCAGAATGTAATGTTAATGCAAGTTTAGTAATAATCATAGCCCATGCAACCCATAACATTGTTTGCAGTTAACAACTTGTTAGAGCCATTGTATTCTACAATTCAAGATTCTTATTTATAATAATTCACATTCCTTGACTAACTTTTATTGTATATCATTTTTCTAACTCATTGTAGACAGAATATGTAGAAAGATATAAAGATACTAGGGGCCCAGTGCACACATTCGTGCACCTTGAAAGGAACTGTGGGCTGCAAGGCTGCAGTGGGCACAGGGGTGGGTCTTGGCCCATCCTCCTTACCCCCACCTGGCCCCTCCCACTGCAGCCCCCAGTCCCCTCTCTGCCTGAAGCCCCCCTGGCCCCGCTTGCATCTACTCATGGCATGGAGCAATTGGGGCTGGCTCCAGCAGTGGATGTGAGCAGGGCTAGTGTTAGCAGCATGCGCAGGTGCCAGCAGCAGGTGCTAGCACCAAGTGGGACCATGGCATGCAGGAGCAAAGAATTTTCAGTAACCACCAGAAGCTTACCCTGATGACAGCGACTGGCACCCTGCCTTGGTCTGCATCCCTCCCCCCCCCCATCTGCTCCACCATCCCGCTGTGGCCAATGCCCGCCACTTTCTACACTCTGCCGTCTGCTGCTGATGCCTGCCATGTTTTGTGTGTGCTCCCTTGTGGTCAGCACACGTCATAGTGACTGGTTATTTGGTTCCGCCATTCAGTCTATTTGCATACTAGGGTTTTATATATCTAGATGATCTAATTTGGTAAGTTAGCTTAAATTGGTATGTCAGTGCATTGACATTTTTTGCACTCTTTGAATATTCTCTTTTTTATTCATTTGGTTCATTTTTTGAATAAAAGAGTGACCCAGTAGTAAAACAATTTTATATATTTTCTGGGTTCATGCTTTGTTTGGGTAATAGCACATGACAGTAGAGTGTTTTGTTGCTGGCAGTCAATGGGTGAGTGGGAGCAGGCTAAGGCCCCCTTGTAGACCTCCACTTCCCACTATGTGCATTATTGTGGTATGCATTTTCTAAGAAGCTTTGTCTTCATGTTTCTATTTGTAACTCTTGCAAGGAAAGTGAAAGAGCTGTGAGTCTCTGGGCATGTGGGGTAAGTGTGATGGCTCTCTATGAGTAGTCCATTTGCCTCTAGCCCCCCTGTGGAAACGTGTGTTGAGTAAAATCACTTCATTCTAACCCATCTTCATTCAAGTTAGTAAATGCAGCATTGTCTTTTTGAGATCCTAGGTGATGTTAGGTATTAGCTATTAGTCATATATTAGTGAAATAAAATAAAGACAAATTCAAAAGAAAAAACAAAGGGAGAAACTAATACAGAGGTGGATTATTAGAACTGAGTTTCTAGTACTTGCTCTGCTGCTAATTGTGTGAGTATGGACAGGTCAGAAAATCCTATTAATTTAACATAATACTCTGCCCAATGAAGGGTTATGAGATAATATATGAAATTGTTTAGCATAATATAAAAATGCTGAATGAGTTTATTCAAGGCATAGCAATGTAACATAGGTAAATTACATTCTTAATAATAAAAGCTCACTTATAACCAGCATATTATGTAACTCTTTTAAAATTGTTAACTTAAATGTTTAGAAATAGCCTTGCTCAGTTAACTAGTTCATTAATTAGTCAATTAGTTAAGAAATGTAATTTGTGTTTTAATTTAGTGTATGTTAACTTGTGTCTTGTTAAATGGCCTCCCACAGAACTCCTGCCATAGATCACTCTCTCAGAGGCAGAGCCCCATCTCCACTAGCACTGGGTTACTCCCTTTGCAGGTGGCCAGTTGCAATTTCTTTAATGAGTGTCTATCAGTAATCTATAGAGGTCATAATAGAAGAGTTTCCTTACTGAAAATACCCTAAAATTATGGCAGAGCTACTTTAAATTGTACGGAATCCTCACTGTTCATTCTATAAATGTCTTTATCTTTAAATGCATAATAATCTAATCATAAGTGAAAAAACAGATTCCAAATATTTTGACCAAAAATTACATTTTATCATAATTAGATTATTCAGAAACAAAATATAAATGCTTGTACAAGAAAATAGAAACTCTTTCTTGGGTAAACATGTATTTATTTAAGAGTCTGTAAGTAACTTATTTTTAGTAAATTTTGTCACTTAACAAAAAAAAATCTGGTTTCATGTAGAAAATGCATCAATTATTTTAACTTAATTTTAAATTACATCAGACTAATTGTGTTCATCATAAGCCAAATATAGCTGATCGTGGCTAAAAACTGTGAATATTTTAGTCTGCCCGTGACATTAGCAAAAGCAGAAGTACACTTGGAAACTATTATACACACACACACACACACACACACACACACACACACACACACACACACGGCACCTAGGAAACTATTAAAAATTAGGACATGGAGAAAACATTCTAGATAGAATCAATTTAGTCTTTTGTAAGTCCCTTGGTAGACAGAAAGCACATGATAAAATTCTTAATCAACATGTACACAGAAATATTATCGTTTGTTTTATTATATTGATTAGAACTGGTGTTTTATTGTTCTCTTGATTACAATACTCTTGCGCCACCTTCTGCTCCAACCTCTGTTATCTTCTTTTGGACAAAAAATACCTTTCTACCCCTCTTAACATGTAACCACAAAGGTGGAAAAGTCATGGAAGTCTGGCTGGGAAAAGGCGGAAACTAGCACTTAAGAGATGGCCCACTTGCATGCGTTATCATTGGAAATTGAGGGTTTCTCTTGGCAACAGCAGAACACAGTGTAGTGATACACAACGGCTAATTAGACTTAGATAGGCTCACTGGCCAGCTAACCAAAATTCGTAAATTGGCTTCATGGGTAAAATATTCTGGGATTTAAGCCTATTGTTCTCAAATGAATTTCTGTAATATTATACGTTTTCTTGATGGGATCTGCTGTATTGGCATTATACTACTACTCCCTTTTAAGATAAAGAACATTTTGAATTATGAGTATCTTACTAAGAATAGAAAATATATATGTGGAAGCTATTTTTATATACATTAATTTGCTTGTCAGATTCTTCATTGGTCAAATGTCTAATGGAGTGGGAAGACAGTTGATACTGAAGAATCACGGAGTACATGCTGCAGGAAAGAAAGCAACAATATTTTAGACTCTGAGGGAATCTGGTAAGGGCTAGGCTTTAAGACCAGGGGATGATATGTGACAAAGTTGTAGCAGAAGTCATTGGACCAATGGAGAGGAGAGGACAAAGGAAAAGAAATGAATGAAACCAAGTGAAGAATACTTTCACCTTCTCTAGAGCTGGTTGACTACTCTGTGTCTAGTCTATGAAGCCTGATAATAAATTAATATGAAGCCTTGTATTAAATAGCCAGTACATTTTTTTCTATAATTCTACTAGGCCAAAGGAATAACTCTTACCATTACCAAAGCATTTTCTGTCTTCAGCTACTTTCCTTTTTATCTAAACTAAATATCACCAATTAATTCTCAGACTGAAGATTCTTGTGTTGACTCTTGAGACTACGCAAGTGCTGTATGCATTTAAAAAAATTAATTTCCAAATTGAATGTTCAAAATTTGCTTTTACTTTAAAAAATATATATTTTATTGACCTCACAGAGGAAGGGAGAGACAGAAACATCAATGATGAGAGAGAATCATTGATTGGCTACCTCCTGCACACCCCCTACTGGGGATCAAGCCCACAACTCTGGCATGTGCCCCGACTGGGAATTGAACTGTGACCTCCTGGTTCATAGATGGATGCGCAACCACTGAGCCACGCCAGCTGGGCTACTCTTATTTTATATTTTTCACCAGATGATGAATCTGGTTAAACTATAGGAGCAATTAGTGTCTATTAGACTACTTAATAGTGTCTCAGTGAAAGTGCTTGGAGCTTCATCGTTTTAGTCATTTTAAACTAGATTGTACAAGTCACCAGGGATTATACTAGCAACAGCTAGCCTCCTGGCTATGGACTAAATGACCAACTACAGCAGGACTTTCTTTTCCATAATCTTGTTATAAGTCACAGCTGTGTTCCCAGTGAAAAAATAAGAACTTCAAGGCGTCCACAGAGTTCTTCCCCCAAATAACCTATTTCCAGGAGATCTGAATCTGTGCTACAAAGGCAGTTTTTTGTTTGGTTTTTAAATGAGCACTGGAATTAGTGCACTTTTTCATTCCAGTGTTTAGAGATATAAAATACACATTTCCATAGACTGCAGGGTAGAGCAATCAAAATCCTTGGAATTTCCAATACCATGAGAGTGGTTGTCACCTAAACCCTCTGACCATTCTCAATTCAGCTGACCAAGAGAATGTATATCAGAATCTATGCATGTGGGCAGGGGTGGTGGCAGGGGTAGCAGTGAGGAAGTCCGCCCCGCCCTGCTCCCTTTGCCAGCCCCACTGAAATTTAATAATTCCTGCTTCAGATTACATAGATGCCAATCAGAATTTGCTGTGCTGACTTATCCTTAATGCTGTGTTTTAGTTCTTTCATCTGAACTTTAATACACGATTGCTTCTGTTAGAAACAGTTATTAAAAATGGAACTGAATTCATCTAACTAGCATTAAATCTTAAAACTCACAATAGTTTTTAAAAGCTTCCATATTAGCACATCTCAATGCAATTTACAAGTGACTGAGCCAATGCCAGTCCTTCCACAGTTATTCTGAACAAACGGAGTAGTTTGTATAAGCAGTTAGTAATACTTCAGACACAGCCTCGGAAAGTCCAATGTGTCTTCCTCTGATAGAAGGAAGTTTTGAGGCTGGTATAAATTCAGAGTATAGACTTAAGGATTGACTAGTACCAGATGAACCATCTCTTTAGTTAGATGTCTTTTTAAGGCGAAGTTGTCGGTGCACTCTGCTAATTATGACTAGCTTCAATATTTCATTATCCTATCTCCGTATTCCATTTCCTTGCTAATCTGGTCTCAAATCTCTCTGTTTCTATTTACTAGTTTCTTACACATCTGTCATTCTTTATCCCAGTTCCCGTAATCCCACTCTAGCCTGTCATGTTCATTTCTTGACTATTATGGCATGAACTAAAATACTTAATCTCTGTAAAATGGGAATGTTATTAACACTTGCTTCATTGACTTGTCAAATGAAAGATAATGATGCATGTTAGGTATTATTACAGTTAAATACAAAATAGGGACCAGACTTGAAAATCCCCTGAGCAGACAAAACCATTTAAGCCATATAAGTGAAAATTAATTTACTTTATTAGGCAAAACAAGCAAAACTTCACTTGGACCACTTCTTGCAAGTGCTTCTGATAATCAAAAAGGAAAGTCAAATCATCTTCCTAAAAATGGTAATTATCTAATCCCTGGCCATCTGGAAACCCCCATTTTAATAACCAGTTGTTGTAAATGTTATTTGCTATTTCTGAAACATTGACAGTACTTAACACAGGACCCTATCACTAAAAGTTCTGCAAACAAATGCTTTCTATTACTAGGATGTGTTTTTTCATAGTTATAGTAAGTTCTGTGCATCTTATACCTGGTCTTTGCAGTATTCACCTTTGCATCAGCTCCAGCTATGCTTTTTGTAGAGTCTTGGCTGAGCACAGCCCCTTGAGTGTCTAAACATCTAGCTGCCTCCTCCTGATTCTGTCTTGTTCTCAATGGACTTCTATTCATAGTTCCACTGTTAATCTCATTGATTTGAGGGGGAAATGATAGGCAATATCTAGATTTTACCTATATGACAGGCAGACAAATAATACAGATTTTAGCTATTTAATGATTAATGGTCACCATTAACTGAAATACTTCTCTGTTTTTGAGTTTATATCCTTGACAGGAAATCATTTCTTCAATGAAAAAAATATACTTTTAATATCTCCCTGGAATTTCCAACCTTATAGGTATATAATCTCAAATATGAAGAATAAGCTGCTTGTTAATTGAAATTTTGCTTACCAGAGGTTTAAGGAGTCTAAGACCTGTGCTTCCAATATGGCAGCCACAAGTGTCTACTTGAATTTAAATTAAAATCAACCAAAATGAAAGGAAAACAAAAATCAGTCTCTAAGTCATACTAGTCACATTCAAGTGTGGAGTCACCACATATATGTAGCAGCTACCAAATTAGACAGCACAAATAGAGAACATTTCTGTCATCACAGAAGTTCTGTTGGATACTGCTGGGCTAGAGCAAAGTAGCCAATAGTTCATTCTATTTTAAGGTAGAGACCTCAAAACTCATAGTACACAACAAACATAGGACCAAATGTAAAAGAAACTGGCCTTAATGGTGCCCATGACCTGGCAGTGAAAAGAGAGACCAAGTACCTATTTCTCTAAGTATTTGGGTATTTATTTCCCTGGGGGAAACAATTCAGTTTAAACTATTGAAGACTTATCTGTTAGAGTGATGCTTCTTGATTATGAATATTCACACTTATCTGTGTCAGCAAATCTGTTCATGGTACATTAGAGATCTTGAAAAGCATCATCTGTGTCTGGAGACTTGTAGATGCTTGTTGGTGTTTCACTGCTCCAAATATTGGCTAAATTGTCAGCTGTAAGAAGAGGTGACAGCTTAATCCAACAAATTCATCAATAAACTGGAAAAACACGGTCCCCTAAACCTAATCATTTTAATGCACATTTGGAGTGAAGTATCTAGTGATCATCTCAGTCAACCCAGATAACTTTGGTGATGCATCCCAGGATTAGAGTAGTTATTTAATCCTTAAAGAATTATCTCATACATCTGCTCTAATTGTTGATGTTCTTGCCATACTGATTATTAAATGTCATCATTTGAGTATCACCCTTGCTCAAGAGTCAGATTGTAGAAATTTAAATTAATGCCTACCTTTTCTAGATACCTAGATGCTAGAATATTCACTGGCCTGTTTTGTTTCAGAAGTCTAGGAGTCAAAACTGGTAGATAAAAATTTTAAGGTATTTAATAAGGTTTAAAACTTCCAACTCTTCCAAAATAAGATAAGGAATGATTGTTCCTTTTTAGGAAAATGATGCTGTTAAAACAATGGAATTGGAAAACGATATTATATATGGTTTGAAAAGTCTAAAGACCAAGTAGTTGCTCCTCCCTTTGAGAAACTCCTTTTTAATTGCATCCTTTGCTTAAACACTTCTACTTATAATAACTCAAAAGGAAGTGCACTCTACAAAAAGTATAATTTCCTAATTAAGAAAATAATATGTGTTTATTGCACAAATTAAAAAAAAAAACACTGAAACATATGTAGTAGGACCATATATTAAGATGCTAATATGTATTCTTAAAATAATTTTTGCCCCATATTCCAAGAGAGCAGTTAGAATTCTTTGTTCTTCCTTACTCAGGGAAGATTGCTATTACCAAGTAGAAAGCAAAAGTTGTTTGCACGTAATATTTTTTTCTGGACTTAGTTTTTGGAAATCTGAGCTCCTAGGGTAAAAAGTTACTCTTGGGAAACAAGACAGATGTATATTTTCAGGAAGAAAGAAGTGTCAGCAATGGGTCAAAGGCTATGAAAGATGATAAATGCAAGATCTTGGGTTTGAAAGGGATTGGGACACATGACTCAATTATTTTTAGTATCTTAAGAAAAGGTAGCAGACCTAGGGGGTGTGGATGTAAATGAGAATTATCCTGGTTTAAAATTATTCTGAAACCTCAGAAAAAGTAGAGCTCTCAGATTTCCAAAGACAGTGGAGACTTATGCAATAGACATCTTACTAAAACCTGAGACCAGGATGTCCTCTCAAATGTTTTTCATCAAGTCTCTTACTCCTACCTTTGTATACCAAACTTCACAAAATCTTGACACAGCTTGTAGTAGGGGAGTGGTGATAATAGTAATTGAGATAGAATTTCTTATCAACCAGAAATGGGGCTCAGACTTAGAACCCATTTACTTGAATAATATGATGTTTCTTGCATATATGCATTTGTGGAGTTAAATTATATACTCTATATATGTACAGAACAAAAATCTAAATCTGAAGATTCATGTGTCTAGTTGTATTCTAAGACTAAAATATAGTCAAAATAACTGAAAATGTCAGAGTTGTATTGTAAAGATGAGTATAAACTGAAAAAATAAGTACAGAGTTCCTTTCCCAAAGATATTGCTCTGATAGTAATGAGGGCAAAAAATATCTGGCAGGTCTAATCTGTTATCTGCCTAAAAATCTCTGTCCTTTTTATACACCCATTATTGCACATTAGTAAGTGAAAGCAAGTTTGGATTTCAAAATATGCTCTCAGAACCCAGTTTACATTTCCACATTTTTATATGTATAACAAGGAACTACTTAAATAAAATTTTGCTCTAACAGTCAAGTTCATTTTTGTGGACTTATTATGTGGATAATTTATAATTTGATTCGGCTTAATGTATTTAGAGAAAAAGGCATATAATTCATGCTTTGTTCATCTTTCTTTTCTGTAACAAATAATTTCTAAAATTTCTGGCAAACTCCCAATTCTTCCCCTTGCTGTTCCAATTCTGGAAATATTTAAAAATGTAATACTTGGTTCAGACAGCATATGAAAAAAAGACATCATGGGATAAATGTGGGTACCAGGTATGTGAGGTTGGTGCAAGCTGGGTAAACAGGAGAGGTTTCTCCTATACATCCATCCTTACCAGTATTTTAAAGCTAAAACTCTGTACTTTCATCTTACAGAAATGAAAGAAAGTGAAACATCTCCTCATTCTCCCAACAGGAAGAATAAGTAAATTTCCCTATTCAATGAAAAATAAAAGTGTGTGCCCTGTACAGTAAGTTCACTTTTTCCCTTTTACTACTCAAATACTGAATTACAAAATCAAAACAGAACTCTGAGCAACATCAGACCTCCCTCTAGTGTTCAAAGTTGTGCTGCTCCACTATGAAGAAGAAAAAAGAAATGGCTTAGAAATGTTCCCTTTCCTTCTGACAACTAGCTTCCTGTCCCTATTTGTCTCTATATGGAAACCCTGTAGGGAGGTCCTGGCAACTGCTAACTGACTAGGAAACTCCCAGGCAGACTCGCCTATGACCTTGAGCCAAGAGCACCAAAATGCCAATCTTGGCTCTTGGAAACAATGCTCTTGTCTTTGTGCATCTGATGCAAATGGAAAAGGGCATATTGGTTCCAATCCAAGGAGCAAGCATTACTGCTCTGCAGCTGGCAGGAATTACCTTGCTTCTGGAGATGTTGGGTTCACTGGTAGCATATGTTATTCTTCTAAATGCAGCTGATTTCATATGTTACAATTACATAATGACCATATAAGCTTATAATGCCCCCATAACTCCTGAGTTAGGGTAATAAAGCTCCCATTCTCCTTTTGTCTCTTTTCTGCTGTTCTGAGTCTATTCTCAAGGTCGTGCAACCTTTTTTGTTGTTGTTAAAGGAAACTCCAATTTAGACTTGTCTGCTTGTCAAAGCCACAGTGGTGTTGTGACTTGTCAGTGCACACTATGAGGTGAGACACGGCAGATAAATTAATCAAATTACCCACAAGGAAATCTATACAGATGTGTTCACCTTGAGCCAAATGCTGATACTGGGTTCCCTAGGAGTGAAGTGTGAATTGCTTGAGGGGTGGGCAGAGTGGGAGCTTTTTGAAGGTAAAATGATGTTGATGGACTAGCTCCCCTGTCAGGTTTTTGGCTGTGGTTTTCCTTGGTTCATTGTAAGGGGCATCTCTCTGATTTTTCTCCCACAGTTGTTCCTTTGTTTTCCTGCAAAGAGATGTTAATTTTCACATCTCTAGGTTCTTAACATCAGCATGAAATAATGGTACTAGATATTGACACTTCAGCAGGATTAGCAATGAGCTTTCTTTCTGAACCATATGTTTTAAGAGTTTGGATATTTATTGGTAGAGAGATGATGCTTGCTTTTTATGTAAAAGCATTTTAAGAAATCTTTATTCACACAATTCTGAAGTTTCTACAGTGTGCAAGAATATAGATTTATGTTATTAGTTATTTAGGAATAATAACTGGATACTAGGCAGAAGAGCAAATCAAGTAAAAACTATTCAGATCAGAAACCAGGGCAAGAGATGTTTTATGAAAATGTGTGACATCACAAAAATCATGTTGAATAATTAAAACTTATAAATTATTTTATTTCCAGTGAGCATAACTCTCTTTCCAGTAAAATTAGCAGGATGATAGCATGGAGTAATATTCTTGGTGACTATCTAAGTATTTCCAGGAAGTCTGGACTTTGCTCTGAGGTGTCTTGAGTAACCTGCCCTCACAAACCTTTCTATGACTGAGAGGTAGTATTCAGATTGGTGTGACAAATTTCTCTGGGTGAAGTAGGGTCATATTAGTAAGCATCCTTTTGCTAAGGAAACATACATGGAAGAATGAAGGGAATTGTTTAAGAAAAAATTCTCATCACTTTTTCCCCAGTGTAATTATACAGTTGTTATGAGGATTAAATGAGATAAAGTTCTTAGAGCAATGACTGGCATGTAAGGGAGGAACAATAAATATTAGCTGGAATATTAGAATGTTAATACATATTCATATTCTCTTTTGGATCTTCTTAATTTGGAAGCATTGTACACAAAGTAAGTAGGGGAAAATGTTTCATTTCTGATAAGTTAAAAGATGGATGTAACTTTGATCTGTGGGCAAAGTGCTTGCTAGCATTATCCCCAAGCCTTCTACATGTATACACTGTAGAAACACATTCAAGGAAAGTTTGTGTGTGCAGAGCAGATCTCTTTACTCAGGAATGCCATCTCATACTGGTCTGGGGCAGAAAGGAAAATAATGAATCCCCAATGATTGCCACAATTTAATAAAATAACTCAAAAACATGGGCCAATGTATTTCACTCACTAATTTGCTGGAGTGTAACTTTAGTCAAACTTCTTCCATATAGGAATTTAAGACTAAGGGAAAATAAGGTCCACTCCCCAACATTAGCTGCTGTTATTGTTATTATTATTACTACCACAAATTTATGGTGGCCATTATTTGCTTGTTCAGCTAAAATATTCATTGTAAAGCAAAGTAAAATAGATGAACTCAAGTAGTTCAGGGAGACCTGTCCTTGGAAGCAAGGGAGATCTAACACTCCTGTTGAATATATTATCCCGTTGTCATTTTTCGCACCATTTGCAAACAAACTCTTCCCTGCTAGCTGTCTTCTTGATTCACGATCCAGCAGGGATTGGTCCCCATTATTCTGAGTGAGTTCCCAGAACAAAACAAAGGAAAACAGTTAGAGAGAACCTTACTTAACACTGGAGAGACCTTAAAGTTAATGTGTAGAAAAATGGCCATGTACTTTCATTTCAGGGATAAGAAATTCTTTAACATTGATCACCTTTTATGTGTGGATATTAAAGTCTACAGCAGGAGAAGGATAGGGGAGAGTTACTGCCGAAGTTAGGAAAACCCACAATGTCTTTTTTAGGTATTAGTATCCAAGGAGAGTTAGTTTCTCCTTGAAAATCAAGAGTAGGAACTTAAACAATGTATTTAGAGTAATTTGGGTTGAATGAGGAAAAGAAACATGTGGAGTAGAGGACATTCCAAGAAATAAAGTGAACTGCGGCAAGAAGGCAATAAACTGACTCCATGATTCGTGGTAGGAAGGATGTAATAGAACAGAGAATATAAAAATGGGTAGAGCTCTAAAAATGGAAGGTTGATCTGTTTAGAGTGTGGTTAAGAGAAACAAGAATAACTTGACTTGAGATTTATTTATTTATGATTGTGATAAAATACAACATAAAATTTATCACTTTACAGTATACAATTCAGTGGCCTTTAGTATGTTTGCAATATAGTATGATCATTGCAACTCTAACTGAAACAGGTTCACCACCCCAGAAGGAAATCCTGTAGCTATTAAACACTCTCCATTCCCTCCTCCCCTAAGCCCATGAAAACCACAAAAATTTTACCTGTCTCTATGAATTTGCCTATCCTGAATATTTTGTATAATTGGCTGTTATGAGTTGAATTATGTTCCCCTCCAAAAAATAACTGAAGTTCTAAGTGTCTCAGATTGTAAACTTTGGAAATAGGGCTATTGCAGATGTAATTAAGATGAGGTCATACAGGAGTAGAGTAGACTTTGACCCACTATGACTGTAGTCCTTATCAGAAGAGGAGAAGATATACCAGCAGACAGCCCTGTGATCAGCCCATCCCCATCTGAGGAGCGGCAGCCGCATGAGCAGCCCGCCCCCATCTGAGGAGCGCCAGCTGTGCGAGCAGCTCACTCCCATGAGAGGAGCAGCAGCCACAGGAGCAGCCTGCCCCCATTCAAGGAGCAGCAGCCTCACACGGAGCCCACCCACCCCCCATCCAAGGAGCAGCAGCCATGTGAGCAAACTACCCCTGTCCGAGGAGCACCAGCGTCACAAGCAGCCCACCCCTGTCTGAGGAGCAGCAGCTATGCAAGCAGCCTGCCCTGCCAGCCAGTGCCCACCAGAGGAGCCACCACCAACTGAGGAGCAGCCACTGCCCAAGGAGCCACTGACACCCAAGGAGCAGCCCCCACACGACTTGAGACCTAGATCCTTTGGTGAGAACAAAAATGGGGAGACAAAGACACACCCAAAGAAAAGGAGGAATCATCAGAAAAGCAGCTAACTGAAATAGAGGCATGCAATATGTCATAAAAAGAATTCAGAATAAGGGTAATACAGTTCATAAAACAGATGGGTGAAAAAAATCAACAACTTATGTAAGAATCAAGAAGAAATAAAGAGTGATATAGTTGCAAAAAAAACACCATGGAAATTTTCAACAGTAGGCTAGGAGAAGCAGAGGACCAAATTGGCAAATTAGAAGACAGGGAAGCAAAACACACCCAAACTGAACTGCAATTGGAAAAAAAAATTAAAAGACAGGAGGAGAGCCTAAGAGAGCTTTGGTACAACATGAAATGAGCAACATACAAATAATTGGGGTGCCAGAATGACAGGCTATCATCAACAAATCAACAAATGACAAGTGCTGGCGAGGATGCGGAGAAAAAGGAACCCTCATGAATTGCTGGTGGGAATGCAGACTGGTGCAGCCACTGTGGAGAACAGTATGGAGTTTCCTCACAAAACTAAAAATGGAACTGCCATTTGACCCAGTGATCCTGCTTCTAGGAATATATCCCAAGAAACTAGAAACACCAATCAGAAAGGATATATGCACCCCTATGTTCATAGCAGCACAATTTACCATAGCTAAGATCTGGAAACAGCCTAAGTGCCCATCAGCAGATGAGTGGATTGAAAAACTGTGGTACATCTACACAATAGAACACTGTACCGGTATAAAAAAAAGAAACTCTTACAATTTGCAACAGCGTGGATGAAACTGGAGAGCTAAGCAAAATAAGCCAATCAGAGAAAGATAAATATCACATGATCTCACTCATTTGTGGAATATAATGAACAATAAAAACTGATAAACAAAAACAGATTCAGAGACAGAGAAGCATCTATCAGACCATCAAACCTCAGAGGGAAGGTAGGGAAGGGTGGGGTAAGGGGGAAGAGATCAATCAAAGGACTTGTATACATTCATATAAGCCTAGCCAATGGGCATAGACACCATGGGGATGAGGGTATGAGTGGGGGATGGGGGAGTATTGAGGAATCATAACATATGTAATATCTTAGTCAAGAAAGAGGGGGAAAATATACCCACAGAGAATGCCATATGATGCTACTGAGGCAGAGATTGAAGTTCTGCAGATGCAAGCCCAAGATACACAGTATTGCAAGCAAATCACCAGAAGCTGGAAAGATGCATGGATGGACTCTCCCCTCCAGATTCCAGAGAGAGCATGGGAGTGCCAATACTTTGGTCTCAGGTTTCTAAACTCCAGAACTGTGAACCAATACACTTCTGTCCATTTAAGCCACCTACTTCCCTGTACTTTGTTTTGGCGGTCCTTGGAAAATCATCCAATGTAACCATAGAATATGTGATCCTTTGTGTCTGGCTTTGTTCACTTAGGGTAATGTGTTCCAGCTTCCTCCATGGTACTGCATGTGTCACATTTCATTCTCTGATGTGACTCATCAGTGTTCTGTTGTATGGTTACACCACATTTTGTGTATTCATTCACCAGTTCATGAACTAGGCTGACTTTTTAAGAGTATTCTTAAAATTGCAAACATATAATAACTTTAATTAATATAATTGACATAATGAAGTTGAGAAGTCTGAGAGTTAAAAATCAGTGTAAATAAACTGAAAAGCCTAGCTGCACTAACTAGAATTGATTTGAGGTGAGACATTTCATAATTGTAATATTTTATATTAATTTATTATTACAATTTAAAGATATCTGCCAGGCTTCCAGAATTGTTTTTAAATGAGTCATCTGCATAATTCTTCTTAAGTCTAGTGCTCCTTAAACACATACCCATTCTACACATCTGCCTTAGAACAATCCTACTAGTTCACTCTATATGGAGCACCATCTTAGCACATATGACAATGAATTATAATTGCTTATTTATTCTTTTCTGTTAACAAAAATAACAAGGTTTAAGCTATAATAAAGAATAATTTTTTTATTGGAACATGGGAGGGATTGCAGTTCAGGTCATAGATTTAGGTAATAACCTAAATTGTGCTGCAAGGAGAACAAAGAAAGGTAGGTTTTATAATGAGCAAAACCATAAAATCTATTCTCACTCAGTCCTCTATATGAATGAGGGGTGGTGGATAGATCAGTTGGCATTGATTATACACCCATTACAGAAATGAAGGATGCTGGTGTGGAAATGAATTGGTTCCTTCAAGGTGAAAAATGCAGATGGTCTGTCTCTATGTGGAGGAGGAAGTACTGTTCATATAGGTCCATGTGGCAATCATGGATCCAGGATATTTATGGTTCAGCCTTGAGCTGAATTTAGCAACAGGGTAGCAAGTTAACAATAGAACTGAGACATGAGATGTGCAAAGGCCCCTTTTTCTCAAGACTACCCGACTCCTTAAGTGACTCTCTTAGCAATGTTATTCCCATTTATTTCTTCATTCTCATGTCTCTTCCCTTTGGACACTGAGAGTAAGTTCTACACCTCATTCATTTTTGCATTCTTGACACATACTGAGTTCTCAATAGTTACTTCAGGTCGAGTGAATAAGTAAGTGAATTAACCTGGTCTGTTTCCCCATTGGGCAGAATATCATTCCACCTTTTTCCTGGGCATAGCATCACGTGGCAGCAGTAACAAACCTGAGAGCTACAGTCACTGGTGAGAGATTAATGGTCAACTTCAAGATTTAAGAGTCCAAGCCATGTTCACTTATGGCTACAAGAAAGCATGTTTGATCTGCTTCAACTCTGAGTTTTCTCTTTGCACATTTGCATCTCTGCTTCAGTTTCTTTGTATATTAATGTCAAATATGTTTAGTCGCAAACACTAACTATTGGAAATTCGTATTTTTCTTCCCAATCACCACATTTTGTAAAAGCAAGGAAAAAAATGAACTATTTTGGAAAACATCTGATTGCCTAGAAATTCAATAAAATTTTTGGAGAAAAAAAAAAACACAAACCCACACCTGTTATACAAGCTATTGCACCCAGGAGGTTATAATGAGTTCAGTTACAATACACTCAACATTCATTGAATACCTGCTCTGTACAAGGTACAAGGATATACCCTGTTTGGGATAAAAGGATAAATACGATCTGATCATAGTGCCTAGAGTTCTGGGCAAAAAATATAATCAATCACAAGCCATAACAGAATAGGCAGAATATAAGTTAGGTTTGACCAGCACAGATGTATAAACAATGTATCCTGAAGGCTCAGAGGAAAGAAATTTTAATTCTTAGTAAAGAAAAATGTCAGAACATAAAGCTTCAAGGAATAATAGTTATTTGAGCTGACCTGCTTTGAAGCATAAATGACCAACGAGTAACTTGTATTAAATGCTTGTCATGTTACTGCTTCTCACCTAAGAATTTTATGTACTGTTAACTCCGTTATTTAATCCTCATAGGCATGCTTGGAGATAAGACTGTCATCATTTTACAAATCAAAAAGCGGAGGATCAGATAAGCTAAGTAAATTTGTCTAAACTCATTTAACTTTATGAACCAGAACCAGAATTTAAATATGAGTAAAATTTATCACAAACATAAAAAATTAGATTTGTTCTGTGTTATCTCATAGTTCCTTGGGTTGGCCTGATAATAGTTCTCACACCTCCCATTTTTCTAGAACACGTAATAACTGCCTCATTGAGAGTTAAAGTATCTGAGCACTATGCTTAACAAACCACAGTGAGTGAGAACAAAACCTCCTCTGGAATCTCCGAGACAAGTGGCATATTGGCTTCAGCACATGATCTTCTTGTACAACTTCCTCCCTTTACCTCTCATCCCCCCTTGAGCTCTGATTTTGAGAAAAGCAAACAATAAACTATAGTGTGTGTGGGGGTGTGTGTGGGGGTGGGGGTGGGGGTGTATTCTTTGAAATTATTTAGTATTAACTCCTCTTTTTGAACAGCTATGATCTTAACTGGGGCTCCAATACCAATATTGAATTTAGAATCTGACTTGGTGTCAGAAGGAAAAAAAATAGCTTTCAATTCCTGTTTTTCTCCAGCCAAAACTCTGTGGGAGACCTTTATCTGAGGAAAGAAAGAAGTAACTTAGAATACATTCTGTAAATACTGATTTCCAAGCTAAGGGTGTTTTACCACTTTTACCCCCAAGCTCCTCTGAAAGGAATGACAACAAAATCCTTTCTCACTTGATAAGCATTCTAAAATACTAAAAGTACGTGTTTAAGCAGAAGAAAATTGGAAGTTGCAATAATTCTACAGGAACTACATCAACTTTTTGTAGCATATGGTTCAACATCATGAACTATTGAAGCCTCTTTTCTATCTATTTTCTTTAACGAATTTTTTTTAACACTCATCAGTAACTACAGTTATTTCCCTCTAAATGATGTGGTCCTGCCTTAGCTGGTTTGGTTCAGTGGATAAAGTGTCGGCCTGCGGACTGAAGGATCCCAGGTTCGATTCCAGTCAAGGTCATGTATCTCAGTTGTAGGCTCCTGGCCCTGGTCCAGGGCATGCTGGAGGCAACAAATTGATGTGTCTCTCTCACATCGGTGTTTCTCTCTGTCTCTCCTCTGTCTTCCACTCTCTCTAAAAAACAATGGAAAAAATATACTCGGGTAAGGATTAAAAAAAAAAAAAGTATAAATGATGTGACCTATAGGAATATGGTCAAATCTCTCTCCTATGACCAATCCAGATATCACTAGTCAGCCGAGGCATACTTTCTGGGGATGCTCATCCACAAGAATCATCTTCATTAAACCAGGTGTGTGTGTGTGTGTGTGTGTGTGTGTGTGTGTGTGTGTGTGTGTAATAATGAAGCATTTTATCTTGCTTTCCTTATGTATGCCCTTTCTCCAAAAGGTCAGGAACATTGAACTTCACTCTATTTAATGTAGGCTTTTACTTCAGGATTCTGTGGTTTCCAAAGCAGTTTACCAAGATAACTTTACATTGTAAATTCTACTGCATTCAAAATACACTGAGGGACATATTATTATGACCACCCCATCAGTACTTTGTTTGGGCCACCTTTTGCTTTCAATACTGTGGTGATTCTTCTTGGCATTGACTCCACGAGATGTTCAAAGGTGATGCGAGGAATCTGACACCATGCCTGATGAATAGCACTGCCCAGTTCTGTGAGATTTGATGGTTGTGGAACCAGCTGCCTGATGGCTCTTTTAACTTCATCCCATAAATGCTCAATTGGATTGAGATCTGGTGATTGCGGGGGCCACCTAAGCAAGGTAAAGTCTCCCTCATGTTCTTGAAACCACTCCTGCACAATACAAGCACCGTGGCATGGTGCATTGCCTTGTTGGAAGAAGCCATCTCTATTGGGATATGCCATCAATATGATAGGATGAACTGGATCAGCAACGACACTTAGGTATGTTGTGCTATTCAGACGTTGTTTCACACAAAATAAAGGGCCCAAAACATGCCAGGAAAACATGCCCCAAACCATAACACTGCCCCCACCAGCTTGAAAGGTTGTACTCATGCATGTGGGGTGCATGCTTTCATGCTGTTTCTGCCAAATTCTCACTCTGCCATCTGCATGATGCAACTGGAAATGTGATTCATTGGACTACATGACTTTTTTCCAATGCTCGACTGTCCAATCCTTGTGTTCCTATGCGAGTTGGAGACGTTTTATCTTGGTAACTGCAGACAGCAAAGTGTTCGAACAGGCCTTCGGCTTCCATATCCTACACGATGCAGTGTACGGCTGATTTGCCTACAGACGTCAGGTGGTCATAATAATCTGGCCACTGAGTGTATATTGAGCTCATACCTAATATTTAAAACATTATGATATATACAAGAAAGATTATATATGTGTGCCAGAGCAAATGTAAGAAACCAAAAACAGTTTAGAAAACAGGTACTGGTAAATCTGTTTTTTTCAGTAATAATAAATCATATATTCAATGGGACAAGATCTGTCCCATTATGAATGCAGAAAGCTTACATTAGGTCTATTATATATTTAATACTCTTGAGGACACTTTTAAAATTTTAAGAGAATATTCACTAGTCAGCTAATCTTCCCAAGTTTTCTCACATTGTAGAAGCAATACAACATAGAATAGAATGGTATTCAGTATTTTCTTGCATGCCTTTCCATTGATGGAATTACCTCGGTTACATATTTTTAGAGCACAAATTTTGGGTTATAGTTATGTTTATTTGTTGTCATCATTGTGCATTATAGTGGTGAGAAAAAAAATAGATGAAGGAGAATTAATAGATCAAACAAATGCAGGTGAAGAGACCCTAACATGTGTTAGTGTTTTATCCAAATAGCTATACTAGCTATCAAGTTCACACTGTTTAATATGTTCCACTCTTCCAAAAATATATCTCCTCCACAATGGCTTTGGGAATAGAGGTTTATGTAATCATTGCACATTTTAAGATTTTGTAGGGATGGTCATTTTTTAAATTTATGCTAGTAGTGGAAACTCCAGCTAAAAAAGGAATCTGTCACATCCTAGTTAAAATAAATCATCCAAACTTCTCCCCTATCACTGAGAAATGTCAGAACATTTGTTTGCTCAATAACTTAGTTTCTTTAAAATATTGAATATGAAATGAAAATATACAATTGAGCTATTCACCATGTAGAAACAAATATTTAAAGAAAAATTATAATAGTGTTATTAATAATATTTTAGATGATATTTGTGTAAGACATCCCCACAATCCTAATATATAAAAACCCTGGGTCGTACCAACCAGTAATGACCAGAGGCTGACCAACCAGAAGTCAGTGCTGGCCCCACCCCCAAGCAAGTGGTAAGGGGCAATCAGGCAGGCAGGCAGAGTGGTTAGGAGTTATCAGATAGG
Organism: Corynorhinus townsendii; assembly: GCA_026230045.1. Lineage (NCBI taxonomy): Eukaryota > Metazoa > Chordata > Mammalia > Chiroptera > Vespertilionidae > Corynorhinus > Corynorhinus townsendii. The sequence goes on along the minus strand of JAPDVU010000008.1, from coordinate 59,213,458 downwards.
TAGACCAGCAGTTAGGGGAGATAAGGTAGGCAGGCAAGTGTCAGGGGTGATCAAGTAGGCAGGCAAGTGGTTAGGGGAGATCAGGTAGGCAGACGTCCCCTTGCCGGGATGGCCCTGCCCCCAAGCAAGTGGTTAGGGGCACTCAGGCAGGCAGAGTGATTAGGGGTGATCAGGTAGGCAGACCAGCAGTTAGGGGTGATCAGGTAGGCAGACGGCTCCCTGCAGGGCTAGCCCCGCCCCCAAGAAAAGAAAGAGGGAGGCCCAGGCCAGCCATGCCATTGCACCCCAGCCTGTCGCCTGCAGAGGGAGGCCACTGGTGGCAGGGGAGGGGGGGCAGCACTGCACAGATGGCAAGTAGTGGCAGCTGCCTGGGTGAGGCCAGTTGCCTGCAGCCCAGGGAAGGAAAGCCCTGATAGGCCCTTATGTCAGGGCAAGCCTAGGGACCCTGCCTGAGGGGTCCCGGATTGTGAGAGGCGCAGGCTGGGCTGACGACCCTGCCTACCTGAGTGCATGAATTTTCGTGCACTCTAGTAAAGTAATAATTATTCTATCTCTGGTCCCTAAGTACCTTGTGTTTATTTTTGTCATAATGTGTACTATGTATTGTTTACAGGCCATTTTTACAGCTTTACTAATATATATTTATATCCATCAAACTGCACATATATGAAGAGTCCACTTTGATAAGCACTCACCCACAAAGCAAACACCAGCAAAATAATGAACACATCCATCACCCCCACAGTTTCCTTATGTCTTGTTTTACTTCTTTTCCTTGCCCTTGCCTATCCAGAAGCAAACTGTGATCTAATTTTTTAGTTTAATTTGTGAGTTATAGAAAGATTATATGATTATATAACATCTCAAATAAATTAGGAAAGTTTTTCAGTTGGAGTGACAAGTTTGCATGTCAAGGTTAACAGGAAAGGGGGAGGAAATGCTGAACATGGAAATTTTGTAATTTCTCCAGTCATGAGATCCAACATCCAATTTTACAGAAATGCAGTTGTCAAGTTATAATGCTCTATTATATAGTGTTTTTCTTTAATCAGTATCTGAGCAGCTTAATTTACAAAGACCAATATCTGCTTCCTCTGAATGGCCTCCAATTCCTGGCTACTGGCCTGTCTGCCAGCCTTCTGATTCTATAATATTCCAGCCTACCTTTCTTAACACAACCAATTAATGCTCTTCTCAAGATGTTTACAATTTAGGAAGTGAAGTTACAATATACTTAAGTAGAAAATGTCTGTTTATTTTACCCAACTATCTGAAATTTCTCTGAAGAAGAGTCTTTTCCTTTGAAAAGCATCCTTCAGCTTTTAGAATTTCAGGAATAGAACTCAATTACATGTTCAATAGTAGCCTGCTTTTGAGTTTGCCTGTTCTCAAAGAATAGGAAGCTCTGGCAGCTGCCTCAGCTCTGTGATCCTGCAGCACTGTGTCACCCTGAATGAGGCTGTCTGAAGTGTTCTCACTTAATCATGAGTATTGATTATACTCACCCAGCTCCATGGAGAATTTCATTTCCATATAGAGCACAAACCAGTGTTCTTTGCTGATTTAAACAGCAGACCAATGTCTGCTATTGGACTTGATACAAGTGCTCAATGACTATTTCCCAAGTTTTTTTGCCTGCATCCTCCAAATATTTATAGCATTTCACAAGGTTTGCATACATAGTATTTCTACAGACAACACCACATTCACACAATGTGTGCTCACCAGTTATTTTTTTCTCCCATTCACACATTCAAGTATAAATCAGAGATTAATTCAGGAGTTGTTTTAGGCTTAACTTCTTTCATTTTATTAATAACACAAGGCCTAGCAATGAAAATTAATAATGAATGCTTTCAGAAATTTTCTTCTCAATAATTATACTTTTGAAACCAAATAGCATTTAATAAAATGTGGGATTTGCTATTTATTTTTTGAATGATTAATTCCATCAATACATGTTTATAGAATGGTGTATATGTGTCAGGAAGTATTAAACACTGAATTTTCCTGCTGAGAAGCTATTCTAAAGCCTAGGAAGACAACTTTCAAGGTAGACACTACTTATACATGTGTGATTTAAGAAATTGATAATTGTGCTCCTTTAAATAACCTAATATTGCAATAGCCATATGGAAATATAGCTTGTTAAAGTAAAATTCTGTAAAGAGGATGCTTACTTGAGTTTGCCCATTCCAGGCAATAGAATCTTAACTTTTGTTGTCAAGAAGTGTCCACCGATGACATAAATGTGGTTAAAACAATCCCTTGAGGATATTTTTTAATGTAAAGGAAAATAAAATATTAGTCAAGACATACTAAAGCTTTACTGTGGTATGAGAGATACATTCAGTTTAATATAATCCTATATAATAAAAGGATAATATGCAAATTGACCCTAATGGCAGAATGACCAGGAACTACCAGTCACTATGACACACGATGACCACCAGGGGGCAGATGCTCAACACAGGAGCTGACCCCTGGTGGTCAGTGTGGTTCCACAGGGGAAGCTCTGCTCAGCCATAAGTCGGGCTGAAGGCTGCGAGCACAGTGGTGGTGGTGGGAGCCTCTCCTGCCTCCTCGGCAGTGCTAAGGATGTCCAACTGTGGCTGAGGCCCACTCCCTGCATCAGTTGGGGCATCCCTTGATGGCTCCCGGGCTGCCAGAGGGATGTCTGACTGCCAGCTTAGGCCTTATCCCCTGGGGAGTGGGCATAAGCTGGCAAGTGGACATCTCCAGAGTGCTCCTGGACTGCAAGAGGGTGCAGGCCGGGCTGAGGGATCCCCTTGAGTGCACGAAATTTCATGCACTGGGCCTCTAGTATTAGTATAAAAGTATATGTTAATGTATGTCAGATATTGGCCTTCATCCATAGGTGGGTGTTTTCCACCCACACTTTAACCTGGGCACAAACTCTGACCTTTTTTATATCCTGACCCTTCCTTGTAGTCAATTCCTAGACACTGAATTCCTTGAGGGGAAAAACACCCACCTCCCTGTTTTGTATACTTTAATCTACAACACCCAGTTCATTGCAATCCATCTATGAAATACTTAAATATTATTTTTTGTTTCTATATTTAACATGAAATATATTAGTAGTTTGACATCTCTTAATAAGATTACATTTTGAAAGAGACTTTTAATTGCTCAACCTGAAAAATATTCATTACAATCACTCAAACTCGGTGTGATGCTCACCAGAAAGATGTTTGGAGATATGAGACCAGTCCTGTAAAGTTTCATAAGAAGATATAGATTGGTACTCATTAGCTGGGCCCACTGGGATAAGTTTAACTTCTTTGAGCTGCAATCTCTCATGTAACTAATGAGAAGAATGCATATAAATGTGTATTATTTAATATAATGTGATGAACTTTAACACACAGATAGCCAAATATTTCTCTAGCAAACTGGGTTTATTCAGGAACAACAAAGATTGCAATTCTGGACATGTGGTTTGATGGTGAACTGTGTTCAAGTCCAGAGAAATAAAGGAGAGGGACACTCTTTTATAGACTTGGCAGGGCTGTTGTGAATGAACAGTCCATTGGAGGAAACTGAAAGTTTGACATATAGTGATTTTTCATTGGCTAAGTTATTTATGGCAGTCTCCCATTGGCTGAGCTGTTATTGAGTAAGGGAAAAACTTTCCCTCCTGCTGAGGTAGTAATGTGGTATCACTTCCTGTTGGAGATGCAAGATACATCTCCACCTATTGGGGTACTAATGTGCACTAAGTGACAAGTGTGTAAATTTATCTTTCCTGTCCATCTGCCCTGCCTGGATTTTAAATGAAGTTTCTGTTTATTCTCACAATGCAAAGCCTCCATTTTTTATCTGTTTAAAGTAGGTGATATAATGTAAATACCAAGATATTTTGAAGTTTAAATAAAACCTTATGTGAGGCACCAACACAGTGGCTTGCATATGGTAGGTACCCAATGATTTTTTATTTTCCTTTTTTTCCCTCAAAGGACATTAGATAACAGCTGCCTACCAGTCATTTCATTCAAATGTTCTCAAATCTGCAAAGCATGCAGCCTTCATCCTTTTGAAGAATTTGTCTTTAGTTGTCCTATCACCTCTCTCAGAGATTGCTCACAGGAACTCACCCTTCATGGTGTTTAGCAATTGATACAGTGGGCTTGCATATATTACCTTAGGTGAGAGATTTTTAACCAGTGTGCTGCAAGAATTTTTAAAACATGCAATAACTGACTATTTAGGCAGGGGCATTGGCCACTTTTTTCTTAGATTGTCGAATTGAAAAAAATGACAATAGCTGACACAACAATAGCCATCAAGCATGAATAAACCAAAATTATACCTTTTTTTTTTAGATCGGCAAACTAGAGAATACATCCTATCTAATAAAAGAGTAATATGCAAATTGATTGTACCTCTGCTACACCCACAAGTCATTCCCACTAGCTAATCAGGAGCAAGTATGCAAATTAACCCAACCAAGATGGCTGCAGCCACGGAGAGAGCAGGAGGCTTGGCTTGGGTTTCCCTGGCAATGGAGGAAGCCAAGCTTCCCCGCACATTTTGGCGGGCCCTGGACTCTACTCAAGGCTACAAAGTTTCAATTATAGAAGATAAATAAATCCCAACAAAAATGGCTGTGGACACAGAGCTAGCAAGAGACTTGGGTTTCCCAGCAATGGAGGAAGCCAAGTTCCTGGCCTGCCCTGGCCTCTGCTGAAGGCTACAAAGTTTCAGTTATAGAACATAAATAAATCCCAGATACCAGGGCCTCCGTTTTGGTCACTGGGGGATGTGGCCGGCCTGCAAACCATCACAGGCCCCTCACCCAGGCTGCCCCATGCCCCAAGGGAACCCCCACCCTGATCCAGGACACCTTTCAGGGCAAACCAGCTGACCCCACCCATGCACCAGGTCTCGATCCTATCTAATAAAATAGTAATATGCAAATTGACTGTCACTCCAACACACAAGATGGCTGCTCCCATGTTGACATAAGATGGCTGCCATAAGATGGCAAGCAGGAGAGGGCAATAGGGAGGGATCAGGCCATCAGGGGAGGGCTGTTGGGGGCAATCAAGCCTGCAGGGGAGGGCAGTTAGGGGTGACCAGGCCAGCAGAGGAGGGAAGTTGGGGGCGACAGGGCCTGCAGGGAAGGGCAGTTGAGGGGGCCCAGGCCTGTAGGGGAGAGCAGTTGGAGGGGGGACCAGGCCTGTAGGGGAGGGCAGTTAGGGGCAATAAGGCTGACAGGGGAGCAGTTAGGCATTAATCAGGCTGACAGGGGAGCGGTTAAGGGGTGATCAGGCTGGCAGGCAGAAGCGGTTCGGGGCAATCAGGAAGGCAGGCAGGTGAGCAGTTGGGAGCCAGCAGTCCTGGATTGTGAGAGGGATGTCCGACTGCCCGTTTAGGCCCGATCCCGGATCGTCGGACGTCCCTCGAGTGGTCCCAGATTGGAGAGGGTGCAGGCTGGTCTGAGGGACACACCCCCATACACGAATTTTGTGCACTGGGCCTCTAGTATATATATATATATATATATTTATCTCCGCAATATTTTAGTAACTAGTTTTTGTGTACCATAAGATGAAAAAGGTTGAACATCACTGCCTTAGTAGTAGAGTCTATTATGTCTACACTAGAGGCCTGTTGCATGATATTCATTCAAGAATAGGCCTTCCTTCCCCTGGCTTTGCTCCCAGCCACCTGGGAGCCTGCAAGTCCTTTCTCCCAGCTGGAGCACCACTCCTGTAGCTCCCTCTGCCACTCCCTTTCCCCCTCATAGCAAGCGTCCTGTGCCCCTCAGCCACTCCGAGCCTGCATATGCAAATTAACCTTCCATCTTTGTTGGGTTAATTTGCATACTCACTCCTGATTGGCTGTGGGGTAGCAGAGGTAGAGTCAACTTACATGTTTGTCTATGATTAGGTAAGATTTTATAGATAAAGGAAATGAGTCCACAGAACTCACTGCTCTCTAAAGAGAATATGATCTGATGCTTATGTTGACTTTGTAGAAAGTCACAGCAGCTGTCTTCCTTGTCAATTGTAAATCTTTTAAGTTTCTTAGTACATACTTTCTTCAGTTGTAATATTGCTGATGCTTTAAAAAAATTGTAACTTGCCTAATTGATTTGTAAGTTAAATCTCCCCCTCTTTTTTAATGTTTCACATTTAGCAATATTCCTAGCATAACCTGTCTCCCCCAGGCCTGGAAATTTCATCTGCTTTACTTGGTTTGCATTTTTAAAACAATGCATGCGTTTGCAATATCCTGAGAGCTCTGGCTCAGATAACAAGACTTTTCCCTTATGCATGTGGAAACAATTAAATAAAAAACACATCAAAGAACTCTCTTTACATGAGAAACCTGAGATTCACACATTTTCATAAATTCTAAACCATGCTTTTGGCCATTTGTTTTTCACTATTTCTCCATAATCCATTTTATCCAGTCCATTAATCATGATTTTAAAATATCTTCTCTGAATTTCCAATGAGTTTGACTTTATTGATAATGAGGTGTTCAGAACCCAGCTTATATTCCAAGAGTGTCAGTTATCCAATAAAAATCCGATACTTATCACTTAACCCATCATTTTAATTCATGTCATGCTATAAACAAGAAATATTTTTAACTACACACTTTAAAAGATTATTTTCTTATTTTACGTCTGTAAAACCTGAATCACAGAGATTAGCCTAAGTCTATGGTAGAGGTTTTGAGACCTCTTTACATTCTAAAATAAAAGTTGAAAAATATTTGGTTTACCTTATGGGCATAACATTGATAATGAGTTTCCTTTTGCATTAACACATCCCAAATTTGTTCTCAGCCAATGCTTTATCCTTGAAATATCTTAGGATTCTTCTCTTATTGATCTGTTTATCTTTTTAAAGTCCCAAGAAACCCAAAGGTTTCTAGGATCATTAAATCTTTCAACTTCTAAGGCACTATTTTTCATTCTTATCTCTATTTTCATTCCAGTGTTCTCCTATATCTTTCCTATATCTTTCCTATATCATTCCTATATCTTGAGAGCTTAAACCCCTTTGTCCACCCTTCTCAATAATTTTTTTAACAATGACGTTTACTGAATGCTTAATGTGTGCCAGAGAGATTGTTAAATTCTTTGCTTACATTATCTATTCTTTTTTCTAATTTAACAGTAATTTTATGAGTTGGGTGGTGTTATTCTCCCCTTATAAACTGAGGCAACTGAGATTCAGAAAGATTGGGTTGTAACAGTCAGGCTCCAATCAAGAAACCAATCACACCAGTTATTTTAAAAGAGATAATCCAGCCCTGGCTGGTGTGCCTCAATTGGTTGGGCATCACCCCAAGCACCAAAAGGTTTGATTCCTGGTCAGGACGCATGCTCTGGTTTGAGGCTTAATCCCCAGTAGGGGGCATGAGGCAGCCAATATATGTTTATCTCTCTCATTGATGTTTCTCTCTATCTCTCCCATCCTCTCCCTCTTCCTTTCTCTCTTTTTCAAAATCATTAAAAATATATTTTTAAAAAGAGATAATCCAATATAAAAGAACTGTTACCTACGCAAAAAAAATTGTTAAATAGGTAACTGGGCATTATAAAGGAACACTGAGGTATCATAGATATAACAGTAACAGGGAACACTAAGAGGGGGTGGAACTTATTTTTCTTTTCTTTATATATAAATATATTTTTTAAAATTTTTCAATTACATTTGACATTCAACATTATATTAGTTTCAGGTATACAGCAGTATAATTAAATATTTATATAACTTATGAAGTTTTCACCCTGGTAAATCTAGTACCCATTTGACACCATATATAGTTAGTACAATATTATTTACTATATTCCCTATGCTATACTTTACATACCCATGACTTTTATAACTATAAATTTGTATTTCTTAATCCTTTCCCCTCTTTTACCCATCCCTCCAGACCCCTTCCATATGGTAGTCATCAAAATATTCTCTGTATCTATAAATTTGTTTCTGTTTTTTGTTTTGTTTTGTTTTGTTTTGTTTTTTAGATTCCACATATAAGTAAAATCATATGGCATTTGGCTTTTATGTCTGACTTATTTTACTCAGCACAATGCCACAATACCCTCTAGGTCCATCCATGTTGCAGATGGCAAAATTTCATTCATTTTTATGGCTAAGTATATTTCATTGTATATATGCAATGTTCTTTATTAATCTATTCATGGACATTTAGGTTACTTCCATATTTTGGATTAAAAAAAAAAAAGACTTGCATTGCTGTCTACAAGAGACTTACTTCACATTGAAAGAAACCCAGACTGAAGGGAAAGGGATGAAAAAAGATATTTCATGAAAACAGAAATAGGCAAACACACAAACAAACAAACCATCTTGGGTAATAGTATATCAACCAGACAAAAAGGCTTTAAAACAAAAGCTGTAACAAAGACAAAGAAGGATCTAGTAATTCCACTTTCAGATATTTATCCAAAGAAACCCAAACACTAATTCAAAAAGACATTTACATCCATATGTTCTTTGAAATTCATTTTCTGCAAGTGACTGCTGCTTGGCAGGTGTTCCCGTCTGTGAACTTAAAACACACACACACACACACACACACACTTACTTTAGAGCTGGAACTCAAGCCTCTGAGAAGAAGTTCCAGCTCGCTGATGATGTGTTGGAAAAACTTCAAAACAGATTTAACTGCTTCAGATAAACTTTTGCTGCCACATTGAAGAATCTTTGCTAGTGAGGAAACACCACTACAAGTGAACAGGAAGTGAACTGAATGGAAACTATCCCTAATAACTCCTCTAGACTTGCATTTTCAACCAGAATTCTATTGGCAGAGCCTTCTAGGAAGCCAGATAACAAAAGGTAAGTATGGTTTGCAGAATCCCAGCCTCAGCATTGCAAAACAGAGTCTAGAAGGGTGGATTTGAAGCTGAGAAACAATCGCGTAATGACTAGACTAGCTCAACTATTTGCCTCTTCATACACCATCACACCCTTCAATACATATTTAAATTTCTGTAATCCAACAATAGCAAGTCTAGATTTCAAACAAGATGGAATAATATTTTGTTCATAGCACCTTATAAGTAAGAAAGCACAAAGTCCAAACAGTCATTGTATTTATTTCTGCAAAACAGCCATATTATTATTTTACTACTGAATTCAGCCATAGTTCCATTACTACATCTCTTCAGCTGTGAAATGAGTTCCTTGGTCAGAAACAATTTTGTAAAGCATATCTGACAGTGACGATGGCATTCCATGGATACACGGATGACAGTGGTGGCAGAAGCTTCATGAGCAAGCCCATGTCCAAAATGCATGTCCACTCCAGGGAGGAGATTAGGAAACAGGTGCCATACATTTCAGTCTTCGCAGTTATCATAACCGCTTCCCCCTCATTTTCTTTTCCCGTCCTTCACACCTTTCCCAACAGCAAGTTCTTGTGTAATACTCAGAACCAACCTCAGGGCAATATGCCCTGCCCACCCCTCACCCATACTGGCAATTATTATACATTTTTAAATGGTTTTATGCTTACATTAAATTTTCAAATTTTAATAATAAAATATTTAATCTTTATAATATTAAAATGTAAATTTTATTTTTATAATATAAATGGATGTGATAAGCCCTAATATTGTGTATTACATGAAATGACTAATGTCACCAGAACAGCAATATTTTGGTTATATGTTGAATGAATAATAGCTCCAAAAGTGTCAAAGTAAAGACCAAATTCATTATTTAATATTGGTTAATTATTATTTGAAAACCAAATTTATTAATTACATATCATGTGTCTTTCATGCAGTGTTTAGGGTTCAAAGGTCCTAAGGGCTCAGTCTATGCTGGAAGTCAGGCAAAGGGATTAAAATGCATTGATACATTCTCATGAGTATGAGTGCATTATGAGTGTTCTTAGAGACATTAACAAAGAGATTTGTAAGCTGCAGCATGAGTCCTGACCTTCATCCATGGATCTAAAACAACTTCTTAACTGTGTCACTAAATGAAGTTCAACAGTGTTTGAAAAGCCAGTATTACATTACTCAATGGGTTTATGCTTACCCCTCTCATGTAATACTTGTCTTCCTTTCTTATACCATCAAGTAAGTGTCCACCAAACCCAGTTTATTTCAAAATATTTTATCTCAGATATATCTTAGTAAACCTCTATTTAGAGTCTAGGACTGTGTTATTGACTGTGAAGAATGCATGCATAAGAATAAGTCACTTTCTCATAAATTGCAGCTGAGGATAAAAAGAAAAGATATCTACCTGGCTTGGAAAAAAGAAAAACTAGAGAATCTAAGCTAATGTAAATATGAGGAACAAACTGCAGTTTTGCCACATTATAAAATTTGATTTAATCCTGCTCTGTTGAGCTGAAATTCATGTCTCCATTTCCCTGTGGAAATATAATAATTAAAAAAATTTATGTTAATTTTCAGTACTGAGTGGAAATACAAACATGATGTCAGTCTTCAAAAATAATTTTATTGATGCTTCAGTTGCTAGGTATTTTATCATATTTATAGAATGTTTAGAGGGCTTCTTTCACTCTTTAAGGCCTTCAAAGTCATTTAATGATTTACTAGTAATTTTTTTAAAATCCTGGCCTCTATCCTAAAGCATTGATACCAATCCCTTGATATTTTAAGATGCTATAATTCTTGGGATAAAAACTCAATATAGAATCTTTATCAGGATTTATCACATTTTAAAAAATCCATTTGTGTCATGATTTTGATTATTAACATTCAAATCTTCAGTAACTAGATAAATATGTTCTATGTTGTTTTTGTTTAATTTTCCTCATCAGTCTTCTCTTTTAGAGAAAAATAAAAAGTAAATTGAAACACCCTTTATTTCCTAACACAATGATGTAAAGCCAATATGTAATCTATAGTATATTGTATGCAGTTTGGGGGCATTGTAGTTAATTTACCTAATGCTCAGTTTTTTCATCCATAAAACGATAAGAGTAATTGATATTATTGTCTTACATGAGTAGTGCATACAAAGTCCTTTGCATATTACCTGGAAAATTGTAATAACCACCCTGTAAATGTCAGCTTTTTAATTTATTGCAGTTATTATTATGATTGTTATTTTTGGTTGATTTCTCTATTATGAGTACTTTGTTGGTAGATTAGAATAAACCATATCATGCCAGGCTGAACTACTTAGGGTTTAAAATACAGCAGAAAGAATAAATGATTTATAAAGTATAGTAATGAAAAAGTAGCATGAGCATGGAATTACACATCACATTGGCTTTGTTTTTGCTGGGTAAGTAGCAATCATGTGCCCACTGATAGGGTAGAATTACTGCCAACTAAATTATAGTTGGCAGAGAGTAGCAGCTGCATTCATTCACATCAGAGGAAAGATGCCAAGTGTCAATGAAGGAAATATTCCTACAGTGCCTTACAATCTGAAGATTTTTGTGTTTTTTTTACTTTTCTTTAAATCCCATTCCTGCCTATCTCTCAGTTCTTTTAACTTGAATATATATATTCGTCCAAATTAAAGTTTTTTTCTATTTTAGAAATGGTACCACTGTAAGGAGAAAAAAGTAGTAGTTTTAACTGTTATTAAAGTAGGATTGCAATTGGTTAATACAGTAGCCTCTCCCTAGTAATTTTAACTCTGAGTCACTGCCACTACATTCAATTTTATATATCTGCTTTAAGAGAGAGGTCACCAAGGGGACTAGAAACAAAATCTGCATTGCGTTATCTTCAGTCTACATAAGGAATTTGCTTTCATAATCTATCCTCTCCTCTTGTAAAGACATTGATTTAAATAATTCTAGCTTATTCCCACCAATTTACAAAAAATACCTCAATAAAAATAATTACTCTTACGGCCTTCTACCACATAACCGTTTAGTTCTAAGGTTGCCAATAATCTCTATGATGCCAAAAGTAGTAGTCACTAACAGGCTTCACCTAATTTAAGTTTTCTGCAAATTTGAACTGTTTATTTTGACATTTTCTTTTCTTGGCATTTGGGATGTCATACTCTCTTGTTTTCCCTCTTATCAAATGGGCCATTATATTTCAAGAAGATGTGGTAGATATATACAATGGAATACTACTCAGCCATAAGCAAAGATGAAATACTGCCATTTGGGACAACATGGATGGATCTTGAGAATGTCATGCTAAGTGAAATAAGTCAGACAGAAAAAGTTAAGTACCAAATGATTTCACTCATGTAGAATAAACTAAAAGCAACAAATAAACATACAAGAAAAATAAACACTCATAGACACAGACAATAATAGTATGAGAGTTACTAGAGGGAGGGTGGGTTGAAGGGTAGTAGAAGGTAAATGGGGTCAAATGTATGGTGACAGAAGAAGTTTTGACTTTGGATGGTGGGCACAATGCAATATAAAAATGATGTATCTTAGAATTACACACTTGAAAGCTATATAATCTTATTAACCATCATCACTCCAACAAATATAATTTAAAAATAAAAATATATGTAATCTCAGCCCCTAAATATTAAAATGTCCCAGAAATTAGACCTCTTCTCAATCATTCTATTGGTAATTTAATCTAGTCTTATGTCTATGAATAACATCATCTAATGATTCCTAGAATATTATCTTTAGCACTAACTTTTCCTTTCATTTAGGACTCTTCCTGACTATTCCAATTGGGAAGGTATTAAGCATTTGAAGCATAGCACACATGAAACTGAAATTTCCAAATATCTTTCAAGAACTTCGTTTCTTCTTAGTGTTTTTTTCTCAGTAAGAGTCACAGGCATTCACCAAAGTACCCAGGGAGGAACTCTCCTCAGTCCTTGGCTGAGAGGCACAGAGCAGCAAGAAGTTAGAGTTGTCTAATGGCTCATATTCCCAGCGGAGGTTGAACAAGGCCATGTGTCTTCTTACTTCAGCTCTTGCAAATGTCATTTTGTGATCTATTTGCTTCCATGTATTTTGCTCTTTGTATTTTATGCTGGTAATTTCACTGTTTAAAATGGGCCAAGCATAGTGCTAGCATACTGTCTGGAATTTCTAAATACAGGAAGGCAGTGATGTGCCTGCCTTGTGGAAATGATGTGGGTGTTAGATAAACTTTGTTCGGGCATGAGTTATACTGCTGTTGGCTGTGAGTTCAGTGGTATCGAACTGACAATATATATTTAAAAAGATGTCTTTAAACATAAATGCAAATAAAACAAGTTTTTATATTGGTCAGTTGACAAAGATGTGACCAGAGGCTCACAGAAACTTAAACATGTATTTCCCTTAGGAGAAATAATTTAGTATTCTCTAAGTTAGTGTTCCTGGAGACTATAGAATATAACTACTGTGAATAATGAAAACCTTTACAGTGTTATAAAAATTAAATAAATTTTTAAAAATCAATAAGTAAAATTCAAAAGAGAAATTATACAAATGAACCTAACGTGTGTCCATTTGGTAGCATAATTGCACAGAGAGAAATATTCACGAAGCTTTTAAACTCATTTAAATGTGTAGTCCTTAAGGACAAAGAGGAAGGCAAAATATCTTAAGTTGCTTCTAGTAACTTATATTTTGGGGGTAGTATTTGTACTCTGAGACTCGTGTGTATGTGCACATGTGGGCACACATATGCACATGCACTCATGCTGTGGGAGAGAACAAGTAATTTTACTGATATTCTCAATTAGGATTTAGAGTGGTTAAAGAAGATAAAATGAAAAATCAAAGATGTTAAATAAAAACTCTGCAGTCTTGACTTTGAAATATAAATATCAGTAGGACTTCATGTTGTACTTTTATCTTTCAAAAAATTACTTTTTTTTCTCTGTCCACTGAAAAGGCTTAGAAATGATGAACAATCCAGTGCGATAACACCTCCAGATTCTAGATTGTGCTCTTCAAATATTATATCCAATTAAAAGGAATTAGAACTATGTGAAGAAATGTCTAGTTCCAAATATGCAATTAGAAGTATGCCTGACAAGCCTGGATTTATTTTTTCATGCTAAGAAAAAAGGGAAGCAATTTGAGTTTTGTGTGAAAAGACTGAAAAGCTAAATTAAAGAAACTCACTAGTTAAAGGTAGGACAATTTGAGCATCAAATGTATTTAAATTTATAAGTTCATAATGATTCAAACAAATGAACAAACATATATCTCATTAGTCATCTTTAAAGGACACTTCAGAATCAAATTTAAGTATTTGTTTGTACCTCTCTGTAACCAAAAGTTACTGAGGGGAAGGATCTTTTTGCAGAAGTATTTTAGCCAAAAATAAAGAAAAGTTTGAATTTTCAGTTTAATAGTTCTGATAGGTAAAGTTAATGACTAATCCTAGTACAAAAAGAGAGAACAAGACATTGGTATCACCTGATGATGATAAATCATACCAGCTATGAAATAGCCTAGCCATATGGAAGCAAAAACTCAATCTGTAATTATCAGTTAATAGGATATATAGAAAATGAATTGCAATTTGAAAAAGAAAATAGGAAGAAAGGTGAGAGAGAGAGAGAAAAAAAATTATAAGCTTAGAGCAAAAAGACTTAAGAGGCATATCAATAAATTGTATGTATTTTATTGGCTCCTTATTCAAATAAACATACTATAAAAACAAATTGTAAGTTATTCAGATAAATATGAACAATAACTGGGTTTTGATGATTTATTGTTCATTAACTGGTATTATTAATTTTATGGGGCTGTGGGTAAAAAGTTTAAGGAATGATAATACTTATAAATACATATTGAAGTATTTACGGATAATGAAATTTCTGGAGCTTGCATCAGAGTAATTCATAGCGAGTGTGTGGCAAACAAGCTCAGCTGTGTCTTCAAGTCACTACAATGAGTATGATTTTCTTGGATAATGAGTAAATCAGACTCATTGTAGTGTTTGCCAACATGTGCATGTATTTAAAAGTGCAAAATATACACAAAATTTTTTTCATATTTAAAATTATTTCTTCTCTCCAAACACATATATATGCTGCCAGATAATTCTTTTCCACTTTACTTCAAAAATTATCCAGAATCTCTCAATTTCTACCAATTTATCAGTGTTACCAAACCAAACTTCCATCATCTCTTGCCTGAGCTACTTACATGGTCTTCACCTGGCCTCCCTGCTTTTGCTCTTGCCTCTGATAGTCTCAAACCAGGAATTAAAAATGCAAGGCAGATCAGCCAGCCTTCTGCTCACAGCTCTCTAGAAGAGTTTTACTGCATTTGAAATAAATTTTAAACATAGTCTTAAATAGTCTTCCCTGGACCATCTCTCCCACCTCATTTCTTATCACTTTCCACTCTCTCACTTTAGCCACATTCTGATTCTCAAACATCTGCAGCACGCACTACAACTCTAGGCTTGGCACTTGCTCTTTACTCTGGAACGCTCTTCTCACTATTTGCATGATATGCCTCCTTACGTCATTGGGTTCTCAATTTCAATGTCACATCCTCAAAGATAGCTGCCTGAACACCTGATTTATAATAATATTCCCTTGTAATCGCTAACCATTTAATATGCTTAATTTGTTCTGTATCACATTTTGTTATTACTTATTTATTTGTGAACAATATCTATGTTTTGTTTACCAGTGGACTCTGGTATCTAGATTGTCATCTGAAACATAGGGAATGCTCAATAAATATTTGTTAAATAAGTGAATGGATGGGTGATTTTCAATTGATTAATAGAGCATTGAGAAGAACATTGCTTAAGTCCCCACTATAGTTTTGACAAATTATCTAATATTTTACATATATCATCTCACTTAATGTGTATACAAACTCTATAATGTAGGTACAACATTTGCATTGTAAAAAAAATATATATATATATATATTTAGTGCAGCACACATATAAATCTATCTGTGTAATTCCAAAGAATTTTCCATTTTCTCTTTTTGCTATAAGATCCTACCACATAAAACACATCAGACAGATGCAGGCTTTCTGAAATAAATATATCAAGCTTTTATTATTACAAATACTGAGTTTTCTGATCAAATGAAACAAGTGGATCTGGCTTTTACCCCATTAGATATTTGTCTCATAATTCACCACCATTTGAAGTATTCTCTTTAAATATGGTCTCTTTGGGGGCTGTAAATCTCTGTTTGATATGTCCTTTCTGTAAATTCACAAAAGAAACCAGCATTCACCTGACCCAAAATAATGAAAGTACAGAAAAATCAATAATGGGAGATGAATAGCTCCCCTCAGATTATGTTTTCCAGCAAAAATAGCAACAAAGAGGAAAAAGACATGACTCGCTAAGATGCCACTATTTTTTTCTAACCTCATATTATTAGAATTTGCTTTCTATGGAAAATTGGCCTGTCTGTTCCAGAATTAACTTGCTGTAAAAATGAAGCCAATGTTCATATATGCCTGACTCGGATTTTGTGAGATTTCTGGGAGCAAGATGGGAATCTGGAGTCTTGGATCCTGTTCCAAGATCAATCTTTTTGTATTTTTAAAGGAATGGTATTACAAAGCCTTATTTAGCTATAGAGTATTATGAAAATACTAGAGGCCCGGTGCATGAAAATTCATGCACTGGAGAGGGGGTGTCCCTCAGCCTGGTCTGCCCCCTCTCACAGTCCAGGAGCCCTCAGGGGCGGGAGGCAACCCGGCGATCAGGGGAAAGCGATGCCCCCATCACAACTCTGCTAACTCTGCTGCTGCCACTGCCAGCAGCGCAAGCCTCGGCCAATCCTGGTTACCTGAGTCTTGGGCAGCCCTGGGTGGCTGGGCAGCAGCCATCCGAGGTTTGCCTGTTCCTCGGGCTGGCCCTGGGTGGCTGGGGGGCTGAGGAGACTGGGGGTCTTCGAAGACAGATGCACAGCAGAGCTGGGCCTTGCTGTGTGCCTGCCACCCCAGTGAGGGTGAGACGACTGGGTACTGCCATCTTGTGGCTGTGGGTGCCACCGTCTTTGAGGGTGGGACAGTCAATTAGCATATTTCCTCCTTATTGATTGTGGGCACCACCATCTTTGTGACAGCATGAGGTTCAATTAACATATTCCCTCTTTATTAGATAGGACAATTAAATAAAGTGCCATCCAATGTAGAGTTCAGTGAACTAAAAAGTCCGGAGAATGAGGCAGAATATAGAGGTGGAGAAGGGGAGGAAAGCCTAATATTTAGTTAGTAATTATTACATACTGGTTTATATAATTTATATTTCACAAACCCTTTCAAATAGTCATGCTTAGCCCCACTAAATATGCAAGAAGCAATGAAAAGTGGATAATTTCATCACACAAATAGAGTTGTCATTCAGTCTCCAAAATCTCTACTACCTTTTATTCATTCACTCTGTCTATGGTTGCAGATAAGCCTTTATGTTATACAATTGTAAGAATTAAAAATATACTATTGTTATCCTTCTAAAGATTAAAGTTTTATGTAGCTTGGATCCTCAGATGCACACCAAGACAGAATGGGTTGGGTTGCAAGTGATTGATGGGAGGAAATGCCCACAAAAGGTAAAGGGGAGATGGCGCAGGATTGGGTGTGATAAGTCTACATAAAGCAACTCAGACCTGACACTTGTGAAGGGAGAGAGTAAAAGGAGGACTGACTAGGTAAGAAGTGCCTATGACTGCAGCGCAGCCTGGGAAAGTCTCAGCCAGGCCCACGGCAAGTCCCTGAGCAAAGAGTTCATGTCAGAGAAGTCCTGCTTCAGACAGGTATGGATTTATAATGGAACCCTCACCATGTTCAGATGTTCAGGAGCAGAGGGGAGCGTGGTATGGGGCGGGGTAAGGTGGAACACTCACACTGGAGGCCTCAGTGTGAACTCTGGCAGGTCCATACATGCAGCAGCTGGACACTGTCAGCCAGCTATGCTTCTTAGAGCACGTTCTCTCTAAGGAAGTCTCAGTGGCATACTTCCAGGACCACCCTAAGTCTCAATAAACATAATATCCAAATACAAAAATAAAAATGCTACCTAATGTAGAGTTTTGTCTTCAGTTTATTATCCTCCATTCTAATCGTGATTTTGTTCAGAGTCATGATTTTAACTATGATGAAGAGCTAGGCAAGATCACAGAGGAGGAGTGTCTAGGTTACAAATGTTGCAATAATGACCAATAATACTAGGCTCAGCCTTCTTTCACTTCTGTTTTAGTATCTGATCATCATAGAGTACAAATAATGTATACAAAACCAAGGAATCAGGAAAGTAGACCAGTTTCCTCATTTTTACTATTTCCTAGAGCTACTAGGTATACTGGTTAATAAGGCAGATTTTTTTCAATAGATGGAGTTAAACGTACGTTGATATATATATGATTTGATATGTATGCTATTTTGTTGTATTGACAACAAGATTCAAAACTTCATATGTCAAATTTGCTGAAGGTGTTAACATCATAGATATTTTTACACTTAAAAATGTTAAATTTCGTGCCTAAAAAAGAGCATTTGCAGAAAGTTATAATTCGTTACTTTATTTTGAAGAAAAGTGCTGCTGAATTCTTTGGGAAGTTCATGGTGAACATACTCCATCTCAAGATACTTGTGAATGCTTGTTTAAACCCTTTAAAAATGGTGATTTTGATGTGAAAGACAAAGAACATCCAGGTCAATTGAAAAAGTTTGAAGACCAACAATTACAAGCATTATTGGATGAAGATGCATGTCAAACTCAAAAACAACTTGCAGCAAGATTAAACATTGCTCAGCAAACAATTTCCAATCATTTACAAGCAATGGGAAAGATTTTAAAGGAAGATGGGTGCCACATCAACTGAACGAGAGACAAATGGAAAACTGAAAAGTCATCAGTAAAATGTTGCTTCAATGGCATGAAAGAAAGCCTTTTTTGCATTGAATTTTGACTGGCGATGAAAAGTGGATTTATTTTGAGAATCCCAAATGCACAAAATCATGGCTTGATCCAGGTCAACCATCAACATCAACTGCAAAGCCAAATGCTTCAGGAAAAAGATGATGCTCTGCATTTGGTGGGATCAGGAAGGTGTGGTGTATTATGAGCTTCTAAAACCAGGTGAAACCATTAATACTGATCGCTACTGAAAACAAATAATCAATTTGAATCAGGCTTTGAGAGTGAAACGACCAGAGTGTTCCAGAAGACACGGAAAAATAATTTTGCTTCATGGTGATGCACCATTACACACCTCAAAACTAGTTAAAACACATTAAAAGTTCTTGCCTGGGAAGTATTAACCCACCCGCCATATTCACCAGACCTTGCTCCTTCAGATTACCACTTGTTCTGATCAATGTCACACACACTTTCTGAGCAGCACTTCAAAACATACGAAGAAGTGGAAAATTGAATCTCTGAGTGATTTGCCTCAAAACAAGAAAAGTTCTGTTGGGATGGTATACACAAATTGCCTGAAAGATGTGGGAAATGTGCATCTAGCAATGGACATTACTTTGAATAGAGCGCTTTTGATGTTTCTCTTGAAATTATTGTGTTTTCTTTGATTACAAAATCCGCATTATTAACCAGTATACCTAGTAAACAGAGTGTTGATGAAGTTAATGGTTTTAGCCACTTACTTGGTCAGAAGAAACCATAGAACTGTGAGCTTGCTGTTCATGGATCATTATGCTAGGGTAGGGGGATGTTAGTACACATATGAGAAAATGCTTCCTCTTCTACACTCATCTACTCTTTCCCACTAATACTTACTGTTTGATTAGGCTTACATGATGTTTAACCATGACTTATCAATAATTGTAACACCCACATTTGTTTTTCTAGATCTTTCTTATTAGTCCAGACTTCTAAACTATCTATCTATCTATGGGATATATTCCCATATTCAGGCTTTTTCTGTAAAACTGAACTCATCATCTTCCCTCACATTTTTTTTCTTCCTGTATCATCAGTTTTAGTAACACAATTATCCATACAGTTAAGTAAGATGTATACATTCTTTTTAGGTTTTTCTAAAATGAGATAAATCTACCAGTATATCAGAAGATATTCTTCTGATAAAAGAGTAATATGCAAATTGACCATACCTCCTCTACACTCACAAGCTATGCCCACCAGCCAATCAGGAGTGAGTGTGCAAATTAACCCAACCAAGGTGGCTGCAGCCAAGGAGAGAGCAGGAAGCCTGGGTTGCCCCTGGCAATGGAGGAAGCCAAGCTTTCCACCTGCCCTGGTGAGTCCAGGCCTCTGCTCAAGGCTACAAAGTTTCAATTATAGAACATAAATAAATCCCAATGAAAATGCCTGCAGCTACAAAGCAAGCAAGAGACTTGGCTCTGCTCAAGGCTACAAAGTTTCAATTATAGAAGATAAGTAAATCTCAGACACCAGGGCCTCTGCTTGGGTCGCTGGGGGTGTGGCCAGCCTGCAAACCACCATAGGCCCCTCACCCAGGCTGCCCCACATCCCAAGGGAGCCCCCACCCTGATCCGGGACACCCTTCTGGCAAACCAGCCAGCCCCCACCCATGCATCAGGCCTCTATCCTATCTAATAAAAGAGTAATATGCAAATTGACCAACATTCCAACACACAAGATGGCTGCCCCCATGTGGTCAAAGATGACTTCCCCCATGTGGACACAAGATGGCCACCACAAGATGTCCAGCAGGGAAGGGCAGTTAGGGGTGACCAGGCCTGTAGGAGAGGGCAGTTAGAGATGACCAGGCCTGCAGGGGAAAGAAGTTAGGGGCAAACAGGCTGGCAGGGGAGTGGTTAGGGGGTGAACAGGCTGGCAGGCAGAAGCAGTTAGAGGCAATCAGGAAGGCAGGCAGGCGAGCAGTTGGGAGCCAGCAGTCCTGGATTGTGAGAGGGATGTCCTGGATCGGGCTTAAACGGGCAGTCGGACATCCCTCGAGGGGTCCCAGATTGGAGAGGGTGCAGTCTGGGCTGAGAGACAAACCCCCCGTGCACGAATTTTGTGCACTAGTCCTCTAGTATATATATAAAAGCCTAACCAACCATTACAACTGAATGCCCAAAACGACTGGCACAACCAGTTGACCAGTTGCTATGACGTGCACTGACCATCTGGGGGCAGATACTCAACACAGGAGCTGCCCCATTGTGGTCAATGCGTTCCCACAGCGAACCTCCATGGCCCCTCCCCATGGCTGGCCAGCCCCAATCGGCCCTGATTGGCCCAATGGGGAGCAGAGCTGGCCAGCCAACTTTTTGTAGCTTCTCCCCCAGCTGGCCCCAGCCCAGATGGTCCCTGATCAGGGGCGGGGCCATCTGGGCTGGCCAGACAGAGGGACACCACCTGTGCACGAATTTGTGCACCGGGCTTCTAGTGAATCAATAAAGCAGTTGATTTTTTCCCTTATATTCTTGTGTTCTTCATGCCTGATAATAGTTAAATGGGTGAATATACAGTATTTTGTTGTTGTTTTTTTAATCCAGTAAAACTATGCCTCAAGTTAACCAACACTGTCTTGAGAGTGAATTTTGCTAATTTTCCAATAGGGTTTAGAGCTGAGACATACTATTATCATTAAAGGGAGGCACAACTAAAACATAATGGACAATCACCTGAAAGGAATTATTGAAGAAGACTTCCACTCTGAGTATAAGACATGAACAGGTGTCAAATAGTCCTTTCAATTCTAAGATGTGAGAGTTATTTAAACTATCCCCCCAAAAATTATTGCCGAAATGCTAAAACCCAGAACAAAATTAGCAATTCAGAAAGTGTAAAATGTTGGTTAAGGAAATATTTAACACGATTTTTCTTGAAGTTCAAACTTCAGATCTATAGTACCAAATGAAAAATTTCCCCACCTAGTTTCTTAAATAAAATACAGATAGTATTATCTCTTATAAGCCAAACTAAATTTTATTTGGTTTATGAATAATAAATAATAGAGCACCTGGCATGCTAAATGTATTTCTAAGAATATAGCCTCCATAATATACCAATTAGTATATTGATGATTAATTAGCTTAAAACCTTTTTAAAATTGCTGATTAATATGTGTTATCTGAGGAGTCTGCCACAATTTTTACTATGTAACTAATATTTTAAAAAGCATACTCATTAACCACTTTACTTTTTTCTTGACTTGGAAATAAACAACAATGAGTTATTTGATTTCATTACCTATGTGAACTGTCCTAATTTTTTAAAATTCCAGACTCTTCAATAAATGCCTATGCATATACTTAGTACTTATGCAGGGCTATTATTTAAGATATTGCAACAGAGTGCACTTATTTTCACTCTTGCAATCTTTCTTCTGCTAAGAATATTTTCTGCCTAATATGTGCCGGATACTCTAATAGGCACTGGGATCTAAAATTATGGATATAGCCACTATCTTCAAGGAGTCTAGAATAGGTAGATGTACAAGTGTGTAGTAGTCATAATGGTAGTTATGTGTGGATGGCACTGTGCTGCAGTATTTTCATGTGCCCATTTTATTTGAGATTATAACAGTACTATGAGATAGGCTCACTTGTCTAAACTGATTAAAAATTACTCTATATTGATATTATAATCTTTGTCATCTGCAGTGAATGCTATATAAAAATTATTAGTGAGCACAATGAAGGGGCATGTGGCAAATTCTGTGCTTACCACTTTTGGTGCATGCCATTCTCTATGGAAAGACAAGGAGTTTAGAATATTTAACAACTTGAATTTTGTATCTTACTCTGCAGCTGGGGTTCTGTACATGATTTAGCTTCCACCAATCATGTATACTTGTACAAGCCTGCAAGAGAATTGAATTATTTGGGGAGAGTGGCAAGAGGGAGAAAATTTCTGTTTTGATTTTGTACATCAACAGAAGTGGTGTAGTTCTAGCGCTGACAGCTGTGCAATAAAGCACTTGGCTTTCTAATGTGGCAGCCATCCAGTTATGGTCGAGGTAGCTTGTACTGAAGCCAGTGGCCACAGAGGCAATCTCTTGGATCTGCACATCATGGTAGAGGCAACAGCCTCTTTGACCTTGTCTGTGCGATGGCTTTGAAAGTTTTCCTAAAAGCTTATCTGAGAGTTTTTTAATTTGTCCTTCTTGAAAATATTGTGAGCCCTTCCTAAAAATATTATGAGCTGTTGATAACATTTAATAAATTCTTTTCTGCTTCAACTATCTAGAATGTTTCTAGTGTCTATACCTAAAGATTCTGACTAATATCGAGCATTCAATCCAGCCTGATGACAAGGGAATGGTATAAAAAGGGAACCCTGGAAGAGGTGACTTCTGTGACTTCTTGAAGGTTGAATCCAAGTAAGGGAGTCATCTCTGTGGTACCAGTGTGTAAAAAGTTCAGATGTCACATCCAGGGGACTACAAGTGTAGAACGTTCACTGTTGACACAGAATTACCTTGAAGTTTTATTTTTGATACATAATTCCTCCAGAAAAGCTATGCAAAATATCTACAGCATTTAATTAAAATCTTTCTCAGTTGTGCTGGCATCAAAAGACTAAACAATAGAGTATGATCAATGTATTGATAGCTTATTACCTGTATGACTGAGGACATGTTTGTTTGACAAAAGCATCTCTAAAAGAAATGCAATTTCAGGTCAAAAATATTTTCTCTCATAAATTACCATTATACACTATGTGAATTACCAATAAAATCAGTGATTGTCCCCAACAGATGATCTCTTCCTTGGTCAAAACATTTAGTCCTTCATTCAAGTTTTTTCAATTCAATTCTCTCTCTTTGAACCATGACTCAATGCTAAATTTTGTTCTCAGAGTTTAACAGTTAACTTCTTTACCCAGTTACCTTCCCTAACTTTGTATCTTTTGAAGCCAATTAATAAAATCCCCCAATAGTCCTCACTCTTTTCCACATTGTGAAAATGTAGCTTAAAGGGTTAAGTAAGCTTGGCTGGCATGGATCAGTGGTTGAGTGTCGACCTATGAACCAGGAGGTCATGGTTACTTTCCCCAGTCAGGGAACATGCCTGGGTTGCAGGTTGCAGGCTTGATCCTCAATGTGGGACGTGCATTGTTGATGTTTCTCTCTCTCTCTCTCTCTCTCTCTCTCTCTCTCTCTCTCTCTCTCTCTCTCTCTCTCTCTCTCTCTCTTCCTCTCTGAAATCAATACATATATGCAATACACACACACACACACTAGAGGCCCAGTGCATGAAATTTGTGCATGGGGGGGGTCCCCTCAGCCCAGCCTGCACTCTCTCCAATCTGGGACCCCTTGGGGGATGTCCCACTGCCAGCCTGGTCACCCCATGCAGCCTGCTGTTCAGTCGTTTGGTTGTCCCTCACTAACCCCCCTGATGGCCTGGTCACCCCATGCAGCCTGCTGTTTGGTCATTATTGTGAGGGCGTCCTGACCAACCAATTTGCATATTACCCTTTTATTAATATACTAGTGGCCCAGTCCACAGAATTTGTGCATGGGGGCGTGTCCCTCAGTCTGGCAGTCGGATATCCCTCTCACAATCCAGGACCGCTGGCTCCTAACTGCTCACCTGCCTGCCTGCCTAATCACCCCTAACTGCCCCCCCCCCTGCTGACTGGGTTGCCCCCATCTGTGCCCCCCTGCTGGCTTGTTGCCCCAATGGCCCCCCCTGCTGGCCTGGTCACCCCTCACTGCCCCCATCTGCCGGCCTGGTCACCCCTCACTGCCCCCCCATGCCGGCCTGGTCGCCCCATGCAGCCTGCTGTTTGGTCATTACTGTGAGGGTGTCCTGACCAACCAATTTGCATATTACACTTTTATTAATATACTAGTGGCCCAGTCCATGAAATTCGTGCACAGGGGGGTGTCCCTCAGCCCAGCCTGCACCCTCTCCAATCTGGGACCCCTCTCACAATCCGAGACCACTGGCTCCTAACCACTCAGCTGCCTGCCTGCCTGATTGCCCCTAACCACTCTGCATGCTGGCCTGATCACCTCCAAATGTCCTTCCCCCCTCTAGCTTGCTCACCCTCAGCTGCCCCCTCCCCACTAGCCTGCTTCCCCCCAACTGCCACGCCCACCAGCCTGCTTGCCCCCAACTGCCCCCCCCTTCCAGCCTGCTTACCCCCTTTTGACCTCCCCTGCTGGCCTGATCACCCCTAACTGCCTCTGCCTTGGCCCCACCACCATGAGTTTGTCTTGAAGGTTGTCCGGGAGGTCTCCTGGAAGGTCTCCCAGTTAATTAGCATATTACCCTTTTATTAGTGTGTGTGTGTGTGTGTGTGTGTGTGTGTGTGTGTGTGTGTGTGTGTTTTAAAGGGTTAAGTAATTTGCCTAGTTCATACAGAGTTACAGTCAGAGTGGTCTGCCATCCTCCAGATCCATTACATCAGGGTTGGGGAACCTTTTCTGCCAAGGGTTATTTGAATATTTATAACATCGTTCGCAGGCTATACAAAATTATTAGCTTAAAAATTATCCTGCTATATTTGGTCAAACATTTAATTGACTTACTCCTAATATCTTGACAGGGCCAGATCAAAGATTTTGCAGGCCTTATACAGCCCTTGGGCTGGGCATTCCCACCCCTGCCTTACATAATGGCTAAGTCACACTGTCACATCAACACTGGGAAGGAATTATCTGAGGACAATTGAAGATCCCTAGCAAGAAGACATATTCTGAATGTATAGATTAGTAGCTAATCTGAATCAAACCAGTTCTTCTATGGAAATGTGTTCCGCAAAGTATATATTATTCCTAAAACAAGATGTGTCCGACTGCTAGCCCCAACAATATTAACATATATATGAATCTTCGTATGAATTTTCTTATTAAAAATAGCTTTATGAATTAAATGGAAGGAAGTGCCAAAGGGAAGAAAAGCAATTGTTAGAGGAAAGATAGTTAAGAAAAATAGAATTTTATGTTTGATAATAACTCTTAAAAATGTTTGAACATGTGGAATAGTTGCTATTTTATTTACCATTTTAATATTTTTCAATTTTAAAGTATTTTTTTTCAATTTTAAGTAACTTGTTATCATCTCAAATTCAATGAACACTGATTCGTTTCATGACAAAAAGTAGATGTAATATGCACTTTATTGAAGCTACTGGAATAATTTTTAATATCTACTTTTTCACTCTTTATTGTAGTGAATGTAATCAAGGAAAAACTTTTATATTTCCAGGAGAAAATACTGTATATAAATATACCAAATATTTTTAAGATGTTACCAAGAAAATTTAAGAAGTGTTTTGTAACATATTGAGAACAACAGCCTTGTTCCTCCATAAATTTTCTTTGTGAATAACTTTCAAAGTAGAAGTGTGAATGGTTTAGACCAGTAGTCTGATTCCATATATAACCTCATAAAAGCTTATGCTTTTATGTTATCATAAATGCAAGACTTGCTACCTTCTCCTCACAACCAAAAGATGGAAATACTGATCTGTCTGATTTCAGGTTTACAGATGGTGGGGTTCTATGAGGATCTATGTTGACACAACACCTGCTATTTTGGTTTTCTGCCTCTCTGTAGTAAATTTAGCAAAGTTTGAAAATTAAGCCTCTCTCTCCGGCCAGCTCCTTTATTCTACAGACCAGGATCGAAAAGCTGAGACAGACTCACTAATTTATGTATCCTCAGAACAAATGCCATAAACACATTGTATTGTGTCTTAGTTAAAAAGGAATCCCTTGCCCTGGTTGGTTTGCTCAGTGGTTATTGTCAGCCATGGACCTAAGGGTCGCAGGTTGGATTCCCAGTCAAGGGCATATACTTTAGTTGCAGGTTCCCCAGCCTAGGGCATGGGATATGCAACCAATTGATGTGACTCTCTCACACTGATGTTTCTCTCTATCTCCCACTCCTCCCCCCATTCCATTCTTTCTAGCAATCAGTGGAAAAAATATCCTCCAGTGAGGATTTAAAAACAAAGGAATTTGTTTATGTATAATATTTTGAATGAATGACTATTAAAACAGATATAAATGTAAATTTGCTTGTGTTTGATCTTTATATTCGTGTTGTTAAAAACAAGAGTAGCTTATAAAATATGTTTGGAAGGTTTACATCTTAAAATATGAATTAAAATACAAAGTAATTCTACATGTATCACTCAATTACTCTCAGTAAACAAACACATGAAAATTAAAATCACACCTGCAAGTTCACGATTGCTTGCTTTAGAAAAAATTATAGCCCTCCTTACTGATGGGTAATATCCTCTGAAGCTATTTATACTCTGAAACTCTAGCCACACTTCAAATCACATAGTGTTGAACTGCCTTTTGATATTATTTCTATAACAAATTACCTCATCCAAATGCAAAGATACAATTTCTCTATTATTTTGCATGAATTAAATATTTAATAATGTGTATTGTGTGGCAGGTAAAAAAAAAAAAGTGATAGATTCCATAGCGTACAATAAAAGAATTGAGGGCTCTTGATCTCATAAAGAAAATTATGAGTTATCATTCCCATTTTGTCTTAAATTACAATATTTTCTTGAATCATAAGTTCAGTGTTTTTCTTTGTTCACGCAGGGAGTCTTCTAAGAATTCTCATAATTGCTTTTTTTTAGATAAAAAATATCTTTATTTTGGTTTAATAATGTGCCACATTGTTTACAAAACAATGCTATGAAATCAAAATGACCTGTCTCATTGCCCTGTAAGTAAGTAGTAAGTTGTTTAACAAAACAATGAAACCAAATGATTTTAGGTTAAAGTCATGGGCAGTGTTCAAACACATACAACTTCTATTCTGTAGGACTAGTTCTTCTAAATATTGGAAATAGAACTTCACTAATGTTTGGGTTTAATTTCCAGAGGCGCTAATCACATTATACTCTGTTGAGGAGGGAAAATATTATAGGAGGTTTCTAACTGGAGGAGCTGGAGGAGCCTCCAGGAACTTATATCACAACAATATGTTAAATAACCTGGGAAAGTTCCCCACGGAATAGTAGAGTGTGGGAGAAAAATATGTTTCTTTACATACACATAAAAGTAAGCCGGATACATTAGAAAACATAAACATATTGGAGTATTTTTAAAACCAAACAAGTAGGTTTAGAGGTAAAGGACAACACTTGTTCTTAATACACCTAGCAACGAGTCTGAGAAAACAGCCAAAACTGTAGATCTCCCACCAGCTGCTACCCCACTGTCTTCTGTCATGTTGATGATCAACATCATGAAAAGTGTCATTATGAGATCTCCAGTGAAATTAAATCTCTAATGTGCACTCTGAGTGTGTATTGCATGATTTTTTTTTTACCTGGTAGAGGTGGTATTTAAAGTTTTTCCTTTGGCGAATCATGTGCTGACCAACAAGGATGACCAAGCAAATGCCTCCCTTCTCAGCCCTAGACTTGCACAACATTGAAACAATAGTGACATCTAGCAGCAAACATAGTCAATATGATGTCTCTCACATATGACTTTTCTCAGTGCATCAAAATATAATTAATTCAAGGCTCCCAACCTTTACTCAAGGTGACAAATACAATAATTATTTATCAAATACCCTCTTAAATAAATGCCTTTTAAAAAGTAACCGAAAACAAATCACATTTCATTTCTGCCTCCCAAACCACAACTCATGCTAAGCATTCAAATCAAGTGCCACAAATGACTTTGCTTTTAGGATGCATTTTTTACAACATCTGCTGCTGTGTTATTGGATCTATATGCATTGCAGATTAGCTTTAACATGATGCATCTTAAAAAATGAACACTGCCTTTGCTAACAGAGTTAACTAGCTGCTTCTAAAATGTAATTCATTTTACTCCTAAGGCTTGGAAATAAACAACTTTAATATCTGCTTTAGAGAAATATGATGAAATGGGAAGCACAAACTTACATTTAAGATAATGTTAAGTGGAAAAACCATTTCCCTACTCTTAACTGAGAGATATTTAAAGCTAATCTAAAAATTTTATCCCATAGCTTAAATGTAGTAAGGGTGTTTTATTTTTGTTCCTGCAAATGAAACTAGAATTTAAACCATATGAATTGCCAATGGACTGGGGAGTTTACTTGGTTGTGAATTTGCTTAACTACAGATGTTCCTTCTGATTGGTGTCAGAATTGAATTAGTGGAGGAAAAAAGAAGTTTGGAGAGGATGCCTACATTTGGGCCACTTGTTCTGATCTCAACATTGAGGATTGTGTTATAGAAAATCAGACCCTGCTGACACTGGCATTTATGTATTACATTAAAGTATTTTCTAATTATTTTTGTTATTCCCCTATAAGGAGAATATATATATATATATATATATATATATATATGTATTTCTTGTGTGGCAGCAAACATTGAACTTGCTGTCAGAGAGACAGCAAAATATACTTTTATTCTGCACAATTTCACTGAAATATAATGGATGAAACTGCCAATACAAAGGAATGAAAAGGAAGGTATAAGCATGCCAAACAGTGAAAATATGCCTTGCCCCCATTTTCTTTAAATGTTATTTGAGAAGTTGAGGGGAAATTAAAAGAAAGTCTCTGCCTGTCTCCATTGTCGTTGTTGTTGTTGATTTTTAATTGAACAGTAGCAAATTCATATGAAGGTTTACATAGTGGTAGGGTTTTCTTTTGTGTGTGTGAATCTGTCAAATGCTGCGAATCTATTTCAAATCAACTGAGAAATAAAGTAGGAAATGAGACCGATTGCAGGCTCCATAAGAAGCTCTTAGGATTTATATTGTCTGTAGAGCATAGCTTTCTTTCCAGTGAGGTCGATTCTTTACCAAGATCTGTTAGAGCAGATCTTCAAAACCAGTGTCACAGAAGAGAAGCACAACAGAATATCCAGGAAAATACAACTAGAATTTGAAAGGAAATGGAGGGAGGGGGTGCAAAGTCAAAGGAAAGAAAACAAACAAATGTATAGTATGAAGCAGTGGGGTGCAGGGAGAAGGAGTTTGGTACTAAAAAAGAACAAGATAAAAAAAATCTAGATTTAATAACAGTGATCATTTATTAACAAGTAACATTTTGAGCCCTTAAAATGGGCTAAGTACTCTTCTTCTATGAACTTTACACTTACAAACTCATTTCTCCTCATCACAACCCCATCAAATAGGTGCTACTATTAAATCTATTTTACAGAAAAGGAAGCTGAGATACAGAGAGGTGAAAAATCGCATAAATAGGCAGTAGAGTTCAGAGTCACATCCAAGAAGTACTATAAGAGGGCACATCTCAAATTTATGGGTTATTAGGTGTGTGTGTGCCAGGCCCTGGTTTAAGCAGTTACATGGATCTACCTTATAGCAAACCTGCTAGATAGGCATTTATCTCTATCTTATAGATGGGAAAGTGAGGCTTAGAGAAAAAAGCCCCAAATTCTGGTGGCTTAGCACAATTTTAGTGACTTATTTTTTTCTGATTGACTTTTAAAAGAAAAACAATGTCATTCCATGACACTTTGTTTCTAATAAATGACTGTAATTAAAGAACGAGTTGCCCCCTATGTGTTTCCTGCTGTCACCAAATAACAATTTATTACTAGAAATAGATCCTGTAACTACAGGAGAAAATACACATGTTAGAGCCAAGTGTAATCTTTCCCATGCCACTCCTAAGCATGTTTGCTGAACTTGTTGAGAATCACTTTCCTTAATTAGAAATTTACAAGGATTGATACTTTTCTCATACCAGTACAATAAAAATCCAAAATCAGTTATAAAGTCCACTTGTCCTATAGGAAATGCTCAGTACATGGAAGCTATTTTGAAGTTTTCATCATTTGATTTATGTGTATGTGATTGTTCTAAGGATGACTCTAGTGAGGGATACTCAAGAAATTTTTTTTAAAAAAGCGTTCAGGAAGAGTATGAAAGCCTGAGACCGACTGGCTGGTTATAAAGATGAGATTAGTGCAGTAAAAATGGTACCCATTAAAAAGGGAAAGGTCTATATATAGAAAAAAAAAGACAGAATGTCAATCAGCAGCATTACATAACTGACAATGAAACTGGGCTTACTGTCATATTGAAGAAAAGGCTTTATGACATTATTTCAAAACATTGCTAAGTGTATCCAGGTTTCACTTCCACGGAAGTATCTGGTGTCTGGAACTGCCTGCTCTAAAAATTTCATGAGAACTACTCTTGAATGCGCTATTTGGCAGTTTTTCTGTTGCCCTCTAACCACAACTGAATTATCTCTTCTGAACATCACACCTCTCACTACTAGAGATCAGTGACTCAGACCCAGATGCAGAATATGGTAGGAGCCCTCTTGCCAGCAGGAATCCTATTAAAGAAAACCTTTTAATGGCAAGAATCTATTTAAGCTGCGTCTTCCAAAGAAAGGGATACAAGGGCCATTGCCTAACAAAATTAAAATAAGATTGAGCAAAGGGCTGCAACGTATTCTTCAGGGGATCATTCTATAAAAGCAATTGCAACTGTAATTATTGGATTTTATGGGACAGTCTTGCTTTCCTGGAATTCTTTTTTTTTTTTTAATTAAGCCACTCTGTTAAATGAATAACTAAAGTTAATTTAATTTCTACAAATTTTAAAAACTCTTTACACAAATTAAAAGTTTGTTTGATCACATATTTTGATTTTAAGATTATAATATCCTCAATGCATATAGAAAACTAGCACCATAATAGGACATTTCTATATACAATTATTTTATTTTCAGCCTGATCTAAAATCAGAAAGAAAATAATGTTTAAAATTAGTCCTTTCAGACAAGTTCAGTGAGAAAAAAGTTCAAAATACTTGTTTATGCTGCTTGGAAAATACATGCTCT
Source organism: Corynorhinus townsendii (assembly GCA_026230045.1). Lineage (NCBI taxonomy): Eukaryota > Metazoa > Chordata > Mammalia > Chiroptera > Vespertilionidae > Corynorhinus > Corynorhinus townsendii. The sequence goes on along the minus strand of JAPDVU010000008.1, from coordinate 59,181,819 downwards.
TGACTTTATAAGTTTATATTTGTTCTCAAGAAAGTGACTTAGAATTTCTTCGTGTTTAATTGTCATAGACTATTAAACTGACTCAGAGAATTAACTTCATGTCTCAAATGTAGAAACTGAAATTAAGCGACTGTACAGAGAGGTTTTTCTCTTTCCATCTCAGTGTGGAAATTTTCTTAAAAGCATGGAATTGCAACTCTTGAATATTATGTACTGCCTGAACCAGCTTGAACCCAAAGCTTTCTTTACAAGCATAGGCTGAGAAAATTTTGATAAGAAGATGTCTCCATTCTTTTTCCTTAGTTTCCAAATCCAATGTAACATGACTTCTTTTTTTAGGGTGTGAAAATTCAATAACAAATCGAGTATATAAAATATTTTATAATAATAATAACACATAACATGAAGTCCACCCTTATAACAAAATTTTAAGTGCACAGTACAATATTGACAACTATAGGCACTAGGATGTATTCATCTTGCATTACTGAAACTTTATGCCCATAGAACAATAACTCCCCATTCTCTTTCCATCCAGACCCTGGCAAACACTATTCTACCCTGTGAATTTTACTATTTTAGGTATATCCTGTGAGTGGAATTATGCAGTATTATTTGTTCTCCTATGATTGGCTTACTTAATATAATGTTCTCAAGATTCATCCATGTTATCACAGATGGCAAGATATCCATCTTTTCAAGGCTGATATAAAAATTAAAAATAACATATTCTTACGTTTCCACACAAAAATTTTGTGTAACCTCACATGGAGCAAGACTAAATGTTTTATTGATTAGATTCCCAATTAGATGCTGGGCAACTTGGAGTCTATAGAATATTCATTGCTTCTAAATCATTCAGCAAACAGTCTAAGACTTGACTTTTTTCACAATTTTTACTGGTAGAAAGGCATAACCATTCACTCATTCTTAGTAGAGCTGAATTTGATTGACAGATGTGACAGTGAAACTCACTTTAATGGGCAGGCAGCAGTTATATCAACAACATTCTGTTTTGGTGGAGGAATTTCATGGAGATAAAGGAGAGCCTTCTCTTTCCTCACCAGAAAACTTATCCTCCAGCACACTGATAAGCTAGAAACAAACACAAGCAGATGTGGATCACTTTATCTGTGATATTTCCCCTCCTAAAAATATTGACGTGAATACAGACAAACTGAAAGTTTGAGATAAATTCTCGACCCTTAACATCATCTAGTATGGAGTTATCCCATCAAGTTGGAATAAATCAAATTATCTCAGACAGCTTGGGGTCTGGGAAAAGGCCTTTACCTTCAGTTATCCACTTACTAAACTATTTTAATTCTTGTTCTGTTGTTCCATAATCATATGGCATTAATCAACTGAAAAGTATTTCAGTTAAAATGAATCAGCGAAGAGACTTTTTATACCATCCCTTCCTGGTTATGAGAGAAAGGTCAATTGCAAGCAAGAGGGAGGGAGATACTGACTCACCAATCCAGAGGGTCAGGTATATTGAATTTATGTCAAAAAGCAGAAAATAGTTGTAGTAAATTAAAGAGTGAGAAGGGGGAAAAATTAGAGTGGGGGGAAAAATAGTGGAATCCAGCAGATCTGGGTGTAATTCCCAGAATATTCTGCTATATCCTAGCTGGGTGATCCTGGAAACAAATTTAATTTTCCAATTCCCCTCCGAAAATTTATCTCCTATCAACCTATTAGGGAAGTTTTTGAGGACTAAAACTTTAACAGCACATCACATATTACAGAGAACAGATGTCGCACTTAAAAAAAATTATCTTTGCCTTATCCAGCCCTTTTTTTGTTGTAAATATTACAATAGTTTTTTAAAAAATTGAAACTTTTAGGATCTTATCTCTGATTATCTAATTTCGAAACCACCACGTTTGCTTGGGATATATATATATCTTTTTGCTATAAGGACCTATTTCTTCTACCTGGATATAAGCCATCCCCTGTTCCATTCATTCCTTTCCCGGCTAATTATTTTTATTTTTGTTTTCTCAATGTAAAAGCTACTTTCTCAAGAATCATTTCCATGTTGGCACACCTCACTACCTAGATAATTTAGTTTCTCTTTCGCGTGTCTCATAATAACCTGTGTTTTATCCCCTCTATTTATATTTTATTTATTCATATGTGCTGGCCATTTATTGTGATTAACTTATGCTTCTAATTTGTTTTGTAATGTTACCCTCCAGTCCTTGCATACTCTGGGAGAGGCTGTTAAGAATACTCCCCTTTATACCCTACTGGAGGCCCACTGCATGGATTTGTGCACCAGTGGGGTCCCTATGCCTGGCCTGTGCCCTCCTGCAATCCAGGACCCATCAGGGGATGTCAGACTGACAGTTTCAGTCCAATCCCTGCAGGTGGGCTAAGGGACCCCACTGGTGCACAAATCCATGCACCAGGCCTCTAATATGCATATAATATCTTTAGTTAATCTCTTCCCACCCTCCCCACTCCCCTCTTCCCTCTGAGATCATCAGTTTGTTCCATGTTTCCATGTCTGTGCATTGAGCGTCTGCCCCCTGGTGTTCAGTGCATATCATAGCTACCGCTCGAACAGTCTAATGGTCACTTAGGCTTTTATCATAGATACCTAATGTGGTGCTTGCTACATAGGAGGGCTTGATAAATATTTGTTGAGTATTTATGAATGCTGAATATTTCATACATTTAAAACAGAATTCTAGGACCATTAGTATTACTTAAACTATTTAACATCAATATTTTATCTAGTGTTTGGTCATTTTAAAGAATCATGGAAAATAATCTAGGGCATAATTAGAACCATGATTTATTTCAAGTGCTAGGAGATTAAGCACATATTCTCAGGATATTTTTGAACAAAATAAGTCTTATTCTCTCTCTTTCTCCTTCTCTTTCTCTCTCTCCCTGTCTCTCATAAACACATTACACACAAAAAAAAATATTAAGAGTAGATATATGGAGGTAAATAATTATTTCAGCCTTTAGTAATGTGCAAATATTTAATACAGACAGGAAAGTAACATCTAAAAGGTAACTAAAAGGGAGTAAGCAATGTATTGTAATTTCTATAAGCTATTTACTAGAGAAATTTATTCAATGAAGATCCAAATTTTGTCCCATTGTAATTTGGTTCATATTTTATATTCATGATTTATACCATATTTTGCCCCATTCCTTTTTTTCTCAAAAAAAATAGACCAAAAAAGAAATTATAATGTAGGTAAGATATGAGAAAAACTCCACTTAGCCTCTGTGCATTCTGTTTGATCTATTCCAGCATCATTCTCCCTCCTAATTAGAGATGATTATGCAACATTTGGCCTTAGGCAAAAAAGGCTAAACCTTATATTGTTAAATGGCTTGTTCTTCTACTCTGAAGATAACTCCCCAACCCCAAACTGTTAAATCTGGTGAGAAAATTGACAGACAAACTCAATAAGCAGTTACTTTGTAGGCAATCCATAGAATGACTTTTCACAATGTTAAATTATCTTCATAAAGAATCTAGACAGTCTAATTCTTAATTTTCATGAAATCATATGGCACAAGTGCTGTTAGTGTAAAACTTCACTATCATAGATTTCATGACAATTAATAATGGTGGAATGTGGTTCAGTACACTCAAGAAAATGACCTTCTGCCTTAATTGTGTGGGTTTCTCTCTTTTGGGATTTGTATTCAGGCTTTAAATACTCATATACTTCTAACAATTACATTTTGCTGTTTTACTTTCATTACCAGCTGGTGTTTTGCCCCTGAAACCCATTCACAACTTTAATAAGTTATGAAGTTGCTGTCTGTTTTCAGAGTATGATGGCATAGAAAAAGTTTTAGCTGCTGGCTGTTTTCAGAGTGTGATGGCATAGAAAAAGTTTTAGAAATATTTGAGTAAAAATAAATCCAAAGTTATTGGTAATGCAAGAATAGAGTAGCAATAGAATATGATCTAATGTTTAGCATTCAGCTTAAATTATTTAGAAGTAAGAATTAGGAACCCACGAGCAGTGGGCTGGATGCATGAGTTGCTAAAAGCAATGCTAATTATTAATCATTCTCTAGGGTAGCAATTATTATCAGGAGATCAATTTTCCTTTACAGAAAAACTCATGGCAAACTACTATATAAAACTTTATGTAAGTAAAACCACTATTAAAGTCCTCAGTTTGAATATTATGGATTGGGTCATAGGATATGACCTGGGACACATTTTCATAGAATATGATAATGCATCTCTCACACTGCAGAGAAAGGCTCCTCACCTTGTAAGATCCCACCTTCAGCACACCAGAGTTTTAAAAGGACCCTTTGAAGCCAGGATGGATTTATGTTAATGAATTATTTAATATCTATGCCAAGCTCAATCACTTTCACACACAAAAGAGGCAGTCACCACACACCCTAATCTGTATGCAACAGAAATGCTGCATGCAAATTACAGGTGAGACAAGGATATACAGTATGGAAAAAGAGTCACTTTACAGTGGATAAAAACTGGCAAGCACTACCTCAGACAGGTGAAGTTCAACATGAACAGTGATAACTCACATTTATATTGGGGATCCTTGACATGATGTGATCTAAAGGGCACTTTGCCCCAGTGGTCTTGCTCCCCAAAACACATAACCACCAATAGCATTATGATAAAAATGTCAAATAAGTCCCAAGTAAGATATTTTTTAAAAGATCTAACTAATAATCCTAAAAACTGTCAAGATTATAAAAAATAAGGTAGTGTAAGAAATGATCACATCCAAGAGCTGTCATGGAAATAGGATGCCTAAATGTTATGTGAAATTCTGGTGGGATCCTGGGACAGAAAAAGGACATCAGGTAAATGAAGAAAATTTGAATAATGCATGGACTTAATAATATACTTGTTTATTAATTGTGACAAGTGTACCATATTACATATGATGCTAATAATAGGGGAAACTAGGTGCTGGATACATGAGAATTCTGTACTGGTTTTGGAGATTTTCTGTAAATCTAAAAATTCTAAACAATAAAGTTAATTTGTATAAGTATCATATAATGATCAAGAATATGAACCGTGGGAATTGCCAAAGGCAAAATGGCATGTGGGGACAGTGGATCTGATGGCTCATAGAGCATGGAAGGGCTAGAAAGTTTTCTTAACAATGCTCAAACAGCACAATGCAGCTCCAGGTTTCTCAATGCCAACAAAAACAATTATTTTAGAATATCCGGTGCACATCACAGAATGAACTATATCAGCTGGAAACAAGTTGGGTAAGCCCAACTTGTTTCCAGCCCATTAATTGAGTCAAAGGAAACTCAATTAATATATAGAACCATTGCATTGAATAACAACACTTGAGATTTAACACTAAAATTTATTTTTTTTATCTTGCATGCTCACTTAAGTTTATTTATTTAGGATAGCTATTTCTTTTATTGACTCTAGATAACAATTTTGGGAGTCCCATGAGTTATCTGTTTTATCTTATGAAACAAAACTCACTATAGTCAGTTCAGCTCCCAGTTTCAAATCATTACTCATATTATGCATGTAATAAGCTCAATACTTGGGCATACCCAGGACTCTACCCCGTAGGCTCCTTGAGTCCTTCTTTAAAATCTTCTATCATGCCTTTGGATTGGAGAAATTATGTTTCACCTTTTCTTCTTGGAGTGGTTAATTAGATTCCTGAAAGTATATAAAAATTGACAGTAAATGTTAACTACTGAGTCTCTTTGTATACTCCATGTGATTGAAGATTAAAAAATAATAAATAGTAATAAACTATGTTTTAAGGAAATTTTTGTAATTACCGCATATGATCCAGTGCATCTTTTGAAATGTAATAGAAATTGTCTATTGGTACCTCAACCAGAACTTCCATGTTATGCATGTGTGTGTGGGGGGGGAGGGGGGCAGGGGAGGAGGGATGTACTACCTAATATAATAATTTACTAGAATAAAACTATGGTGGTTTCTAAATAGAAATACAAGCACTTATCCGCCCCAGAAGTGGTTCTCAAAGTATGATTCCAAGAGCAGTGGCAACAATGTGACATGGAGTAGGATTGCAAGATAAAATACAGGACACCCAATTAAATTTGAATTCAGCTAAACAGTAAATACTTTTTAGTTTTTTATGTGTCCTAAAAACTGTATGACACATACAGAAAAGGTATCTTTAATTCATCTAACATTTAATTGTAGCTGCTTTTAAAAAAATAATAAAATTGTTGCCCGGCTGGTTCGGCTCGGTGAATAGAGCGTCCGCCTACGGACTGAAGGGTCTTAGCTTCAATTCCCGTCAAGGGTACATGCTTGGGTAGCAGGTTCGATCCCCAATGGGGTCCTGCAAGAGGCAGCCAATCAATGATTCTCTGTCATCATTGATGTTTCTATTTCTCTCTCCCTCTTCCTTCCTTTCTGAAATCAATAAAAATATATTTAAAAAACAAAACAAAAAAGAAATGTTAATGCTACTTGAGAACTTGTAGATTCTCAGGTCATACCAACCCTACTGAATCAGATATTCTAGGGTGGGATTCTAGAAGTTTCTGTTTTAAGAAGCCCTATAGTTTTGTTGTGCACTGAAGTTTGAGAACCACTGCTCTGGTTACTAAGAATCTTTTAAGCAACTTGATGCTTCTCCCAGTCTGGTCCTTCTTTCACAAGCTACACAATAGACTTGTTCATGTCAAGTACCTGCATTAAGAAGAAATATGTCTGTTGGTAAAATTAATATAATTCTTAAACCAGTAAAAAGAGTCTGAAATGACATGGTGGGGGATATGAGCCTCACTAAACTGACATTTCCTAGTTGTGATTCATTGGGTGATGGATAAATGTGCCTTAAGAACATTTTGCACATGTCTCTGATTCCTGGTTTCTAGACTAGTTTCCAGTTGAAACAACAGTGATTCATGCCATGTCCTCTTCTAAAATGTTCTCATATTTACTGTTTCTGGAATTCACTACAAAGCACCTTCTTCATCTATAACTAAACTACCCAATGATTGCTGAAGAAGACTGCCACCTAAAATCCTTCTATGGTATACATTTGTCCTTAATTGAGTCCCCTTGAATGTGGCGTTTCATCTTAGGTTAGTAATAATGTGATAGAGGGGTCACATTCAGTATTGTTTCCTACTCTGGCATCCGTTGTCCAGTACCAAATGCATTTTCCCTCATGTCTTAAGTTTAAGTCTTCCTGTCTGCGTCTATGTAACCTCAGTGTGTAAAGTAGCAAATAGTCTCACTTAACTACAGTACTTCATTGACTGCATTTCTATTGCCTTACCTATTTCTGAGGCTAATTGCTATTAAACAAATCTTTACTAATGCAGGAAGTTGAGGAGATGTGACTCTTCATGAATATAAATGCATTCCACGGATATGCTCTACAAAATGTTTTCTATTTAAGGTCACGGGGAGGAAGAAAATTGACATTTATTGAATGTTGACTGTGTGCCAGCAACTGTACATATTTATCTCAATATAAGAATCTTTTTTTTCTATTCTTACCACTGTCTTCTTTTGCTTAAAATCTTTTAATTTGCAGAACCATGTTGGTAAGCCTGAAATAATTAGAAAAGACAGAGAAAATCAACCTGTAGATCTCAGTAAGTGAAGGAAAATGAGAGACGGATTCCTAGCAACAAAATAAAGTAAAAGACATTTTTTATTTGAATAGAAATAAGAGAGAGCATATAATACTCTCTTATGTTGGACTGGGAGAGAGAGAAAAAAAAAAGAAGAGGGATTAAGATTGAGAGGAAATAAAACACAGGAGCAAAGGTATGATTACATGGAGGGCTTCAAGCAAAATTTATTTTACTCTCAGGATAAACTAGTAGGTGGGCACTGTGACAACTTGGATGTTATAATGCCTGCGTTATTGATTGAAATAGTTTTAGAAGCAAATGAATTTATTACCTATTCAAATTGAGATGCAAAGCGTGATCACATCATGATTATGTGAAGAACTTGAACAAATTATATGTTTTTACCCTTTAAGGGAGAGAATAGTAGAAGATAAATTAAGCAGCATAGTATTTCTAGAACCATGCTACCAGACCAGAGCATTTGCCCAGAAGTGGCAAAATAGGTTTTCATGAGGCACTCAGAGGAGATAAGTAATTGCTGAGACCAGGGCCTCCTAGTCAGTCTTCAGTAAGTATCTGCTAAATTCATGACAAATTGTGAAATTATGTTTTACAGATGCCTCAACTTGCTTGCATTTGCTTCAGGTTTTCATATTTTCTTTTTCTTATTCAAGGCAATTGTTGAATCAATAGTATATGTGAGAGAATCACTTGGAGGACTTATTAAAATAAAGATTTTTTGAGCCTTACCCCTAAAGTTTATGATTTAGCAGTCTTGAGGTCTGGCTTTAGAATTTGAATGTCTAACAATTTCTTAGGTCAAGCTGATGCTGCTAGTCTGGGACTATACTTTGAGAACTAATGGTCAAGTCTTCAATAAGTCCCCTGTATTATTTCCATAAATAGGATCAGGTTAGGCTTATATGCATGCATACAAGCCCTTTGGTTGATCATGCATGTAAGCTTAATCAATGGACACAGACACCAGGGGTTGAGGGCATGAGTGGGGGAGGGGGAAAATGGGGCGATAAGGACACATATGTAATACTTTAATCAATGAAGAAAAATAAAATAGGATCAGGTGAAGGAAGAAATTTAGAAAAAGGGAGAAATGAGAAAGAGGCAGAATCTTTAAACTTTGACAAGCAATGCATATCACAGTATGTTCCTTTGTGATAAAGTTTTTTATGAGTTTTTGTATTAAAATTTAAATTGCTTAGTGCATGTGGATTTGCTCATTCAAAAACTATCTCTGAGCTTTACGCAAGATGTCATGCACTATAAACAGCGTATACAGATTAGGAGGTACAAAAAATAAAATATTTCCACTCTTGAGAAAGATGCAGTCAAGTTTAAGCATAGCAGCTATATTTTACCTCATGTGTTAACACCACTTGATTTATAGTAGTTTCCTGCAGTTCTATGTTGGGAAGGATTCTGATCTCAGAATTTCCACTGTCCAGTACTGTAGCCATTAGCTTCCTATGGCTTTTTTAATATAAGTTAAATAAAATTAAAAATTTATTCCTCAATCACACTTACCAAGTGGTCAAGAAATGTATGAATTTTTGCTATACTGTTAGAGGTAGACATAGAAGGATGGTGCGAGAGAGGAGATACACCTCTATTAATAAAGTTAAAGAAGAGAATAAATAGATCATGAATATAGGGCACAAGATATTTAACACTGCCTCAAATATATTTATCTTCCTCCTTACACACCTATGCTCTCAGGCTACATAAAACAGCATATTGTGAAAAGTCCAGGACTTAAATTATAGCTCAAGAGGCAAGCGAAACAATTGTCATGTAAGTTGGAAAGAGAAGCATGGAGAGAAGTCATCTACATCATCTTGAGAAAATAGAAACTCTGCGTAGACTAGCTACTCATATTATGAAAAGCAAGATGAAAATAAATGACTGCCCAATATTTAAGCACAACATAGCTTTAAAAGTTGCAAAACAACAGACAATCTTACTTATATTAAAAAATAATTTAAGGGAAAAGGCATATTATTTTTTTAAATTTTATCTTTAGTGTTGAAAGTATAACAGATGTCCCCTTTGTTCCCACATTGCCCCCCTCTATAGCCTCCCCCAAGGCTTCACCACACTATTGTCTGTGTCCATGGATTATGCATATAAGTTCTTTGATTAATATCTTCCCACCCCACCCTGCCCCCCTTCCCTCTGAGATTCGTCAATCTGTTCCATGATTCTATGTAATATGTGCACCACTATGTTCATAGCAGCACTATTTACAATAGCCAAGGTTTGGAAACAGCCCATGTACCCATCAGTAGATAAGTGGATAAAAAAGATGTGGTACATTTACACAATGGAATACCCTGCAGCTGTAAAAAAGAGAAGGCTCTCTTACCCTTTGAGACAACATGGAGGGACTTGGAGGGTAATATGCTTAAGCGAAATAAGCCAGTCGGGGAACAAGTATTACGTGATCTCACTCATATGGAATCTAATGAACAAAATAAACTGACAAAATAGAGCCCATGTAATTTTTAATGAGTAAAGAATCTGGAGTAAAAAGCTGTTGGAAACTCAGTCTCAGCTGTATTGCCTAGAACAGTGGTCGGCAAGCTGCGGCTCACGAGCCACTGTGGTTTGCCACTCTGTTGACTAATGAGTTTGCCAACCACTGGGATAGGGGCTTAATCACAAGGAACAACAACAGCCTGTAATTATTGGAATCGACAGTCTAGGTCAGTGGTCGGCAAAACTCATTAGTCAACAGAGCGGCAAACCGCAGCTCGTGAGCCACAGTTTGCCGACCACTAGAATAATAGAATGAAACATTTTATATTATAATAACTTAATAGTTTGAACATTTGGGTCATTATGTGTAACATCAGGCCTCCATTTTAGGGTTACTTTTCTGAAGCAGCCACTATGAAGCAGAAAGAGAGAGACAGAGAAAGAGAGGATATGGATAATATCAGGAGATACTGGAAGCCTGTGGGTAGGATGAAAATCATGAAACCATGTCATGGGGAAAGATAGAGCAAAAAAGAGTCTATAGAACTGCACTGTCCAATACGGTAACCACCAACCAGCAAATACCTCATTACAAGCAAGATAATAGTTATTGAGCACTTGATATTTGACTAGTCACAAATGAATGTGCTATATAAGTGTAAAATACACATCATATTTTGAACACTTAGAATGAGAACTATTTTGATAATAATTTTATATTGATCATTTATTGAAATATATTTTGGATATACTAGACTAAATAAAATGACTATTGAAATTAATTTTATCAGCTTTTTTTCACTTTCTATAGTGTGGTTCCTAGAAAATATATAATTACATATGTGGCTTGGAATTATAGCTCAATATAGTTTGTATTGGACAGCAATTCTATAGAGTGCTGTTGTTAATATGCTTAGTTCAGAGACTCTAGTATAATCTATGGACTCTTAATATAACTGCATAATGCCCATAAAACAAAAGTATGAATACAGTTATAAAGTCTTCTCTGATGCATTGAAACTAGCTATGGTCCCAAGTTTAAAAACCCTTACTGCAAAAAGTGACATCATCATACCAGCCTTGCTATTTGGAAACAGGGTAGAGAAAGTAACTATGCCCTGGGTTTTTGTTGGGCTTCTAGACCAAGACAAACATGAGATCAGAAATGTAAAGGATTTAAGCTTCTAACATTTACCACAATGATCTTTTCTTGGCTTTTCACCATTTTTGTTTCCTACCAAGTATTTGTTTAGTTTAGAATTATAGTATCTGCTTTACTTAAAATGGGACTCATGAGAGCAAAGACTTTTTATGTCTTCTTCATTTTTCAAGAGCTGCTTGCATGAATGATTTTTTCTAAGAAAAATAATGTAGCTGCAACCACAGATATGACTGATTTTGCCTATCTCACCTACGTTTAAGATTGCAGAGTCCAGGAATCTGGAGATTATATTTCACAGCCATAGAATCACAACTGTGAAATATAAATTATTAAAGCATGAAAAGACCCCAGAGAAGCTTGATTCATAGTGATAGGTTGTGATTAGATGCAATGCCTCCCATGTCACCCTCTCACCATTGAACAAGGAGACCTGTAATGAGCTGGAAATCAAGCTAAGAGCTAGCCATGTGAAGAAATTTCCTGCTTGCAGAGTTTACTCTTTGTGTATGATCTTCTTCAACAAATCCACGATATCTCAGGAGATTTGGATGGCCACTATGTCCTAGAATGAGGACTTGTAGTTTTGTTTTGATTTGAAATTCATACTCTTAAAAAATATGTTTTTACTGGTTTTAGAGTGAGATGAAGTGAGAGGGATAGAGAGATAGAGAGAGAGAAACATCAATGAGAGGGAAACATCAATTGGCTGCCTCCAGCATGTCCCCTCCTGGGGATCGAGCCCATACCTTGGGCATGTGCCCTGACCAGGAATTGAACTAATGACCACTTGGTTCATAGGCCAATGCTCAATCACTGAGCCACACTGAATAGGCCATACTCTTTTTGTTGTTTTACAAAATTTACATAATTGTTGACAAATTATAGTGAGTCAAGTCTATACTGTATGTTTTTATTGAAAAAAATACCCAAGTCTATACTTTTTTTATTAAAACTTCCATATTGTCTGCAAAGTTTTAGTCCCCCATCTTATTTTCAAGCTTTTAATTCTTTTCAGAAACAATTAGTAAATATATATCCTGCAAGTAATAGTCTACTAAGTACATGAGGGATGCAATGATAAATACAAGAAATGTTGTGTTTCAAGGCTTGCATTTTCCTCGAGGAAGGAAAATATATTTTGGCTGAAATACAGCAGTAAATTATATAACTAAGTAAGACAGTTAAGGACCACACTTAAAAAAATGCCTTAAATAAAAGCTAAATATTAAAAATGTTACAATCAGGAGAAAAAAATATTACAACTATTCATTGAAGAATATGCTGTTAAAAGCTGTGTAGCTAGCCAAAATTGGTTTGGCTCAGTGGATAGAGCGTCAGCCTGCAGACTGAGGGGTCCCAGGTTCAATTCTGGTCAAGGGCATGTACCTGACTTGCGGGCACATCCCCAATGAGGGTGTGCAGGAGGCGGCTGATCAATGTTTCTCTCTCATCGATGTTTCTAACTCTATCTCTCTCCCTTCCTCTCTGTAAAAAATCAATAAAATATATTAAAAAAAAACACGGCTGTGTCGCTTATGGACACTCCAATTGATGAGGTAAAGCAGGGAAAACCACAAAGTCAGTACACTCGTGTTTTCTGTTACTTTTCATGATAGGGCACATGTGGAATATTTGTGAACTACTACACTGAGAAACTGTTGGTTTCAACCAAGGGATCTAATCTTCCCAGGCCCTACCTGTGTGCACTACAGCCAAAGGGTTTCAGCCTTGGCACGTGTAAACTTATTGGTGGCATATTTGTTGGAAATTGACAATTTATAAAATCAAACACCTTTATGAGGCATTTCTTTACAAGAGATCTCAGCCTTTTCTTAACTATATGTTGTTATCTTCTGTTCCAAAGGCAGCAATCTAGAGGTAGATTGGCAGCTATGAGAACTCTAACAGCAAGTTCCAGTGTGAGAACTCTAACAGAAAGCGATACCTTCAATTGCACTAAACTAACTAAATCACGTTCCCTCTTGAACATTTTGAGGTGAGACTTCCAGAATACATATAAAATTTGATTTTTTTAATGGAGAGTCTTGAAGAGTAAAACAAGTATGATTGATGAGAAAACAAGAAACATGGGTCCAAAGAAGCAATGAGAAAGAAAAAGAGGAAAATATCAAAAGTTGAATAGGAAAAACAAACGAGTAGGAAAAAAACAGAAGGAGAGCAGGCTAAGTTAGGGATGTAACTGAGTCACCAGAACTGTTATCCGACCACAAAGCTAATGCTGGATGTTTAAAGGCCATGCTGTTCTCGTGCACGTTCAGGGTCCCTTGTCAGAGTACTTGCTCTTCTCCCTTACCCCCCTTGCATGAAACATGAGTTCATTTATCTCTCATCACCTGGAAAACCTACATAACACATCACCCATAAAGCCAGTCCAGCAGGAACACTCATCTCTCCACGGCTTTCCTTGATGTCCACTGTGACCACAGGATTGATGGGAAGGTCTGCCACTCCAGTGGAGGACTTCTGTCTCACGAATCAGTCCATGAGGTGGATAATAGTTCTTGGAATGCTAATTTACAAAGGCCAGTGGGTAACTGTAAAACATTTTATGTTTCCTATTCTACAAGGAAATATATCATTTCTTATTTATAAATTTCTCAGTTTTAAAATGTATTCATGATTTTAGACACCTAACCTCTTGTCCCATTAATTGCACATATCCCAGGCATAGCAAGCTTCATTTCTGAATACTTCATGCTGTTTCCCCAAATCCCATATTGATAATTTGATCTGTCTCAATTATTCAGCTAGATAGTTGTCACAAGAGAGCAGCCAGAGACAGTAGATAAATTAATGGATAGAGCTGTGTTCCAGTAAAACTTTATTTAACCTTAATTTATAGTTCCATAAACTAAATAAAGTATTATTTTCAACTTCCCCTAAGTTTTAGGGTGGTTCTGTTACAAAACCAAAGCTAAAAGAGACACTGATTATATTGTCATTTCCTTTCCCATCTTTCCAATCTAGTTAACTGCTCCTACTTGTCCTTTAAGATTCAGCAGAAGAATCATTTCAGAAATCCTGAAGGCACTGGTTTTGGAGGCAAACCAATCCAGATTTGAAACTTGATGCTACCACTTACTGCATTTTTGAGACTTGGGAAAGGAATCCTGTCTGCGCTTTAGTTTATTCATCTATAAAATATGCCTGGCATAAAATAACTGTTAGATACTTAATAATTATCAACAGTTAAATATTGTCATTATATCCTTATTACCTTCGCTCCCAGTTCAGAATAGATGTTCTGCACTATGTTATGAATACTCCTGTAACACTATTTACTATATTATATATTAATTATTCCATTTTCTTTGTCATTATTTGACACAAAGTAATGAACTCATCATTCCAAAGCATGCTTTCCTTCTGATGATTCCTTCCAAGAAGACACTCAGTTGCTGCCTCACTTCTGGCCTCTCTCTGTAATTTCACTGAACTCAGTACTGAACTCATTTCCTACCTGTTCCTTCGGAGAGGTATGTGCTCTCTGAGAGCACACACCCACTTCTGTCCCTCTAGGGAGCAACATCACCTATGGTGAGGCCCAATCCTGAGCTCCACGGTCAGGTTAGTACCTGCCTGGTTCTAGGATTCAGCATTAGGTATTCGGAGAATGCATTTGGCCCTTGCATTAAGTCATATCTTCCCAATTTGATCTGTCGTTATTAAAGATTTAATTTAGACCCCCATCTTCTTGCTTCTCTATTATATTTCTCAATTGGATCATAGCTTCACTCAAGGAACAGAAACAATTTTTATTGGGTCTCTTTGAGATCCCAGCATACATATGTATATAATGCACTTAGAACTGTTCTTGAAAATAAATAGTGGGCAATTCCTGTAGGGAGGAAGGGTAGTGTTTCCTTTCAATTCTAGCTAAGTAAAGAGGCTCCAGAAATCTTGAGGTTTGCATGGAGGAAATGGGCATGTTTACCTTCTGCTGGGTACTTGATGAGCTGAAGAAATTTGTATGTCAGCTCTGTGTGTTTAATCTGACTGAGCATGAGAGAGTTTTTGGGAGAATCTGCAATATGTCCCTAAGAAATTTTGACTGAAGGAGACCTAATTGGCAGTCAGTGAGTCAATGGATAATCTACATCTCAAGTGTGTATGTGGGGGGAGCGTGGGGATGGCGGGGGGAGGTGAGGAGTAATGGGGTGGAGGGGATAGCTAAGTAGGACTGTAGAAGGGCTTGAAGTTGTCCCAAATGTGTGGCCTCTGGGCATGGACTTTCCAACAGAAAAAAAAGGCATAGAGCAGTGCTTGGGAAAGGATTCAATAGGGAGCATGAGGGCAGCTGGCAAGTTGTTTATGAAGTGTGTCAGGGAGCAAAGCCATGAGGTGGTCCCTACAGAAGAATCCCCAGATGAATCACCAAGAATCTGTGGTCTTCCTGCCATGACAGGCACTCCGCTGCCCAATCAGCAAGAGCTGAGGAAGCAGTTAACTTGACTGGAAAGGTTGGAAAGGAAACTGCTTGTTTTCCACTCAGCTCTCCCCCTACCCCTCCACTACATCATACTCTACTGGAGACAACAGGGAAGACCTAGGGGAAATAGACTATGGATAATAAAAGAAAAAAACAAGAGACCCTTCTTCCTCCTGAACTTCAGACCAAGAATTAGCTAGATAAAAGGAAAAAAATAAGTTTAAAATGGAGTGATTTTTCTTACAAGTAAACAAGACAGAGTGGAACACAAAAAAAATACAGCTGTTTCCTGATTTTACTACACTGTGTATAGTCTGGTCAATAATCAATATGTATGTACATATAAACATTAATTATTGCATTTTCTCTTTAATTAGATTAGATTGTTGACATTACAGCAGAACTATAAATGCACTGCCAACATTTTTAGTAGCAGAAAGAAAAATGAGAGCTAATTTTGACAGGTCAGTTTGCTCTTACATAGATCATAAAAATTAACTTTAATGGCTGTTCTATAAACACTGAGATTATTTGATCTTGAAACAAAACTAGAGCTGAGTCAGCAGAGAGCCCCAAATTCTGCAGTGTTTGTATGTTTCAAAATAATATATGTCCTCAGGATATGGATAAGAGAACAAAAACTCAGAATAGCCTCTTTAGTGTATAGAATGAATAGTTAGACCCCTTCTTTCAGTATGCTATATTCTTTTTAAAAACATGATAAGGATTTTTCAGTTAAATAGTTGTTTCTAATCTACACTTTTATTCTTAAAATAATTTATAACTAATTTTGTTCTCTTTGTTGTACATTTCCTATAGAATTGCTAAATTAAACCTTTCATCATAATATTTTATCACTGCATTCCTATTTAATACAAAGCCATGTGACTGCTGAAAAGATCTACAATAATTTGTGTCCCTAAGCACACCATTTCTCTGACTACATGCATTTTTTTATACCCTAACTCTTATTGTAATTCTTATGGTCAATAAAGATGCTTGCTCAGAAGTAGAATAAATTTGTGATGTATTAATATTTAATGTCTCAGGCCTTAAATCATTGTCCACTCTTACCTAAATAAAATTATTTTGTATTTTTAGTGGCGGCTTATGTAAATTGAGATAGAAAAAGCAACAAATTATTCCTGTTTGTAGTAGTTACAGAAAAAATGCTTTTTACATATTTATGGATATAACTAAATCCTATGCCATTTATTGATGCTGAAAGGTCATATGGAGACAATCTATGTAAGAGTTGGATAACTTTCAAGGCATTATTTTGTACCTGGGTTCCCATTCCCAAATCTGCAAGAGTATGGCTAATTTAAGCAAAATGAGAATAAGTGCATAGAATATGTAGATGAGAAAGCCTAAAAATGAAGCTCAGAAGTTACCACTAACAAAAACAACACCCAATATATAACTGGCAAACAAATATTTGATAGATGAATTAATGAATTAAGGTTAAATAATTTTTAATTAAGATAAATTAATAAATTTAGATTTTGCCAGTCTGATGTACTTAAGGACTTTGATTTGGAAATCAGATGAGAAATGGTGGAGTATATCTTAAAATGTGGAATATTAATATTAAATACACTTCTTATTTAACTAGCTGACTATATTCCATTATCTGTGGAGATGTCAAATAGGCAGCTGATCATATCTGAGACTGGAGGTCAAAGTGTTATCCATGCTGGAAATATACATTTGGGAGTTTTGGGTGAATATATGATTTTTAAAGTCATGGGACTGGGTGAAATCACTAAGGAAGTGAATGTAGATAGGTAAAAGAAGAGCTCATGCATTAGGACTGGAACACATTAATGTTAAGAGATCTGGGCTGAGCCCTAACTGTTTGGGCTCAGTGGATAGAGCGTCGGCCTGTGGACTGAAAGGTCCCAGGTTCGATTCCGGTCAAGGGCATGTACCTTGGTTGTGGGTACATCCGCAGTAGGAGGTGTGCAGGAGGCAGGTGATCGATGTTTCTCTCGCATCGATGTTTCTACCTCTCTATCCCTCTCCCTTCCTCTCTGTAAAAAATCAATAAAATATATTAAAAAAGAGAGAGAGAGATCTGGGCTGAGGGAAGGACCATCCAGAGCCTAAGAAAAGGCCAATGGAATACCAACACACTCAGGAGTATAAGAGGTCCTAGCAGCCAAATGTATTAGTTTCCCAGGGCTTCCCTAACAAAGTATCACAAATTGGGTGGTTTAAAACAACAAATTTGTTCTCTCTCAATTTTGAAGGCCACAAGTCTGAAATCGGGAAGTCAACAGGGCCATGTTTGCTCTGGAGGCTCTGGGGGAGAAGCCTAGCTTGCTTACTCCAACTTCTGGCGGTTGCCAGCAATCCTTGGCTTCCTTAGCTTCCATTACTCCAATGTCTGCTTATGTATTTATCTGGTTATCTTGTGTGTGTGTGTGTGTGTGTGAGTGTGTGTGTCTGTGACTGATTTTCTTTCCTGTAAGGACACCAGCTTAATATTATGTTAAAGCCCACTATAATCTAGAATGACCTAATTTCTAATATTACATAATTACATCTGCAAATATTTTATTTCCAAATAAGGACACACTCTGAGGTTCCAGATGGACAGGAATTTTTGTAGGATACTATTCAACTCAGTAAACCAAGTGAAAAATTGTTTAAGGAGGTGAGAGTGACAAACCTTATCAAATGATGCTGATAGTTCAAAATTGATGAGGACTGAGATTTAGATTTTATCATTAAGGAAAGCCACACAGGAGTCATTGGCTCCCTCAATAAGGGTGATTTTATGTTGTGGGTGGGAGCTGAGTGTAAGCCTGACAGGTGCACATAAAGAGAATAGATGAGAAGAATTAGAGACCAGCATACATGACTTTTTGAGGGTTTTGCAATAAATGATAGTAGAAAAGGCAGGTGAGGTAGGAGTGAAATACAGAGACAAGAGAAATCATGTTATTTCTGTATGCTTACAGGGATAAAAAGCAGCAGGAGAGAGAATAATAATTTTGGCACAATAGCATGTTTCCTCTTCATATAATGAACATATCTTCACATAAGTAAAAAATACCTAAGTACAACCTGTTTTGAGTTTTTGATCTCCTTCCATTTAGCCTAATGCAATCTAACTCCATTTATGGATCTGGAGGCACTGAGGGCTATTTGGAATGAGGGTTGTGCATAACTAGTAGCCCCTTACAAGATACCCCTTAAAGTCATCCTTAAATGTAGGCAAATCAACTCCAAATCCCAAGAGACTACAGGGTTTACACCAGGAAATGGCCATTTTTTTTAAATGACTGACAAAGTAAATCTCTCATCTCTTATAGCTAAATTCTGATAGAGCTAACAATCAGATTCAAGCTTTGATTCTGCAAGTGTTCCTGGGTCACAGTGTCTCCCAGCTCTTAGATTAAGGATAATGCACATATTTAAAAAAAATAGGCTCTCAGAAAAATTCCTTGGATGGAACTCATAAGAATATATTATGTAATAATAGTGGTCCTAAGCTAAACATCAGCACCAAAAATATACACAGGAGATCTTCATATATGCAGAGATTAGCAATATATTTCTAAATAATCAATGGCCCCAAAATTAAAGCATAATGGAATTTACAAAATATTTTAAGTAAATACCCAAATACTGTATACCATATAATATGGAGTGCAATTAACTAGTTTTATAGAAAAACATAATAATGTAAAAGTGTGTAGTAGAAAAAAAAGAAAGGTCAAAAAAAAAATCAATGAACCAGCATCCAGTATAAGATACTAGAAAAAAAAACCACACTAATCTCAAAGACAGTAAAAAGAATAAAGAGCAGAAATTAATAAAATTAACATATGGTGAATCAACCTCTGAATACACATATATGTATATGTGTATGTATATGTATATGTTTATAATCAGTACTCAGAAATAGTGCAATATAAATAAGATATATTATCATATCCACATTGAGTATATATCAGGAATACAAAATTGGTTTAACATCAGAAAGTCAGCCAGTATAATTTTCCACATTAATAGCTAAGGAAGAAATTAAGTTATCTCAATATATGCGTAAGTTTTGACAAAAGCAAGAATCATTCATTATCAGAACAAAAACAAAGTCAGAACATTTTAACCAACTATAAAAAGAAAGAGATCTTTTTCATTCTGTTTAATATTTATGAAACATACAAACATACAGATGTACAACACACATACATAGGTATAAACACACATATTTGCAGTTAATTCTTATTATCTCCAGTAATTATCTATAATAATAAAAGTGTAGTATGCTAATTAGACCAGACAGCCAAACGACCTTCCGGATGTCCTTCTGGATGAAGCCACTGCGGCGGGGGCCAAGTCAGAGGAGGTTAGGGGTGATCAGACAGGGAGGCAAGTGCTTAGGGGCTATCAGGCAGACAGGCAGAGTGATTAGGGGCCATTAGGCAGGCAGGCAGAGGCAGATAGGGGTGATCAGGCAGGCAGGCGAGCAGTTAGGGGCGATGAGGCAAACAGATGAGTGGTTAGGGGCAATCAAGCAGGCAGGCAAGTGGTCAGGGGCAATGAGGCAGGCAGGCCGAGTAGTTAGGGGCAATGAGGCAGGCAGGTGAGTGGTTATGGGTGACAAGGCAGGCAGGCAGAGTGGTTAGGGGTGATCAGACAGGCAGGCAGGCAGGCAAGTGGTTAGGAGCCAGTGGTCCCGGATTGCGAGAGGGATGTCCGACTGCCAGTGAGGGTTCAGGCCTAACCCAGCAGTTGGACATCCCCCGAGGGGTCCTGGATTGTAAGAGGGTGCAGGCCAGGCTGAGGGACCCTCCCAATGCTCCCCACCACCCCATCCCCACCCCGTGCATGAATTTCATGCACTGGGCCTCTATCATTCTTTAAAGTCCCTGTGAATGCTAAATTAGAAAATCCTGAACCACTGCTTCTAGAGGGAAATATAGGGTTTTGTACCTATGAGCTTGTGCTCACATTTTCATCAACCCATTGTGTGCATCAGCTTAAAGACAACTTTAAGGGGAGAATTTGTTCTACTAAACGTAACAATTTATTAGAAAATTGCAGTGAGGCTCAAAAGTATTTGAGAAAAGATACATATATATTAGTAGACCAAAAGGACTTTATAAATTAATTTTGTTGAATCATCAACATTGAAGTTACAGACAACAGCACTATAACTCATGCCTGCATGAGGTTTATCTAATATACATGGCTGGACAAAAGTAGGTTTAAAGTTGCTTGTATGGAAAGTAATATGATAATAAATATTATAAGAAAAAAATCTGTGTTTTGTGTAATCACAACTGTAGACCTTCTTCTGCCTATCCCGTATGTATTTTCTTAGTAATACATGTGGTTAAGAACACAAAACAGCACTTCAGCACTATGCTTGGGGCCATATTAATGAAATTACCAACAAAAATTACAAAAATGTGAAAAATATGACACCAAATCTTGACAACAAAGAGGACACTATTTACAATATGAGAGCTAAAAGAAGACAAGGATCGGGCTCATCCTCAGCAGGAAACATGCATGTCAGGTAACTCAAATTTTTTACCACTCTGCAGTGAGTGTTGATTTGGGGGCTAAAAGTAAATTTTAGTGATTAATAGAATTGGCAAACACAAAGTTTGAAAATAATGAGGCCACGTAAATAGAATAAGCATCCTTAATGTTGAAATATCAAACGCTTTCCCTCTGAGATGAGGAATAAAATAAGGTTGCCTGCTACCACCACAGCTTTTCAACATTGTAATAATCCTACCCAGAACAAAAAGTTAGAAATATTTAAATAAGAATTGAGAATAAGTAAAGCAGCCAACATGATTGTGTGTTTTAAAATCCAAACATCATCCAAATTAGTTTATTAATTTTACCAGACTGAATATATAAAATCAAGCTTATTTCTATATAAAAGAAAAAACATAAAATGCAATTTTAAATAGATCTTATTTACAATACCACCAATAATATTTCATTCTGAGGACTAAATCTAACAAAAGGTATATAAGATCTCTGGTCTAATCTATAAAAATTTAATGAGAAAGATTAAATGATACACATACTTATGAATAGGATCACTCAATATTATAAAATGTCAATTGTCTCTAAATTGATGTATAGAATCAATATGATTGATGAAAATCCCAGTAGGGATTTTACAGTGGAAAAGAACAATTATTCTTAAGTGTATATATAGAGTTAAAGGGCCAAACATGGGGAAGATTCAAGAAAAACAAAGGGGAGAGTTTTCTCTACTAAATATAACAATTTATAAGAAAACTATAGTGAGACGCAGTAGTATTTGAGAAAACAGTCATATGGACCAAAGTAACTAAATAGCAACCCCAGAAACTGAACACACATTTATGGACATTTAACTTATGAAAAATTTGGCACTACAGAATTATGAGAAAGTAATTATTTTTTAATGAGAAAAACTAGGACAACTAAAAACCAATTGGATAAAAATACTTTTTTACTCTTAACATCTACCTAAGAAAGTTAAAAACAGATAGACAATAACCTTAAATGTACAAAGAAAATGGTAAATATTTTAGAATTTGGCAGAGGAGAAAAGCTATATAACTTTGTATATTTTTTAATTTATTTTTTCTTTATTGATTAAGGTATTACATATGTGTGCTTATCTCCCCATTGCCCCTCCACCCGACCCCACTCATGCTCTCACCCCCAGGTGTCTGTGTCCATTGGTTAGGCTTATATGTGAGCATGCAAGTCCTTTGGTTGATCTCTCCCCCTTACCCTGACCCTCCCCTACATTCCCTCTGAGGTTTGACAATCTGATCGATGCTTCTCTGTATCTGGATCTGTCCCTGTTCATCAGTTTATGTTGTTCATTATATTCCATAAATGAGTGAGATCATGTGATATTTATCTTTCTCTGCCTGGCTTATTTCACTTAGCATAATGCTCTCTAGTTCTATACATGCTGTTGCAAATGATAAGAATTCCTTCCTTTTTACAGTAGCATAGTATTCCATTGTGTAGATGTACCACTGTTTTTTAATCCACTCATCTGCTGATGGGCACTTAGGCTATTTCTAAATCTATGGTAAATTGTGCTTTAAACATAGGAGTGCATATCCTTTCGATTGGTGTTTCTAGTTTCTTGGGATATATTCCTAAAATTGGGATCACTGGGTCAAATGGGAGTTCCATTTTTAGTTTTTTGAGGAAACTCTATACTGTTCTCCACAGTGGCTGCACCAGTCTGCATTCCCAATAGCAGTGCACGAGGGTTCCTTTTTCTCCACAACCTTGCCAGCACTTGTCATTTGTTGATTTGTTGATGATAGCCATTCTGACAGGTATGAGATGGTACCACATTATTGTTTTGATTTGCATCTCTCGGAAAATTAGTGACTTTGAGCATGTTTTCATATGTCTCTTGGCCTTTCTTATGTCTTCCTTTGAAAAGTGTCTATTTAGGTCCTTTGCCCATTTTTTGATTGGGTTGTTTATCTTCCTTTTGTTAAGTTGTATGTGTTCCCTGTAAATGTTGGAGATTAAACCCTTATCAGAGATAAGATAGGCAAATATGTTCTCCAATGCAGTAGGCTTTCTTGTTTTGTTGATGGTTTCTTTCACTGCGCAGATGCTTTTTATATAACTTTGGAGTAGAAATTATTAAGCAAGACACAAAAAGCACTAATTCTAAAGAAAATGAATTAATAAAATGGACTACATTATAATTAAGACTTTCTCCACTAAATACACCATTTCCTTATTAAAAATTCAAGCCACCCAATGTGATAACTATTTTCAACATAAACAGCCTATGAGACCCATATCCAGATTATATAAATATCCTCAACAGAACAATAAGAAGACAATCAGCACTGCACAGAAGAGAAAAGCCAAATAGCCAGTAAGCATGTGAAAAGATATTTAAGCACATTTCTAATCAGATAAATTTAAATTTCAATCATAAAAGGTAATAAAAGAGTAATAAACATACTGCAGTGGCAAAACAAAAAAAAATGTCATTATGATAAAACTAAGAAGTATGGCAATTCTAAACAGAGGATTTTGAGCAGTGAGAATAATTTATGCACTGCTGGTTAGAGCTTACATTGCTACCACTACTTTAGGGAAAACAGTTGGCAGTATCAAATAGACATAAATAGATGCATACACTATGCTCTATTGATTCCACTCTTAGGTTATACTATGGAAGAATATGGCTTTTGCTTATATAAATACATAAAATATATATATAATATATTTGTATATATGAATGTTCATAGCAGCATTGTTTATAATAATCCCAAACTGAAAGCAAAACAAGTGTTACTCTATAAAGAAGTAAGATATATATGATACACACATTTAACAAAATATATAAGTAATGGAAATGGATAGCAATATGGTCAAACCTTAAAGACTCCAGGAGGAAAATCTGAACTCTGTAGAATCAATGGAATACAGTTTGTATCATTCCAAACTGTACATACTCACATACAGACATAGGCATACACATACACACTAATACAGGCATAATTGGGTAATAAATTACAGAGGAAGGTGAGAAATAAAGTACTGTAAGGATAAGACCAAGGTTACTGCTGGGGGAAAGGAGGTTTTATGATTTGAAAGGAGATATGCAGGAGCATTTTGGTGCTAGTTCTGTTCCGTATTTGAACTAAGGGGTCACCCTACTTTTCACTCTATAATCCATTAAATTGTACATGTTTTTATTATATTTCATATATTTGATAAAAGTCATAATGTTTAAAGGTTACAATAATTATATTTTATAAAATAAGAGTAAGGATAAATTAAGTGGGCCTAGACATTGATGAAATGGAACAACAAGGGGTATAGGAGCATTATGATTTTGTATTTATTTAATCAATGGCCTAATCATTTAGGTTTAAAGGGAGTGAACTATAATGAATTATATGTCTGCTCTAGTATCTCCTGTGCTTGACCTCATTCAGTCATTGAAAGCGATATTGGCATACCATTTTACCAATGGGCAGAAAAATTGAGTTCAGAAATGTTAAGTGGTTTGTATAAATTCTCCCAGGTAGTAAATGACAGCACCAGAATTCACATTCAGATGATATGACATATCTTACATTCTTTCTTTTCCACTATACCTCATTACTGTCTTCTGTTTTTTACCTCCCTCTATTACCATCACAATTCTCCTTTAAAAGGTTTTTGTTTACAGGTGGAACATTTTTGAGGACACCATGGTATAAGAAATGTGTAATAGCAATAGCATATTCATTCTTGTTTGGTAATGAACAGTTATTTTATTTGGCCTTTGCCTCTTTAAAGTGGGTGGATGGCATATGCTTTGTATAAAATAAATGGAATACTGAGAATTGCATTAATATATATGCACACACTCCATTTACATCTAAGTAAAATTTAAAAAGGTTATCCACTTTATACATTAGCTTGCCACGACCTATGCAAGTCCTATTCTTTAGGATTAAAATAATAATTGTATAAGCAACAATAAGCTTTAAATCTATGTTGTATTTCCTTAGCCACATTACTGAATGCTAATGCAAATATCAAAAATACCAAATATCAGAACAGAAGAAGAGAAGAACTTTGGGGATAGTGAGGTATGCTACAAGTAAAGAGAAAGAATATACAGGGCAGTAGAAAGTCACTAAGGGAGGTGCTCTAGAAGATGAGGATGCATGAATTAGAAAATTAGAATATCAATGACTATTTTACCAACATACACAGGCCTCTGTAGGAGAGAGATCCTTCTGCAATCTAAAGAGCAGGGGTCACAGTAGTCCTGGTACTGGTACTTCAGGCTTCTATGGCTTCCATCACACTAACCCTAGGCATGCATAGCTCTTTTGTCCCTTCCCATGTCTTCCCTTTGATTTAGTTCATAATTCTGCTATCTTTTTTTAAATGTTTTTCCTTTTTATCAAGAAACTTCCAAATTATCTTTAAATATGTTTATAGAAGTAATAGCCAATTGACAAAAGATCTTATATCTTAGATGCATACCAAGGACAATGTAATCCCTGGTATTATCAAAGAAAACAAAATCATGGAAATATCTTTTTATAGCTATAGGTTTTATTCTAAAAACTCTGTATTAGATGAGAGGTGCTATGAGGCAGTTGTATCAATGGCCATTTTATTAGTTCAAATGTTTGTCTACCTTGTTCTCAATGCAGTCCAGTATTTATTCTATTATTTAAATGAAATTCCTGGTTTCCTTAATAGAAACTGCTCAGAATCATTACCAAAACCAAAGTCCATAGCACAAAAGACAATAGTGATGAGGATCCTTTCTGTAAATACTACCAAAGTATGGGAAGATATTGATAACCAACATTCTGTGAATGAAGGTAGAGGGGAGGAAGCAGCACATGGACAGCAAGGAGGAGTGGTAATGAAATGAGTGTGGTGAGAAGGAAACAGTGTGGCAGAAAAGCATGATCCTGGACTCAAGACACAGGGGTTGTATTTTAAATGGCTAATCAGTTTTTTAAAATTGAAGAAATCATTTGGCCTCTCTTGGATTTAGATTAACATTTATAAAATACAAATGCTAGAATAAATAATCTGTATTTAGTTTTTCAATGATATTATAAAGATTAAAAATAGGTAGCATATGTACTATATATAATAACTAGAAGCAACACATACTCATTAATACTCTGTATTTTGGGTATTCACAGTGTTATTATTTTTTCTGTAGTGGTAACTTAATTAAAACTCTACAATTGTGAAAAGGTGAATCTGAGATTTAGACTAAAAGACACAAGTTTATTCATCCCTAAAACCTTTTTTGTTTTCACTAAGTAAATTAAAAACAAAACAAAACACAAAACCAACAAACAAGGAAATGTAAATAGTCCCATCCAGGAGTCTATTTTATTATGGCATAACTTGCAATCATTTCTTTTTCTTTTAAATTTCTGATCCAGGTATTTTCTAAAACTAACTTTTTCACAGTATCTTTCTCCAACATGGAAGTAATTGGACAGTATATGGAAAGTAAAGGCAAAATGAATGTAATTTGCTAATATGTAAAGATTATTTGGAGAGAATCCAAGATGATGGCGTAGTTAAACACCTAAACTGCTGCCTCGCACAACAATTTCAAAACTTACAACTAAAAGACAAAACGTCTATCACCCAGAACCACGGGGAAAGCTGGCTGAGTGGAAGTTCTACAACTAGAAGGAAAGAGAAAAGAGCATTGCGCTGAAAAGCTGAGGTACAGAGGTGCATGATCTGGGCTGGCGGCAGGCATTGCTTTTTTCAACCCAAAGGGAGACAAGCCCCCAATTACTCTGAAATACAGTTTCTGGGGAGACGTGGGGGACCCAAACTCCTACGGGGAGAAGCTGCATTGTCTAACACCTGGTCGGAAAGTGAGGGGGGCCTGCTTGCAGAGCTGTGCACAAGAATAATTGTTTACTGCGCTGGGGCACAGGACACAGTTGGAGACACAGAGCCGGCTAACTGTCAGCCATTACTGTTTGCCATGCCCTAGCCTAGTGACGCCCTGAGACCCCGCCCCACACAACCTACAAACCCACCCAATCTCCAAGCAGCAGCATTAGCATAAGAAAGGCCTGCCCTATGGTAGCTTAACCTAACAAACTTGCAGCCTGGGTCAGACAGCTCCAAAACCTCCAAACCCCAAGCAAAGAGGAGAAAACTATAGCTCTAGCTGTAGCTCCTGCTGGGTGGACTCAGACAATAGCTGACCTGCACCGCATTGGAGATCCAGAAGCCAGTATACCTAGTGGTCAGTGTGAGACACCAGATTTCAACTCCTCACATCCATAAGTGACACATTCAAGAGGCAGACTCAGCAAGCACCAAAGCCCCACTGAAACAAGTCCTGCACCATAAGCGTGTCTCCAGCACAGCAGTTCTTATAGACACAGCGAGTCCTCACAGCCGATTGGCCTGGAGGTCAATTCCTCCCAGTGTACCAACAGCAATTAAGGCTTAACTACACCAAGACTTTGCACTCAGCCCACAAAGGGGTGTACCAAGAGCGTCCACATCAGGTGGTTGGGGAGGCTGAGCTATTGCCCCCTATAGGTCACCTACCACACAAAGCCACTCCATCAACACAGGGAAGCAGCCAAAATGTGGAAACAAAGAAACATGTCACGAATGAAAGAAACGGAGGAAAGCAAACTACTGGACGACATAGAGTTCAGAACCACATTTATAAGGTTACTCAAGAATCTTCTAAAAACCGCCGAGAAACTTGATGACACTTCTGAGGAGCTTAGTGAAACCTTCAAGGACCTTAATGAGAATGCCAAAAAAAAAAAAAAAAATGGAAAAGGACCAATCAGAAATGAAGCATACACTGTCTAAAATAAAGAATATACAGAAACTCAACTGTAGATCAACATACCCCAAGAATCAAACCAAAGATCTGAAATATGAGGAAACAAAAAACACCCAACCAGAAAAACAAAAAGAAAAAAGAATCCAAAAATATGAAGATAGTGTAAGGAGCCTCTGGGACAACTTCAAGCGTACCAACATCCGAATTTTTGGGGTGCCAGAAGAAGAGAGAGCAAAATACTAAAAACCTATTAGAAGAAATAATGACAGAAAACTTTCCCTACCTGGTGAAAGAAATAGACTTACAAGTTCAGGAAGCGCATAGAACCCCAAACAAAAGGAATCCAAAGAGGACCACACCAAGACACATCATAATTAAAATGCCAAGGACAAAAGACAAAGAGAGAATCTTGAAAGCAGCAAGAGAAAAACGGTTAGTTACCTACAAGGGAGTACCCATAGGACTGTCAGCTGATTTCTCAGCAGAAACTATGCAGGCCAGAGGGGAGTGGCAAGAAATATTCAAAGTGATGAACAGCAAGAACCTACAACCAAGATTACTCTACCCAGCAAAGCTATAATTCAGAGTTGAAGGTCAGGTAAAGAGCTTCACAGACAAGAAAAAGCTAAAGGAGTTCATCACC
Organism: Corynorhinus townsendii; assembly: GCA_026230045.1. NCBI lineage: Eukaryota > Metazoa > Chordata > Mammalia > Chiroptera > Vespertilionidae > Corynorhinus > Corynorhinus townsendii. Next base: position 59,153,165 of record JAPDVU010000008.1, on the reverse strand, counting down.
ACCAAACCAGGATTACATGAAATGCTGAAGGGTATTCTTTAGGAAGAAGAAAAAGAAGAAGAAGGTAAAGATAAAAATTATGAACAACAAAATGACATCAAATACATACCTACCAACAAGTGAACCTAAAATCAAGTAAATAAAAAATCTGAAGAACAGAATGGACTGGTGAATATAATAGAATCAAGGACATAGAAAGGGAGTGGACTGACAATTCTCAGGGGGAAGTGGGTGTGAGTGGTGCGGGAAGAGATTAGACAAAAATCTTACTCCTAGGGATGAATACAGTGGCGTGGGGTAAGGGCATGGGTTAGGGTGGAGTGGGGAGTCAGGTGGAGGGGAGCTATAGAGGGAAAACAAAAAGAGGAACACCTGTAATCTGAACAATAAAGATTTATTTAAAAAAAAAAAAAGATTATTTGTATGTCAAATGCTTTTTCATTGGAGGTAATCTATATACAGTATTTGTCATGCTCTCAACTCTTCACAAGGTGATACAAACATCAAGCATCAGAAGTCATAGAGCCTTGCAATAATTTTACAATATAATTGGCAAATGCATAGGAAGATATGAATATGGAAAGATTGGGGACAGTTTAGGGACCATTTAAGTGACTTTAAAGAATCAGACAAAAAGTTAGGGGAAGAAAGCAAAAATCCTATTCTGAGTTGTGAGGTCAAGATAAGGTAAATGAAGAATCATAGGGGTTTTCAATAAGGACGTCTGAAATGATGAAAGTGTGTTTTAGGGAGACTAACCTGATGTGTGGATGTATTAGGTAGTGAGATGAGAAGCCAGGAGAACAGCAGAGAAACTGCTGGGATAAGCTGGCAATGGGAACATGAGAACAAATTAGCACTGAGTGGAGGTCTTCCTTTGAGCATGGTCACAGACTAACTGAAAATAGAATAATTAGATATTAAAAAAACTTTCCTTCATCTTCAAGTATCATTAAATCAGAGCTGAGGTTTAAAATCCCTAAACTGTCTGTGATACACTTTAAGGAAGGATATTTACTATCTCTTAAAAATATTCAACCAGAACATTTTTTCTGAATATTAACTCAGAGTTTGAAGGGATCTCCAATGCTTAGTCTCTCTGCCTCCTGCCAGAATTGCTTTCAAGCCATGCCCGACAGATGGCTGTGTATAAAACAATTTAAAGATTGCTCTGAAATTTATACAAAGATGCCACTAGAATGTGAAGAACATGATAATCACAGGAAAATTTAATACTACTCAGATAGACTGAAACAAAACAGCTTTGACAATATTCTAGGGAAAATAAAACTAAAATATCTGTTTATCATACAGATAAAAAAGTGTAGATAGTATATGTCAGCCTTCAAAAAACAATGTAGTTTCAAAAATTCCCAATATATAGAAAATTAAGCAATGGTATAATCTCATGAATATTATTATTAACTGGCAACTAAAAGAAAAAAATAATGCTAACCAGGTAGCATTCTTTTTTAGCTAGTTCAAATATGCTAAACAAAAAGCAGCCTGCTAAAATTCATACTGAATACATCCTGGTTTTTTGCTCTTTAGCTCCTGTTAGCTTTAGAACAAGCTGTGTAACTGACCATGGGGGCATAGGTTTTTTTGTATGGCTTGTTCAAATGCAGCCTAGGTGTATAAAAGAGTACCAGGAATGTAGCAGCCCCATATTTTTGTATGATTGAGTACTCTTATATATATTTACATGGCCTTTTATATATCCTTAAAAGATTTAAAATTTATCACTTTAATCTTTGGAGGTGATAGCAAAGGCCTTCCCAATCCACACTTAATATCCAACAAATCCTACATAACATGATATAGGATAAAGAGCTTCAGAGTACTGAATTTGGAATCAAACTGACTGCATTTGGGTCTGGGTACTGGTGCCTATTAATTTTAGATCTTAGGTAAGCCATAATATTTCATTGATCTTTAGGCTCATATCTACAATATGAGACTAAAAATACCCAGTAGAAAAAGAACCTGAATCGCTGAAGCAATCCTGAGAAAGAACAAAATAGGTGGGATCTCAATACCAGATAGAAGATGTATTAAAAAGCCACTGTTCCTAAAACAGCCTGGTACTGGCTCAAGAACAGACATATAGATCAATGGAATAGAATAGAGATCCCAGAAATTGACCTTAATCAATATGCTCAATTAATATTTGACAAAGGAGGCATGAACATACAATGGAGTCAAGATAGTCTCTTCAATAAATGGTTTTGGGAAAATTGGACAGATACATGCAAAAAAATGAAGCTAGATCACCATCTTACACCATACACAAAAATAAACTCAAAATGGATAAAGGACTTAAACATAAGACAGGAAACCATGAAAATACTAGAGGAATCCACAGGCAGCAAAATCTCGGACATATGCCGAAAGAACTTCTTCACTGATACTACTCCTAGGACAATGGAAACTAAAGAAAAAATAAATAAATGGGACAACATCAAAATTAAAAGCTTTTGCACAGCAAAGAAAACCATCAATAAAACAACAAGAAAGCCCATTGCATGGGAGAACATATTTGGCAATGATATCAATGATAAGGGTTTAATCTCCAACATATACAGAGAACTCATACAACTCAACAAAAAGAAGATAAACAACCCAACCAAAAAATGGGCAACTGATCTAAATAGACACTTTTCGAAAGAAGACAGAAGGTAGGCCAAGAGACATATGAAAACATGCTCAAAGTCACTAATCTTCAGTGCGGTACCATCTCACACCTGTCAGAATGGCTCTCATCAATAAATCAACAAATGACAGGTGCTGGCGAGGATGCAGAGAAAAAGGAACCCTTGTGCACTGCTGGTGAGAATGCAGACTATTGCAGCCACTGTGGAGAACAGTATGGAGCTTCCTCAAAAAACTGAAAATGGAACTCCCATTTGACCCAGTGATCCCACTTCTAGGAATATATCCCAAGAAACTAGAAACGCCAATCAGAAAGGATATAGCACCCATATGTTCATAGCAACACAATTCACCATGGCTAGGATTTGGAAACAGCCTAAGTGCCTATCAGCAGATGAGTGGATTAAAAAACTGTGGTACATCTACACAATGGAATACTAAGCTGGGGTAAAAAAGGAGTTCCTACCATTTGCAACAACATGGATGGAGATAGAGAACATTATGCTAAGTGAAATAAGCCAGGCAGAGAAAGATAAATATCATATGATCTCGCTCATTTGTGGAATATAATGAACGGTATACACTGATGAACAAGAACAGATCCAGAGACTGAGAAACATTGATCAGAACGCCATACCTCAGGTAAGGTAGGGGAGGGTGGGGGTAAGGTGGAGAGATCCACCAAGGGACTTGTGTGCATACATATGAACCTAATCAATGAACACAGACAATAAGGGGGTGGGGCATAAGTGGGGGTTGTGGGTTATGGGGGAATAAGGACACATATGTAAAAAACAAAAACTAAAAAAATTAAAATAAAATATTAAATCTAAAAAATAATTAATTAAAAAAAATAAAAATACCCAGTAGATTGGGAATTCAGTTTCTCAACATTATAGTGGGAGATTACAAATAAGCAAGTGAAAAAGTCTAGGATGACCCATGTGGTAATGGATTAGAGTTGATTAATCAGTATGAACTTGTTTGACCTTAATATAGATTCAGATAGTTATAGAAATACTTACAGATATTTGTGTTTACATGGGTATATATACATATATTTCCTTGCTCTGTCCACTGAGATGACCTAGAATCAATGATGCCCAATAATTATAAGCATCTCTAACATTCAGATCTTAATTTTTCTAATGCCATTCTCCAATAAAATGAACCAGAGATCCCTTGAAAAACAACTGATTATAGGACTAGGGCAAGAAATGAATCCAGATCATCTTGCAGATGCCAGAAAGTACTAAAACAAAACAACAACAAAGAAACCCACAATGATGGATATGTGTAAAAGGACATAGCAGCTAACTGAAAAAAGTTCCCATTGACCAAGGCTGAAATGATTTCATCAAAAAGACAAATAGAATAATATTAGATTATTATTCTGCTATTACCCTGGTGTAATACACTGCTATAAATAAAGTATTTAATAAATAAATAATTAGGGGAGAATAGCCAAATTTCCTGTGCAAAAACAATTTTAAATAATTTATGGAGATATTCTTCCCTTAAGGTGGCAAAATGTAATCTTTTTTTAATTATGGGTCATGCATTGTGAAATTCTTTTCAAGAGTACTATATGGAAAGGGGAGCAAAAAAGTGACTCTGTAGTGGAGAAGCCTGACAAAAATAACTTGATCCAGGTGATATTATGTGATAAAAATGTTACTTTTCTTCTATGACTTCCCTTCCCAAAATATGTAACCCCAGTTTAATCATGAGAAGAAACATCAAGTCATTAGGAAAATTCCAATTGAGGGGCATTCTACAAAAGATCAACCAAAAACCAGATATGCATTTATGCATTACCTATGATATAGACAATAGTGGGCTGAAAGCCTGGTGAGGGGACTAGAGTGTGGAGGAGGTATGCCCATGAGGGGAAAACAGTAACATTTGTAATACTTTTAACAATAAAGATAAATTTTTAAAAATCCAACCAGTGTTCCTCAAAGCTGTCAAGAACATCAAAACCACAAAAACTCTGAGAAACTGAAACATTCAAGACATGCCTAAGGAGGTATCACAACTAACCATAAGAGGCCATTCTAGATGGAAACCTACACAAGAAAAATGTCATTAGGTAAAGACTAAGGAAATCCAAATAAAATATCATAATACTGTATCAGTATTGATTTATAATTGTCACAAATCAGCAATATTATTCTACGGTCTTTTGCCAATGTTCTGTAAATCTAAAATAATTATAAAAGAAAATGTTTATTTAAAAAATGCCTACCAGATATGATCTATACAATTCAGATAAGTTAAATATTGTAAATGTATAAGGCACAATGAAAACTTACATTATTCTCCAAATTGCCATAAATATTACAGGTGTTACTTAAAGAAAATTGGAATTAACTCTCCATATCAAGAACTTCTTTCCTCTTTGGCTTATCTAAAGATAATGTGTTCATCCCATTAAAGGTAGTCAACTCTGGCTTCTGTTGAATCTGTACTTGATGTTGGGATAGATTAGTTTCTGCAATAACACCAAATATCTTCTAAATATCAGTGGCATAAATAGCCAAAGATTTTTTCTTGTTCACAACCCATTTTCATTACAGTTTAATTGTTCCACATCATTCTCATTCAAGACCATGAGCTAATAGATTCTCCACCAACTAGCATCTCACTGTTTTTTCTAACACTGTGATAATAGGTAAACACATCATGCATTTTAAAGGTGCCTATGTGACAGTGACATCTTATTTCAGCTCACACTTCATTGGTCAAAGTAAATTTCATGAACACACCTTCAAGGAGGTGAAAAAAAAGACAATCCTGAAACATACCTGCAAGTAGTAAAAGCACAAATATCAATGAACAGAGAGTACATGACTATCACAGGTTTTAATAACCATCTCTATTATCGATTTATTCACATTCATCCATTCAACCAATAGTAAAGAACAAACCACGTATATTATTGATGACATTGGAAACTTTATACATTGAAAATGCATTTCCTTACTTCTTTATAAGTTTTTGACTTCTCTGACTGGACAAGTGATGCTCTAAAGCTCAAGATCGCATGACTCAAGCTGATACTCACTATAGAAACCCCTTAGGCTACCTACCTGAAAAGTTCTTGGTGAAAAGAACACACTGTTTTTTAGTAGAACACCTTCAGTGACTAAGTTTGATTCTGGTTTCTTTCATAAGTATATGACATAGGGTGATAGCATAAGCAATCAACTCACAATAGTCAACTTACAGGGAAATTCATGATAAAAAGTACAGGCTTTGATTCAAATCCCAGCTCTGCCATTTTTCTCCCTTCTTTTCACAAAAACAAAACAAACAAATAAACAAAAAAATGCACAAACCCTGAGTGAGTTAGATGTGCTTTTTATCGAACATGTTGCAAAGGCAAGACAAATAGAAAGCAAATATAAAACATAGCCTCTACCTTCAATAACCCTCACAGTATGGTAGCTTATCTCTGGTTTGTGTCTCTTATATATGCCTTTCTTTGTTTTCTTTTTTTAATCCTCAACTGAGGATATTTTTCCATTGATTTTTAGGGAGAATGGAAGGGAGAGGGAATGACAGAGAGAAACAGTCATGTGAGAGAAACACATTGACTGGTTGCCTCCTGCACAGTCCCTGAGCAGGACCTGGACTAGGGAGGAGCCCGCAACTAAGGTACGTGCCCTTGAACAGAATTGAACCCGGGACCCTTTGGTCCCCAGGCCAACGCTCTATCCACTGAGCCAAACTGGCTAGGGTTTATATCTGCTTTTGATGAATATTTTTGGGGAAAGGGGTACATATTTGTCCCTCAGTGGAAAGCCATCTCTAATTTCTCCTCTGATCTGTAAATTATTAGTGCTCAAAAGTTATACAAATCTGTTTAACAAGCAAGTATCACATCTATAGTATAATATGATAGTTTCTAGCAGTGCTTTCCAGAGGTTATCCGCATTGTCTGTTATAGTCTGACATTTCACTATCACAGATTCATTTCACTGGTAGGAGAGGGGGAAATTTAAGAGCCTGTAGTAAAAATGTGAAGACTTTAGGAAGAAGACTACCTTAGGCTTATATTAGTTCAAGCTAATAAAAGTATCACTTGACAGTGCAGAGACCAAGACACTGGAGTGATAATTAACACCAAGGGCCCTAGAAGGCATAAGATGGGAGAAACAGGCACTGAAAAAGGTTAGATGGGTATAAAAGTCTTGTTGCATGTGCTGTTTTGCCTGCGAATCTGAATAAAAGAAACGATGATATAAACATTGGAATAAACGATGATATAAACATTGCCTGCTATGAAAGCCTTCAGTTCATTGATAGACCAATCTTTTCAACTTAATATTTTAAAACAGTTTAATAAATCCGAAATGTGCAGTATTAATAAATACATTAACAAGGAAAAGAAATTCCTAGGGAGAGTAAAATTCGTTTAAGTCATTTCCATGTCATTGTTTTCAAGAAACACTGTCAGGTTTAATATGAGATTAGCATTGAAATCAAGACAGGCCACTATAATTTTTTAAAACATCCTTCAAATATGCTTTCCTTGTTGGACTCCTTTGGCCTCCCACTGCCATTCTGTTTAAACAAAGTGTTTGAAATCAGGGCTGCTCTCTGCAGGCCATCTAGCAAGGAGAAATTAGCAAGCACATAGCGGGAGACAGGCCAGAGTATCTCTACTCAGTCTAACAAGGCAAGCATTATGACTGCACTGACCAGATAAATGGAGCAGTAAGGAGATTGAAGCTATATGAAAATATTTATTATTAAAACACATTTCAAGAGCTTTCTGTTCTTCAGCGGATTAATGATGAATGAAAGTACTTATGATTAAAATATGAAGCCTGATCTTTTTTTAAACAAAGCTTGTTAGATGAAATTTACCAGGCCGTGTCTGCCTCTATAATGTGGGGTCCTTTTCAATTTTTTTTTAGACCCTGGAATGATCATTCATTTTCCTTACCAGAAGCAATGTCAGTAATGCAAGTAAAGGGTCATTTTCATAAGCTACTTGTAAGCTAACCACACATTCTTGTTTGCTTAGGACAGTCCCAGTTTATTCTGCTGTCCTGGTTATCTTTATTAATAGCACGTTTGCTCTTAAAAGCATCCTGATTTAGATGATTCATTATATGGTTATGCAACTAATAAGCAGCCTCTGTGACTGATTTGGGCTCAATATAAATTGATACCAGCTTCACAGCAGTGATTATCAATGAAAAACTCCATTGATCGTGTCATCTGATTAGAGCATTGCACTTAATGAGATCATAATCATATATCTCTTCCATATGATGGCAGGGAAGAGTAAATGTGTTCCAAGATCAAATAATTTTCTCCTAATCAGATTAAATTTCATATACACTCAGGGACATTGAAAGAGAATACATGTTTGTAAATATACACCCTTTACCTGAAGGCTTACCAGCCATGTGAATTTGGACAAGTAACTTTATGAGTCTTAGTTTTCTCTTCCATAGAACTGAGCTAAGAAAGAGCTGGGTTTTGATATAAACAGAAATCCAAGCCCTGGCCAGTGTGGCTCAGTTGCACCAAATGCCAGTTCGATTCCTGATCAGGAGACATGCCTAGGTTGTGGGTTCGGTCCCTGGTCGGTGTGCATATATGAGGCAACAAATTGATGTTTCTCTCTCTCTCTCTCTCTCAAATCAATAAAAAAACATATTTTAAAAATCCAATCCTTTCTAAGGACAGGCAGATTAACAAAGATCACTGAATTTGGAATCAGAAGAAATCAAATAATGATACCATCACCATCACTTAATAGTTGTGAGACCTGAGCAACTCATTTTAACTGCTTTGTGCCTTGGTTTCCTATGTATAAATAGAGGCGTTAAAAGTTTGAAAGTATTCTCTGTTGCAAGAAAGGAGTATACATAGGTGGCAATGGCATGGGGAAATGTATAGCTGTATTGGATGCCCAGAGGATACTACACATTAAAGTTATTCCAAAACCGGAGAGGCTGTTAAGGCTTTGGGATGAGAGTAATTCTGTTGAAGTAGATGTTTGCAAATCAATTTCTGCCTTTTAGAGGAAGAATGGAATGTATTTTGGTACCAAGCTTTTCTTGTTTCTTAAAAATATTGAATTTCTGGGCTCCCTTAGTCATGAAAATGTGAGACAAATACTTTTTTGTGGTTGGCAAGAAAAACATGTAAGCTTGTGTAGCCATACAACACTGGTGCTACATTCTCAGGTGTAAATGTGCAGTTTGATAAGGTAACTTGGGTATATTAGCAGGACTGTACTTTGGTATAATTTAAAAAAATATTTGTTTTTTTCTAATATATGGATTTCAATTGTCTTTTGCCAGAAAATCATTATTTGTCTCTGGGATATGCATATAAATTTATTTCCAAACTTTTGCACAATCAAGAACCAAAATTAGACTATAGAATGTGCAGGAAACATATAAATCCTAAACTTCTCATCAGTTCATGCAGAGAAAAAGGTAATAATAATAATAATAATAGCCGATAACATTTACACAGTGCTTCTTATATAAAAGCACTTATTAGTCTACAGTGCTAAATATAATTTAAGTAATTTTCATACAATAATCTTTTTAATTCTTACAATAAATCTATAAAATGGGTAATATTCTTATCTCCAACTTACAGATGAGAAAACTGAGAATATAACTAAGGTCTCCATGGTCAGGATTTAAACCTAAGTGTTTGGACTTCAGTCTTTTAACATTATCCAGTGTCACCCTCAAGACCGGCTTCAGCATGATAAAGTTTATGCTGTAAGATCTTAGACTTGGTATTGTTTACAATTAAATAAGTTTGAGGCTCATAGAGGTGCTTTCAACTATAGTTTCTCGAGCTTGTGAAATCAGATTCCACACTTGAGGGATGAAGTTTCCATCTAATGGCTCCCACCATTGTCATTCTGGAAAGTAGTGAATACTAGTCTGTAAAAGAGCTGGATTCTAGACTAAGGGGAAATAAGGATTCCCTGTGTTTGGGTCTGAATGAGCCTGGAGTCTGGGGAATGGAGGTATCAGATAATTGATGGTAATGACTTGATTCCTGCCATTGAAGACATTTCAGAAGCTAGGGGAGAAACCATCCTCATGCTGGAAGCAAGGTCATGTTTGAGTCATGGGTTCTGAGAGTAGTGACTTTGAATAGATGTTATAAAAAAGTCTTCTGGCTATATTTCTGTTATTTCTAAACCATAAATAAATCTTTGCACAAGGCAAATGTGGTCTCATTAGTTCTGTGGGAAACGGGCACCAGTGTTCCCGGAGGCTATTGTGGCATAGGAGCAGAGGTGACCTGTGGGGCATGGTGCTGTCTAAATGAAAAGCAGTCTCTCTGATGCTTATGGCAGAGGCGACCATGCAGAGGTAACATGAGTGTCTGGACAGAGGGTGATTTGGGATTTGATTAGGATTACCTTTAGGCAGTATCTGAAAAATTCAGAAATTGCTTGGGGGTCATGTGGTGGGAGCAGACTGAAGAAGCTGATGACACTTGAGTTATCTAAAAACAGGTACAAAAGTGAAATAGTCTAAGAAATAGTTTAAGAGCCTTACAGTCACTGGATTCAGTTTTTCCAAGACAAGGCTCTTAGTGAAAGAAAATAAATATTGCTTCTTTGGATACTCCGTGTGTGTGTTAATGACCCACTCTTCCATGTATACCTAACCCTCATCAACCCACTCCCACCTCACACAAAAGGATCTATTTAGGTAACCTTATCAATGTCCAATATTATTATTATTAATATTCAATATTGTTACCGATATCCACTTCACCCCCTCTTTGCTGATTTGGTCATATTTATTACTAAGTGTGGTAACTGCTGAAGGAACATACACTTGAACAATATTCTCTCTTCCTTCTTCCTGTCTTCATGACATTCCAGTGCCATGACAAGGATCAGAAGGTCTCAGGCTTAGCCATCCTCTTCTGTTTCCTATATCTTTTTGCTCTTAAAAAAAAAAAGAAAAAAGAATAAGAGCATCAGGCTTGGTGAACTTGGAGATAGCCCAAGAATCTTATCTTGATTCTAAATAATGTGAGCTCCCTTATATTATGAATCTTGTTCATCATGTTCAGAGATGTAACCCCAATGCCAAAGACTAATCACTCAATAAATGCATTGAAAAGTAAATGAATGTATGAAGTAATGCTCACAACTTCTGCTTCATCTTTCCGTGCAGCAGTATTGGCAATGCAGTCTTTGAGCAGGTCCATTCAGCTTGATATCTGCTTGGTATCTTTCTACTCTCTTATGCGTATGCTGGGCTCCACTAGACATATGTGTCTTGCCAGAAAAGGAGATGAAAGTAAGAGAGCCACACTCCATAGGCTAAGCTGTTTTGCAATGAACATACACTGAGTGGCCAGATTATTATGATCTCTGAATGCATAATAATCTGGCCACTCAGTGTATATCCTATATAATAAAAAGTGAATGTGCAAATTGTCCCCTTGACCAGGAGTTCAACCAGCAGGCAGGCTAACCAACCACCTATGCAACTTCCCTTGACCAGGCTGGCCCAACCCCACCTATGCATGAATTCATGCACTGGGCCTCTAATATATATATATATATATATATATATATATATATATATATATATATATATATATATACTGAGTGGCCAGATTATTATGCATTCAGAGATCATAATAATATGACCACTCAGTGTAAGTTGTATGAATCTGCTTAGGTTTCCTCCCTTTTCCCTTATTTCCACATACCCTGTTTTTTAGGTAAATGCTTTCCAGCAATTCTCTGTGGTTCTGATGCAAATGTCGATCTTGGGGTTATGTTCTTTTGAACATTGGGTTGGACACATCACCCAAACTTAGCCAATTATATATTTTTTTCCTGGAAATTTTCCAATGTAAATATAAAAATAAGTTATATGATAGTAGCCTTCTAGAGGAGTAATTCAGAAGCTCTAGCCTTTTAGAGGGGTAATTCAGAAGCTCCTGTTAATATGATCCCTATTGTTGCCCCAATTCCTTATTTTCCCAAGGTGTGATGGTTCATCTCTTCCTTCAGTTGTTAAAGCTCTGCCAAGAAGTCCCCTCAGCTCCTCCTTAAGTCAATCAGAATAATGTCCTGTTGTCTGTAACCAAATACCTTCATTACCTGTCAAGATATTTTACCGGAGATTGAGAAAGTAATCCACCCTAAGGGTTATACACATAAGTCTGCCTCACAATAATGAGACACTTTACTTACTGTTTGTGATTATCTGACTCATTCAGATATCCCCTGTACCTAGAATAGTGCCTGGTATACAGTGAAAATTCAATAAATATTTTATATGAGTGAATGAAAGAAGTGAATTGCTTTATTATAAGTATATTTTCCCGAGAAATATCTTGGTGGAAATTACTGTGGCTCAAAATGAGTTTTAGGAATCCCTGAGCCTTTCAAACAAGAACTATTTAAATAATGCCTTCAAATTCTGATATTACTTCCAAAAATGTCATCTTTCTGTCGGGAAGGGTTCTGTGCCACACCACAATTTAGCTGGTGAGACTCTCTCTCTTGTCCCTCAGGAGAAATCTTATCTCAACACTGATCACTGGACAAGTCACTCACACCACAGTGGTAAAAACCACACCAACCTCATGAAGAAAAAAAAAAAAAAAAACATCTCTGGATGCTTTCCTGAGAGGGGGAACAGGTATAGTTGGCACTTAGAGTTCTTAAAATCCTGTGTAGCATATTACACTTTTTCTCCCTGCTTCACTTGGTAGTATTGGTAATTACATTAGACACATGAGGAAAACATGTCCCATGTGCCTCTGCACAAGCCCCTGCCAATCTGTTTTTTGGCTTACAGCATTCCCAACCTCACACCCACAGCCAAAGTACTTGGTCCCTATGCTCCATTCTGAGAATAGAGGACCTCATTTATTCAAGTATGTTCACTTCCTAATCCCTCTAGTAATTAGGTGGCTCCCTTAGTTATTGTTCTCATGTGCTATCCATCTTTCGTGAGACTGAATATGTCTGTAAGTCATGGAATACTGGACTTTCCAGCGGACCACACACTGTAGGTAGTTAGGACTTTAGCTCTGTTCCTTGCTGTGCATTTCACAGCTCCTGTGTCTTCTATTTGCTTTTGCACTTAGCTGAATTGACCAAGAGACCTTTTGAATGCTTTTAAGTATTTCATAACGCTTTACTAATTTAGTAGCATATAGGAAAATATTCTGTAAAATATTTCTAAAGGGGTATATGTGCAAGCCTATTGGTATACTTATCCTTTGTTATTATTATCATTGAAAATTCTAAAATACTCAGATGTTATAAATATTTTAAGAATGAATTAAACCTGACCTATTTATACAATATATACACATTGATAGCTTAATCCTCTAATGCATAAAGAAAACACTATTTAAATCTCCTTTGGGAAATGGTAGTCAGGAAATAACTCATAGGGTACTAAAATCCTTTTTAAAAGCACATTGATAAAATAAATTTCAATATGGCTTCAAACACTGAACCTACTATGTATGCCCTGTTTCTAAGCAGTTCCACCATATCACTTAATTGCTTTTTATGTATCAAATAGCAAAGTGAACTGACCAGACATCCTTTGATTGAAGTACCATATCACCTGGAGCAGGAATAGAGAAAGGCTGGCAAGATTCCCCAACAGTAATTATTCTAGAGGCCGGTGGCATGAAGATTCTGCAAGAATAGGCGTTCCTTCCCCTGCCTTCGCTTCCAGCTGCCAGGGAGCCTTTGCAAGTCTTTGCTCCCGGCCACCTTCCGGGAGCCTGTAAGTCTTAGCTCCTGGCCGCCTTCCCGGAACTTTCAAGTCTTCACTCCCAGATGGAGCACCGCTCCTGTAGCTCCCTCCGCCCTCGCCCTCCCCCTCATAGCAGGCGTCCCGCCCTACCCAGCCACTCCACCCCGACGTATGCAAATTAACCCGCCATCTTTGTTGGGTTAATGTGCGTACTCGCTCCTGATGGGTGTTGCAGAGGTATGGTTAATTTGCATATTTCTCTTTTATTAGTGTAGATATCTCCCCACAGAACTCCCTTATTTCCCTTTACCACACATACTCCCCCAAGGAGTGCCAGAATTCTAACTACAGCAGTTCCTAGAATAGCATTGTTTCCTTCAGTGTTGTTTCATTTTAATGTGAGATGCTATAGGAACTTACCTGTTGTTTTTATAATAATTAGACAATGGCAAAATTGGTTCTATTATATATTTCACTTAAACTCACAGAACTTATCTGTGGCATTAATTGAGGACTTACTGTATAGATGAGTCATTTTGCTGTTCAATCCCTCTTTCCCCCAATTAATATTCTACATACTGCTTACACTTAGGAGGGTAATCAACAATTAATAAGTACAAAGACCCTTCTAAGAAAGTAGAACTTTGATAGTCATTTGAGAGGGGTATAGATTGCCAGAATAGGTAAGTTTGCTGAATTGAAGATACTTAACATTTTCATCAGGACCACCCAATTGGTCAGGTAGTACCAGACACTGACTTCTTAAAAGCAAAACAAGGTAGTTCTTCCTGAGCAAAAACATCAACAGATTTTGAATGCACTGAATTTTGCAAAGTTGTAAGCAGTACCAGGCACAGCCCAAACAATCTCTTAGGGAGCAGAGCAGGGGAAAAAAACCTCAGTGTATGGAGCCCCTTCACCTATTACTTTACTTAATTACAGAGAAAAGTCTGATTGTATTTAACATATCAAAGGAAGCCTTGATCAGAGTATAAGCTTTGCAAACAGTGTTGGTAGGCAAAAGAGCCAAAGGGAGGAAAGTTATAGACAGGCAATTGGCTACCATGTAGTAATAGGATGAAAATGTAGAAGGCTCAGAGACTGCCATGTTAGAACAAATTTTCATATACTATTTACTATTGACATAATTTTATTTCCCTTTTTTCATTATTTTATTTAATTTTTAATCTGGCTATTAGAAATTATAGTGAGTGTTTAAAACTTATTTTTAATTTATGTATTATTACAGATGTTTCATTTATCATACATTATATACTTATATATAGCATAGGTGTTTTCTTTAGTAAATAATATCATGGTGCAATGTCCTATAATCCTATCTAATAAAAGAGTAATATGCAAATTAACCATCACTCCACTACACCCACAAGCCATGCCCACCAGCCAATCAGGAGCGAGTATGCAAATTAACCAAACCAAGATGGCTGAGGCCACAGAGCAAGCAGGAGGCTTGCGTTTCCCCAGCAATGGAGGAAGCCAAGCTTTCTGCACACCCTGGCTGGCCCAGGCCTCCACTCAAGGCTACAAAGTTTCAATTATAAAAGATAAATAAATCCCAACGAAAATGTCTGTGGCCATGGAGCAAGCAGGAGGCTCGGCTCTGCTGAAGTCTACAAAGTTTCAATTATAGAAGATAAATAAATCCCAGTTACCACGGCCTCTGCTTGGGTTGCTGGGGGGCATGGCTGGCTGGCAAACCACCACAGGCCACTTGCCCAGGCCGCCCCATGCCCCAAGAAAACCCCCACCCTGATTGGGACACTCTTCAGGGCAAACCAGCTGGCCTCTATCTATCTAATAAAGAGTAATATGCAAATTGACCATCACTCTTAACACACAAGATGGCTTCCCCCATGTGGCCAAAGATGGATGCCTCCATGTGGGCACAAGATGGCCACCACAAGATGGCCAGCAGGGGAGGCAGTTGGGAGGGAGCAGGCCTGCAAGGGAGGGCAGTTGGGGGCTATCAAGCCTGCAGGGGAGGGCAGTTAAGGGTGAACAGGCTGGCAGAGGAGGGAAGTTAAGGGTGACCAGGCCTGCAGGGGAGGGCAGTTAGGGGTAAACAAGCTGGCAGGGGAGCAGTTAGGCATCAATCAGGCTGGCAGGATGGTGGTTACGGGGTGATCAGGCTGGCAGGCAAAAGTGGTTAGAGGCAAACAGGAAGGCAGGCAGGCAAGCAGGTGTGAGCCAGCAGTCCTGGATTGTGAGAGGGATGTCCGACTTCCCGTTTAGGACCGATCCCAATAGGTCCCAATAGGATCGGTCCTAAACGGGAAGTCGGACATCCCTCGAGGGGTCCCAGATTGGAGAGGGTGCAGACTCCCCCCACCCCATGCACAAATTTCGTGCATCAGGCCTCTAGTTTAATATATTAAACAATATATGGTCAATCTTTACATGTGTAAACTTAGATCAACCTGTTTTGGGGGGTTGTTGTATTTTGTGGGGGCTATTGATAATGTTTTATTTCTTCTTTTTTATTGTAGTAAAATATATGGATGTAAAATTTATGTTTTAAGTGTACAGTTCTATCTCATTAAGAACATTCACACTCCTGTGTAGCCATCACCACTATCCCTCTCTAGTTATATCCATCTCTGTTTATATTTTCAAACTGAAACTCTGTACCCATTAAATACTTACTCCTCATTTCCTTTCCTCATGGTTACTGGCAACCCCCATTATACTCTATATCTCTATGAATTTGACTACTCTAGATACCTCATACAAGTGAAGTCAGACTTTGTTGTTATTTGGCAACTGGCTTAGTTCATTTACCACATCTTCAAGGTTCTTCCATATTATGGCAGTTCTCAGAATTTCCTTCCTTCTTAAGGATGAACAATTTTCCCTACTATGTACATAACACATTTTGTTTAGCCATTTATCCATAAATTAATACTTGAGTTGCTTGTACCTTTAGAGCTACTACAAATAATGCTGTTATGAACAAAGGTTTACAAATATCTTTCAAGACCCTGCTCTCATTTTTTTATGGTTATATACCCAGAAGTGGAATTGCTAGATCCTAAGTTAATTCAATGTTTAATTTTTTGAGGAATTATCATACCATTTTCTACAGCAATTGTACCATTTTACATTCCTATCAGCAATGTGTAATGGTTCCAAATTCCCCACATCCTTGCCAATACTTATTATTTTCTGTTAGTGTGTATGTTTTTAATAATTGCCATCCTAATGGGTGTTAAATGGTATATTTTATAGTCAGTTTAAGATATCCTGTTACACATACTTTCCAGCCCATGCAAGAAAACTGTGGGGTGACAGCCAAGGTTTGAAGCATTCACTCAGAAACACTCTATTATTTGTTCTTGCCCTAATTTTATATAGCTCTTCCCTTCCCATCTCTAATTTCTCAACTCTAACTTTTAGAGCTCATGTGTAGCTCCTCTAGATATGTTTTATTCAATTGCAATTTTTTGTTTTCAAATTTTTCAAGTTTAGAACTTTGCCATAGCACTCTTGCCTATATTCTGATTTTGCCCTTCTCTCTGAATCCATTGGCTCAGCTGTGAATTCACTACTAGTGTCTAGCTCAGTAATTCTAACTGCCGGCAGCCAATTCCAGCATGTCATAATTATAAGAGTTTTATCAAAAGGTAGATGAAACTTGGGAGCTCAACAAGGGCTGAGTCACATATGTAATTACCTGTTGGAGTGGCTAGAGGGCACTTCCCCAAACCTGAATAGGATGATAGTTTACTGCCAGACAGCTCAGGACATCTTAATCTACATGTTATTGCCTCCTGTTGGCCAAACACCTGAACAGCTGTAGGCTATTCCCCAATCTGACAATGCTTCTGTAAACCCTACCTTCTGAAACCCTACCCTTTGAAGTGTATGTCTCCACCTTGCCTTAGGACAATTTGTGTTAATAAAAAACACACACGGGGGTCCTGAGACAAGGAGAGTCTTTAGCTCCCTTAGCTGAAGCTCCTCTGACTCCCAATGCCTTTCAAAACTATCTTTTGTCTTTGGACTCCTATTTAATCTACACACAGCCTTTCTCCAGATCGCTGAAGCCTTTGTAATTCTGGGACAAGAACCGCGACATCTAACCATGAAATAATGATATAGGCAATAATCGCGACCTGTAAGATGTATGAAAACCTGAGACTTTGGGCCCAACCTCTAGTTTTCTGACTTCTAAGGTTATTCTGACTCTAAAAACAAATACAAGTTTTGTAAGAAACATAGAACATATCCATCCAGATGGACATCTCACCAGAGCAGCTTCCTATAGAGAACACTACTATGTAGCTCTTCCCACTTTTGGTACCAGAATCTATACATGCCAATAGACATATGCTGTCCATCTGGTATAGATATCTAAGTATCACAGTATCTCATAAATATATGAAGATGCACTTAAGGACTAGTTGAGCATATCTAATCTCCAGGAAGTGATAATAATATCCAGTTTTCTATATAATGAACTTTTACAAGGTAATTATAAATTGTATATATAAAGGGGATTTTTATAAGACTTTCTATCTTTCACCAAGGAATCTATAAAACACAAAATCAGAAAATTTCTACATTGTTTGGTATGTTTGTTCTACAGAATTCTATGCTATATATGCCTCTTAGCAAAATGGTGCTGACTAGTATTTATTTAAAATTGACCATCTGCTTAGTTTTTAGTTTCAATTTAGAACCTTTATCAAATATATATGGGGCTTCAAATATGCTCCCCGGTATCCTGTCACTAGTTACTTGTTGTCCTGGTGTGTGGAAAAGGAGGTTTATGGTGGTGAGTATGTGAAACATAGTTTGTCTTATTTTCCATATGAGCAACTGTAAACCTACTTTTGTGCATCCCATATGTCTTTCTGCCCAGTGAGCTTTGGCACACCACTTGTCTTCATGCTGAGTGTTCTGGTAACTGCTTCTCTCTTCTTCATCTCTGCTCTAAACATGCAGAAGGAGAGTAATGCTTTTTTTTTTAATGGTCTAAGCTGAAAATTAATTCCTCTCCTAAAAAGGAAAGACACATGGCTGTTATAACACTTCATTTTTACTCTTATTGGATGTTTTTTGAGACAAAATCAATGTATGGGTTTTATTACTTAGGTATGTATCTCCTAAATAACACATGGCTCTACATGCATCATGAAAAGAACTGGAACACATCAATATATTTTAGACAATGGCACACACCTCAAAACTACCTTTGGTTAGCAAGTCAATTAATTGTATGTGTAAACAAAATGTAAATGCATTGGAACTCATTGCAATGATAATACTTAAATAGTCCAGTGACTGTCGTAATACATCCAAGAAGTAGGCACGACTCCCTTCTGAACTTCCTTAATACATGAAAATGGTGCCTTTGTGTTTCTTTTTAGATTATTAGCTCCCACTACCACTCCTTCCCCACTTGCCCCTTCCCCGTGTAGCTGCTCAATTCTATCTGCCTTCCAAGCCTTACCCCTTATACTTATTCTTTTTCCAAAAAGGAAAAAAATAGTAATTTCAATGTTACTTTCCATTTGTTGCAGACAAATTACTCCAGCTAATGACATTATTTTTTTGTTTAATGTTACAGGTCAACAAAACTGCTTTTAATCATAACTTAATTCAAAATTATTTTCTATAGATAACCTTTTCCCTTTCAAAATAATAATATAAGTACTTTTAATTCCATTTTCTGTATAACACACAGAATATGCTTATGTTCATGTAGCTTGCAAGTGCTTAAGTGCTTTTAATCAGAGATGTTTCTCTATAATAAGAGCATGATGTTACCCTTTCCAGATACTCTATGTTAAAGGTAATTGACTTTAACTTTAACATAAAGCACTAACAGTTCAATAATTAGCACATGTAAAAACGAATCCATAGTAATATTTAGCTTGGGTTGGACGATAATAAGTCTGTGTCCTTGACTCAATACTTTCATTGACTGCCATTTTTTCATACATCACAACTGAGTGATGTGCTTCAAACAAAATATTTTGTCCATTCATTCTTGTTAGGTCTGGTATTTTACTTATTAAAAGAACAATGATAGAGAATAAAACAAAGAACATGCTCAGGAAGTTTGTCTAAACGTGGCAGTGACCACATGTGCTCATCTTTTTACCTTTTCCCAAACCTAATTGAAATTACAGGAGAAAAATAAAAACCTACAAGTACAAAGAGAATAGAAAGACATTAGAAAAGTTGAAAGAGAAAGACCAGGGATCATGATATGGGAGCCAGCAAGAGGAATGAAAGCCTCTTCTCAGGATAGCAGGTGTACTCTGGACATCAGTAGCAATCTTTCCTGATTTGCTGCTGGAAGACAGATAGCTCTAAGAGGAAGTGGAGGGGGTAAAAGTTGGTAAAAGACTAATTTAAAATATTGATTTATTTGTTTGAGCACTGGAAAGAAAATATTGCTAGCTTTTGAAATATATTTTAAAGTATATTAAGGGGAAATACCAGCCCATGTATAAAAAAAATACTAACTTTAGAATAAACCAAAATTTTCGAGAAATAAACTACTTAGTGGTTATAAATATATACTACTAGAGGCCAGATGCACGAAATTTGTGCAAGGGGCTGGGCTGCCTCGTGGCTCCACAGCCTTGTGGCCTGGCCCACTGGTCATTCTGGAAGGTCATTCCAGAAGGTCGTTCCAAAATATGGGTCCACTGCCCTGTCTAATTAGCATATTAGCCCTTTATTATATAGGATAATACTCTAAATCCTATCACTTCATTAAAACTTAATATAAAGAATACTGGGAGAATAGAAACAGCAGAAATAGGGAAGGTGCATGTATTCAAGAAAGAGAACTTCTCTAATACGATGCAAGGAAGATAATAGGCAATAGAATCCACCTAGAGTAGATAATTACATTTATTTTGGAAGACAGAAACAGTGGGACTGATTTTTTCTTAGAAGCCTTTCAGGATTATTTAGATCTTTAACTATGTATGCGTATTATTTAATAAAAATTAAGTAATACCCATACATAGTTAAGAAAAACAACAAAGCAGATATTTGGTTAATTACATTTTCAGCCAATTTGTGGAGAAAGATGTTTCTTGTGGTGACACATGCCAACATTATAGACTTTTAAATTAATCCTCTAATGATTTTTATACAACTTTAATAATTTACAGTTTCTAATTAGGAAGCACAAAGTTATGTGAAAGGAGACTTATTGCTGTAGAAAAATTGGAGCTAGGGAGCAAGCACATGGTATGTGACCTCCTTACTTATGATTAAGATTTTTAAAAGTCAATTTAGAATAATTTTTAAATATTAGAAAAACATACAAAACTTGAAAAATTTCCTGCTTTCCTGAAGTATACTTAGCCCATAATGAAACAGTGTGATACTTTTGAAAACACATTCATATCAAAATATAGAATATTTAAATCACAAAAGAAAGATTCCTCATGCACCTCTTCAGGGGCAAACCTGTTAAGATATTTGTCACCATAGGTTAGTTATATTCGTTCTAGAATTTTTAAAGTGAAAAATCATAAGATAGGGTACTGGTTAGTGTATGAATTATTTTGCTCATTACTGCTTGATAAATTTATCTATATTGCTATGCATATCAGTCATTCACTCCTCTTGTTTTGTGAGTATACCTTAATGTCACCCATTCTCTTATTTGACATTTGAATTGTTGCCAGTTTCTGAATATTCTGAATAAAAATTTTATGAATGTTTGTGTTGTAGTCTTTTTGTGGACATGTATTTTTACTTATCAGTAGAAAATACACATGAGAGAATTTGCTAGATTGTGAGATAGATGTAGGTATGACTTTATAAGAAACTAGCAATATCTTCCCCACCCATCAGTGTATAAGAATTGAGTTGCATTACATACTTCCCAAAGTTTGGTGATATCAGGGCTTTGCTTTTTACTTCATTTTTAAATATTGTATTTTATTTTGTCTTAGCAATAAATACATGACATCTCATTGATTTTCATTTTAATCTCCCTGATAACTCATGAATACTTTTTCATGGATTTCTTGTTATTCAGGTAAAGTGCTTTGTAAAGTATCTGGTCAAATGTTTACCCATTTTTTAATAGACTTTATTATTAACATTTAGGAGGACTTTTTTATATCCTCTCAACCCCAGACCATTGTTAACTATACATATTGAAAACATTTTCTTTCAATTTATGGTTTGCCTATTCATTTTGATAAACAATTTTATGACAATATTGATTTTAAATGATATCTAATTTATTATTTTTATGGTTAGTTTTTACTTTTTCCTGTGTAAAAAATATTTGCCTACTCCAAAGTCCAAAAGATAATACCCTAAGATTTTTTTCTAGAAACTATAATTTTAGACTTCTAGGTTATGTCTAAAATCCATCTCATATTACTGTTTTAAATTGTGTGTGGTAAAGTTTGAGGTTATTGAATATATGGCATTCCAGAGCAATTTGGAGAATCATTTGTTGAAAAGACTTAAATTTATACCTAATAATTTTATTTGCTTTCTGTTATTTTAACTATATCTTTTTTTAATAATTCTGGGTTTTTTTAATATTCTTTTATAAAATGTTTTTATTGATTTTTAGAGAGAAAGGAAGGGAGAGAGATAGAAAGATAGAAACATCGATAAGAGAGAAATCATTAACTCATTCCCTCCTGCATGGCCGGTAGCCACTGGGGATCAAGCCTGCAACCTGGGTATGTGCCCTGACCAGGAATCAAACTGGTGACCTCTTGGTTCCTGGGTCAAAGCTCAACTGCTAAGCCACACCAGCCAGGCTGATTCTGTGTTTGTTTGTTTTTAAATTTATCTTTATTGTTTAAAGTATTACAGATGTCCTCTTTGTTTGTTTATGGCTTTTATTTTACCCTTGACCCTCTCCACCTCATACCTACCCCTCCCAGGCCTTCACCACTCTACTTCTGTGTCCATGGGTTATGCATGTATGCATATAAGTTCCCAGGTTAATCACTTAACTGCATTATTAATTTATAATTAACATGTGAAAAACACACATATGTAAATTTGACAAGTTTGAATACATAGATATACCTGTGAAAACATAAACACAATCAAGTTAATTAATGTATCCATAAGTCCCAAAATTTCTTTGGGTGGGAGTTCCTTTCTTTTGGTGCCCCCAGGCAACCATTGATTTTCTTTGTGTCACTATAGATTAATTTGATCATCTTAGAAATTTATATAAATGTAATCATCAAAAACACAATATATATTCTTTTGCAGAGGGTCTGTCTCAACACAATTATTTTATGACTAGAGGCCCGGTGCACAAATTTGTGCACAGGCATGGTCTGGCAGCCCTCCCAGATGGGGGCCCATAGGGCCAGCAGGCCGGGAGGTATGGCTGTGAGAGGTTGGCTGGCTGGCCCAGCCCCCGATCTGGCCAAGGCCGGCTGGGAAAAAGGGCTGACCCTCGATCGGGCAGGCTGGCCAGCCACATTGTGCATCATAGCGACTGGTCATTGTGGTCATTCCAGTCATTCCAGCATTCCAGTTGTTCCAGTGTTCCGGGAGCTTGGCTTTTATACATGCAGGTTTATGCATTTTTTATTTGTATCAGTAGTTTGTTACCTTTTTTTGCTGATGATTTTACATTGAATGAATGCATCATAGTTTATCAATTCATCAGTTGATGAGCATGTGCAATGTTTATAGATTTTTACTATTATATATGAATCTGCAATGTACATAAATATACAAGTTGTTGTTTGTATATATGCCTTAAATTTTTTCTTAGGTTAACAGCTGTGAGAATAATGCCTGGGTCATATGATAGGTATATATTTAATTTTTAAGAAATAGTTTTAGAAAGTGGTTATACCATTTCATATTCTTACCAGCAGAATTTCTGTTGAAACATATTCTCTTGCAACAATTGGTATGGTCAATCCTTATAATTTTAGCCATACTAATAGATGTATAGTGGCATCTCATTGTTTTAATAATTTTCATTTTCCTAATAACTAATTATATTAAGCATATCTCCTTATACTTATTTGTCATCCTTATTACATCTCTATATCTTCTATGTTGATATCCTTTGTCAGCCTTCATTCCAATACCACATTGCCTGTTTACTTCAACTTTAAAATATCTTAAAGTCACATCCTAAGAATCTTTAAAATTTATCCTTCATTTCAATGTTCTTTCGGTAATTCTAGTTCTTTTCATTTTTATATTGAAAACTAAATCTGCTTAGATTTTTATTGGCATTGTTTTGAATCTCTTGATCAGTTTGAAAAGAATTACTGATTCTTCTGACCCCTGTACTTGATATACTTCTATGTTATTTAGGTCTTTTTAAATATTTCTCAGTAATATTTTTGTCATATTCAGCCAATAGGTTGTCTCTTGACAGATTTTTACCTAAGAGTTTCATATTTTTCACGCTATTGTAAATGATATTACTTTATTTCTTGTTTCAATTACTGATTGTTAGGTGCTATATATGTAGAAAAAAATATTTGAGCTTGTTTAATAATATTGCATTATACAATCTAGCTAAATTAACAATTTACTAAGTTTCCATAAGATTTTCTACATAGATGATCCTGACATCTTCCATCAAAAATAGATTTCCTTTCCAACCTAGGTGGCTTTATTTTTCATGCTTATATTATTGTACTGGCCAAAAACCTGGGGTGAGGGGGGAATCTTTGACCTTTTTTAATATTTAAAGGAAAATATCCTGTTGGATGTAGGTTTTTCATAGATTTACTTTCCCAGTTTAAGTTACCTTAATCTTTCTAGTTTGTTGTGTTTTATTGGGAGTAAATGTTAGATTTTGTCACATTTTATTCTGCATCTATTGAAATAACATTTTTTTCTTTTTAAATTTAATATGATAGGAATTACATTTACTGATTTTCAAATGGTAATCAAATTTTGAAATTTATAAAAAATCTTACTTTATCATGGCATTTACATTTGATATATTTTTTAATTTGATTTATTAAATAGGTTAAGAATTTTTGCATCTATGCTAATGAGGGCTATAGGTCTGTAGTTTTCTTTTTCTCCCCCCCTCCACACTAAAATGCTCATAGAGAGAGTGAGAAATATTCCCATATC
Source organism: Corynorhinus townsendii (assembly GCA_026230045.1). Classification (NCBI taxonomy): domain Eukaryota; kingdom Metazoa; phylum Chordata; class Mammalia; order Chiroptera; family Vespertilionidae; genus Corynorhinus; species Corynorhinus townsendii. The sequence continues at coordinate 59,128,674 of JAPDVU010000008.1, read as the reverse complement.
TTTAATTTTTAGTAGAATTTTAAGGATTGCTATTATTTTTTTAAATAATAGGCAGAAATTACCACTGAAGCCATTTAGTCCTTCAATCTCAATAGTATTTATGGAGCTATTCAGTTTATCTATTTCTTCTGGAATGCATTTTTAAGGAATTCCTCTCTCAAGGAATGTGTCTGTTTCATGTAGGTTGCTAAAGTTATTGGCAAAAAGTTGACATACAGTTTTCTTTTATTACTTTAATACATGTAGATTATGTCTTGGTATAGCCCCAATAATTCCTGCTATTAGTAATTTGTATATTTTTGTGTTTTATTTATGGTCAGTGTGACAAGAGGCTGATCAATTTTTATTAATCATCTTTCAAAGCTATCTTACAGTTTAAGAAATATACTCGATTTTTCTGCTTCTTTGCATGTTTAGTAACTTTTGATGTATTCTGAATACTGTGAATGCTACATTGCAGAGTGTTTGCATTTTTTTGTCTTCTTTTAAAGAATTTTTATATTTTTTCTGACCTACAATTTGGTGTAGATCAGCTTGATACTCCAGGGATTGTTTTTAGGTTTTGTTAAAGCATCTGTAACAGAAATTCTCAACCGTTTTCAACTCATGGCACACAAAATCTAGTTAGTAAAATTCTGGCACCCACTATGTCTAGTGCATGTTGACCCTAAGCTGTATTTTTCATTGTTTTTCTATCTTCACTTTGCAACATGATCCATTAATCTTTGTTTTCACAGCTTACTTGACTCTATTCACATTTCCTGTATGTTCTTATCGTATCTTTATGAGTAACATAGGACAAGTATCTTATGTAAGTTAAACATAAAATATTTCCACAAAAAGCAGTCTTCATCTCAAAGAAGGATGAAACTAGCAAATTATACGCATATTTACTAGTAAATAATCTAGTTGGAACAGTTTAGCTAAATTTAAAAAGCTTGTAAAGCAAGATGTGAGACATGATGTTGCAATTTTTCTTAAATTATAAATAGAGGTATGTGATAGTTTGGTAATAGAAAGAGTGGTCCAAGCTTTGTAGATCTAGACTCTAAAATGCATTAGTATATTTACAAGCAATAAATTATTTTTGGTCTGATCGTAATAGTTGAATTCACATAAAAATGATATACCAAGCAGGATACAATTCACTGATTTATTATGGAAGATGATAGGTTGAGAATTGCCTATATCCTATATTTCTCTATGCTGGATTCTGATGCACATACATCTGAAGAAATTGCCTTCTCTGTAACATATTTTCCTAAGCCAGCTACACTCCATTGATAAATTTCTTTTAATTCGGTTAATATCATCGATGAAACTATAATTCAAAAAATTTCCAGGCAATCTTGTATAAATTTTGCCTCCTTCTATTATGGACTTATTTAAATAAATTAACTCCAGAAAGCATTTTTTAAAAGCTCCTCTCCAGCTTCTTGGAGGTAACCATAATCCCTGACACTCCTGTATGCCACCAACTACCCAGCTTAAAATTTCTTAATATCAGAACTTTGCCCTAATGAATAAAATTTGGACCTTTTACATGAAACTATGTATCTAGTGTCCAATAATGTGACATTACAAGGAGAGAACTTGAATAAAGACTGAAATCAAAACAGATCAATCACTCTAAAAACTTTTACAAACAATTCAAGGCTTTGAATATTGTACCTACAGATGACAGTGAAAGAGCATCTTTTTACTTGCATGTTATGGAAATGACTGTCATTTGTGCACTGGATTTTCAAAGTAAAACCCTAAAAAAGATATTATAAAGACAACTATCACTAAAAATAATCATATTTGAATATTAATATCATTGCACTGACATAAATGCATATGCCCTTCAAAATGAGTTAATAACAATATTTTAAAAGTTCAAATAAAACACCCAAAGCTAAAGATATTAAAGGGCAATAAGCTTTAAGAGGAAAATACAGCTTTCGAAAAATTAAATAATCTAAAAATTATCTCTACTACTGAAACATGATTCCATTTGTAATAAAAAATAATTTGAAACTAAAAAATTAAGATGAAATAATAGGTCTATGCATTTTCTTACTTAAGGGAACATCACAGAAATCCTGACAATTGCAGCAAAACAATGGTGAGCAGAAGCAAAAAGAGTGTGAGTATACTTTCACTGTGACTAGCTTACTGGTCCATACGAGAAGAAATGGACTGAAACCTGGCAAATGCCAACATGAGTCCTAAAGATAATCGATCCTGTGGTCTTAGGTATAGATTCAGAGTAATTTTGCTGTATTTGTAACTTAATGTAACTCTTAAACACATAGCAAAATTATTTATTTTCCACCCTAAATGGAGTATGCTATACAGTTTGATATAACTTACTGGGTTTACTATGGCATGAGGAAATAATGGATGTGTCGCTCTTTAGCTTTTAACTTTAAAGAATGAAGAAAGGAAAACCTTACACATTACCCTTGAAAAGCCATCTACATGCAAGCTTTTGGATATTTGAATTATCTGCTAATTAATCAACAAATTAGAATATATTAATGTATTTATACATAAATCCATTTTAAGGGTAGGATGCTTTTCACTGAATAATAGTCATCAGAAAGTTTTTTAAATCACTTGTGCAATATTTTATGTGCTATTGCCAAATATGCTCAAGGTCCTCCTAAATTTAGTTTTATTACTGTGAACCACTGAAACGTTCTCAGTATGCTCATTCATTCCTTTAATAGATCGTTGTTGCCCTCTACTATATGGTAGGCAGAATTCTTACCCTCAGGGAATTTTCAGTCGACCTGGGACACAGCTAGATTACAGAAAAAGCAGTAAAGTTTTCTGGCCCTCATGAAACTCTTATTCTACCTGGAGAGATTGATCTTAAACAAAGGATTTTACAAAACATTTTCCAGTTTCAGCTTGTTAATGTCTGATATGGGGAAGTGCATGGTTCTATGAGAGTGTCTAACAGGAAGTCTGGAGTTGCTCTTTTCCATTTAAAAAAATGTAACCCAGCTGGTGTGGTTCAGTGGTTGAACATTGACCTATGAAGCAGGAGGTCACGGTTCGATTCCCAGTCAGGACAAATGCCCGGGTTGCTGGCTGGATCCCCAATGTGGAACATGCAGGAAACAGCCGATCAATGATTCTCTCTCATCATTAATGTCTCTCTCTCTTTCTCTCTCTCCCTCTTTCTCTTTCCCCCTCACCCTCTCCCCACTTCCTCTATGAAATCAATAAAAATATATTTTAAAAAAGAAATGTAAAAAACTTTCAAATTCAGAAAACTCATCTGAAAAATTTTCTTGTTTTAAGAGAAACTTTTTTCTTAATTGCATCACTGCCTTTGTATAATTGCATGTTTATATTAATTAGCAGAAATGGCCAGCACAGAGAGATCGAACAATCTATAGTTGAGTACGAAAGTACTTATGAACTGTTTCCTGTTTGCCCACTATGTGTTAAGCATCACTGCATACTCTAATGATGTAAAAATGTATAACATAGTAAGAGTAGGAGACAGCTAGTAGGAGACAGCAGGTTCAAAAGTGATGGGGAAAGGGGAAATAATGAGATGGAATAGGTGCTTGTTCTAGAATGAGAAATCTTGATTATGTTTACAGGGTGAGTGTAGCCCATGAACACAGACAATAGTGTGGTGAAGGCTTGGGAAGGGCAGGTGCAGGGTAGAGGGATTCAATGGGGGGAAAAATACACACAAAAGCAAAGGGGACATCTATAATACTTTCAACAATAAAGATTATTTGAAAAAAAAATAACCAATAAACAGAAAAATGTTGAAAATTTAGGGAAAGATTATAGAGTTGTGACTGCAAAAGCAGAGGCATTATTCTGGATTATTATTCCTTGGTGAGTTCCTATAATTCATTATATAATGAATTATAAAAGTAGCCCAGGAAACTATCAAGAATGATGACGTTTGCAAGCAAGAATAGATTTTTCCTGTTGTTGCTAATCTTTTAAATATTTTTATTCCAAAAGTAATATAGTAGTTGCTATTTCAAGATGTGCAGCAAATACTGATAGGCATAATGTAAAATGTGAAAGCCCTCCCAACCATATTCTTAGAGTTAACCTAATCTAACAATTTATTTGTTTGCAGACAAATTTCCTTCCCTAACATATACTTTGAAGTGAAAATAACATACATTCAATAAGGTGTAATGTTTGCTCATGAGTTTCAAGAAAATGCTGAGGTCAGAGAATAGCAAGACACTGATCAAGGATGAGGCTGAGTAGCAAAAAGGTCAATGGCTTTTACCATGGAAATGGAAATACAAACAAAAGACAGCATAGGTTAATGAAAGAGCTCTACATGAGTCCCTGGGATCCTGGATTCCAGTTTTAGCTCTGACATTGATTTTTCTGTACAACTTTTCGTTAGTCACCTTTGGTTAGTTACTCAATCTCCTCTTTTATAAAATGAGTGGAATTGTCTGGTCAATCACAATAGTCATTGTCAGTTTTAATGATTGATAGATTTTAGGAATTTAATTACTTCAAGTTAATATATTGGGTTATAACTTTTACAGGTTTGGAGATTATTAGAAATAGTGCTTTCAAAAGTAGTGATCTTAGCCCTAGCAGGTGTGGGTCAGTTGGTTGGAGCATCATCCTGTACACCAAAAGGTGGTGGGTTCAATTCCTACTTCAGGGCACATATCCAGATTGCAGGTTCGATCCTTGGTTTGGGTGAGTACGGGAGGCAGCCTATCGATATTTCTCTCTCACATCAATGTTTCTACCTCTATCTCTCTTTTCTTTCCTCTCTCTACAACCAGTTAAAAAAAAACAAACACACACATACACACACATATCCTCCAGGATTAGAAAAAAATGTAGTGATCTTAGAAAATGAAAAATTCAATGACATTTGGCCCAGACAATGAATCAAAGAAACTAAACATAACAATGGCATGTATTTTAAATTCAATTTTACTGGCATTATAAATGATATCTCTACAAAACAAAACTCTTGTCACTGTCATTGGCTGTAAAACTTTTAAAGCTTTGTAACCTCAAATGATTTTTAATATCATAAAATAGTTGTTTAACCCATTTCTATTACTTTCAATAAACTGTGTGGTAAGAAATCCCCTCCGCCTTTGAAAAAGGACAAAATAGGTTGGATTGTTATTATAAGGCATCTTAAATCACACTTTTGGTAAAACACTAACATAGCCGAAAGTTATATTAAATTTTTTTAAAGCTTAAAATATTTCAATGATATTTTCTCTTTGTAACTACCTGACTTATCACAGTTCCAGTACAATAATTTATCCAGGCATTCATTTAGCAAACATTTAGAAAGTGACAATTAAAACATTTAACACTTAGGTTCACCTTGCTAATTTGATTGATTTTTATGGAAATACATGGCCCTAGAGGATTTAAGATGTAAATGGATTACCTTGCTCTCTTTGCTGACTTATAAAGAGGAATTGAAGAAAACAAGAGAGTGAAGCTATTATTTGGAAAATTAGATGCGAAAAGTTACCAAACTATTATTTTTTAAATAACATATGTAATTAAGTTTCACTTATTTGTACTCGCCAACCTGCTGCTAATTATTGTTATAGACTCATAATTAGCACTTATAATGTCAAGTATCTTGTTAAGTATGTGCATATCCTAGATTATAAAACATTGTTAATAAAATTTAGCTGTTATTGATTTAGCATTTATCATATGCCCATCAATATTTAAAAAGATAGTGATATAATAATGAAACGTGCACATAAAAATGTAAATGCATGTGCTTTAACAAGTTCACAATCTTTAAATGGAAGAGACTAATAACATTATATCATGAAGTGGATGCTACAAAAGCATAGCTTATTTTGAGGAGTGTAGTGAAGTAAGTAATTAATTGTAGGGGAAGCAAGTAGCATTATAGCATGGGTACTTTTAGTACTAGGTCTAAAAGCCATAATTACAACTTCATTGAAGAGAGGTAATGAGATAGAAGAGTATACTGAGAATGGGTAAGAGTGAAGATGATTTTTTGTTTGGGAAATTATAGGTAGTCTAATCATACTCATGCAAGAAGTTTAATGTCCTAAATAAAAGAACCTGGGGCATGAATTGAGGTCCAATTTTGAAGTATCCTGATAGCCATATCAGGATACCATGACTCAGTTTTCTTAAAGTGAATGTTTTCCATGCTGGCTGTGATTACAAATTACTTGCGGAGCTGCCCTGTCAGTCCCTAGGCACGGTTAAATGGGAAGGAAGGAATCTCTGTGGCCAAACCCATAAAATAATATCTTTTATGCCCCATAACTTATTTGGATACATATTAATGTTTGAAAACCAAACCAAATGTTTGTAACAAAAAAGGAGTTTTAGGCTGATATGCAAGAAATTATATAATCAGCTCCTGATTTGGAAAATCATTCTTGCCACTGAATGGAATAAGAAGAGACAAATTAGGAGGTGCCTGTGTTATTCCTATGCTGAACATTGACTGTTAGAGGTGAACTCGAGAGAAGTGTTCTGCTCTCATGCAGCTTCTATCTTAATGGAAGAAGCAATAATAAACACTATTTTGTACACTATGTGAAATTGGAGGTCAATATGCACTATTTGAATAATTAAAATGAGTAATACTTTTAAAAAATTTTTGCTTTACCTACAGTCAATGCTTAACAAGCCTGGCTGGGCATCAATAATGACACAGGGGATCTTATTGAAAATACAGGCATCAGAAAGTGCTACGCCGTGTGAGGTACACGGGTCTATATTGCTAAAACACTTCCCAGGCAGCTTTTGGATGAATGACCCTCTCCAAATCATCCATGGAGACCTGTGTTCATGCCAAAAGGTCCTGATATTGGGTCCTTTCCAAAATGTCTGCACTGAGAAAATATCCCTGGATTTAATGATCCCATAATGTTTATTTACTAGTATATTTTTGGTTTATAAGATTAAAACATTAAAAACACTATCATGTTCTATTGGTCCAATAATTGTGTTGTAGCTGTATTGACAATAATAACTCTTCTTGGCATGGTAGTCTAGCAGCTGGTAATGACACATGGGACCGGGTAGATGGGTTGGCATGGATCAGATGTCCCAATGGACATTTTACACAAGGCCAATTGTCCTACAAGGAACTTTTGAAGTGGTCTCAGCATACATTAGCAGGGTAGCTTTGAACATATAGGAACATAGAACTAGAAGATCCAGATTTGTTAAATAATCCCAGTCCTGTACTTCACTCTGTACTTTGTAAAACTAACCTGAGGTTAGCTGGAATTATAATTCAATTCAGTCTAAATGTCAACAAAAACTATACTATCACTGTATGCCAGGCACATAAGGTTTGTGGGTGGGCCAACAGATTAAAAAAGGACTCTACATTGTAGCACAGAAATCAGACTATATAATACAAGACAGAGCTGAATAGTACAAAAAAGAAGGACTAGTTATATACAGTGAGAAGGAAAAAGAAATTGTAATTAATTCTATATGGTGGAAGTGAACTGGGAGTGGGGATGAAATGGAAATCATGAAACGTCACCTTGGAGTATAGCAGAGTAGCAGGGTTTTGCAAGTTAAGATGGATTTCAAAAGGGGATGAGATGACATTTCAGTATTTTTTTTAAAAAAGCATAAACTTAGATACAGAAAATGTTTTGTTTTAATGGTAATAATTTTGCTTAGCATCCTCAAGGGAAAATGTTTTCCAAAATCCTTGTCACATTGGAAAACAAGTGTCTAGTTCTTTTGTACTCATGAAATTTGCAGGATAAGAAATTCACATTTCAAAAACCAAAAAAAAAAAAAAAAAAAATCCTATATAATAAAAGGCTATTATGCAAATCAACCAAACAGCACAATGACCAGTCACTATGACATGCACTGACCTCGAGGGGGCAGACGCTCAACACAAGACCTGCCCCTGGTGGTCAGTGCTCTCCCACAGAGGAAGTGCCACTCAGCCAGAAGCTGCTCACTGATGGTGAGCACAGCAGCTTGGTGGAGCCTTTCCCACCTCAGCGGAGGTGCTAAGGATATCCAAATGCTGGCTTAGGCCCACTCTCGTGCACCAGGTTTCCAGTCTTACAAGAATAACCTTGAGTATTTGACTGTGATTCTTTTCAGTCACCATTTGCCTATTTCACAGAACTCTCATAGTCTCTTAATGCCTTGTCTAGATTCTTTTTCTTGGGTTTCATTTTCTTCTTTTGAAAATAAGAGCAATCTACATAATAGGCTACCTGTCATAAGAGGGGGCATAATAGCAAAGCAGACTGTCTCAACTCCATTGAAACTGAGAGTGTTAATAAAAGAAAAATGAAGTAAAAAAATCAAGTTTGAAGAACATAGAACAGTATTAGTTAAATCTCACGAGAGGCAAATTTCACCAACAGGATGACATTTGAAAATGTTTTTGTTTTTGAATTTATGCTCAATATTTCTTTTGCTCACATAGTTCTAGGGTCAGTTGTTTTAAATTTTTTCTCAACCAGTATATCCCTTCTCTTTTAGGGCTGGCAAGCAGACCAATATACTAGTATAACATTAGAGATGTTAAAATATGCAAAGGTTCCTATAATGGAACATAAATAATGCCTATGTAATACCAGTTATTTCAAAATTCTGTATTAATAACAATCACTAATTTACCCTCAAAGTTTTAGTTTTTGAAATATCAGAAACAAAATTAGTTATAGATTTAAGTGGCTCCAGCCAGGAGAGCTGTGCTTCCTTCCTAACATTACATGTACAATTCAAATAAGGTCATATTATTTCATTAGAAAGTGTGGAAAATGCCTACTCAGAAATGCAAAGCATTGAGCAATAGTGTGCTCACACGGTGTATCAGGTAGAAGAAATGTACAGAGGAGATTGTGATAGAAAAATAAAGCAATTAACCCAATTTATAAATAGTCTTCTTTGTACAGGATTTGGCATCAGACACATTTAGGTAAGAATCCCACCACCACTCTGTTAATAACTATGACCTTAGCCAAATTACTAATCACTCTGAGTCTCCATTAACTTAATCTGTAAAATGGGGAAAATATAATTAAACCTCAGGGTTAATTTAAGGAGTCAGAATAATATAAAATAACATACAACAACCACAAAGCAGTCTAGGTATTCAAGTTTCTAGAATCAATAGTAAAAAGAACACAGAGTTTTATCCCTTTAACTTTGAAGTGGCAAATATCCAAAGAATCATTCTGTAACTTGAGAGAGTTGCATCTGCCTACTGATTCACATTCTAGAACGGTAGGCCTTATTATTTCAAGTTATGTCTATTAAACCACAGGTTTCTCAGATGGCACTGGCAATACTTTGAATTCTGCTGGTACCTCTTCTACACACATTAAGGCAGCCATTTGTCCAACATTCCTTGTAATAGGACTACACACAGATTAACTGTGCTCTTAAAACAAAACAGAAAGGGGACTTCTCTTTCAAGACAGAATGGTGCTGCCCAAATGTGCACCGTGCACAGTTTAATGACTAGTTTCTCACGTCATGACTCCTCTGGGCTTTCTCGACAACAGCACCTCCCCGGCACTCTCTGCCCTGCCAAGTATTCTGTTTCTGAGCCAGTTATTAGCAAATGACTGCTGCTCCGAGCTTCTGGACTGCAGAAGCAGACCATGTGAGAGATGCTACGATCTGCCTGGCCTTATAACTTATTGGCTTTGTTGGAGTTTGAAGGCTTCTGCATGCTAACACATGCAGTGTAAGAGGACCAGGGCCAAAAGAAAGGATCAAATTGTCAGCAAGGTCTTGGAGGAAGAGATGGAGACATCTTAAATATATTAATGTGATTGCATATATGCAGAAATGTAAGAAACACATATATTAGTCCATTAGTATGTATCTTCTTAAAAATGTACACACATGTAACTAAAAAGATACTTCAGTACACTAACCCTATGGTGCACCAACATTGACCCCATATTGTGAAGCATACAGTTGTTATTTGTAGGCATAACATACAAAAGAATATCAACCTGTATAAACATGACCTTCATGCAAACCTATAGAAAACCCTTTACGCAAATGTGTATTTAATCTCTATATAAACATATGTAACCAAAATGCATAGAAAGAGACAAAATATTTTGATAGAGTGAACATTGGTTTTATCACCAGTTTGAAATACTGCACTTTGTCAAATAGTTGTCTGATGCTTTCTTTTAATTATTTCTCATTCTTTCCATATAAGATGTTTTCATCATCTCTACAATTTTCACTAAAATAATGGCATTGCCTCCTGTTATTGATGGGTAGTCATTCTTTACTATCCATTACTTTCTTGGAGCTTCTTAGGGTTATCCTATGTGTTAATGACTTAGTGTTATTGTTTTGGGGCTTACTGAGACAGCGAAATCCTCAAAGCAGAGAACTTATCTATGACAAATTTTTAATAATATAGTGTCTTTTAGAGAGAAATGTAAAATAACCTGCTTAGAATTTACTGGAAAATGGTGTTATGCAATGTTTTATAATGCAGTCACTGAGAGATGGTCCAAGGTTCAAATCCTGGCTCTGCCAGTTGCTGGCTGGCTGCTTAAACTTATGAAAATTGCTAACTACTCTCTAGATCTGTTTCATCATTAGGAAAGGGGAGTTTCATAATTACTGCCCCATAGGGTGGATTTGAGGACTCTGAGATGATGCATTTAAAACACTTTACTGTTTGCATACTCCTTAAAACACAGGAAGTTCTCAGTAAGCATCAGCTGTTATTGTTGCTACTTTAAAATTAGTATCTGCAAAACCAGATAACTCTAGTGCAACTCTGTCTAAGGATGTACTTCTTGATGTGTGGATTTAATGGCCTCCAAGATATATTATGTCATAAATTGGGATGCTGATTTTACCATAGTCTGTTCACAGATAAATATTTATTGGGTATAATTCTCCCATATGATTGATAACAGCGTATATGGTAAAATGATAGACAAACGCAGGTGTTCTATTTTAAGCAATTAAAGGCATGAACCCCATACTAAGTAAATTTCTTCCCAATATGCTGATACAAAATTTAAAAAAATAATAATACACATTTTTTTAGGCAAAATGTCAATCTCAGATTTCTCAGACATCAGCAGAACATTTGCTTTCTTAAGAGTCTTACCACTTGTCAGCAAAAGCAGGAAGATGCAGTGTTTGCTTTGTTCTCATATAAACCTGAAGCACTCACAAAGGTGTACATATACACAGAATAACATATTTATGTACACGTACCAAAATCAACATATCTTATGAAGTTATTAATTTAGAAAATTATTTTTTCCTATATAATTTCTTGAGTATAGTATACAAAGAATCAGTTGACTGAAAGAAATTTTTTTAAATTTCTTTATTGATTAAGGTATTACATATGTGTCCTTATTCCCCCATTACCCCCCACCTCCCATTTATGCCCCCACCCCCCTGTTGTCTGTGTCTATTGATTAGGCTTATATACATGCATATAAGTCCTTTGGTTGATCTCTCCCTCTTACCCCCACTATCCCCTACCTTCCCTGAGGTTTGACATTCTGATTGATGTTTCTCTGTCTCTGGATCTAGTTTTGTTCATCAGTTTATGTTCATTATATTTCAAAAATGAGTGAGATCATGTGATATTTATCTTTCTCTGCCTGGCTTATTTCACTTAGCATAATGCTCTCCATCTCCATCCATGTTGTTGCAAATGGTAAAAACTCCTTCTTTTTTACCACAGTGTAGTATTCCATTGTGTAGATGTACCACTGTTTTTTAATCCACTCATCTGCTGATGGGCACTTAGGCTGTTTCCAAATCTTAGCTATGGTGAATTGTGCTGCTGTGAACATAGGGGTGCATATATCCTTTCTGATTGGTGTTTCTAGCTTCTTGGGATATATTCCTAGAAGTGGGATCACTGGGTCAAATGGGAGTTTCATTTTTAGTTTTTTGAGGAAGCTCCATACTGTTCTCCACAGTGGCTTCACCAGGCTGCATTCTCACCAGCAGTGCACAAGGGGTTCCTTTTTCTCTGCATCCTCACCAGCACTTGTCATTTATTGATTTATTGATGATAGCCATTCTGACAGGTGTGAGATGGTACCGCATTGTTGTTTTGATTTGCATCTCTCTGATGATTAGTGACTTTGAGCAGGTTTTCATATGACTCTTGGCCTTCCTTCTGTCTTCTTTCGAAAAGTGTCTATTTAGATCAGTTGCCCATTTTTTTGAATGGGTTGTTTACCTTCTTTTTTTTAAGCTGCATGAGTTCCCTGTAAATGTTGAAGATTAAACCCTTATCATTGATATCATTGGCAAATATGCAGTGGGCTTTCATGTTGTTTTATGGATGGTCTCCTTTGCTGTGCAAAAGCTTTTTATTTTGATGTAATCCCATTGTTTATTTTCTCTTTAGTTTCCATTGCACTAGGAGCAGTATCAGTGAAGAAATTGCTTTGGCATATGTCTGAGATTTTGCTTCCTGTGGATTCCTCTAGCATTTTTATGGTTTTCCATCGTGTGTTTAAGTCCTTGATCCATTTTGAGTTTATTTTTGTGTATGGTGTAAGTTGGTGGTCTAGTTTCATTTTTTTGCATGTATCTGTCCAATTTTCCCAACACCATTTATTGAACAGACTGTCTTGACTCCATTGTTCATTGCTCCTTTGTCAAATATTAATTTGGGCATAGTGGTTTGGGTCAATTTCTGGGTCCTCTATTCTATTCCATTGATCTATATGTCTGTTCTGGAGGCAGTACCAGGCAGTTTTGAGAACAGTGGCTTTGTAATACAGCTTGAAATCTGGTATTGAGATCCCACCTACTGTGTTCTTCTTTCTCAGTATTGCTGTGGCTATTCGGGGTCTTTTATATTCCCAATGAATTTTTGGAAATTTTTTTTCTAGGTCTGTGAAATATGCCATTGGTATTTTAATGGGAAGTGCATTGAATGTATAGATTGCTTTGGGTAGTATGGAAATTTTGAAGATGTTGATTCTACCAATCCATGAACATGGTTTAAAAAATTTTTTTTTCAGGAATAATAATCTTCCATGGAGGGAGGGAGGATGGAGGGAAACAGGAAGAAAGAGATGGTTGTATATTCTTCACAACCATCCGTTGTGTGGTAAGACGTCCAGGTGTATGTGTGAGTTTGTAAAATGAGGTACCTTGCCATACATCTTGATAAATCACTGAATATTTCTTTGAAATGTTTCTTACCTCATTTTACTCTCCCTTATCCATGTCACATTGTTCAATTAAATTGTTTATGTCAAATGAATCAATGCATGAGGACAATAATTTATTTGAGTGGAATGATCACCGCTAGGATTAAAAGATACCAAATTTGCATTGGATGGTGAGAAAGGACTCAAAAAAAAAAACACCATTTATATATTTTATTTGGATTCTAGACATACATACTATAAGGTTTTTAAAAATCTAATTTTGTATATACATAGTATAGAAATCTTTGTCTATTTAATGGGTTTGCTCACTTGGTAATTTTGCTTCCTACACTCTTGTACATGCCTTAATACCTTAAAATAGCACCGTGATTAGCAGGATCTAGAGGTTTTTTTTTTTACCCAGTATTTGGATAATATAGGATATTATTATTTTGTTCATTTTAATAAAGCTCACCTAAACCACGTGATTGTAACTATGGAACAGAGACATCAAAATTCCACCTCCTGGCACAGATATCTTTTTGTTGAATTCATTTTCATTCCTCTTAATGCATCAAACAACCCCCACCTATCCCCTTGAAGTCTTTGCTTCTTAAAGATGATGCCTGTTGTCTAAAGGGCTAAAGGAGCCCTGACCAGTTTGGCTCAGCAGATAGAGCATCGACCTGTGGACTCAAGGGTCCCAGGTTCGATTCCAGTTAAGGGCATGTACCTTGGTTGTGGGCACATCCTCACTAGGGGGTGTGCAGGAGGCAGCTGATCGATGTTTCTCTCTCATTGATGTTTCTAACTCTCTATCCCTCTCCCTTCCTCTCTGTAAAAAAAAATCAATAAAATATATATTAAAAAAATGAAAGAAATAAAGGGCTAAAGGAGGGGGTTTATCCAAGTCTCTAAGTTGGCAGGGCTATTTGAAAAAGTTTCCAGAGCTGACTGAATCTACATTATGTTTATCCAGCACCGTTAATCCATTGCCACCAGGAATGGTCAATTAATTCACCTTTTAAAATTTATTAGTCTCTTTTGACTTCTTTATAGGAACAATGATTTAGTTGGGAAGTAGCAATGTGTATATTCTAGTGAGGGGGCGCATGAAAGCAAATGTCTCCTGGATATGTTATAGCTCTTTCTTTGTAATATGTGAAGTCAACTTCTGTATAATTATTCACCACAGCAAAAGTATGTGATAATGTGTGTGTGTGTGTGCACACATGTGTGTACCACTACTCACGTAATATTGATAATTTCCAGTGAATCTGTAAATGCATGCCATCTTTGCCTTTGATTCCTAATGTGAGAAGAAAGCTCAAGAGAAATAGAAAGAACCACTTTGACTCATTTTTACCATAATGCAGTGCAACCAGGAGACATTACTCTGATACCACTGGCTCAATATTAAGATTTACATATAGCAATATTTGCTAACCACATAGAAAGAACAGAAATGCAAAGGTCACTTTGCTAGCACTCACTCTCACTGAATCCTCTGCATGTTTATATTCTTTAATGATAAGCTCAGTTGTTTATTTGTGTTAGTATTACTGGGGAAATTGGGCTATCCTCTTCTCCACTGGGTGCTGGGTGTGGGTCTTTACAATATCTCAAGAAAAAAACAATTTTCTGAGACTCAGGAGGATGAGTGATTTTTATTTCTGTGGGAACACATTTCTGCATTTCCAAAGCCCCTTTCCAGTCATAGAAGAAGCATAGCTGGGGTTTCAGTAAGGCTAAAAGCAAAGCCAGTGTCCAGAGTTCCCGTTCCGTGTTGCAGCCAGGTCCAGTTCAGCATCAGGCTAGTGGCAGCCCATTAGTCCATTGTGTGTGGGGCCCACATACCCGTGGCCATGTGGGTGAATGCCAGGAAGCAGTAGTGAGAGAGCCCCACAAGCCAGGAGTCAAGTGCAATACACCAAGAGGATCCAAGAGAGTTTCTTTGTTTAGGGAACTGAGGTTCCCAAATCTCACACTCTTGCAATAGCCACACCCATTCTGGCCAATGACCAGGTGTGACTGACAAACAAGTACTTTCTCAACCTCACCCCAACTTTCCTGAGCATGCATTTATTTGCCTCCCTGTTCAGTCCCCAGCAATCTGAGGGGACTAGACTGATGGCTCCTTGGGAGTATAAAGCTTCAGCTTCCTGGTGAAGCCACCAAGATGACATACCTATAATATTTGCCCTTCCCTTTGCTCCGTTCCTTTTATTATTACCCCAGAATTCTATTATATGGGATCATGGAATCTCTGATAAGGTTAAGACCTAAGACTTGTTATTTTTCTCCTAGTACCTTTTTAAATGAACTCTCCACAATGACAATATCTTCTCTAGAGGATGAAATAGATTAAAGATCAATCTGACTTTGTCAATTATATATATTTCCAGTTATATTCAAGCACGTTGTTTTCGTTATATATGAATTATAGTCATTATTATAAATTGTTTTAGAAGTGCATCATAATTTCTCACACTTTCGCTCTAACCGGTTTGGCTCAGTGGATAGAGCATCGGCCTGCAGACTGAAAGGTCCCAGGTTCGATTCCCGATCAAGGGCATGTACCTTGGTTGCGGGCACATCCCCAGTAGGAGGTGTGCAGGAGGCAGCTGATTGATGTTTCTCTCTCATTGATGTTTCTGACTCTCTATCCCTCTCCTTTCCTCTCTGTAAAAAATCAATAAAATATATATTTTAAAAAATAATAATAATTTTTCACTTTCAATGAGTACGGAAAGCTAAGTCTTAAAATCACATAATTTTATGGTGAATAGGAAATTCAAGGAAAAAATAAATACATTTATTTTGGGGGTGAATATAAATTGGAGAAAATCTTAAATTATCTAAATGTTTTTGTTCTTGGGAAGCAATTTGTTATTGCCTTAGGGTATGTCTTTGCAGGAATTCTGGTTAAAATGGCACACTGAACATATATTATTTTTGGTTTTCCCCTTCCTCCTCTCAACTATGAGATGATAGTGAGAATACATAAATTTGAATAATCATAAGTAACCCTGAAAATGAAAACAGATTTCATTTGCACTTCAGAAAAGTTGATTCTTTAAAGCAATCTGTAATAGAATAGGATTAAATTGACTGAGAAATCAAAGCATAAGGGGTCGAAGCCTAGAATATGTCCAGCAAAATGCAGGAGATCTCCTCCTGAATGGGCTTGAAAGAGGTACAAACCCAGAACCAGCAGCTACAGAAAAAAAAATCAACCATTGACCCATAATCAGGATAATAAGTGACTAATAGCTTGATTAGGCATCCCCAAACAGAGGAAGATGTGTCTATCATTTGTCTCAGGATAAATGCAAAAACCAGCTTTCTGTAGAAACTATATTATTCACCTAGTGTAAAGCTACTTGGAGTCTTTATGCCTCCGAGAAAAGCAGAAAAAAATCAAAGTAATTTCAAACTTAACATGGGGTGGGGCCAGTGGAGGGTAAAAGGCAAGGCAGTGCTACTGACTGCTCTGCTCCTGATAGAGCCCCCATTTTTTAAAATTGAATTTATTGGGGTGACATTGGTTAATAAAATGATATGTTTCCAGTGTACAATTCTATAATACATTATCTGCTTATTGTATTATGTGTTCACCACTGCAAGTCAAGATCCTTCCACCATCATTTACCTATTCCTATACCCTCTTCTCCCTCCTCCCAACTCTCTTTCTTATTTTCAGATCTTATCTGAATGCTCTTGGCAGTTCATGCCTCTGAATAATATTGTCAGTACTTTCCTGAATTTTTTATTAATTTATTTCATTCTCACAACAGCCCGTGTATGGTAGGTACTATTATTATAATTATCCAAGAGATATGGGAACTGGGACACACAGATATTAAATAATTTGTTCAAGTTCATATAGCTAGCAAGGGTTAGAACTGAGATTCGAGCACAGTGCCATATCCTTAACCATGACCCTAGGCCACTCAGATGCAATGCCTGCTATTTGATGTGTCATAAAAAATCTACAGCCAGATTTTCCACATAGAGGAAAGGACTTCAGAAAAATAGGCCAACAAACCTACAAGAAAAACTCATGCCATCTGCCTGTGTCTTTCAACAGTACCTAGTTCAAGAGTCTGAACAGACAACCAAGAATCATCAAACATATTAGGAAAACCAATAGCCAGTAATCAAGATGAACAAAAGACTTAAAACTAAAAAAGCCAGAGGTATTTTTAAGAAACAAAAGAGAGCTTTAACAATTATAAGAATTATACTTAGAGAAATAAAAGATATTTCATCAATAAAAAGTAACACTGCAATGAAAAAAAGTACTTTTATAAAAGTGAAGTTTCTTGGAATTTCAAATGTAATTCCTAATTTTTTTTAAAAAGTCCACAGAGTAGCTAAGTAATACAACAGACCTAGTTTAAGTAAAATTGTTTATCTTGAATAACATAACTATGAACTCCCTTGGAATACGGATAAAATGAAAGAAATTAAGAAATGCAAAGGATCAAAGCAGGCATTCAAACAGCTATGAAGTAGAAATTTTAGAATGAGGAAATTTAGGAGAAAATGATACAATTACAGACGAACATAATTTTAATGATTCAAATAAGTCATTTTCTTAATATTTAAATAATTTGCTGGCCATCAAACAGAACGGGATAAAAGGTTTTAAACCTATAAATATTTTGGGAAAATTTCTGAATTTGAAGGAAAATGATAAAATCTTTCAGAATGAAAAAATATACAGGTTGCTTCCAAAGGAATAAGAGCTCAGATTGGCTTTATATTGGTTACCACCAAACACCAACCTTGATAGTAGTGGAGCAATGCCTTCACAGTTTGGAGATAAATGACCTACAACTTGCAATTACAAATCCATCTGTCAATAAGTTAAAAAAAAACAACAAACTGATTCATATATTTTATATCTCATACATACCTGTTTCAAAATGTTTTCTTGAATATACACTGAGTGGCCAGATTATTATGATCTCTGAATGCATAATAATCTGGCCACCCAGTGTATATCCTATATAATAAAAGGCTGATATGCAAATTGACCCTCTACCAGGAATTCAACCAGCAGGCAGGCCGGCCAACTGCCCATGTTCCTTCCCCCTGGCCAGGCTGGTCGGATCCCACCCATGCACGAATTCACGCAGCATGCCTCTAATATATATATATATATATATATATATATATATATATATATATATATATATATACACACACACACACACACACATATATATACACACACACACACACACACACACACATACTGAGTGGCCAGATTATTATACCTTCAGAGATCATAATAATCTGGCCACAGTGCATATTCAAACAAAAAGAAAAATCTTAGATTAAAAATATTTAATCCAAGGTAGAACTAAACTAGGAGAGCAAATAATTAAAATCAAAGGTGGTGACTATGTAGTAGATCCTAACTGTACCAAAAAGTCAATTCATAAAGTTTATCTTCAAGAAGAAAGTGAATTTTATCAATAGAATATGATAGGCCTTTATTTGTCTCAATTGTCAACAAAAAACAAACTAACAAAAAAATAAAACTCTGGGAAACATTTAGTTTTTTAGAAACAAAAATACAATAAAAGTATGTATATAATATAAAATAAGCTAAATGGTGATATAATTTTGAGCAAATAGTTAAATACCAAATATTCATTTCACTTAGGCATGTAGAAAATTCTTATTTCATTGGCAATATTTTGGGAAATAGAATTTAAATTCTTTGGTAAAATCACAGTATTTTTTATTTAGAGATATACCGTATTTTACCTATTCATAATATTGTTTTCATTAGTTACCTATCTTTAGAGTAAATGGTAGGCTAAGCATTCAAGAGAGTTAATTTTAGTTAGAGACCATGAATGTTCCAAATCATGGCAACTTGAAAATGTGCACTTTATGTTATGGCTGACAGAAGTCAGAAACAGAAGCAGAGGAGAGAAGCTACATATGAATTTCCTCTTATTATATAGCAAGGAATCAATAGATATTTAACAATTATGCAGTAAAAGTAAAGACATATGATTTTACAGTTAAAAATATAACTACAAGAGGACCAAAAGTTATGCAGTAAAAGTAAAGACATATGATTTTACAGTTAAAAATATAACTACAAGAGGACCAAAAGTTATAAAAACAAAAATAAAGCAGGGAGAGGACAGGAAAATAGAGCTATCAGTAAGGAAACTGGCAAATTTCCACTACAATAAGATGCCAAGAGATGTCATCCAATGAATAAAAAATAAATTGACAAATCAAAAAATAATGATGTGATAACATTTAGGTTTATGATTGTAGCTATAAGTTAATTTGTGAAAATTAAGCAGAAAGTAGAATAGTATGTCCTCTAGAAAGTGGGGTATTGGGGTGGGAGGAGAGCACAGAGCTGTTTAATTTCACATACATCCTTCTGTACTATTTGGTATTTTAAATCAGGAACATACCAAAAATTATAAAAACATATGTATGCATATACATACATATGTGTGTGTATACATGTGCACATACAGACATGTGTATGTGGAAACACGCAAATACCTGAATTTAGGCACCTATGTATATTCCCATCTGCCCTTTCACATGTTTCCCTTTGAGTGTTTATAAAACTCATATGGGTGTCTATCTGCCCACAGCTAATGCCTTTCAATCAAGATCTGTATTCAATCAATCTTTCACCATTGTACTTTTCCCTAAGAGTGGAACAGTTTCAAGGGATAACATACATATATATATATGGCTAATATGCAAAGTGTCCCCACAGGAGTTCGACCAGGAGACCAGGAATTTGGTCACTTGTTATGACATGCACTGACCATCAGGGAATGAAGGAAGGCTCTGGGCAGCAGCCGGCAGCCAGGGAAGGGAGGTCCCAGCTGGCAGCTGGAAGGTCCTGATTGGCCCTGATTGCCAGCCAGGCCTAGGGACCCTACCTGTGCACAAATTTTGTACACCGGGCCTCTAGAATATACATGTGATGTGATAAATTTCAGTATCTATTAGATATACAAAGCCAATCTCATGACTCTAAAGATGGGGTGGTATATTTAGCTTTGTGGTCTTTATTATTTTCTCATTGGTCATTAGAGCTTAAAATGCAGTTTCTCATGAAAGAAGCTGGCTAGTACCCATTCAGAGGATTTGGTGTGCACTGTTTACAGTTCTGAAGAGTACTTTAATTTCTAACTAGAACACATTTGGAGGGTAATGAGTTTAAGATGCTAAAATCCCACAGTATAGAAATTTGTCCAGATCATGATCCAAACATAGTTCATAAAATCCATGCACCTAAAGGAAGTCTAAAGTATCTGATCAGTATATTCTCTTGCCTCATCTAAACTGTTCCAGGAGATAACTTGGATGAAGTTTTTATATAAACTAATAAATCTATCCCTTATTTTTTTTTCTAACCAGGAAGGTGCCTAACTTTTTATATTGTCATTTTTTCAAATTCTAGTTCTAGTGACATCTTTTTTAACTTTATTAAGGAATAATTAAAAAATATATAATTGTATATATTTAAAGTGTACAATGTGATGATATATGTATACAATGTAGAATGATGACCAAGATTAAGGTAATTACTATATCCATCACCTCACAGAGTTAATATAGATCACTTTTGTGTATGTGTGGTGAGAATGTTTAATATCTACTCACCAACTTTCAAGTATACAGTATCACAATATTAACTGTAGTTAGTATTCTGAACATTAGATCCTCAGAAGTTATCTATCCTACCTAATAAAAGAGTAATATGCAAATTGACCATTGCTCCAACATACAAGATGGCCACACCCATGTGGTCAAAGATGGCCACCCCCATGTGGACACTAGATGGCCACCACAAGATGGCCGACAGGAGAGAGCAGTTCGGGGCAACCATGCCAGCAGGGGAGGGCAGTTGTGGGTGATCAGGCCTGCAAGGGAGGGCAGTTGGGGGCAATCAGACCTAGGGGAGGGCAGTTAGGGGTGACCAGGCCGGCAGGGGAGGGCAGTTAGGGGTGACTGGGCCATCAGTGGAGGGCAGTTGGAGGTGAACAGGCCTGAAGGGAAGGACAGTTAGGGGCGACCTGGCCAGCAGAGGAGGGCAGTGAGGGGTGACCCTGCTGGCAGGGGAGTAGTTAGGAGTAGATCAGGCTGGCAGGGGAGTGGTTAGGGGGTGATCAGGCTGGCAGGAAGAAGCAGTTAGGGACAATCAGGCAGGCAGGCAGGCAAGCGAGCTGTTGGGAGCCAACAGTCCTGGATTGTGAGAGTGAACAGGCCTAAATGGGCAGTTGGACATCCCTCAAGGGGTCCCAGATTTGAGAGGGTGCAGGCTGAGCTGAGGGACACACACTTCCTGTGCACAAATTTCGTGCACCGGGCCTCTAGTATATATATAAAAGCCTGAGCAACCGGATGACCAGATGACCAGATGACCAGCCAGTAGCTATGATGCGCACTGACCACCAGGTAGCAGACACTCAACGCAAGAGCTGCCCCTGGTAGTAAGTGCGCTCCCACAGTGGGAGCACCGTTCAGCTGACAGACGGGCACCAGACTCCGGGCTGATGGCTGGCGAGCACAGCTCTAGAGGCAGGAGCCTCTCCCCGGACACTCCCCTGTGTGCCCAAGTGGCAGCAGCGGCGGCAGCAGCAGGCACAGCCAGGCTGAGATGAGCGGGAGCAGCACCATCCCAGGCTCGGGCTCCTTTCAGGCCACCTGCTGCTTCACGCACTATTCCATGCTGTGCAGGATTGAAGCAGACAGTCAGCTGGAGCCTGACAAACTGGTGGGTAAGGCTGGGCTGCAGGGCACAGAGGTCCACTGATCCCCACAGGCTAGGCCAAGGTATCCCACCGGTGCACAAATCCATGCACCGGGCCTCTAGTTCTAATAACTGAAATTTTGTGATCTTTGAGCTACATCACCATTTCCCTCTTTCTTCAGCCCCTGGCAGCCACCAGTCTATCCTTTGTTTCTATAAAATATTGGGGGGTTTTGTGTGTGTTTTTGTTTGCCTTTAGATTCCACATATAAGTGAAACCATACAATGTTTGTCTTTCTCTTTCTGGCTTATTTCACTTGGCATAATGCCCTCCAGATTCGTCCATGTTGTTGCAAATGGCAGTGTTTCCTTCTTTTATGGACTAATAATATTTCATAATCTACACATACTGCATTTTCTTTCCTTTGAAGAACATTTATTTTGTTTCCATGTCTTAGCTATTGTGAGTAATGTTGCAGTGAACATAGGGGTACAGGTATTTATTCAATATACTGATTTTAATTTCTTTAGATATATACCCAGGAATGTGATTACTGGGTTGTATGGTAGTCTAGTTTTAATTTTGCCATATTATTTTCCACAATGACTGTATCAATTTACATTCCCACCAATGATGTATGAGTTCCCTTTACTCAGCATCCTCATCACCATTTATTAGCTCTTATCTTTTTTATAATGGCCATCCTAACAGGTGTGCGGTGATATCTCATTGTGGTTTTGATTTGAATTTTCTGATGATTAATGATGTTGATCACTTTTTCATCTATTTGTTGGTCACTTGCATTCCTCTTTGGAAAAAAATCTCTATTTCTCTTACCCATTTTTATTGGATTATTTGCTTTTATGCTATTAAATTGTATTAGTTTCTAATATATTTTATATATTAACCCCTTATCAGATATATGGTTTACCAATATTTCCTCCTGTAGTTTGCCTTTTCAAGTTATTGTTTCTTTTGATACACAAAAAAACTTTTTAGTTTAATTTAGTACCATTAATGTCAAGGGTATTTTTTCCTATGTTATCTTCTAGGAGTTTTATGATTTCAGATTTTCTACTTCACTTTTTGATCCAGGTTGAGTTAATTTTTTGTAATGGTGTAAGACAATGATCCAGGTTCATCCTTTTGCATGAGGATTTCCAGTTTTCACAAAACCATTCTGGACATATCACACTACCTGATTTCAAACTGCATTACAAAGCTACAGCAATCAAAATAGTATGGTACTAACATAATAAAAACAGGTACACAGATCAGTGGAATAGACTATGAAGAGCCCAGGCCTAAACTCATCCATATACAGTCAACTATTATTTTAATCCTCACCTAAGGATATTTTGGCATTGATTTTTAGAGGAAGTGAAAGGGAATGGGGAGAGAGAGAGAGATCAACATCAATATGAAAGAGACATGTCAATTGGTTGCCTCCTACATGTGCCTGTGACTGGGGCTCGGGATCCAGCCTGCAACTGAGGTACGTGCCCTGGACCATAATCGAGTCCAGAACCCTTCAGTCCACAGGCCAATGCTCTATCCACTTAACCAAACTGGCCAAGGCCAGTCAACTACTTTTTGATAAGGATACCAAAAACACACAGTCTTTTCAATAAATGTTGTGGGGAAATCTCATATCACCTTTTCCATGAAATCTTTCCTAGTCATCCCAGTCCATGTTCATTTAATACTGATTTATTAATGAGTGCTCTAAATAGGCAGCATTTACAGAGCACTAATTATTTATCAGGTAATCAGGTACACATATGAATTAAAATTATACACATTATCCTTAAGTAACCAACACTCTAATGCAGCAATTTTCAATGGGTGTACCACCAGAATTGTTAAAACTTGCAATGCTTATTTAGTCAGTGGCACTAACCTCTTTTCCCTTAGACTGTCAAATAGAAAAATGAAAACAGCAATACAACAATAGTCACCCACTGTGAATAAATCAAAATGATACCTATTTTTTGTCAGATCAGCAAAATAATTTTTTGGTGTGCCGCAGAATTTTAGTAATTAGTTTATGTGTACCAGATGAAAAAAGTTGAAAATCACTGCTCCAGTGAGCAAAATAGAGATGTAGGCAAGTCAACACATCTATATTATAAAGAGATAATATGCAAATTAGGCTGGGACTCTATAACAGGTCACGACCAGACAGGAGGAGGTTGCACACGCAGGTGAGGCCCAGAGTAGAGACAGAGACAGAGGCAGGGAGGCCTGCCCGAGTCGGCATGGTGGCTCAGGCAGCCCCAGAGCAGACACAGGCAGGGGAGCCGGGGTACGCTGCGAGTCAGGCAAGGGTCCTGGCCCCCCGTGGGGTGTCTCCTCACACAGCGGGAGGCGGGGTCGCCTCCTCGTGAGATTTCAATTATGTTTGGGGCCTCTAGTAATATAATAAAGGGAAGGAAATGCTCCTGGTAGTGGGAAGCATTGAATGCCTTAGGAACACACTGGGACACCCAATCCAGTTTAGTTAGAAACAGGAAAAACTTAGTGAACTTGTTGAAGGAAATTCTGAGTCCAGTTATAATGGACAAGTAAGAGTTAATCACACAAAGAAGCCTGCTAGGAGTCTTCTAGTCAGAGGACACCATTAAAACATATATTAATTGTACTCACATAGTTGTCCAAGTTGTGTTACTAAAGAATTGCCTTGGCTGCTTGCAGGGCTTGGGTGAGTCAAGGATGTGAGCAGAGAACCATATGGAGACTATTGCACTGATCTGTGTGAAAAATGATTGTGGCTTGGACCATGGTTGTAGAAAAAGATGAAAAGAATAGAAGGGATTTGTGATATATTTTGGAAGAAGAAATGACAGAAACAGGTGATGGGCTATTTGCTGGGAAGTGGAGCAAAAAGAGGAACAAAAAATCATTTCCAGCAGCCAGATGGGCAGTGGAATTTTCACTGAGATAGGGCAGTCTGGGAAACAACATGTTTAGAGTGAGGAAGATAATTAATAGTTTGATATTTGAATATATCTTGTATCCCTAATTAAGTAAAAAAAAAAAAAAAAACAACCTCTTATGAGTCCCAAATATGACATGTTGATAAAAGATTAATTCATTTAGGGGTAGGGTATAGTACTAAGAAAATTAAGTTCATTTAAATTATGTGAATTAATTTTCATATAATTTATGTAGTTAAGTGCAAAAGACATTTATGGACATAGGTAGTTCATTAGTACAAGGAAAGTCAGTTGATTGAAGCCAACAGGAACTTTAACCAGGCTGCATGGTGTTGCCTGAAATGTAGCCTTGAATACACATGGTGGAGGCAGAGATAGAGAGGGAAACAAGGATATGCACGTTTTTGCTTTCTGGAAGGGCCGCACACCTCCTTTAAAACATTGAATTGCTTTTATTGTTCTTCGAAGAAATTGCAAACTCCTCTCTAACCTCACTCTGCACTACAGCCATATTGATACTACTTCTATTCCTTAAACATGCTCCTCTTCACATCTTTGCATGAACTATTCTGCCTAGAGGCCTTGAGAGCTGCTCATCCAGCTCTTTGGCAGTTTAGCCCAGTGTCATCCTTTGGGTTTCAACTCAAATGTCAACACCTCAGAGCAAATTGCCTTAACCTCACTCACCAGAGAGACGGTGAGTTCTGTATATCATAACATTATCACCACTATGGCCAAGAGGCCTTACATGGTCTAGTCTCCCAATCACCATCTGATCTTACCTTGTTCATTTGCTCCAACCTTGATGGTCTCTTGCTGTTCATCAAGCATACCAGCCAAATTCAATTGCAAATCCCTCTACCTAGAAGCCTTTTGAATCATACATATACATGGCAAACCATAGTGAATTCCTTAGGTTTTTATACAAATAATATTTTAGGAGAGACTTCTTTGTTAATTCCCTCACATAAGAGAGCATACCTTGTCATATTCCATCTCCATATGCTGTGCCATTTTTTCCTATTACATGGGCAATGGACCTAAATAGAAACTTTTCAAAAGAAGACAGGAAGAAGGCCAAGAAACATATGAAAACATGCTCAAAGTCACTAATTTTCTGAGAGATGCAAATCAAAACGACAATGTGGTACCATCTCACACCTGTCAGAATGGCTATCATCAACAAATCAACAAATGACAGTGCTGGCAAGGATGTGGAGAAAAAGGAACCCTGGTGCACTGCTGGTGGGAATGCAGACTAGTACAGCCACTGTGGAGAACAGTATGGAGTTTCCTCAAAAAATTAAAAATGGAACTCCCATTTGATCCAGTGATCCCACTTCTAAGAATATATCCCAAGAAGCTAGAAACACCGATCAAAAAGGATATATGCACCCCTATGTTCCTAGCAGCACAATTTACAATTGCTAAGATTTGGAAACAGCCTAAGTGCCCATCAGTAGATGAGTGGATTAAAAAACTGTGGTACTTCTGCACAATGGAATACTATGCTATGGTAAAAAAGAAGGAACTTCTGCATTTGCAACAGCATGGATGGAACTGGAGAGCATTGTGCTAACTGAAATAAGTCAGTCAGAGAAAGATAAATATCACATGATCTCACTCATCTATGGCAAATAATGAACAACATAAACTGATGAACAAAAGCAGATCCAGAGACAAAGAAGCATCGATCAGACTGTCAAACCTCAGTGGGAAGGTAGGGGAGGGTGAGGGTAAGGGGAGGGATCAACCAAAGGACTTGTATGCATGCACATAAGCCTAACTAATGGACACAGACAACAGGGGGGTGAGGGCATGAGTGGGGGGGAGGGGTTGGGAAGGTAATGGGGGGATGAGAACACATATGTAATACCTTAATCAATAAAGAAATTAAAATGCAAAAAAAATTTTTTTTACAAAGCCATTTTAATTCAAAAATATTATAGGAGCCCTGGATGGTGTGGCTAAGTTGGTCGGAGTGTTGACCCAGACACCAAAATGTCACCAGTTCCATTCCCGGTCATATGGCAGGTTCAATCTCTCTAACATTGATGTTCCTCTCTCCCTCCTCCCTTCCCTCCTTCCCTCTCTTTCCCTTCCTCTCTCTTCAAAATCAATTTAAAAATATTATAGGACCTCCTCTGCAGTTTCTTGCAATCTACCCATCTTTCTATCATCATGTCTTTGATCTACTAACTGAGGATGAACTGGACAGAATTCTAAGAAATATGGTATCTCAGGATAAACTGAACAATTGCTAAGATTAATGTTGTGCTTTGAAGATCCCAAGTCATATAAATTTTACCTTTTAGCAGAGAAGACAATAGCAGGACTCTAAAGCAAATGAGGCAATAGGAAGAACAATGCAAATTAAGGAAATAATATTAGTTAAAGCTCAGTTCAGGAAACTCACACCACTTTAAGTGGTTTAATCAGCAGGAACTTTAATACAAAAGAATCAGTGCTTATAAATGCTTCTGAAGGGCTAACAGAAAAACTTCAAAGCTAAGAATTCTTGAAAACACACCAAGTATATTACAGAACTTACTAGGGGCCCAGTGCATGAATTCGTGCACCTGGCAAGGAACTGTGAGCTGTGAGGCTGCAGTAGGCTCAGGGGTGGGTCTTGGCCCTCCTCCACACCCCCACCTGGCCCCTCACACCATGGCCCCCAGTCCCCTGTCTGCCAGCAGCCCCACTCCCACCGCCACTGCAATGGATGCCCACCATGTTCCACACAAGCCCCCTGCTGGTCAGTGCACATCATAGCGATCAGTTGTTCAGTTGTTCCACCATTCAGTCTATTTGCATATTAGCCTTTAGTTATATGGGATGAGCCTGTGACACAATCAGAACCATGGAGAATCAGGAAGCCACCATGAGAAATGCTGAGTTCAGGACCACACCACTGTAGACAGGATCCTAACAGTAGGGTGTACTAGTAAATATGTGATGACCAGCTGGGGTTGTTGTCCCTCCCTCCATCCCTACTGAATTAAAGTGTTTGTCAATTACTGTGGTGTAAAGAGTCCCTTCATGGCCTATTATAAGCACCAAGGTGAAGTCACTAAATAAGTTGCAAAAAGATAAGCACTAATACAACATTACCACAATACTGATAAAATAAATGTAAATAAATTCAAAAGCATAGAAAATAGTAAGATGCAGTATTAGGAAGTGATGAATTTTGAGTTTTTTATTACCTGATTCTAGCATAATGTATTTAGTTTTAAGTTTATGTAATTTTAATTTTAATAACAGTTATGTTTAAAACCAGCTTACAAAGTTCCTAAGAACTGAACTGTGGGCTCCCATAAGCCAATACAATTTGGCTCCAGCACTCCCCTGTACACAAGGATCAAGAAGCCTGGGATAATGAGGCTGCCATCACCACACTGCCATGACTGAATGGAAAACATTTCCAAAACTTTACTTCAGTTTGCCAAGAAATGTTTAAATGAAAACATCTGCTTGACACTATTTTCCTGAGATCCCCTTTCACTCTCACAACTAACAAACAGGGAATCATTTCTAAAAGTGTTGTTTTCTAAGTCAATAATGGTTATCAACTTACCACCTCCCCAGATTCTAAAACGCTCTCATTTGTAAACTAGTATATTGGGAATAGAAGGTGGTGAAGGGAAAGGAAAGTTTGTGAAGGAATTAGCAAGTTTATAGTCAGAATCAGCATTGTGCAAAATATTTAAGTGCATAAATAATTAAAAAATTGAAATTAAGAGATCTGGTTTTTAAAACTCTAATGAACAAAAGTAATAATATTCTCCCACACAACTAATAGCTTATATTGGGCACTACAGTGATACCAGTAGCAGAAAAATGCTTCCCATTGCCGTGGCCTCTATCTTACAAAAACTATGTGAATGTTTTTAATGCCCTTATCAATGCCTTTCTAGTCTGATCAAGAGATAAATAGCACTGCCGTTATTTTAAAAAAAAATTGCTTCTCATCAATAAACTTCAGATTGGTAGGCTGAAAGGAATAAAGAAGAATAAAAGTGTTAACAAGAAAATGTTTCATTTAAGGCATAGGTGCCTATATAATGCCTTCCCCTTGATGAAACATGTTAAAATTTCCAAAAGTCTACTAACTATAGTACATAAAGCACTAAATATAGTACACAAAGCACAAGCTGAAACTCTTGGTTATATTTGTATGAAACATTGTTAACATTACAAATTGTTGACCACGATATAAACTATAAATAAGAAAACTGTAGAATGCCAATCTCATTTGGGGCTACTACTCTCTCATTAAAGTATTGGGTATCCATTTCCTATTATCATCCCTTCAAGAAGTTTTAGTAAAGATACAACTCTTATTTGTGATACCTATAAAATAATTCAGTTACTAATCTTCCTTTGGCTGACTTTTGAATGACTTAAGCAATAGAAAGATTATCACTGTGCAAAATATCCCTACAAGAACATAATTAAAATCACAGATTCTTTGAAAACACAGCATACAATGTTTAAACACCATCAGAAGCTCATTCCAACAACTAGGCAGGGTTTGATGAAAGAATGTGTCTATTGAAAACAAATTTTCACATGTACAAAATAAAACTCTAATTAGCACTATCATGTTAAACATACATAGGCTATAACTCAAGTTTTTACTTTTCCTTGTTTTTTGTATTTTTTTATTTAAATAGATTTAATGTCTCATATTTTTGTTTAGCATGAAGCCTGGTAGAAAAAAATGGAAACTGGGATTCGGTAAGAGTAGACTCCAAATTAAGAGTTCTATTCTTTTAAGTTATTCCTCTCTGAGACTCAGCTTCTTTACATGTAAAATGTAGTAAAAAATGCCTTCCTCCTGTGAATTTTGTTCCCTCCTTATAAGAAGGTCTGTGAAAATGTCAGTCCCATAAGCTGTGAAACATGTTCTACCATCTGCCCACAAGAGCGTCCCCCTCATTTATAAGAACAGTAGGATGGGTTCAGTGACAGAGGATGGGTGTGAGACCAGTGATTTGAGGTGCCAATTCCATAAATAGTAAAACATCTGTCTACTCTGTGGATTTTGACACCTTTTCAAAAAAAAGTTATTATCTAAAATCACACCATGATGAACAAAAGTAAAATATAGAACTTGGTAATAACTGAAATTATTGTTTGTTGGGTTGTTTTTTTTTTTTTTGGTATCAGTAAATATTTCAAACATTCAAAATTGCCTAGTAAAATATAAAGCACCTGGCACTTACTATACAATTTAATAAAACATTTAAATTACAGTGGGGTATATTCTTTCAGTAAACTATGTATTAAAATGTCAATTTTTTTGCTGGTTCAAACTGTTCCTCTAATTTTTGAAAATAAATCCCTGAGTAATTTAATTCTTCTTAAATCTTAAAATATTTTTTAAAAAGGCACTAATTTGAGTATGTGCATAGGGCAAAAATGGGTAAAAATGCACTAGTAGGAGAGCTAAAATACAATTGCAAAAATGGGAGCATCCAGAAAAACAAAGCATAATTTGAAGTAAAACAGAAGCACAAATGGAAGATGGGAGGATTCAGCACAAGGAGCCTCCCCATTCAGTTTGAAAGTGAGAAAAGTATGCAGAAAAGTCATGAATTTTGATATACACCATAAGAATTAGTAAGAATTAGGGAGATGCAAGAGTATGAGGCATGATTCTTGATTGAAAGCCACATATACTGATCATGTAGCTTTAAACAAAAAGTAAATATATTGCAAAGTTATTGGGAGCTTAGAGAATTAAAAAAAAAAAAGGCTAAAAGACACAGTTTGGAAAATAGGAAGGAAAAAGGATGGATTTAGAAAATTGGCAAGAATCTTGCTAGACAGGCAAGGAAAATGTAACCAGAAACCATGTTTGTTGTAGCCCTTAAGCCATCACTGTAACAACAACAAAAAAAATATGAATTGTAAATGCCTTTTGCTTCTTGTGTCACTCTACAGAGTCAACAGCAGGAATGACCTAGAGGCATCTAGTCTAGGTCAAAGGCTACCTCTTGGATTCAGGAACTGGGGAGTATAGGAATAAAAGAAAGGAGAACCCCACTCTGTGATATTGTAAGTGAAAGAATGAATACTACATCTACTGGTTTAGATACCAGTAACTCAGTACTTTCTGCTAATTTGGCATACTATGCTATTTATATATATTAAAATACTTGTGGGTTTGTTTGGTGTGTTGTGGTGTTTTTTTTTTTAATTTAAACTGACTTTTCAATCTTTTCGAAAATATGAACCTGAATCATTTACATTTTGAGTCACTCCAGAGAAATTTACTCAGCATTGGTATTTTGAGTGAAAGGAATACTCATTTGAAAGGCATCCATCTTTGCCTACATTGTCCTCAAGCAGAGGCAGAAAACTGCTTTCGACAATGTAGTTTCTCTAGAAGGATAATGCTTAAGATTTCCTGAACAAGTGGAATAAAAAATTGCAATACTGTGAATTACACATGTACCTCTGCACTGAAATTGCTACTTTTCCATCATTAA
Source organism: Corynorhinus townsendii (assembly GCA_026230045.1). Lineage (NCBI taxonomy): Eukaryota > Metazoa > Chordata > Mammalia > Chiroptera > Vespertilionidae > Corynorhinus > Corynorhinus townsendii. Next base: position 59,097,349 of record JAPDVU010000008.1, on the reverse strand, counting down.
ACTAAAGGAGACAAAGATTAACTGGAAAAGTTCTCGATGAAGTGAAACTGTAGTTCACTATCAATAAGAAAATGGTTGTTCAAAAATAAGGTTCTTAAAGTTACTAGACAAGTAAAGAAGTTATTTTCTTGTTGGACTAAAAGATTTCAGTTAGCTAACAACTGACTTGTCACCATTCCCCTGAATAAGAAATCTTGTTGAGCAACTAAAAATCATTGTAGGGAAGACATGCCACAGATTCAGCAATGATCTAACACTGGTACACTTTGCTATTTAAGATTGTGCTTTTTCATAACTTGGAATATTAAAAAGTTAATAAATATTAAAATTATCTCAACTTTCTTTATATATTGTTTGTTGTTATTAATTCAAATCTGAGGATTTTTTCCATTGATTTTTAGAAAGGAGGGGTGGGGAAGGAGAGAGAGGGAGAGGGAGAGAGAGAAGAACATCAATGTGAGAGAGACACTTCAATGGTTGCCTCCCCCTCACTAGGGCTAGGGAGCAAACCTGCAACCCAGGTACATGCCCTTGACTGGGAATCGAACCTGCCAACCTTTGGTGCACAGGCTGATGCTCTAACCACTGAGATCACCAGCCACAACTCTTTATATATCTTTTTGAGCATTAGATTCATTCTGTTTGAGGCTTTTCCTCTGAAGTACAATGAACATCATTGTTTCAGATTCAATTGTTAACTTTTGTAAAGAATATGAATATAAATACCTATGGAAACGAGGTATTCAGAAGAAAATATTTGTTCTAATATTACATTTATTATTATAGGAGTAGATATAAAAATATAGAATGGGAGTGAAAGTGTTTTTATTTCTCCCTGTAAAAATGTATTTAATGCATTTATTTGTAAAACTTCAGGCATAATAAACCTTTGAATTAAAATAAAGATTGTGCCTTTTTAATATGCTCAAATAATATAATGTCATATAATTTTTATTGATAGTTTAAACTCTGGTCTGATTTATTTAGAGTTTATATGCATACAATTTTATTACAAAGATATTGGTTAGCATATATAGTTTTTATTAACTTACATTTAGGTTGTAAGTTAATAAAACTTTTAAATGTTACTATATTTCTAAAATGTTACTACAATTTTGTTTTTAGTATGTTTTCAATTTGTAGTTTATTGATTTAAAATTGTGTGCCCTCATAAAAATAATGATTCTTTGCAAATAAATACCCAATACCAGTAATATCATTTTGCTTAGTATTGCTATCAGGAACCACTTTATAATATTTCTCCCAATGGAATAATTTCCGCAAACAAAAAAGGGTGTTTTAGATAGAATAGGAGAAAATCAAATGCAGGAGTAGAGGCAGGGAAACTTGGTACTTTTGGAAATGGTGAGTTATTTACAAAGATAAACTTATTTCCTTTGTCATATCTTTAGTTAACCTTGGAAAGTCACAGTCTCCTGGTAGAACCTGAAGTTATCATACACATTTTTGAGTGGAATTCAGATGACTCATTGATAAAGAGCCTGGCAATGGAGCAGATGCAACTTATGCATGCCATGGCTGACAAGATCACATGTTCATCTTTATAGAAGGTAAGTGGATAGATACAACATGGGCCCTCCAACCAAGCATATGTGCAGGGTAATTACATGAAAGAGTACAGATAAGTCAGCAGTAAATAATTATCATCAGAAAATGTTCAATTATGCTGAAATCTTTCCAGGAAAGTGAAAGTGATCAGAGGGTTGTGTAATGGGAAAGGGGATATTTCAAATACAAAGCAAAGCAAGTGATTAATGTATTCATTCTTCAACAAGTAGAAGGAAAGGGTTTTAATGTTCATCAAGAATGAATTAGAAAATATTTTAACATGACATCATGCCAAAAATTTTAACATTTTGTTCTGTTGATTTGCCATAAAAAGACAAACTAGTAATTCAAAATAATAAAATCTTAATAACATTAATAACAGTCAAAAGATTGCTAGGCACTGAACTAGTAGTTCTAAGCACTACAATATGTGGTCTACTAGTGTGGCACATAAAGGCACTTGTCAGTAGATGAAATATTAAACAATAACAATTAATATCAGAGCCTTGTGGAGAAAAACTTTTTTCAGGTAAAGGTCCTACTCAGTTTTACAGTTCTTAGAATATATATAGCAATCCTTCCTGTGGGCTGTTTAATAGTTTATTACAACATAAAGTCATTTTCCATAAGTGGTCATATAATTTCAGCTAAATAAGACAGAGGGTGTTATTCAAACTAGACTTTGAGCTGGGAAAGAATTAGTAATCTTACTTCACATGAAATTGTCAATGTTTAAGACACTTACAGCTAAAGCCTTGGTTTTAAATGACTAAGAGCCATGATCTTTGATATCATGTCACACTACTTTGTTTCCCGAGTGAGAAGAAGGAAATGGGTTCAGTGATATTAGAAACTACTTAGAAGGTTTCTAAGCAATAAGGAAAGAGGTAACAGCTAAATTCTACAAGGATTAACAATGTTATGCCCTAACCGGTTTGGCTTAGTGGATAGAGCATCGGCCTGCAGACTGAAGGGTCCCAGGTTCCATTCCGGTCAAGGGCACATGCCTGGGTTGCAGGCTCAATCCCCAATGGGGGGCTTGCAAGAGGCAGCCAATCAATGATTCTCTCTCATCATTGATGTTTCTATTTCTCTCTCCCCCTCCTTTCCTCTCTGAAATCAATAAAAATATAGTTTAATAAAAACAAACAATGCTAGAAAAAGATGATCAAACGGCACCTCTCTAAATTGGGAGACAGAATTATTCCATTTGAAATAGGAAGAAATGATATTTCACTGGCACATTTAGAAACCTTGTATCTTTAAAAAAAAAACGATCTTCGTAACTTTGCAATATCTAACTATTTTATATGCTACTGACATTTTCCATCAGCTAAACATTCATTTACATAATTTTAAAAGGCAGGAAATAGATGAAACATTACATAAAAGACAGATGATTTAGGATCAAGTCTCCCTTTGCTACTTGCAGTTATGTGATGAAACCTTACCAAGTTCAAGCCTCAGTTGCTTCATACCCCAACGAGAAATACTAATACCTCTGTGCCTGGGTATAGAGTAGACTAGGTCTCTTGGGGTTCTTTCACTGATGAAATTCATGATTCTGTGATTTAATATGTTCATGTTCCCACAGAAATAAAGGAAAAATAAATTATTTTCCACCCCTTTACTTGCAACCCCAATGAATAAATGCCATCATTTTCATTCTAACACAACACTAACATTTTGAATACTCACAGTATGTCAAGCATTGTGTTAAACATCAATTAATTTAATCCTCAATATAATACTGAGAGATTGCAATTAATTTTCCCATTTCACAGTTGAGAAGCTGAACATAAAGGAGATTTAAAAATTTGTTGAAGGTTACATATGTTCTGAATAATAAACTGACTGAAACCCAGGTCTCTTAGGGACTAAAGATGCTACCCATCTTCTCTGTCGCAGTTTCTCATGCCTGTTAGCACTGAAGGAGCTGCATTGCTTCAATAAGGCAATACCCATATGAGCCTCGACGGGTTCTGAGGATTCCATTTTGGCCCTCATCCCCTAGTTGGAAAAATTGTAACATGCTCCATGGCACCTTTAACTCTGCCAAAGTTTATCATCCCAAGAATCTTGTTTACCAGATATAACTGCTATGCCTATTCCCATTTGGCATACAAAAATAATAATAAGATAAAATACTATAGACAAATATTTAAATAAAATACTATTTTGAACCAGACCAGCTCAGTGGTTGAGTGTCGACCGTGAATCAGAAGGTCATGGTTTAATTCCCTGTCAGGGCACATGCCTGGGTTGCAGGCTTATCCCCAGTAGGGGCATGCAGGAGGCATCCGATCAATGATTCTCTCTCATTATTGATGTTTCTATCTCTCCCTTCCTCTTCCTTCCTTTCTGAAATCCATAAAAATATAGTTAAAAAATATTTCCAGAGTTAGGGAATGATTAGGGTGTGGTAAAAAGAGATCTGCACAAGGAGTTAAGCAGAACCAAATTGTAAGCCCAGTGTTCCAAATTCCCCGCAGGTCTCTTCCCATCACCTCATGTTTTTGCTTCATGGTTTCCTGCAGGCTGTAGCCTTTTCTGACTCCTCGGTGCCCAGCAGCAACAGCAGCAGCAAGCCTTGAAGCAGTAGTACATGAGGCATAGACTCAACCAGCACGCATTTGTCAGAGAGACATTCTAGCCAGTGAGAGATCTCCTTAAGATACCTTGAAGAAAACTAAGTAGAGTTGAATATCAAATGGAAGAAAAGCACAGAAAAGCATTTGGGAAACATTTTTATATATTGTTTCTATCATTTGATACCTGTTTCTAAGCAAGGATCTAAGGCATTTTGTCAAGTTGAGGATTCATAGTCCCGGAGGTAAAAACAAAAAATAATTTTGGGTAAACAGCCTATTCAAAGAGATGTGTTCAGGAAGATGATAAGTGGGCACTGATGACTGAGTGGGTCTCAGTGAGGACAGTGCTCTGAGTGGTGAGAGCACAGGTAGCACATGTGTCCTGTGGTTACCTATGCACAGGTCATATTGCATGGAGAGAGGAAATGCTCCATAGCTAACTGGCTCAGTATTTGGTCTTCTCTCCTCTTGCTTTAAATAATTCACCTAACCCATAATTATTTCTAGCTTCTTAGAAGAGGTTAAAATATGTCAGATGGCCAAGAAGATTGCTTACTATTATGTACAGGAATATGAAAACCCCCCAAAAGTCTAATGCATTATCATCACTAACAAATCTAAGAGTTAATGATAATGGCAATTAGCATCTACTGATAGCTACTATTTGCCAGGGACTATGCTTAATGTTTTATGTGATTACCTCATGAAAACAGTATTTTGTACAAAAGGAAAGTGAATTATAGAGACATTAAATTTTTGCCTACAGTCATACAGATGGTGATTAGAAGTGCCAGGATATGAACTTGGAAGTTGGACTCTAGAGTGGGAACTCTTAACTATTTCACTAAATAGCAGTTTCTTCTCACGGAGCATGTGTTAGGCACTGTGCCAGGTGCATTATTGTATTTCATCTTTATATTTATTATCATTCACATTTTCCAGTTGAGGAAACAGAGGCTTAGATAAATGAAGCAAATTATTAATTTAGCATACAGCTGGTGAGTGGTGGAGCCCAGATCAATTCTATTTTTGTTTTGCTTTCATTTGTGGATTCCAGTATCCTTGCAAGCATGTGTGCTCCCTTCCATATTGCCTTTATAGAGAGCAGCATCACATGTAACAAGAAAGAAAACATCTAATTTTGTCCTTTCTTTGTTCAAATGAGGAAACTGAGGCTTAAAAGGAATGGGGACTTACTCAAGGTTATGCAACTATTTGCTACAAAGTAGTGACAAATATGTTCTCACAATTTATCCAGAAATTATTCAAGTAGGCTATCTTTCCTCTTGTAAAGCATGTTCTGTGACCTTTTCTCATTAGTTAATGTCTACTGTGACACACATTGAATTTAGAATTATATAGGGTTTGGTATGGCTACCTTTTGTGTTTAAAGAGGAAATTTCTCTCTAAGTAGCAATTTCTTGTGTTATTTTTTACTCACCTGGAAAAAATTAATACATGATAGAAAAGGCGCAGTTTATTTTATTCTTAGTCCTGAGTTCAGCTTCTACATCTAATTTTAAAACATTGATTCTGTCAACTTACTTCGTTCACCCTCTAATCAAGCTGCTAGATACCCTGAAAATATTTGGACATATTTATTTACACTTAAGTTTATACCAAAGATTTAATGCCATATCAAGGTTTGTTCCATATGATAATTTCTAACACGAACTTTCACTAAGCATATATGTGAGCATCTTGAAAGCGCTGAAAGGTAAAAACATATCCCTCAAGTACACTTTTATAGATGGTTTCGTTTGCAAAGCCACAGGACAAAATTCTAACAGTCAGGGGGGTCCCAGATCCAAAGTGGGCTATAGAGATGGTTAATAGCACAGTGTTCCTAATACAGGATAGAAGGGCAGCCCCAAAAACATATTGCTTAATTTATGCAATAAAATAAATCAAGGATGGGAAATAATGGAGGCTGAGAACAGCCACCCAAATAATAATATTTCCCCCAGATTCTTTATGTGAGTCATTTCATTGAAAAGGGGGATAGCTATTCAAGAAAGAAGCGCCATGCAATTACACCCAGTAATGTTTACCACATACCTTCGCAGAAAGGATATTTGGTGAGGATGGTTAGACACAGGGAATCAGAAACTAAATGGAGTCCTGGCTCAGATCCAGCTCATAGTGGGTCAGCAGTGCTCACAGTTCCTCCTGCTGATAATTATCCCAGTCACTGAATAAATAATTTTAATCGATATATATATAGTTGGCAAAATCCTCATATTGGCTCCTTGACATATAGTGTAAGATCTATCATGCTGATAAAGGCCAAGCGGAAGCTCTGAAAATTCCCCTACTCTTGCAAGATAGTACATCACAAGCTATACTGCATTCTCTTGGGAATAACAGTACCTGATATCATCCTAAAATAATTAAAGATACAGGAGTGATAGTCCTTATCATATTACCATACAATCTAAACTGGATCACAGTAGATGACTACAAACTTTACCTAATAATCTGAAGTTTCTATATTGAATGTGTGTATTTATTGCAGAAAATTAATGTATCTTTGAGCAAATGGTTCTGAGCCTTTGATTTGGTGAATGCATTCTTTTATATGAAACTCTGCTCTAGGAGGTAGAAAATATAAACATGTCTATGGGTTCCCATAACCAGCAAATTTTTTGGGTTTTGTTCATTGGGAGTCCCTATGGGAGGGATTCTATACCTGCCTGGAAAGCCACTTTGAGCTAGTTGTGTTACTTGATTGAAGGTTACTAATCTAGGCAACTCTGTGTCTCTGGGTTGCAGTATCCCCTGCATTGCTATATTCCTCTATGACTGAGGATATCAATAGCCTGACTACCACTAAGCTCCAGGTTTTGGTGTTAATTCCACATCTTTGTAACTAGTTCTTTAATAAACAAAACTCACTTGATTTTCTTATTGTGAATGAGTCTTCTGTTTTCTTTGAAACTTTGGTTGTTTGATATGAGACCATCAAATTCCTCTGAGATATTGAGAGGGGAAAGACAGGTAAATTGAGAATTAGGAAGATAAAAATTATACTGAGTGGTTCTTGAATTAACTTTTTCTCAATGACTCCTGAACATATTTTAAGAATGTTATCAATATCTAATGAATGGCCTTACTCGTCATTGTATTAAGATAGTGATTCTCAATGTGTGGCCTCTGTACAAGTCGCATTGACAACACTAGGGAACTTGTTAGAAATGTAATTTCTTAGGCTGCATCTCAGACCTACTAAATCAGAAACTCTGGGAGTAGGGGCCAGCATTCTATATTTCAACAAGCCCTCTAGGTGATTCTGATATATGCTACAGCTTAAGAACCATAGTAGGTGAATCATGATCCTGCCTTCCAAATACCTATAGTACACAGAGAAATACTAATTTAGGTATAGCCAAACACATTGGAAACTCTTTTGAGGTAAAACCAAAAATATGAAATGAAGACATAAAGAGATAATGAAATAATTAAATGATTGAACCTATTGCCAAGCTTCCGCAATTATTTTTAATGTTAGCAAGTATATAGACTATTTAGCTCCCCTGTGACAAGCTTTTCATAATTTTCAGCTCTAAAAACCACATACATCATAAAGAGGCATCTAGGTAACAAATAAAAATTTAATTATTTACAGGTCAGACATTTTTTCTAAGTGTTTTCTGCAGAATAATATTGTCACGAACTATTTAATAGGAAGTATTGGGAAATTGGAGGTGGTGGTGGACCTCAACTCAAATAACTAAAGAAAACTTTTAGTTCAACATTTATTTATAATGTGAGCTATACTAATTTATTCATATGCATATAGTGTATTTTATATGCCAGAGTACCATAAATATTAAATGAATTTTTGGAGAACACTTAGGACAGGAAATGGTATAATTAGTAAAATAGGGTGATCTACCAGGAAATCAAAGGCAGATATGAACAAAAATGAGAGAACTGAAGGTAAATGGACCATCCTGGTAAGGGTCTCTGATTCTCAGAATGGGATATTAGAATTATTCCGTAGCATGGCAAAAATGTACCACACAGTTTAAGAAAGCAGACAGAATGACAAAATTACCATGAAGGAGGGAGAAGGTAGCTTTGTCATGTTACAACAGATTTGTAGAGTGGCTGAGGTAAAGAATAAGCATAGTAAAGCTGTAACCTGAAGGAGAGAATTCCATGTACTAAAGGCAATTTTTCACTTTAAATAAAGTAGTAAGGAGAGACATTTATTAATCCATTATTTTATGTGGTTTCAATGAGGAGTTTATCATAGTTGATCACCAATGGAATGTTGGTGAAAACCAATATATCTCTGCCTCAATATATAACTCCCTTGGAAAAAGCACTAATAATTCACATTTTAGGCCTATTATTGTTGTTGTCATGGTTTAGTGTTCTGAGCAGAATGCAAAAATAAGTCATAAGACATACAGAATCAAATCAAAAGTAATATTAATATACCTAAGATTTTTGGCCCTCCCAGATGGGAATATTATGGGAATAGTTCAGAAGGAAGTTGAAGTTAAAAGAGAGAGAGAGAGAGAGAGAGACTTGAATCTATTCTATAAGTAAAGCAATCTAGGATGGTTTGTGACTCAAGCAGGACTTGTGAACTATCTATTAGCTTAACATAAATCTAGGGGATCTGGGCTAAAAGACCATATTATTTGGAAAGTATGGACTTGGGACGGAACATAAGAATTATAAGTGAGATTTGTTTGTGTTTCTTTTTGTCCTGAGAAAAACCATCTAGACATCAGGTCTCCTGTATAATCTCTGGTAGATGTGCAACTTGTGCCTAATTTGGCACACAACCCCAAATTCCTTAGGAAAATAACCCTAATTTGCTTGGAATGGTACTAAAGTTCCCTTGATGGGCAACTCTGTTTCCTCAGTGGGCAAATCTATTTTATGTTGAGTGAATTTTTAAAATGTAAAAGCAAGGGAGCCCATAATTTTAATGTTCTTATGTTAAGCTTATGAACAATTTGTGTGCCTGTGTGTGTAGATATATACAGTTATAAATACTGTTGCTTGATAGAAAAATACACATTAGGGTATCTAATGGTTTAACTTTATGATTATAATGAAAGTATTTAAGTTAATGATGAAACTTTTCATTTTAATGTGAAAAGTTAAAAATTATAAAATTTGTAGCAGTATTAAATATACAAATTATCACATTTATAAATTTAATCTACTAGGTTTATAAGACTATTTTAAGTACTTAGGAAGGTTTTATTAGGCAGTTAAAGTACTAAAAGAAAAAATTTGATTATTTTAAATTTATAAGGGCAATTTAAAATTTTAAGATAATTATTATAAAGGATGGTTTAAAGGTAATTGTTAAAATTGGATAATTTATTAAGTAGAATTCTGACATTTGTAAGTGAAAACTAAAAGCTTTTAAATTAATAGGTTTTAAAACTTGAATATAAAGCAAATATTTATATCAAAAGTAGCTACAAATTTCATATTTTGTACACAAAAGACAAAAAAATTCTCCCAATCCTATCTAATAAAAGAATAATATGCAAATTGACCATCACTCCAACACACAAGATGGCCACCTCCATGTGGTCAAAGATGGCCGCCCCTATGTGGACACAAGATGGCCGGCAAGGGAGGGCAGTTGTGGGAGATAAGGCCTGCAGGGTAAGGCAGTTGGGAGGGACCAGGCCTGCAAGGGAGGTAACTTGGGGGTGATCAGACCTGCAGGGGAGGGCAGTTAGGGGTGACCAGGCCAGCAGGGGAAGGCAGTTGGAGGGAACCAGGCCAGCAGGAGAGGGCAGTTGGGGGTGACCAGGCCTGCAGGGGAGGGAAGTTAGGGGTGACCTGGCCAGCAGGGGAGGACAGTTGGGGGGAACCAGGCCTGCAGGGGAGGACAGTTGGGGGTGACCAGGCTGGCAGGGGATGGCATTTAGGGACAAGCAGGTTGGCAAGGGAGGGCAGTTAGGGGTGACCAGGACAGCAGGGGAGGACAGTTAGGGGCAATTGTGCTGGCAGGGGAGCAGTTAGGTGTCGATCAGGCTGTCAGGGGGTGGTTAGGGGGTGATCAGGCTGGCAGGCAGGTGAGCAGTTGGGAGCCAGCAGTCCTGGATTGTGAGAGAGATGTCCAACTTCCCATTTAGGCCCAATCTGGATCAGTCTTAATCGGGCAGTCGGGCAACTCTTGAGAGGTCCCAGATTGGAGAGGGTGCAGGCTGGGCTGAGGGACACTCCCTCTCCCCCATGCATGAATTTCGTGCACCGGGCCTCTAGTGATAATAATAAACGTGAAATTTGACAAACTTTGTAATATATCGCCCTAAGATAGTGGTCAGCAAACCGCAGCTCGTGAGCTGCAGTTTGCTGCTCTGTTGACTAATGAATTTGTCGACCATTGCCCTAAGATACTGATGACTTTTTCTCATTCTGAATATCAAATTCTTGACTACTCATTGCTCAGTCAAATTACCTATAACTAACAACTTGTCACTTGAAAAACAATTGAATCTATAATCCAAAATCTGTAATGAAAACTATATATACCCCCCCACCCCCCCATATATAACTTTTACATTAGAAAGAAAGAATAAGTACAGTTATTACTGAGCTGCATTCTGGGGAAAAAGCAGTATTACCAGGGTAAATAGTTACTCATTAAGAAAATACCTAGCTGGGTGTTGACAAATAAGATGGCCAAATAAGATATCCCTCATTTATATTTCATTCTCAAAATTACTCAATGTCACTAATCATTGGGGAAATGCAAATCAAAACCACAATGAGGTATTGCCTCACACCTGCTGGAAGGGTTATTATCAAAAAGACAAGAGACAAGTTTTGGTGAAGATGTTTAGTTGAGGGAAACCTTGATGCAAATTTGGTTGGAATATAAATTAGTTCAACCACTTGGAAAACAGTATGGCAGTTCCTAAAATATTAAAATTAGAACCACCATTTGATCCAGCAATCCTACTTCTGAGTATATATGGGGAAGTAATAAAATCAATATCTCAAAAAGATATCTGCATCCCCATGTTCTTTGAAGCATTATTCACAATAGCAAAGACATGGAAACAACCTTAAGTTTCCATCAGTAGATGAATGGATATAAAAGATGAATACACACACACACACACACAATAGAATATTATTAATAAAAACAAGGAAATTCTAGCAAGGGACTAAATTCAAGAATACTCTATCCAGCAAGGCTATCTTACAAAATTGAAAGGGAAATAAGGAGCTTCACAGACAAAAAAAAAAAAAAAAAAGGCTAAGGGAGTTTATCACTACCAAGGAAGCAATGCAAGAAATGCTAAAGGGACTGATGTAAAAAGAAGAAATAAAAATGGAAGAAGGAACACAGGCACAAAAAATTAACAAGTACCTATCAATAATAACTTTAAACATAAATGGTCTAAATGCTCCACTCAAAAGACATCGAGTGGCTGAATGGATAAAAAAAAACATGACCCATATGTATGCTGTCTACAAGAGACCCACCTCAGAATAAGGGACTAACACAGACTGAAAGTGAAGGGATGGGAAAAGACCTTTCAGGCAATGGAAATGAAAAGAAAAAGCTGGGGTAGCAATACTTATATCTGACAAAATAGACCTCATAGTGAAGGCCATAACAAGAGATAAGGAAGGCCACTTCATAATACTAAAGGGATCAATACAACAAGAGGATATAACCCTGGCAAACATATATGCACCCAATTCAGGAACACCCAAATACATTAAAAAAAAAACTCCTGGAAGATATCAAGGGAGAGATTGACAACAATACAATCATAGTAGGGTACTTTAATACCCCACTGACATTACTGAATAAATCTTCTAGACAAAAATTCAGCAAAGAAACAGCAATCCTTAATGACTTACTAGATCAGATGGACTTAATTGAAATCTTCCAAACATTTCACCCCAAAGGCAGGGAATATATATTCTTCTCAAGTGCACATGGGACATTTCCAATGATAGATCACATATTGGGTCAACGCAAAGTCTCTCCAAATTCAAAAAAGATTGAAATAATATCAAACATCTTGTCAGACTGCAGTGACATAATATTAGAAATAAACTAAAACAAAAACAACTAAAATAATTCAAATACTTGGAAGCTGAATAACATGCTATTAAACAGTTATTGGGTTACCAAAGAAATCAAAGAAGAAATTAAAAACATCCAGGAAACAAATGACAATGAAAAACAACAATAAAAAAACCTACAGGACACAGTGAAAGCAGTCCTGAGAGGCAAGTTCATAGCTCTACAGGCCTATATCCAAAAACATGAAAAAATGGTAATAAATCACCTAGCTCTAGAACTTAAAGAATTAGCAAGAGAGCAACAAAAAAAGCCCAGTGAGCAGAAGAAAGGAGATAATAAAAATTAGAGCAGAAATAAATGACAAAGAGACCAAAACAAACAAACAAAATTTTTTTTAATGCAAATGATCAATGAAACCAAGAGCTGGTTCTTTGAAAGGATAAACAAGATTGATGAACCTCTAGCCAGGCTCACCAAGAAGCAAAGAGAGAGGATCCAAATAAACAAAATCAGAAATGAAAGAGGTGAAATAACAACAGACCCTACAGAAATACAAAAATTGTTAAAAAAAAAAATACTATGAACAATTCTATTCTAACAAACTAGACAAGCTAGAGGAAATGGACATATTCCTAGAAAAATACAACCTTCCAAAACTCAATCAGGAAGAATCTAAAAATCTCAATAGGCCGATAACTATGGAGGAAATTGAAGCAGTCATCAAAAAACTTCCATCAAACAAAAGCCCAGGGCCAGATGGCTTCACAGGGGAGTTTTACCAAACATTCAAAGAAGAACTAAAACCTATCCTCCTCAGACTATTTCAAAAAATTCAAGAGGAAGAAACACTTCAAGCTTATTCTATGAAGCCAGCATCACCCTAATACCAAAATCAGTAAAGACAACACAATGAAAGAGAATGACAGGCCAATATCCCTCATGAACATAGATGCCAAAATCCTCAACAAATCAGATTACATCAGAAAGATCATATACGCATGACCAAGTAGGATTTATCCCAGGGATGCAAGGATGGTGCAATATCCGCAAATCAACAAACATGATACATAAACAAATCTATATAATAAAAGCCTAAGCGACTATTAAAGTGGAACGGAATGACCAGAACTACCGGTCGCCAATGACCAGAATGACTGGTCACCATGATGTGCCCTAACCACCAGGGGGCAGATGCTCAAGGAAGGATCTGCCCCCTGGTAGTCAGTGCACTCCCACAGGGGAGACCACTCAGCCAGAAGCTGGGCTCATGGTTGGCAAGTGCAGCAACAGTGGCAGCACTAAGGAGCAGCCAGCCGAGTGATAAGGAGCAAGCAGGCAGGCTGTAAGGAGTGAGGGATCCTGGCCTGCGAAAGGGCACAGGGCAGGCTGAGGGGACACCACCCCCCCCCAGGTGCATGAATTTTGTGCACCCGACCTCTAGTTGAAAGATAAAAATCACATAGTCATATCAATCGATGTAGAAAAAGCATTTGACAAAATCCAACACACTTTCTTGATAATAACCCTCAGCAAAATGGGAATAGAGGGATCATACCTCAACATAATAAAAGCCTTATATGACAAACCTACAGACACCATCATGCTCAATAGACAAAAACTAAAAGCATTTTACCTGAGAACAGGTATGAGACAGGGATGCCCACTTTCACTACTCTTGTTTGACATAGTACTGAAGTGCTAGCCATAGCAATTAGACAAAAAGAAGAAATAAAAGATATCCAAATTGGAAAAGAAGACATAAAACTGTCATTATTCACAGATGACATGATACTGTACATAGAAAACCCTAAAAACTCTATCAAAAATTATTATACTTAATAAAATAAATGAATTTGGTAATGTAGCAGGATATTAAATTAAAGCCAAGAAATTTATGACATTTTTATACACCAATAATGAACTTACAGAAAGAGAGATTTAAAAAACAACCCCATTTACCATTGCACACAAAAAAAAAATAAGATACCTAGGAATAAACTTAACTAAGGAGCCAAAAGACCTGTACTCAGGAAACTACAGGACACTGAAAAAAAGAGATAGATGAAGACATAAACAGATGGAAGAATATACCATGTTCATGGATTGGTAGAATCAATATCATTAAAATGTCCATGCTACCCAAAGCAATCTAGAGATTTAATGCACTCCCCATTGAAATACCAATGGCATATTTCACAGATCTAGAACGAACTCTCCAAAAATTCATCCCAAATAGCTGCAGCAATCCTGAGAAAGAAGAACAAAGTAGGAGGGATCTCAATACCAGATATCAAACTGTTTTACAAAGTCACCATTCTCAAAACTGCCTAGTACTGGCATAAGAACAGACATATAGACCAATGGAATAGAATAGAGGACCCAGAAATCGACCCAAAACACTATGCTCAATTAATATTTGACAAAGCAGGCAAGAATATACAATGGAGTCAAGACAGTCTATTCAATAAATAGTACTTGGAAAATTGGACAGATACATGCAAAAAAAATGAAACTAGACCACCAACTTATACCATGCACAAATATAAACTCAAAATGGATAAAAGACTTAAACATAAGATGGGAAACCATAAAAATATTAGAAGAATCCACAGGCAGCAAAATCTCAGACATATGCCAAAGCAATTTCTTCACCAATACCGCTTAGGGCAATGGAAGCTAGAGAGAAAATAAACAAACGGTACTACATCAAAATAAAAAGCTTTTGCACAGCAAAAGAAACCAACAAAACAACAAGAAAGCTTACTGCATGGGAGAACATATTTGCCAATGTTATCATTGATAAGGGTTTAATCTCCAACATTTACAGGGACCTCATACAACTCAACAAAAGGAAGATAAACAACCCAATCAGAAAAATGGGCAACAGACCTAAATAGATATTTTTCGAAAGAAGACATAAGGAAGGCCAAGAGACATATGAAAACATGCTCAAAGTCATCATCTGAGAGATGCAAATCAAAATGACCATGCGGTACCATCTCACACCTGTCAGAATGGCTATCATCAACAAAACCACAAATGACAAGTCCTGGTGAGGATGCGGAGAAAAAAAGAACCCTCATACACTGCTGATGGGAATGCAGACTGGTGCAGCCACTGTGGAGAACAGTATGGAGTTTCCTCAGAAAACTAAAAATGGAACTCCCATTTAGCCCAGTGATCCTCACACTTCTAGAAACTAGTAACACCCATCAGAAAGGATATATGCACCCCTATGTTAATAGAAGCACAATTTACAATAGCTAAGATTTGGAAACAGCCTAAGTGCCCATCAGCAGATGGATGGATTAAAATACTGTGGTACATCTACACAATGGACTACTATGCTACTGTAAAAAATATGGAATTCTTACAGTTTGCAACAGCATGGATAGAACTGGAGAGCATTATGCTAAGCGAAATAAGCCAGTCAGAAAAAGCTAAATATCACATGATCTCACTCATTTTTGGAATATAATGAACAACATAAACTGATGAACAAAAACAGATCCAGAGACAGAGAAGCATGGATCAGACCATCAAACCTCAGAGGGAAGGTAGAGGAGGGTATGTGTAAGGGGGAGAGATCAACCAAAGGACTTATATTGCATGCATATAAGGCTAACCAATGGACATAGACACCAAGTGGGTGAGGGCTGAGGTAGTAGGAGGTAACGGGGGGATAAGGACACATATGTAATACCTTAATTAATATAGACAAAAAGGAAATAGTAGTAGTTATATGAGGTGATGGATCTGTTAATTAATCTTTCATTGTAATCATTTCACAATATAAACATGTATCAAATCATAATGTGTACACCTTAAATAATATTATATGTCTGTTTTATCTATATAAAATGGGTGGTGGGAGGAGAAAACACCTAGATGGGTTGCTGCTTAGTTATACAAGGTGATTTATTATCCTGTCCTTTCTCCTACAAAGTGTGGAAGGAGCTACTAGCATCAGAAATCAATAAATTGCTGAGAATCACAAATATCAGACAAAAGGATAGAGAGAAGTTAGATCGAATAAACATGGCATCAGGTGGTTCTGTAAGGAAGTCTGAAAAGTGTACCTGTGATAGGATTGGACAAGGGGATGTTGCAGGTATGGCCAAGGGGCCAAAGGATTGTGTTGCTTGATAATTTTATTTAAGTTAAAATCTGTTCTATGCTGTTCTAAAATTGACTTTGGTTATATTTAATATTTAGTGAAACACTTTTGTTCAAATTAGCATAATCAATGACTGAATTTTAAAGGAAAGGAGAGCTTTTTCTCTATGTTTAGGGGTAAAAAGAGCAAGGAAAATAATGTAAAATTGAGAATTCAATAGAAGCAAAAATTTGGATCAAGGTATGTTTACTAAATTCATGCAAAATATTTGGGAGGTGGTTGGACTTTCTGTAAGAGTTGAAATGGGAACTCAAGGAAGTTTGTTTGTATTTAAAGACCAGATGGACAACATGTCATTGGAAGACTTACTGACATTCAGGTGACAAACACATGGATTACTTTCATATATAATGAACTATAAAGGATATACAGTTGACATTTCCTCCTCAACAAGGAATTGTTGTGAAGACTTATCTGGTGTACCAGAAACAATACTGGCCCAAATTATAATCTTCTCTTAATCTGGTCATTGCCCTTTATATACTCTTTACTGAAAGCCTATAAGATGCCTAAGGTCAGATATCTGTCTTTAAAAATTACCTGAATATTTCACCACATGCTTTAACATAGAAACCCACACATGAACCCTATATGTTCATGTTGACCAATGTCTCCCCCAATCAATTTAATAAGTAAAAATTTTTAAATCACCTGGAAAACACTTCTGCTCCATTAAGCTATCTTTCCTGTATTTATATCCATGGCTCTCTCCTTGGTTTAGAAATTGGCTTGTATGCCCTTCTATAGGTAACTTGAAGCTCTTCCTGTTTTCCTTAATTTCACTGTTACCTGTATCTTTGAATACAAATATCTTCTCTCAGCAAAGTCTTCCTTGCAGCCTCCCATTTTCTTCTCCCCACTGGGATAAAGACAGGGATTAGGACAGGGATAAAGACATCATATCCATCTTACAGTGAATCTCTTCTTTGTGTTATTTGTGAATTTTTCTCTTTGCCTTCCCTTCAGAAATCTACCCATTAAAATGTGTACTAGTAATAGAGCTCTGTAATTTTTTTGCTTACAACATATTTGTAACGATAACTACAAACTAAGGGTAGAACTATTCAAATGGAGACACTGAATTTTCAGACATAGAGGAACACCTTAGTCATGAATCATCAAGGTTTATAGAAAACATTTCAAATGCCTTCCATCCAGGTGCTTTTATCTAAAACGTAGCATGTTGGAGGAACCAGTCCTTCCATAGCCAAGTTTTCCAACCTTATCTCTACCCTCTTCAAGTCTTTACTAGTTCACTGTAATTAGCAGCTGAGATGCTTCTGAGAAATATGTGAGGTAAATCAGCCTGGTTTCATATTAAAAACTAAATAAAAATAGTGAATATCATTAAGTTAAAAATGCCTACAGCATTGTCTAGGCTGGCAACTAACCCTTTAATTAAAAAGAAAATCTGAACCATGAATAAAAAGAATCATTACTTGGTATTATTATTTCTTTTACATAAGGAGTTCCGCTAGCCATGGAAAGAGGTGGAGATGACCTATTAGGTTGAGTTATTGTTGAGAAGGAATTACAAATAGAGAAAAAAACCCTTCCCACATCCTTCATTTTTAGTGAATTTCTCTGCAAAATGTCATCTCACTTTACAGGTTATAAAACAGAGGCTTAATGAAAGTAAAGAATTACTTGCCAAAGATCAAATGGCTACTATGGGACAGAATTAGGATTTAGAACCTGCTCGGAATTTGGGTAACTTGATTGGTTATTGAGTTGGAATTTTCTTGAGCAGTGAAACAAGATAATGCTTTTATTGTACATAGAAATGCATAGAAAACAGTCAGTAAATGGTTGTGCAAAAAAATCCCAAGCATTACTTCTTTTGTTTCACTTAGCTACCTCTTCTTGTTTCTAACCTGTCTTCTGCCTGGCAATTCTGCAGCGACAGTAAATGACAACATTCAGCATGAAGTTTTGTAAAAGTACTAAGTGACATATTTCAAGAAATGCTAATTTAAACTTAGATCAGTTAAATCTCTGAGGATTCAATATATGACTTAAATGGATCATGGGAAGTAACAAATGACAATTAAGAGCATTCCAGAGGCAGGTGAGATACAATGGTAACAATTTTTAAAAACAAGTGCTTATCCTGATGAGATCTTTATCCATGTCCTCATTTTATAGTGACAATTTTTAAATTTCTACCATTTACTCATGGAATTGAATACCTGAAGAGACCTTTCATGGGGATTCAGTGCTACTGAAAACAGTGACACCATATAAACCCTTGAAAATATGCATTACTAGAGTTAAGGATACATAGTCATTGGTAGATATTATTTTCTCCTTTCTTTTCATCTCTTCACAAGAAATGTTAATTAGTTTTTCTCATGGAATAAAATAGAGACAAATCCAATTGAGCTAAGCAGGCAATGCACAAAAATGTAGGTATTTTTCCATTCCCTAGTTAGACGTGTTGTTTTCTTAGTTAATTGAAAGCACAGGGCCAGCCCACATGATGCCAAATTATACAGCAATGTAATCCTGTTTCCACAATAGCTTTTGGCTGTAACTTCTAAGAATTCACATTGGAAAATTAGTAATTCACTATAGCTGGGAACGATTGTCATATAATTTTTCTGCCATAGTATTATTTTGGATTTGACAGCAAGGGAAAGGATTAGAGAGGGTTCCAGAATGTACCTATTTTGGAAAGGATATTTTGCATGTTTCTAAATTTCATGATAAGTAGATGAAGAGTTTAAGAACTTAAAAGTCTTGATGTGAATATATAAGTAGCTGTAGCTATTATGGGCAAGGAATAGTTTTTCACTGAAAGGGGATAAGTGAACTTTTCAGAATACTTGCATTTTTCTTAAGACTGTGCATTTCACAAAGCTCTCAGGTCACACTAATTACACCTCTACAATAAGGCTTCCCCGCCCCTGAGGTTACACCACTAGTGTTTCTGCTAAGAACAAAGAGAAAATTGACTATATCTTTTCCAAGGCAATTGACAATCAGGCTATAGTTATCTTTTATTCCTTGGCATTTTTAAAATAGCCAAACCAAAGGAACAGCCTGACTAGTTAACCTGCCTGCACAATTGCAAGGCAACGATGACCACAAGACTGGGGCTGTCTCTGCCTCTCCCAACTCTGTTCAGCAAAGCCACCAAATTCTAAGTGAAATGACACTTAGACAACTGCAGTCCTTATTAGACAAAATGCAATTCTCAGGAACTGGAACCACTTTGCTGTCAGCTTCCTGGCTCAGCACGTTCCCAGGCTTATGATTATCACACAGCTGCAAAATTTAAAGGATGCTGCTCATTAGTTAATGCTCAGCTAGGATACCCAAGGCTGGAGGCTGGGTGCATGTCCCCTTCATTGCCAGGGCAGTATGTCCAAATAAAAGAAGAAAAAAAGCGTACATGTCCTAGACTATTTCCTACTCTCAGATTTTCAAAAGGTTCTCTTTAGGCACTTGTTAGCCTTGGTATCTTTAATGATTCAACCCTACCCCTAAAAAGACCGGTGGAACAGGCTCAGTCTTTCATAAAAACTTTTGTGAGAAAATGAGTGTCTCTATGCTTGTTATTGTGATTATAAAGAGCACCACACTAAAAGGGGACACATGTAATACTTTCAGCAATAAAGATTTTAAAAATAAATAAATAAAAATAGAGCACTACATAGAATTCAGGAGACTAGCATTGTATTTCCAAAGCCACAGCAACTCATTTAATTCCTCTGGCTTTCACTTTAATTTTCTCTATCTCTAAAATCAGGTACTTAGGTTAGATGGTATCTGCGATTCCCTTCAAGTTTCTATGATTTTTATAGATTTGCTCATTTACTTCAAGCTAATGGTAGCTTGAAATTAAAAACACCATCACATTAATCGACACTATTTTATAAACTATTTCACACACATACACACACAGGCATACACCCTATTTAAGGACAATGAGAGCTAAATTATTAAAAACCTACTAAAATGTCAGCACTGTTTTACATGATCTTATTTTATCCTCATGAAAAATTTTATAAGTTGATTTAATGTACCAATATGTCCAGTAAAGAGACATAGTTTGGCAGATTTAAAAATTTAGATAATTTATTCTACTATTAAATAGTAGGGTTTGAGAACTATAAAGTCATGCTTATTTCACATATTTAGGGTGTCTTCTACTATACATCTGTTTACCTCTTTCACTGGTAAAAAGTCATATTTTTTAAAGATTACTCCTCAATAACTTATTGAATGACCTCTATATGCCCAGCTCTATTCTCAACACTATAAATATAGATGTTGCCATCATGGACCTTATGTTCTAGTGCAAAGGAAAGAGATATACAATAAAAAAAGATAAACTAATATCTATCCACCATGTACTAGATAGTGATAAATGACAAGGACACAGGAGGATTGAAAATATTGAAGTGTTAATGAGGGTGAGGAGGGGGTTTAAGCTTATTTGAATGGAGTGGCAATTTTTCATTATGAAGGTGATATCTGACAAAAGAACAAACAGAGATGAGGGTCATGCAGATAACTTGAGGAGCAGCATTATAAGCAGAGGGAACAGAGAATGTAAAGATCCTGAGAAGTGAGTGTCCCTGGAGTGTGTAAGGGACAACCAATGAGGACTGGGTGACTGGAATGTGGGGAAGAAACAAAAAGTAGAGAGGAAATGAGATAATGGTGGTAAAGGACAGAGTACATGGGGTCTTGTAGACCATTGATAATTCCATACCTTTAATTTTGAGGCATAAAGCCATTGGAGGGTTCTGAGGTAGGAATTTAATCACAGCAATATTACCTGGTGGCTATGTTAAGAGTAGACTATAAAGGAGGAATGGAGGGAGCAGGGAGAACAATTAGGGGAAATAGTGATAATGATCTAGGTGAGGGATGATATTGGCTTTCAGTAGACTTATAATGGTTGCATAGAGATCGTAAGAAGCAATGAGATTCTAAGTATTTAAAGTTAGAACCCACAGGACTTCCTGGTGAATTGGATGAGGTGTAAAAATAAAGAGAATAATTAAAGGATGGGGCTTTGTTTTTAACCTGACAAACTGCAAATTTGTAGTTAGCATTTATTGAGATGGAGAAGACTTTTAAAGGAGCAAATATGGAGGAAGCATTAGGAGATTTGAACACTGAATATTTGGATATTTAAAATTAGATTTTAAATTTGGCTTGACTATTAAATACCCACAGAGTGATTAAGTAGTTTAATACATGTGACAGAGATACAAAATTTCAAATAATCAGCATAGATATGGCAGTTAAGGTTTTTGAGAATGATGAGATTTCTATGGATATAATTATACATTAAAACACACTCACACATACATTAGATCCAAAAAATGGGTGTATTCCATTTATGGAAAGAGAACTAGGGGGAGAACCATCAGAAGATTATTAGCAATATCAGCTAAAGGCAGGTGGAAAACCAGGTTCTGTAGTTTCTTAGAAGCCAACAGGAAGAAAGTCTTTCAAGCATGAGAGAGTGATTAACTCTGCCAAACACCAGGGATAGGTCAAGTAATATGGTTCTGGGAATTTGCTATTTGATTTAGCAATGTGAAGATCATTGGTAACTAGAATCTTGGAAGAGGAAAATAAAATTGTTTGGTCCTGGCCAATTTTGCTAAGTGGTTAGAGCATCAGCCTATACACTGTGGGTTGGGGGTTTGATTCCCAGTCAAGGCCAGGTACCTGGGTGGCAGGTTCATTCCCCACCTAGGCAGGGTGTGTGTGGGAGGCATCCAGCCAATGTGCCTTTCTCACATAGATGGTTTTCTATCTCTTTTTCTCTCTCCCTCCCTCCTCCCTCCCTTCCACTCTATGTAACAATTTGTCTGAAAAATTTTGCTCTAAAGGGAAAGAGAAAAATGGAGTGATAGCTGACATGGGATTATTATAAGGAAGATAAAGATGGCTAGTAATAGACATCATCTGAAAAATTCTTTACTTTCTTAACATAGTAAAGAAACAATAGGACCAAGGTAGATAAATGTCATTAATTTGGTCTATTTATAAATAATTATTGAGTGCCTTCTTTGTAAGGTACTGTGTACACAGCAATGAACCTTCAGAAAACGCCTGTGTTTAAAAAAGTAAAAAGTTCTATGTAGATAATTAAAGCGGAGTTTGTATAAAAGGAAGATTGACCAATGGCTAGTAGAGATTATATGTTCAAAAATGCAGTTTGGGAGATCTCCAAGATGGGCTTCAACTTTAATAATTCTCTAGAAGAACTCACAGAACTCAGAAAAGCCAGTATACCTATGGGTACAGTTTATTGCAGCATGAGGACATGGAGTGCAATCTGCAAAGGGAAGATCTGCATAGGGCAGAGCCCAGGAGAAAACAGGAGCAGGTTTACAGTTGTCCTCTCCCAGTGGGGTCATGCCAACAGCAGTTACTTCTACCAGGAACAATGTGCATCTATATTTAGGGAGTGTTCCCAATCAGGAAATCTCACTCAAACCTTGGCTTCCAGGGTTTTATTTGGGGTTAGTCACATATATAAGCAGAGCTGACTGCCTGCATGGCTGACCCGAGTTACTCACTCTCCAGCCCCTACAGAAATCAAGCCGGTATCACTTGGTCTAAGGTCTTTATCATAAATAACACTGTTAAAATAAATTATCAGATATGCTCCAAGATCGTAGTTAATGATACTCTTATGAAGCAGAATATCAAGGTTTTGAGATTCTCTTACAGGAACAGGTCAAAGTCCAAACCTTTCTTTGGAAGATGTTCTTTCATACTCAAATGTAGAATTCTGATGTTTTTATATAAATATTCATATCTCCAATACTTATTGTAATCTTCTAAAGAATCTTGTATTGTCTTACTTAAGCAACTTTCTTAGCTTCCAGATGCTCAGCTAGAATGTCTGAATATTTTAGTAGTTTAATCTGATTTTTTCTTTTTATTCATTTGGCTAACCAAACTGGTTGATGGTTTACATTATTTGATTTCAAGAAGACTCTGGGCTGAATCAACTGTGTCCAAATTAGAAAACAAATTATCTTTAATTACTGAGCAGCTTGAAATAATTTAACAATTTTCATTCAGAAGATGAAAAAGATGGAATACATTTGTGACTGCTAAAAATCAGTATCATATCAGAAAATTTGAGAATAAAAATAATCTTTAACAGAGATCAGAATATTGAATTTTAAACCTGTTGTCTTCCATCACAGAAATAAATATCTCAATTTATAAAATAATAAGAGATTTTAAAAATAAGTAGCTATTATGGCCCAAAAATTAATGACCAAAATACACAAAACATACAACCATCAAGACATATTCTATAACTGTTATTAAAATATTTTAGAGGACTCCTAAAAATACTTCACCATAGCAATCCACAGATGTATTCTGAAGTATTTGGATTTGCATTACTTTCATCAATAAACAAAAAACAAAAATTACGTGTGGTGGTTCCATATTCATACACATGCCATTTCAACCCTGAAACAGAACAACTATTTTAAGCTTTGTTTACAAGCACATGCTCAGAAGTCAAATATGAAGGAAAGGGTAATAATTCTGATTATTTTATCTGAAAAAAATATGGTATCAAAGAAAAAATATGAGTTAATATGCTTTTGGGTTCTATTACTTTGGGGGAGAGAACAAGTTAGAAGACAGAGATTAGGTTAGGGGTGCTTCATATGCTTCCTGGAACTCTGCTGTATTTTAAAGGGTTCTTCATTAATGTAGCTTGCCCTTTATTTCTAAGGGCCGTCTTTCATCAGCTCTATAAGTAAGTCAGTGAAAGAAGGATAAACACAAACTTACTATCCACTATCTGCTAATTATACTAAATATATTTCATCTGGTTTGTTGTCCAAAAGAAACTCACTTATAGTGATATTATTATGCTCACTAAGAGATAAAAAAAAAAATAGGATTAGAGAGACTGGATAACTAGCCTAAAGATATACTGTTAGTAAGGAACAGAAATGAAGCTTGAACCTAGATAAATCCCAGAATACCATGTGAAATGTAAGATGTTTCTGTCCAGGGTACAGATCTATAAGAACAGATTAGTAAGCAACATCTATGAGTCCACAAAATAAACACAATATAAATGTGCATTAAAAACCAATCATTGAGCCAAAATAAATGCTTATTGAGTATTAGAGCTCTTCGGTGCCATGGTACAGAAAAAAAAAATATATATATATATATATTTATATATAAAAAAATATATATATATATATATCCGCAAGAGAGATATGCTTAAGAAAAGATGCTTAAATCAGTGATTATAATCCACTTCAATTGTGGAACATAAAAGAAAACACTCTGTTTTACTTGAAGGCTAAGGAGAATAATATGAGAGCTAATGTGAGAACTGTGTTTAAAGCATGAATTCTTCAGGGAGGTAAACTATGAAAGGATAGTCCAGGCAAAAATGAGAAGTATGAAGAAAGATACAGAAGCATGGCAGATTACAGTCTGGTTAAGGAAGGAGGAACTTACTGATTGACCATAGCATGAAACATATAGGGGATTTAAGAGAAGATAAGAGTGGGAACACAATATTAGGATCACAATGTCTATTTTAAGAAATCTGGAGTTTATTCTGTAGTCAAAGGATAACTATTGAAAGGGAAAGCTATGAATATACATTAGTGTATCACAGTTTTTAAAATGCTTGCTTTTCTGCCTTAAGGAGTGGAACATTTTCTCTCTAGAGTAGTAAATTTTATTTAAAGAAATACCTTGTAGATCATTTTGAATGTGAAAGATATAAGAAGCTCTCTCTTTCTCCTGCCTCCTTCCCCTGGCATATAGTTAGAAAAAAGGCAATGAAACAAAATGTATGTAAGCTGAGTACATAATAAATTAACAGGAACGTGGGTGTACGAGAAAGAAATCGGAGAAGAAAAAGGGCTATGCAAAATCACAACTGGGCATAGAGAAAAAAATCATCCTTAAGAAGATGGTGAGCACTGAGAATGTCTGAAGTATTCTTAATGGCAGCAGGATCTAACTTTAAGTCTTGTGGCACTTCGCTGTACATTTCCCCCTATTACCTCAAACTTCGGTAAAAATTTACATATATGTTTTGTATAAGTGTACTTTGGAAAAAGCAATGAAAAGGGACTGTATCCCATATCACAGTGACATATGTCAGGGAATAAAACAAATGTAGGAGGAAAAAACCTTGAATTCCAAATGAGTTTTAGAGTGCATTATGCATGCAAAAAGGTAGGGGGGAATAGAAGCAATTATGAGAATGCAATTTCTACACAGATTTGAAGAAATAATGTGGGGGGGTGTTAGATTACCAACTACACACAGGGTAGGTTTAAAAAAATTTATTTAAATACCATAGGACATTGATAAACAGGAGAGAAGTATAACACCTACTTAAGTGATTCTTACATTATCTTTTATGTAAATGACAGTAGTAATAACTTGGATTAAGGTGTTAGCAGTGGAGATGGAAAATATTAGATGGTTACAGGAAACTTTTGCAAGTAATATCAGAAAGACTTAGCAATTATTTAGAAAAATTTTAGGGTTTTGTTTGTTTGTTTGTCTGTTTTGTGAGGGTTTTTTTTCCCCTGATTGGCAGTGCCATTTACTGAGATAAAGAAGAATAGAGAAAAAAGCCAGCAGAATTAAAATAAGTGTTATGTTTGGCTGTGTTGAATTTGAAATGTATATTAGATAACTAAGTGAAGATGTTGCCACTATTCTGTTTGTAATCACCTAAGAAAGTAGTATATATGGAGAACAATGGAGGAATTTGGATAGAGCCCTCTTGTACTAAATCTAAAGGCCTAGCAGAAAAGTAAAGAAAAGAGCCGAAAATGGAACAGCCAGCCAGTTAGTGGGGAAAAAAAATAATGTAAGTAAGTATGGTGTGATGATAGTGAGACAAAGGTGTTTCAAAAAGATGATAGTTAATTTGTATCCAATGCTGCTGAGAATTGGATAAGAACAGAAAAGTAATCTTTGCCTTGAATGTTTAGAAGTCACTGGTAATGTTGACAAGAATAATTGTTAGTGGTGTGTTGAGGATGGAATAGTCTGGGTATAGTATGGGAAGTAAGGAAGGTAAGACAAAGTCCTACAATAGACAAATTTTTTGCAATTTACTGTGAAATTCAGGACAAGTTGGATAGTAGATTCAGAAGGAATATTATATAATAAAAATGCATACATTGTTTAATATGAAAAATACTAGAGAACATTTGCATTTTCCTAGGACTATTTCACAATGGATACATTACAGAGAGGATGTGCTTTTAAGAACGAAGTCCATAAAAAATGTTATGATAGCATCTTCCAGTTGCCTTGCAAAGGCCTTTTTATGTTAATAATATTTATTCTTCCCCACACATTGAGATTCCCAGGTCCTAAAGGTTTGCAGTTGGCTTAATAATATCTTGATCATCTCTTTTACTTTCCTTTTTTATTTTTTTTTTCATTTTCTATTAAGGTATTATATGTGTACATATCTTACCATTACCCCCACCACCACCACATTCCCATACATGCCCTCACCCCCTAATGTTTTGCATCCGTTGATTATTCTTATATGCATGTATATAAGTCCTTCGGCTGATCTCTTATTTCCCCCACCTCTCCCTAACCTTCCTTGTAATTTAACAGTCTGTTTGATGCTGTAATTTGACAGTCTGTCCGATGCTTTACTGCCTCTCTATCTATCTTTTTGTTCATCAGTTTATAATGTGTTTTTTATTATCCACAAGTGAGTGAGATCATGTGGTATTTTTCTTTCATTGACTGGCTTATTTCACTTAGCATAATGTTCTCCAAATCCATCCAGGTTGTTACAAATGGTAAGAATTCCTTTTTTTTTATAGCACCGTAGTATTCCATTGTGTAGATGTACCACAGTTTTTTTTAATCCACTCATCTGCTGATGGGTACTTAGGCTGTTTCCAAATCTTAGCTATTGTAAATTGTGCTGCTATGAACATAGGAGTGCATATATCCTTTCTGATGGGTGTTTCTAGTTTCTTAGGATATATTCCTAGGAGTGGGATTACTGGGTCAAATGGGATTTCCATTTTCAGTTTTTTGAGGAAACTCCATACTGTTCTCCACAGTGGCTGCACCAGTCTGCATTCCCACCAGCAGTGCACGAAGGTTGCTTTATCTCCGCATCCTCTCCCGCACTTGTTTGTTGATTTGTTGATGATAGCCATTCTGACAGGTGTGAGATGGTACCTCATTGTCCTTTTGATTTGCATCTCTCTGATAATTAGCAACTTTGAGCATGTTTTCATGTATCTCTTGGCCTTCCTTCTGTCTTCTTTAAAAAAGATTCTATTTAGGTCCTTTGCCCATTTTTTATTGGATCATTTATCTTTTATTAAGTTGTATAAGCTGCCTATAGATTGTTGGAGATTAAACCTTTATCAGTGATAACATTTGCAAATATGTTCTCCCATACAGGGGGGTTTCTTGTTGTTTTGTTGATTGTTTCTTTTGCTGTCAAAAAGCTTTTTATTTTGATGTAGTCCCATTTGTTTATTTTCTCTTTAGCTTCCATTGCCCTAGGGTTAGTATCAATGAAGAAGTTCTTTCCGCGTATGTCTGAGATTTTGCTGCCTGTGGATTCCTCTAGTATTTTTATGGTTTCCCGTCTTATGTTTAAGTCCTGTATCCATTTTGAGTTAATTTTTGTGTATGGTGTAATTTGGTGATCTACTTTCATTTTTTTGCATGTATCTGTGCAATTTTCCCAACACAATTTGTTGAAGAGACTATCTTGACTCCATTGTATGTTCATGCCTCCTTTGTCAAATATTAATTGAGCATAGTGGTTTGGGTCGATATCTGGATTCTCCATTCTATTCCATTGATCTATATGTCTGTTCTTGTGCCAGTACCAGACTATTTTGAGAACAGTGGCCTTGTAATACAGCTTGAAATCTGGTATTGAGATCCCTCCTACTTTATTATTCTTTCTCAGGATTGCTGTGGCTATTTGGGGTCTTTTTTTATTCCAGATGAATATTTGGAGAATTCTTTCTAGGTCTATGAAATATGCCATTGGTATTTTAACGGGTAGTGCATTGAATCTATAGTTGCTTTGGGTAGTATGGACAATATAATGATGTTGATTCTACCATCCATGAACATGGTAGCTTCTTCCATCTGTTTACGTCTTCCTCTATCTCTTTTTTCAGTATCCTGTAGTTTTCCACATATAGGTCTTTTACCTCCTTGGTTAAGTTCATTCCCAGGTATCTTAATTTTTTAGATGCGATGATAAATGGGATTGCCTTTTTAGTCTCTCTTTCTGTAAGTTCACTATTGGTGTAAAGAAATGCCATAGATTTCTTGGCGTTAATTTTGTATCCTGCTACATTGCCAAATTCATTTATTAAGTCTCTTAGTTTTTTGATGGAGTCTTTTGGGTATTTTATGTACAATATCATATCATCTGCAAATAAGGACAGCTTTACTTCTTTTTTTCCAATTTTGATGCCTTTCATTTCTTCTTCTTGTCTAATTGCAATGGCTAATACTTACAGTACTATGTTGAACAGGAGTGGTGAGAGTGGGCATCCCTATCTTGTTCCTGTTCTTAGGGGAAATGGTTTTAGTTTTTGTCCATTGAGTATGATATTAGCTGTGGTTTATCATATATAGCTTTTATTATGTTGAGGTATGATCCTTCTCTTTCCATCTTGTTGAGAGTTTTTATCAAGAAAGGGTGTTGGATTTTGTCAAATGCTTTTTCTGCATCAATTGATATGACTATGTGATTTTTATCTCTCAATTTGTTTATGTGATGTATCATGTTTATTGATTTGCAGATATTATACCATCCTTGCATTCCTGGGATAAATCCTACTTGGTCATGGTGTATGATCTTTCTGATGTACTGCTGGATACGATTTGCTAGAATTTTGTTGAGGATTTTGGCATCTACGTTCATGAGGGATATTGGCCTGTAATTCTCTTTCATTGTGTCATTGTGTTGTCTTTATCTGGTTTTGGTATTAGGGTGATGCCGGCTTCATAGAAGGAGCTTGGAAGTGTTCCTTCCTCTTGAATTTTCTGGAACAATCTGAGGAGGATAGGTTTTAGGTCTTCCTTGAATGTTTGGTAAAACTCCCCTGTGAAGCTATCTGGCCCTGGCCTTTGTTTGCTGGAAGCTTTTGATGACTGCTTCAATTTCTTCCATAGTTACTGGCATATTGAGCTGTTTAGATTCTTCCTGATTGAGTTTTGGAAGGTTATATTTTTCTAGGAATATGTCCATTTCCTCCAGGTTGTCCAGTTTGTTGGAATAGAGTTGTTCATAGTATTTTTTAACAATCCTTTGTATTTCAGCAGGATCTTTTGTTATTTCATCTCTTTCATTTCTGATTTTGTTTATTTGGGTCCTTTCTCTTTTCTTCTTGGTGAGCCTGTCTAGAGGTTCATCAATCTTGTTTATCCTTTCAAAGAACCAGCTCTTGGTTTTGTTGATTTTTTGTATTGTTTCTTTGGTCTCAATGTTGTTTATCTCTGCCCTGATCTTTATTATTTCCTTCCTTCTGCTTACACTGGGCTTTTCCTGTTGCTATTTTTCTAACTCTTTGAGTTGTAGGATTAGGTAATTTATTACCATTGTTTCTTATCTTTTGCAGGAGGCTTGTAGAGCTATGAACTTCCCTCTCAAGAGTGCTTTCCAGTGTCCCATAGATTTTGGATTGTTGTGTTTTCATTGTCATTTGTTGCCATGATGTTTTTTATTTCTTCCTTGATCTCTCTGGTAACCCAGTTATTGTTTAATAGCATGTGTTTAGTCTCCATGTGTTTGATTTCTTTGGGTTGTTTTTATTGTAGTTGATTTCCAGTTTTATGCCACAGTGGTCTGAGAAGATGCTTGATATGATTTCTATCTTCTTGAATTTGAAAAGACTTCGCCTATGTCCCAACATATGGTCTATCTTTGAAAATGACCCATGTGCACTTGAGAAGAATGTATATTCTGTGGCTTTGGGGTGAAATGTTCTAAAGATGTCAATTAATTCCATCTGGCCTAGTGAGGATTGATGTTTCTTTGCTGATTTTTTGTTTAGAGGATTTGTCCAATGGTGATAGTGGGGTATTAAAGTCTCCTACGATGATTGTATTGCTGTTAATCTCTCCCTTGATAGCCTCCAGGGGTTGTTTTTTTCTTTTTTTTTATGTATTTGGGTGCTCCTGTATTGGGTGAGTATATGTTTACCAGAGTTATTTCTTCTTTTTGGATTGCTCCCTTTAGTATTATGAAGTGGCCTTCCTTATCTCTTGTTATGTCCTTCACTTTGAGATCTAATTTGTCAGATATAAGGATTGGTACCCCAGCTTTTTTTTTCATTTCCATTCACCTGGAAAACCTTTTTCCATCCCTTCACCCTCAGTCTGTGTGCATCTTTTTCTCTGAGGTGGGTTACTTGTAGACAGCAGATATATAGGTCTTGTTTTCTTATCCAATCCGTTACTCTATGTCTTTTGATTGGGGCATTTAGTCCATTTACATTTAAAGTTATTATTGATAGGTACTTATTTGTCACCATTATTATTTTTACCCCTGTGTTCCTTTCTTGATTCCTATTTCTTTTTTTTACACCAAACTCTTTAGCGTTTCTTTCATTGCTGGTTTGGTGGTAATAACTTCCCTTAGTCCTTTTTTGTCTGTGAAGCTCCTGATTTCACCTTCAATTTTGATTGATAGCCTTGCTGGGTACAGTATTCTTGGATTCAGACCCTTCCTTTGCATGACTTTGTATATTTCCTTCCATTCCCTTCTGGCCTGATGAGTTTCTGTTGAGAAATCAGTTGGTAGTCTGATGGGGGTTCCTTTGTATGTAACTTTCTGTCTCTCTCTGGCCAATTTTAAGATTCTTACTTTGTTGTTGGTGTTTGCCAATTTAATTATAATGTGCTTTGTCATTGTTCTTTTGGGGTTCATTTTGCTTGGGATTCTGTGAGCTTCTTGGATTTGGATGGGTTTTTTCTTCCCTATATCAGGGAAGTTTTCTGTCATTATTTCTTCAAACAGGTTTTCTATTCCTTGCTCAGTTTCCTCTCCTTCTGGAACCCCTATTATGCAGATGTTGTTTTGTTTTGTATTGTCCCAAAGTTCCCTTAGGCTCTCCTCCTGCATTTTAATTTTTTTTCTAGAAGCTGCTCTACTTGGGTGTTTTTTCCTACCTTGTCTTCTAGCTCACTGATGCGGTCCTCTGCTTCTTCCAGTCTACTCTTGAGGCTTTCTATTGAGTTCTTTACAGCAGCAATGTCATTTTTCATTTCTTATTGATTCTTCTTCATTTCCTCTTGGTTCTTACTCATATTGTAGAATTTGTCTTCCATTCTTTTCAACCACCTTATTACCATTTCTCTGAATTCTTTCTCTGGCAGGTTGCTTGCCTCTATTTCATTTACTTCCTTTTCTGGTGATGCCTGCTTTTCTTTCATATGTGGTCTGTTTCTTTGTCTCCCCATGGTCTCTCTTCTCTGGATGTCTGGTTATGTAGTTCTCTCTCTCCAGCATTGAATTAAAGGCACAAAATACAACACAACCAGTTACAACACACAAGGCACTGAACAGAAATGTATTCCCGATGTTAATAATCTCCAATAAAGGTGACCACCAGAGAAAGGCAAATTAGGGGATAGGAAAGAAAGAAAAAGAGGAAAAAGAAAGAAAGAAAAAGCAGTGTCAAAATGTAATTGGGAAAAGGAAAAAAAAGTAAGAGAGACAAGAAAGAAACTAAGAGAAAAGGGCTACAAAGTATATATATACACATATATATATACGTATATATATGTGTATATATATATACATATATATATGTGTATATATATATGTGTGTGTGTGTGTGTGTGTGTATATATATATATATATATATATATATATATATATATGGAGAAAACTCCAATATAACAACCACTAATCCCAGCAAATGCCAGCATAAGTAACTGGGGATTAATATAAACTACAACACCAACTAATATCAAGCGAGGCAAGGGAAAACAGAAGCAAAAAACAAACAAAAACAAAGCAAACAAAAAAAGAATAAGCAAAACAATCTCACAAAAAAGCATAAAAATTCGATATAATCAACATTCAAGCAAACAACAACAAAAGGACAGAGAGAAAAATAATTTTTTGGATAGTTAAGACAGTGAAGAGAGAGGTGTGTATGGACTTGGAGCAGGGGATTGGAAATTAGATATATAAGTAGGGTGAAATTTTAACAGGGGGTAAACAGAAAGAATAGGGAAAATCTAAAGCAGGAAAGTGGTAAAATAAACAGGACACCAAAAGGGGAAAGGTTAGGGAGAGAGTGATGGCATAAAGGTAGAATTGAGATAGAGTAAAACGATGCTAAAGGAAAAATGAAAATAGGATGTAGATAACTAAACCCAAAGTAAAATAAAGAGGAAATAAAATGACACTTTAAAAAATAGTAAAATAGCAGTAGTAATAATACTGATTGAAAATAAAAATGTAATAATTAAAAAGGTAAAATCAAGTGAGGAAAAAAAGAAAAAAATTAGTTTCTTAAGTAAAAGATGCAAAAAATGAAAATTAAAAAATAAAAATAAAAAATAAAAAAATATATAATGTGCAGTAGTGAAGGTCATTCACTTCCTCTATTGTTCTGTTTGGCACACCTGTTTCTCAGTCCAGACAGTATTGCAGTTCCCTTGTTCCACTGTTCCTCAGTGTTGTAAGCCAGTCCTGATTTTTAAGCAGGCGGTGTCTTAATTTCTCGTATTCCTTTATTTTTGATTACACAAGAGTCAATTTGTGATTCAGCCACTGGTTGGCTGTGTTTCTGGATTGACTTCCGGGTCTATATGTGGCCTCTCTAGCCTGTGTTTATCCCTGTGGCACTCAATACTGGTTTGTGGGAGTGGGCTACCTCAGAGCTGGCTATCCGATGGTCACTCCCCACTCCGATCCCCAGGTTCCAGAAAAACAACCCTCCCCTGCAGTCTCCCAGGGTGTCCCCAACTGGGTGATCCCATGTATTGGGCTTAATAATCAGAAGCAAGGATTTGAAGAGGAAAAAGCCCAAACATGCGAACAATGGGTCTGTGTGCAAGTCCAAGCAGCCGGCACACCCTTGAAATTCTTAGGCTGTCCCTGCACATCAGGTTAAAATGGGTTGCTTTTTAGAGACCCCTTCTGTTAGCAGCTCTGAGGACTCCCTTCCACACCCACAGATCACGCCAGCACCAACAGCCACGGATTTTTATAGGCATAGAATTCCCTGGTCCTCCAGCTCCAACAAAACGCACGTTTCTCTCTCCCACCGGGACCAGAGACCTCCCTTATCCCAGGCGAAATCTGACCTTTCTGTGGTGGAATGAAGAGCTCCTTTGAATCCGCATGTTTGCATCAATTGGGGACTGGTGTTCTGGAGCTCACAGCTGTTCGGTGGTTGCTGCACTTGTGGATTTTCAGGCTTCCGATAAGCTCCACTTTCCCTATCAAGATGGTGCAGTCTCAGCGTCCAAGCCCGTAGCTTCAGGAGGGGACCCAGCTGCAGTGGGGCCTGCCCGGTCAGGGGAACCCTGTCCCACAGTCCCCCACCTTCTCCTGAAGTTTTGCTGTCCCTTAACTTGCCAACAAACACTCCTCGTGCGATGCTCAGCTGCCCTTTCTTCCCGCTCCTGGACAAGGCTCGGAACACGTCTGTCTATTCCGCCACCATTTTCGAAAACCTACTTTCCTTTTGTAAATAATTTTTTATTTTGGAATAGTTTCAACTTTCCAGGAAACGTGAAAAGATAGTACAGAATGTTTTCTCATTCCTGACCCATATTTCTCCTTTTATTAACATCTTACATTAATATGGTATGCCCTGGCTAGCATGACTGTTGGAACATCATCCTGTACACAGAAAGGTCACAGGTTTGATTCCCAATAAGTACATATATCTAGATTGCGGGTTCAGTTCTGGTTGGGGCATGTATGATGTTTCTCTTCTCCTCTCCCCTCCCCTCCCCTCCCCTCCCCTCCCCTCCCCTCCACTCCCCTCCGCTTCCCTCCCCTCCCCTCCCCTCCCCTCCCCTCCACTCCCCTCCCCTCCCCTTCCCTTCCCTCCCCTCCTCTCCTCTCCCCTCCTCTCCTCTCCCCTCCCCTTCCCTCCCCTCCTCTCCTCTCCTCTCCCCTCCTCTCCTCTCCTCTCCTCTCCCCTCCTCTCCTCTCCCCTCCCCTCCCCTCCCCTGCCCTCCCCTCCCCTCCCCTCCCCTCCCCTCCCCTCCTCTCCTCTCCTCTCCTCTCCTCTCCCCTCCCCTCCCCTCCCCTCCTCTCCTCTCCTCTCCTCTCACTCCAGAGCCTTCTCCTTAATAAAGCCAAAATCTCCATTGGGAAAGCCTCATCAATTCACAAGGATTATTATCTTCTGCCCCTGCCAGAGCCACAATAGGATCTTTCTCAAATTTTCAGCATAAGAACTTGGTGTGGATCCTGGAAGTATAGTCCATGAAAGTGGAGGGCCCCCTTTTAACTGCACATTATCACACTACACTGCATTCAACATCTAGCAATTTGGCAAAATTATCATTTAAGTCCCCTACTAGTTTATAGCCCTAAGAACTGCTGCTGCTGCAAGTAAAAGACCTTGGCTGTAACTTAATTCACTTGTGTCTCAGGATGTCAGGGTGGCAGTTTGTGCCACAAACAGTTCTCTCATGCATCCAAGAAAAGTCGTTGATTTTCACTTTGTCTAGGTTTTTTCTTGTTTTAAAGATGGGAATTTTAAAGGTCCTTCTGTATTGGAGCTGAAACCAGAAGCTAGTCCCCTTGTGTTTAATTCATCATAACATGCCTGTCCTGCTTTCTCTTTCATTTGACTTTTTCAGGTGGATAGCCTGAACTTTATCTAAGACTTTTGTACCTAAGTAATAATGTTAAGTGTTACCATTCCACGGAGTTATTCTGTGGTACAAAGGCATATGTAATATGTAAATCAACAATAGACTTGGTATCACAAGACCTCAGTTAGAATCCAAGCTCTGGCATTTGATGGCAAGATTTTAGGCTTATTACATGGATGAAATGAGATATGTGTTCAATGTTATTTAGAAGCTTTCTTAAACTTTTAAGTTACGTATTTGCTATTAGTAAGAATAAAATTATTGTTTAAAAACTAAATACTTGATTTCTACGAGAGAGAATGCTAGGCAACTCAGAGAAATATTTTTGATCTGATAGTCATACAAGGATACTTCTAAATTTTTATCAAGTAAGTTACTCCCTATTCACTTTGTACTTCACAGTAGTTAAGAGTTGTCCTCTATTGAAGGCTCTAGATGGTCTGGATCTTATTTATTTGTTTTTCTCTCTTGTGCTTGGGGAGATGCTAAGAGACCATATCCTATTTTTTACCTGTTCACTCATCTGTGTGTCCATTTAATTTACTGAACTTGAATATGTTTCAGGCATATGTTTGGCATTAAAGGTTCTCTCCTCAACTGCTCAAAACGTGGTTGGGAAAGGAGCTAGATAAACCAACATATACAATAGAGAAAAAATGTTTGGTAAAAATATGGATAGATAAAGAAGATGCGGTACATATGGTATACACAATGGAATACTACTTAGCCAAAAATAAGAATGGATGAACTACTGCCATTTGCAACAATGTGGATGGACCTTGAGAATATTATGCTAAGTGAAATTAGGCAGAAAAAGCTAAGAACCATATTATTTAACTCATATGTAGGATATAAAACAGAAACTTCTGAACTGAAACAGCATTGTGTAAGTTGCCAGAGGGATGGAGGTGAGGGTTTGTGGGAGTGCAGGGGGCCTAATTTACTCATCATGCATAGATATCACCTGTATGTGTGTTATGGCACACTTAAACACACACACACACATACATTTACAGCTAATATTATCATTTATGTGTGTGTGTGTGTATTTCAAGGCTTTAATTTCATCCTTCAAACTTCTATATTATAAAGGTAATGTATACATAAATAGTGTTGAAAGGAATATTCTCTCGTTGTTATATACATCCCTGGTATTTAAATGTTTGATTTATTTCATAGCATATTGATTTCCTTAAAAATAAAACAAAAGCTTCTGGGAAATTGCATTGCAGTATAATTAAGGCTTAAAGCAAGTGGGAAAATTTTAAATAAAAAATATTTATCTTTCTGAACATATTTTTCACAAATCAAAAATATGACATAAGGTAAAGCAACCTCTATATGGAAACTTTCAACTTAAGTATGTTATGAGACATTGTATCTTCAAAGTGAGAAACCCACTTCAGCTTCTGGACAAGATAAACTAAAAGGATTGAATTAACCCAGGCCCTGAAACAACCCAAAGAAGAAAGAGGCAAAATATAAAGAAACAATGGTTCTCAAACATTGCACATTTGGCATCAGAGGATGTGGATCTCAAGAGAGGAGACACAAATAAGATGGGCCAAATGATAGCTGTTGCAAAAGTGATTTCAGAGCTTGCATAGAGAGGTGAGCCCAAGCATAGTACAGTAGGGCCTTGGGGTTACATCGGAGATCCGTTCCGATGGCGCGACATAATGCAATTTTTGCCTTAAGTTGGAACCCACCTACATAAGCACCCATGTCACTCACATTGAGCACATACACAGCAGTAACGAAGTGAAACAGTAAAAACACATTTAAAGAAAGATAACAATTCCTGACCTTTGATAAATACAGTAAATAATAAAAAACATAAAGCACATATGTACATACATCGAAATGACAGAACTTTTTTGTTTTATATAAATGGAGATAGCAACATAACCACGAAACGATGTACCTGGAGTCCAATGTAACCCAAGGACTGTCTGTACAGAGGTCTGACAGAGGGAAGGGGATAGAGCTTGAAATCACTGAAGGCCAAAGTGGCTAAAGCATTGAAAAGGAGAGAGCTGCAGAAATAGAGCATTCTAGAAATCAGAAGACCCTACATACACTTATTAAATCTTCAGTTGAGTGCTTGTCAATAAATGCACATACTAGACCAGAAATAGACACACCTGAAAAGATTAGAGGAAGCAATCACTGGTGCTCACAGAGGGCCAGAAAGAGCTCATGTTTCTACTAGCCAAACTGAAACTATTTTAATTCATGGTTACCAGGCAATTACCAGGGTATACTGGTCCAAAGTGGAGCAAAATCAGTCCTAAACAAAATGCTACTTTGGTTTTGCTTTAAAAATATATATATGATCAAACTTGAAAGGGTAAACTGTTTTCATAAAACTTAACATCAGTATATGCTATAAAAATGTTTTAAATAATTTTTAAGTCTAGTACTCAACTAATAAAATTCACAATGTGTCCTATATAATAAAGAGCCAATATGCAAATGATTGTCACACCCTTATGCCCTAAAGGCTCAGACACTCAACACAGGGGAGAGAAGAATGGGGACCAGCCAGGCACAAATGAGCTCATAAGAGAGGAATGGGGAACAGCAAGGCTCAAATGAGCTCACTAGAGAGGAATAAGGACCAGCCAGGCTGCAGCCCAGGAGAGAAACAAGCTGCCTTCCCTGCGGTCCCAGGCACCAGTGCCTGCAGCTGAGGCCCAGGCGAAGCCACCCGCCCATGGTCCCCGGTGGCTGCGGCTGGCCCAGGCAAAGCCAGCCTGAGTCCTGGGTGCCTACAGCTGGCCAGAGGGAGGGAAGTCCAGGCCCCCAGGTGCCTGCAACCAGCTGGAGAGAGAATCCTGGGTCCCGAGTGCAGGGCAAGGCAGAGGCAGTTAGGAGCGATCAGGCCAGCAGGGGAGCAGTTAGGGATGATCAGGCTGGTAGGGGAGCAGTTAGCGGCATTC
This sequence comes from Corynorhinus townsendii, assembly GCA_026230045.1. Lineage (NCBI taxonomy): Eukaryota > Metazoa > Chordata > Mammalia > Chiroptera > Vespertilionidae > Corynorhinus > Corynorhinus townsendii. Next base: position 59,059,186 of record JAPDVU010000008.1, on the reverse strand, counting down.
AGGCAGAGTGGCAGAGGTGGTTAGGGGCGATCAGGCAGGCAGGCAGGCAGAGGGGTTAGAGGTGATCAGGCAGGCAGGTAGGCGAGTGGTTAGGAGCCAGCAGTCCCAGATTGCGAGACGCAGTTGGACATCCCCCGAGGGGTTCTGGATTGGAGAAGGTGCAGGCCAGGCTAAAGGGATCCCCTCTCCCCCATGCACAAATTTTGTGCACCGGGCCTCTAGTTTGCATATAATAAAAAGTAACTAGGCATACAAAAAAGCAGAAAAATATAATTCACAATGAGGAATAAATGTATGGAAAAGAAATAGACACAGAAATGACACAAATAAAACAAATCATAGAAAGGAACATTAAAACAGAAATCAACTATTCCATATATGCCCAAAAATATCAATGAAAAATTGAACATAAGTTGAAACCTGGAGAATATTTTTAAAAAATCAGCTCGAGATAAAAAATATGACTTCAGTAAAAACTACTTTTTATGGAAATAAAAGTAAAGTCAATACTCAGAAGAAAAGAATAGTTAACTAGAAGACACCATAATGGAAACTAACTTAATGCAAAGAGGAAGAAGGTCTAAAAAAATAAATATCAGTGAGCTTTGTGTCAACCTCAAGCAATATAAAATTAGTGAATTTGAGCCTAGAACAGTGCAGTGGGCAGTGGATAGGAAAATCTTTTTTAAAATATGTCTTGAATTTTTCAAAATATTGATAAAACTGCAAGCCCATTAAAGAAAAATAAGCCCCAATAATAATAATAAATAAAATAAAGAACACCAAATTAAGGCAGTTCTTGAAGAGTCTAAGAAGAAAGACAACTTACACAAGACAAACAAAGATAAGATTGATAACTGACTTCTTTAAATATATTTTTATTTCAGAGAGGAAGAGAGAGGGAAAGAGAAATAGAAACACCAATGATTAGAGAGAATCATGGATTGACTGCCTCCTGCTTATCCCCTATTGTGGATGGAGCTAACAACACTGGCATATGCCCAAATCCAGAATCCAACCATGACCTCCTGGTTCATAGGTCAATAGTCAACCATTGAGCCACACCAGCGGGACTGATAGCAGACTTCTTTATGAAGACATTAAAGACAGGAGTGTCACCTTTGAAACTCTGAAAGAAAAACATTCAACCTAAGATTCCATATTCATGAAAAATATCATTCAAAAATAAAGGTAAAATAACTTAAAAAATTCTCAATTAATAAGGCTCCCCAAGGTTTTCTTTTCATTAAAGTGGCTCTCAAAAGTGTTGTTTAGTGTTTCCCCTTGCTTTTAGAAAATATGTTTATTGACATACTAGAGGCGCGGTGCATGAAATTCATGTGCAGGGGAGAGGGGAGTGTCCCTCAGCCCAGCCTGCACCCTCTCTAATCTGGGATCCCTCTCACAATCCAGGACTGCTGGCTCCCAACTGCTCACCTGCCTGCCTTCCTGATTGCCCCTAACCGCTTCTGCCTGCCAGCCTGATCACCCCCTAACCATTCCCCTGCCAGCCTGATTGATGCCTAACTTCTCCCTTGCCAGCCTGTTTTCCCCTAACTGCCCTCCCCTGCAGGCCTGGTCACCCCTAACTGTCCTTCCCTTCAGGCCTGGGTCCCCTGCAACTGCCCTTCCCTGAAGGCCCAGTCGCCCCAACTTCCCTCCTCTGCCAACCTGGTAACCCCTAACTGCCCTCCCCTGCAGGCTTGATCACCCCCAACTGCCCTCCCTTGCAGTCCTGGACCCTCCCAACTGCCCTCCCCTGCTGGCCATCTTTTGGTGGCCATCTTGTGTCCACATGGGGGCAGCCATCTTTGACCACATGGGGGCAGCCATCTTGTGTGTTGGAGTGATGGTCAATTTGCATATTGCTCTTTTATTAGATAGGATAATTCACATACCATATCCACTTAAAGTATACAGTTAAGTGGTTCTTGCATATTTACCAAATTATTCAAACATCATCACAATATAAATGTAGAACATTATTTTGTTGTTAATCCTCATCCAAGGATATTTTTTCATTGATTTTTTTAAATATATTTTTTATTGATTTCAGAAAAAGGAAGGAAGAGGGAAAGATAGAAACATCAATGGTGAGAGCGAATCATTGACCAGCTGTCTTCCACACACACACACACCCCTCCCCCCCCACCCCCACCCTCCCACCCCCACCGATGATAGAGTCTGCAACCTGGGCATATGCCCTGACTGGAAATCAAATCATGACCTTCTGGTTCATAGGTCGACGCTCAACCATTGAGCAACACCAGGTGGGCTCAAATGATATTTTAGAAAGAGAAGAAGGGAGGTGAAGAGACACAGAGAGAGGAACATTGATCTGAGAGAGATACATTGATTGGCTGCCTCCCGCATGTGCTCTGATAGGCGGGGATCGAGACTGCAACCAAGGTACATGCCCTTGACCAGAATTGAGCCCAGGACCCTTCAGTCTGTGGAACAATGCTCTATCCACTGAGCCAAATCAACTAGGGCTAGAGCATAGTTATTATTCTAAAAAGAAACCCGTTTGTTAGTCACTCCCCAGCCCTTCCACCCCAGCCCTAGACAACCACTAAGCTGATTTATTTTTCTGTATCTTTGTCTACTGTGGATACCTCATATAAATGGAATCATAAAACACATGGTCACTTGTGACTGGATTCTTCATTTAGCATAATGTTTTCAAGGTTCATTCATGCTTTGACATGCATTATTACTTCATTTCTTTTTATTGCAAAATAATATTTTAAGGATATAACACATTGTATGTATTCATTTATCAACTGATGGACATTTGGTTAATTTCTACTTTGGAGCCATTATGAATAATGCTGCTATGAAATCTGTGTATGATATTTTGGCAGACATATATTACCCTTTTTGTTAAGTATATATCCAAGAGTGGAATTAGTGGATTATATAGTAACTCAATTTTTAACATTTTGAAGAAATGCCAAAATATCTCCCAAGTGACTACACCATTTTACATCTTCATGAGTGATGTATAAAGATTCCAATTTCCTCATATCCTTGGTAACATTTGCTGTTTTATATCTTTTTTATTATTGCCATGCCAGTCGGTCTCAATTGGCATCTCACTGTAGTTTACATTTGCATTTACCTAGTGACTCATAAGGCTGAACATCTTTTCATGTCCCTTTATATCTTCTTTGGAAAAAAAAAAAATATATATATATATATACACACACACACACACAAACTATGCCCATTTTTAATTGTGATATATGTTCTTTTTTATTGAGCTGTAAGTATTCTTTATATATTCTAAAACCAGTTTCTTATCAGATATACATGATTTGCAAATATTGTTTTCCATTTTCTGGGTTGTATGGCCACTTTCTTGATGGCATCAATTTTAGTACAAAATTTTTAAATTTGAATAGAGTTCTGATTTGTCTATATTTTTTGCCACTTGTGCTTTTGATGGTATATCTAAGAAAGCAATAATTACCTAACCCAAGATTATGGAGATCTACTCCTTTGTTTTACTCTAACAATTTTACCAATTTAGCTCTTAAATTTAGGCCTATTACCCACTTTAATTAATTTTTGTATATGGGGTAGAGAACATTCTTGCACTCTTTCATCTTTTTCCATTTCTTCACTTTCAGTCTATGTGTGTTCTTAACACTGAAGTGTGGCTCTTGCACACAGCATATTGTTGGATCTAGTTTTGTAAACCATTCAGCCGCTCTGTCTTTTGATTGGAGAATTAAATCCATTATATTTAAAGTGAATATTAGTAGGCAAGGATTTACTAGTGCCATCTTGTTACTATTTTCTGACTTTTTATCGTTCCTTTGTGTTTTTGCTTCCTCACTTACTGTGTTCCTATGTGATATATATTTTTGTAGTGGTGTGTTTCAATCTCTCTCTACCTTTTGTGTATCTACTATAGGTGCTGTGTGTGTGTGTGTGTGTGTGTGTGTGTATGATTAGCATGAGGCTTAGATAAATGCCTTACATATATATAACATTCTATTTTAAGCTGTTAATGACACCTTCAATTGCATAAAAAACTCTACTCTTTTACTTCTCCTCCCCCACTTTATGATATGAATATAATTATTTATGTATTTTATATTGTATATCTATTAACAAATTATTGTATTTATAGTTATTTTTGATACTACTCTCTTTTAACTTTTATACCACAGATAAAAGTCATTTATTTATATGCCCCCATCAGTGTAATTCTAAATTTGATTATATATTTACCGTTACCAGTGAGTTTTATATTTTTATAAATAACCAAATGGAAATGTAGCCTAGGCCACAAGGGACTGAGTAGAATCCAGGTGTGTAGCTATGACAGCGTGTCAGCCACCTGCCCCACCTTCTCAAAATGGCCTTCCTTGGCAATAGGCTTTATTAAAGTTTCAGGATCTCCTGCCTGGATCCCAGAGTTTTCACAAAAGCACGTTTATCCATGATTGGCTACAAATATTGTTGCTGAGGAGGGATAAGAGTGAGGGGCCTCTAGCTGACATCATACCTCCACGATCACTTTAAATTAAAATAGTTAGAGTATCCAGTTAAGAAGCACAGAGTGTCAGGCTGGAGTTTTTTAAAGCGAAATAACTCTTCTGTATATGCCTTTCAAGAAATGCAAAGAACTAAGTATGTCAAAATTAAAGGGGTAGAAAAGATATGCCATGAAAACTATAATCAAAATAAAGTAGGTCAAAGAATATCACCATGGATAAAAAGGGTCAGTTCATAATGATAAAGTACTCAATATATTAACAGGAGATACTAATCCTGAATAGTTATACACCTAAAAACAGATCTTTAAAATGCATAGGTCCAAAATGAGAGGACTGTGAGAAAAAAATGAACATTGTGGGGCAACTCTAAATGCAAATAATAATCACCACTGTGTACACTGTGTTCCAACACAAAAGAGAAAAACAATTGCAGCAATAGCAGTGCTTTCCCATTTTTATATATATTCATTAAGATGTGCTTATTTGACTCTCACAACAGCCCTATGAAGAACAGAGATTTAATATTATTATTTTATTTAAAAAGTAGCAATGTTCAAAAAGATTTAATTAGTTTCCACCCTAGTCCAGAAGCTAAGGTTTACTCAGATAAACCATAGACATAAGCAGTAAAATTTGAAATGGAAACATTTATAAATCTGGATTTTATTGGATGGTACATAGATGACATAAAGTATGGTTTAAAAGGAACTCAGACAGAATTTAGAACATAGAAATCCTTAGGTTATTCTTAAAACAATAAACAGAGCAGAATGTCCTTAGTAGAAAAGCATGCAGACACAATTTTTAATCAAATAAACTGTCTCCTCAAAGTTATTCATCTTTTTACTATCACTTGCAGCAAGAGAGTCTTGGCCCATCTGAGAAATCATAAAATAAACTCACAAATATAAAATTTAATGAGAAATCAAATAACATAAACCAATCTCATAAAAAAGAAATGAGGAAATGAAATAAAAAACAGCCGAAATAAAGAAACCTGACTTTAATACTCTTGATGATTTGCCAGTTCACAGGCTGCTATAAAAAAATCACTATAATTAATGGATCCAGTTATTGAAATATTTGGAGAATGGAAGGAGACATTGCCATAGTTATTATTTTCAATGAGATGATGATATAATTTGTGACAAGGATTATGTGGATATACCTGCACAATACTGTAGGAATTAACCAAATTTCCAACTATTTGTGTAAATTTTAATCCTGAAAGTCAAATGCAATGTAGTAATAATACAAATTCTGAATAAAAGGATGTTTCATATGACATACCAAAGATAGCTCTAGTATAGCAGTCAGATAATTTTGGTTTGCATCTCAACTTTTCAGCTGATTAGCTCTAGTGGATCTCAGCAAGGTTATTTCACCTTTCTGGCCTTAATCTTTCTCCATAAATGAAGAGGCTCATACTAACAAATTAAACATGCCAATAGTAAGACAGTAGGCACATTGTGATGAGTACCTTAAAGAAGTATACTTCAAATAAATATAATTACTACTAGTTTTAATTGTACATGAGAGTCCTTCAAATTATAATGATGGTGATAAGTATTTATTAAGTGAATATTTATTGAGAAATTACCATCATATTACCTGTGTTAGATACTGGGTGATAATATCAGATATTGAGAAAAGGGAAGATATCAAAATATATGCAATTTATGGCACATTCATACAAAAATAAATTGTATTATTATTTATAGTAATGCTCTGACAATATGAGCACTAGAAATTTTTTAAATTTCTGATTATAAAAGTAATAATTATCAAGTTTTAAAAACTTGAAAAATATTTCTAAAATGAAACCCAAAATTATTTGAAATACTGAGAGATAGCCCCTATTGACATGTTAACAAAAATTATTAATGTTTATATATTTCAAAGTCAAATAATACTGCCCAACAGGCGTGGCTCAGTGGTTGAGCATCAAACTAGGATCCAGGTTGGCATGGTTTGATTCCTGGTCAGGGCATATGCGTAGGTTGTGGGATCTATCCCCAGTGTGGGGTGTGCAGAAAGCAGCCAGTCAATGTTTCTCTCTCATCATTGATGTTTCTATCTCTCGCTCCCTCTCTCTTTCTCTCTGAAACCAATAATAATATATTTTTTAATAATAATAAAGTCAAATAATACTAAAAGTCTCACAATGAATAGCAACCATCAGTCTCACATAGAACTTCCTATCACCCTGTTCTGATATTTTCAGACGATCATTTTTAATATTTAGCCTGTTTTTTTTCCCCTGACATTTATTTGCTTATCTAGATTATAAAGTTCATGGCATTTATTGATTTATCAATATATTATGTATTAATTTCATCTTTATACCAGGATTTAAGTCCTTTATACTTACCCTACTCTACCCCTTCCTTTTTCTTTCTTGTTTTGGTTTTATATTGCTGCCATAAAAAAATTATCACAGATTTAGTACCTTAAAAATCACAAATTTATTATTTCACTGTTCTACAGATCAGAAGTCTGGTAGGTCAGCTAGCTTTTCTGCTCTGTGTACCATGAAGTCAAAAATCAAGATGTTGACCAGGCTCTTTCAGGTGGCTTACAAAATTCAACTCCTTGTTGCTGTAATCTGGGATCCTCATTTTTTTCCTTGGATGTCAATTGGGACTGTTCTTAACATTTAGATGCTTTTCCCCAGTTCTGGGAGAGGGCTTCCTTTATATTAGAACCAGAAAAACAAAGATGTAAACACCAAAAGGTAGGAGCTATTGTAAATTACCATAGTTACTCTGCCATACTCTACCATCCAGCTCCATTGATCCACAACACTCTCACATGCAAAATACAATAACTCTCCCAATCTTTCAGTTTCACCCACTTACATTATTTGCTCCAAGTCCATGATTTCATCATATAGATCAGGCCCAGGTGAAAACTGAGGCTTCTGCCTGGCCAGTGTGGCTTAGTGGTTGAGTATCAACATATGAACCAGAAGGTCATAGTTCAATTCCAGGTCAGGGTACATACTGGGTTGAAGGCTCAATCCCCAATGGAGGGCATGCAGAAGGCAGCTGATCAATGATTCTTTCTCATTATTGATTTTTTTTCTCTCTCTCTCTCTCTCCCACTCTAAAATCAATTAAAATGTATTAAAAAGAAAGAAAAAAAAGAAAATGAGGCTTCTAGGTATAAGCCATTATTAGCTCTTAGAGTACCATTATTTCCTACCTGTGAACCTGTGAAACTAAAGGAAAAAATATCTCAAACATACTCAACAAACAATAGTGGGACAGACATGAGATAATAGCTACAGATTTCTGAATCAAATATGGAGAAAATGAAAGATAAAAAGGAGTCACTATAAGTGGAAATAAATGTCAGGGGAAAGAAAACACACTGGTTTTCACATACATCCAGGCAAACTCCAGCCACAGTTTATTTTTTCCCAGAAAACAATGTCTCCATTTTTTTAATTTTATTTTTCAATTATACTCTATAATCATTACTAGTAGCCCTGCGCACAAATTTGTGCACCAGTAACTCGCCAGTTGCTCTCTGCCACCCTCCAGTAGCTCTCTGCCCACTGCCCCGCCCTCCTATAGCTCCCCCCATGGCCCCCCATAGCTTGCTGCCCTGCCCCCTCCTGTAGCTCTCTGCCACCCACTTGTAGCTCGCTGCCCCACCCTCCTGCTGATCCGTGATCCGGTCCTTACGCCATGAAGCGTAATGACCATTTGCATATTACATCTTTATTATATAGGATAATTTTGTATTAATTTAAGTAGCACAGCATAGTCGTTAGACAATCATATACATTACACAGTCCCCCCCCCCCTGCAATATTGCAGTACCTACCTGGCACCACACATAGTTACTACAATATTATTAACTATATTCCTTATGCTGTACTTTACATCCCCATGACTATTCTTTTACTACCAATTTGTACTTCTTAATGCTTTCACCTTTTTCACCCAGTTGCCCCACCCCCTTCCCTCTGGCAATCATCAATCTGTTTTCTGTATCTATGAGTCTGTTTCAATTTTGTTTGTTTATTTTAGTTTTTATATTCCACATATAAGTGAAATTATATGGTATTTGTATTTCTCTGACTTATTTCATTTAGCATAATATCCTTTAGGTCCATCCATTCTGTCGCAAATGGTAAAATTTTATTCTGTTTTTAAGGATGAGTAATACTTAATTTTATATATATACATATATACATATATATATAAAATTAAGTGATATATATATATATCTGTGATATATATATATATATATATATATATATATATATATATATATATATATCACAGAGTTTTTTTAATCCACTCATCTATTGATGGTGACTTGGGTTGCTTCAATATCTTTGCTGTTGCTATTATTTATAGTTTCTTGATTAGATTTCAAAACTTGGGGATAATCCTGGCTTTAGTTTCTTTTCCTGGTTTCAATTTGGTTTCTTGGTTGTGCCCTTTGAATCAGGCTTCCTTTTGCAATGAAAGATAGCATGTGTTTGCAGAGAACTTTTATCAGCCTCATCACATTTAGTAGAATTTGAGGACTCCAACAGTGTTTTCATTTTGCATCCTTCTGTCCCTTTCAGTCCAAGATGGCAATTTTTACTGAAGTAAATTTCTCAAATATGTTGTCTGTCTCCCATGGATTTCTCTGAACTTCACTCCAATAGACAAAAGCCACATCCACAGATTTTTTTTTTTTGGTAACAACTCTATTTTGAATTCCTGCTGAGGTGGCTGAAGGTCAATGCCATTAAGCGCCTAAAGACCCTTTTGTTTGAGAGGATCTGTGAGACATACTTTTAATCTTGTGAAAGAATCCTTTATCTGATTGAATACTCTGACCTTTTTCTTTCTGAAGTTTTAGTACAATGTTGTGCAGTTAACATGTTGGCCTTTTCTCTAAAGTATGCTTTCCTGACAGCAAATCTCTTAATGTTGGTGTTTTTGGTTTTGTTTTTCCCATCTGGAGAGATTGAGAATTTTCAAAATTATTGACTCCTGCTTCTTTTTGGTTTAATAGTCTATTTATCTCCCTCCCACTTTACTATAAGTATTAAGAAAAAAACAGGTATTATTTTCAGCAAGTTTCTTGGAACTCTCTTTAGCTGTATATATAATCAAATTATCACTTAAACATCTTGATTTTCAGATAACTGCAGGAGATAATTTTGCTAAATTTTCTGTCACTGCATAACAAGAATCCCCCATTCTTTAAGTTTTTACTAACCTGTTCCTCACTTCCTTTTGAGTCCTCCACTGTAGCTTCCTTTAAGTCTAAATTTCTACTAACACTCTGTTTATGTAATTTAGGCTTTCTGTCATGTTCCTCAACATGTTTCCAGCTTCAGTCCCTTGCTCAGTTCCAAACTCACTGACAATTTTAGGTCTTTGTTACCACAGCATTTCACTCTGGTACCAAAATCTGTTATTAGGCTTCTATTGCTGCATAGAAAATTACCACAAATGTAGGAATTTAAAGCAACACATTTATTATTGCACACTTTCTAGACATAAAACAGTGGGTCACTGTTCCAGAAATAAGCTGAGTCATCTTCTTGAATTCCCACAAGGTTGCAATCAACATATCAGTCTTATGTGTCTTTAGCTTTTGGGCACTGATTACTCAGAATTTTTAAATGATAAAAATTGCTGGAACACTGTGTAGTTTATACTTGAAATACATGAATTCATGTGGCGTCACCATTTCTACAATGTAATATATTACTGTTGTTAAACCTCTTGATCTGAATGACGTGGTATTGAAGCAAATTGTTTTTCAGAGTTGACCTTAGATAGCTTGTATGTCCTATCACGGTCTGGTAAAGTTTATCTTTTCATGAGTCATGATTCATTTTGAAAGTTGTGGGGTTTCTGTCTTATTTGTTAAGTAAATTAGCATGATATTCTGTGGATAACAATGTAGGAGAGAGCAGGATGGAAAGCAGGATGAGCCATAACTGGTTTGCTAAGTGGTTAGAGCAGTGGTCGGCAACCGGCGGCTCGCGAGCCGCAGTTTGCCATTATGTTGACTAATGAGTTTGCCAACCACTGGATTAGAGTATTGGCCTATGGACTGAAGGGTTGCGGGTTCACTTCTAGTCAAGGCATGTACCTTGGTTGCAGACTCAATCCCACACTCTGGTGGGAGGCATCCAGTCGATTTGTTTCTCTCCCGTAGATGTCTCTCTCTTTCTAAAAATCAATGGAAAAAATATCCTCAGGTGAGGATGAACCAAAAGAAAAAAGAAACCATAATTATAGTTCTGGTTAAAAATCTAAGACTGTATGTTTGGATTTTCTACATAAATTCAAAAAATTTTTCATTTCCGTTTATGATGAGAAACAAAAAAAATGTGTATTCCAAATCAATATTTATGTACTATATCTCAGGGATTATATTGATTTTTTCCAATGAAGTTGCCATATCCAAAACCACAGATATAATTGATACCAACACCTGGATAAGTTATTTATTTTATACTATTACTTTCCATATCCTTTTTGGTTTCTCATTGGGCAAACAGGCAAGTTAAATGTAGAGACAATAAGAGGCACCACGTTTCTCAAGTTACTGGCAATAGTTTCAGTAATTTTTCCAAGGGATACAGTATTAATTTCAGTGTACCATCTTCTGAGGGCATTTGTAGAATACTTTTATACCCTTCTTATCATACTTATAATTCATACTCTTCCAATCCTCTCTCTAAGTGTTAGTGAGAAGTGCAGAGATTCTTCCAGTAATATTTATTCCCCACTATACTTTCTGGGACTGCGTAAATAATGGCAGGGCATCCATAATCCCACTAATCCCTTATTAGATTAATTTAGGTTAACTCTTCAGTTGTCACTTGACTATATTAACTTGTGGCTTATGGCATTTGGCATCTTTAAGGATAGGCATAAAAGCAGAGTCAATATTCAGTAACCCCAGGAATGTCTGGGGGTTTTCTTTCACCAGTGTAATAATCAATTTGATTATATTTATGTGTCTTTGGGAAGTTCTCAGGTGAAAATTAATGGCCTAATTCTGTGGCTATATTGTAGGGTGCTTCTATAAAAGGTTTCAGCCTCTTTCTCTAAGTAGCACCAGATCTGTGAACTGGCTTAAGCTTAGACATAAAAGTATATCAATCCCCAAAATATTAGCTATATTCAGATTTCTAATCCAAGGATGTAGAATTTTTACCTACATATATCAAACAGAACCATAGCTGGCTGCCCATTTATTTTAAGAATTCTGGATCTATTAGTCATTGTTATAAATCTATGTGTGCCAAAATAGTCTAGTTCCCATGGAATTCTTTTAACTTATTTTATACTTGCTTCTACCTTGTCTATGGTATTTAAGCACTGCCATCAGGTGCTATCATTTTGAAATTCCATTTTTCCCCCATTGAAATATTGGAACTTAGTTTCATTACAGCATCTTTTTTGACTTTTTTCACCTTATTTCTGACCTACTGAGAGGCAGCACTAGAGATCTCTTTAATGACCAATATATGTCTGACTTTTTTAATGAAGGGAATGATAGAAAGTGTGGTTTATGAGCAGTTGAGCAGGTTTCTTATAATAGACTAGAGGCCCAGTGCATGATATTCGTGCACCGGTGGGGTTGGGGGCGGGGGGGTCCCTCTCGCAGTCCAGGACCCCTCAGGATCTGGCTTAAGCCGGCAGACGGACATCCCCTGAGGGGTCTTAGCACTGCCTTGGAGGCAGGAGAGGCTCCAGCCATCACTGCTGTGCTCGCCAGCCATGAGCCTGGCTTCTGGCTGAGTGGCACTCCCCCTGTGGGTGCGCACTGACCACCAGGGGGCACGCCTGCATTGAGCGTCTGCCCCTGGTGGTCAGTGCACATCACAGCAGCTGGTCATTCTGCCACTCAGTCAATTTGCATATTATGGTTTTATTATATAGGATACTTCCAATATTCTTATTTCTGGGAGCTTTCAGATACCCTTCTCTGTGGTTTGACAAGAAACTTCTGGCGTGAAGACCTCATTAACTAAAGGCCACAACGTATCCAGGCCTCAATGATCAAATCAAATTAACTACTAATGTCAGTTCCAACTGCTGAAGCTGCCAGTTAAATACAGTTCCTAGCTAGGTAAACTCCTTTCAAGGATGGGCCTAGAGGTAAAGCGACGTACTGGATTGGGAAGATGTTGTCTGCAATGACAAAAGGAAACACTGCGGTTCAAAGTTCTTAGCCTCATCCATGAATGTGCACATGTAACAATTCCATGTTTCAAGTTCCTGCTGCTTCTTCAACAGGACCCATACATTAGTGTAAGAAAGTTGGTGGGATTAAACAGTTAATTGGTCTTTCAAAGTCTATAATCCTTCCAATGAAATCCTGGCTTTTGTCTTCATATGAGAAATAACAGATACCTTTAAAGTTGCCATTGAGGCATTCTAATTTTCAACACATATTCTTAATTACATGTTAATAGTTTCTCATTTCTATTTATATGTATGTGTGATCTCTAGGACTAACCTGAAAAGCAGTGTCATTGAACAATTTCTATAATCACTAATGTTGCCACTATGATTAGTTGCCACAGCCACATGTTCTCCCAAACGTGGCTCTCTATATGTACTTTATACCTTTACCTAATGCTGCCACCAGAAGTAAGGATTATGCGTGCCTCAATTTCCTTTAGGCAAGAAAATCTTTTCTTGTTACTTAGGAGCAGCCTAATCTCTGAATATGTATTCAAATGTCTATTTTTTCTGGCTCTTGCTGGACTGATTATTTACCAATTAGGTTTTCATTAAGAAATAGATGGCACACTTAAAACACGAAACTTGGAGGAGAATTTCATTGTAAATTTACAACAAAAGTAGCAACATAAGATAATCAGAAATATAGCCATTGCCACTCTTGGATCAAAAGAGACACGAGAAGAAAGAAGTTTCTAGAATTCTGATGGACACAGTGGTTGTATTAGTTTCCTAGGTTGCTATAAGAAAGTACCAGAAATGTATTCTCTCACAATGTGGGAGGCTAGAAGTTGGAAACCAAGGTATAAGCAGGGTCATTCTCTCTCTGATGGTTTTAGAGGAACAGCTATCCCTGTTTCTACCTAGCTTCTAAAGATTATTGGAAATCTTTGGTGTTCCTTTGCTTATAGATATATCATGCCAACATCTGTCTTTACATGGCAATAGTCCCTGTATGTCTTTCTGTCTCTGTCACTTCTCTTCATATAAGAACACCATAGTCATATTGTATTTAAGGCCTACTCTACCTCAATATGACTTAATCTTAACTAGTTATATTTACAAAGATCCTATGTTCAAATTAAGTCACATATTGGGTTTGGAAATGACAAATTTTAGGGGGCACAAATTTCAGTCCAGTGTAATTGTATAGAGTATGTACTTGAGAAAGGCTTCATCCTTCAATATAAGTGAAAAAACTAGCTCGAGGTGACCTACAAATAATGGAGCTAGGAAAATATATAACTGATTCCATTATTTTCCCTCCATCTAAACATCCTGCCAGGCTCCCTGTTGGCCACCATGAACTGGAACCTAGAAGGCTTAAAAGCCATATTGTTCAATCTTGGCCAGAGAGTCAGGTGGGGAAAAGTAGAAAGATAATCTTAAAGAGCAAAAATATCTAGCACACCCCTGATGGGACTCTGAAATCTAGATAAGCTCACTAGGCTTTTAAACAAATATGAAAAGTAGACCAAAAATTAGGTACCTGATGGAATGGAATGATAAAAGCACAAGTTTATAACCCAAAGTCTATAAACAAAGTAATATAAAGTTATTGTTGATAGAATTTGTCAATTTTTATTCTGAAGTTTCATCTGCCTTTTAGCTTCTCAAGAAGCAGAAACTATTGGGTACTTGAGAGAAATTTAAAAGTTTGAGAGAAAACTATTACATTTACATATTTTGAAAACCTAATCCTGTGAAAGGCCAGTAAGGTTATATGCTAAGCTGAAAAAAAACACACAATTTCCTAAAGATTCTTAGAAATAGAGAAGAAATGTCAGAGAGCAGGTACTAAAAAACTGATTTTAAGAATATCTTCATGAGTTCTGATCTAGTCAACTGAAACAATATTTTGAGGAGTTTTTATCAAAATTATGGTTGTTGTGGCTTAAAAAAATAACCCAACCTTCTATTATCCAAAGTGAATAAGCTTTTTTTAGTCAAATAGAATCATTAAACTATTTTAAAGGTAAATAGCATCTCTCGGTTAAGATAATGTAAATGGAACATCCTCTAGTGTATCATCTCCTTAAGTCACATTAAAATATTAGAAATATACTATCTAATAAAAGGCTAATATGCAAATCAACCTAATGACAGAAGGACCTGTGGCTATGACGCTATGACATGCACTGACCACCAGGGGGCAGACACTCGACACTGGAGCCACCCCCTGGTGGTCAGTGCACTTCCATAGAGGGAGCAGCTCAGCCAGAAGTGGGCCTTACAGTTGGCGAGGGATCACAGCTGGTGATCCCAGCAGCAGTGGCGGCAGCACTAAGGATGTCCAACTGCCCACTGGGAGCCCCAGACTGCAAGAGGGTGCAGGCCAGGCTGAAGGGAACCCCCTCCCCTGCCCAGCCCAGTGCACTGGGCCTCTAGTTAAATAATAAAACATATTAACACTGAAAACTTAGGCTAATAGTCATTAGTTCCTTAGTGTCTATGGATAATGTCCATTAGGGGAAAGACACGGTGTCATCTTTTTGTAAACCTCAGACCCTGACCTAGGACACTAATCAAGAAAAAAGTAAACTTTGGTTTTACTCACCCCAACTCTCTTACATTAACTATAAGACATATTTCGGCATCAATCAGACACTGTACAGGAACACTGCCTTCTTAAGTGGCCATTACCCATGTCTAACCTCATGATTTTCTTCTTTTCTACATGCATTCAGATACTACCCATCTCATGATAGGGGCAGGGAAAAGAACAGATATTGAAACTTTGCATTCTCATGTAGAATCCTCTGATCTACAGTATTACAACTGTGTGAGACACAGGCAGAAAGTTAATTGATATGGTTGGGTTGATGTGTGTGGATGTGTCTGTGTGTGTGTGTGTGTGTGTGTGTGTGTGTGTATGTTTATGTGTTTATTTTAATGCTCTGTAAATCATCAAAGGAAAGATATATTATGAGGAACATAAATTATCTTTCTCCTTTTTGGAAACTATAAAACATCCTTAGTTCAGACATAAAAATTTATAAGAAAATATACCAAAATAACTTACAACGGTGACTGGAATGCATAATTGTAAGTTATTTTTAATTTCTCTGGTATAGATGTTTGGACTTTATAAATTTTCTAGACTATGTCTCTATAACTTGTAATTAAGAGGAATAAAACATTTAAAAATTAAAAAGGACAGGAAAGGAGAAAAGAGAAAAGCAAAAGCAAGTCAGAAAAATATTAAAAAAAAAACTCTTGTCTGAATGAATTATTGTATTGTTAATTTTTGTAGCAGTGGTTGAAAGGACCATCAAAAGCAGAATAATCTTTATTATGTAGCTGATAATTATTGAGCTTGTGCCTTAGAATAATATTTATTAAAAACCATGCCACTATTTATATCTAAATTCTCTGATGTTTTGCTCCCTGCTTAGTAACTGGATGCTCTCTGCTGCATGAGGTATAGTTTTCCAGCACCACATTATGGTATATTTAGCTTGTCATTTTTTTAAATTTCTTTATTGATTAAGTTATTACATATCTATAATATCCCCTCATTACCCCCCCAACCCCCCCACTCATGCGCTCACCCCCCTGTTGTCTGTGTCCATTGGTTAGGCTTATATGCATACATACAAGTCCTTTGGTTGATCTCTCCCCCTTACCCCCACTCTCCCCTACCTTCCCTCTGAGGTCTGACGGTCTGATCGTTGTTTCTCTGTCTCTGGATCTGTTTTTGTTCATCAGTTTATGTTGTTCATTATATTCCATAAATGAGTGAGATCATGTGATATTTATCTTTCTCTGACTAACTTATTTCGCTTAGCATAATGCTCTCCAGTTCCATCCATGTTGTTGCAAATGGTAAAAGTTCCTTCTATTTTATAGCACCGTAGTATTCCATTGTGTAGATGTACCACAGTTTTTTAATCCACTCATCTACTGATGGGCAATTAGGCTGTTTCCAAATCTTAGCTATGGTGAATTGTGCTGATATGAACATAGGGGTGCATATATCCTTTCTGATTGGTATTTCTAGTTTCTTGGGATATATTCCTAGAAGTGGGATCACTGGGTCAGCTTGTCATTTTGGGTTTTTTTGTGTGTTTTTTTGGCGGACCTAATATAAAGTGCTTACTTTCAATTCAGTTGTTTCACTCATGCTTCAAAATCTATCTCAACCATTTTAAGGAATCTTCCTAAAATTTACACTCTGTGGTGCTATCTCTTTTGTCTGAAACTTATCTAACTTCAGTCTTCTTTAGTGCACTGTTTTTATGTTAAAATCTGTCTTCTCAACATACTGTGATAAAAGTAAAATTTGGCATTCTATTTGCATCCAGATCTACTACAATTGCTCTATTTTTATTCCTTCAACAGTGGGGAAGAGCCAATAAAAACCTTATCTCCCTAACAAACAAAATCATATTAGATAGATATAGAAATATGTTTAAGTTAAAAGTGACAAGGAACTCATTTACAGATAGATTATCTTTAAGATTATCTATTTATAACATAATTTAAGTGACAGAATTTAGTTTTTCATTATAAATATATTTTTATGGTCAGCAAAAGCAGGCACAATTGTACTTTTGTGTCATCATTAGTATTGAGGTGAAGTTTCCATTCTTGGGTAACTAAACATAAAAATGAACATTTTCTTTTTTCACTCTCTGTTATCTATCAACTATCTATAACTAATTGCTAATAATGAACACTGAATGAGTGACCATAAGGAATAAAGATTATGCAGACTTAAATTTAATCCCGTTTTGCCTGTGTGGCCTGACATTTTGTTTACTACACATTTGTGGTCGGTCACTCAGTCATAAATATTCTCTAAAGTTCTCTTCTGCAAATAACTGAGAAGGTATTACCCTGCACTTGAGTAATTTTTATATCAATAAAAGTATTCTCTCATTTTTTTCTGTACTGTTGAAACATACATTTAAAAACTAATTTGAAAATTTTAAATTTCTATGATGTTTATAAATGTCAAGTAAACAAATACTTATTAATTTATTGAACATTTTCTCTACTTCTTGGACATTTCTCTAAGAGGTAAGATGCATAGGAATATGTCAAAAAGTTCCTACCCTTAAGAAACTCATAATCTAGTGAAGGAGGAGACCACCAATACAATGTAATGAATACTATTCTGGATATGTGAACAATAATAAAAAAGAATTCACCCTGCCAAACGGGTGAGGAAAGACTTATTTAACCAAGGAAATAATATTCAAATTGACTCTTGAACAATTCAGATATTAATTTCTTAGCCACTCTTTTTTTCCTGAGAACTTGTATGTTCCAGCCACTGGTCTAAAAATTAAAGGGATATAATTTTTAGCAATACACGGTGGGGCAAAAGTAGATTTATAGTTGTGAGTACATTCTTGCATTATCACTTATTAATTATTGTATTATTTTTCATATGAACAACTGTAAGCTTACTTTTGCCCAACCCTGTATATCCAACTTCTGATCTATTACAAACTAATATAAGAGACAGATATAATTTGTATAATCTTCTTAATGGATAGGCCTAGTACAATTACAAACTGAAATATATTCTATAAAGATACAGAATGAGGATCTAAAAAATGTGAGATGTTACCCAAATTTACCCTAAGGAAATGTTGCTTAAACTTGGTGGAGTTTGTTAAGCAAAGTGAAAGATGACTTCAAGAAAGAGCATTGTGTACACAAGGATCATCCGGTAAAAGGAAGTAGAACACGCTAAAAAATAGTGATTTTTAAAAACCAAAACCACCACAACCAAAAACCTTTTTATAGAGCAGAGTATTGGGGGAGATAATGTAAGATGAGCTGAAACCCTAGTCAGGACCAGATAGTCAAGAATTCTAAGCCATGTTAAAGACTGTATCTGTAATACTTTCAAAAATAAAGATTTTTTTTAAAAGACTGTATACTATATTTTAAGAGCAATTAAAACCAATAAAAATTTTAGATAGGAGTCTACCACTCAAAGAAAAGGATCTTTTTTTATTGTTTTAAGTATTACAAATAGTAATACATGTGTTTCCTTTTTCCCTCTCCCCATTGACCTTCCCCCCCGCCGCCTCCCCTAATCCCAGTACATGCCTTCACCTGCCCACCCTCCCCCCCACCAGTGTCTTGTATCCATTGGTTATGCTTATATGCATGCGTACAAGTCCTTCAGTTGGAAGGACTTGTACGCATGCATACATCATCAAGGAAGAGTGTACCCCCTCGCCCAACCTCCCCTGTCTTCCCGATGTAGTTTGACAGTCTGTTCAATGCTTCTTTGCCTCTGTATCTTTTTCCCACCATTTCTTTCCTTTAAAAAGTTTTGCCTCTGCAGACTAGAAATAAACATATAATAACAAAACAACAACAAAAAAAAATGTTTGAGTCCCAATTTCAATGTCCAACAGTTCTGAGTCCCCGTTTCAATGTCTAACAGTTCCTTATGTGTACATGTCAGCAATGATATCTGGATGGTGGGCACATGGTGGCAATGCAGGTCCGACCCTCTCTGGTTTGGTCCTAGGCAACCTGCAGCGGTGCACAGCTGCTGACTGCTCGCATGGCAAGGCGTTGTCAGCGTCTTCCATCTCTGGACTGTTTTTCCTCTTGTCTTCATGGTTGGAGCAGACCTGTCAATTTCTCTCTGTTCCAGGAATCCACATGGTCTTGGAGTTGTTTTCTGAAAATATACAAACAGATTCTCGACCACAAGTTAATAAAGGAATCTTTTCTATATAATTGATTTGGGATCCTTTTTATTTTTGCCCAAACGATTTTCCTTTGTCTTATTTAGACACCATGTGTGTTTTTCATGGCCTTCTTGCTGTTAGCATTACAAATGAAAATTAATTTTGTAAAGTAAAAATTTTCTAGATGTAATTTACTTATAGGATATTTTTCCTTACATGATATTACCCTACTATCCCCCCCTATTTTTTTTTATTAATGGAGGTTTTCATAAATTTTATAATGCAGTCTTGATAACTTTAAATTTAATTTTTTTTGTCCAAAAATATGACTGCTTTAGGTTCATTGCATGTTCAGGAATTTTACCATGAGATTAACTACCAATAGAAATTTTAGTTAGATGGCTGGTTAGCCAGAGACAGGTAAGATTCCTTAAGGAAGGAACAACCTAAGACAGGCACAGTCGCAGAGGGGCCATCAGGAGAGAACTTGGGGGGGAAACAGAAGTGGGGCACAGACCCTCAGTCCCCCAACATTGCAGGGGCTTAAACCCTCGCCCCTTCTGAAGGAGGTCTCCTGTCCCCATGGCTGCTTCACGCTTCCCACACCCAGCTCAGATCGGGACCCAGGCAACAGAAAGAGACTTGGCCCAGCTCACATCGAGATACAGGTGACAGACAGAGACTTGGCCCAGCTCAGATCGGGACCCAGGTAACAGACAAGAGACTTGGCTGACAGCAGCTGCCCTATATCTAAATTCAGCCTAGGGCCCACTCAAGAATGCAAATAATCTTTCCCACTAATATTTACAGGGTAAAGTAAGATTGTTGGTAGAGTATTAAATTTGACAGTAAAATAGTAATCAAGTTTTCAGATTAATTTAAATAGGCTAATTGAAATAAGTGAATTTTCAAGTAAATTTAATTGTACTGGACAAAAAGCTGTTCTTAAAGTAATAACTAAAGAAAAGGATTTTGTACAATCCTGATATTAAAATAAGAGGGCATATGGCATATTCAGAAAATGGTAAGTGGTTGAACTTAATTAACTTTGTAAAGTGGGGATTGAGAGGTTATGAAGACAGCCTTAACATTCCCTTCTGCTTGATGAAACTTGAAATAAGCCTCTTCCCGACTCCAGGCTCCTGACCTCCCTTTTCTTAGAGCATTTACTTTTGAAACTTGTAATGATAAGTCCTTTCTCTGCTCCTTTGAGATTAAAATAGTTTTTAAAGTTTCTTGCTAGTTTTTCTAACCAGAAATATCTTTCTCAGGTACCTGGGAGCTGTGTCTTTGCAATATAATCATCAAGGAAGAGTGTACTCCATTCTCCACTTTCTGTGAGAGGATAGATAGGGGCCTAATTTTGGCAGATGTCTTGCTCTAAGTTGTGAAAATACTTCCTGTCATGAAGATAGAGAAATTTTATTTTTCATCTGGTTAAAACCAGCTGGCAAATAAGGGTGGCCTATGACCCCAACTCCAACTCTTAAAAACCACACCACTTTCAGTGGAGCTGAGCTCAGACTGAGTTCTAGCCTTTCTCTCCTATTGTAGTAATCCTATATCCTACATAATAAAGAGGTAATAGGAAAATTGACCCTCATGCCCCTTGGGTCACAAGATGGCCACCCCCACGTCTTCACAAGATGGCCACCCCCATGTCATCACAAGATGGCCGCCCCCACGTTGTCACAAGATGGCTGGCAGGGGAGGGCAATTGGGGGCCACCAGGCCTGCAGGGGAGGGCAGTTGGGGGTGATTGGGCCAGCAGGGGAGAAGTCAGGTGTCAGTCAGGCCGGCAGGAGAGTGGTAAGGGGGTGATCAGGCTGGCAGGCAGAAGCAGTTAGGATCAATCAGGCAGGCAGGCATGCAGGCGAGTGGATAGTAGCCAGCAGTCCTGGATGGTGAGGGGAATGTCCGACTGCCGGTTGAACAGTCAAACATCCCCCAAAGGGTCCCAGATTGGAGAGGGTGCAGGCTAGGCTGAGAGACACTCCCCTCCCCGACCCCCACCCCCCAGTGCACGAATTTCGTGCACCAGGCTTCTAGTCTTAAATAAAGTCCTCTTTGCCTGTTTAACTTTGGTGCAATTTTTGCTTTCACAAAGGTGAGACCCAAAACATTAAAAACTACTTGCTAATAAGCTTGTATTATTAGGCAATGTGGAAGTATCCAATGATTTTTAAACAAAGAATGATCAGATAATTTAGAAAGATATCTTTGGGGACAATATAAATGAAAGACTGAGGACCAAACAAGAGATATTTTAAGAAATCAGCAAAAGATATAATAATAGATTAAAAGTAAAAACTGATAAGTTAAAGTAATTTTATTTTATTTATTTATTTATTGTCTAAAGTTTTACATATGTCTTCTTTTTCCCCACTTGACCACCACCCCCCTCCCAGCCATTCTTACCCCAGGCAAGCCCCCATTGCCTCAGTGTCTTTGTCCATTGGTTATACTAATATGCATGCATACAAGTCCTTTGGTTGCTCTCTAACCCTCCCCCCGACCCAACATTCCCTGCCATTTGTCTCTGGATCTATTCTTGTTCATCAAATTATGTTGATCATTACATCCCACATATGAGTGAGATCATCTGATATTTATCTTTCTCTGACTGGCTTATTTCGCTTAGCATAATGCTCTCCAGTTCCATCCATGTTGCAAATGATAAAAGTTCCTTTTTTTTTTATAGCACCGTAGTATTCCATTGTGTAGATGTACCACAGTTTTTCAATCCACTCATCTGCTAATGGGCACTTAGGCTGTTTCCAGATCTTAGCTATTGTAAATTGTGCTGCTATGAACATAGGGGTGCATATATCCTTTCTGATTGGTGTTTCTGGTTTCTTGGGATATAGTCCTAGGAGTGGGATTACTGGGTCAAATGGGATTTCCATTTTTAACTTTTGAGGAAACTCCATACTGTTTTGCACAGTGTCTGCACCAGTCTGCATTCCCACCAGCAGTGCAAGAGATTTCCTTTTTCTCTGCATCCTCTCCAGCACTTGTTTGTTGATTTGTTGATGATAGCCGTTCTGACAGGTGTGAGATGGTATCTCATTGTTGGTTTGATTTGCATCTCTTAGATGATTAGTGACTTTGAGCATGTTTTCATTTGTCTCTCGGCCTTCTGTATCTCCTCTTTTGAAAAGTGTCTATTTAGGTCCTTCGCCCATTTCTTGATTGGATGTTTATCTTCCTTTTGTTAAGTTGTATGAGTTCTCTGGAAATTTTGGAGATTAAACCTTTATCTGAAATATCATTGGCGAATATGTTCTCCCATGCAGTGGGCTTTCTTGTTGTTTTGTTGATGGCTTCTTTTGCTGTACAAAAGCTTTTTATTTTGATGTAGTCCCATTTGTTTATTTTCTCCTTAGTCTCCATTGCCCTAGGAGCTGTGTCGTAAAGATATTGCTATGACATGTGTCTGCTATTTTGCTGCCTAGGGAGTCTTGTAGGATTTTTATGGTTTCCCACCTTACCTTTAAGTCCTTTAGCCATTTTGACTTTGTTTTTGTGTATGGTGTAAGTTGGTGATCTAGTTTCATTTTTTTGCATGTATCTAACCAAATTTCCCAGCACCATTTATGAAGAGACTCTCTTGACTTCATTGTATACTCTTGCCTCCTTTGTCAAATATTAATCAAGCTTAATGGCTTGGGTTGATTTCTGGATTCCCCATTCTGTTCCATTGTTCTATATTTCTAGTCTTGTGCTAATACCAGGCAGTTTTGAGAACCATGGCTTGGTAATATAGTTTGATATCTGGTATTGTGATCCCTCCAATTTTGTTCTTCTTTCTTAGGATTGCTGTGGCTATTTGAGGTCTTTTTTTATTCCAGATGAATTTTTGGAGATCTTTGAAATATGTTAAAGTGATTTTCAAATGTGAAATCAAGATTTATAAATTATCCAAATTGATAGATATTGATTCTATTAATTAATTTGCTTAATTTATACTTTTCTTGACTGAAAGATTTCATTCTTTATTATTTCTATATGTCAAATTCCTTCAAGATCATCTTCATATGTTATCTCATCTTGTGCTTTCCTCTAATTCTCTCAAGTGTGATGATGTATTTCTTTTTATGAATTCCAGAGAGCATTAGATGTAGTTTTGCACTGTGGTGTCTATAAAATGGTTATTTATTTGTGTGACATATTTTACGTAGAAAGAAATGACTGTGTCTTATTCATAGTTAACCCTTCAATGTCTATCATTGTACCTATTACTTAAAAGTTAAGGATCATAAGAGTGAGGAAGTAAGAATAATGAGAAAATCCCAAGTGTATATGAGTGAAAATAAAAGAAGGTAAATTGCAATTATAGGTTGTGAGGGAAGGAGAACTATTAATCATAGATAGGAGACCTATAATTTCTGCTTCAATGTACTGAATAATATAATTTTTGAAGCTATAAAAGTTGAAATATTTGAGCAAAATCAAACAGAAGCAAGGAAGAGGAAAATTTAATATAGTTGACTAACAGTTGAAGTATAACTAAATATAGCCATAGCGAATGTTTCCAGGGGACTTCAAAGATGGGTGAACACACATTCCCAGCCATACATGGAAGCAATCCAGCTTCTGGAAAAGTGACTCTTATGGGCTGGCTTTAGAATTGTATTAAGAAACAAAGATATTAGAGGAATTTTAAGAGAGGTGTGACTTAACACAGGGACATTTACCTTTGGTTTGGAGTAAAAAATTGGAGGCAGGAAGACGGGCTACATGAATTGGAACTCCAAAGATGAGGCTGAGTTCATTGCTGAGCTTTGCAAAGTAAGTGAATTCAGCTGCCTATTAAAGGAAGAAAATTGGCACTTGTGCTGGAAATGTAATGTTCTTAAATAAATATATTACACAATTGCTGTGATGGTCCTTCCTTGCTATACCCTGGAATCCCAAGTTATCTCTATGTGGGACTCACTTTATTTGAAGGTACTCAGTATTTGTTGATCTGATCTGAGTTGGCACACACTTTGCATGCTAGGATTTATTTTATATGCATAACTTCAGCCTTGGTAATATTGTCTAATTTAATTTAATCAGATATCAAAGTGAAATGTTTTCTATGGAAAATGCTAATTAAACTGTTCAAGAATTCGACTACTTACATGCATAAGGAGTAAATTAACTAGCATATTATCTGGCACATATATGTTGGTTCCCTACTTGGTGCTTTTTCTTTTTCTAAGATTTCAATAAATATTGAAATGGAATATCTGTTGATATTTTAATTATATCAACTATAAAAAACTGTTTGGAGACAACTCATAAGAAGGTTTAAGTTTTATAAACTTTATTATGCAGGGTGTCCCCCAAAAATGTATATACACACTTTAATAGCTGATAACTCAATTTTGAAAATGAAATGTATTTGAATAAACACTGCTTTTATAATTATTCAAAGTGTGAGTACACATATATGGGTTGGCAAAAGTAGGTTTACAGTTGTGAATATGCGAAACAGTTTATTCTTTTATTATTTATTGTAATATTTTCCATATTAACAACTGTAAATCTACTGTTGTCTAACCCTGTATGTATGTGTGTTTGTGTGTGTCTGTATATAATGAAATGACCCTTGATATAATAAAATTTTAATAAAACTTTCTAAATATGTTATTAAAAAATAAACTGTTGCAACATTTTCTACATTTGCAATTAAAAATTATTAGAATTCTGGGTGGCCAGTACCATAATTGACCTCTCAGAAAAAAAAAAAAAGATGTTTATTCTTCATGAGTTATCAGGATCATATACTCACTCATAAAAAATAAGATGGTTTTCATTACTGACTTGAGACCATATCTTTATTGCTTTGGTGACTGCTTTAATAATAGGAATTCCATGAAACTGGTTAAGCTGCTTAAACCTGTTTATATGCCTCTTTGATTTTCCTTTATAAAAAATATTTATGGTATAAAATTAACATCTCACAAGCAGTATAGTTGAGAAAGATATCATAAAACAAAAATTTTATTGTTAACCCATAGGCGTAGTTTAAGAGATAATGAAGTTAATGGCATATTTAATGATACTGTGCTTATGATGAACATTCCTATTATTATAAATTCAGCCATAGTGGAGGAAAATATCTCAGTATCGGTATAGCAACTTTCAGAATATGAGAATGTTAATGTTTAAATTACACCTCAAAGTCACCTATTTAAATTCTTTCTCTCACAGATCAGTACATTGCATCCTTTAGGTTAAGTGATATATAACATTTTCAAAGCTAGTAAAGGACATAACCAGCCTATACCACACTATCTATCCAGTTTATTATTATTACTGAGCTCCAATTTTCTCAGCTATAAAAATAGGATAAAAAACTTAAAAGTCTTATTTAAAAAGATGAAATAAGATGGCATGAGCACTCAATAGATGGTTGTTGTTGCTGATGTTATTACCTTAATAAATGGTGGTTGTTGCTTTTTTTATTTCACAATATCAACTAGGAAACATTAATAATAATAAACCATAATAATAATATGAATTTAAGAGCAATCTATCTTTATAGTATTTATGGTTAATTGATTAAATGAAGGTCATCAGAACATTTCTTATAAATGTATTTTCTCTAAAAGCTGCCATACAGGATAAATATAATTATCTTTTGTATTATGATAGAATTAAGACATGAAGGTTACATGTCCTTACCTACATAATAAGTAGGTATGCAAGATAAAATCAAAGTCATGATTTTTACTACAATTTTCTGACTTTTCAACTTACCAGTTAGTTCGATTTATCTCATTGGTGGGAATAGGTAAAAAGTGTTAAAATATTCACTTTAGTATTAAAATTACTTTTTATTTTACTATTTTTATTTATTTTATTCATATCATAAATGCTTCCAAAAAAGAAGAGGAGGGGACAAAATCAAATTTATTATGCTATAATAATGAATTAAAACTCTGAAAACTACACAAAAAGTTGAGACTTGTACTGAAAAAAAATTGTTTTATTTGGTCATTCCTGTATGTAACATTTAAGATTAATGGATTCCTTTAAAACATCTGCAAATTATAAAATTCAAGAAATAATATATTCGTAGTGCTAATCATGAAAGAAAAAAGTTTCTTAATTTAACCACAAATTATCTTCAGCTCCTTCTTTTTGGTCAGACTGACCAAGAATATCCTCTTTCTAGACCAGAGATCAGAATTCCAAAGAGTTCAAAATGCTACAGCACAGCTTGTGGAAATCGCTGGGCCCAACATGATAACGTTACCAGCAAATCTAGAAAAAAGTCAATGGGTTTGGGGTGGGTGTGACTGGAGAGAATAAAAAGGTTTAAAAAAGATTGAATAGTGGAAGAATTGGGATAGAAATAAAGGAGGCATAAGAATAAAATGGATGAGCCCTGGCTGGTGAGTCTCAGTTGGAGCATTGTCCTGTATGCCAAAGGGTTGTGGGTTTGATTTCCGGTCAGGGAAGGGCACATACTCAGGTTTCGGGTTCCACCCCTGATGTAGGCACATGTGGGAGGCAGCTGATCAATGTTTCTCTCTCACAGCAATGTTTCTGTCTCTCTTGCTGTCTCTCTCTCTTCCTTCCTCTCTCTAAAATCAATTAAAACACACACACATACACATACATGCGCGCACACACACACACACACACACACACACACACTCACACACAAACAATGAAATGGATGACCAAGTACAGTGATAACAAGAAGTCCTCTTCTCTTTGGCTCTTATGAGTGGTGCAATCTTTCCTCCCAAATTCATTTAAAAACACGAACGGGAAAAGGCTGGGAAAAATAGCACCATAACATGTTGTTACATAACATAAGATGTTGTTATTCTAGATTTAATTCCTTGTCATTTTACTGTTTAATTTTAATTTGAACTCGAAGGTTTGAAAAATGTTGTATTTGTATAAAGAATATCCCTTTGAAGAAATGCCAACTTTCCTTAATTTTTTGTTAATTTTACTTTATAAATGTTGATAAATGAACAGTTAGGGTCCTGGCAGAAAAAGAATTGGCACACCCAAACAGAATAATTAAGGTATATAGTATATGACACAGAAACTATTTATAAAGGTGTAGGTAGGGTTAGAGAACTCAGTAAGGTATGGTAAAGTGTCTGGCAGATAACAACAGCAGGGAACTGTATCCACCACAGCTTTACTGGGAAAGAGAGATAGTTACCCAACAAGTGGTCAAAGACACTGTTGTATGGAATATTATGACAATGAATAAGGCCATTTTGTCGGTCCACAAATGGTGGTGCTGACTCTGGTAAATGCCTACAGATTTTTCTGGGGAAATGTTGGGTGAAGACTCATAGTACATATTAATTTTCTTCAAATGGACCTATATTCTACCTCAACTGATAGCCTACCACCTCACCCCCACTATGTGAACTGCCTTAGTTCTAAGATCTGGAGAAGAGGATGTGAATTGCAACTATGGATAAGTGAGTGAGGATTCTTTGCAACAGACTTAAAATAGCATGTGTGTGTGAGTGCAGTCAATCCTCATTATTTGCAGATTCCATATTTGTGAATTCTCCTACTCACCAGGGGCCCCCATACCCAGCTGAGTTTGAACAAGGCAACTTTTTGACTTCTTGGTTCATATGTAAACAAATGTCCTTTATACGGTATATTTAATGTCATATTTTGCACATTTTTATGCTTTTTTGTTACTGATTTTGCTGTTTAAAATGTCTCCCAAGTGTAGAGCTGAAATACTATATAGTGTTTTCGAATAATAAGACTGTGATATGCCTTATGGGGGAAATACATGTATTAGGCAAGCTTTGCATATGCATGAATTATAGTGTTATTGCCCATGAGTTTAATGTTAGTAAATCAATATATATTAAATAAAGTGTCTTTAAACACTCATAAAACAAGATTATGCATTGATAAGTTGATGAAAATGTTGTGAACAGAGAGTTGTAGGAACCTAAGCCTGTATTTCCCGGTGGAGCAATGGTTCATTATTCCTTAATTCAGTGTTCTACTGACTTTATAGATCATAACTACCACAAATAATGAATACAATGAGAATCGGCTGTGTGCCTACATATATATCAAGAAGCCCCTTAGTAATCTGCTTATCTGTTTCATGTCTAAAGACACTGTGATCAATTAGCCAATGTGGAAGTTCTTCATGTGTGAAACATTCTAATTATCTACCATGCCAGATAGATTATTGTGGTAACTATGCCCATCTTATTCCTTAGAGTTGAATGATACATCTGGCCTCTCCATTCTGGAATCCTATTATCCTCGGTGAAATCAGAGAACCCAATTCCATTGTATGTACCTCCCCCAACACCACTAAACTTCCAGAACAGCCTCCGCAGATGTTTTAAGGAAGCTAATGTTCTTTTATCAATGTATTTCTTAATACCTGGTGAAGAGAGTCATCTGGCCCTTCCAGATAATATGACTAGGGAGTAGAGAGGGTCTTCCACATAAATAATCCATATAAACATACCAATTTCTGGGGGTTTTCTAACTATTTTCTCTACCATATGGAAGGAAAGTTCCAGCATTTCAGTCTCATTGATTATAGATCTCTGTTGAGTCTGAACTTTTTAGGGCTAACATACTAAACATTTATACCTCACCCAGGTCTTTCTGGGTGAGTGTACCGTCAATTAATTTAGCCTAATAGAGAAATACAAGCTTAGGTTCATGCAACCCTCTGTTCACAACATTTTCATCATTTTTCTTAGTCCAACATCATACACACACACACACACACACACACACACACACACACACACACACACACACACACACACACACAGTCCTGGTGATGTAAATTTGTTCTGCAAGTCTTTTAGTGTATAGTGTATCTCTTTGCATACCAGGCTTTGTATGTCACTCTCTGAACTCTGTTTGGGTCTAACTCTTATGTGTGGAGAGACATGTGAGGGCATTTTCTGAGTAGTATGGGCATACCACTGTGAAGTAACTCTCCTATATATAATCATTGGAAGGCCATTGTGCAATCAGAAATCCTGGTTCACTCAAATGTGGAGTAAGGAGAGAAGAGTTGCTTCCCCTAGCAAAGGAGGTTTATTGACTTTGTGAGATTATTAGTCTTATTTGTGGTTGCCAGAATATGCATTTACCATATCTCAGGGGCTCACTGCTTCCACATCTGCCCTTGAAATTTTACATATCAGGCATGACTTGGTTGAATATTTAATTGATGTTTCAACCCTATAAGACCCTGAGTTTTGTCTTCTGTCATATATATTATGCTATGACTGCAGAAGATCATAGCTTTCAGAGCTGCTATAACAGGAATTTTTTTTAATTTCCTTTTGTATTTTTCTGAGTTGGGCAGAAGCCTTCAACTTATCTTTCTCCCTGTGGATACTCTCTGAGGTTTTCAGCATTAGCTTTGGTATAACATTCTTTGTAATCACTGTAGTTGCCAAGGTTAGTAAGTCTCATAGCCATTTGCTATGCAAACACCTTGTCCTCTACCTGTGTTTCCTCCCCTGCCTCCACTGGTGATAATTTCCATAGTGTGACACCTTCATAACATGCAGACTCCCAGGACCCCATTTCTCATTAGCAAGACTTACCACAACCCCATGTTAAAAGACTGTTTCATGGGACAACTTCCTGAACTCATTACTGTAGGAGTCAGGATATGAAGAAGAAAGTAGGAACACACATTAACGTGGCAATCTGAGAAAGTAGAATAAAACGAGTGCGCACAAATCTGTGAGAAGTAAGCAAATATATAGTGCCCTGAAATAGCAACAGGAAGTGGATTCATTGCAACTAAGTTAGGTGAAGCAGGCCGAGGGAGTAGGTACTGAAGACCAAGAAAAGTGCTGTGGCAGAGGGCCATGCAGCGTGAACCAATGCCTTCAGTATCAGGACACATAATCTGCAGTGACACAAGCAGGAAAGAAGACAGGGAGTAACAGCTCAGACTTAAATCTTTTCCCACTCTTCATTCATTAATCAGAGAATCAAGGTAGATGTCAGAAAGCAATGGAGCCAATTGATGTAGTCCAGAATGTTTAAGCTCCTGGGATACAGAGCAAAAGTGAAGTCTTCTAACACAAGAAATACTTTCATTTATTCAACTTAAGGGACAGACTATCCTTATATAAGGGACAGACTATCCTTGTGATGAAGACCAAAATGAAATACAGGGCTTTTGCCCTGTATTTCAATTAAAGTACTTCTTCTCCCTTGTTATGATATACTAGAGTCCCAGTGCACAAAATTCATGCACTTGGGGGGTCCCTCAGCCTGACCTGCACCCTCTCGCAGTCCGGGAGCCCTCAAAGGATGTTTGACTGATGGCTTAGGCCCAGGGACATCCTTAGTGCTGCCAAGGAGGCGGAAGAGGCTGGTCAGTGTGCATCATAGTGATTGGCCAATTTGCATATTAGCCTTTTATTATATAGGATTCTAGTTTTCTGAAACTGTGTGAGGATTGTGGTTTTTGTTTTTTGTTTTTTTATTTTGTGAGTGTGAGAGCATGTTTTTATTTATTTATTTATTTTTAGATAGTATATATTTTTTCTTTATTGATTAAGGTATTACATATGTGCCCTTACCCCCCATTCCCCCCCACCTCCTCCCCTCCACTTATGCCCTCACCCCCCTAGTGTTTGTGTCCAATGGTTATGTTTACATGCATGCATATAAGTCCTTTGGTTTATCTCTCCCCCTTCCCCCACTCTCCCCTGCCTTCCCTTTGAGATTTGATGGTCTGATCTATGCTTTTTTGGTTTTTGAGAAATGTATGTAAAAACATTATTTACATAGGAAAATAAAATTTTACTATGGAACTTCTCCATTTTATGTCCCATTCTCCAGTCACCCATACTCCCATAATTTCATAATTCCATATGCATTTAACATTAACCTCAACCATAACCCCAGATTTGTGTCCTTGTTAAGCGAAACCCATCCATACTTTATGTTCTCTTGGCCATAGCAATTGTTTCAAGGATATCTATATAACCCAGTCACAAACCCTTAGATTTAGAAGACTTTTACTGCCCTGGTCTGTGTGACTCAGATGGTTGGGTGTTGTCCCGTGCACCAAAAGTTTGCTGATTCATTTCCCAGTCAGGGCACATGCCTGGGTTGCAAGCTTGATCCCATGCAGAAAACAGTCGATCAGTGTTCTGCTCTCACATTGATGTTTCTCTTTCTCTCTCCCTCTCCCTTCATTTCTCTAAAAAATCAATAAAAATACTTTGTAAAAGAAGACTTTTGCTGACACTCTCCTGAAAATCACAGCAGGTATTCTTTTCTGTAAGACTTGAATGAACTAGACATAGGGTAGAAAGGGTGTGACCATCTGCCAACACTGACAGTGTAGGAAAGCTCACATACAGAAGTGAATGGAGAAATAACAAAACAAAACAAGATTCTCTTGGAAGACTTTGAGCCTTAGTCAGGCTCCCTTGAATGCAACACCACCCTTGGGACTTAACAGTTACAAATAAAAAAGAAAAAAACAACTAATTTTTTACTTAAAGCAGTTTGGGTTGGATATTCTGTCACATTCAACCTAAAGCATCCTAAATAATATAAACTTGAAGTTGTGCTCAGGGAAAATTCAACGTTTGACAGAATATTATATAAGCAAATGTTTCATTCAGTCTTAATTAAAGATAAAGTCAAAAGCAGAGGGCAGGGTTTTTACTGAGGGAAATACTACAAAGTGTATTGGAGAATGCAATTCTCAAAACAAAGATTAGCCTTTGATAAAATGAAATAAAACCTGAGTGATATTGAAATAGCCTCTTTGGTCTTGAAAAATGAATGCATATTTATATTTAGAAGACTAAACTGTATGCTAATTATTATTGCTAAGGAATCATGGACAATATGTGTTCTAAAGACACAACTAACAGGGTGTCGTTTCTGTAGTTCTTAACCCAAAGAGAAAAGTAAAGATTACCTTAGAGCAATAGCTTTACTTGGATCACATATGCAATCCAAAATCAAAACAGTGGTTTTAGGTTTGGTTGAAAAAGTCTTTTTTTAATAATATAAATGAGATCCCCAAATCCTTGGTTGATTCCCAAAGGAAATCATCTTAATAGCTTTAAGAACATTAACTCAGAAATATAAAACTCTGACACAGGAAATACTATTTCAGAGCAAGATTTTAGGTGAACGTTTTAAATATAGACTTTATAAAAATAATGATAAGAGATGAAGAAATACATTTCTATTCTTCATTGCCTGTTTTATCTTTTGATAGGCTACCTCTAAGAACAGACCTTCATTAAGACATACTAAATGTCCTTGGAATATTTTTAATATCTATCGTTCTGTTCATTAGTTATTTTTTACATAGACATTTGCTAATTGGAAGCTTGAAGACACAAGTTTAAAATTATAACGCTGAATGTATATCCCAGACTATGTTCCTCTGTCATTATTCTTAGATTTGCTTTTAATTTGAAGACCATTTTCAAGATTTTTATGTTCATATTTTTCTTTTTGGTTTTTTGGCCTCAGGCAAGCTCCATGTTAAGCAGCTCTGAGCATATAAATTTAACTTAAAAAAGTTTTTTTACATTCCCCAAAATTGCCAAAAATTGAAACTGCAGATTCCTATATACTTTTGCAAAGAAACTCATTTTTTATTATGAACTGAAAAATCATGTCTCCTGAATGCTTGAGCCACTCAGTCAACCAGCTTTCATATTCCAAATAGTTGGAAACTCACAAATAATCTAAGGCCAAGCTCCAACTGCAGAGAATAGCACAAGAAAATCCTTTCTTGCATATTTCTGATACCATATGGCAAATTGCATTTTCTGCTCCTGGAGAACATTTTAGCTCTGATGAATATGTAATTATATCCAAATAATTAGCACCATTTTTTTTTACAATGCTGCCCTTTCTTTTAAGAGGAAAGGAAATTCTATATCTTTCCATGGTGATTATAACTTTTACTATATGTGTAGTTGTTAGAGGAAAAGAAATTTAAGCAGGCACCTAATCAATATTCATGAAATCGGGATCAAAAAGGGTGGTGCCAAATCTGCTTTAGCCTGTCTTGGAATCAAATCCACAAGTTGGTGAAATTGTTTTTTCTAATTGACATTTTGGTTGTATGTGGGCTCAAATCTGTTTCACAGTTAGTCCAAATTTGAGAGTTTAATGTGTGGACGAATCTGGATAGGAGACTTTTCTTTTCTTTTTTGCTTCTGCTTTATTTTATAAGTCAGCCTGCAAGTTTTCCGATATCCTTTGAAAAGTAGTTGCCAATATTTCTGCCTGATTGGTGCCATTCTGTTCTCTCAGCAAAGCCAGCACAGGGCTCTACACTGTGGAGAAGGTAGACAGGGTGCATCTTGTTAGCTCCTGGCTCAGTCTGCTGACACAGCAGCTAAAGTAATTGCAGCCAGCTAATGGCTCTTCCTGGTTCTTTGAAAATACATTGACATCTCCACTGACTGGGCAATAAGTGTCCCTTAATAGTCTCCCCTTTCCTTAACCTGCCTCCTTCTCTGGGGTATGCTGGGCAAGGAGGAGAGGTGGCCACTGCTTTAAGGACACAGTATTCTCATTTTCTTGTGTCTTCTCTTTCCTCATCAAAATTTGCTCTCAGAAAGATCCATTATGAGTCACTTATGCATCACTGTTTTACCTCCTAATGTCTGGATGGGAAGGCCTGGTCTCCTGTGAAAGGAACTGAGTACATCACAAAGTGGTAGAGAAGCTTCCTCAGGAAAGATCTGTTCAAGCTTTCCTTGTGCCTTTGAATTCACTTATGAGCACAGGGAACACTTAACCTGGAGTCAGGCTAGCAGAGCAGGCTTGTCATAATATTTATAACTTCAAATAAAGGTTAAAAAATACAGTGCTATGTAAGTTCTGTTTGCACTACTTTCATCCTCACAATAATCCCCATTTTATAGATGAGCAAATTTATAAAGTCTGAATCCATAAATTCCATATCTAATGTTGTCATTAAAAAATGGAAAGAAGGGTCCTAGAAACATTTAAACCAAGTTGAGCCTAACTGGTGTGGCTCAGTAGTTGAGTGCTGACCTATGAACCAAGAGGTCGTTGGTTCGATTCCCAATCAGAACATATGCTCTGGTTACAGGCTCAATCCCCAGTGGGGGATGTATGGAAGGCAGCTGGTCGATGTTTCTCTCTCATCAATGTTTCTATCTCTGTATCCCTCTCCCTTCCTCTCTTTCTAAAATCAATAAAAACACATTTAAAAATAACAATAAGCCAAGTTGACATGACTGTCTAACACTCAAATATTAGTAATGTATCATTTTGCTGTTGTGCAATAGTTCCATTTCACTTGCAAGGGATAGAGGCCTTTTTTGTTCTCGTACTTTAAGCATTATTTCCAATTATTTCCCAGCTATGAAGTACTTTATTCCCACCACCCCCCCCTCCCCCCGGCCACCTCCCCATTGACCTGCATTAGCTTTCATGTTTGGCTGAGGAAACCAGGGCTGAAAGAATCTGAATGTCCTGCCCAAAGTTGTGCTGCTGGTACATGTGGTTGGGGGAGCTTATCTGACCAGCTCCAAAGCCTGTGCTGCAATTGCTCCACCAAATAGCCTTGTGTCCCTTCAGGAAGCCTGTGTGCTTTCCCAGATTGAGATATTAGAAAATGACAGATTCTAATAGCTTTTTAGAATTTTGTGTGTTATTTTCTTTTACTTACTTGTTTTCTCCCAAATGAATTCATCTGACTTTTTAAATTTGGGTTGACACTCATGGAGCTAAACTCCACTTAATGAAGTCTGCACAGTCGTTCTTTTTTTTTTTTCTTTATTGATTAAAGTATTACATATGTGTCCTTATTGCCCCATTACTCCCCCAAGCCCCTCTCTCATGCCCTCACCCCCCTGTTGTCTGTGTCCATTGGTTAGGCTTACATGCATGCTTGCATCCATCTCTTGTCATGGCAACGAGTACATTGCTGTGTTTTTTGATAGCTTCTAGCAGTATTTGGTAAAGATTTAACAACTATATCTTTGGCAAGTGATCCATTCAAATTTTTATTTATTTAATTAATTTTAATTCAATTTGAATGTTTGTTGATATCTGAAAACAGAGCAGGTAAAAAGAGAGTTTGCCAGTCACTAGTAGTTACATAATAAAACTTAAAAAAAATGTAGATCTGTAAAATCTTTCCCAAGAGTAAGTCCTTTTAAGAATAAGGTAAGCATGATAAATTTCAAGGGCCTTGAAACTGATAAACTCATTTTTTCCTCCTAGAATATTCCTAGTGAATCCATAGCCCATTGCCCACAGCAAACACCCTCTCAAGCTCCTCATTCCCATCCCATTCCCCGCCCAACCTCAGCCCTTGTGGACAACCGCCATTCCCATGTTGTGCAGAAGGCTGGGCCACTCCTCACAACTGCCTCAAAAGTGTTCCCTCACTTTACCTGTGTCCCTTAACTTTTTATCTGTCTCAGAAAAAGGATTGCTATCATATTTACTTTTTTTAAATTTTTTCATTAATGTTTATTGAGTATCTTTTATGTGTATCACAGTGGCCTGAGTCTCAAGCAACGCAGGTATCCTATGCCTGGCAGAGAAGTGGTTAAGAAAGAAGCTGAGAGCCAGGTCATTGTTGAGGCCTGAAATATTGAGTCTGAAAATATTCTATAATCTATGAAATGCTATGCTATTGTGGTATCAATAATAGCATTATTATTATTATTATTTTCATCCTCCCTCTCTCTCTCTTCTTTTCCTGATTTTCTCCTTTTCTGTTTCTTTTCTTTTCTTTTAGTTATATTATGGACATCATTTAACATCTGCAACAGGAGACAGAATACTATAAAGGAATCCTGGTAACCATCCTCACTCAGTTTCAACACTTAGCACCTCATAGTCAATCTTATTTTTCCTGTCAATATTTTATGCTTGACACAGTTCTCCCATTTCCTAGTTGTTTTGAAGCAAATTTAGAACATCAATCATGTCATTTCATTTGTGGGTACTCAAATGTTTATCTTGCAATAATAACTTTTTATAAATGACCATAATATCTTGTTGTCATCATATATGTGGTCAGTGATCAAATTAACCATTGCTCTTTAAACATTGTTATTGTAAAAAATTTCAACATCAAATTCAGTATCCTAATAAGGTTCACACATTGAAATTGGTTAATGTGCCCTTTATGTCTCTTTTTAATCTGCAGTTTCCCTTCTATCCGCCAGCCTCTCATAATTTACTTTTAAAAAACTATTGAGTTTCTATTGTCTGGATTTTGCTGATTGTGTCTGCAAA
The DNA here is from genome assembly GCA_026230045.1 of Corynorhinus townsendii. NCBI lineage: Eukaryota > Metazoa > Chordata > Mammalia > Chiroptera > Vespertilionidae > Corynorhinus > Corynorhinus townsendii. The sequence continues at coordinate 59,022,529 of JAPDVU010000008.1, read as the reverse complement.
GTATAGTTTCACATGTTCTCTCTTCAGTATTTTCCATAAATTGGATGGTTATACATAAAGTTTTTATTAGATGTCAGTAATTTCTTTTTATTTTGACAAGAAAATTTCATAGAGGATGGGCATTCTTCCTTCAGGACGCAATTATATTTGGTGTTTCTCCTTACATGATGTTAGAAGTCATTGATGATCAATCACTAGATCTATTAAAGGTTGCAAAATAGTATTATTGTAATTGTATCCTTCCTTGTTATATTTATTAGCTAGAATAAGTCTATGAAGGGAAATATTCCTATCAACAACTATGGTTTCCAAGTGACATGGTTCACCAGATAGCAAAAGAATTAGTTATATTCCTGGACCTACTAATGATAACGAGGAAGATTTTCTTTTGGAAGGGAGGAAGTCAAATTTATTTAGGTATAATTTACATAGTGAAGTTCATCCTTTAAAACATATAGTTCTGTGAGTTGTGACAAATTCTTACAATCATGTCATTACCTCTAAAATGAAAATATAGAATATTTCCATAATCCAAAAAAAATTATCTGTACCCCTTAATAGTCTTCCCAACCCCAAACCCTGCCTGGAAACCAGTGATTTCTTTTATATACACATATTTTTTCTTTTTTCCAGAATGTCATATAAATGGAATGATGTGTTTTGTGGCATTATGAGTCTGGTTTCTTTCACTTCCAGCACCATTATGATCTTATTCTATAAATTAACTTAAATTTATTTGTATATTTACTACTTTTTTATTATTACTCAATAACTTATGAGTATTGTAGCAAAACTCCTCAAAAGATTTGATTACATTAATTTACTCCATTTCCTCTTTTGTTATTTTCTCTTAAATACCTCAGTAGTTAGCTAATATAGATGGTTACTGAAAGTAGCTGCTGCTCTAATTGTCCTGAATTTCTTTAAGGCATGTTTCATGTAGTGCACATTCCCTGACTGGGTAGCTCAGTCATTTAGAGCAGCATCCCGCTATGCCAAGGTTTCAGGTTCCATCCTGGTGAAGGCACATACAAGAAGCAAGCAATGAATGCATGAATAAGTGGAACAATAAAATGATGCTTTTCTCTCCTCTCTCTCTCTCTCTCTCTCTAAAAAAAATAAATAAAAAAAATTAAAAAAGGAGGTATCTCTGTAATAATGTCAACAATAAAGATAAATAAATAAATAAACAAATAAATAAGTGGAAAATAGCTGCCTCTCTAATGGTACTGAGTTTAAGGCATATTACAGATAGTATACATGCCATATCTGTAAAAGCCCATGTAATATTTTATACAAAACTTAAAACAAATATTGGTGAATAAAGAATGGTAAAAAGAATACATTAAAAATTTCAGCTTAGCATAATTATTATAAAAGTGTAATAAAATAAAAGTGTTGAGATTTTGATTGATGGAGCCCTAACGTGATGTTTTCTCACATTTTTAAGATCCAAGTTTCCTGTTAGATCTAAACTTTACCAGGGGAAAAATAACTTTATATGCCTGTATGCTCAAAGTAAAATTGTTATAAGCAATTATAAGTAGTGATCTGATTAGGCACAGTATTTCACTTGTCATTAACCAACTTATTATTTGATACAATAATATTCTCGTTTCTCAGAGAAAACTGTCAAAATATTTTCTTATAAACTTCTCAAAGGCATTTAATGCCCAACTTTATTTCAGAACTAAATTCCTACAATAAATTCTTTAACCCAGCTTGAACAATTCAAGGACTAATCCATTTTATTTCATTTCAGTTTAAATATAAAAATCTGAGAGTAGCTTTCTGAAAACCTCCAATGTCAAAAGGTAAATTAGATATCTTACACTCATTTTTACTCATTACAAACAAATTTATATGTATATTAGTATCAATTTCAACTCTTGAATATAATCATTGTCTGCTATATGTCATTGAACTTAGCTTTTATCAGGGTCTTATGGCGAAACAATATAAGAGCAGAAGGAATCCTCAGAAGATGATATAACTTTGAAATAATGCTCTCTGGATATGATTGGATAGGTTTTGTTATTATTGTTTGTTTGTTTGTTGATTTTGTTAATCCTCACTAGAGGCTATTTTTTCCCCAATGATTTTTAGAGAAAGTGGAAGGGGGGCGGGGGGAGAGAGAAGAGAGATAGAGAGATTAGCTGTCTCCCATGAACCCTGACCAGGGCGGGTGGGGAGCAAACCTACAACCCAGGTACCTGCCCTTGACCAGTAATCCAACCTGCAACCTGCAGGTGCATGAGCCAGCACTCTAACCACTAGCACCACTTGCCAGGAAAATAGGTTTGTTTTTTTCATAGGAAGTACTATAAATTTCTCTGCCAATTGTTTAAATTAAATGACTACTGCATTTTTCTATTTCAAATATCCACATATACTTTATGTCATAGATTCTTATATAATTAACTAGGGGCCCAGTGCACGAATTTGTGCACCTTGAAAGGAACTGTGAGCCACGAGGCTGCGGTAGGCATAGGAACGGGTCTTGGCCCATCCTTCGTGCCCCTGCCCAGCCCCTCCCCCCACAGCCCCCAGTCCCCTGTCTGCCACCAGCGCGTTCCCGCTGCCACTCCTCCCACATGATGACAGCATTGGCCCTACTCACACCCACTGGCAGCGTGGAGCTATTGGGGCTGGTGCCAGCAGCGGGTGCTAGCGGGGCCAGCACTGTCAGCAGGTGCAAGTGGCTGCTGCTGCCCCAATCGCCCCTCAAGAGCAGGGGGAGGTGGAGAAACCCTCAGGGGTGATCGGGACCGGTGCTGGGTGCGAATGTTAGCTCCAGTGCCGGCAATGGGTGCACACGGGGCCGACACCAGCAGCAGGTGTGAGCACCAATGGGACTGTGTTGCACAGGAGTAAGAATTTTCAGTAACCACCAGAGGCTCATCATGATGACAGCAACTGGCACCCTGCCTTGGTCTGGTGGCCCCCCTCACCTGATCCACCATCCTGCCATGGCCAATGCCCGCCATGTTCTGCTCTCTGCTGCCTGCTGCCAACGCCCACCAGGTTTCACACATGCCCCTAGTGGTCATTGCACATCATAATGACCAGTTGTTCGGTTGTTCAGTTGTTTCACAGTTTCGTCTATTTGCATATTAGGATTTTATATATAGAGAGAGTTTTTGAGAAAGTACATCATTTAAATGCGATAAATGCTACCTAACAGACCATATTAAATGAAACAACAGCAAAAAACAAAATCTTTATTCTAAGAAACATATATTTACTTAAATATTTTTTCAATTGTATTTGTTCAAAAATATGTCTTTCTACAATGGATGGTTATTTCTAAAATAGATCTACCTGAGAGAGTCAGGTTGTATATAATTTATTTCACAGTGATACAAATAAAACTTCCATCAATTATACTCTCAACTATACTACTTGACAACATTTAACTAAAACCCTTGTTATCATTGTTATTATTTCATTGTCACCAACCAAACTCTAAACATTTTAGAGACCAATGTACCAGAAACAAAAATGACATTAGGGGTGCTTGCAACCTCATTAGGTTGAGAAAATAGATCTAAAACATACAGATAGAAAAGGCAATAATGCATAACAGACCTCAAGACAGCCATTATTTTGTGAAAAGGAAACTAGAAGGAGATAACTCTCCAGCTAAGGGATTATTTCAATTTTTAAGTTGAATTTTCCTAAGCACTGAATCCATATTATAGAAATCCCTGGAGAATTCAGTTGTACCTCAGCTATCCAGCCAAGGGTGTTATTTGTCTGGAGAATTCTAGTAACCAGAGGAAAACAAAAGAACTAAAGAAAATTCAAAAGCAGTGCTCTCACAGAGAAAATTCTCTAGAGACTATAAATCCCTCAATAAATACATGATAAATAACTTTATTTGGAGTTACAAGATAGCTGCCAAATAAACCTCCTCTCTTGTGTATCTTATAATACCTAAACACTCCTCCAAAAGAAATAACAAAAAAGCTATTTTTATATCAATGCACAGTTCACAAAATACTTTTCTGTTGCTTTGCTTAATTTAATCTTCACATTGTCTTTGAAACATGGACTACGAAGGTTCTGTGTAGACACTGACTATTTAAATTTATTTAGTAGGTCATAAGTGTCAAGACACCCAATATACCATAATAGACTGTATACCTAGCCCTGTGCAAAGTGATAAGGGATAAGTAAATGAGACATGGTTCAGAGTTTAGTGAGCTGCCACATACATAAGTGACTATAATACAACATGACATTCTAATGGTGAACCAATAAACTAAGTTCCATGAACTAATTATTCTGTGTGCAATACTGAAAAAATCTGAGAGAGGCGGGTTGAATGTTATAATTGGATTTTTTTCATCAAGTTGTAAAAGACATCCTGGAAATACATGTATATTCATGTCTTATTAAGGTGTTCAGATCAATCTCCTCACTTGAGGACCCTTCAATAATACATTACTCTGTAAACCAGTGAGCTGTGATTTTTTTTTTTTTACTTCAAAACTATTACAGGCTATGGATAAAAATTTGACTGATGAAATTTGAAAATAATATTGGTTTGATTTAGAAATCAGTACTCTATTTTGAGTAGCTTTTTGTTATAATTTTCAAATGGGTTTATAGGTTACTCTTGCTTTTAAATATTTAATCTTTAGGCTTCTTGGGTAACTCAGACCCCAAATGCTTGGCTAGTCTCAAAAATGGTCAGCCCACCCTAGCTGATTTGGCTCAATGGATAGAGTGTCAGCCTGCGGACTGAAGTGTCCCAGGTTCAATTCTGGTCAAGGGAATGTACCTTGGTTGCTGGTGCATGCCCAGTAGGGGGTGTGCAAGAGGCAGCTGAATCGATGTTTCTCTCCTATGGATGTTTCTAACTCTCTATCCCTCTCCCTTCCTCTCTGTAAAATATCAATAAAATATATTTTTAAAAAATAAAGGTCAGCCCTAGAGCCAACAGGATGCATAAAATGGATGGTTTGACAACTGCTGGAGCAGGACAGTCTCTAACAACTGGACACTATTCAGTCAATGTCACTGCTACTGGAAACTCTGAGACCAGATGACAGAAGTTATAATCCTTCTTGAGTGCTGGTAGGCCTCTGGAACAACTCTACTGACTCCTCTTTAACATTAAGGCACATCAAAACTTGCCTGGAATAGAAGACATTTTAACCCTTACTTCCCCACTTTGATTAAGGTTTTTTCTCTTGTCTACTATCCCAAGATTAAAAACATGTTTTCTTTGTCACCACCTTGTGAATATGTTGCTGTGTTAAGATACACTCATTTACATGGCAAAAGTCTTTGAACCTTTGCTTTCAGACTAGAAAATAGGTTTCTAACCAGGTTAATACAGCTCATGCCAGGTAACCAGGCATAAAGAAAATTTTCAAGGAGAAATAAGTAATCAGGAAATTATTGCATATGTATAAATGGAGAGAGAGAGGGAATACCAATATGATAATAGAACTGTAGAGTTATTATACGATAGTATGGTTGTGGTATTGTATTATATGATAATCAAACTCATGAAAATTAAAATAGAAACTCTCTATGCTGTGAAAGAAAACAGAATCACACCTGAATAGTGAAGTCATACCCTGTGGCAACATCCTGAAAAGGAGGCTGTTTTCTCAGTCAGGAACCAGAACTGAAAGGTTGGGCTCAAGGGAGTCGCAGAGAATAGCCTTTTATTTTCTCTTAGCTTTGACCATGAAACTATCGAGATAGTTTGAAAGCAATTCCCTGAGTAACAGATATGACGTTGTCCTTCAAAAGTTGTCATCAATAAGTCCAATATTTTTTTCAAAACAGTCTTCTAGTCATTCACTAAAGTGATACTTTCCTAGTCACTCAATATTCTTAAAGCAGCTACTGAGAGAATTAGCACAGCTGTCAGTGATGAGGGGATTTAAGGGCATGGCTGAGGAAAAGTTATAGGAGTGGAAAGAGAAAGACAAAACCTAGTTTCTTTTCTCCCAAGCTCCAAAGTATCTTTAACTTCTCTCTATTCTAGTGTTCTCATATGGAAAAATAAAGTGTGTGCATGCCTTTTCTTCATCAGAACTTAAGTTTCCTGGCACAGGGCCTGGCACTTCATGACTCTCCATAGCTGTCCATGAATGAATAAACAGTACCTGAAGCTAAAGCATCTTTTTCTCTGCTTAGGGATGCAATCAAATCATATTTTTGCAAACTAGTCATTATTTACATAATTGTCATTGTGCTACTTTAGAAAAAAAATGTCATTGAGATAGAAGATTAGAGATCTGATACTGTAAAGGAGAATGATGAACTCCCCTGTTTGTTGAAATTCCCTTAAGTAAAAGAACTTGAATACTTTGATAACTCATTTAGACCTTAAAAATATGCCTTCTTCATAGGGCACTATCTTGTTATAAACCTTTTTGAAATCACATATGTACCCCTGGTCACCACTTTCCAAACACCAAGCATCCTCAAAAACAAGATGCTGATTTTATTGTCAGAAAGACATAAATGGTCAGAGATGTTGGAATCGCCTTCATTGTCATTGTGGGTGCTTAGTAGTATTGGCTGCAAAAGCAGTTGAGAAGACAGTTGGAATGTTATTAAATTCTGGAGCTCATAAAATTTGGGGGAAAACTTTCTTTATGTCTTTGTATGAGGGAAAAGGGGACTAGAAATTAGCAGAGAGCTCTTAGTCATGTTCTTAATTAGGGCTGTGAAGGGAAGATGAAAGAATGTCTACTGTGAGGTAAGCACTGTGTTAGGCACTTCCAATCTAGAAGAAAATGAATAGATACCTTATATCTGAATAGCACTTTACAAATCGCAAAGTTCACCACATTTAACTTCATGAGTTGTCAGAAAAGACATCATAATCTCTAATTTATGGGTGAGAAAACAGAGGTTTAAAGAAACTAAGCAAAGCTAGTGACTTGCACAAGTGGCAGAACTGGGACCAGAACCCAGATGTTTTATTCTAAAGTGCATGCATATATTTAAAAAATATAAGCAAAAAGGAGAAACCATGATGGTGGCATAGGTAAACACCTAACCTGCTGCCTCGCACAACAATTTCATAACTACAACTAAAAGAAAAAATGGACATTATCCAGTACCACAGGAAGGCTGGCTAACTGAAAATTCTACAACTAGAAGGAAAGAGAAAAGCACACTGAGACTCAGAGTAGCTGCAGGAGGCAGAGGTAATAAGGCGCACATGTGGAAAGGGTGGGCAACTGAGTGCGCAGATGGCTTTCTCAAGAGGGAGGGAGACAGAAGCTCCTGACTGCACTGAACTCCAGTTCCAGGCAAGAATCTGGGGACCCAGACTCATTCGGGGAGAAACTGGATTGTTTGGCAGCGGGCAAAACTCGAGGGTGGCTTTCTCTCAGAGGTGCTTGCAGCAATTACCACGGGACACTGAGACACAGGGGCCTATTAGGGCAGGGCTGATGGAAAACCAATGCTATCTCCTCTGCCCTATCCAAACTGAGCACAGAGGCTTTTGCAAGTCTAGTCTCATAAGGGTGTCTCCAGCACAGAAGTTCTCCCAGCATAGACACAGCTGATCCTCACAGCCAATTGGCCTGGAGGTCAATTCCTCCCAGTGATACCAACAACAATCAAGACTTAACTACAAAATGACTGTGCACACAGCCCACAAAGGGGTGCACCAAGTGTAACTGCGGAGGCTGAGCCACTGGGCCCTATAGGACACCTAGCACACAAAGCCACTCTATCAACTCAGGGAAGCAACCAAAATGTGGAGACAAAGAAACAGATCACAAATGAAAGAAATGGAGGAAAGCAAATGACTGGATATAGAGTTCAAAACCATGGTTATAAGGTTTTTCAAGAATTTTCTAGAAAAGGCCGATAAATTTAGCGATACCCTTGAGGATATGATAAAGGACCAACTAGACATTAAACATACACTGACTGAAATAAAAAATATTATACAGAGATCTAACAGCAGACTAGAGGATCGCAAAAATCAAGTCAAAGATTTGAAATACAAAGAAGCAAAAAACACTCAACTGGAAAAGCAAAAAGAATAAAGAATCCAAAAATATGAAGATAGTGTAAGGAGCCTCTGGGACAACTTCAAGCATACCAACATCAGAATTATGGGGGTGCCAGAGAAGAGAGAGAGCAAGATACTGAAAACCTATTCAAAGAAATAATGACCAAAAACTTCCCCCACCTGGTGAAAGAAATAGACTTACAAGTCCAGGAAATGCACAGAACCCCAAACAAAAGGAATCCAAATAGGACCACACCAAGACACATCACAATTAAAATGCCAAGAGCAAAGGACAAAGAGAGAATATTAAAAGCAGCAAGAGAAAAACAGTTAGTTACCTACAAGGGAGCACCCATACGATTGCCAGCTGATTTCTCAACAGAAACTATGCAAGCCAGATGGGAGTGGCAAGAAATATTCAAAGTGATGAATAGCAAGAAACCTACAACTAAGATTACTCTACCCAGCAAAGCTATCATTCAGAATTGAAGGTCAGATAAAGATCTTCACAGATAAGAAAAAGCTAAAGGAGTTCATCACCACCAAACCAGTATTATATGAAATGCTGAAAGGTATTCTCTAAGAAGCGGAAGAAGAAGAAAAAGGTAAAGATAAAAATTATGAACAACAAATACATCTCTATCAACAAGTGAATCTAAAAATCAAGTGAATAAAAAAATCCAATGAACAGAGTAAACTGGTGAATATAATAGAATCAGGGGCATAGAAAGGGAGTGGACTGACAATTCTCGGGGGAAAGAGGTGTGGGGGGTGCGGGAAGAGACTGGACAAAAATCATACACTTATGGATGAGGACAGTGGGGGAGGGTAAGAGCAGAGGGTGGGGTAGGAACCAGGTGGAGGGGAGCTATGGGGGAAAAAAGAGGAACAATTGTAATAATCTGAACAATAACGATTTATTACATTTAAAAAAAGAGACTAAAATACTTAACAAATAATAATAATAATAATAATAAATATAAGCAAAACACTTTATTGTTCATAAAAATCCTTATTGACTAGTGGAGTCTGTCTGAATTCTGTGTTAAGAAGGATCTGAAGCCAAGCCATAACTAACTGAAAAAGACAGCTATGTCTGTTTATTAATGTCTTTCCTGGACAGAAAAACTAAAGAGTGAGGAAATACCACCCATTTCTACAGTTTTCTACATTGAGGTCTTCAGATATACATGTCCATCTCAATAATAACACTGATTGATTATAAAATCACTCATCAATGGAAATTAAGAATTGATACCAACTGCAGAGAATTAGGGGCAATTGCAGTTTCCCCCTCCTATTCCAATGGACCAGATAGGACTTAATTAATTGGACGAGGGGCCCGGTGCATGAAATTCATGCACGGAGGGGTGGGTCCCTCAGCCCGACCTGCACCCTCTCCAATCTGGGAGCCCTCAGAAGATGTCCTACTGATTGCTTAGTCCTGCTCCCCATGGTTCTCTGTTCTCTGAGGACCTGCCTGCTTGATGCCACCGCAGACCCTGGTGTCTGCTCTCTGTGGGGGCCTGCTTGCCCTTTGCTGCTGGGGCCAGTGGTAAGCAGGGCCCTACTATCTGCTCTCTGTGGGGGCCTTGTGGGGGACTGCTTGCCCCTCGCTACCATGGCGAGGGGCAAGCAGAGCCCTACTGTCTGCTTGCTCACTGCAGGGGATGTTCCCACCCCAACCCTGGGTGCTTGGCACCTGTGCACATAGGCCCAGAGTAGCCGGGCTTATTCCAGGAACCCGGCAGCTCCAGGCCTACTCGTGGGCCTACAGGACCTGGGACCCAGGGCACTTGGCACTGGGACCCAGGCCACTTGGCACCGGTGTGCTCGCAAGTGCCCGCCCTGCCCCAAACGCTCAGTGCCTGCATATGCAAATTAACCTTCCAACTTTGTTGGGTTAATTTGCATACTCATTCCTGATTGGCTGGTGGGTGTCACGAAGTGGCGATCAAGTTGCATCTTTCTCTATTAAATGTAGATTGTCTTCAAAGGCCTATTGAGAGATGACCAGGGAAAAAGTAGCAAATGGATTATTCCCAGGAAGTGGATTATGCCCTGGAAGTCTAGGCCTCTTGATTAGGCACAGCATGCTATCTATACATAACTTAAATTAAAACTTTCAACCAATTTATAGAGTTAAAGATATTTGCTTAATCCCAATGCTTATAATATTAGTGAAGTTTAAAGAGTATTATCACCTTTTATGCACATTATTTCCACCCAAATAAAGTTATATTTATTTTTGCTCTCTATATCAATGAAATGATTTGCCATTTGAATCATGGAGATTCTTTCCAAACAAAACAAATAATTATCTTCAGGTAAATAAGATATTTGTCTCTTTTAGGAGGCCAATTAAATGTGCTTGATCAGCATAGCAGAAAGACTGCAATTTCTACATTACTCTACTTAATGTATTTGCTGACATATTCTACTAGAGGGAACAATATAAACAAGGCATTGTAGCAATGCAGTAAGTAATTGTTATCTAAATATGTAGAAAAAAGCTACAATTTAAAGTGTTACATCAGCTATTAATGGTCTTTTGGCAACTTGTTTCATATTAGACTCTTTTCTGTCTTTCTCTGAATGGTCTTGCTATTGTCACTTTTTTTTTCCTGACTGAAAAGCAGAGCCACAAAATACTTTCAGTGCCCTGTACATTTCAAATCTATTCTCATTTTCAATGTCTAATTGTATGTGAAAAGGTATCATTTAAATTCAGATTTTAGGTAATTTTAATAGACCATTCACATAATATAAGTCTGTCTTGTCATAATTCAAATCTGCTTACTCTAAACAGTCTTCTCCATGGACACATCCACCAGGCATCAAACGGCAACACACTTGCCTTACCTAGGGTGAGCGTAGGAAAGCAAAAAGGAGTACTCCCTTTGGGAAGAATGCTGAGTGGGATTTCATGAAGCTATTAATACTAGAAGACCTTGAATTTTCACAGAATGACACTTTGTTAAAACAAGCACACCCGTTATCTTTCTACTCTAGCCTCCCATGGACAACTTTAGGCTCTAAAAAGCTCCCTCATGCAATATATCTATATGTGAAGGGGGTGATGTCATTGAAAAATTTCATCTGAAAATGTGATAAAAATTAACCAAAGTTAAAAGGGCCTTTTCCATCAGATGCCTACAACTACTGCTACCTGCTCTTAAGTCTGCTTTTTTTCCTCATTTCTAATTGTTAGTTGGCTGGATTTTACTCTTATTACTTACTTGGCCTGTGTATCTTTATATCTCTCCTCTTCCATAAGCTCTTTCTGTAAATTATTCTAAGAAGTAAGGTAGACGAAATGCTACATGCTCAAAAATGGTTCCTACCCCTTCAATGCAGACAAAAATAAGTTTCAGACATATATAGTGACTATTCCCACATTAAGAAGCATAACTGCAAACACTGACTTTTCATATCATTACTATATTTTATATAATGCCTCTCATTTTCTCACTCTGTGGGTATATAAAGTATATACAATGTTTACAACTCTTTTTCTTCTATTATGATCCATTTATCTAATCAGTCTTCATCTTAAGTTCATATTTCTCTCCCATTTCTAGATATTCTGCCCATACAAACTGAAGTGGATGGTTTTAAAGACATGCATACCTTCAAAGAGGTGACTAGAACAAAAAACAGGATTCTGTAACAATAACTTGTTTTTCAAAAACAGTCTCCTAACTCAATTCCTTAGGTCAGGTTTCTCACCTCTCCAAAACATTTGTTATGCTGTTGCCAAGATTAACTTCTTAAAATGATTGTCCTCATCCTCCACTACTCAGCATCAAGCCTGCAGTGTATACCCCTGATTTCAGGATTCCCTATGGTGAGAACCCTCCATTTTTAAGGATGGAGTCATTGTTATTCATATCATCAAACAAACTTTACCTCCATGCCTTTACACATGGCTGTCCTTTAACTTAGTACTTCCCTGCCCTTATTTATTCTTTGCTTATTGGAATACATCGTTACCTTAAAGACCCAACTCATCTGTGGCCTCTTCTTTGGAAACCTTCCATGGTGAAATAATCATAAATATTTATTTTGTTATGTTTCCAGAACATGTTGTTATAATTTATACTGGAGGCCCGGTGCATGACATTCATGCACTGGGGCGTGGTGGGGGAGGTCCACTCAGCCTGGCCTGCACCTTCTCACAGTCCAGAACCTCTTGGGGGATGTTCGCCTGCTGGCTTAGTACCCAGCAGGAGGACATCCCTGAGGGGTCCTTAGTGCTGCCGTGGAGGCGAGAGAGGCTCCCTCCACCACCACCGCTGTGCTTGCCAGCCGTGAGCCCGGCTTCCGACTGAGTGGTGCTCCCCTTGTGGGAGCGCACTGATCACCAGGGGGCAGCTCCTGTGTTGAGCATCTGCCCCCTGGTGGTTAGTGTTCATCATAGTGACCAGACATTCTGCCATTCAGTCAATTTGCATATTAGCCTTTTATTATATAGGAAATCCTCACCTAAGGATATGTTTTCCAGGGGATGGACCCTTGACGGGAGCTGGGGGATGGAGAGGAGCAAACCCACAACCCAAATACCTGAACCTGCAACCCTTCGGTGCCCAAGGCTGATGCTTTATCCACTTAGTTACTCCAGCCAGGGCTAAGATATAAATATTTTTTTATTTTATTTTATTTTATTTAGCATGTATATCACTTCGTCTTATGTCAAAAGTATTTATTCCTTCTCATTAGATTATATGTATGTTCCTTAAAGGCCAGAGTTAAGGTTTATTCTAATCTCCTCCTTATAATCCCCCACCTCCAACACACAGCATAAATAAATGCTTTATAAATATACATCGATTTAAATCTAATTTGTAAAACTTATTAACATGAATGAGTAATTTCAGTCTCATTTAGCCTTCTCTACCTGCAGCAGCTTTTATGATTATCTTTCCCAAGGTCAGTGACACCTCATTCAATTTCTCCCTGACCTTTAATCTATGGTCTTGGAATCTGGTGTCCTGTGTGTTACATTTTCATCTGATCAATTCTGTGCCTATAATGATTTAATTAAATTATTGATTATTCACTGGTCACTAAGTCTTGATGCATTTAATAGCTTATCCTCTTTATATGTGATTCTGCGGCAAGCATTCCAAGATAATTGAGAAAGAAAAAGAAGATGCAATCTAAAGCAAAATGACTTTATTGTCTTCCTAAATTGTATTTGATTTCATTGGTAATTTTTTTTCAAAATGGGTCTGATCAATATCCATTGCCGTTAGTATCCTTTAAACTTGGCCACACAATATGCCCCTTAATTTTGTATGTATAGCCCATATCTGAGTAGTCTCTCAACTCCCACCCTACCCCCCACCAAAAAAGAAAAAAAGAAAAGGAAAAGGAAAATCCAGAACATAGATTGATTTAAGGATACAGTTATTGTACAATGTGGCTGTACAGAAACAAAAGAAAAGATCCAACAAGAAGCTGGTCCTTGTAACATTAGGCAGCTTGCCCACTGAGAACACTCTTAATTAGCATTATCACCCCCAAAGAAACTGGCATACTACCTTGTGTGCAGGCACTCAGCCATCTAACAGATGGGTCTGCATACGAGATGCCAAAAAAACCACATATGAACATCAAACGTGGCTCTTCACTATGTTATTTTCAGCTTATAGTCTTTAAGTGGCTGTTGCTCTACAATGCCACAGTTGTAGTCAGGGAGAAGAGCAAATACAGCAATTACAACCACAACAACTGTCAGGAACTGAACAAGAAGGGTTCTCATTTCAACATATCTATCTGGTTATTTTAAGTAACACTTTTTAAGCATTTTTCTAAAATCATGATTCTAAAGGCTGATGAGAATTTTGTTTCTGAAAATAAAGTTTCTACTGAAATCATAGCTACCTAAGAAGACTTCTCTAGCAATATGTATCATTAAAATTCAAAAAATATATATTTTAAGCATCATTTAAAAGTTTAAATTAAATTTTGACCATCAGAATATATTTTAATTTTTCAAAAAAGTATATGCATCATGTTAGCCAGATACCCTGCTGTGATTCTCACAACTTTAAATGTATAACTTTATATATAAAATATGAAATTAAAGTTAGTTAATATTAATATATGTTCACAGCACTGTGCTGAGCTCTGATAATACAGAACAAAAGTAAGACAACAGGCTTACTCTCTTTTGACTTTACATGCAATTGTGAAGGGCACATGTGATAACTTATATTTGAAATTTTATGATTCTTTATTTTCAAAGTTACAACCAGCTTAAGGTTTCAATAAAGACTCTTGAAAAAGTTACAATTGAAAGAGGCTGAGAAGAATAAGTAGAATTTGCCATCAGTTAAATATGATGTAAAATGTTTTATTTACCTTTTGTGGGACAGATAAGACAGAGTCACAGGCTCTGATAATCAACATGTAATTTATATGGCTTTTCCCTGGCTTTCTTATCTTGTTATCGTATCCCTTTGAATATATTTCAATAATTGACTAAGGAAATGGATTCCCTGCAAAGATCCCATCGGTCATGCCGCGTGAGGCAGACACTGCCTCTAGCTGCTGGGATGACCATGCAAACCTGTCTGCCAAAGGAGCCTGGCCAAAGACAAGGTCAACTCATGAGGGCCTCCAATGCCAGCTTCTCAGAGAGAGTGGAGGGATTTCCAGGGTCACTTCCAACAAAACCACCTTGCTTATCTTGCCTGCTTACTTTTCCAGAATTATTTACTTCTGCCCATTCCCAAGAAAAATCAACCTCCATTTCCCTGGTCAGCTCAACAGAAACCCATCTTGGAGGTTAAAATTTTTCAATGTATTAATTGGTCCACATTATCTATTTTCCTGCTGCCAAGCTCTTCTACTACAGTTTCATTCAGAATCAGTCTTCCCTTCCCACAAGCCTCATAATCAACCATCTGTCCTCTGGTTCTTCCCGGCCTTGACTTTTCCTGACTTCTTGATTCAATCTACTTCTGCTCTGGGAAGGAACTAGCTGGCTCTTATTAGTGGGCATATAAACTTTAATGACCCTCTTCACTAACATTAAAACTATCAAATTTGCCTGAATAATCAGAGTGTCTTAAAGTGTAAAAATCTCCCAGTAGGCATCTCTTTTCTGTGGGGGAGGGAAACAATGGAATAGATTAAAATGCAGTCTCTTCCTTCAATGCCAGCTCCCTATGAAAAGTGAAAAATAATTGCTCAGTAGATTCACATATTATGTTTCAAGAATAAGAAAGGTTAAATAGAATGCCTGACTCACAGCAGGGACTCAGTAAATATTTAAAGAATTAGTAAATGAATTTCTCTCTTTTCACATTCTTATTGTAGCCCTAAGTAAACCCTGTTGCTCAGTGAAAATGTTTCTGATCCCAGTATAGAATTATTATTTATAATTTAAAAGTTATATTTTCTAAATAAATATATTTTATAGATTATTTACAAAATGTATTCAACTTGTAACTTTCTATAGCAAATAAGTCATTTCCAAATATTAGACACTAAGAACAAATTTATTCTTTATTCACTTACTCAACAAATATTAATTAGACACTTCATCAGTCAGGATTGGTGAGGTTATGTTGCAGTAATAAACAGCCTGAAAACTCAATGATTAAAACAATAAAATACATCTTTTTTTCTCTCAATAATGTACATATCTATTGCAGGTTCATAGAGAGCTCTGCTTACTATGGTCACTCACTGGTCTGGTTTGACACAGATTTTATCTCACATAAAATTTCCATGATTGAAGATTCAGTGGGGAAAAAGAGACAATTTTGAACCAAACACTAATTCTTAGAGCTTTTTCATGGAATAACAGGTCACATCTGCCAAAATTTCATTGATCAAAGAAAGTCATATGAATACTCCTGGGTTAAATAGGGAAACATATATAATCATTCCACATTTGTGGCACCATGGATATAAGTCAGGATACATGGTGAAGAGTAACACCATCTTCCACAAGCATGTAATAAATATCAGCTGGTGTGCTAAGATGCAAGGTGAACAAAATAAATTTGAGTTCTTGTTGGTTCTAACAGAGATGCAAGCATGTCTCATAAAGTACACAGTGCTATATAAATTTTAAAATGACTTTTACTATAAACCCAAGGAAACATGCTTCTAGTAAGGGCAGTGGGGATGGAAGGGGAGATCGAGGAGATAAAGCTTGAAGTTCTGGTCAGATAGTTGTAAAAATAAATGTCTACTCTGCTTCTTAATCATTTGGTCTAAGTTTTACTATTCTTTATTTTTAAGATTAAGCTCCCATTTTCTTTTGGATATGATCTTTTAATAAGAGTAGTTGCTTTTATTCTAGACTCCAATAAAAGGGTCTATAAATTTGATTATAGTCTCATTTCCAAATTTCTCACTGAGACTCAGATCCTTTCTTCAAAGTGGAGATAATGCCATCCACCTCATAATATTATCATAGGATCAAAAAATAAGAAAATGTAATATCATGGGATTACAATATTCTCTCTCTGTCCTTTGGTGATCCATATCAGGTTTCATCCTTAAAATATGTGGTATATTCCATCTTTACCTCTAGTTTCTAATTTTATAAGAAATATAAAAGTTATGACTATCTCAGGAAATGCTTTATTGAGTCTAAAAACAGTTACACTAAATTATAAGTATTAACTAGATTTAAGATGTTATCTCTCTGGAAGGTAATTTGAATTTTGAAGAAGATAAAATCTTATTTTAAGGTAACAATTAATCTTAATCGTAAGTAAGCACTGTCCTGTGAGTCTTTGCACTTTCAACTTGTGTGACCCTGAACTAAATTTGTTCATCCTTGGGGAAATTATTGCCCATTCTAAGTCTCAGGTTTTTTGTTTGATTTGTTTTGTTGTTTCTTATTTTAAAACAGTGAACCCAAACTAGATTATCTTTATAGATAAGCACTATCAGCCCTAATGTTTCTATAGTTTGATTGTGTAATTTTAAGTATTAATAAACTAAGAGTGAAAATAAGATTTACTAAATACAAAAAAAAATGAGCTATATGCTTTAAACAATCTGTAAGGCTTAAAGAATTCTGAGTTATGATTACTCTCCCTGTTTTGTACTTGATGACCTCAAGGTTCAGCAACAGTTAAGAGACTTGCCTCAGGTTGGATGGCTGACAAATCATGAGCCAAGCTTCAAACTCCCATTTGCCTCCCTCAAAGCCTTTGCTCTTTAAGCCAGGTAACACCACAAAATAGGAAGGCCAAAAATGCCACCCATGAAATTACACCATTAAGGAGACCACAATAATTAATGTGGTTTGTTTTGTTGCAGCTGTCTTTATAGCATCACTTGTATGCACCTAGAGAAAGAGAGGCATGCATAACTTGCTTTCTTAAGGTCTGGGACCTATGAAAACTAAGGGATCAAGTATGTTTTCAATAATTGATAATAATCCTATCTGATAAAAGAGTGATATGCAAATTAACCATCACTCTGTGACAAAAATGGTGGCCCCCAGAGCCACAAGATGGTGGCGCCCAGTCCCCTCAGCCCCACCGCTGGAGTGTTTGGGCCAGTTGGCCCAGCCAGGGGTCCCAGAGACCAAGCAGAGAGGTGGGATCTTCCCACTCCAGTAGTGGATCACGCCTCACTGCTCTGCCACCTCTGGAGTGTCTGGAGCTGAGCAGGGGGGCTGGAGTGTTTCGGCCTGTTGGCCGGCCAGGGGTTGTGCAGAATCTGCCCACTCTGGTAGAGGATCTCACCTCGCTGCTCTGCTGCCTCTGGAGTGTCTAGGGCTGAGCAGGGAGGCTGGATTGTTTGGGCCTGTTGGCCCAGCCAGGGATCACGGGGACAAAGGGGGAGAGGTGGGATCCGCCCACTCCAGCAGCAGATCCAGCCTCACTGCTCCCCAGCCTCTGGAAGTGTCTGGGCCTGTCAGCCCCTCCATGAAGGTGGATGCTGCATCCAGGAGGCACACATAAGTGGGTGGGGAGTTGACTTTGGGTCTTTTGGCGCAGGGGGACTTGATGCTGTGTCCCAGTTTGTGCTGGCCCAGACTCTGACAGCAGGGAGGAGAAAGTCCCACCCCCACAGAATCAGCCAGAATCAGCCATTGGTCAGACAGCTCTCAGTGGCCTGACAGCCATCTGACAGCAGGGAGGAGGAAATCCCACCCTTAGAGAATCAGCAGTTGGTCAGACAGCTCTCTGCCACCTGACAGCCAGGACTGTCATTCACCAGACAGCAGGGAGGTGGGACTATGTCTAAACATCTACTATTGATACAAGGTAGCTCTGCAGCCGAAAGAAGCCAGCGTTATTGACAGAAAATGTCAAGACCAATGTGCTTCTGATCTTGAAGGCAGGCAGGCGAGCAGTTGGGAGCCAGCAGTCCTGGATTGTGAGAGGGATGTCTGACTGCCCATTTAAGCCCAATCCTGTGTCTGGGCCTAAACGGGCAGTCGGACATCCCTCAAGTGGTCCCAGATTGGAGAGGGTGCAGGCTGAGCTGAGGGACACCCGCCTCCCTCCCCATGCGAGGAAAGCCTGGGTCCTGGGTGCCAGAGGGAAGCTGGTGCTAGCAATTATAGGGGGAAGGAAGGCCTACTTTTGCACGAATTTTGTGCATCGGGCCTCTAGTGGTTTATAGTAGAGCGGAAGGCAAGAAAAGGAAGAAGAGAGTGTTACCAGACTAATGGGGTCTGTTTTCCTATGTGCATCATAGCCCAATAGACAAGAACAGGAACTTACAGAAAAAAAAAAAAAAAGTAAGGGTTTATTAGTGCACGAAGTGGCTCATGGCCAGAGACAGGCAAACTAAATCTCAAAGACATGGCTCCCAATGGGTTCCCGGGGATAGGTTATATAAGGGGAAATCATTAATCCTGGTGACTAAGGGAGTCAAGGTTGTGGTTTCTACTGATTGGTCGGTGCAATTTTCAACTTCAATATCATTCTTCATTCAATTTTGTGGGATCACACATAAGAAGTTACTTCATGCTGAAAGAGAAGAAAAACTCTTCCTCTCTGCTCTTATTCTCTATAACTGAGACATGCAAATTAAACTGACAAAAGACAGATTAACTGGAGAAAAGGCATACAGATTTTATTTTTAATTTTATGTGCATGTAGATTTCATAGAAGAAAAGTAAAAATCCAAAGAAATGGTTAGTCTCCAAGGCTTATATAGCATCTAAAAAAAGGTGAGGGATTGTGGAAGAGGACCAGGAAATGTCTGATGAATAAGGTTTGTTCAATGAGATTTGTTATGCAGACTTATCCTAGTGCTAGTTTAGGTGTGAGAGGGGAACATCCTTACAAATGGAGATTTATGTCACTTTACAGGGGTAATTTATGCTCTGCTTTTAGCCAGAACTGGAGGAGGACAGAGAGCATTTTGTTAATTGTGTCTGCTGTTTTTCAATTGCCTTCAGCTCAAAATAATCTTTATGTCAAAATGACATTTTTTGGGGGGTGGCATATTCTTATCCCCTTTAATGCCAATAATATTTTTGGTTACTTAAAAGAACAATAGTCTACTAAAAATTCTAAAGAAGATGGGTGTGAGGAAATGCCTTTATTCACTGTGGGCTGTCATGTTGAATATATACGCTTTCTGTATCAAAATTTATTCAAAACTAGCTATACCTGGACACACATTGCTGTGGCTCAGTCTGGTTAAATGGAAAAGAAAGAAAAGAGAAAGTGCACGTTTCTAATATGTTTAATTTTACAATGCTTGTGGGTATACAATATTTTTTGTTGTTCCATTGTCTGTTCAGATATGGAGATTGTCTGATCGCATTTGTATGGTTGCTAACTTACCGCCATCTTCTGCTGATCTTCTTCTGTATAAAGGATATCCATCGTTTCCTGTAACTGTGTTGGATATTAATGCTCGAGGATATCGCTTAGAGCATTTTCCGTCCATCATTTATGGTGAATTTGGATTCAGTGTACCGCAAGGTCCATGTATCATATTTTTCATCACAACTTCATGCAAATCCTTATCGACGTTGGCATCGGCATCGGGTATTTCAGCGAATATTACATCGTCGATTTCATTTGAAGTGATTTTCTTATAGAGCCAGATTAGTATGTGTGTGTGGCAATCCTCTCTTTTGCCATTCCACTGAGTACATCCAGCAGCGCACAGACCCAAACACTTCATGTTTTACCATGAAATCCATCAGCGATTTCAGCTTCTGTCTGAAAACACGTGCTGTGATGTCATGCCTATCCACTGGCGATTGCCCAGGAAGTAAGAGCTGTTTTATTTCGTCCCAAGCTGGATTGCATGTGAATGTAATGAATAGGTCTGGACGCCCGTAGTGACGAACATACACAATTGCATCTTGAGCATACTCATGCATATGACGTGGACTGCCTGTGTATGAAAATGGCAAAATTGTTAGTCTTCCAACACTAGTTTTATTACCGTCATTTACAACTGCATCTTGCAAATGAATGTATTCTTCAGAGTGAAGCTTGGTCTGATTCAAACGGATGAAAATCAAACGTTCTGTCTCGATTTTTGCATATATATCTATGATGTATTGGTGAAACAATTGACGGCATTTCAAAATGTGATTGTCTTCATTCTCTCGAATCATTAATCGGTATGAATAATAGTTCATTGAGCTGCATTTCATA
This sequence comes from Corynorhinus townsendii, assembly GCA_026230045.1. Taxonomy (NCBI): domain Eukaryota; kingdom Metazoa; phylum Chordata; class Mammalia; order Chiroptera; family Vespertilionidae; genus Corynorhinus; species Corynorhinus townsendii. The sequence continues at coordinate 59,001,916 of JAPDVU010000008.1, read as the reverse complement.
TTTGTTTCTTCGCCACTGACTGGATTTATCATCTTAACGTTGAAGTGATATCCATTGGCACCATCCCAAAAAATGATTGGATATTGCAGGGCGTCGTAGCACTGATTAGTTTCTGCAACTTTTGTCAGTTGATCGTTTCTCTGATGAAGAACGATATCTCTAGGTTGGAATTGATCTCCGACTATAACTATTGCCACTTCGTCTATAGTTGGAGCATGGAATCTTCACACATGTTCTCCAGCAGGCGTTTTCTCAGCATGAATAACAATCTTGTGTGTATCAGATGGCATCATGTCAATTGCTGTTTTGAACAAATGCCCTAAATTGTTTTTTTCGCGAAGAAGCTCTCCCAGTTGGGAAACGATGGACCTTTTTGTGCCAGTAGAAATTCTGCAGTGTGCATTCAAGTCATCATTGCCAGCACCAATGAAATACATTTGTAGGAATTTATGTTGACCATCTGGGAACGGAAGCAGGGAGCCTGCTTTATGATAAATTTGTCCTTTCACTTTGAAAGTTGGCATGAATTGAGCTGTTAGGATTTCTGCGCTGAACGACGTCATTTGGAAGCATGAGTTGTATTTCCTGATGTTAGATAGGAAATGCTTTGATTCGGCGGTATATGCGGCAAGCAAAGTTTTTAATGGCTCTGGTGGTTCTCCACGTTGAGGTAGTTTAATTTTTCTGGCGGCGCAACACATTCCTTTAGTTTCTTTATTAAATTTCAGAGCCTTGCAATAAGGACACACTTCAGTCATAGTGCTAATGAGAACATGCCGGCTCAAACTATAGTCATCAGCTGGATTGTACCGGAATGCAAGGCTATTGTAATCACGTGATTGCTGAGCACGGAGTCGTGTTTGACACTGATCTGCTGTTTCTTGACATTTTTCAGCCACTCTCAGCCTGTCGCATTCATTCTGTTGAGAATGAAGCAGATCTGAAGCTGCAGAACGCGATCACCATGCTCGCAACCTGCATCCTCAAGTCTGGCTGCACGTCGCTCTGCTGCTTCCTCAGCACGTATTTGAGCCATTTTTTGTCTATTTCACTCATTCACTGATGCCCGTTCTTCCTCAGTTTGATTTGCAATTACTCGTCGCACTGCTTCCACTCCATGAGTACGACAACCTAGGTTTGATCTCCGGCGAGGCATTATTTGGATGAACTAAAGCAGGTCGAACTACACTCATGAAATGAATGCTATGGTAAACGACACAGCTCAATTCCAACGCAATGTCACATGAAATAATTAAATCTAAATGAAAATAAATCGAAATCTATGAAAATTCAATTTAACAATGCAATCGGAAACATTGAAATGGAATTGTAAAATATTTAGTATAGCGTGTGTTGCTTTTCTGTCCAACAGATGGCGCTGTTTTTCAAAAAAACATGTTTTTACTTGTCACAGGTGTGACAACTATATAATAGTAGGTATAAGGTATATAAAAACACACACGTATTCAAATGCAACATTGTGTCAAAATTTCAAAGCAATCAGTGAAGAACTTTCAGAGATTTAAGATTTTGAACAAACAAACATTTCCATTTTTATTTATATAGATTATATAACCTTTGAAATAGCAATTCTACTTCCTGATATATATCCAGAGGTAATAATCAAATACATGTAAAAATGTGTCTAGATTTTTGTTAATCGAAGTAGACATTATCCTATATAATAAATGGCTAATATGCAAATAGACCAAATGGCAGAACAACCGAACAACTGGTTGCTATGATGTGCGCTGACCACCAGGGCGTGTGTGCAGAACATGGCAGGCATCAGCTGCAGCCAGATGGGGGAGCAGGGGAGGGGAGACACCAGACCAAGGTGGAGCACCAGTCACTGTCATTAGGGCTAGCCTCTGGTGGTTACTGAAAATTCTTTGCTCCCACATGCCGTAGTCCCACCTAGAGCCACCACTTTCACCCACTGCTGACGCTGGCCCTGCTCATACCCACAGCTGGCACTGGAGCTGCTGCTTGTACCTGCTGCTGGCCCCGATTGCTCAGTGCTGTCAGCAGGTGCGAGCGGCGGCTGCTGGCCCCAATAGCCCCTGAGGGCTTCTCCACCTCCCCTTGCTCCTGAGGGGCGATCAGGGCAGCAGCTGCTGCTCGCACCTGCTGACAGCACCGAGCGATCAGGGCCAGTGCCAGGCACTGACAGCAGGTGCCAGTGGGGCCAACACCATCAGCGCTTTGGAGTGGCAGCAGCAGGAATGGGGCTGCCGGCAGACAGGGGACCAGGGGGCCATGGCTGGAGGGGCTGGCTGGGGGCACAGAGGATGGGCCGAGACCTGCCCCTGTGCCCACCAAAGCCTCATGGCCCACAGTTCCTTTCAAGGTGCACAAATTTGTGCACTGGGCCCCTAGTAATAGTAATAAAGTAGGGAGGAAAAACCTAAATGTACATCTATAGATGAATAAATACATAAATTATTGTGGCCAAAATATGAGCCAGTTATCTATAATATCGATCTTTACTGGCATGACCAAGTGCCCTTGACATACTACTGAGTAAAAACATTGGTCATAGTGTATATAGAGAGTATGAGAATATAAATTTTATGTAGGTAATATCTTCCTATGCAATTTTCATAGGAAAACATCTATAATTACCAAAATACTAACAGTGATAACCTTTAGTTTATTTTTATATATTTTTTAATCCTCAACTGAGAATATGTTTGTATTGATTTTGAGAGAGAGAGAGATAGAGAGAGAGAGAGAGAGAGAGAGAGAATTATATGAGAGAATGATATGCCCCGATGAGGGAATTGGGGAGGGGGAGATGTTGAACCTGAAACCTCAGTATGTGCCCTGACAGAAAATTGAACCTGCAGTCTTTTGGTGCATGGGACTGTTATTGGTGGAAGCACAGTGCACAGGGTGTCATGAGGGAAGTAATTTCCTGAGACCCCCAGGGGAGGATGGAGTTTTGTGGAAAGCTTTATTGATGATGTAAAATTCAGGGAGTTCCCCTTCAAGTTCCCATCTCTGTCTGTCTTGCCATGGAATAAGTCCAATCTTGTCCAGCAGGGCCAAAATAAAGACCAGTGTCCAGAGGTTCTGCTCCATATTAAAGCACCGTCCAGCCCACATCCAGCTAGCTGAGCCTGTGTTCCTGCTATAGTCCCTTGTGTGTTGGGTCATGTGGCTGCTTATGGCCAGGTGGCTATAGAAAGCCAGCAGGAGAGTGCACAGGCTAGGGTGGGTCACTGAGCAAGTAAGACCAAGAATAAGAACAAGAGAAGGGAGAGGACACTCTTTGGGGATTTTAACTTTGATGGAGTGCAACCCCTAGCCAATCCATTGTTCCCCAGGCTAGACTGACAGGCAAGCACTTTCCCTAAATCACCCTGACTTCACTGTGCATATGGCTGTCGCCTCCTTTCCACCCTCAACAGTTCAGTACCAGATGGGGGAAGGGAGGGGTGTTAATATCATTGAAGGAGCAATGCCATGTGAAGCTGTAGCTTCCTGGTGAAGCTCCCACGTAACCATGCTTTGCTCTCTTTATTATTTATATTAACTAGCTAATTACAATGCTAACAGGACAATGCTCCAACCAACTGAGCCACCCAGCCAGGGCTACATTTTTGTATATTATTTAAATTTTCACAACTCACAGGTCTCATTTTTATAATTAAATAAAAAGAAACCTATTTTTACTTTTTAAAAGTTTGTATTTTGAAATATTAGGAAATACGAACAAATTATTATGAATTTGTAATAAAATAAACATTGGGAGGTTTTATAATGATTGTATGTGAAAGGCTTAGGTATGTTCTCAATATCAATACTTGAAATATTACCACAACCGCATAGCTATTAGCAGTGAAACAACACCAAGTGTTATTGATGGAGTTACACTGGACCTCAGTTCAGCAACCTTGGTCCTCGAGTTCAGCAAAGAAAGAACTCAGAGCCAAGGATCTCAAAATGAAGAAGAAAGTTTATTTACAAACTCACAGAGGTAGAAAGAACTGATCTAGCTGAACTGTGTAGGCTCAGACAACATATTACAGAGGCAAAAGAAGGGCCCCTGGAGCTTAGGAGAAAGAAAGACACAGGCATGTGAAAGAGACGGGGGGGGAGGGGAGAGAGAGAGACCCAGTCTTGACCCACTCTCTGAAGGCAGGGCTCTTAGGGGAGGTCCTAGGGGAGATGTTCCATATCTCAATGGAATATTCGTCAGCTTTCCAGATGTGTCCTTTCAGGATCATGGTTTCTGTTGATTGGTTGTCACTAGAGAAGGGGGTCATCAATAATTTCATTTGGTTCTGGTGTCAGTCCTGGTGCCCCATGCCTGGCCTTGCTGCTTTTCTGAGCCTGGAGCTGAACACAACTGAGGCCTAGATGTTATCCCAAATTTGACCAGAACTCTTTCTCTGTTGTCAACAGACCTGAGGCTTTGTTCCTAAGAAGATTTTATTCAGGACAGAACCTCATCATCTTGAGGGCTTAGGACTTGAGGAAGTAATCACTCAAGGGCTTGTATGGGAGTCATATGAGGTTATTCTCTGTGCCTCCTCTAAGGGAGCCTACATGTGGCTAGTGACATGCCAGGGGAGGAAAGGTCAAGAGAGACTCCAAACCACATGGCCAGCGATATGCCAAGGGAGGAAAGTTCACCCTGGGGGTGAGGTCCTTGTTTCCCCAGTTTTTCTTTCGGCTCTGGTGGCATTCCATACCTGGCCTATCATTCCTACCTGCTCATGTCTTTCTAACTGCCTACTATATACCTGCAACCCTGAAAAATAGATTAATTTCATAATGCATGTCCATGGAGAGTAGGCAGAACAAAGGGCAGGGGGAACCTTGAGTGTCAGGTCAATCCTCTTTTCTTGTGAGTTTGCAGAAATAAAATCACATCACATGGGTCAAGCAAATGTTTCCCGTTGAATGAAAAACTAATATAGTGCATTCCAAATTTTTCTTCAGCTAGGAATATGATTTTTATCTTGTAATACATTTTGAAAAAGTTGATCTCACTGTAATGATAATTATGTAAGAAATTTAACTTCTCCTTGGGATTGTATGTGGAAAATCTAAAAATAATAGTATTCATGCTAAGTAATTACACAAAATTTTATTTGTACAAGAGGAAATGTTTCAGTGCTCTTGATAACACTTTGTTCTTTAGACCTGCCTACTGGAAGGTTAAATATTCTCTAGATTTGTTCTGCAACTCAGAACTGGTACTATTGCTCCCTGTCTTATATAATAGCACAGAAATTTAGGATAAAGGCTAAAAAAAAAAAATTGCTCACACCTCAGAAATAGTCAATCAGAGTAGCCAATTTTACTTCAACAGAATTATAAATGTACTAGAGGCCCAGTGCACGAAATTCATGCACAGGTAGGGTCCCTAGGCCTGGTCAGTGATCAGGCCCAATCTGTGGGGCAACCATCGGGGCGATCAGGGGGCCCCTGCTGGCACCCACCTTGGATGGCCTGGGGCCTGTGGGCTGGGAGCATCTCCTGTGTTGAGTGTCTGCCCCCTGGTGGTCAGTGTGCATCATAATGACTGGTCATTCCACTGGTTATTCTGCCATTTGGTCAATTTGCATATTAGGCTTTTATTATATAGGATAATGGTATGAGCATGTGTTAAACAAAACCCTCCCAAGCCAAAAGTTTTTCTGAAGGGTTTATTGAGCCATTTGCTGGCCAGAAAAAGGACCAGGCCCTGAGGTGCCCGGTCTGAACCAGCAGAACGGGGGCTAGGTCAAGATTAGCGTGCTCAGGGCTGTCGGGGCTTTTGTGTACAGTGAGTGTGGAGAAGAAAGACATAAGTTGCTTTGAAAGAATTTACATTGGCTATGGGTCATGGGAGTGGGAGAAGGTAAAACAAGCCTACTTCTAGGATAGGTACATAATCTGTAAGGGTAAGTGTTTGCTCTATTTGGATTAGTTGTGGGCAATAGTCCAGAAAGTTCATGCAGGGGCATCTGGTGTTCAGCCATTCTCCCTAAATAATCAGGGAAATAGCCTCCTGAAAGGCAGTTCAAAGTTTAAGTGCACATTCGGGAACTTAACCAGTCTTTTATATTTTATTTTTTATTGAATTTATTGGGGTGACATTGGTTATTAAAACTATATGAGTTTCAGGTGTGCAATTCTATAGTACATCATCTGTATTCTGTATTGTGTATTCACCATCTAAAGTCAAGTCTCCTTCCAACATCATTTGTCCTCCCTTTACCTTCTTCTACCTCCCCCGAGTCCCCTTTCCTTCTGGAATCACCATACTGTTGTCTGTATCTATGAGTTTTGCTTCTGTTTTTTGCTTTATCCCTTCACCTTTTTAACCCAGTCTCCCATCCCCCTGCCCTCTGACACCTGTCAGTCTGTTATCTGTATTTATGAGTCTGTTTCTAGTTTGTTTGTTCATTTTGTTTATTAAATTCCACATATACTAGTAACTGAAATCATCTGGTATTTATTTTTTCTGACTGGCTTATTTTACTAAGCATTCTACTTAGTGGAATACTCTTCAGATCTATCTATGTTGTCCCAAAAGGAAAGAATTTCTTTAACAGTCAAGTAGCATTCCATTGTGTAAATGTACCACAGCTTTTTTTATCCACTCATCTACTGACAAGCACATTGGTTCGGTGGCTTCCTAATATTGGCTATTGTAAGTAACGCTGCAATGAACATAGGGGTAGATGTATACTGGTATAAAAACAGACATATAGATTAATGGAACAGAATAGAGAGCCCAGAAATAAACCCACATCTTTATGGTCAATTGATATTTGACAAAGGAGGAAAGAACATACAATGGAGTAAAGACAGTCTATTCAATAAACAGTGTTGGGAAATTTGGACAGAAATATGCAACAAAATGAAACTAGACCACCTTCTTACACCATACACAAGAATAAACTCAAAATGGATTATAGACTCAAAAGTAAGACTCAAAACCATAAAAATCCTAGAAGAAAACATAGGCAGTAAAATCTTGAATATTTCTTTTTTTAATATATTTTTATTGATTTCAGAGAGGAAGTGAGAGGGAAAGAGAGAGAGAAACATCAATGATGAGAGAAAGCCATTAATTGCTGCCTCCTGAATGCCCCACACTGGGGATCAATCCTGCCACCCACGCATGAGCTCTAACCAGGAAACAAACCATAACCTCCTCGTTCATAGGTTGACACTCAATTGCTGAGCCATGCCAGCTAGGCTCAGATATTTCTTGTCACAATATTTCTTCCCCAGCAAGGGAAACAAAAGAAAAAATAAACAAATGAGACTACATCAAACTAAAAAGTTTTTGCACAGCAAAGGAAACCATCAACAAAATGAAAAAAATAATCTACTGAATGGGAGAACATATGCACTAATGATTCATCTGATAAGGGGTTAATATCCAAATTTCATTAAGAAAATATACAACTCAACACTAAAAAACACACACACACACAAAAAAAAAAATCTAATTTTAAAAATGGGCGAAGGACCTAAATAGACACTTCTCCAAAGAGGGCGTACAGATGGCCAATTGGCATATAAAAAGATGCTCTAAGTCCCTAATCATCAGAGAGATGCAAATTAAAACCACATGAGACATCACCTCGCACCTGTCAGAATATATACCATCAATAAATCAACAAACAGCAAACACTGGTGAGAATGTGGAGAAAAGGAACCCTGGTGCACTGTTGGTGGGCATGTAGATGGGTGCAGCCACTGTGGAAAGCAGTATGGAGTTACCTCATACTTGCTTCCTGGTTAGAGCTCATGCCCGGGTGGCCTCATGAACCAGTGTTTCCACGTCTGGGAATGTATTCAAAGAAACCCAAAACATTGATTTGGAAGAATATATGCACCCCTAAGTTGTTAAGGAGTCTTTTGTTGGCTATAACCTGGAGCTATTAACTTATTAACCTCCATAGTCCTATCCTTATACTCTCTGGATGACTGTAATTTAATTTAGGATGTCTCCAAATGTTTTCCTTATCACTTAAATATCAATATCAAACTTCTTAAAGTGACTAAACATTAAGAGCTGAAAGGGACAAAAAAGCCCATCAAAAATATGTAGTAAATGAGATGTCAATATGAAGTGTAAACCTCTGAAGAAAAATAACTTCTTTGCCATGTTAATTACATTCCACAGTATCCTCTTATTAACTTCCACCATCTCCTCTATTCATGCATTTTTCTTAAAGTAAGTAACCCCTGTCCTGATCTTTTCACATCAGCACTTCTAGGATTTCTCTTCTCTTCTTAGAATGCGGCCCATGTCTGTGGTCTCCCTGTTTTGGGACTTGAATGGGTCATAGTTGCTGTCAGAGCCAATCTTCACATGAATTGGCAGGCCAGTCAAACAGGTGCTAGTGGAGTGAGTCTTTGGTGTTCTCCGTCTGCCCCCTTAGTTGATGGGAAACTAAAGCAATATGAGACTGTGTTTCCATTGCTGTGTTTTCTCCATTCTGAAACTATATATATAAATATATATATATATATTTAATTCTGTTATATAGAGGTTGCTTTTGCTCTATAGATTTTTTCTCTAATGCCTTCTTTTTTTAATATATTTTTATTGATTTCAGAGAGGAAGAGGCAGAGAGAGATAGAAACATCCACGACGAGAGAGAATCATGGATCAGCAAGTCCCCCACTGGGGATCAAACCCACAACCTGGTCACATGCCCTTGACGGGAATGGAACCTGGGACCATTCAGGTCCCAGGCCAATGCTCTAGCCACTGAGCCTAACTGGCCAGGGCAACAGTATATTTCTTTTCCGTTATGTACTGTGCCTTCAGTTTGTTTTACTCTCTTATGCCTATATCTTAAATTTCTTCGGGGCTTAATGCATTTCAACTCTGAGGTATATATTGACTTACAATGTAATTAGTTGTTTATTAACCTCATCTAATTTTGTGGGAGGTTTTATGAAGTTTAGTTGATATTTCATTCTTCCCCTCAAACATTATTTTTAAGAAGATGTAAATTTTCTGGGCAATTCTAAATTGATTAAAATACTTTACATTTTAATAAACAGTACTATCTCAGAATGAATATAAGATCTTGCCCTAGTCTCTAAAACATAATCTTCAGAGGAATTTGATTAAATATAACCTATTTCCTATATATTACATATCATCTAGTTAGAAAATCAATCTGTTTTTGGCTGAAAGACACTGAAAAATAATTTTAAGTTGGTGGTGTATGCTCACTAGAAAACTGCCTTTTAAAAAAAAAATCTCTTTCATTTAGTATAAACTACCATAAAAATACCAAGCTGGGTAATAGCAATCAATTTCATGTTATTGTTACAGTATTGTGAGGTATTATTGTTGAATATTGTTTTTGTAGAGAAAAAGAAATTAAAATCAACCAATTGGCCAATATGACCTATATGAGTGGCAGAACTAGAGTTTCTAATATAAAGGCAGTCATTAATCTTTCCATTATGTCAATACGACCTACAAAAGTCTACCCCAGAGAGTCTCCCATAATGAGAAATTAATTTCAAATATTTGCCTAGATGGTACTTCACAGTACATGATTCAACCAACAATATAATATAGGTTATAACTCATTATCATTGTGTTTTTGAGTTGCAAATTCAATTATAAAGTCCCTTTGTTTGTACCCAGCACAACTTGACTCTCTTGAGTCACTTATTCAATTTATTTATTCCTCCCCCATTTTGAACCTTTAGAGTCTCTAAATGTTCAAATAATTTTCACAATATCATCTTCCAATATGCACAACTTTGAACCCCCTTTGCAGGATGAACCTTCAAAGACTGTCTCTGTTTCTGGTAGTTCTCATCCCCAACCAATTATTTATTTTCATGGATCATTTTCACAGAGCACTATGCTATCCCATGCCTTCCTAGCCTGGCAATGAACTTGAGCAGGAGAGATGACACTCATTTAAAAATATATAAATTGTTTATATGTGCATTTTACTAGGGAGCACGTATTTAGATTTTAACAATTCCCTAGAGGAAAAGTAACTTCTTCATTATTCCACAAAACACTTAATTCCAATTAAACTGCAATTCAGATTTTATCATGTATTCACATTGGGGAGCTAAAGATAAAGGTTTCTAAACAAATATGTAAAGAGGGAAGAGGAAAAAATACAAAAGGTAAAAGAAGGAAGGGGAGGGGAGAAACCAAGATGGTGGCATAGGTGAACACCTAAACTGCTGCCTTGCACAACAGTTTCAAAACTACAGCTAAAAGACAGAACGAACATCTTCCAGAACCACAGGAAAGCTGGCTGAGTGGAAATTGTACAACTAGAAGGAAAGAGAGGGGCACACAGAGACTCAGAGAAGCTGCAAAAGGCTGAGGTACAGTGACATGTGCGTGGAGAGGACGGGCGGCTGAGTGCCTGGCTAGCTTTCTCTAGCGGGAGAGAGACAGAAGCTCCCGACTGCACTGAATCCCAGTTCCAACTGCACTGAACCCCAGTTCCGGGCGAGACCCTAGGGTCCCAGACTCATACAGGGGGAATCTGGACTATCGGAAAAGAGAGGAGCGCATGGAAATTCAGGGGAGCCACGAAAGGCAGAGGTCTGGAGGCATGCGAGCAAGTGCGTGCAGAGAGGACTGACTGCTGAGTGTGCCACTGGCTTTCTCTAGTGGGAGGAAGGTGGAAGCTCCATTTCCAGGCGAGAATATGGGAATCCAGATTCATTGGGAGAGAAACTGGACTGTCTGGCAGTGGGTGAAACTTGAGGGTGGCTTTCTCTCAGAGGTGCTTGCAGTGATTACCACGGGACACTGAGACATAGGGGCCTCAAAGAGCAGGGCTAACAGGAAGCCAAGGCTGTCTGCTCAGCCCTGAGACTCTGCCCCATCCAAGCTGAGCACAGAGGCTTTTGTAATTCTGCAAGTCTTATCTCAAAAGGCTGTCTCCAGCACAGAAGTTCTCCCAGCATAGACACAACTGATCCTCACAGCCAATTGGCCTGGAGGCCAATTACTCCCAATGATACCAACAACAATCAAGACTTAACTACAACAAGGCTGTACACGCAGTCCACAAAGGGGTGCACCAAGAGTGTCCACCTTAGGTAACTGGGGAGGCTGAGCCACTGGGCCCTTAGGACACCTAGCACACAAAGCTACTCTATCAACTCAAGGAAGCAGCAAAAACTGTGGAGACAAAGAAACAGATCACAAACAAAAGAAACGGAGGAAAGCAAATGACTGGATATAGAGTTCAAAACCATGGTTATAAGGTTTTTCAAGAATTTCCTAGAAAAGACTGATAAATTTAGCGAGACCCTCGAGGATATGAAAAAGGACCAACTAGAAATTAAACATACACTGACTGAAATAAAAAAATATTATACAGAGACCTAACAGCAGACTAGAGGAACACAAGAATCAAGTCAAAGATTTGAAATACAAAGAAGCAAAAAAAAAAACACTCAACCAGAAAAGCAAAATGAAAAAGAATCCAAAAATTTGAAGATAGTGTAAGGAGCCTTTGGGACAACTTCAAGCATACCAACATCAGAATTATGGGGGTGCCAGAAGAAGAGAGAGAGCAAGATACTGAAAACCTATTCAAAGAAATAATGACCAAAAACTTCCCCCACCTGGTGAAAGAAATAGACTTACAAGTCCAGGAAATGCACAGAACCCCAAACAAAAGGAATCCAAAGAGGACCACACCAAGACACATCATAATTAAAATGCCAAGAACAAAAGACAAAGAGAGAATATTAAAAGCAGCAAGAGAAAAACAATTAATTACCTACAAGGGAGCACCCATACGATTGCCAGCTGATTTCTCAACAGAAACTATGCAGGCCAGACGGGAGTGGCAAGAAATATTCAAAGTGATGAATAGCAAGAAACCTACAACCAAGATTACTCTACCCAGCAAAGTTATCATTCAGAATGGAAGGTCAGATAAAGATCTTCACAGATAAGAAAAAGCTAAAGGAGTTCATCACCACCAAACCAGTATTATATGAAATGCTGAAAGGTATTCTCTAAGAAGAGGAAGAAGAAGAAAAAGGTAAAGATAAAAATTATGAACAACAAATACATCTCTATCAACAAGTGAATCTAAAAATCAAGTGAATAAAAAAATCCAATGAACAGAGTAAACTGGTGAATATAATAGAATCAGGGACATAGAAAGGGAGTGTACTAACAATTCTCGGGGGGAATGGGTGTGGGGGGTGCAGGAAGAGACTGGACAAAAATCGTACACCTATGGATGAGGACAGTGGCAGGGAAGGTAAGGGCAGAGGGTGGGGTGGGAACTGGTGGAGGGGAGCTATGGGGGGAAAAAAAGAGGAACAATTGTAATAATCTGAACAATAAAGATTTATTAAATTTAAAAAAAGGAAGGGGAGAGGACTAACATTTCCACTTATTCAAAGACATTTCTTAAGCAACTACTGTGTGTGATAGATAGCATATATTATCTTATAAAACACTTAAGATTAAAAATTATATTCAAAAACATATTTAATTCAATAGTAATTAATATTGCCCTAATCAGTTTGCTCAGTGGATAGATCGTTGGCCTGAGCACTTAAAGGTCCCAGGTTTGATTCTGGTCAAGGGCATGTACCTTCTTTGCGGGCACATCCCCAGTGGGTGGTGTGCAGGAGGCAGCTGATCAATGTTTCTCTCTCATCGATGTTTCTAACTATCTCTTTCCCTTCCTCTCTGTAAAAAAATCAATAAAATATATTTAAAAATAATAATTAATATTTAATTGAATATTTACTAATAAATAGAACCTTTTAGTGTGACTTTATTAGTTAATTTAAAAATTGATACAGGGCCAAAATAAAATCTTAACGAACAAGGATTAAAGTTTATAAAAGATGATAGTTAAAAATGAGCTCCCTGAAACTGGATTCTGGCAAACAATTCTCAGAGGTAGAAGGTGCAGCTGTGCATTTATGCCTGAAATCACTCTATCAGCTAATTTTAGACTGCACTTATCAGTAATGATGGTATCTCATTGTTCTCATTTTTTTAAATTCTATATTATTCATGATTCCTGCTGTGACAGTTAAATTGTTCTCAAATTTACCATAGTCAAAAAAAGTTTAAAATTACACATGTGTATAATTTTGTTTCTAGAACTTTGGAAAATTGATGATGGTGATGATGGAAAGCTTACTCCTGACTTTTGACAAGTTTAGGTTGGACTGCTGCCAAAAAAGATTTTCGAAGTGCTTAATACCAGTGTTTTTTATATACTCAAGGAGATGACTTTAACATATGCCATAAAGTCCTCCCTCAATACACTGGACATAAAATAGATTGTTATTGTGTATTATTAATGGTACTATTACTATTATTATTTATTATTATTTTGAGGTTGTGTTTTAATGAACATGGGAAAATAGTAGCCTAAAAGACTAAAATGTCCCATCTTGTTATGCTTGATCTGGAGAGTTTAGCCAATAGTAGTACTAGCTTTACTTGATTTTGTAATTGCTTAGTTAATTGCTTATTTTGCCCATTGGACTGCACACTACTTTAGGGGTAATATCTGTGGTAAGTCTCACATTCTCAGCATCCCAGTTCAGTGCCTATTATATTATAGGTACCTGCGAAACATTTGTTGAGGGAATGAATGCTTCTGTATATTTTTTCTATAGGTAAGTCTGTGATTAAATTCTTCTTTAAAATCTCTAGGAAATTTGACAAAGATAATTTTACATGAAGAAAATGTACTTTGTATAAAAAGTTTCTATTGTGTGATTAAACTTCAGTTAATATAACTTCTCTCCCACACCAGAATTTTTTGAAGTCATGAATTTTTTAAAAATATATATTTTGTTGATTTTTTTTATAGAGAGGAAGGAAGAAGGAGAGAGAGTTGGAAAAATCGATGGAAGAGAAACATGGATCAGCTGCCTCCTGCACACCCACCACTGGCGATGTGCCTGCAACCAAGGTACATGCCCTTGACTGGAATCAAACCTGGGACCCTTCAGTCTGCAGATTGACGATCTATCCACTGAGCCAAACCGGTTAAAGCGAAAGTATGCATTTTTTTCTGTTTTATTCAATGTTTTATCCTTAGTACCTAGATATGCTTAGTACCTCAATATTTGTTAAATACATTGATGGGTGAATTTCAAGAGGGTAATTATCTGGCTCTATTAGGCATGGCATCATATTCAGATAATACCTATAAAATTCATTATTTCATTATTTCAACTTTATTAAAAACATGACAGGCACTTCGCTGAATAATGGGGTACATTTTTTTTCCATCCAAAATTTTATTCCTATTTTTGAGGATCAAGAAACTCAATTGTGTTATCACAGTTGGTCAAGTTGTACTTAAAATTTTCTAAATCAGGAGATTTAGGTGATTTCTCAGGAAGGGTATCATAAAATGAAAAACATACTTAGGAAAGATCTATTTGATATAGTTATCTGCTTTTTTTCAGTTTTTAATTTTTTGAGATCATGTATAAATTTTTCATTTCTAAATTTTCATTAGAATATAGCATAATCCCTGGCATTGATGCTCACAAACTATTTATTTAGCATATAAATATATCAGGCATACCATTAAGGTCTTTTTATCCCTAATGAAATCCTCAAAAATACCTGTATTTTACAGAACATTAAGTTAATCTCAAAAAGGTTAAGTAACTTGCCCAAATTCACACAGCAAGTAGGAAATAAAGACTGGATTGTAGTTGAGGCCCAAATGATCATTTTCTTTTCTTTTCCCCCTGGTATCACTCAGTAAATATCAACTTACTTTATTTGGATTTATTTAACTTCTGAATAATCAGAAATAATTAATATCTAAGATCTATATTTATTGTGTGAAAGACATACAAAATATTTCTTATTTAATTTTTTCAGTAATAATGACTAATATAGAGTTGTTTTTTCACATGAAGAAAAGAGACTTACCTGGCTAGCATGGCTCAGTGGTTGAGTGTCGACCTATGAACCAGGAAGTCATGTTTTGATTCCCAGTCAGGGCATATGCCCAGATTGTGGGCTCAATCCCCAGTGTGCGGTGTGCAGGAGGCAACTGATTAATAATTCTTTTTCATCATTGATCTTTCTCTCTCTCTAAAATCAATTAAAATACATTTTTAAAAAAGAAAAGAAACTCAAAAGAAATTAGCCTATTAGACAAAGGGATAGAGGACTAGACTCCAATATTAGGTGTTTGACTTAAAATCCATTCTCTTTCTACATTTGTCTAGTTTTGACACCAAGAAATCAACCAGAGCATTATGCTAAGCAAAATAAGCCAGTCAGAGCAAGATAAATATCACATGATCTCACTCATTTGTGGAATATAATGAACAACATAAACTGATGAACAAAAACAGATCCAGAGACAGAGAAGCATCATTCAGAATGTCAAATCTCAGAGGGAAGGTAAGGGAGGGCAAGGATAAGGGCGAGAGATCAACCAAAGGACTTGTATGCATACATATAAGCCTAACCAATGGATACAGACAACAGGGGGGGGTGAGGGCATGAGTGGGGGAAGTTTGGGGGGACACATAAGTAATACCTTAATCAATAAAGAAAACAAATCAACCAGGAAGTTAGCACAATAATTCAGATGTGAGGGGAAAAAAAGTAGCTAGAATATAATAATGGAGTTGTAAAGAAAGGGAATAAGGGAAGGATGATGGCTTATCATGTGAATTTTTTAAGAATGTTTTAGCATGACTTAAAGTAGTGTAACGTTCAATACATCACAATGACTTCCCAAAAGTCTAAAATACAAATTTAATTCAAAAAATCTACTTGCTAATTATTGTTCTAATATCACTTTCCTGATTTCATTACAGCCTACCATGAACTGCAAAGCTTATTGAAACATCTGCTTTAAATTCCTTAGTGGATAGCATTGCCTTTTTTCATTCTCAATATTTTATACCAGAGACCCGGTGCACAACATTTCTGCACTGGGGGCAGGGAGGTTCTTCAGCCCGGCCTGCACCCTCTTGCAGTCTGGGACACCGCAGGGAGTGGGCCTAAGCTGGCAGTTGGACATCCCTCAAGGGATCCTTAGTGCTGCCATGAAGGCAGGAGAGGCTCCTGCCACTGCTGCTGCATTTGATGGCTGTGAGCCCAGCTTCTGGCTGAGTGGCATCCCCCTGTAGTAGTGCACTGACCATCAGGGGCAACTCCTGCATTGAGCATCTGCCCCCTGGTGGTCAGTGCACATCATAGTGACTGGTCATTCCACTGTTTGGTTGATTTGCATAGTAGGGTATTATTATTATATAGGATAAGCCTATAAATATAGCATACATATTTACATTATAGGCTTGTAGAAAACAGCATAATCTACTATTTAAAAATTTATTTCAGGTATGTTTTAGGCATATTTCTGAAGTAAAAGTCTTGTACTTTAATTTGATATCTCTATCATTCTAAATTTAAACTTACTCTGAACTTCACAAAAAACATGCCTAAGTGATCTGTTAAGCCAATAATAATTTATCTTGTAGTAATATAAATCATGTACCTCTGGAGGAACAAAAATAAGTAAAACACAGTTGTTGTTCATAGGAAACTGATAGTATCTTAGTCAGGTAAACAGATTTGACATAAGAAGGTGAGGTCTTATAGAAATACTTAAAAGGCACAATGGAAGAGAAAGGAGAGAGGAACCAGTTGCTTCTTATTCTTGTAATCTTTATTCTTAAAACTAGAATTGGCTTTTGACTCATTGTATATTACCTCTTCTAAGTTATTACAATTTTGTACATACATTTGATAATGTCTTCCCTAGTTAAATTATATTAAAGATTTCCCATCATATAAATTTGAAACTTTCACAAGATAGAAAATCCTAAATAGCCCTAGCTGGTTTGGTTCAGTGGATAGAGCGTCGGCCTGCAAACTGAAGGGTCCCGGGTTCCATTACCAGTAAAGGGCATGTACCTTGGTTGCAGTTTCCCAGCCCTGGTCTGGGTGCATGCAGGAGGCAACCAATCAATGTGTCTCTCACATTGATTTTCTCTCCGTCTCCCTCCCTTCTATACTTCCTAAAAATCAATGGAAAAATATTCTGGAGTGAGGATTTATAGAAGAAGAAGAAGAAGAAGAAGAAGAAGAAGAAGAAGAAGAAGAAGAAGAAGAAGAAGAAGAAGAAGAAGAAGAAGGAGAAGAAGAAGAAGAAGAAGAAGAAAAGAAAATCCTATATAAATACTGGTCTCTGACTACCTCTTCTTTTGCATTATTCTAAAATATATACCATGATGTTAACCATATTACAAAAATGTACAGTTCAACAATGTCACATACCTGTGTCTCTGACTTTACATAGCATTTTCCTTCTATTTGAAATGCTATTCCTGTTTTTTTTCTATATAACTCAAAATCACGTTTTCTTGTAACTCTAATATATATCTAATTTTAGCTCAATAACTCACATTTTCCAGAAATCCTTTCTGACACTACAATGTGATTTCAGTGCACATATCCTGTGCTCACTAACAGCATATAAGGCTAACATTGAATTGTTGAATTAGCTTTCTATGTTTCATAATAAATTGCCACAATTTAGCACTTTAAAACAACATGCATTTATCTAACAGTTTCTGTGGGTCAGGATCACAGCACAGCTAAGCTGGGTGCCTATGTAAAGATATGATCAACATTTTATCAGGAGACTCAGTGGAAAAAGATCTAAGAATACTCAGATGACTTTTCTAATTCATTTCCTTGTGGCTGTACAACTAGTGCTGCTTACTTCTTCAAAGACAGCAAAAGCAACAAGGTTCTAGAGCAAGTCTACTACCCAGAAAGAGTCTTATATAACACTAGAGGCCCAGTGCATGAAATTCTGCACTCGGGGTAGGGGAGATCCCTCAGCCCGGCCTGTGCCCTCTCACAGTCAGGGAGACCCGTGATGGATCGCCCCAAGGAGAAAAGCCCTGCCCACCTGGCCGGGACTCCATAATGGATTTCCACCCCAGCAACACATACAGAGGGAGGCCCAGGCAAACCACTAGCAGCACTGCCACCCAGTAGCCTGGGCCTCCCTCTTTGGGGTGATCCATCGTGGGGCTCCATGATCGATCACCCCAAAGAGGGAGGCCCTGCCCACCTGACCAGGGCTCCGCAATGGATCACGCCCACAAAGAAAGGCATAGGCTACCTGATAGATCACTCTGCCAGCTGGTGGCCTGGGCCTCCCTCTGCAGGGCGATCATGGGGAGATGGCGGGGCCCCTGACCAATCTCATCACACCCACCTTGGCTGGCCTGGCGCCAGTGGATATCACAGCGTGGTCGTCTGGACGGTGTTTCCACTGTTCGTTCATTCAGTAGATTTGCATATTATGCTTTTATTATTATAGATGATGTAATCACACGTGTCACATCCTGTCACCCTTGTTATATTTTGCTAGTTAAAAGCAATCCACAGGCCCTGCCCACATTCAAGGAGAACATATTATACAAGAGTGCACACCAATGTGGGTATCATGGGAGTCACCTTAAAGTTTGTCTGCTATGATTGTCATCACTGATTTATAAGCCTGTTTCCTCTGCTTGCCCACAAGTGACTTAATGTCAAGGAGCATGTCTTTGTGTGCCCAGTAACTAGCACTCTATGTTTGGTATATGACACTTAAAACATGATTCACTGACTGAAGGTCCACTTCTGACACACATTATTTTATGACACTTTAATCAAGGAAACATGACAAATTCATTACATAGATTCTTCCTAAAGCTATAGCATTTTTGCTATAATTGTTATAGCCATTTGTAAAAAATGACCTGCAATAAAATGTGTGTATTTACTAGGAAACTAAGCAAACATAAGCAACCTGAGGCAATGAATGAACAGAAAGTGTATGCCATATTAAGATATGGTCAATCTATTAACATATATTTTAGAAAATGCATTTTGGAATATCTTAATTTTTAATATGTCTTGCTATCCAGAACAAAAATATTGTGACTATACAAAGTAAAAGGCAATTTATTTTCCATAAAAATATTTAAAACTGTAGCATCTAAAACCTAATGAATATAACATTATGATAATAGATAGCAAAGTGTTATGGATAATATTAACCCGTTGTCCTCATTTTTGGTTACCACTATGATAATGTTATATCTGAGATTTTTAGAAATGCATTATTAGTGTGATACATGAACTAAGACAGCAACAGTACTATGCATTCTTGTTAACTATTTAAAAAGGAAAAGAAATACTGTGTATTCCTTACCAGAGAATAGCTACCTGTATAATATTTAGTTACCATAGCAATTTAGGTAATTAACAAGCTTGGTTTGTATTACCCAGATGCTAAAGGAGATTCACGTAAAGGAGATTCAAATGTAAATTGTGCTCTGAGGCTGTCCTGTACGCTCCAGAGAGGGGAGAACATCATTTACAGAATCCCTCTCTGATAAATTAGCTAATTAAAAGTTGTGTTGATGGATTTTAAATACTTACATATACCCTTCAGGCAAAAGTGGTACCTTTTATAAGAACAGAGAGTCTACATTCTGAATTTGCATTTACAGTATAATAAAGAGGTTCAGCTTTAAAATGCAGTTATATTAAATAACATCAGTAGAGTATTGCAGTTGACACAAGAAATTAATTTCCTTGATTTGTCATTAACATTTGTACAGTGGTAGCTGTGAGTCGGTTGACATCACTCAGCTTCCAGGCAACAGAACTGAATGTACTTTGGGCTCTAGGGGTTTCATTTATAGCTGATGGGACCACCTGACAAAAATTTTCATAGAGCTGAGAGCCTCAAATAATTGACTACACTTCATAATAGTTTTGCTATATAAAAAGACCCACTTTTTACATTTATTAATTTTTATTTATTTATTGTGCTTTTTAAGACTTCATCAACGTAACTGTGCTTATAGAAATACACACATATTGGCTACTAAAATGCAATTTAAGTTTAACTTATTTTACATGATTTGGACCAAAAACTTGGTACATGGTTTAAACATTAAAAAAATAAAAGACATTCCAATCTATTTCATTTTTTATCTATTACAAATGTATATAAAATATCCTCCAAATGCTGCTAAAGTAGGCAGCAAGAACTTTGAGAAATTAATCTTTGGTTTGTCTCTGAAAAATAACACATGTTACACTGTAAAAGTTTATAAAAATATTGGTACAACAAAGAACTGTTGCAATGTTTCAATGCCTTTACAAAGTTCAATAACTAACGATGGATGCTGAAAAGTGGGGAGAGCCTATGTATATTATAAATAAAAAAAGCAGTTGTAGTATAAATAGCCCATTCATTTTTATTAATGAACTAGAGGCCC
The DNA here is from genome assembly GCA_026230045.1 of Corynorhinus townsendii. Taxonomy (NCBI): domain Eukaryota; kingdom Metazoa; phylum Chordata; class Mammalia; order Chiroptera; family Vespertilionidae; genus Corynorhinus; species Corynorhinus townsendii. The sequence goes on along the minus strand of JAPDVU010000008.1, from coordinate 58,981,633 downwards.
GGTGTATGAAATTCATGCATGGGGCGGGATGTGTCCCTCAGCCCAGCCTGCACCCTCTCCAATATGGGACTCCATCAGGGATGTCTTACTGCCCGTTTAGGCCTGATCCTGGTAGGATGGGGCCTAAAGAGGCAATCAGACATCCCTCTCACAATCCCTTGCTCCCAACTGCTCGCCTGCATGCCTGATCACCCCTAACCACTCCCTTGCTAGCCAGATTGATGCCTAACTGCTCCCCTGCTGGCCAAATTGCCCCTAACTGCCCTCCCCTGCCGGCCTGGTCACCCCCAACTGCCCTCCCCTGCAGGCCTGGTCACCCCCAACTGCCCTCCCCTGCAGGCCTGGTCCACCCCCCCCAACTGCCCTCCCCTGCAGGCCTGGGTCCCCCCCCAACTGTCCTCCTTGCAGGCCTGGTCGCCACCAACTGCCCTCTTCTGCCAGCCTGATCACCCCTAACCGCCCTCCCCTGCTGGCCTGATCTCCCACAACTGCCCTCCACTGCCAGCCATCTTGTGGTGGCCATCTTGTGTCCACATGGGGGCAGTCACCTTGTGTGTTGGAATGATGATCAATTTGCATATTGCCTCTTTATTAAATAGGGTATTTATTGAATTATGTCCTGTGTTAGGCAGTAGATACTTAGTATTTTCTACATACCAGGCACAAAATTAAATGCTTTAATGTTATATTACTTTTCACTGTCTATAATAATGAAAGCATAATATGCTAATTAGACCAAAAATCCTCCCAGATGTCCTTCTGGACAACCTACTGGATGAAGCCGGGGCTGCAAGGGAAGCCTGGGTCCCGGGTGCTAGAGGGAAGCCCGGGTCCCAGTACCAGAGGGTAGCCAGTGCCGGCAGCCAGGGGAAGGAAGGCCTACTCTTGCACAAATTGCATGCACTGGGCCTCTAGTAATCTTATAAGGTACACTGTCATTATTGTGCCCATTTGGCAGATAAGAAAATCTAGGCTTAGGAAGATTAAATGACTTGTTCAGGGTACTAATTAATAGAACCAGAATTTCAATTGTATTCCTGTGGCTACAGAGCACATGACTCTAAATATTATGCAGAAATACTTGCCACAACTAGCATATCATGGCAGCAAGAATTTTAGTGTCATTGTTTCAGGCCATTTGGAGGCACCTTATCTAACTTTCAGTTTTGGCTCCCTGCTCTTTCTTTCTTCAGTTGTCCAAAGATTCCTAATTCTCTTTTCCTGATTTGAAAAACTAAAAAAAAAGGAAAAAATTAATCAATAAATATACCCCAGGAACTTTGGAATGAAAAGCACAGGTAGCCCTATTTATTTGTTTATTTATTTATTTAAAAATATTTTTTTATTGATATCAGAGAGGAAGTGAGAGGGAGAGAGAGAGAGGAATATCAATGATGAGAGAGAATCATTGATCAGCTGCCTCTTGCACAACCCACACTGGGGATCAAGCCTGCAACCCGGGCATGTGCCCTTAACTGGAATTGAACCTGGGGCCCTTCAGTCTGCAGGCTGATGCTCTATCCACTGAGCAAAACCAGCTAGGGCCAGGTAGTCCTATTTAGATTTCAGTTCAGCCTAGAGAACTTAGAAATTTCTGAGTGTATCGCCGAAACCGGTTTGGCTCAGTGGATAGAGCGTCGGCCTATGGACAGAAGGGTCCAGGGTTCGATTCTGGTCAAGGGCATGTACCTTGGTTGCAGGCACATCCCCAGTAGAGGGTGTACAGGAGGCAGCTGATCAATGTTTCTCTCTCATCGATGTTTCTAGCTCTCTATCCCTCTTCCTTCCTCTCTGTAAAAAAAAAAAAAAAAAAATCAATAAAATATATTTAAAAAAATAAGAAATTTCTGAGTGTATCACTGTGTAGTATTCTAATAGACAACTACATAGGGAATAAAAAGAGAGACAGAGTTGGGAAAAATGTAAATAATTACTTTTATTCTGTTTACATTTATTTTGTTGCAAGTCAATAGTGTCTAACCTAAAGGATATTCCAGCTATCTTGACAAAACTGGTGGAAAAATATTGGGAGGTAGAAATGGTGCCTTGTCCCTTAAAATTCAGTATGAGGCAGATAATGCATTAATAAGCAAATCTGGCCCTGCTGACAGGTATAATATTGAGGGAAGATAAGGGTGGTATGGATGGCAGCAATAATGTGTCCGTGGTTAGCCATGTGTCAGTAGTTGACAACTCATGATTTAACAGGTTAATGGTTAATAATAATAAAATGTTCTCCAATGTGTCCAGAGATAATTAAATAATTACTCTGCTCTGTGTCCAAGCGTACTAAAACAAAACAAAACAAAAAAAGAAAAACCATATATTTTTATAAATAACTAGAGGCCCGAGGCCCGTTGTAGGAAGATTCCTGCAAGAATAGTGCTTCCTGTGGTGGTCTCCCCTACCCCGCCTGCTTCCCTCCCTTCTCCCCCACCCCACCTGCTTCCCTCTCTTCTCCGCTGCCCCCCTCCCTTCTCCGCCACCCCGCCTGCTTGCTTCTCTGCAGCTTTGCTCCCTTCTGCAGCGTTTGGCTTCCTTCTACGCTGTCTTCAGTCTTCGCTCTGTGCCTGGATATGCAAATTAATCGCCATTTGGTTGGGTTAATTTGCGTACTTGCTCCTGATTGGCTGGTGGGTGTGGCTTGTGGTGTAGCAGAGGTACGGTCAATTTGCATGTTTTCCTTTTATTAGATAGGATAATAATAGCATCAACTTACTGAACACTTACTGAACTTAGACATACTGAGAGCTAATTGTGCATTGTCAAGTGCTCATTCCATTATGAGGTACTTTTTATTACAAATTTACAGATTAAACTTATTGAATAAATGCTGTGGCATTTTTGCTTACCAGACTACCGTCCTCCAATTTCCCAGATTGGCAGCAGCCATTGGGGCAGAAACCTGCATTTATGATGTGGCGCGATGAGTTAACACAGTAGTCGGCAAACTCATTAGTCAACAGAGCCAAATATCAACAGTACAATGATTGAAATTTCTTTTGAGAGCCAAATTTTTTAAATTTAAACTTCTTCTAAAGCCACTTCTTCAAAATAGACTCGCCCAGGCCATGGTATTTTGTGGAAGAGCCACACTCAAGGGGCCAAAGATCTGCATGTGGCTTGTGAGCCGCGGTTTGCCAACCACTGAGTTAACATATCTCTGGTTCTCAAATAATTATGGATCCTTATGACTGTAGCATCTAAAAACCAATTAATATAACATTATGATTATAGATAGTAAAGTGTTATCAATAATATTTGCCCTTTGCCCTCATTTCTTGGTTACCAGTTGCACGAATCAATGAAGAACTGGCTCAGAAGCTTGGTTTTATGTTCCCCCCTTCCCTTGCCTCCGAACTCTTTCAGGCTTGGAGTGACCTTTTGGGCAACATCTTTCAAAAGTTTTTATAATCAGATACTACACCCACTTGCGGCAAGGGATAGAGAGCAGATAGGGCACACAGCAGACTGGGAAGGGCCGAAACAGAATTGCATATGGGCAGAAATTTGTATGCCAATGAAGCTAAGCTTCTATTAATTAAAACTAGCTTTTTATACATTTAGGATGTTAATTGTAATACTCGTGATTACCCCTGAGAAAATAACTAAAAATATAGAGAGAAAAGAAAATGAGAAGGAAATCAAAATGGTACACTATAAAACATCTGTTAACTATACAAAAAAACATTAGTGGGAGAACTGATGAATAAAAATAGATATAAGGCATAAAGGAAACAGAAGCAAATAAAAAGAAATGGCAAAAGTAAGTCCTCTCATCAGTGATCACTATAAATATGACTGGATTAAATTAATCATTTAATGAATTCAAAGGCAAGGGAAACAGATTTTTTTTTAATTATCCAACTATATACTCTCTACAAGAGAAGCACATAAAATCCAAGTATACAAGTAAATTGAAATTGAAAATCAAAAGAGATATTTCATGCCCAGAGTAACCAAAAGAGGATTGGCTGGCCATACTAATATCAGACAAATTACTTTAAATAAAAATATTGTTATAAGAGGCAAAAAAGGAAATTGCATATTGATAAAATTATCAGTCCATCAAGAATTTATAGCAAACTCAAAAATAAATTAGACTACATTAAAATTAAGTACTTTTGTGCATCAAAGAGCACTATCAAGAAAGTTAAAGACAACCCACATAATATGAGAAATATAATCAAATCGTGTATCTGATAATGATCTAATATTGGAATATATGAAGAACTCTTACAACTCAACAACAAAGGACCAACAGCCCAATTAAAATATAAGCAAAGGACTTCAATGACTTAAGTAGATATTTTCTCCAAAGAAAATATATAAATTGTCAACAAGCAGATGAAAAGATGCTCAACATCGTTAGCCAGTAGCTAAATGCAAACAAAAACTACCATGAGAGAATATTTTACATTCACTAAGGATAACTACCAAAAACATGGAAAATATCATGAATTCATGAGGACATGGACAAACTGGAATCTTTCTACACTTGCTGATAGGAATGTAAAATGATGCTACCACTATGGAAAGCAGTTTGGCCATTCCTCAGTAAGTTAAAGGCAAAATTACCATGTGTTTCAGCAATTCCACTCCTGGATACATACCCAAAAGAATTGAAAACATATGTTCAAACAAAAACGTGCACGTGAATGTTCATAGCAGCAGTATAGCCAAATCAAGAAAATCAAGTAAATGAACCAAGTGTCCATAAATTGATGAATGCATAAACAAAACATGGTACATCGGTATACTAGAATATCATTCAGCCATAAAAAGGAATGGAGTGTTCTTAAGTACTAAAACATGAATGGACCTGGAAAACATTAGGCCAAGTGAAAGAAACCAGACATAACAATCCACATGTTGTATGATTCTATTTATATGAATATCCAGAATAGTCAAATCCAGAGACAGAAAGCAGATTAATAGTTGCCAGGGACTGGAGTAGGGGAGAACAAGAAGACTGCTTAAAGTGTAGGGGTTTTCTGTTTGGAATGATGAAAATATTCTGAAACTAGGTAGTGTTGATGGTTGTACAATACTGTAAATGTACTAAATGTTGCTAAAAGTAAACTTGGGTTATGCATATTTTACCACAAAAAAATATTTAAAGCAAGTTAGGAGAAAAAATAAAAATAATTTGGTAGTTTCTTAGAGGAATGGAACATAGAGATATCACTGATTCAAAATAAGAATAACAAAATGAGCCCAAGTAGTTACTAGCTGGCACCATCTACTTACAAAATATTTTATGGGGACTAAGTAAAACGAAAATATGTAAAAAATGACTAGTGTAGAACTTGACCTATAGTTTATTTTCTATAAATATTGATTTACTCTAAACTTATTTAGTTTAAGCTATCTATTTTGTTATTACATTTTGGTATAATTATCAAGTTATTTCCTAAAGCAAGTTAATTACAAGTGCTGACTCTGCAGTGATTGACATTGTCCAAGTTTAATTCTGGGCTTCCTTTATTCTGTGATCTTTAGAAAATTTGCTTTACCTCACTCTGCCTGTTTGCTTATTTATAAAATTAGCAATCATTTTATAAATGACTTATGAGTAATGAGCAGTAGGGTAGAAAATGTATAACAAATTTTAAGACAAGTCTAGGCTCTTGAATCATCACTCAAGTATTATTATTAATAATAATAACAATAGAAATATATTCCTATTGTCGCGTTTTACTCCTGCTTTGTGATAAACAAAGAAAGTAATTCAAACTTTGAATGGGAAGATATATTAGTTATTTTAATTAAATTACTTATATCCTTCCTGTCTCATTCCAAATAAAAAAATGTCCTTCCTATCTGATTTCCATACCTTCTGTTTTGCTTCCTGACACTTGTATCATCCCCCCTTTTATCTCTGCTTTAGCTTTACAATCTAGTGACATAGTCTGTCCATCTTTTTATTCCCCTTGTTTTTCAGGGCATTATCTATAATTAGTAGCCCTGCACATGAATCCGTGCACCAGTAGCTCTCCAGTATCTCACTGCCGCCCTCCAGTAGCTCTCCGCCCACTGACCCGCCCTCCTGTAGCTTGCTCCAGCCCCCCTCACCTGCCCCCATAGCTTGCTGCCCTGCTCCCTCCTGAAGCTCTCCACCACCCACTTGTAGCTCGCTGCCCCACCCTCCTGCTGATCCGTGATCCGGTCATTATAAGGACACTTCATGGTGTAATGACCATTTGCATATTCCATCTTTATTATATAGGATTATTCCTTCTCAAGGACATGCACCAATGATCATGCATTAACTCCATCTTGCCTTCCATAGGTTTGTAAATTACTGCTTATTTAGGAGAATGCATAAGACATGAACTAGATTTTTCAGTCATAATATTCTATGACTTAATTGAAATATGGTGAATAAAATAACTTTTGCTAAGTTCAAAATTTTCTAGTTGGGAAAAGAAAAAGAAAACAGGTATACTTCAGATGCCTTACTTATATCATCTCTACCTGACGGTGGAGCCGGCCAGGTCTGGATCTAGTCCAATGGGGGTGGGGCTGGCCGGGTCTGGGTCTCGTGCGATTTCAAGGTGCACCTGGGTGAGTGGGGACTTGACTCTGGTACCTGTGGCACGCCCCAGACTCTGACAGGAGGAAGATTTTCATATACAAATCTCTGATACTTCTATTATAGAGAAAGGGCAAATAGCAATATTAAAATATTTCCTCTAATTAATTCCCTTTTAATGTACATGAATTTCATGCACCAGGTCACTAGAAATTATATAAAAACTAGTTGTGTTCAAATATCTCAGAATGTGTTTTCTTAATTCTGTTTGTTTGAATCAGGCAAATAAGGTTCACACATTGCAATTAGCTGATTTGTCTTACAAGTGTTAAAATCTTTAGGCTTCCTCTCCATTTATTTAATTTCTTGAATTTATTTGTTGATACAAAGATATTAAAGCACAATGTGATAAGTAAGCTGTAAGAGTACAGGGGTTTTGTGTGTGTGTGTTTCATTCTTGAATCCCCACTTTAAAGATCCCTGGAATATAGTAAACACTCAATAAACATTTGTTGAATGATATTTAGATATAAACATTGTTTGTAGGGTATAAATTGTTCATATATTAACGTTCACTGAAAAAAATTCATATATATTAGTATATATTATTTTCTCCTTTTCTTTTTTTAAATTTAAATTATTTATTGTTTAAAATATTACATGAGTCTCCTTTTCCTCCCATTGACCTCCCCTGGCCACTCCCACCCCCGGCACATGCCCTCATCCCCCCTACTGTTTGTGTCCATTGGTTATGCTCATAAGCTTGCATACAAGTCCCTTGGTAGATCTCTCACCCCCTACTTTCCTTCATAGGTTGGACAGTCTGTTTGATGCTTCTATGTCTCTGGTTCTATAGTATTTTTGTACATACAACTTAACAAAAGGAAGATAAACAACCCAATCAAAAAATGGGCAAAGGACATAAATAAACACTTTTCCTTTTCAAAAGAGGACATAAGAAAGGCCAAGAGACAAATGAAAACATGCTCAAAGTCATTAATCATCTGAGAGATGCAAATCAAAACCACAATGAGGTACCATCTCACACCTGTCAGAATGGCTATCATCAACAAATCAACAAACGACAAGTGCTGGCGAGGATGCAGAGAAAAAAGAACCCACCTGCACTGCTGGTGGGAATGCAGACTGGTGCAGCCACTGTGGAGAACAGTATGGAGTTTCCTCAAAAAACTGAAAATGGAAACCCCATTTGGCCCAGTGATCCCACTTCTGGGAATATATTTTTAAACCATATACATAAGATTGTACTTTATAATTCTACCCATATGAGGACAACTATATAACCCAATTACCCAGGAAATTCCAATGCTTACTTGTTGTCCAGTGGTTTCCAGGCAGTTTAGTATGTGTCATTATAAAAGTATCCCAGTTAATACAAATTTTACAAATATGTGTAGATTAAAGGACATAGTTCATATCAACCAATGGTTTAAAGAATAAATCAAAAGACTAAATCAAATAGTTATCTTGTGAAAAAAATAGAAACATACCAAAATAAGTTCTAAGAGAGAAGTTTATTGTGATAAAAACCTATTTAAGAATAAGGAAAACATCTCAAATAACTTAATATTGTACCAAAAAGAAAAAGGAATTAGAGGTTTTTGTAAATTTTATAATGCAGTCTTGATAACTTTAAATTTAAATTTTTCTTACCATTTTTTATTGTTTTAAGTATTACAAATAGTAGTACATATGTCTCCTTTTTTCCCCCATTGATCTCCCCCCGACCTTACCTACCCCCCAGTACATGCCTTCACCTGCCCGCCCTCCCCCCCGCCCCAGTGTCTTATATCCATTGGTTGTGCTTATATGCATGTGTACAAGTCCTTCAGTTGGTCTCTTACAGCCCCCCTCGCCCTACCTCCCCTGTCTTCCCAATGTAGTTTGACAGTCTGTTCAATGCTTCTTTGCCTCTGTATCTTTTTCCCACCCTTTCTTTCCTTTAAAAAGTATTGCCTTTGCAGACTAGAAATAAACATATAATAACAAAACAAGATAAAACAAAAAAAATGTTTGAGTCCCAATTTCAATGTCCAACAGTTCTGAGTCCCCGTTTCAATGTCTAACAGTTCCTTATGTGTACATGTCAGCAATGATATCTGGATGGTGGGCACATGTTGGCAATGCAGGTCCGACCCTCTCTGGTTTGGTCCTAGGTAACCTGCAGCGGTGCACAGCTGCTGACTGCTCGTGTGGCAAGGCGTTGTCAGCGTCTTCCATCTCTGGACTGTTTTTTCCTCTTTTTTTTTTTTTTTTTTTTTTTTTTTTGCCCACACATATGACTGCTTTAGGTTCATTGCATATTCAGGAATTTTACCATGAGATGAACTACCAATAGAAATTTTAGTTATTACTTTAAGAACAGCTTTTTGTCCAGTACAATTAACTTTACTTGAATATTCACTTATTTCAATTAGCCTATTTAAATTAATCTGAAAACTCGATTACTATTTTACTGTCAAATTTAATACTCTACCAACAATCTTAGTTTACCCTGTAAATATTAGTGGGAAGGATTATTTGCATTCTTGAGTGGGCTCTGAGCATTCCAGATGCTAGGCTGAATTTAGATATAGGGCAACTGCTGTCAGCCAAGTCTCTTGTCTGTTACCTGGGTCCCAATCTGAGCTGGGCCAGGTCTCTTTCTGTTGCCTGGGTCCCGTTCTGAGCTGGGTGTGGGAAGCGTGAAGCAGCCATAGGGGCAGGAGACCTCCTTCAGAAAAAAAAGAACTAAGTCCATAATTGTAAAAAGGAAAGAAATAGCAAACATAAGAGTAGAAATAAATGAAACAGAGTCTAAAAAGATAATAGAAAAGATCGATGAAGTTAAAAGCTGATTCTCTGAAAAAAAGAAAACACAAAACAAAACTTCTACTAGACTTGCCAAGAAATAAAAAGAGAGATGAGTCAATTAAAATGACAAATAAGCCTGGTCAGTGTGGTTCAGTGGTTGAATATTGACCCAGGAATCAGGAGGTCACAGTTTGATTCTCAGTCAGGGTATATGCCCGGGTTACGGCTCTGTCCCCATTAGGAGGTGTGCAGGAGGCAGTTGATCAATAGTTTTCATCATTTATGTTTCTATCTCTCACTCTCTCTTCCTCTCTGAAATTAATAAAACCATACTTAAAATAATTTTTAAAATTAAATTAAAAATAAAAGTGGAGATGTTGCAACTTATACTGTAGAACTACAAAGGAAAATAGAGACTACGGTGAACAAATAAACTTCAAGTTAGACAGCTTAGAAGAAATGGAGAAATTCCTAGAAACATTCAACCTACCTTGACTGAATCATTATTAGTAAGAAGATTGAATTAAAAATCAAAAACCTCCCAACAAGAAAAAGTTGAGGATCTAACAGCTTCTTTGGTGAATTCTACTAAACATTTAAATAAATAATACCAATCCTCCTCAAACTCTTCCAAAAAATGTAAGAGAAGGGAATATATCCAAACTCATTTTACAAGGCCAGCATTACCCTGATACCAAAGCCAGAGAAGGACATTACAAGAAAAATATATTATAGACCAATATCCCAAATGAACATACATGTAAAAAGCCTCAACAAAATATTAGCAAACTGAATTCAACAATACATTAAAAGGATCATACATACACTATGATCAAATGGGATATATATCAGGGATGAAACAATGATTCAGCATCTACAAATTAATCAGTGTGGTACACCATATTAACAAAATGAAGGACAACAAGCATATGATCCTCTCAATAAATGCAGTAAGAGCATTGGACATAATTCAACATCTTTTCATGATAAAAACCCTCAAAAACTTGGCATAAAGGGAACATACCCCAACATAATAAAGATGTATATGATAAGCCTGTAGCTAATTTCATACGTACAGGTGAAATGCTGAAATCTTTACTTCTAAGAACAAAAACAAGATAAGGATGCCAATCTCTTTACTTTTATTTAGCATATACTGAATTCTTAGCATTTAGGTTAGAAAAAGAAGATATTCTAAAAGGAAAGAAAGAAGTAAAACTCTATTTGTAGATGACATGGTATTGTCTATAGAAAATTTTAAATATTCCACCAAAAGACCTGTTAGGACTAATAAATACTAGTAATTTTAGTAAAGTTGCAGAATACAAACTCAATGTACAAAAATAACTTGTGTTTCTATATACCAAAAACAATCATAAAGCAGAATTAAGAAAACAATTCTATTGCCAGGGCCTAGGGCAAAGAATATCCTTACATGATATTATTCTACAATCTCATTATAATCTTAGATATTTTACAACAGCATACTTTACAATTATCCCAAACAAACTTACAAACTAATTCTTTGAATGGTGGGCAGCAATTTAAAAAGAGGGACATGAAAGGATTTAATCCCTTGCAGAAGGAATTAAGGCACTGGGAAGGCACTTGAGCATCCTATATTGGCCCCTCTTGCCCTTTGTGCCAAGAGGGACCCTCTTCTCACAATCCAATTGCCCTCAGCTGTTACCTAAGCTTTCTGTTCATGCTGAGCTTGAAGCCTCGTGGGGGCTGGTACCAGGGATCTGTATCACATCCAATTGTGTGAGCTGGGCCCTCACTGGAGAAGAAACCCGAGTTCCCCGAGATATGTGATCAGCACCGGGACCCTGCCAGCAGGCCAGGGGTTCCCAAGGCAGGTGCTGGGTGTGGAGGCCACGGGGTCATAGGCTACCAAGGAGACAGAACTGAACCTCACAGCACCCTGCTTGGCCCCGGAGGATGGCTGGTTAGCCAGAGACGGGTAAGATTCCTCAAGGAAGGAACAACCTAAGACAGGCACAGTCGCAGAGGGGCCATCAGGAGAGAACTTGGGGGGGCAACAGAAGTGGGGCACAGACCCTCACCCCCCCAACATTGCAGGGGCTTGAACCCTCACCCCCTTCTAAAGGAGGTCTCCTACCCCCATGGCTGCTTTGCGCTTCCCACACCCAGCTCAGATCGGGACCCAGGCAACAGAAAGAGACCCGGCCCAGCTCACATCGAGATACAGGTGACAGACAGAGACTTGGCCCAGCTCAGATCGGGACCCAGGTAACAGACAAGAGACTTGGCCGACAGCAGTTGCCCTATATCTAAATTCAGCTGAGCATTTGGAATGCTCAGGGCCCACTCAAGAATGCAAATAATCCTTCCCACTAATATTTACAGGGTAAACTAAGATTGTTGGTAGAGTATTAAATTTGACAGTAAAATAGTAATCGAGTTTTCAGATTAATTTAAATAGGCTAATTGAAATAAGTGGATATTCAAGTACTGGACAAAAAGCTATTCTTAAAGTAATAACTAAAATTTCTATTAGTAGTTCATCTCATGGTAAAATTCCTGAATATGCAATGAACCTAAAGCAGTCATATGTGTGGGGGAAAAAAAAATTTTTTTTTTAATTTAAAGTTATCAAGACTGCATTATAAAATTTACAAAAACCTCCATTAAAAAAAAAAAAGGGGGGGGATAGTAGGGCAATATCATGTAAGGAAAAATATCCTATAAGTAAATTACATCTAGAAAATTTTTACTTTACCAAATTAAGGTTCATTTGCAATGCTAACAGCAAGACGGCCATTAAAAACACACATGGTGTCTAAATAAGACAAAGGAAAATCGTTTGAACAAAAATAAAAAGGATCCCAAATCAATTATATAGAAAAGATTCCTTTATTAACTTGTGGTCGAGAATATATTTGTATATTTTCAGAAAACAACCCCAAGACCAGATGGATTCCTGCAACAGAGAGGAATTGACAGGAGTGCTCCAACCACGAAGACAAGAGGCAAAAACAGTCCAGAGATGGAAGACGCTGACAACGCCTTGCCATGGGAGCAGTCAGCAGCTGTGCACCGCTGCAGGTTGCCTAGGGCCAAACCAGAGAGGGTCGGACCTGCATTGCCACCATGTGCCCACCATCCAGATATCACTACTGACATGTACACATAAGGAACTGTTGGACATTGAAACTGGGACTCAAACATTTTTTTGTTTTGTCTTGTTTTGTTATTATATGTTTATTTCCAGTCTGCAAAGGCAAAACTTTTTCAAGGAAAGAAATGGTGGGAAAAAGATACATAGGCAAAGAAGCATTGAACAGACTGTCAAACTACATTGGGAAGATAGGGGTGGTTGGGTGAGGAGGGCTGTAAGAGACCAACCGAAGGACTTGTACGCATGCATATAAGCACAACCAATGGATATAAGACACTGGGGTGGGGGGGGAGGGTGGGCAGGTGAAGGCATGTCCTGGGGGGTAGGGGAGGTCAGGGGGAGATCAAAGGGGGAAAAAAAAGGAGACATATGTACTACTATTTGTAATACTTAAAACAATAAAAATAAAATAAAATTAAAAAAAAATAAATTAAAAAGTAAAAAAAAAAAAATTAATTAATAAATAAAAAAAAAAGAAAACAATTCTATTGATAATAAATAGCATCAAAAAGAATAAAATACTTAGGAATAAATTAAACCAAGGAGTTGTGAGATCTATACAATGAAAACTATGCAGTGAAATGAAATATCAATATTGTTATAGCTTCTTAATCTATTTTAAACCAGAGATATACTTTAGTCCTTTTTTGTCTTTTATAATCTTCACTAGAGGCCCGAAATTCGTGCAAGAGTAGGCCTTCCTTTCCCTGGCTGCCTGCACTGGCTTCCCTCTGGCACCTGGGACCTGGGCACCCCCAGCTTCTTCCGGAAAGACATCAGGTTTAATTAGCATATTATGTGTTATTATTATAGATACTTGTAAAGAATATATACATTTCATTCACAGGTTCCCCAATTTCAGTCTATCTATAGTTTTCAAATAATTACATTCATTTTATGCCTTTTTAGCAGAAAAATCAACCATAGAAATTATGTCCTACTCTCACCACAACATACCAAGAGGCATATGCTACCTATTTGTCCCATGACTGGTGATGCTAACTTTGATCACTTGGTTAAGGTGGTATCTGCCAGGTTTTTCACATCATAACTGCTATTTTTCCTTTTTTAAATTAATATGCATCCTGTTGGAAGATGCCTCTAAAATTTGTGAACATCTTGCTTGTCATCAAACTTTCTCTTTCTAGTTTTAGCAAGCACTTGCCTATTATTACAATAGCAGTTGCCAGTTGTTGACTTTTTGAATTATTATTTCTTCTGCAATTAATAATTGGCATTCTACTGTAAAGATTTTCTTTCTCTACATTTAATTAATCAATTTATTTATATCAATATGAACTCATGGATTCTAAATTTATTCTATGAATTATGATCTATCAATAAAGATAATTATTTATTGATGCTCAAATTGATCCAGATTTGGTCAGTGGTATTTTCAAACTTGCTTCTGTGTGTTTTGACATCCCCCATAATTTATTTCTTAATACTTCCTTACTTTCTAGAGCAAGATGTGCCAGGTTCATTGTGCACTTTCCCAGGCCCAGGCCTAGAATCAACCATGTTGCCAATGAGTTTGAATGCATTTTAGTAGAGAATGCAACTTAGATTTCAAAATCTAAGTTCTATGTGTATCTATCTGTCTGTCCATCCATCCATCTATCCATCTGTCATTCTATCTGTCAATGTAAGCATGAAATTATACTGATACCTCAAATTTCAATTAAATGTCACAAAGTTCATTCTAGCCTTCTTATTTGATGTATTTGTAATTCCCTTATCTGACAATGAGGAAATCTGATTCCTAAGAATATTTGCTCAATCTTAGAATATACATTTAAGCTAACCCATACCTCTATGAAAAAGATACTTATTAGTAAATTTGATATTGTTTACAGTTTGATTCATTTTAGCTCAATGGTATATTATCAAAATAATGGTTCTAGAGTTACTTGGGGTAATTCTCTCCTTCATCCTTTACAGGTGTGGCTAATTTATACATTTGAAATACAATCTTATTTCTGTTTGTAATCCCTTGTTGATTTAATTTCTTTAACAAATATAACTTGGCTCTAATAGGCAAAACTATACAAAAAGTTTCACTCAGAGAAATGAGAGACCTCCTGCCCCCATCTTTCTCCTGTTTCTCCAGCCTTTGCACTTCATTTCAACGCACCTTCTGAGAAGAATCAATCTTACTAGGTTTTTTGCAAAAATGAACAGGTATGTGTATATTTTCTTATCCTCACTTTTTTTTCACTTTTTCTTAAATTTAACAATTTATTCTGTAAATTATTCTATACCAGTCAGCATTTGTCTTCATTGTCTAATTTCCATTGTGATTTTTTTAACCTTAGATTTTTTTGTTTGTTTGTTTTTCACAATTTCAAACATTGGGGTTTATTTTTTTAGCATACATATTTTTTAAGATTTCTATATTCTGAAATTTCTTAAGACTTTGTTTTGTTGTGTGAAGCATATATGGTCAATTTTGAAATGCTCTTTGTGTAATCATAAATGGTGTGAACCCTATAATTGTTAGATACAATATTCCATATATGTAAGTTAAACCTAATTTACTTATCATTTTGTTCATATATTTATATCTTTACTGAGTTTTACCTGATTGTTTAATCAGTTAAACAGGAAATGTGTTTAAAACCTCCCACTCTAATTGTGAATTTCTTGAGGGAGAGCTAGAGAGACAGAATGTGTGTATTATAAATATTTAGAGTTGTTATCTTCCTGGAAAATTGAATATTTCATTATTATGAAATGTTCCTTACAATCTCTATTAATACTTTTGTATTCAAGTATTGTTTTAATATTGCTACATTAGCTTTTCTATGGTTAATATTTGCATATTATGCATTTTATCATAATTTTACTTTTTGGCCTTTGAGCCTTATATTTAAAAGGCATTGCTACTAAGTAGTAGTATATAATTAGGTTTTTAGTTTTATATAATACAAATGATAGCTTATTTTCTTTTAATTATAGTATTGATCCTACATATATTTGTTTACCAATCACACTACTCAGTGCTTTCTTCTTCCTTTGGGAAGACTCCTTTTTATTTTCTGTAGAGTGATACAAGTAAATATGTTAGGATTTGCCAGCCACATAAAGTCTCAGTTTCATATTATTCTTTGTTTATAAAAAATATTGTAACAATTCAAAGTATAAAAATCATTTGTCAGCTAGACATAAACAAGTCGTGGGCTGAATTTTTTTTTCCTAATCACTATTTTATAGATTAAAACATGCATGCTTTATTTGTCAAAGTTTAATAATAATTGTTACTTTTACTTTACTCTCAGACAATTCCATTGATCTTATTTTGAATTATAAGCCATCCTTGTACTTTGTTTTAATTTTATAGATATTTTAAACTTGTTCCAAACATTTATTCAGTCAATTTCACTTAGATTTAATGGCATATTTAACCATGTTCTTTGCTATTTGTTTCTCTCTGCATTTCTGAACTTGAATTTCAGATCATTTTCCTTCTTGCTAAAGAAAATCCTTACTGCATTGTCATCAGTGATAAATTCTGTTTGTCTGATTCTGTCTTCCTGAAATTTTCAGGAATCATTTGCTGGGTATAGAATTCTAGATTAGCAGTTATATTTCTTTAGCAATTGAAATAGATCATTCTAATGTTATATGGTTTTCCTTATTTGATTGAGAAACTGCCAATATAATTGCTGCTCTTTTGAAAGTAATCTTTCTTTGTTTGAGAATTCTTTTACAACTTTATCTTTTACATTTTTTAAAATCAGGGATATTATAATGTTCCTGGGTGGTTTTATTTTATGTTATATGTTTACTAGAGGACTGGTGCATGAATTCTGAAACAGGTGGGGTCTCTTGGCCTGGCTGGCGATTGGGACCAAAATTGGGGGGGGGGGGGGTTGCTTGGGGGGGGGAACCATGGGAGGTTGGCCTGCCAGCCCCTCCCCCATTGGGGCAGATCAGAGGGGGTGCAGTCGGCAGCGGGAGGTTAGCTAACAGTAGAAGGTTGGCTGTAGAAGCACACTGACCGACAGGGGACAGCTCCTGTGTTGAGTATCTGCCCCCTGGTGGTCAGTGTGTGTCATAGCAACCAGTTGACCAGTTTTTCAGTCAGGCATATATATATTTTTTTTCTTTTGAGATAATTGCAACTTACAGGAGTTATTAGAAATAACATCAAGAGATACTATAACATTTTACATAACTATGGAACAATATCACAACCAAGAAATTGACAATGATATAATTCATTCTCCTTATTAAGATTTCACCAGTTTTTCTGTACTAGTTTGTGAATGTGGATATGTGTATTTAGCTTTATGCAATGCGACCACCACCATAGTCAAAATACAGGACAGTCTCATGGCCACAAGAGTATCTCATATTACCCTTTTATAATTGGACTTGCTTCTCCCATCCCCACCACCTTCTCTCCAGTCCCTACCCCATGTAATCATTAAGATTGTATCTATATCCATAATTTAATTATCTTTATAAATGTTATATAGATGGGATCTTATAGTATATTACTTTTGGGAATTGGCTTTTTAAACCCAAAATAATTCCCTGGATAATCCTCCAAATTGTTATATATATATCAGTTTGTTATCAAGTTTTATTTATCTGTGTAGTATTCTATAGTATGCATGTATCCATTCACTTATAAGGACATCTGGATAGTTCCCAATTTGAGACTTTATAAATAAAACTGCTATGAACATTCTTGTACAGTTTTTCATGTGAACAAAAGTTTTCATTTCTCTGGAATAAATGTTTAAGAGTTTAATTACTGAATCATATGATAACTGTATATTTATTTTTTGTAAACTGCCAAATCATTTTCCAGAATGACTAGCATTTTGTATTCCTACTAGCAATGTTTGAGTGAGCCAATCTCTCCACATCCTCATTAGCATTTATTTAGAGTGTCACTATTTTTGTTCGTTTGTTTTAGACATGCTAGTAAGTGTGTAGTGATATCTCATTTTGGTTTTAATTTGCATTTCCATAGTGATTAACAGTGTTGAACATCTTTTTATATGCCTTGTAAGCCACTTCATTCCTCTTTAGTAAAATGTTTATATCTCTTGATCATTTTCTAATTGGGTTTTTTGTGTTTTTGAGCTTGAGTTTCTAGAGTTTTAAAACGCATATTCTATATATTAGTCCTTTGTCAGATATATGGTTTACAAATATCTTCTACCAATCTATAATTTATCTTTTAATCCTTAGAACAGGGTCTTTGCAAAGTAAAATTCTTAATTTTGATGAGGTCCAATTTATCAATTTTTATTTCATGAATTGTACCTATAGTGTCAAATCTAAGAACTTTGTAACTATTCATAGATCCCAAAGATTGTTTCCAATGCTTTTTAATTTTTTAAACAATTATATATTATTACATAATTTACATATGTAGGTCTATGGTCTATTTTCACTTAATTTTTATTAATACTATGTAACATTTAGATTGACGTTCATTTTTTGGCCTATAGATGCCCAAATGATTCAGTACCATTTGTTTAAAATCCTATCCTTCCTCCAATTAATTTCTTTTGCATCTTGTAAAACCCAGTTGGGCATATTTGTGTAAGTATAGTTTTAACTTAATTTCATCTTTTTTATGATCTTTACATATCTGATCTATGTGTAGGTGTTTTTCATCAGTTTTGGAAAAGTTTTCCTCATCATCTAATTTGTATATATATTTTTTCTATTTTTAGTGACTCCAATTACTAAATAGATGGCCTCCTGTATTTTCTATGCGTCTTATGACCACATTTGATTTTACCATTCTTCTGCCTCACTATACTTTATTTTGAATACTTTCTCCTGATCTATTTCCAAACATTTAAAAATTTTCTCAACTGTTTCTATTCCATTGTTAAGCCATCCATTGAATTACTAATTTTGATCATTATATTTTTAAGTTCTAGAATTCATTTTGTAGTTTAATGTAACTTTCTATTCTCTGGTAAAATTATTATTCCTCTCATTTATCTTCATGAACATTTAGTATAGTTATTCTAACCCATGTAACTAATTTCCACAATAACTACAAGCCGTTTGTGTCTATTTCATATGTATGATATTTTCTGAGTTTGTCCAAGTATCTTATTAAGGACTCCTCATTTTCTTGTTAACACTTAAGCGTTCAAGGGAATTATTTATTTATTATTTTTTAATCTTTATTGTTAAAAGTATTATCTATGTCCCCCTCTTTCCCCCATTGATCCCTTATAGCCCCCTCCTGCTCCCTCCACCCCAGGCCTTTACCATCCTATTATCTGTGTTGATGAGTTATGCATATATGCCTACTAGTTCTTTGGTTGATCATCTCTTACCCACCCACCCTTCCAACACCTTCCCTCTGAGATTCCTCAGTCTGTTCCATGCTTCCATGTCTCTGGATCCACTCCATTCTTTATTTTGTTCTTCAGATTCCAATATGAGTGAGATCATGTGATACCTGTCTTTCTCTGAATGGCTTATTTCACTTAGCATGATAGTCTCCTGGTCCCTCCATGTATTTCAAAGAGTAAGAGATCCTTCCTTTTTACTGCTGCATAGTGTTCCATAGTATAAATATACCACAGCTTTTTATCCACTCCTCTACTGTTGGGCACTTGGGCTGTTTCCAGATATTAGCTATTGTAATTGTAAATTGGGCTGCTATGAACATAGGGGTGCATATATTCTTTTTGATTGGTGTTTTGGGTTTCTTAGGATATATTCTAGAAGTTGGATCACTGGGTCAAAAGGCAGTTCCATATTTAATAATTTGAGGAAACTCTGTCGTATTTTCCTAATGGCTGCACCAGTCTGCATTCCCACCAGCTGTATACTAGGGTCCACATCCTCGCCAGCACTTGTCATTTGTTAGTGTGTTGATGACTGCCATTCTGACAGGTGTGAGATGATACCTCATTGTCATTTTGATTTGCATCTCTCTTATGATCAGTGACTTTGAGCATTTTTTCGTATGTCTCTTGGCCTTCTGTATGTCCTCTTTGGAGAAGTGTCTATTTAGGTCCTACGCCCATTTTTTAATAGGATTGTTTGTCTTCCTTTTGTTAAGTTGTATGAGTTCCTTATATATTTTGGATATTAACCCTTTATCAGATGTATCATTGCCAAATACGTTCTCCCATATAGTGGACTCCTTTTTCTTTTGTTGATGGTTTCTTTTGCTGTGCAGAAGCTTTTTATTTTTATGTAGTCCCACTTGTTTATTTTCTCCTTAGTTTCCTTTGCCCTAGAACCATGGTCAGCAAACTGCGGCTCGCGAGCCACATGTGGCTCTTTGGCCCCTTGAGTGTGGCTCTTCCACAAAATACCATGGCCTGGGCGAGTCTATTTTGAAGAAGTGGCATTAAAAGAAGTTTAAGTTTTAAAAATTTGGCTCTCAAAAGAAATTTCAGTCATTGTACTGTTGATATTTGGTTTTGTTGACTAATGAGTTTGCCAACCACTGCCCTAGAAGATGTATCCATAAACATATTCAAGCAGATTGTTTATTTTTTAAAAAGATTTTGTCCCGTTGCTACAATGTTATTGACTGTATTCCCTGTTCTGTACTTTATCTCCTGGTGACTGTTCTGTAATTACTAATTTGTATTTCTAAATCCTTCACCTTTTTAATTCACCCTCTCCCACCCAGCAACCCTCAAAATATTCTCTCTATCTATGTCTGTTTCTATTCCACTGTTTTGCTTATTTTGTTTTTTTAGTGTACACATATAAGTATAATCCTCTGGCATTTATCTTTTCTTTGTCTGACCTATTTTACCCAACATAATACCCTCTACGTCCCTCCATGTTGTTGCAGATGGCAAGATTTCATTCTTTTTTATGGTTGAATCATATTTCATTGAATATAGGCACCACTTTTTCTTTATCTACTCATTTATTGATGAATATTTAGGTTGCATCCATATTATGACTATGTAAATCATGCTGCAATAAACATATGAATGTATATGTACTTTCAATTTAATGTTTTGTATTTCTTCAGATACATATCCAGAAGTGGAGTTGCTGGGTCCTTTTTTGTCCCTTGGTATAGCCTTTGTTTTAAAATTTCTATTGTCTAGTATAATTAGAGCCACCCCAGCTTTTATTGTTTTGTTTTGCTTTCATTGAATAAAAAACAAATCATGAAATATCTTTTTCCTCCCCTTTACTTTCAGTCTGTGAGTGTCTTTTGATCTGAAGTGAGTCTCTTATAGACAGCATATGTAAAAGTCTTGTTATCTGTTCAGTTGCTCTGTATCTCAATTTGATTTAAAGTGATTGGTGACAGATATGTATTTATTGTCATTTTGTTATTCAAAATTGTTATCTTATTTTTTCTTCTTCTTAAAGAACCTTTTAACATTTCTTATAATATTGGTTTGGTGGTGATGAACTCCTTTAGTTTTTTCTTTGCTGGGAAACTCTTTATATGTCCTTTGATTCTAAATGATAGTTTTACTGGGTAGAGTAATCTTGGTTTTAGGTTCTTGCTTTTTATCACTTTTAATTTTTCATGCCAATTTGTTCTGGCTGGCAAAGTTTTTGTTGAGAAATCATCTGACAGTCTTATAAGAGCTCCATTGTAGTTAACTAACTGCCTTTCCCTTACTGCTATTATTATTCTCCTTTGTCTTTAACTTTTGACATTTTAATTATGATGTGTCTGGTGTGGGTCTCTTTGGGTTCATCTTGTTTGGAACTGTCTTTACTTCCTTGACTTGTATATCCATTTAATTCACCAGATTAGGGAAGTTTTACATCATTATTTTTTCAAAGAGGTTTTTTATTGCTTGCTCTCTCTTCTCCTTTTGGCATCCCCATGATGCAAATTTTGGTACACTTGAAGTTGAACCAGAGGTTTCTTACACTATCTTCTCTCTCTCTCTGTCTCTTAGGGGTGGGACCCTTTTCCTTTTTGCTATTCTCACTGGACATTTTTTGCTTTATTATATTCAAAATCACTGACTTGATTCTCTGCTTCATCTACTCTACTGTTGATTCCCTATAATCTATTCATTTCAGTGAATGTATCCTTTGTTACTGACTGGTTCTTCTTTATAGTTTCCATGTCCTATTTATGCTGGTGAAGTTCTCACTAAGTTCCTTGATCATTCTTGTAATCATTGTTTTGAATTCTGTATCTGTTAGTTTGCTCTCCTCCATTTCATTTAATTCTTTTTCTGGAGATTTATTCTGGTCTTTCATTTGGGACCTATTTCTTTGCCTTTCCCTTTTAACTGCTTCCCCATATCTGTTTCTATGTCTTAGGTAGAGCTGCTATGTCTCCCAGATTTTGTAGAGTGGCCCTATGAAGTAAGTGACCTGTAGGGCCCAGTGACACAGCCTCTCTGGTTATCAGAGACAGTCACTTCAGGTGTGCGCCCATGTGGGCTGTGTGCAATGTCGTGTTGTAGTTGAGTCTTGATTGCTATTGGCATGTCACTCTGATTAACCCCCATGCTGATTGGCTGTGAGGACTGACTTTGACAGCAGCTGAGGAACTGTTGTGTGTGGGCCTACCCTCCAAAACGGGGTCTTAGTTCAGTGGAGCTTTGGTGTTTGCCAAGTCTGCCCCCTTGAGTGTTTCACTTGTAGAGGTTGTTGAGTTTTAATCTGGCATAGTCTAAAGCTTTCCACTGTGTGCACTGGCTCTGGGGCCTCTGGGAGGTGCAATGCGAGACACTGCCTATGCCCTGCCTGGGGCCACCTGGCATGAGCTACAGAGGTATCTGCAGATGGCTGCTACGTATGCTCTAATGTGTTTTCAAATTATCAGTCATGTGAATTATTGTCTTTCCAATAACAAAGCTACATATTAATTACTTGAGCATTTTGACATTTTTAAGCAGTGGCATAAGAATTTTGGATCATATAGCATCAACAATGAAAAAGTAGGCACTGCATGGGAGATAGTATAAGAGGAAAAACAAGCTGTTGTCAACATTAAAATTTACTATGCTTACTATTTAGAATTATGTAAGACTGCTTTTGAGTGTAGTAGGCCTGGCAGTGGTGCGGAGTGGAGGGGATCGATGAGGGGGAAAGGGACATCTATAATACTTTCAACAATAAAGATAAATTTTTTAAAAAGAAAGACTAACTGCTTTTAGTACACCATTTATACTCACTGTGAAATCTATATTAATGCACACTAACCCTAAAAATAATACTTTATATAGTGTAACTCTAAGAAAAATATTTTGTTAAAGCCACCTTTTAAATTATCGTTATATTCTATGGGTGATAGGAATAAGAATCTCAAAATGTGTATTTACTCAATGATATGGTTGGTTATGTTTGAGAATTAAACATATCTAAAGTAGTAGTTTAAAAAAGCAGGCCTTCATGGTGTGACAGGGGGTAGGGTAGGTAAACAGAGGAGGAAACAGCAGTGATGTTGGGGCTCACTTAGAAAAGGAATGAACAATTTTAAACTATTTTAAAGCATAAGAAGATTGATTATATAGAAAATGGTGGCCAGCTGCTCTCCTTCCCTAATGAGATACATCTCAGGAAATTGGCTTAAATGGATTAGGAGGATTTAGTTTCCACATAAGAAGTGTTAGACTTGAGAGTGCAGGGAGATGAATGGTTCCTAAGGGAAATGTGGTCACCCCACTCTTAGAGAAAAGTTCTGTATCTCAAAAATCCATGATCCCTCTAAATTTATAAAAAAATCCTCTTTTAGGGCTTCTTAGAGCATACTTATGGAGGGTGGTCTATTAAACAAATACTTTCTTGATAAAGGATATGCTGAAACTACCTTCAGGTAAAAGAAAAAAATTCCCGAGAAGACGATTAAGCATGAGACTGGGTAATTTAAGGAAGTACTGGTATCCCATTCACAGTAGATTTTTAAAAACAGAATATATTATTTTCTGTCTGAAATTATTTACTCAACCTTTCTTAGAGAAATACCAATCACTATAATGAGTTTAGTCTTCTCACTAAATTTTATGTATTTTTACCATCATTTTACATAGGAATAACCAAGGTTTAATGACTTATTAATATTCAACTAACAGTGGAGCCAATACTCACACTCCAGGAATTAAGGAATTCAAGTCTAAAACCACATTGTGAATCAAACTGAAGTCTTAGTCTTGGTTATAGTCACAGGGTCATTTATCAGTCAACACAGAGTAAATAATCAGTTGGCATATATCAAAGAATCTGACTTCACAAATAATTCAGTCAATTATCCTGATCTCTGAGATATTAAACATGCTTTCATTTTTTTTCATTTATTTAACATATATTTAAGGAATGTCTATTATGCATCTATTATGTATCAGTCCCTCTTCCAGGTGCTGAGAACACAGCAGAGACCACATAATGTTCTTGCCTTCATATGGTTTATACTCCAGAGAGTATAAATATATAATAAAAGTAATAATTAGTATCAACATTTATTGCATATATGGTCCCAGACGCTGTCCAATGAATGTATTATTCTGACAGACTCTCCATAAGTTAGGTACTATCATTGCAGACACAGAGAGAAGGAAAATGCATACTGGGGAGGTTAAAAACTTTGTCTAGGTAAGATAACTAAAAATTGGCAAAACCAGGCTTCCTGAGTCCAGAGTCCACATTTTTAACTATTATCTCATACTAAAAGTTCAGTTAATCTAAAATGGTAAGTTTTTCTAAGTATTCAACTGCCACTTGAAAAATGAAGAAATAAAATATTAAAAAGGGCAAAACAAAAAAACAATATTTTGAAAGAGTAAATGGTAAAGGCACTGTTAATTTTCAATTGTTTTGTCAGGAAATACCCCTGAGAAGATCACATGTAAGCTGAGGAATGAAAGACATGGAAAAGCTAGCCAGCGGAAGAACTTTCTGAAGAGCATTCAAGACATAAGGAACAGAAGATACCAAGGGTCTGAGTTGAGAGCAAGTTTGGTATGTGCAGAGAACAAATAAGCTAGAGTTGCTGAAGCAGAGTAATGGGGGAGAACAATATGAAAAGACATCAGAGAAAATGGCAGTGGTCAGATCATGTTAAACCAAGGCAACAATATTTTCATTTCTTTCGACTGAGATGCCAAGCCATTGGAGAGTTTTAGCAGAGGCAGGTGGGGCAGAGGGGGTAAAATTTCACCCCAAAGGTGTAAATCAGGGAAGCTTTTGGCTTTTCCCTCAAACTACCTAACAAAGCCTGTCATCTATCCTCACTCCCCAACTAAGACACATGCATTCCTTTTCTTGCTTCTCCTATTTGAATGTCTCCATCTTTTCTCACTCCACCAGTCATAAGGGACTTTCTTATTGGGGTTTATATATGTAAAATTAGCGTCGAGTTTTAGGAATTCTGTTTTAAGGTAGATCATAGCAATAAGTGTAGTTAAGCTGATATAAGTCCTGAGTTTATACTCCTCAAACACCTTCAAATCTGATCTACTCTGAAAAGAATTCAGAATTCTCATATGCCCCAAGGAGGGAAGGGGAAGGAATAAGTAAAAAGTAGCTGAGTAAAGAACCAGTGACCTTTTTATTTTACAGAATGACCATGGTGAGGGGACAGATAACACCTTATTATGTAATAAACAGCCTTGGCCAGGAACTGAATGCAAGACATTTCGATATAAATGAGTGTGTAACACGAGCAAGAGCTAAGATAGAGTCAATTAGGATAAGAAGGCCAAAGAGCCAAATTTGGGCCAAATAATAAACCCTAAGGTCACTAGTCACATTTTAAAAACCTCAGGGCAAGAAACCAAGGGGCCAGATCAGTCGTCCCATAGCAGAGGCTGGCAAGAATTCAAAGTAAGGAGCACAGATCCCATTGCCAAAAGGTAACATAAGTAACCTCATTCTTGCCCATGTAGCAAGATGCCAATTTGAGAAGATAAGAGGTAATTAAATGAATTGAGCCTTGGAACCAATAAGACAAACTTATCAAAAGAGAATGTTTAAACTTGAACACTCTGATATTTTAGTTACCCAGATCCATATCCTATATAATAAAAGGCTAATATGCAAGTCAACCGAACGGCAGAAGGACCACTTGCTATGATGCGCACTGACCACCAGAGAGCAGACGCTCAACACAGGAAGAACACCACTCAGCCAGAAGCCGGGCTCATGGCTGACGAGCACAGCAGTGGTGGTGGGAGCCTCTCCCACCTCCATGACAGCTCTAAGGGTGCCCCCAAGGGCTCCCGGACTGTGAGAGGGCACAGACCGGGCTGAGGGCCCCCCCACCCCAGTGCACGATTTTCATGCACCGGCCTGTAGTACTCTATAAACACATACCTTAGACCATCCATTAAGCATTGTAGGAACTCATGAAGTCTATTATATAACAAAAAATTGAAGAAGATAGTTGTTTGGGTAACTCTGTGACCATAAAACGTGAACTTCACATGATGTCCCATTAAAAAGTAAGTTCCATATTCAAATATATTTGGAAAATGTTGCAAGAAAAATCCTCCTATTCTACAGGCTCATAATTTGTATTTGCATATTGAAACTCTAAGATACCTTTAGTAACATCTAAACACCTGTACAGATATTTTTGACTCTTGTTATAGTTTCATCTGATATCGCTACATTCCTAGACATTATTTCTGGTTACAGATCTCTCCTGCAGGCATGGGAATTAGAAGTATTCATATTCCATATAACAGGATTGGTTTAGGCATGGACCTATGATCCAAGCGAGGTCAGTCAAATCCTTCCATAGCATTTTCTATGTTGAGTTCATGAGGCAGAGCCCTTTATCTTTTCTGGTTACAAATACCAAAAATGTCAGTTTTGAGCCCCCAATTGCTGTTGTGTGCAAGCTGTCCTGAAACAATATGCAGAGAGAAACAGAAAAATGTCAGAGAGACAGCAAAAGAAAGTAAATTGAGGATTCTAAGTCTGGTTAATCTAGTCCCTTCCTGGTTATAATAGTTTGAGTTGAAGTTTTTATTTGCCAATGAAGGATGCAAATCAACAATAAGCCACATAGATTTTTGTGGGTTTGTTTTTTTAATCATTTTTTAGTTTTAGGGTTTAAAAATAAACTATTAACAAACCAAAAATGTATTTTTGGAAATGCTGATTTTAACTATATGATATCAAGCTTTTAAATTTTTCTGTTATAGAAGCAACAGCCTGTACTTATGTATTTCAAACACAGAAAGGTGATCTCAGATCTAAAGTAATAAATCCCCCCTCACCAGAAAGTTAAAGCACTATTTGTCTTTAAAATGCCATATTAATGAGAAATTTGAATCCAGACATTTTTAAGTCTCCATCAGTGTCCTCCATTACTTCATCATTAATGGAAATGGCAAAAAGCACACTAAAAATTACTTCCAGAACTTGAAATGGATATTATACTGTTTAAATGGATGTCATATAAAAATAATTTGCTTTAATCATAGCACAAACCATTGCTATGATGCCATATGCATTGTGAACCTTAGGGATTTCTTCATTTAGAGTAGAATGAATTTTGACTAGGCATAAGTGCTTTTTGCAAAAAAGTAAATCCACAAATCCAAAGCATTGAAAATACAACCAGGTGTGAGTGGCTTTAAAAAAACAAATTATGCCAAGGTACATTGACCAGCTGTGTTTTAGATTTCAAGAGTTCTTAAGATATATTCAGGCATAGGGGCTCAATAATACTCAAATTGTATTTTCTTATGTCTTTTGTCTCTAATTGAAAATCTTTTTTTTTCCAAGAAAACTGAAAACAGCATTTTCTAGCTACATATATCTAATTTACTAAAAAAAGTTACTTAGCAAATTTTTTACAAGATAATCATGTAGTCTTTGATATGACCATGAATTTTTTTTCAGAAGTAACTTGTTTTAACCGTAAAAAAATGTAAAATGACCATCAGATATTGGAAGTCCTTTCTTATAGATATAGTTGAGTGGTGTGGGGGAGGAACAAACTTTCCTCTACCCTCAAGGTTCTTCTGGTTGGTCTGATAATCAAATAGACATGAGACAGATTAACAAGAGAAAATAACTAAATTTAATAGATACATATGGATGGGAACCCTGCGTACATGAGAGAGTCAGAGACCCCACATTTAGCAGAGATTCGGAGATAGAAAGGGGGTCTAGGTATATAAGACATTCTCATCTAGGGATGAGGTAAGATGCCTAGGGGGCTTCAAAGAATAGTTGCAAGACTATAAGGAGAGCAGATGCTTAGTTAGTAGGTTTGCCTGCCCTATGAATAGTTCAAAAAGAGGTTCTTTCTAATAATCACTTATTATGAGCAAGGCCTCTAACTTAAGATCTTCTAGGTAATTAACAAATGAGCAGAAATTCCTTGAGCCTGGTGCTAACTATTGCCTTTAGCTCAAAACAATCTACATACCCCAGAGGCACATCTTAGGGTGACTCATTCTGAACCTCCACAGTAGAAAAGGCCTAAGCTAGGGAGTCTGACAAAACTGGGATCAAGCCTCCCTCTTGCCAATTGAGGGGTTACATAACCTTAAGGAAGTTAGTGAACCCTTCATAATCTCATTAGCTGATCTATAAAATGGGTATGACAAGACTGTCAAGCATATCAAAAGATATTATCAGTGAAACTGCCTACTGCAAACCAGGCATTCTTTCCTCAACCGTCTACTATAGAAGTAAAAATTACAATAGTACATACTTTATCTTCTCAGGACAGTTTTGTTTTTCCCTCACATTTTAAGTGATTATTTTTGTGTAATTTTTAAGTTAACCTTGCCACAATGATATATTCTAAAACTATTTAACTGTATAAAATCACAGATCTAGAGCTAGAAATTTCAGCCAATATTTAGTAAGGATCTATTAGGTTGCAACAAAAGAATCTATACTGAAGGATTCTTATAAATGAGAAAATATAGGTATTGAGATTTCATCATGTTTCAGGGAAAAAGAAATAACCAAAATATGAGACAAACTGGCTTAAGTGACTATAAATGGATTTTACTCCTCCTACTTTTTGGTAAAATACACCAAGGGGGTTGATATCATCTCCCCTAAACATGAGGGTGCAAGAGCAACATTATCTGACAGAAATATAAATTGAGCCACAAATGTAGGAAAGGTATGTAATATTAAATTATCTGGAAGCCACATTTTAAAAAGCAAAGGTAAAGGTAATCTTAATACAATTTTCTAACAACATGAAATAACATAATAAAATATGAGCCCTATATATTTAAAATATTATCATTTCAATATGCAGTCTACATTAAAAACTATTAATCAGATAATTTATTTGGGGAGAGGGATTAAATCTTTAGAACCGTGTATGTATTTTGTACTTACAGCCACATTTCAAGTGCTCAGTAACCACATACCTTTGGCAGCTACAGTCTTGGACATCATAACTAAGAGCATGGATATATCATCCAGTTACAGCCAATGGGCCTGCATCACATTGATCTTGAACTTTCAGCTTCCAGAAGTACCTGTTGTTTAAGCCATCCAGTCTACAGTACTTTGTTATGGCAGCCCTAGCAAACTAATACACATTTAACATTTTATGCTGTATTTTGAAATCTGTACCTATGCTAAATGAAGACAGATCCAAGTAATGCCAGTAATAAGAATACAAAGGGAGAATAAGTAGAAACAGAAAACATTAACTAATGAGATTGGCTGTAATGGCTCAGGGAAATGTGAGACTCACTGTCAAGATTAGTAATCATGTGAGGCAGAGAAGGATAGGGCCAGAGGAAGGATATGCCTGTGAGAAGAGTACATTCTGCATACTTTATAGTTCCCCTAAGATACAGGATGGTATCGCAGTTAAAACTACAACCATAAACACATGAGCATAATTGGCATTACTTGTAAGGGCAGAAATTGGAACTTTATCTAGCCTGTTAAAGTTCATTTATGCTACAGTATAAATATGTACTACGGAAGGGTTGTTTAGTAAGAATGTGTGATCTCTATCTTATAGTAAAGTCAAAATGTGAAATTAAGTATAATTATTGTTGCTATAATTGTTTTCTAATTAAAGTTATGATTAAGCTAATATTATTGTTCACAATATGCAGAAGCTATGCAAATGAGAATGGTTGTAAATAAAAGGACTACCATGGGCCTATAAAGAGCCCTAGAATGTTATGAAATTGATTCAAACATTATACACTTGAATATCTGTATATAATTCATAAGGGAATTAAGAAGAAAAATACATTTAGTCTATTTTAATTTTCAGCATTCATGGTCTTTTTCTTTTTCAATATACAATAACAATAAAACATCTTTAGTATGACAAACATTTTACACAAATGAAAACGCAATGTAATGAAATGGGATTTTATGCACTTTAAGCAAAGCAAGTTGAATATAGAAGTAAAGAAGAGAATTGATGAGGCTAGAAAGACGAGAAAAAAAGAGGAAATCCCCTTTTCTAAGGAGAACATAAGATCATAATACCATTCCAGTTCTTTGATACCAACCCAGAAAAGAAGCAATGAAGCATCACCAGCAATATGCTTCAATCTTACACAATTTTAAAAAATAAATCTCAGCAACTTAGGACAGATACTAATTTCCATTTGTGGATATACCGAAAATGAAATGGCATACAGGCCAAGCTACATAATTCGCAGGGGACATCACTAGATAAATAGCTAGGCCACTTGTTCAAAAATTAATCAGAATTTCAGAATGGAAAACAAGTGAGCATCAAATCCAGCGTGAGGCCCTGTGCACTGTACAGGTCATGCTCCAAGAAGCCAGCCCTGATGATGAGTTTAGGTGTATGACTAGAGGGAATCAGGCACCCACACATCTAGTTTGGATCATTATATGTATTTTAGGGTAAGTTCTCCTGAGATATTTTTACAAGAAGTGATAAAGACAGCTGTTAAATTTCAGGCTGTAGTTTATCAAGAGGCATTCTGAGAATCCTATTACTGTTTGTCAGCAGGATGCTCCAGAGAAATATCCATAAAGGCCCTTTTTCTGGCAACAGAGGGAGCTAGCTAATGAACTCACACTCAAATCCACTTCCCTGGTTACTGAAGGACAATGCCATCATCATATATTAATGAGTGCTGTCTCCTCTTTACAGAATTTTCTTTTTTGCAACCATCAATAGGTATTTTATTGACTTTTATGGAATGTACTGCTAGTCATTTAATTAAAGACCTAATTTCATGCTCTGTGTTGTGCTCCCTAACCTCTTTATTTCCTGAAAATTTCCAAACTTTATTCTTTTTTCTAAAAGAAGGGCCTCAATAAGGACTTATCAAAATTCATAGCAGATATTATGAAAAGCCTTCTAAAAACTCTAATTTTAGCTATAAAGCTTGTCTACTATATGAAATATTACACAGAAGTCATATTTCATTTCAAAATAAATGTCAGATAAAAGAAATCTGACTCAAAGTGACAGGCTCTGTACTCATACTGAAGCGATGTCCTTGAGGTTAAAGAGTCCCTGGGGAAGCCAGTCTTACGGGAGCCATATAGATATACATTATGAGGATTTTTTTTTAATTTCCTTACAGGTACTGTAAGGAAAAACACCTAAATAATTACCTCTGCTTGTATCTGGGTAGTAGGAAAATGACTAGTCTGTTCTCCCTTCTTTTTCTAATTTTTCTGTATAATAGAAATAATTTCTAATTATTTGTTTTATAATCTATACTAATAAAAGGGTAATATGCTAATTAGACTGGGAGACTTTCCGGACATCCTTCCAGACAAAGCCATGGTGGTGGGGCTAACGCAAAGGTGGTTAGGGGTGATCAGGCCAGGAGAGGAGAGCAGTTGGGGATGATCAGGCTGGCAGTTGGGGGCAATCAGGCCGGCAAGGGGGGGAAGTTGGGGGTGAGAAGTCCAGCAGGTAGAGTGGTTAGGGGCGATCAGGCAGGCAGGTGAGCGATTAGGAGCCAGCGGTCCCGGATTGCAAGAGGGGTGTCCCCTGAGGGGTCCCAGATTGGAGAGGGTACAGGCTGTTCTAAGGTACATGCACAACCCCCCCCCCCTCGTGCACAAATTTCGTGCACTGGGCCACTAGTATTAAATAATCAATGGCACAAAAATTAAAATTTCTGTTTCATTAAGTAGAATTGGTTCGTTGTATGACTCTTTTTTGAAGGAGCCAAATAATAGTTTCATTCTTTGAGGGAATTTACCACTCGTGTGTATGTGTAAGGATAAAGTTATCTAAATTGATCACAACTGCATTGTAATGATTGCCTAATGAAAGAAGGGTAAATTGCATTTTCCTTTTTCTGTGTCTGGTTACAGAACACTGACATTCTTTGTGTTTCAGTCATGAAATGTGGCACCTACGTACAATGGAGGTGGCACCAAATTGTCTGATTAGTTTTCTTTCATTCTAAGGATAAAGGTGTCAAGAGGCCAAAAAAATGGTGACATATCAGGCTCCTGAATCTCCCTCATCCCACAGATGCACCCAATATTCAGCTACACGTGAAACAGAGCCTCTAAAAGAAATCCAGTAATTGGCTGAGGGGTTTCTACATATGAGGTGAGTGAGAAAATACCCACATCAACATGGGTAGGGATGTATAGTGAAGGGAGAAACTTTCTTCTACTCCAATAATCTATCTGAGACAGATTAACAAGAGAAAATAACCAAATTATATATATATATATATATATATATATATATATATATATATATACACACACATATATATATACTCATATCCAAGGGAAACCCACAAATATAAGAGAAAGACCCCACATACATGAGAGGTTCAGCAACAGAAAGTTAAAATGAGGTATATATGACATTCTGAACTAAGAAAGTGGTAAGGTGCCTTCGGGGCTTCAAAGGGTCCTTACAGGGCCATAAGAAGAGCAGATGATCAGTAATGATAAGTTTGCCCTACCCTGTAGATAGGTCATAAAATATTATTTATGGTGATAACTCTAATTATGGGCAATGCCCCTAATTAAAATTATTCTAGGTAGTGTCAATGTAAGAAACATTCAAAACTATAGAAAATTTTTTGTGAGTTTATTTGAGCCAAACTCTGGACAATTGCCGGGAAGCAAAATCTCAATAGATTGACCCAGCCAGCATGGCTCAGTGGTTGAGTGTCCACCTATGAACCAGAAGGTCATGGTTCAATTCCAGGTCAGGGCACATGCTCGGTTGCAGGCTCAATCCGCAATGTGAGGTACGCAGGAGGCAGCCAATAAAGGATACTCTCTTATCATTGATATTCATCTCTCTTTCTCTCTCTCTCTCTTTCTCTCCTTTCTTCTCTGATATCAATAAAAATATTTTTAAATATCAATGGATTGAGATAATGTTCCAGAGAATGGGAGAATAGCAGTTTTGCATCTTATTTTATTATACATTACAATCAAAAGAGGAGATGCAAGTAGGTTACATGAAATTCAGTGGTGATAGATTAAGGAAGCAGGAGAAAGCAAAGTGGGGAAACCTCAGGAATTGGAAAAAAAAGTAAAATGATGGACACATACTTCTTTTACATAGGTGGGTAGAGGATAATTAATAGTCAACAATTAACTCAATAACAATGAGGGGATTTGTGGTCTCCACTGAATGGTGCCTATATTTTGAGAGGTCTGGAAAGGAAAATTACTTTGACCTTCCAGGGATATGTTATTGTAGATGCAAAAAGACAATAGAAAGGCTCAGTTAAGGTAAATATTGGCCTTTGTCAGGGAAGATACAGGCCTAGGACATGACTACACACCATGAACTGCTTTTAGTTAAAAAGTTTTCATTTTAAACTATCCTTTGTGGTTATTTTAGGTCTTTGAGTTTGTAAGGCCAGCAGCAGGCCTCCTCTGAACTTCTCAGGTTTAGTAAGTGGCCCCTTTTCATACACATTAGTTAAGGGGGTGGGAGGGGAGCACAGAAGTTTCTCTTGAGCCTACAGTGTCTTGTTTGCCTTTATCTCAATGTAATCCACACACCACAGAAGCACATCTTCCTGTGACTTGTTCTAAATCCCTACAAAAGGCTGAGACACTCACTAAACCTCAGCCCCAGAACAGTGCCATATAATTGGAAGGTAACTCCCCACTCCAAGCTTCTCTCTGAGGAGTAAAGGTTTGGATCTCACATTTAGCACCACGACTTTCAAGACTCCCACTAGAGCCTTAGGCCCCTACAACACATAGGTCTGAAGGCCAATAAGATCTTGCCATCCAGAGACCCACAAGACTGTAGCAAATGAAGAGGTTAACAAGCATACAAGCACTCCCTGCAGCCACGCCCCCAGGATTCAGTGAAGGGAAAAGCAGACACAATGGCCCATTTCCCATTCTTTCCTTGAAATGGGGTCATCTACATGCTTTGGAAACTGCTACCTGAGGATCAGGCTTATGAATTAGCACAAATCTAGGGACAGGCTGTGATATTCCTTGGGGACAATAAAACCCAAAGACTCCTTCTCCTGTCTGTAGCATACTGCATGTTGCCAGTATTTCCCTGGAAGGATCTTTACACACATCTATTCCCAGCTTTTGCAGATGCTGCCCAAGGAACACTTGGCTCTGATAGCCAATGGGGCTTCCATTCACAAGTTCCACAGGACCACTGCAATCGAAGGAGCAGTTCCTACTGGGCAAGAGCAAATCCTCTTCCTCCCATGGCTATACACCAGAGCCCAACACAGAAGGAGTAGGCAAAAAGGTTCATTTTGTTTGTTTTTTACTGGATGGCTCATAAGTACATACATGCCCGCCTCCCAAGGCTCCGGCTTCCATTTGCCCTTCATCTAGGCACCAGTTGTGATTCTCAGCTTTGGGATGATGTCCAGTCTTGGAACATCCTCATCTACTAGGAGATGCTAAAACAAAGAAGGAGAGTTGGACCATCACAAAGCTTTGGATACAACCAGGACTCAGACAGGCTAATTGATGAGTTCAACTCCCACACAAGATGGACAGCCACATGTGAAGAAAGACTTGAACTTAATCTTAAACTGTAAAAATAGAAAAAAAGACATAAAGTTAAGTTCTTTGACATCAGTATTGGCAACACTTTTTTTATTTGACACCAAAAGGAGGGGCAACTAAATAAAAATGAAAAAGTGGGGCCTCATCAAAGAAATCTAACAGAATGAAAAGTCAATAGGATGGCAAAAAATATTTGCAAACCGTATAACCAATAAGGGCTTCATAGCCAAAATATACAAGGAACTCATATAACTCAATGGCAAAAACCAAATAACCCAATTGAAAATGGGCAAAGTACTTGAATAGACATTTTTTTTAGAGAGGACATGCCAATAGTTACATGAAAAGGTGCTCAACATCACTAGTCAGGGAAATACAAATCAAAACCACATGAGATATTACTTCACACTTATTAAAATGCTATCATCAAAAAGACAAGATAACAGCCCAGCCAGTGTGTCTCAAAGGTTGAGAGGTCACAGTTTTGATTCCCCATCAGAGCACATGCCAGGGTTGCAGGCTTAATCCCCAGTGGGAGTGGGGGATATATAAGAGGCAGCTGATGGATGATTCTCTCTCATCATTATCTCTTTTTCCTTCTCCCTTCCTCTCTTTGAAATCAATGGAAACATAATCAATAAATAAAAGACAAGAGATAACAAATGATGGTGAGGATGTGGACAAAAGGAATCCTTGTATAATATTGGTAGGAATGTAAACTGATATAGCCACTGTAGAAAACAATACATAGATTACTCAAGAAAATAAAAATAGAACTACCATGTGATCTAATAATCCAAATTCTGGGTATGTATTTTTAAAACAGGAATTACAAATAAGAAAGCCATTTCTCTTAAGAAAATGCTCATTTGTCTCAAAAGGCCTAGTAAGAAAATATTTCAAAAGAAGGACTATGGCATTGTGTTCAGCACAGAACAGAAAGGCAATAGCTTGAAAAGAGTGTAAATAATATATCTGAATTATTTAAAAAGAATATCTATAAAAATACGTGTGGAAAATATATAATTTGTGCATGGGGATGATACAACTAAGCAGCATTTTCTATTCTACAAAAGCCAAAAGGACCAAAAAGTTGTAGTCTATATATAGGAGCAGTATATACAGTATATATAATAGCAGCCAATTTGGAGAGCCATAAAAGAAACAATTGAACAAATTACTTTAGTCCCAAGTGAGCCATCTACTATGTGGAGTGTTGAGCTAAGCACATAGAGATTTCTGTGGATTTCTTTAAGTCACCATTGTTGATGCTGCCAATAGAACTTACTAACAGAGTGCTACTTCTTTTGCACAAAAATTATTTAAGTAAACTGAATATTCCATCATATTATATTAATAACATATAAACTAACTAGCATCAATAATCTTCTCATTCCTAAAATTACAGTTTCTGATACTTTGAAAAACAATGCCATTTTGATTTTTATGTTTTTAACATCACTCTCATTATGTATGCACATTAATATTATGTTAGGGCCATACCTAAATAGCTAAAATATATTAAAATTATTTTATGTAGATATATCTTCTCTACTAACTATGATTTCTTTAAAGGGAAAGCTCTTTGTAATATTCATTTTGGAGTCTCTAGCATTTAACATGGTGCTTGTCACATAGTAGGTGTGAATAAATAAAACAATAAAGCATAAGTTGACTAAATAAATAAAACAATAAAGAAATGAACTATCCTACCTAAACAAACACATCTACTTAGTAGTGAATGAATTGCAACTGCTGGCATCTACTCTATGCAGGGCACTATTACTGAGAAACAGAGTAAAAATTATAATCAAGCAATTTATACATTAGAGGAAAGCAACATACATCCATTGAGTAGTTGGCACATGGCAAGAAAATGCTGGATGTTTGCATATATTATCTCATTAAATCTATAAAACAAGTTTTGAAGTTATTTTTGAGATGACAGATATTAATAAAATCAAAATGTAATATGAGGCTTTAGCTGTGCACCCTTCTTTGTACATTTTCAAATTTTGAAGAAAATTACTTCTCTTTGTTTTAGCTGGAAATCTGAAAGCTTTTCTTCATCCAGAAATACCAGTATATCAATCACATAGTGTAATGTCATTCCAAAATATTTGACCAATTTTATAGCTCTTTTTTGTATACAAGTTAGAAGTCCTAAAAATTTTAATACACCAAATGAGCTAATCAATAATTACTAAAAATTAAGACTAATATATCATAAACTTGTATAAAAATGTTACTTCTTATAAAGACCTGTTACATTGTATTAATATAAATATTAATAACTGCCACTTATTTAGTTATTTTATAGCTAGGCACTCAACAAACATCATATTTAATCCTCCAAAGTTGATTGATAATCAACTGAATTAATTAATTTGCCAAGGTCACACACTTAGAAAGAAATATTTTTTTATCTGCCTAACTAAAAAGTCTGTGCTTGACTGTTGTATTATACTGCCTACCATCCCTATGAGGAGTCCAACATTAATATTTCAGTCCCTATTTTATAAGTGAGGAAACCAATATATTGTAAGATCAAATTCCTCACAGGTAGTAAGTAGAATCTTTGTCCTTCTAACTCCAACTTCAGTCTGATGAGATAGTCCACCAGTAAGCAGAAAAGATAATTGTTTTCTACAATTTACCCTAAAAGGATTAACAAAAAGTGAGAAAAGCCAAGGGAATTATGATTGATGATCACTTCTATAAACACCTTTTTGGGGGCTACCTAAGACTTCCTTTGGAGCTCTGCATGCATGTGTACTTAACAAAGAATTGACAGTAATTAAATATAAAGTTAATATAAGATTCAGATAAATTTCTATGGAATTGTATACTGTACTCACACACATGCTCTCCAAAGAGATTACTACAGCTATACAAAACCATTTACAACCAATCCCCTGTGTTCTCCATCTGTTGAAGGGCTTCCCAAGGCCAGGAAGCATGAGAAGTCTACAAGATCTAACTCTGCATTAGGAGCCTCATGAAAGCTAATCGTTAAATGTTCCTCTTATGTTTGTGGCTCTATTTTTTATTCATTACCACAAGCATTTTTAATATTTCATATTATCAAAAAACAAAGTAAATTCACAAAGAAGATTTTCTCTCTTATACTACCTTTTGGAATATAAATGTTTGATGGATGAAAGATCTTTTATATGTAAAGTACTTTACTACTACGTTGTATCAAGTATCTCTCTCTCTCTCTCTCTCTCTCTCTCCCCCCCAACTCCCTTTCTCTTATTGTCTCTCATTTCTAATGTTAGCCACCACATAATTAAAACCTAATTATGGAGCATCCTGGAGCTACCTATGGCCCACAGACCTGGCTTGGCATAAGGAGGAAGGCAATCAGACAGTTTAGAAATTTAAGCAAACCAAAATGGTCAGTTGTAAATCCTTAACAGGAATCACTCTCCTGTAGAATTAGCAAGCCCTGACAGGTATTCCTGTTATAGAGGAAAACCAACATCAAGATGGGGGACAGCCAGCCAATTTTCCTTCTATTTCAGAGATGTTCCTAGAATGGCTCAAGCTCCCAGGGATATACAACTTCAGGCATAAAGAACTTCTTAGGAGAAATAGCCAAAATCACCACCTGGAGCAAAAAAGTGAAACACAGTTATAAAGAGACTCTAGACTCAGGGGGCAAACAGGGATTCCAGTTCCATCACTTAGTAGCTAGGAGGTCTGGGAAAATATACTCTTTGTCTATGAGCCCCAGTTTCCTTATAATAAAAGTAATGTGTATGCAAAAAAAATTATTTTGCAGAGATGAAAAAATTAAAGATGACACATACAAAAGTGTTAGTACACAATGTCTGTCAAAAACTAGCCTCTCAAATTCTAGCATTTTTAATTATAAAGTGGCTTTCTAGATGTTCTTGGAAGACAGATGAAAGGATGTAAATCATGGTGATTAAAGCACCCTAATATTTAAAGGTGATTGAGATTCTGAAATAATACTTTATTACAGCTGAAAATATATAACAACTCATGTTCTGTCTACAATGTACCCTTACTATCTCCCCCCACCCACAAAAGAGAATGTATAAATGCTCAATGGAAAAAAAAAATAATTTGAAAACAAGTAACCTCTATAATTGGAAAAAAGGAGATAAGTTAGGCAATGAGTATTTTGCAGTATAATATACATAGGGAAGAAACTCTGGAATTAAATCAGACTTAATTGTGGATGGAGACAATAAAATAGACTCATTAATACAGTCTGTTATTGCATATTCCAGATATATGGTTTTAATAACTATTAATCATTTAATTCCAACTTTGTAACTGAGCTATTCATAATAATTTCTTAATGTTCAATTCAGCCATATTTTTAGCCATAAATATTTTAGAGCATTCTGTATGCTCAATATTTGACTAAGCATTGAGGACACAAAGGTAGGCAAGTTCCGTATTCACATTAAGCCCAAATTTCAACCAGTAACTTTAGAAAGTTTCTTGGCTTCTTTTCTTATAAATATATTACTAGATTATTATTTTTTGTGTCATCACAACCAATATGATACTCCTGATACTTGAAATATACAATAGCCACGAAGAGCTCTAATCCATGTTAAACAATTAAATATAAAATATTAATACAGTTTCATATGCCAAATATATGTTGACAATATAATTTTTAAATAGGCAAGACATTATGATTAATTTTTAAAAGGGTCCAAAGTGTTAATACAAGATAGCAGAGTTTTTAAGAACATTTTATTTCATCAGTCATAAGTGATTTTTTTAAAGCTAAATTTGTTGAAAACCTGCTTTGAGGATGCATTCTATAATAAAAATCTTTTATATAAATATGCACAATATATGACCAACTCATAACATGATTGTTGACTTGAATTAATATTAGCATGCTCTAGGGCATAAGAAAAGCATATGATGTTCTGAATTATTTCTCTTTGAATTGTATATATATTGAAATTCAGTGAAATAAGAATGGTTTACGTGTCTTGCATTATGCATAATGCAAACCACTTTTGAGTCTGTGGTTTGATGGGCTGATGAAATACTTTCTGACAGCTTTGCCTCTTAACTTTGCCTCATGACTAAAGAAAAGTGACCCTCCATCTGGTTCGCTAAGATAATCCAAACTCTTATTATATCCACCAATGTCTATAAATATTGATATAAGATTTAAATATTCCCAGAGTTACTACTTATGTCAGTATATTGTACCTATTTTAATTGTGTTTTAATATTCTTTATTTTAATGCAAATTGTTGGTGTGGTTTGTTATTCCATACAGGTTGTTTTAAATCAATTCATAGTTGGATATTTAAAGTTTTAAAAACCTAAAATGCTTTCAAATTAAATTTTAGAGATTTTACAATAACAAACATCAGAAACAATATTCAAGGGCTTGAAATTTGTTATTGCTCAGGCAGATCAGTACTTTAATATCTGCATTTATATTGCAAATAAGTCCATCCAAAATATATTTTTAGTGTTTCAAAAAAGTAAAATCTAACTAAAATGATATAGTAATCTCTCAATTGCCAAATCATGCTAAATGAAAATGAATTTTTAAAAAGTAAATTTTTACTTTGCTCTGTGACTTTCCTACAAACAAAATATATGAAATGAAAGAGTATTCCAAAGAAATGTATGAACATCAGAAAGGAGATATATTGATTTCAACAAAAATGTGGACTATTAAAAAATTACTTGTACCTCATTTTTTTTCTTTTAGCAATCTGTCTTTCTGTACCACTCATCTAACAGAAACCCAAATTTTAATGAATTCATCCATCTGCCTTTTTAGTGACTGCATCTGCACAGCTACGTACTACTCAATCAGAAAAGGTGTGACTACGAATTATTTAAACTGGACCCTGGCAATCTTACTACGATTTTCAAGTGAGTTAACTTTCTTTCTTTGTAAAATGGCACTGTTCTTGGAAGCTATCAGCAGTAGATTGATTGGTAATCCCTAATAAAATATGTTCCACCATCCATTATCTCTACACACATAATTATTCAATTCCGGTATACATGTAAGTGATTTCAGAATTATTCAGTCTCATCAACCAGAGCATGGTGCTTATATTCCATTCTTTTGTCTTTAGTCTTATAGTCTCCATGCATTTCCAACTTGACTTGGATTAGCACATTTTTCCACTACCACTTTGTTGAGGTTATTTCATACATTTGTAGTATTATTTGATTCTTTTGGGATGTGTCCACTTGACTAGGTCATAGAGTACCCAGGCATTTTGCTGACCGTGAGGATATTTCTGGATGAGATTAATATTTGATCTGATAGGTTGTTTAAAGCAGATTGCTCTCCCTGTGTGGGTCGACCTCATCCAATCACTTGAAGACAGGAACAGATACAAAAGGCTGAGTAAGAAGACTGTTGAGCTGGAATTTCTAGCCTTGAGTCTCATCCTGAAAATTTCTTTTCCAGCCTGGAGACTCATCCTAAAAATTTCTTTTCCAGCCTGGAGTCTCATCCTGAACTACTGATTCTTCTTGGATATTAAGGCTGCCTGCTTCCAAACTGGAATTTACATCATTGTCTCTCCTGGTTCTCAAGCCATCAGATTCAGACTGGAAATACATATCACCTCTCCTGGTTTCCAACTTGCTGATTACAGATATTGGGACTTCTCAGCCTCCATAATCATGTAAGTCAATTCTTTATAATAAATACATATATGTGCAAATATAAATACAAATATATATGTAGGAATATAGATAGATAGACAGACATATCTCCTACTGGTTCTGTTTCTCCTGAGAACCCCAATCAGTCTAAATTTCATTATGGAATCCCTTAACTTCCTAAATGATTTCTTTATTTGCATACATTAAGATTCACTCTTCATGCTGTAAAGGTCTATGGGCTTTGACAAATGCATGGTGCCATGTTTGTCATGTGTTTAAAATTACAGTATCATACAGACTAGTTAAAAATCTTAAAAAGTAAAATCCCCATGCTTTATGTATTCAACTCTCTCTCCTTCTTAAATCTCTGGAAACCACTGTTCTATTGGTTGTCTCTACAGTTTTGCCTCCTCTAGAATGTCATACAAATGAAATAATAACCTTTCCAGATTGGCTTTGTTCACTTAGCAATATGCCTTTAAATGTTTTTGCATAGCTGGATAGCTTTTTCCTTTATACTGCTGAATTTTACTACAGTTTTATGCGGCAAAATGATGCTTTGGTCAAAGACAGACCCATAAGTAATGGTGGTCTCATCTCTATATAAAAGCCTAAACAACTGAATGACCAGTCGACTGGTTGTTATGATGCTCACTGACCACCAGGGGGCAGATACTCAATGCAGGAGCTGCCCCCTGTGGTCAGTGTGCTCCCACAGCCAACCTCCTGTGGCTGGACAACCTCCCACAGTCCCTCTCCCCGGGCGGCTGGCCCCAGTGACCCCAATGAAGGTCAGTTGGCCAACCACCCACGGCCCCTCCCCCCCAGCTGGCTGGTCCCAATCGGCCCTGATTGCCGGCCAGGCCGAGGTACCCTACCTGTGCATGAATTTAAGCAAGGGGACTCTAGTAAGATTATAATGGAGCTGAAAAATTCCTATTGCCTAGTGATGTTGTAGCTGTTCTATATTCATAGTGCAAAGCATTTCTCACATGTGTATGGTGATGCTGTTTTTAGCAAACCTGTTATTGTATAGGTTGTATAAAAGTATAGACATACAGTTATGCACAATATTTAATAAATGACTTTGCTGCTAGAAAGTTTATGTATTTCCTATGGTATACTTTTTTTTAATATATTTTATTGATTTTTTTACGGAGAGGAAGGGAGAGGGATAG
Source organism: Corynorhinus townsendii (assembly GCA_026230045.1). Classification (NCBI taxonomy): domain Eukaryota; kingdom Metazoa; phylum Chordata; class Mammalia; order Chiroptera; family Vespertilionidae; genus Corynorhinus; species Corynorhinus townsendii. Next base: position 58,939,461 of record JAPDVU010000008.1, on the reverse strand, counting down.
AGAGTTAGAAACATCGATGGAGAGTAACATCCATCAGCTGCCTCCTGCACACCTCCTACTGGGGATGTGCCCACAACCAAGGTACATGCCCTTGATCGGAACTGAACCTGGGACCTTTCAGTCCTCAGGCTGATGCTCTATCCACTGAGCCAAACCAGTTAGGGCTGGTATACTTTTTATTATTACTTTCTACTCATAAAAAGTTTCCTGTAAAATACTATGCTGTATTATGTGGCAGCAGGCTCATACATCTCCTGTTTACTGCATCTCTTAATTGCATCATTTTCTCTTGTGCTTGAGTTAGCGTTTTATATAGCAACATGCTGTGTAAGTTTGTAGCCTATGACAACAGGCTATCCTATATAATAAAAGCCTAATATGCTAAGTGTTCGGTTGTCCAGTTGGTTAATCAACCAATCAAAGCGTAATATGCTAATGAAATGCTAAGGATGCTCAACTGCTCGCTGTGATGCGCAATGACCACCAGGGGGCAGATGATCCAACCAGTAGGTTAGCTTGCTGCTGGGGTCAGCTGATCAGGACTGAGCAAGACGGGCAGACATGCCCTGGAGACCTCCTGCGGTCCTTCCCTGGCTGGCCAACCTCCCACATCCCTCCCCAGCCCTGATTGTGCACTGTTGGAGTCCCTCGGCCTAGCTTGCACCGTCTTGCAATCGGAAAACCTCAGGGGATGTCAGAGAGCCAGTTTCAGCCCAACTACTGAAAGACTGGTCACTATGACACACACTGACTACCAGGGGGCAGACACTCAATGCAGGAGCTGCCCCCTGGTGGTCAGTGCACTCCCACAGGGGGAGCACCACTCAGCCAGAAGCCAGGCTCACAGTTGGTGAGTGCAGCGGCAGTGGTGGGAGCCTCTCCCGCCTCCGCAGCAGCACTAAGGTTATCTGACTGACAGTTGGACATCCCCCAAGGGCTCCCGGACTGCAAGAGGGTGCAGGCCAGGCTGAGGGGACCCCCCCAAGTGCACAAATTTCGTGCACTGGTCCTCTAGTGTCATATAACCGAGGTGTGCAGTAAGCTTTACACTCTAGGTGTGTGTAAGTATATCCTATGATGTTTGCACAAAAACAAAAATCGCCCAATGATGCATTTCTCAGAATGTAACCCTGTTATTAGGTTGCACGTGACTGTACATTATTTGGCTATATCACCGGTTTGTTTATTAACGCACCTATTAAAGGACATCTTGGTTGCTTCCAGTTGGTGATTATGAATGGCTGTGCTAAAAACTTTTATATGAACATGAATTTTCAAATAAATTGAGTAAATACCTAGCAGTGCAATACTGGATTGTATGGTAAGACTATGTTTCGCTTTTTTAAGAAACAGCCAAACTATTTTCTAAAGTGGCTGTACCAGTTTGTATTATGAACAGCAATGAATGAGAGCTTTCAATACATTTTGGAAAAATAATATTCCTGTAGAATAAGCCATTTAAATATTTTTATGAGGAAAAGAAATATGAAAGTTATTATAGATCTCAACTTTAAAAACATAACAGTGTCATGAATAGATAGATTCTTGAGATTAAAATGGGAATTTCATTCAAAGTAACATCCAAAATTAAATCAACTTATTGAATTATGTATATGCCTTAGTAATGACTTTTTCATATTGGAACAGAGCAGAAGGCAGGATTGGTTTGAAAAATAATGTATTTTAAAATTAGGGCATAATTTTCCCTTTGTGTATATTCATGTTCCTTCAAACATTCAAATCTGTCACACAATTTGAGACACTAAATCTCATTTCCTCTTTCAATGGCTTAGCTTTTTATAACAGATTATAGAGGAAGAAATAGCTAGCTTGCAATACATTTTCAAATTAGTTTTCTATTTCTGGATAAGTTAAAACTATCATCATTTAATTTGGATGTCCATATCTTAAGCAACTCTTTACCGTCAAGATTTAAATGATTCATTATTAATACTAATGTGACAGAAGTTACTGAAAAACATTAAATATATGTTTTACATATTTAACATAGTATCAACATATGGATTTACTGAAATCCATATATATGCCAATAATAGCCAAAATGTATAGTCAATACACCCTCCATATTTTTCCTATGTAAAAACCGATGCTCCTGTCATTATACATCAGCCCTGGTTTGAACTGACAGTAGGTCATCTAACTGAATTATTGCTCATTAGAAAGCTAATGCTTTGTTATCTTATAATGTTGAAATTAGAACCTAAGTAATACAAATCTAAAGATAATTTGAAGAAGCCATAGCATGTAATTCTCTAAGAAAAGTATAAATTTTGCAGGAGGATTTTTTGAAATAATAGTACCAACTCATTATTCTGCTTCCATTATTACCTTAGCATAGAATTAAAAATAAGTTCTCTACTCTACTGACTTGTTTGATAAATAAATATTAGAAAGTATTTCCAAAAATATTGAAAAGTATCCAAAACATTGGATTCTACAAAAAAAAAGTATGACGTTGGATATGGAAAAAAATCTTTGTTCATTTGTTTAATGACCATCACTCAAATGAATATACACTGTTTCTTATAATCCTATATAATAAAGACATAATATGCAAATTGACCCTCATGCCCTTGCATCACAAGATGGCGCCCCCACGTTGTTACAAGATGGCCACCCCCATGTCATCACAAAATGGCCACCACAAGATGGCCTCCCCCACATCATCACAAGATGGCTGCCCCCACATTGTCACAAGATGGCCAGCAGGGGAGGGCAGTTGGGGGCGATCGGGCCGGCAGGGGAGCAGTTAGGCATCAATCAGGTCAGCAGGGTAGTGGTGAGGGGCAATCAGGCAGGCAGGCAGGCGAGTGGTTAGGAGCCAGCAGTCCTGGATTGTGAAAGGGATGTCCGACTGCCGGTTTAGGCCCGATCCCGATAGGGCCTAAACTGGCAGTTGGACATCCCCCAAGAGGTCCCAGATTGGAGAAGATGCAGTCTGGGCTGAGGGACACCCCTCCACCCAGTGCACGAATTTCATGCACAGGGTCTCTATTAAAAATAAGAAAGGGAAAATAAAATAAAAGTTTAATTAAGTTACATAAAATATAGTTGACTACCATACATATTATAACATATGTTAAATACTTATAATGGATGCCTGGGACATACATGATTTTATATAATTAAATTTACTCCTCATGGCAATTTTTTGCAGTGGATGCTATAGTGCACTGCACAGACTCCTTGATGTGCTGCAGGGAAAGTCTGCTTTATTAAGGCTAAATCTTTATGGGAGAAATAGAAATAGTGTGAAAACATGACATAAAATTTGGATGTTTTTCAAGTTTGAAGCATGATGCTGAAAGTGCTTTATTTACTACATTCATCTGTAGACAAATATTTATTGAGCACCTGCCACGTGCTGGCACTATTCTACGTACTGACAAGTAAAACTCTGCTTTCGAGCAGCTTTACATTCTAGTGAGTTTTCAGTCTGGTGTTTAAAGGCTTTGGGAAGTAAAAAATGACAGATGTCAGGTTCCCTTAGGATTAATATACAAGTATTTCTTCCCTGTTCCTCCTGTCAAAAGCCCCCAATCATTGATACTGTCTTTCCTCAAGGCAGGAATGTGTAAGCTTTAAAAAGTAGATGTATATTTACCTTAATTTACATAAAAAGAGCAAATTACTTTAAAAAAATATGTTATTAACAGTGACTAATGCTAGATAATCTGGGAAGTTCCCAAGAACGAAGCTATGAAGAGCTAATATTTCACTAGAAAATAACTTAATAAAACATAAAGACTTCAAAGACATTAAGAAAGGAAAACATGCCTTTTCCAAGTGATATTTTTAAGATTTCACCCATTGAGATGAAATTATCTCAAATTATAAAATCTTATTTTTTATTAGCAATAGGAAAATATCAATGAATAATTTGATTATCTTAGGGGCAGTGTTACCAATAGTATATAAAATGCTTTTGTGTGAATTAGAAAAAAAGTGCCCTGTCTGGGTAGGTGAATCACAAAAGGGCACTTATTTTATAAAATTGACCCTTTACCAATTCAGGGTTCACAGAGAGATTTCACTCCTTCTTCAGGGGCTTTTGTTCAGGGAACCACCTGAATAGAAACCTAGGCAGCAGACCTGATAAATGCTACTGGCAGAGGAGGAAGCAAACAGTTAAGCATCATCAGAAATGAACCAAGTAAATGCAGCCAAAGTGAAACAATTACTGGAAAATATCCAATCATTCTACAGTGATGAAATGATTTTATAGTTCTTTATGTTAAAAAAAAATGTGGTGGCAGGGGACTTCTGAATAAAAACAAAAATACAAGTTGTCCACTATGCTTAAAGCTCAAATAAGTGACAGGTGTCAGATTCATTTATGATTAACACATATAAGCTCTTCTGGTCCCCATCAAAATCTTCTAAATGTTCAGTTATTCTTTGGCTCCCAGATTGCTGAAAGCACCTTATGTTAGGATAACATTTTTCAATAGCATTATAAAGAAAATGCATTCAGATAATAATGTAATATACATGTAAAATTCTAACAAAAAAAATGTTGAAAGAAAGCAGAATGCACTCACTATCCTATAAGTTGTTTAAGATTCATGTTTTTCTGACAGCTTAGAATCATGCATGCTGCATCTCATAAATAATGATGCCCAGAAGGTCGGGCTGAGTGTGAATTACTTAGTTTGCAAAACATACTAATTGTAATACTTAGCTTGTAATAGAAAGCCTAGATGTAGGCATGTGTGTATGTGTATATGTATGGCAGTAGACTGTTTCTAATATCTGGGAGCAAAATGACATGTGGCCAGAGAGAAAGATTGAATGACATGCTTACTCCTTTCTCCTTCCTCCCTTCTTCCCTCTCTCCCTTCCTCCCTCCTTCCCTTCTTTTCTCCTTCCTTCTCAACTTTGAAGGGTACCTACCTTGATTTCCCCCTTTGAAATGCAAATACAAATCTGAAGCAGATGCTGAGATGGAGTTGGAAGCCAATTGTAGTTGCAATTGTGCCTATTACTGAGTTGAGTTTGTGGTAGTCTACCACTACTTACCGGTATCTATTCTGTTTCTGCTGGAGACAATCTTGTGAATGAAACATAGATATGATGGGGACAATCACCATCAAATTCTTTAGGGACTAGCCACATACTACTCCGTACTCCCATATGTTTACCCCCTCCCTTCCCACCTCCCTTCCTACACTCACCACCCAACTCCCCCACCCCTCCAGGACACAATATTGATTTTGATTTACTCTCTGGGCTTGTGTAGGAGGAAAATGTTAGAGGTTTACAGTTGTCCTTTCTCATTATAAGAGCTCTTACTTCACAGGCTCAGGAACCAGTGTGGGGGTTGCACTATCTACTGCAAAGTAGCTATCTCAATTAGACATTTGGGGATAGAGGGGATGATAATTAGGCAGGAGATTATACAATTGGGGACTGAAGGGATTGCAGCCTGGTGTATGAGTAGATCTCCTGAACCCACTGTAAGCCAGCACTTTCCTGAACTTTGTTCATCACCTGCACCTCATATGTCCTCACTCTACCAGGAAGGTAATGATGTTGCTTCAACTCTTTGAATATCAAATATTAATTCAGATTCTATTTACAACAATCATTAAAATGTTCACTATTTCCCTGGATAATTTGTCTGAGTGTACAGAGCGTCAGCCTGCAGACTGAAGGGTCCCGGGTTCAGGTTTGATTCCGGTCAAGGGCACATGCCTGGGTTGCAGGCTTGATCCCATTAGGGGATGTGCAGGAGGCCGCCAATCGGTGATCCTCTCTCATCATTGATGTTTCTATCTCTCTCTTCCTCTCCCTTCCTCTCTGAAATCAATAACACACACACACACACTGAGTGGCCAGATTATTATGATCTCTGAATGCATAATAATCTGGCTACTCAGTGTATATCCTATATACTAAAAGGCTAATATGCAAATTGTCCCCTCAACCAGGAGTTCAACCAGCAGGCAGGCAGGCCAACCACCCATGTCCCCTCCCCCTGGCCAGGCTGGCTGGACCCCACCCATGCACAAATTCATTCACCAGGCCTCTAAAATATATACACACACACACACACACACACACACACACATACATACACACACACACACACACTGAGTGGCCAGATTATTATGCGTTCAGAAATCATAATAATCTGGCCACTCAGTGTATATTTTTTTAATGTTCACTTTTCCCCAGTGAACCTGAATAAAACACCATAAGCTCCTTTTAGGAAAACTGGCAAAAACATCACTGTGTATCATTGCCACAGTATTGCAGGATCCTTTCCCCAAGGAATAGCACATTTACTTTAGTCAACAGGCCTTATGCCTGAAAGCTTACCCAGGTGTAAATAATGGGCAAGGGGTTTTGACTTCTTATTTGGGAGACTCAGCCTCCCAATAATCTATCCTTGATTTCTTCTGCTGGTACAAGCTAAGAACATGGCAGCTCTCCATCTATTCTACTCTAAGGAAGTTTTGTTCTGTTACCTATCTCCATAACTCACTGTGGATCATCTCCTCAGCTGCCACTTTACCTTGATTCTCATTACAATTATGAACCCCTGGTTTCTGGCAATTAAGTGTCAACACTTGGTCTCTGTTATTTTAGAGTCCTGTCCTCTCCATCCTCTCTGAGAGGATGGCCCCGCCCCTTTCCTCTGTCAGAACACTCTGAAGGAGGGAGCCGGGTCTAGGGCCATACCACCCTGAATGTGCCTGAGCTCATCTGAAAGAGGGAGTCTGTGACATACCCTACAAGGTGCCACTCTCCTTCAACAAGTTTAGCAAGATTACCTCCTTCATCATGAAGGCAAATTAATCAAGTCTGTACACTTTCTTTGGATTATGAGGCAAAGTAATTCCAGAGGGCTCTACATGCTGTTTCACTGAAGGCACAAATCTCAATCACTGGCTATGTCATAGGACATACATGGACACCAGGGATCTACACAGAGATAATAGTCATTTGGTCCCTTTGTAGGAGGACCATTAGCAGCAGCCAGGGAAATGCACCCTTCCCCTTATGCTTTCCTTGAGCCCCTTCCTTGGACTTCTAATTTGATACAATGTGTGAGCTCAGCCAGGGAGTTGGGGGCTAAAGAGAAGGACCCATGATCTCCTTCAGAATTGAAACGTTTCTGGAAACAATCTTCTAGCACCTGCTCCCCCCTCCCAAGAAAGATTCATTGGCATGATGGGCACAGTGCCCAGTGGGACTCTCAGGCTTTTTGCTTTTCCAGAATGACATTTTGTGTAATTGAATACCCTGCTCACTGTACCAGTTTTGTCATGCAATCAGGTGTGATGGCGGTCAATTATGACAATGAGCCAAACTAAAATTAAAAATTAAGTCTTTATTCACAATGCATGCAAGAGAAGAGAGAGAGAGAGAGAGAGAGAGAGAGAGAGAGAGAGAGAGAGAGAGAGAGAGAGAGAGATGCTGACTCTCCCATGTTGAATTTTTCCTAATAGACTATCACTGGGTGAGTGTCAGGTAAATGCAGCACAGACAGGGGGAATGATCTCACTGACAACAAGCTCTGAGCAAACGATAACGACCTCTTTATGGACCCACGGGCCAGGATGAGGATAGGAGGAAGGGCTGGGTAGGAGTGGAAAGGTACTCAAAGTGGAGTAAAGTGCCTCAGCCACAGCCTCTAATGAGGAGGTGGAGGCTCTTTGGCTCAAGTGCACATGTGCACATGAACATAGCTAGCTAAAGTGTCTGAGTCCTTGACTGCAACTCATTCCAGAAAACAGCAATGCCCTGGCTGTTCACCAAGTCTGAAGTGGAGTGGGCAACTTTCCCCATGAGCCCTGCCAGGCAAAGCTTTGCAATTGCCTTGGATCAGGCCTAAAAAAATCACATATAAGAGGTTTTTTTCTCATCTGCAAAATACATATTTAACATACAGACGTAAATTTAAAAAAATTTAAGATGCAACACAAAGTTAATTCTTTTTCCAGAAGCCAGAACTGGGCTCCTCAGGGTATATTGGCTTTTGATGAAGAAGGGTGGACTTTATCTACAGGCTCAGAAGATTCAGAGGATTTTAGGGTATTAGAATTTTTGAAAGTATCCTCACAGAAATTCCATACCAGATATCAGGGTCCTGGGTTTTCTCAACCAGGTCACGGTTGACATTAGAAATCTGCCTTGGGTAGGCATTTAACTGTCATTTAAGTTCATCCACTCTTCTAAGTCCTAGGCTTGAATCTTGTCTTTCTCCATTTCATTGCCAAAGAAAATGAGAACTTCACTGTATGCAACCAAAGAGACTTTCTAGTTGACAATATCATGCTACATAGACTCAGCTATTATTATCTTTCTGTCACACATCAGTAACACAGTAGCCATTAATACCAGTGTCCTCATAACTACTATTTCTTTTATACCTCTTGAAAGCCTAATACATCACACCCACAAGTATATTTTCTTCCACTGTTATACTACCATCACAGCTCACCAACGGGGGTTGTCTGCACTCTACCTACTATCTATAAGTCATGCAGACTTCTTTGTCAAAAAGATAGTGATTGATCCAACTCCAAAACTCCTCCTTATTGTTTGCTTGCCTAGGCCACTCCTGGTATCACCTGTCACAAACTGGGTTTTTCAAAAGCAGATGCGAAATGGTTTATTGGGAATCAATACCAGGTTTAGGATGCAAAGTGTTTATTGGGAATCAATACCTATGGAAGAAAGGCTGAAGGAAGCAACAATTGGCAAAAGAATTTGAGCTGTGATATACCTGCCTCGCCTTTCTTCTGTAGCTCTCTGGAGCTTACACAGAGCATGAGGTTGCTGATAGCTGAAGACTATCTGCTGGTGGCACTCCCCACACCTGGATAGGAAGGAGATCTGACAGCACATCAACATGTCTACCACACTCTTCTCCCTATAGCTTATTTTAATATATTGGACAGAGGTCCAACAGGTACAGACAGTGTCAGCCAGTCATTCACAGTAAGCACCTGAATCATTCACAAGAGGCAACATGGCATCAGGCATGGAATCAGACAGACCTGGGTTTATATCTCAACAGTGCCTTTTGAAAAGCTATGTGATGTTGAGCAAGTCACTCAGCCTCCTTAAGGTTCAGTTCTCTCATCTACTTTATCCAGATTCAACAGCCACCGAAAGAGCAGTTGTGGTGTGCCATGGCCCATGTGACTCAGTGGTTAGAGCGTTGGCCTGCAGACTGAAGGGTTGTGAGATTGATTCTGGTCAAGGGCACCTACCTAGGTTGTAGGCTCAATCCCCAGGCCTGGTCAGGGCATGTGCAGGAGGCAACCAATTGATGTGTCCTTCTCCCATTGATGTTTCTCTCTGTCTCTCCCTGTCCCTTCCACTCTTTCTAAAAAAAAAATCAATGAAAAAATATATCCTTGGGTGAGGGTTAAGAACAACAACAAAAAGAGCAGTAGTGCTGTAATAAAAGTTAAAGATGAAACACAATATTAATTCCTATTCTACCTCCCCTCATTTACTAACTTTTCTCAAGCATTTATTTTGTTTGTGTGCGCCTTTATTTGTCTTGGTATGCATTGTTCGCTTTCAATTATATTATTACCACCCTAGTCAAGATTGTCCCATGAAAGCACTTTGTAAACTCTAAGCTTCCTAAAAATATAGGGCTATTTTTGTTTGGTTTTATGCGAAAGACACATGGTAGAGTACAAGGAGCACAAAATTGCTGGCTTCCCACCCCAGTTCTGAAATATACTGAGTGAACAAGGCATGTTGTTTAATTTATTGAGAACCAGTGTTCCTATCTTCAAATGTAAGGTAAAACTCTCTGAACTGCCTGGATTATAGTGAAGGATTCAGAAATAAATAACTTCATGTAAATGAGAGTGCTCAATAAACTTTATAAACACCATGCAAATGGAAAATATCATTGTCACAATTCCAATGGCCCCTAAATGAGTTTCTCAATATTCCAGCCCACTCTAACACACAAAAGCTAAATAAGTTAGCTAAAAGCAGATCTCAGGTTATATTATTTCCCTTCTTAAAATTCATCACTAGTATCCCTTTGCCTCTCAAAAAAAGGTCATACTTCTTAGCCTGGCATTTAGAGCCCTCTTAATTTTAGAGAATTATCATCATTATTCATGAACACAAATGATAAATGCTCCTGGAAAACTGCAAATTTCTTTAATGTGAAAGAATTTCAACCTAAAATGGATGTGTGCTTTGTTCACTGGATTCCACATATGTAAGAGATCTCATGGTATTTGTCTTTTCTTTGACTGACTTATCACAAAATAGAAACAGAGACATGAACACAGGAAACAGACTGACAGCTGTCGGAGGGGAGGCAGGTTGGGGGACTGGATGAAAGAAGATGAAGGGGTTAAGTAAAAAAAATATACAAACACACAGGCAAAGACAACAGTGGGGTAATAGAGGGAAAAGGGGGGTGGGAAGTAAGTAGAGGTGGGAAAAGGGGGAATGGGGACAGAAAGAAACTTTGCGGTGATGGGCGCATGATATAGTGTGCAGATGGTGTTTTATTTAGTTGTGTACTTGATACCTGTATGGTTTTGCTAACCCATGTCACCCCAATAAATTCAATAAAATAAAATGGACATGGATGATATAAAATTAAAAATTTCACACACGTGCCTTTATTTATTTTTGTTTTTTTTAAACATGCTTTCATTGATTTCTACAGAGAGAGTAGGTAGAGAGATAGAAACATTAATGAAAGAAGAACATCATTGATTGGCTGCCTCCTGCAAGCCCCCCACTGGGGATCAAGCCTGCAACCCAGGCATGTGCCCTGACCAGGAATTGAACCATGACCTCTTGGTTCCTGGGTCTGTGCTCAACCCCTGAGCCACACCAACCAGACACACATGCTTTTAGAAAAACAAAATTTAAGGACTGGGAAACTGATTTCCAGTAAATGCCTGATTTATGGAAAACTGATAATATTGGAATATTCTTAAATGATAGGGAGTTGTTCGGGGATTGACTTATAGGGATATTAGAAAGTTTAGCCTTTGGTTTCCAGAGACATAAATAAGAAATGACCTCGGTTGGGTTGCTCTCACAAAAGAAGCTGAATTGAGTTTTATTTCTATGACTAGACTGGTTTTATCCCTTGAGGAGATTTTCAAAGCTGGTCTCCATTTGATTTTTAACAGACTCCCCTCTATTCCCATTCTCTGCTTATAAATACAAACTAGCTCAACAAACTCGCTTATAGCTGGCTACTGTTTGTATGCCCCAATTCATAATTCCTCTGTCATTCTCATATAATCTCATTACTTTTACAACCAACCTTGAACATGACTTTATTTACATCTTTGTTTAGGGTGACAAAAACAATAAGATAAGCTATATATGCTTTTTGTAATAAGGGAGCCAGCAAAATACAGAAGTATGCCAAACACATGCAATGATCTGTGTTAATGAGCATTTGGTCATTCCAGTCTTCTTCCTTAGAGAAAGATAAGTACATATACAAAGAGACCTTTAGTTTCTCTAGTTTTCCCCCTTTTTATTCCAAGATACAGTCTTTATATAAAATTGATTAGAACTTGTACTTTGTATTGCATTTTTACTTTCCAAAATATCAATGTGACTCTGATATGCAAAGAACTTGATGTCATTAATTCAGTCTCTACAATTACAGTAAAATTTACATGGAGGTAAAATAAAAATTAATAATTTATTTTGCTCTTGACAGGGAACTGAGGTTTTAGAGCAAACTGCCACTGCAAAACCTGGAAAGGCAGGCAAACCCATAAAAAGATAGCAACTGTGATCTGTTTATCTGGAACAGAAGTTGCTAGAGCCATTGAGTAGTAGACATACTTAAGTGGTAATTTTGATTAAATTTTGGAGGCTGAGTGTACTAACTTAACAGTGAAAAACTAACTTCTCGTGCCTCAGTCATTTTGGTGTCCAGAACAACTGCTTGGGCCCTCTCTAGAAATTCACCAATTTCTCAGAGTGAGATCTGAGGAAAATCTTCTCAGAAACTTAGATCTGCATTAAAAAGAAAGAAACATCAGAGAAGGAATAAGTGATGGTAAATAAGTATATTATTATTATTATTTGTAATTGAACTAAAACATAACTTTGTTTAAAGTAATAAATGTCCTGAGTGATTATTGCAGTTGGATAAGTGAAACAAATGACAACCATTCACAGAAACTGGAGGGAGGAATGAGGAATACTGTTTTGTCTGTGACACCTGGGAAGCAGAATAGTATTATTTAAAGAAGGATTCTATTAGTTTAAAATGTATATTGTAAACTCTGAGGCAACCACTAAAATGTTTTAGAAGTATAAATGATATGTAGAGGAAGGAGATGACATGGAATTACATAAAATTCTTGATTAAAACTAGAGAAGGCAGCCCAAGCCGATTTGGCTCAGTGGATAAACCTTTGGCCTGCCGACTGAAGGTTCCTGGGTTCGATTCCAGTCAAGGGCATGTACCTCGGTTGCAGAATCCTGGCCCTGGTCAGGGGCAAGCGGGAGGCAGCCAATCCATGTGTCTCTCTCACATCAGTGTTTCTCTCTGTCTCTCCTCTCCCTTCCACTCTCTCTAAAAATCAATGGAAAAAATATCCTTGGGTGAGGATAAATAAATAAATAAATAAAAACTAGAGAAAGCAGGAAAAAGGGAGGAGCAAGGAAACAAAGAGCAAATTCAATGAATAGAAAAGTTGCAAAGATAGTACATATTAATCTAAACATATAAAGAGTCACTTTATATGTTAATGGTCAAAACGAATTGTGGGAAACACGACAGAGAAGCCTGATAGTCAAGGCCAATTAAAGCACAGAGGCCTTGTTGTCAATACACCAGACTGTTCAAGCCTGCTCTATGCCTAGGCACACAGCTACAAGGCCACAGCGATCTCCAGGTACGCTGTGCCCTTCTGTAACCCAAATGATTGATGTCACTGTTGGCAACTAGCCTTCTTTGTCTCTAGAATAATGTACAGGTTACTGACCAGCTAGTGTGAGCAGCAGAGGCAGTAGGCACAGAGCATGTAGATCCTATGTGTGCATGAGAGTCTAGAGAGCTCAGACGGAGCTGCAAGCTGGGACTGCCATGATATAAGGCTAAGAGCTCACAGAGAGCTCAGATGTAGCTGCCATGTTAATCAGCGAGAGTGTGCTGGGCAGGAAAGACAGGAGAAGCTGCTGAGCCAGAGAGGCTAGAGAAGTTGATGAGGTAGAGACCTTAGGTACTGCTATGATGTGAGGCGGTGAGTCTAGGGGCAGCATGTAGCTGCTCAGATAATAGCTGTGGGTACAGAGACTGCTACTACTTTGTGGAAAAGATGTATCCAGTGTACGGCTGCCTGCCTGTATGGACTTCACTGTGATGAAGGACAGTTTTCTCTGACAGCTATGTGGCCACTAGTTTCTGCAAGACTCATTCTTATATACCCACAACTTCTCATGGCTTCTCCAACTAAGACCTGGCATCCAAAAAAGTCCAGCCCAAGGCTGGGGGGCGGGGGGGGGGGGGGGGGACGGGGGAGGGAAGATCATACATAACACCTGTAACTAGTGAGCAGAAGATAAAGGAAAAATTTGGACTAAGTTCCCAATAGTTAGTAGAGTGGGAAGAGTTCAAAAAGGAACCTGCCCTGGCATCATCAGGAAGAATTTGCAAGAATAGCATCAGAGCTTGTGCAAGACTCCTGTTGACTCTAACACACATCAATACAAAACAAACACTATTACAGTAAAAATCCTATCTAATAAAAGAGTAATATGCAAATTAACCATCACTCCACTACACCCACAAGCCATGCCCACAAGCCAATCAGGAGTGAGTATGCAAATTAACCCCAACCAAGATGGCTGTAGCCACAGAGAGCAGGAGGGAGGCTTGGCTTTCCCCAGGAATGGAGGAAGCCAAACTTTCTGCACACCCTGGTGGGCCCAGGCCTACACTCAAGGCTACAAAGTTTCAATTATAGAAGATAAATAAGTCCCAACAAAAATGGCGGCAGCCATGGAGCTGGAGAGAGCAGGAGGCTAGGGTTGCCCCTGGTGATGGAGGAAGCCAAGCTTCTGCAGCGCTGGCCTGTCTTGGCCTCCATTTAAGGCTACAAAGTTTCAATTATAGAAGTTAAATAAATCCCAACAAAAATGGCTGCTGCCTCAGAACAAGCAGGAGGCTTGGCTCTGCTCCAGGCTACAAAGTTTCCATTGTAGAAGATAAATAAATCCCAGATACCAGGGCCTCTGCTTGGGTAACCAGGGGGCATGGCCAGCCTGCAAACCCCCACAGGCCCCTTGCCCAGGCTGGCCCACACCCCAAGGGAACCCCCACCCTGATCCAGGACACCCTTCAGGGCAAACCAGCTGGCCCCCACCCATGCACCAGGCCTCTATCCTATCTAATAAAAGAGTAATATGCAGATTGACCATCACTCCAACACACAAGATGGCTGCCCACATGTGGTCAAAGATCCTGCCCCCATGTGGACACAAGATGGCCACCACAAGATGGTCAGCAGGGGAGGGAAGTTGGGAGGGACCAGGCCTGCAAGGGAAGGCAGTTGGGGGTGATCAAGCCTGCAGGGGAGGGCAGTTAGGGGCAAACAGGCTGGTAGGGGAGCAGTTAGGCATCAATCAGGCTGGCAGGAGAGTGGTTAGGGGGTGATCAGGCTGGCAGGCAGAAGCGGTTAGGGGCAATCAGGAAGGCAGGCAGGCGAGTAGTTGGGAGCCAGCAGTACTGGATTGTGAGAGGGGTCCCAGATTGGAGGGGTTGCAGGCTGGGCTGAGGAACACCACCCCTCCTCTCCCCCGACCCCCCCCCCCATGCACGAATTTCGTGCACTGGACTTCTAGTAAAAAAATAAAAACAAGAAACCCACTTTAAATATAAAAACTCAGTAAAAGATTGAAAGCATTACCCTGCTAACACTAACTAAAAGAAAGCTGGAGTAGCTCTATTAATTTCAGATATTCAGACAAAGAAGACTTCAGAGCAAGAAACATTCTCATGGATAAAGAGGTCACTCTTAAAGAAGACCTCATCTCAAACATACATGCACTGACCACAGGTCATTGAAATACATGCAGCAAAAATAGATTGAACTTAAACAAGAAAACAGACAAGTCTGGTATTTCAGTTGGACTTCAACACACCTCTTTCTATGACTAAAAGATTAAACAAGCAGAAAATCAATAAAGATATAAATGATATCAATCACACTATCATTCTTAATCTAATTGATAGAGAATACTCCATCCAACCACAGCAGAATCTAAATTAGTGTCAAACCCTCATGGAACATGCAACCAAAATGAACCACATTCTGAGCCTTGCCCATCTTAATAAAATTTATAAATCATATAAATTATGTTCTTCAACTACATGGAATTCAACTAGAAATCAATAACAGAGAAATAGCTGAAGAATCCCCAAATATCTGAAGATTAAACAGCAAGCTTCTAAATAACCAAATTGTCCTGGAATAGCCCATGGCTCCCACTTCAGATTCAGGGATCTGACCAGAATACTTTCAGTTGGCTGAGGGCAACAGAGACCATTGCCACCCCTTTGGAGCAGCACTCTCTGATCTCTAAGGACTGACCCATGTTCAACTATTGTTCAAATAGAACCTTCTCCAATTCTGTCTTTATAGTACTTGTTTGAATATTTGCTTCTACCACCAAGATCTGCACCTGAAGTGTTTCACCCAGGCCCATGCCCTAGGCCAGTGGTCGGCAAAGTGCGGCTCGCGAGCCACCGTTTGCCACTCTGTTGACTAATGAGTTTGCCGACCACTGCCCTAGGCTTTAAGGCTCATCCCAGTGGCATCCCTGCCTTTAGAGCATAGCATTCAGGGATTGGGAATTAGGAAAGGCCCTTCCCACACTTATCTCTCTTGCTTGCTACTGATACCAGCAATGGCCAGACATGAGCCAAATGTTCCAATATAAACTATTTTCAGGGTAAGTCAATTTGTCATACACACACACACACACACACACACACACACACACACACACACACACAAGAGGCCCAGTGCACGAAATTACGAAATTTGTGCACTCAGGGAGGGGGGGGTCCCTCAGCCCTGCCTGTGCCCTCTCACAGTCCGGGAGCCCTGAGGGGATGTCCAACTACCTCAGAGAATCTCCCACCACCACTGCCATGCTCGCCAGCCATGAGCTTGGCTTCTGGGTGAACGGCACTCCCTCTGTGGGAGCGCACTGACCACTAGGGGGCAGGTCCATAGCAACAGGTCATTCTGCTGTTCAGTCTATTTGTACATTAGCCTTTAATATATAGAACTAGAGGCCCAGTGCACGATATTCATGGGGGGCGGGGGGGAAGGGTGTCCCTCAGCCCAGCCTGCACCCTCTCCAATCTGGGACCCCATGAGGGATGTCCAACTGCCTGTTTAGGCCCGAACCTGGTGGGATTGGGCCTAAACGGGCAGTCGGACATCCCTCTCACAATCCAGAACTGCTGGCTCCCAATTGCTCACCTGCCTGCCTGCCTTCCTGATTGCCCCTAACCACTTCTGCCTGCCAGCCTGATCACCCCCTAACCACTCTCCTGCCAGCCTGATTGATGCCTAACTGTTCCCCTGCCAACCTGTTTGCCCCTAACTGCCCTCCCCTGCATGCCTGGTCACCCCTAACTGCCCTCCCCTGCAGGCCAACTTCTCTCCTCTGCTGGCTTGATCACCCCTAACTGCCCTCCCCTGGAGGCTTGATCACCCCCAACTGCCTTCCCTTGCAGGCCTGGTCCCTCCCAACTTCCCTCCCCTGCTGGCCATCTTGTGGTGGCCATCTTGTGTCCACATGGGGGCAGGATCTTTGACCACATGTGGGCAGCCATCTTGTGTGTTGGAGTGATGGTCAATCTGCATATTACTCTTTTATTAGATAGGATAGAGGCCTGGTGCATGGGTGGGGGCCAGCTGGTTTGCCCTGAAGGGTGTCCTGGATCAGGGTGGGGGTTCCCTTGGGGTGTGGGGCAGCCTTGGCGAGGATCCTGTGGTGGTTTGCAGGCTGGCCACACCCCCTGGGAATTGAAACTTTGTAGCCTGGAGCAGAGCCAAGCCTTCTGCTCTCTCCATGGCAGCAGCCATTTCTGTTGAGATTTATTTATCTTCTATAATTGAAACTTTGTAGCAGAGGCCTGGGCAGGCCAGGGCTTCAGAAGCTTGGCTTCCTCCATCACCGGGGGCAACCCTAGCCTCCTGCTCTCTCCAGATCCATGGCTGCTGCCATTTTTGTTGGGATTTTATTTACCTTCTATAATTGAAACTTTGTAGCCTTGAGCATAGGCCTGGGCCCACCAGGGTGTGCAGAAAGCTTGGCTTCCTCCATCGCCGGGGAAAGCCAAGCCTCCCTCTTGCTCTCTGTGGCCGCAGCCATCTTGGTTGGGGTTAATTTGCATATTCACTCCTGATTGGCTGGTGGGCGTGGCTTGTGGTGTAGTGGAATGATGGTTAATTTGCATATTACTCTTTTATTAGATAGGATATTTTATTGATTTCAGAGAGGAAGGGAGAGAGAGAGAGAGAGAGAAATATCAATGATGAGAGAGCATCTCCTGCATGCTCCACAGTGGGGATCCAGCCCACAACTGGGCATACATCCCAACTGGGAATGGAACCGTGACCTGGTCATAGGTCAATGATCAACCACTGAACCACACCAGCTGAGTGGCATATGAGTTTGTAAACACTCCTTTGTGAGTCTGACTTCCATGGCCACCACCCTGCTGGCATCAATGTTTTCTTTAGCTGACAAATTCATCATATTATAGTCTTTGTCTGCATATTTCATATTTCTCTTCATAATATCTCTCCCATAATATTCATGGTATGAATATAAAAGACTAGTTAAATATCTCTCCACAATATCCAAATAAATGTGGGGAAATTATGTCTGCATAATTTATTCAATCATTTTTTATTGATGATGATTCATTTTTGTTGTTGTCTTTTCTCTCCAAGAGCAATGATTCTTGAAAACTTTTTGGAGGCATAATTTTATATGTCATGTTTTGATTTTTATATGATAGATTCCTAAGAATGGGGTTGCTTGGTAGAAGAATATAAATTTTTTTAGGTATATGATACCATATTGTTTTCCAGGAAAGCAACAAAATGAGAAAAGTCTTTCACCAATGATAAATGATAGAGTTGCTTCACATGTCTTTGCTAGCAGTTGGTTTTAGAGTATATTTTAATTCTGGCAGCTTGGTAGAATGAAGTAGTTTTTCATTTTTGCTTTGCTCTTCATTTCTCAGACTACTAAGTTGAGCATATTTTCTGGTTTTTGCAATCCATATAGAATTACTCATTCATATTTATAGTTGCTTTGGCATTTTATATTTAATTTTTATCGCATTTAAATATTTTTCTTCTAGTCCCACTTTCTCAGAGTTCTAATTAGGCATTTATTTTTAAAATATATTTTCAACATTTTAGTGATAAAAATGTATAAAGTTTCCTCTAATTTGTTAAGAAAATGAATTATACTGAAAGATCAATCATTAATGGAACAACTCCAGTTTTTTTAGAATAAATTGTATTGGGTCCTGGCAAAATCCTTTGAAATAATGAAGGTTTTATTTGGCAATGGTTTTAGAACCTTTGCTTTTATAATAACAAATGAGGTGTTACCATCTTCATAGGTTTTAATATTAAAGTTATGATGGCTTCATATAATGAATTGGGAGGTTGTACATTTCCTATGCACTGGAATAATTTAGATAGCATTGGAATCATCTTTTATTTATAGATTAAGATAGCTTCCATTTTTAATGCTTTTTCTTAGTTACAATTTTAATCTTTTTTATTTTTTCCATAATTGGCCTATGAGTTTTCCACTTGTCTTGAATTTATTTTGTTAATTTATACTTTGCTAGGACATAACCCATTTTCTATAGTTATTTTATTTTTTCATACTTTCATATAATACTTTCTAATGAATCTTTGCAAAAGTTGTATTGCCATTTGTATTCTAATAATATATTGAAAGATAATTGATAAGTAGCAATATAAAACTTTCTGATCTGCTTGCAAACTTAAAAGACAAACACATTTGTTCAAATGTTACTATTTCATGTTTTCTAAACAGACCTTTTTAGAAAACTCAAAAGTAACATTTGGCGTTCATTGCTATTTTTGGGGGGGTGTGGGTAATTATATTTGGAATCCTTAAATTAGAAATTTTACCACCACAGAAAGCCATTTAACCATTGATGATTTCATAGGATTTTAATACATTTCTAAAGCATACATTTGCAGCTATTTAAAGTGAATAGTAACTGTGCTTTCATACTAAGCTTAAACAAATTTCATTTATAAAGTTAGCAGTAACAAATCTTTCTATGGCTTGAATAAGAGCGATGCATCCTTGTATTTGAAAGAGGCCTAATAAAGAGCCCTCTTATTTTTTATCTGACTTCTAAACCAATTGAAATACAACATACAAGCCAGTAAACGGGGTTTAAAATATCACCTTTATTACTGATAAAGCTGACACTGGAAAATCTGACTAAGATATGCTGATAAGCAGGATTTCTAATAACAAACCCCCAAATTAGACAAATTTGGCTGCTAAGGCATGAAAGCATTGGAACAAGGAAAGTGGTCTCTCCCAGCATTCTTTCCTCTCCACCTCCCCTTCCCCCCAGAACAAAGAGCCAGCCCAAGGAGTCAATCCTGGTGTCAACTGAATCCAAGAGCTATAGAGAAAATTAGTTAGTACCACAGCTTTTTTATCCACTCATTTACTGATAGTACTTGGGTTGCTTATAAATCTTGGCTAATATAAATAATGCTGCAGTGAACATAAAGGTGCATGTATTCTTTCAAATCTGTGTTTTGATTTTCTTCAGATATATTCCCAGAAGTGGAATTGCTGGATCATAAGGCTGTTTCCTTTTTTTAAATTTTTGAAGGACCTCCATACTGTTCTCCACAGTGGCTGCACCAATCTGCATTCCCACCAGCAGTGCACGAGGGTTCCCTTTTCTCTGCATCCTTGCCAATACTTGTTTGTTGATTTATTGATGATAGCCATTCTGACAGGTGTGAGGTAATATCTCATTGTGGTTTTAATTTGCATTTCTCTAATGATTAGTAATGGAGCTGTGGTACATTTACACAATGGACTACTACTTGGCCATAAAAAAAAAAAAGGCATGGATAGAACTGGAGAGTATTGTCCTAAGTGAAATATGCCAATCAGAGAAAGCCAAGTACCATATGATTTCACTTACTTGTATAATCTAATGAACAAAATAAACTGATATAAAAAATAGAAACAGATTCAGATATAGAAAACAGACTGACAGCTGTTAGAGGGGAAGGCATTTTGGAAATGGGTAAAACAGGTGAAAGGATTACAAAAAGAAATCACTTACACACACACACACAACAGTATGGCAATAACCAGAGGGAAAGGGGGTATGTGAGTTAGAATAAGGTAAAGTGGGGATAAATGGTGATGGAAGGAAACTTGACTTTGAGAGGTGAGTACATAATACAATATACAGATGGTGCATTATAGAATTGTACAGCTGAAACCTAAATAATTGTTTAACCAATCTCAACCCCATAAATTCAATAAAAATTTTTAAAAATAGAAAAAATTAGTTAGGCATTGTATGCCTAGTTACTTCTTCAAAACTCACCAATAGTATAAGTTACTCCTTGTCTTCTAACAAGGAGTGGGAGAGATTGGATAGAGATACTAGGAGTGTTAGGTTACTTGGGTTTCCTCCATAGGTGAAGAAACATTCAGAATAGAAATATTCCGATTCTGCACCTTAGAATTACTGTCTTTCATTTATTTATTCATTCACTCTATGCCATTAAGAAGAACAAATCTTCAAACATTACTTTAGAATGCCCTGATAGTTCACTCCCCAAAACAGTATTAATGCCATTTTCAAAATGGATAAAATCTGAAGATAATTTATTATCTACTTTCTAGATGCCAGTTCTCTTTCCCTCCAGGTTGACTAACACAATGTGAAGAAAAATATAGTGAATGTATACTGCTTTTTTATTCTTTACTTTGGTATTGAAGTAGATATTTGTGCTTCTGGAATACCCTGGAGAGAGCTGTGTGCGTATGGGAACAGCAAATAGACCTTACCTATACTGGTAACACCATGTTTGGTCCAGATATATCACAGGTGGTAGATGCCTATACCACAACAGTATGTAGACTTTTCTGTAGTATTTTTCCTGCCATTCCTAAAAACAATAAAACACAGTAGTGTCATCTTCAGAAAAATATAAATAATAACCTTCTATCTTCAATATAAATTACTTAGCCTTATGGTAAAGCACTCTATAACCCGGCTCTTGCCCATCTCTCTCGAGTTTTCTCTCATCATGTCCCTCCTAGTACTCACTAATACAGATCTAATAAATTATTTTCAGTTTCTTAAACATGCCGGCCTCTCTCTCACCAATAGATCTGTATACACATTGATTGCTTTGTTGCAATACCCTTACCCATTCCCATTCTTCTCTCTTTTATTCCTAAATAACTTCTCAATTTTCTGAGAGACAGTCCATGAACTAGGGAGGATATTCAAAACATTTAACAAGTATGGCTCAGGCACTAGTGACTAATTAGAGTGAACATAGACTAATAGTGCTGGAACAGAATCATGGAAGGTTTACATTTTTCAGAGATTAACCCCTTAATGGCAGGATCAAAGTGTGGGAGGGAGGTCGTTGGGTGACCTGGGTGTGAGGAGAAATGCTTGGGAGAATAGGCAAAGGCTAATTTCCAAACTGTACAGAAGTATTTCACTATTTTAATAAGTGGTTCTTCCATCCTTTTGTTAACTTCTTGAACGTCTCCCATTTTATAAATAAAACCCTTGAGAAGGTTAGGTATTCCTTCTAGGTTCTGCCATAATATTTGCCACCATGCTCACACTATTATAATTCCAATTTACTTCACTAAGTTAAAAGCTCTCTGAAGTTAAGGACCTTATCTTGTTTGTCATTATGCTGTCAACACACAACAGAAGGAACAAAACTTAGCAGACAAAATTCATAGACACTTGTGAAAGGGAAAATGATTGAGGAGACAGAAAAGAGAGGGAGCAGGGGAGAAAGGGAGGAATTATAATACAAGTCCTATTATTATTCACTACTGTACTATTTAAAATGTTAAGAAAGTATTAGGAGTAGAAGACTTAATCACTTAATCCAACTTCCTTCTTCTATAAACAAATACACAAATTCGAAGGAGTTAGTATTTTACCCAGCACCATGTAGCTACGGAAAGTACTCATGTGCCATAGGACAAGATTATATTTCCCTGACCCTTCTGCAAGTCAAGATTGAACCTTACTGACAAAATATGTCCCATTTACATCCATGTAACTTTTTTACTTTGGAATTGAAAATTTTTAAGATATCCCATAGCTACCGCAAATAAATTCAGTGCATTTCAGGAAGGCTAGTGTCTTTCAGTGATGCTGTTTGATACTCATCTATAATAATAAAAGTGTAATATGCTAATTAGACTGGACAGCCGAACGACCTTCTGAATGTCATTCTGGACGTACTTCCTGATGAAGCTGTGGTGGCTGGGGCTGAGGCAGAAGTGGTTAGGGGCAATCAGGAAGGCAGGCAAGTGGTTAGGGACAATCAGGCAGGAATGCAGAGTGGTTAGGGACAATCAGGCAGTCAGGCAGGCAGGCAATCGGTTAGGAAGCAGGGGTCCCAGATTGCGAGAGGTATGTCTGACTGCCAGTTTGCGGGATCAGGCCTAAACCAGCAGTTGGACATCCCCCAAGGAGTCCCAGATTGTGAGAAGATGCAGGCCAGACTGAGGAATCCCCCCCTACCTTTACATGAATTTTGTGCACTGGTCTGGTCCTCTAGTCTACACTAATAAAAGAGAAACATGCAAATTAACCATCACTCCACTACGCCAAGCCATGCCCACCAGTCAATCAGGAGCAAGTATACAAATTAACCCAACCAAGATGGAGGCCGGCCACGGAGCTGGAGCAAGCAGGAGGCTTGGGTTGCCCCGACAATGGAGGAAGCTTCCTGGGTGGCCCTGGCCTCCGCTCCAGGCTACAAAGTTTCAATTATAGAAGATAAATAAATCCCAACAAAAATGGTGGCAACCACAGAGCTGGAGCCAGATGGAGGCTTGGGTTGCCCCTGGCGATGAAAGAAGCCAAGCTTCCTAGCCAGCCCTGGCCTCCACCCAAGGCTACAAAGTTTTAATTATAGAAGATAAATACATCCTAGATACTTGCTTCCAGCTGGCCCTGGCCTCTGCTCAAGGAGGCACTGAAAAAAAAAATAAAAACAAAATGAAAAGGCTGGGACCTTGGGTTGCCAGGGGGTGAGCAGGCCAGGATGGGGCAGCATGGGCCATTGAGGGTAAACAGACCATCAGGGGGACCAGTTGGAGTGAACAGGCCATCAGTGGGGGTCAGTTGGAGGTGATCGGGACAATGGGGGGCAGTTTGGAGTGAGCAGGCTAGCAGGGGGGCAGTTGGGGGTGATCAGGCTGGCAGGGGGGCATTTGGGGTAAGCAGGCCAGCAGTTAGAGTCCTTAGGGGCAATCAGGCAGGCAGGCAGGCTGGTGAGTGGTTGGAGCCAGCAGTCCCAGATTGTGAGAGGGATGTCCGACTGCCAGTTTAGGCCCAATCCCTGTAAACCAACAGTAGAACATCCTTTGAGGGGTCCCAGATTGGAGAGGGTGCAGGCTGGGCTGAGGAACACGCCCCCCTGGCACAAATTTCGTGCACCAGGCCACTAGTATAAAATAAAAGGCCCATATAAATGCTAATCTGCTGATCAGGATTAGACTCTGAATTCTATGAGTCTAAGTTTGAAGATGGAAATTCATGCCCTTCTTTCCTTACTGCTTGTTTCATGATCACAACACATGCCTTTCACCACAGAAATAGTGCTCAACCTTAAAAAAAAAAAACACAAAAAACTGCCTGGCCTCGGGTGAACACCTGTGCTCTTGAAACTAAAATTCTCATGAGATCCAATTTTAAAAGAGAATGTATAAACTCTTATGTAGCTCCCTGCTGCACACTCCCACATTCCTGGCAGAAAATGTAAGTAAACCTTCCTTTAAAATACTTACCAAATGTAAGTGAGCAATATATTAGGTGCTTAGGCCCCCAAACTACCTAAATAATTTATTTGTATTAGTAAAGTATAAAATGAGACACATGGTACACTGTCAGGGAGTTGTAGTAGACAATAAAATAGCATATGTTTTTAATCAATTGTTTTTACTGGCTTCAGTAAAGCAGAGATGAGGCTGTTACCTCTTCATCATGTAAGCCACAGGGTTTTAGAGCAGCATTTCACAGATTGTGTCCAATGCCATCCCAGTAAATACCAATGAAAAGAGAATTCTCAGACAGAGCACAGAGGATTTTGAGGTTGGTAAAACTACTCCAAATGATACCATAATGGTAGATATATGTCTTTATTCATTTTTCAAAATCCATGTATAATACCAGGAGGGAACCTTAATGTAAACGACAGACTTTGGGTGCTAATGATGTGTCATTGTAGATTCGTTGATTGTAACAAATGTACCACTCCTGTAGGGGCTGTTGAGAGTGGGGAGGCTATGCATGTGTGGGGGCAGGGAGTATGTGGGAGCTCTCTGTGTTTTCTGCTCAATTTTGTGCTGGACCTAAACTGTTCAAAAATATGAAGTCTACTTTCAAAAATGAGTGAGAGAGAGAAGGACATGGTCAAATAAACTTGGAAATTGCTCTATACTGTATCTGCCTCTCAAAGATAGTCCTGAGTACAGAGCTCCCTGACTCACTGAAAAGGCCATGGGCCCTTTCTTTTTAAACCTAGTTCTCAGTGACTAGCCCCAGAACCAACACTATAAATCAATTAACTCTTAAATAGTATGTCCTTCCACCTTTCAAATCCCCAAGGGAAGTGGAATAGGGAGCTGTGGACACAGCATGATTCACATTCTCTGGTTCCTGTGGATTCAGGAGTGGATTATTTCATTTTGGTCCCCACCAGAAATTGAGTAAATGACAAGGAAAGATTATTTGGGAGCTCTCAAAGTGCTAAAAGCCTTCTCTTTATTCTTCTGGACTATCATATGACTTTAAGAAAATAAATCTTATCCTATCTAATAAAATAGTAATATGCAATTTGTCACTCCAACACACAAGATGGCTGCCCCCATGTGGTCAAAGATGGCTGCCCCCATGTGGACACAAGATGGCTGCCACAAGATGGCCAGCAGGCGAGGGCAGTTGGGAGGGACCAGACCTGCAGGGGACAGCACTTAGGGGCAATTAGGATGGCAATGGGAGGGCAGTTAGGGGTGACCAGGCCAGCAGAGGAGGCAAGTTGGTGGTGATCGGGCCTGCAGGGAAGGGCAGTTGGGGGGGACTATGCCTTCAGGGAGGGAAGTTAGGGGTGACCAGGCATGCAGGGGAGGGCAGTTAGGGGCAATCGGACTGGCAGGGGAGCAGTTAGTCATTGATCAGGCTGGCAGGGGAGCAGTTAGGCATCGATCAGGCTGGCAGGGGAATGGTTAGGGGTGATCAGGCTGGCAGGCAGAAGCAATTAGGGGCAATCAGGAAGGCAGGCAGGCGAGTAGTTGGGAGCCAGCAGTCCTGGATTGTGAGAGGTATGTCCTACTGGGATCGGGCCTAAATGGGCAGTCAGACATCCCTCAAAAGGTCCCAGATTGGAGAGGGTGCAGGCTGGGCACACACTGTTTATAAAATAAGAGAAAGCACCTAGAGTATTTCATTCTTTTCAGGATTTCCATCTCCTTGGCCTTGGTTTGATTATTGTAACTTTCTTTTTCATTAAAACATAGTTAACATACAACATTATATTAGTTTCAGGTATTCAACATGGTTATTCAATATTTATGTACCCAATGAAGTGATCATCACAGTAAGTCTAGAAACCATCTGTCACCATACAGGTATTACGATAAGGGCAATATTTCCTATGCTGTATATTACATCCCATGGCTTATTTTATAACTGGAAGTCAGTACCTCTTATCCCCTTTATGTTTTTTAACCTTCCACTCTGGCAACCATCAGTTTGTTCTCTGTATCTATGATTCCATTTCTGTTTTGTTTTGTTTATTCATTTGTTTTGT
This sequence comes from Corynorhinus townsendii, assembly GCA_026230045.1. Taxonomy (NCBI): domain Eukaryota; kingdom Metazoa; phylum Chordata; class Mammalia; order Chiroptera; family Vespertilionidae; genus Corynorhinus; species Corynorhinus townsendii. The sequence continues at coordinate 58,913,323 of JAPDVU010000008.1, read as the reverse complement.
TTTTAAATTTCACCTATAAATGATATCGTACAGTATATGTTCTTGTCTGATTTACTTCACTTAGTATCCTCTAGTTCCATCCTATGGCTGATTATTATTCCAGATGTGTACCACATCTTCTTTATCCATTCATCTATAGATGGACACTTAAGTTGTTTCCATATCTTGCCCATTGTAAATAATGCTGCAATGAGCATAGGGGTACATAAATCTTTTTGAATTACTGTTTTTGTTTTCTTCAGATAGATGCCCAGAAGTGGAAATGCTCGGTCATGTGGCAGTTCTATTTTTAGCTTTTTGAGGAACCTCCATACAATTTTCCATAGTGGCTGCACCAATTCACAAATCCAATGACAGTGCACAAGGGTTCCTTTTTCTCCACATTTTTTGCCACACTTGTTATTTGTTATCTCTTTGATAATAGCCAATATGTCAAGTGTGAGGTGATATCTCATTCTGGTTTTGATTTGGATTTCCCTGATGATTAGTGATGTTGAGCATTTTTCATGTATCTTTTGGCCATCTGTATGTCTTCTTTGGAAAAAGGTCTATTCAGACACTCTGACAATTTTTTAATCAGGTTGTTTAGGGTTTTTTTATATTAAATTGTATGATTTCTTTCTGTATGTTGAATATTAACCCCATATTGGATTTATCATTTGCAAATATCTTCTCCCCCTCAGTGGGTTACCTTTTTGCTTTCTTGATGGTTTTCTTCCCCGTGCAAAAACTTTTTAATTTTCTGTAATTCCATTTGTTTATTTTTGCTCTTGCCTAGTGGGGTGGGGGTATATCTAAAAGAACATTTCTAAAACTGATGACAAAATGTTTATTATTTATGTTTTCTTTTGGAGTTTCATTGTTTCTGGTCTTACAATTAAGTCTTTAGTACAGCTTGAGATTATTTTTGTATATGGTGTAAAAAGTGGTTCAGTTTCTTTCTTTCTTTTCCTTTTTTTTTTTTTTTTTGTTTGTTTGCATGTATCTATCCAGTTTTCCCAACACCATTTATTGGAAAAACTGTCTTTTTCACATTTTATATTCTTTCCTCTTTTGTGATAGATTAATGGATTATATAAGCACTAGAGGCCTGGTGCATGAAATTCATACACTGGGGGGTGGAGAGGGGTCCCCTCAGCTCGATCTGCACCCTCTCATAGTCTGGGAGCCCTTGGGGGATGTCCGACTGATGGCTTGGGCCCACTCCCTGCCAACTGTCCAACTGCCAGCTGTGAGCCCTGCTTCTAGCTGAGCAGCGCTCCCCCTGTGGAAGCACACTGACCACCAGAGGGCAGCTCCTGCTTTGAGTGTCTGCCTCCTGGTGGTCAGTGTGCATCATAGCAACTGGTCATTCTGTCATTCAGTTGATTTGCCTATTAGCCTTTTATTATATAGGATGTGATTATTTCTGGCTCTCTATTACATTCAATTAATGTTTTTGTGCCATTCCCATTCTTTTTTTTATTACTATAGCCTTGTAGTATAGCTTGCAATCAGGGAGTGTAATATTTCCAACTTTGTTCTTCTGTATTTCAAGGTTGCTTTGGCTATTTGAGATCTTTTGCACAATTCATACACATTTTAGAATTATTTGTTCTATTTCTTTAAAAATTGCTATTGGGATTTTGATAGGGAATGCATTGAATCAGTAGATTTCTCTGGTTAGCATGATCATTCTAATGATTGTAATTCTTCCAATTCATGAGTACAGTATATCCTTCCACTTATTTGTGTCATCTTTTTCTTTCATCATTGTCTTATAGTTTTCAGAGTACTTTAAATAAGGTTTTTCACCTCCTTATTTAAAGTATTACTAGGTGTTTTATTATTCTTAATTCAATTACAAATGGGATTGTTTTCTTGATTTTTATATCTAGTAGTTTGTTTTTAGCATAGAAACACAACTAATTATCTGTATGTTAATTTTGTATCCTAAAACTTTACTGAATTCATTTATTAGTTCTACAGCTTTTTTGTGGAATCTATAAGGTTTTCAACAAGTAAAAAAAGGAACTAAAACTGTCATCTGTAAATAGTGACAGTTTTACTTCTTTCTAATTGGGATGACTTTTTATTTCTTTACTTGCATGATTGCTGTGACTAGGATTTTTAATACTATCTTAAATAAAATTTAATGAGAGTGGGTGTCCTTTTCTTGTTCCTGGTCTTAGAGAAAAAACTTTCAGCTTTTACCATTGAGGATATTGTTAGCTGTAGGGTTTTCATATGTGATGTTTATTTGTTGATGTGTGTGCCATCTCTCCCTAATTTTCTGAGAGTTTTTATTACAAATGGATGATGTATTTTGAGAAATGCTTTTCTACATCTATTCAGATGATCATATTTATTTTTTGTTTTATTGATGTGATAGATCACATTAATTTATTTGCAGATATTGAACCATCCTTGCATCCCTGGGATAAATCCCACTTGATCACAGTATATGATCTTTTCCATGTAGTTTTTAATTTATTCTGCTTGAGAGTTGCCACATCAGAGGTCCTGGCTAGACTACCTCTGTCCCTCCTACCCATCTCAATGTGGCTTTTTCTTTATATCCTCAGTTGCAGACAATCTATTCTGCTTGTATTCAGGTTTTTCTCAGAGATAGATGCTTGGTGTGTACACAAGAGTAAGTGAGCCCAGAATTTTTCTACTTTGCCATCTTTACCCTTCCTCCCACTTTGACTTTTATTTAAAATTTTTATACTTATCATAACTACTCCCAAAATTATATTAAATCTTCTCAAAAAACTAATTCCTATATAAAAAGTGAAACGCTTCAGAGAACAAGCTTCTGTATTCTAATAAAATAACTTTGATTTTATTCCTTGTATGTAATGTGCAAAATTATAGGTACAGAGTGAAAGATATTGATGGCATACTAGGGAAAAAGGAGAATACTCCTGCCCCAGGAGTCTGTAGCCTTTATAATATCCTTTGGCTTATCTAAACACTAAAGAAGACATACAGTCAAAATAATTTCCCATGTGTACTGAATTTTTATTACCTCAGAATACTTTTTGAATAATAGCTATTAATGTTTATGAGACACCAGTGGTCCTAGGAAGAGTTTGGTAAATGCTACTGTAGAGGTTATGTTTGGTCTGACTGACTGTAAATAAGCTGATTCATGATATCAAGTGACTTGTGTCTACATGATCTATTTTTTTAATAAATTTTATTGATTTTTTTACAGAGAGGAAGGGAGAGGGATAGAGAGTTAGAAATATCAATGAGTGAGAAACATCAATCAGCTACCTCCTGCACACCTCCTGCTGGGGATGTGCCTGCAACCAAGGTACATGCCCTTGGCCGGAATTGAACCTGGGACCTTTCAGTCCTCAGGCTGATGCTCTATCCACTGAGCCAAACTGGCCAGAGCTACATGATCTATTTTTATATTTTTAGGAATTTCCCCCAAATATAGAATATTAGTCAAAGAAACATTAGAGATATTTTAGTTCAATTCCATTTTATGTGTATGACTAGAAGTTTCACAATGCGCTCAAAGCAACATAGAAGAGGAATGACTTGTTGATAACTAGATCCCTGGTCACTAATGCCCTTTCTTTGAAACCTTCACCTCAACGTGGCATGCAAATCTCTTATGGGTTGAACTGTGGCCCCCAAAATTGATACATTGAAGACCTAACCCCTAATACTTCAGAATATGACTATATTTGGAGATAGGACCTATTAAGGGATAATTAAGTTAATATGAGGCTGTGAGAGTGAGCCTTAATGCAATATAACTGATGTCCTTATAAGAAGAGAAAATTTGAACAAATGAGAGAAGGCATCAGGGATGCATGCACATGGAGGAAAGATCATGTGAAGCTGAGGCCATCCACAAGCTAAGGAAAAAATGCCTCAGAAGAAACCAAATCTGTTGATACCTTGTTCTTGGACTTGAAGCCTTCAGAACTTTGAAAAAATTGATTTCTGATAAGTCATCCAGTATGTGGTATTTTTTTATGGCAGCCCTCACAGACTAATACAATCCTTCCACTCTGGATGCCCTTATTCTTTCAACCTTATTTTCCTCTTCAATCTCAGCATAAAATGTTTGTTTCAACTGTAGTACATTTCTTGAACATTTCTGCTTCTGTCCTTCCCACGGGGTTATTTCTTCATCTGGAATGTCATTTATTTCTTCCCCTGTATGTTACCTAATTCTACAATGTGAAGCCCCACTTTTGAAATACCATTCCTGACCAGACCAGCTTATGGTGTTCATTCTTTTGCTAAACTCCTAAAATACCACAACATATGAATTTTTATATCATCCTTTTCATACAATTACTTATTAATGGTCATCTTCACATAATTGTGAGTCTTGTCTCCCAAACTAGTTCTTCAAACACCATTTCTTTGGTATCTCCACAGTGGTTCATCTTTGAACATAATAGGCTCATTTTTCTGAACTTCTAAAGATGTTACCTAGGAAATATTGTTTCTAAGATATATGAAACATTAGTTCAATTCTAATGAAATGCAACAAAACTAGTAATCATTTCAATGTTTAATGGTGACAACATAAAAGCAATATCATAAAAGTAGGCATACTTGGTCTGCTCTTGAGATAGAATGACAAATGACTAGCATTATTGTGTGGTTATGCATGAAATCACTGAACATTATATCCAAGGCCAACTTGTTTGAACAAACTGCCAGTTTAAAATAGATAGTCCCTGGTCACTTCTGCTTGTATTTCTTCATTCTTGAATTTTATTTCTTCCAGTAGATTCATTCTACAATAATAGTGTTTTTGCTCTCTTATGAGTCTTCTCTGTGATAATGTTTGGTGTTAAAATATCAATCTACATTGCAGAGTATGACTGCAGGGTTAAAAACAGGCAATAAGCTGCTTGGCTGTATTTGTGTCAAGATCACTCAACTTGTTGAGTAGTTCTAAAATTCAGACGCCTGATAATTATCACTTTGGGGGATGAAAGGAGAGGACAAAGAATAGCTTCAAAGAAAATGACCTTTAAATAGTTTAATTAAGCTACTCCTATTCAACTATAATGAATCAAAAGTTGTTTCAATCAATATCCTGTCAAATCAAATACCAGCAAATTTAAGGATAGAGTTTCTGACTGAATACTTTAAAAACTACATCTGAATATGCCCAGATGCTGTTAATATTTAACTAGACATCCAATACTTTTCTTCTCTCTTAAAAGTAAAATCTTATCTTCATTTTTTAAAGATATAAAGAGCCTAACAAATTTTCAGACAAAATAACAATGTCAGAAAAGAAATAATTTATTTTTTCCAGAGGTCTCTGTGAAAAGCATTAGAAAAAAAAGAGGCAACCTTATTAGGATTCAAAACAAGTAAATAAGCATCTCCTTCTCAATACCTTGGTTCTACAGTTTCTTTGGATATCATAACAAAATGTCAGTGATCCTTAATTATTTTAGTTTTGTCAAATATAACTCTCAAAAGCCTATTAACTGTGACAACACTCCCCTCCAAACCAACTGGAAACTTTCCATTTGAGTAGATCTGATCCTAGAACAAAACATTCTTTCGGTGAGTATAGGGTTTACACTCTAATTTGTCCTAAGGAATATCAGATAAACTTACTCACTCAATATCACCTCCTCCTCTCAAATTTTAATTTACTATATGTAAGCCACTAAAATAATTTGGTATGAGAACCTTCAGGCTGGCAAAGTCCCAAGTAATTGAGTTATCAATGTGCTATTGTGTTATGTTAATGTTCTAGCTAAAAATAAAGGCCAAGAAAAGATAAGCCCTGAAGGTTATTTGTGGTAATCTGATGGGAGGGTGGAAATCCTGATACTTTTTGTCACACTGGCCTGCCTTTTATTTTAGAACATTTATTTCCTTGGAGAGGGGCCATTATAATAAAGATCATATACCTTCACTTTTCCAAGATGGTGGCACTCCAAATAGATGCTAGGGGACAAATAAAATATAGAAATTTAAAGGTGACTTGGCAAGCAGAACTCTTAATTGAATATTCTCATGACTACACTGAATGTCAGCAATAACTATGTGAGGAAGGAAAGGTAGACCATAAGCAACTAAAAACTGACATTTTAAAAGTTCACTGTAGGTTCGCGAAGTCCTTTAACTAGGAAATGATGCTTTGAAATTCCTGGGACACTTCAAGGGACTCAAATGGAGGGGCAATCTCATAATATCTAAGGCAAGAAAAATGTCCTTCCACACCTTTATCCCCTAGTTCCTAAAATTACTCATAGTCAGTTCTGTACTTGTCATTACTCTAAACAGAACACAGGTATGTAATAACCATCTCAATAAACAAGGCACAGGCAGTAACCTCAATAGGCTATAGAATACTTAAAGAGACAATGATGCACCTGATAAAATGGTTATACATTAAATGATATTTTATATATTAGTAGATGCCCAGTGCACAAAAATTCATGCACTGGGCGTGTCCCTCAGCCAGGCCTGCCCCCTCTCACAGTCTGGGAGCCCTCAGGGGATGTCCTACAGCTGCAGCCTGGCCTCCCCCTACAGCAGCTGTTCTCAACCTGTGGGTTGTGACTCACAGGTTGAGAACAGCTAGCAGGGTCACCTAAGACCATCGGAAAATACAGATATTTACATTACGATTCATAACAGTAGCAAAATTACAGTTATGAAGTAGCAACGAAAATAATTTTATTGTTGGGGGTCACCACAACATGAGGAACTGTATTAAAGGGTCGCGGCCTTAGAAAGGTTGAGAACCACTACTCTACAGAAAGTGACCAGGCTGATCATGGGAAGACACCATCCCCATCACCCTGCTGCTGCTGCCTCTGCCGGCTGCCACGGCTGCTGGCCCTCAGCCCTCACTTCTTAGTGCTGGCCCTGGCCCTCTTCCCCCCCCTCCCGCCCACTGGTGGGTGGGGGATGATCTGGAGTCAGGCCAGCTGGGGAAGGGGCTGTGAAAGGTTGAGGAACAACAGGTCGTGTCTGTGGAGGTGTGGTACCAGAACCGGGCCTGCACTGCTGCCTCTGTGGCTGCTTCTGTGGAAGGGGCAGCACTGGGACCAGGACTGCGCAGCCCCCTCTCCCACTCTGGCTCTGCAGAAGGGCCCACAGTGCTGGACCGGCCTGCACCACTGCCATGCCTGGGCTGCCACCCTGCCCACACCACTGCCTCTCCTGAGCTGCAGGACCTCGGTCCTAGCAGCTGCTGCAGTTTTGTCTGGAAGGAGGTCCAGAAGACATAGGGTCTATCCAGTCTAATTAGCATATTACCCTTTTATTAGTAGAGATGCTTTGATTTTAGTATGTAAAAATACAAGTCTACCCACTTTCCTGGCAGGCCTCCTTTATAATACTCTCCCTTTTCCATATTATTTAAGTTTAAATATTAGTAAAACGTACCTCTATCCTCATGAGAACATTCTGTGACCGAGAAAAGTAATCAATGTGCCCTCTGGAAATATTTTCATAACTTCAAAATTATACTTAAAATGCAGGTTTCTTACTTAATAAGCTTGGATATTTTGTTTCATTTAATTGTTCTTAAGCTACCACATTCTGCTAAAAAAATTGTAGCTAAAAGCTTGATGCTTCATAAGCATTTTTAATTTCATTCTCACCACAGTCCCTGTAGGAAATACTACCACTAGCTCCACAAAGCAAGACTTAAAGAGGTCAGGTAATGAGCTGCTAAATATCATATTCAGAACTGAAACGTAGGGCTTTCTGACTAAAGTTATAGAGCTAGAGAATATATGAGAGATAGTGAGGGATAGAGGAGTGTGGCGAGGTTGCCACTAAAAGCAGCTACCCCGATTTGCTGCCATTAAGAAGTGAGACAACAGACTTACCAGGCAAGACAGCAATCTAAGGTAATTTAAGACAAACCAAATAGTGACTCTGGGTCATGAAGAAAGTTTATATTCTTTGCAGTAAGCTCACTTTAATAAGTCAAGGGAGTGAACAAATCATTTTAGATATATTTCTATGAGAAATAAAATACAGTCCACTGTTTAAATGGGTAAATTTCAGTTATTTGGGAATGGAGCTAGTCCTAGGCAAAATAATAAAATGGTAAAACTTATCTATAAGTTCATGCCCCTATTTCTTCTCCACAGTCCATGATCTATTCTGTCACACTTAGTTTCTAGGAAAAGCTGTTATTAACCACTTAAGACTTAAGGACCACAGATATTATCAATTTTTTTTTTCCAAGAATACTCACATTTTCAAACTTAGAGTCAGTAATGAAATAGAAAAATCTTTGGGGCCCAGCCATCTCCCCATGATCACCCCGCAGAGGGAGGCTCAGGCTACCTGGCCGGCGGCACTGCATGGGTTGGGGGGCCTCCCTCTGTAGGGTGATCGATTGCGGAGCTGCTCGACTGTGAGAGGGCACAGGCCGGGCTGAGAGACCCCCCCACACCAAGTGCAAGAATTTTATGCACTGGGCCTCTAGTCCTATATAATAAAAGCCTAATATGCTAAGTGTTCAGTCATCTGGTGACTGGTCAACTGTTCAACCAATCAAAGTGTAATATGCTAATGATATGCTAAAGCCGCTCAACCACTCTCTATGACATGCATTGACCACCAGGGGGCAGATAGTCGAGTGGTCAACCAATCACTATGACATGCACTGACCACCAGGGGGCAGACGCTCTGACCGGTAGATTAGCTTGCTGCTGGGGTCCAGCCAATTGGGACTGAGAGAGATGGTCTGGACAAACCCTGGAGCTCTCCCATGGTTCCTTTTGGGCCCTGATCCTGAACCATTGGGGTTTCTCGGCCTGGCCTGCACCTACTCACAATCCAGAAACCCTCGGGGAATGTCAGAGAGCCAGTTTCTTCACGATACCGCATGCCACTTCCCTTGGGAGGGCACCAGACACAGGACTCATGGCTGGCGGGTGCTGCTGAGACAGGACAAGCCTCTCCCAATCAGGACTGATTGGGCGCTAGCCCATGGCAGGCGCATTGGGGCCAGGATGAGCGGGAGCAGCAGGTAGGAGCTGCAGGTGGCATTGAACTGTGGGTTTCGGCCCAATCCCTGCAGATTACCCTGAGGAACCCCATCTGTGCACAAATTCACGCACCAGGCCTCTAGTATATGAATAACAGGAAACATGTTTGCAGAAATAGATATTATAAGCAACTAGAAACCCGGTGCACAAAATTCGTGCACAGGGGGTGTGTGTCCCTCAGCCCAGCCTGCACCCTCTCCAATCTGGGACCCCTCAAGGGATGTCAGACTGCTGGTTTAGGCCCGATCCTCACAATCCAGGACTGCTGGCTCCCAACCACTCATCTGCCTGCCTTCCTGATTGCTCAAAACTGCTTCTGCCTGCCAACCTGATCACCTCATAACCATTCCCCTGCCAGCCTGATTGATGCCTAACTGCTTCCTTGCTGGCCCAATTGCCCCTAACTGCCCTCCCCTGCAGGCCTGGGTTCCCCCCAACTGCCCTCCCCTGCTGGCCCAGTAACCCCAACTACCCTCCCCTGCAGGCCTGGCCACCCATTACTGCCCTCCCCTGCTGGCTTGGTCCCTCCCAACTGCCCTCCCCTGCAGGCCTGGTTCCCCCTAACTGCCCTCCCCTGCAGGCCTGGTCACCCCTAACTGCCCTCCTCTGCTGGCCTGATCACCCACAACTGCCCTCCCCTGCTGGCCATCTTGTGGCAGCCATCTTGTGTTCACATGGGGGCAGCCATCTTTGACCACATGGGGGTGGCCATCTTGTGTGTTGGAGTGACAGTCAATTAGCATATTACTCTTTTACTAGATAGGATTGCTAGTGTCAGTTTCCAAGGAGCATAATACTGGAGGAATTATTTTACTGAAATGAATAAAACTTTAGATATGGAGACATTGTTCCAGCTATGTATTTATGCATTAAAAAAATCTCAAAGTTAATGGCTTAAACATCAAAAGTATTTATTTTACTCAAAATGTGTAACTGGGGCCAGGCTTGGAAAGAGAAAGCTGGTCCCTGCTCCACTCTGTTGAGGTGCTTTGAAGACCGTGATGCTTTGAAGAAAGCATCTAAAGGCCGGTTCACTCATGTCTCACAGTTGATACTGACTTAGCTGAGACCTTCAATGGGCCTGTTGATGGAAACATGTACCCACCACCCTCCATGTAACCTGGTCTTCCTCACAACGTGGAGAGTAAACCAAGAGAGAGGCAGGTGGAAACTATATAATTTTAGATCTAGTCTTGGAATAGTATCAAATCTGTTAGTCAAAACAGAAACACCCCTTCCAAGTTGAAAGGAAAAGATAATAGACTTCTAATTTTTTAAAAATATATGTTTTTTTATTGATTTCTGAGAGAGGAAGGGAGAGAGAGAGAGAGAGAGAGAGAATATCAATAATGACAGAGAATCATTGACCTGCTGTGTCCCCCAGTTCCCCTACAGGGGATTGAGCCCCCACCCAGGCTTGCGCTCTAGCTGGAATTGAACTGTGACCTCCTGGTTCATAGTTCAATGCTCAACCACTGAGCCATGCTGGCCAGACTAGAATTCTAATCTTTATGGTGGCAAGAATTATAAGACCATGTGAGACCAGAAATATTACTGTGAACATCATTGAAAATGCAATCTAACACAAATTTTTTCCCCATCCACATAATAAGTAATAAAAATGACATTCACAAAATAGGAGCCTAACATTTTTTTAAATGGTTTCAACAGTGAAGATAAAACTCATCTTGTTTGCTTAGTTTAGGGCTTATCAATTATCTTAGCATATTAGAATTGCCAATTTACTAATGTGATATTTTAAGCTTCATTTGATCTGGAAATGAATCTTTTTTTTAATCACTATATCTCTAAAACTTGGTGGGATCATGGCTTTTTTGTAAATGTTTAATTAATATTTGCTAAATAAATGAACGCACGTGTATATATGAAGATAATATTATAAATCACTACCTTCTATATAACTGACTTCCATAGTGAAAACACATAAATATATTTTAGAACCCTGATATCAATTCTGACATCAATGCAATTTCTATTATGTGCCCCATTCAGATATGATGATAATTGAAAATATTAGAGAATTATGACCTTGGAGGAGGGGTTGTCAATAGCAAAAAGCCAATATTTTTCTTATTTGTTAATAAAAGAAATTGGCTATCTGAAATCAGAGCAAGTTTTTAAAAAATAAGATAGAATACAAAAGTTTAAACTGCTCTTTTAAAAAATTTACTCACCACCTTCCAGAGACTAACATACCCTCAGGTTAATTCAGTCACTGTGAATACAATATTTAAATCCCTTTGATCCATCAGGTGTTATTTGTAATTACTTAAAAACATTTAATATAGAAGACAAAATATTCAGTCTATTTATTAGTATATGTATTCCTATTTTAAAGTTGCTGAACAAATGTCCAATTTATATTGAATAGTCCCACATCCCTTTCAATAGTTATAAGACTATTGAATTATTTACTTTGAAATCTCGATGAAGTTTGGTGCTAATCAATAAGTGTTTCCAATTTCATGAACTATCACCAAGGAGGCTTGTCACTTTCAATTCCTTTCAGTAATATTTATAGCTAACAAGGATGAAATTATATTGTCAGCAAATATACCAGTAGAGGAGCATGGGATAAGGTTTAGGATATTTCCCATTTTGAATATTTAAAGAGAAGTTTGACTGTTTTCAGTGATTTTTCCTATATCCCCCTTAGCTCCCTGAAAGCCTAGTGTCTCTGAGTGATACAAATGTTGTACATATGAGTTAGTGCTAAAATGACAGTGATAAGATATGACTTTTAATCTACTGATTTGTTAACTTTCTGGTAAATTCTTATGAATACATCACTAAGCTCAATGTAGTAAGGAAAATGGGAGCGATAAATAAGACAAAGGAAAATCGTTTGAACAAAAATAAAAAGGATCCCAAGTCAATTATCTAGAAAAGATTCCTTTATTAACTTGTGGTCGAGAATACATTTGTATATTTTCAGAAAACAACCCCAAGACCAGATGGATTCCTGCAACAGAGAGGAATTGACAGGAGTGCTCCAACCACGAAGACAAGAGGAAAAAACAGTCCAGAGATGGAAGACGCTGACAACGCCTTGCCATGGGAGCAGTCAGCAGCTGTGCACCGCTGCAGGTTACCTAGGACCAAACCAGAGAGGGTCGGACCTGCATTGCCACCATGTGCCCACCACCCAGATATCACTGCTGACATGTACACATAAGGAACTGTGGACATTGAAATTGGGACTCAAACATTTTTTTGTTTTGTCTTGTTTTGTTATTATATGTTTATTTCCAGTCTGCAAAGGCAAAACTTTTTAAAGGAAAGAAATGGTGGGAAAAAGATACAGAGGCAAAGAAGCATTGAACAGACTGTCAAACTACATTGGGAAGACAGGGGAGGTTGGGCGAGGAGGGCTGTAAGAGACCAACCGAAGGACTTGTACGCATGCATATAAGCACAACCAATGGATATAAGACACTGGGGCGGGGGGGGAGGGTGGGCAGGTGAAGGCATGTCCTGGGGGGTAGGGGAGGTCGGGGGGAGATCAAGGGGGGAAAAAAAGGAGACATATGTACTACTATTTGTAATACTTAAAACAATAAAAATAAAATAAAATTTAAAAAAAAAAGAACCTGTTTTGGCTTTGACATTTAGGAAGTTTTGCACTGAACAAGCAATTTGACTTCTCAACTTCATTATTTTTGTAGCCTGAAGTCAATAAGAATATCCTTGCATTCTCCTCTAACTTTTGACATTCTATGCTTCTATTGCATAAAATAGAAACTCAATAAATATATATTCAATAATTGAAAAATAAATAAATAAATAAGCAAATATACTTAGTCCAACATCTATAACAATAAAAGGGCAATATGCTAATTAGACCGGACAGCCGAGCAACCTTCCAGATGGATGAAGCTGGGGCTGTGAGGGCCGAGACAAGCCTTTGCATGAATTTCGTGCATCAGGCCTCTAGTTGTTTCATATTTCCCCAAACAAGTTGTTTTACCACTCAATCTTCATAGCCCTCTCCTCCCCCAGGGTCTGTATATTTGCTAGTTGTTTTTCTTTTTCTATATGGACAACCAGACCCTGAGTTCTATGAGGATAAGACGTTGTCTCTTGTCTCCTGTTTTTAGGACCTAGGTCAATGCTGGCTCATAGCAGATATTTAGGGAAGAAATATTGACTAGAAAGATGAACGAATGAATGTAGTAATTTCAAGATGTCAGTAAGTTGATTAAAAACTGAAAAATATTTTCAGTTATAAAACATGTTATAGCAATAAAATACTAAAAAAACATTTAAAATAGACTATTTTATGTTAAATATATAGTAATGGTAGTTCAAGGATAACTAGTAGCCAGGAATAACAAAATACTTTTATCTGTAAAAGGGGGATTTTTATTTTTATACTTTTAGAAGAGAAAGTCTTATAATTTTAAAGCAGTTAACTCATATTTGGATTCTCCCCCCCCCCATGATATAATTCATAACTTATTTTATGAACATTTTCAAAGAAAACAAAAAGTGTATAATGGACAAAGAAAATAAGGTCAATGTGATATATGAAGAAGCAAAATAAACAGCACAAGGAAATATCAACATTTCTTTAGCAATCAATCACTATTGATATGTCAGCAAGCATGAGGTCATCCTTAACTGACAATTCAACAAAAACAGATCATTTAAGTAAGGAACGCAGTCTTACTAAATTCAACACACCTATCAACAATTGCTTGAGTATGTCACAAAATTGAAAGACAGCTGCATAAAATAAATACATAATAGAAAAACTACAGCATGCAAGTTAAAATACTGGTTTTTCAAAGTGGTTTTTGGACTGACTCTTCAATCAGATTTAACAAACTGAATTTTTAATAAACTATCTCATTTTACTTTTCAAAGTAAAAATTTGTCTTTAAATGGAAGAAACCTTCTTAGCATAATCTCCTTAGAAGAAGACTCTTTTTGAAGGGAGAGAAAAGTATTTTTACTGTAAGAAGTACAAAATGCATATTAACAAAAAGTGATTTAGGTATGAACAATATATGAATTAATGTTTTTTCTGTCATAGATGTACAAACACTATTGGCCCTTAAATGGCCATGAGAAAAAGAGATAAACTACAATTCTCCCAACCATTTAAATGAATACTAGTTAAAATAATATTCCCAGTAATAGAACTTATTCTTCTTTTATATGATATTATATGTGTGTGTGTGTGTGTGTGTGTGTGTGTGTGTGTGTGTGTGTGTGTGTATAAAAAGCCAGCATCTGTAATGACTGGAACAACCAATGTCCGGTCACTATGATGCCACTGTGGCCAGTTAACTGGCCTGATCAGGGGGTGGGGCCGGCCAGCCAGCCTCCTGTGCCCTCTCCCCCCAGCTGGCCCACCCCTGATTATCCCGCTCCACCATGATAGGCCCACAGCTCCTCCCCTTGGCCAGCTCTGACCTTGATCACACCCCAACCCCAATCAGGGGTGGGGCCCGCCAGCAAATTGCCCATGGCCCCTTTCCCCAGCCAGCCCAGCCCTGATTGGACCCCAATCTGGGCAGGCCAGCTGGCCAACCTCCCACCATCTCCTCCTCCAGACAGGCCCAGCCCTGATCTGCCCTGATTGGGGTGGGGCCAGCCAGACGCCACCTGTGCACAAATTCATGCACTGGGCCTCTAGTAATAAATATTCAAGGATAGAGAATGCCTATTAATTGAATAATTCTATCAATAATTTAGTGAAAAAGAAAGGTTTGGATTTAAGTGATAGATGAGTCTTCTGTGAGTTTAAACAGAGAAAGCATGGAAGACAGGATGAAATCTTTACTGTTTCATTAAAGAATACTACCTCTTCAGTTTATTATATCTGAAACATTGGTGAGGGGGAGATAGAAATAATACATTGGAGGAAAAAGTGATCTTGCAAATCTTTACTTCAATATGTATGTAATCAATTGTTAATCAGACTTTTCCTGTGGCTTAGAATTGCATCCAATACTACCACAAGCATTCTAAGGAGAGATTCCAGAAGGGTTTACTAAATGAAATAGATACCATCAACCCCAAAGACACCCCTCACGACTATTGTCAGAGATAGCTGGTCACCAGATGGGAGTGGGATTGAGGGCTAGGTGGAAAAAGTGAAAGCATTGAGAAGTACAAATTCCTACTTATAAAAAACTAGAGGCCCAATGCATGAAATTCGCGCCCTCGGGGGGTGGGTGAGAGGGCACGGGCCAGGAGGAAAGACCCCACTGCTGCATGATTGGAGCTGGGGTGGGACATGGGGGGTTGGCCAGCTGGGGAGGGGTGATGGGAGGGCCCCAGGGCATGTCCAGCCCATCTTGCTCAGTCCCAACTGGTCAAACCCCAGCAGCAAGCTAACGTATCAGTCAGAGCACCTGCCCCCTGATAGTCAGTGCAGGTCATAACAAATAGCATGCGGTTGAGCAACCTTAGCATATCATTAGCATATTATGCTTTAATTGGTTGAATGGACAACTGGACGACTGGACACTTAGAATATTAGGCTTTTATTATATAGGATAGTCACAGGTATGTAAAGTACAGCATAGGGAATATAGTCAATAATATTGTAATAACCATGTATGGAGTCAGATAGGTACTAGACTAATTAGGGTGATCACTTAGTAAGCTATATAAATGTCTAATCACTATGTTATACACCTGAAATTAATATAATATTGTATGTCAAATGTAATTAAAAAAATAAAAACTGAACTACCAGCAAAATAGAGATAGACTCATAGATAGAAAGTAGGCAGACAGTTCTGGTGGGGGAGGAGGAGGATGTTGGTTGGGGTGGAGGGATTGAGCAAAAAAGAAAAAAAAGAGAGAACTCATGGACATGGACAGCAGCAGTGGTGATTGTGGAGAGAGGGGGGTGAAGGTAGAAGAGGGCATAGAGGGACAAATGGTAATGGGGAAAATTAAATTTAAAAAAATACTTAAGATTCTATAAAAGGAATTAAAAAAAGACACAGGTCTATGAACAGAGTTGTAGGAAGTATAGATATCCTAGTAAAACTGTACACCCTCCCTTTACAAAATGAGGATAAAAATTGCTCTTCCCATACAAATAAGAAGGCTCTCAGAGAACCACTTATAGAGATTGGGGTCAACACAAGATCAGATGGCATCCCATTGTCAGATAGACATCTACTTATACTCCTCTTGGTCATTTGTGAAGAAGGAAGAGACAGCAGTGGGACGGCCAACATTCAAAATGTTGGGCATGATAAGGAAGTGGGAGTTTTCCATGAGCCAGAGAAGCAGCCGCTCCAGAAGCTGATTCCGCAGCAAGGGCAATGATATTCTGCTGGGAGAAAACTGATGGAACATATAAAGAGAATGGATTCCACGTTATGAAACTCTTCAGTGAGAAAATCTCTTCCAAAATCCCCAATGATCTCACACAAGTTTTACATGAAAAAGTCACCATTTAGATACCAGCCATACCCATCTCATTGAAAGCCAAGAGGATTACTAGGGCACTAATTAGATAAAAAGATTTTGGCCCATTTCCCCATCTCTGATCCTTTAAAGAGGCAGGAGAAGAGTGAAAGAGCTAATTTTTTCACACCAAGACCATCAGGCTGAGGGTTAGCTATCATCCTGCAGCAAGAAGAATATGAATGTAAAATGTAATTTAAATTGTAATGAACTGGACTGGACTGTTGTTTTTTTTAGCCAAAAGTGATCAGAACATAATAGGATCTACTTACATGTAATTAAAACAGAAAGCAGAGTATTCACATAGCATGTTTGAAGGCAGGCATTAGAATTTTTAAAAATTATATAAATATTACCATCTACTTAACAAACCTTTAATAAATTACTTATGTACACAAATTTCTACTAATAGCCAGAATAATTAATTTTAGCATATAATCTGATAATATTTCTTTGATTATATCATCTAAACATGTTTTGGTAAAGATGCAAAGTAATTTCCTTAATATAAGCTTTAAAAATTTAGTAAAATTTCTCTCCCTTGATCTTGACTTCATCCTTTATTAATTTTACCAAAATCTAAATCTCTTTGGACTAATTCATGTTTAAGTCTTTAATATCCCTTAGTATTTACTTATGTAGTCATATTTGTCTCAAGTTAATCTTTTCAAGTTTGAAAGAATTACTCCAAGTTAATGTTCACATTATCCATTGTCTTCATTTCTTACTCTTAGATGAACAATACTCCCAAATTTTATCTTTTCTAACTTAAAGTCCTATATCTGAAGCTCTTGTCACACATATAAAAGATTCACATTGTATTTGGATTAAATCTATCAAAAGCAACACAATTTTTGGCAGTGATATAAGAGAACGCATGGAAATTTCCTTTTTGCTTTTAATTGGGATAAAATTTATTTTAAAATCAAGGACTCTTTCTACACATTGTCACACTTACAAGATTCAATAGCATTTTTTTAAGATCCTTATAAATTTAATCTGAAGGTTGACTAGAATATGTCTGCTATATGTCTTTTTTTATTGTTGTCACTATTACAGATGTCCCCCAGTTTTTCTCCCTTTGCCCCCTCCATCCAGCTCCTTTCTCTTCCCCTTCTCCCCCTAATCCCTCCCCACACCCCCCGCCTTCACTACATTGTTTGTTGTTTGTGTCCATGGACTATGCATATATGCATACATGATCTTTGGCTAATCTCTTCCAGTCTCTTTAACCCTCTTCCCCTCTGAAATCTGTTCTACGTATCCATGCCTCTGGTCCCAATTTGTTCATGAGTTTATTTTGATCTTTAGATTCCACATATACATGAGATGATATTGTATTTGTCTTTCTCTGACTGGCTTATTTCATTTAGCATAATAATCTCTAAGTCCATCTATGCTATCACAAAGAGTATGAGTTCCTTCTTTTTTACAGCCAGGTAATATTCCATTGTGTAAATGTACTACAGTTTTTTAATCCACTTATCTGCTGATGGGTACTTGGGCTGTTTCCAGATCTTAGCTATTGTAACTAATGCTGCTATGAACATAGGGGTGCATATATCCTTTCTGATTGGTGTTTCAGGATTCTTAGGCTATATTCCCAGAAGTGGAATTGCTGGGTCAAATGGCAGTTCCATTTTTAATTCTTTGAGGAAACTCCATACTGTTTTTCACAGTGGCTGCACCAGTCTGCATTCCCACCAACAGTGTAGGATTCTCTTTTCTCTACATCCTCACTAAAAATGCTCATTTTAACATGTAGTATTAAATTTATTACAGCCACTTAGCTAATAACTCATTTATAGCTTAAGTAAGTAAATTCAATTTTCTATTTAAAAAGAAAATTTTTATTGGCTGAGTGAACAAATACAATATACAGTTATAAGTTTTCTGGCCATCACAAACTTCATCTATACATATTATATTCCTAGGACATTAACCAAAATAATTCATTGTTAAATAGTTGAATATCTTGGGCTTTTATCTCCTTAGCAAGCATAAAGAGAAAAACTTTGTAATTATGATAAGAAATGGAATACATGAGATTTTTACTTAAGTAACTCTATTTCCATTGGCTGACTTTCCAACATGACTCTAAATTACAAAACCATTATAATCACAAAAATGTACATATTTTCTTATGTTACTCAGAAGGGGAGTTTCACACATTACTTAAGTACTTATGACATGAGAGGAAAACAAAGTCAAAATTCTTTTCTTTCCTAGGCCTTTTATCCAATTCTAATGTAACATACTTTTTACAAGTAAGGTCAGTCAAAGTAAAGCCTATAATGTCTAATCTCTGCTAAGAAAAGCTATACTTTCTCTAAATTATCTTTAGCCATATTATAGTATTCTTGAGAACCAGAAATTCCACAGATAGCTATTTCAGCAGTTTAGGGAAATGTAGGATAAGGACTTTCTTGTTTTGCTTGCAGTATCCTTCTTAGAGCAAATATTTCTTGATCCCATTTAATATCACACTGAGAAAATATTATCTAAGTAAGAAGTCTTTTAGATGCTTTTAGATGCTTTCCTGTGTCAAAGCTAAAGCCCAAAGTCACCAATTCAATATTTTTTAAAATATTGACTGTTTACTATATGCAAAGACTTATTCTGAGGATTCTAAGAGGAACAAGCTAAGTCGCTGCAATGAAGGTATTCAGAGTTGTATTACATAGTGTTTTATAGCAGCACTAGATTATCCTATATAATAAAAGGCTAATATGCAAATCGACCAAATAGCAGAACAACTGACCACCAGGAGCCAGACGCTCAATGCAGGAGCTTCCCCCTGGTGGTCAGTGTGCTCCCACAGGGTGAGCACTGCTCAGACAGAAGCCAGAGCCTCTCACACCTCCATGGCAGCACTAAGGATGTCCGACTGCTGGCTTATGCCCACTCCTTGGGAAGGGGAGTGGTCCTAAGTCATCAGTCGGACATCCCGCAAGGGCTCCCGAACTGCGAGAGGACACAGGCCGAACTGAAGGACGCCCCCCTCCAAGTGCACAAATCTTGTGCACCATGCCTCTAGTTATAAATAAAGCAGATTTCTTTAAAACTATAGTGATGATTATTTTCTTAAATTTTCTATACTTTTAAAAAATGTATAGGCCAAAGCAGAGGCCAAAGAATTCTATACTTTCAGTGTTTAAAAAGGCTTGGTAAGAAATTGGTAATTATTGGAGGTATTTAAGAAATTTTAATTATTTATTTCTAATTTGAAAATGGTAGGATACAGTGAAAGTATGAGCTATTGGCAAGCCTTAGTTAATAAGAACTTTCTATTAACCAAAATGCTTTAACTTAAATTATACTGGGGAAATGGAGTTCATCATACTATCAGGAAACTCAGCTTCTAAAAATAATTTGCTGTTTAATTTTGAGGAAACACATGACATATACACTAATATTAAATTAGAAATATTAAAATAACTAGAGGTCCAGTGCACAAAACTCATGCACTCGGGAGGGGGTTTCTCTCATCCTGGCCTGTGCCCTCCTGTGCCCTCTCATAGTCCAGGAGCCCTCAAGGGGTGACTGACTGCTGGCTTAGGCCTGCTCCCTGGAGTTGGGACATCCAGCAGTTGGACATCCTTAGCACTGCCATGGAGGTGTGAGAGGCTCCCATCACCGCCAATGCACTTGTCAGCCATGAGCCTGGCTCGGTGCTTCTGGCTGAGCTGCGCTCCTCTTGTAGGAGTGCACTGACCACCAGGAGGCAGCTCCTGCATTGAGCATATTCCCCCTGGTGGTCAGTGAGTATCATAGCAACCGGCCGTTCCACCATTCGGTCTATTTGCATATTAGCCTTTTATTATATAGGATATTACTCAAATTTGTTTCTTGTTGAAATTATTATTTTTTCTAGAAAAATGTGGATTGAGTTTTTCTCTTTACATTTGGTAGAGCATTGCTTTCCTATTTCTGTATTATATTTGGCAGGCTAAGGTAAAAATCTATTTTTTAATTCCTTTTTTTTCAAATTCATTAGTTGAACATATATTCCCAGCAGTCTATTCACTTCCAAATATTTAAACTACAGAGGTAACTACTGACTTTCTTATGACTAAAATCAAAAGCCTCAGTCTTTTCAGCTTCAGTCCAAAATTATCTACCATTTGTCATTCTCTCTCTCTCACCTTCTTCACACACTTAATTGTCTCATACACTCACTCAACAAGAACACACACAAAAAAAAACATTTCTAAGTCAAGGAAAGGCTATATAGTTACTACAGGAACACAGAAATGAAAAGAATGGACAGGAAAGAAGCAGTAGGTAATCAGGTAAAATACAGAAAGTGGAAAATCCAGAGGATGAGAGAAGCAAAAATATACAAAAGTGAGATAAATGAAGGAGAGGCAATGATAGAACTCTTGACTAAGTTGCTCCAGAATCTTTGTTAATGTTAGTCTTTCTCCTCCATTGACCATTTGAGGGAGAGCCTGTATTAAGTTAACTTCAAGCCTCAAAGCACTTTATATATTGTAATACATTCAGCATGTACTTAATAATAGTCTTAATTACTTTTTAAAAACCTGCATTTCTTTATAAATCCAAATATGCTTGTTGATAGAGCTATGAAATGAATTAAGTATATGCAATTATATTGTGACAGGTACAATTGATTTTAAGGAATACATTTACTATGTGCTTAATTGCAGGCTTGTTTCTAGTTATATCATGTCATGTGAACACAACTAAGCAAATTGCAGTGGTCATTGGTTTCCTCAGAGTTAATCTATATTTGGTTAAATGTATTGAAGTATAAGGGTTTTCTTTTTAAAGTTTAAACATGTTCTTAATCTGTTCTTAATTTTCTGCCATTTAGTTTTACAAGAAGCAGTATTATAGAATGTAGTACCACTCATTTCTAAAATGGCATAAAATTGCATGTACAGTAATTGAGTCAGGTCCTGTATAAAATTCATTTTTTACTCATTTCTCTTGTAATAGAGGTTTATGCCTATAGTTTAAAAGAAATCCAACAAAATGTTTTAGTGTTTAAACCACAAGGAGCAAAGACAAAAAAAACAACATTCAATTTTAGAAAGAAATGCTTGTTTAAATTATCACTATGAGAATACATGAATATATTTCATAAATCTAAATATATATTCAGGGTCTGAATTTCTCTAGCTTTCTTTTCAAAATGAAGAGTCACATAATATTTTTTTCATCTGTCAGAACAGAGGAAAGATCAACACAGACATAATAGGTACTAATTTCCTTTGTTTATAGGAGTGCTAGTGATAGAAATAGACTTCTCCAAAGACAAAGAGGGACAAAAAGAAATTATTTGATTATGGAAAAAACTTTGACCTCAGAGTCAGGTGAAAAGAATCCCAGACCTGCTCTACCACCAACACTCTTGATCAGTTTCACCTCTGAACTGATGGGATAAATCAAAGACTTTTAAACTGTGTTCCGGAGTGGCTGCAGTGTTTTATTCTGGTTTAATTTACTAGCTTAATATGTATGCAACTGTGATAAATACACATAACATAAAATTTACCATCCTAACCATTTTTAATTACACAGTGCAGTAGTATTAAGTATATTCATATTGCTGTGCAATCCATCTCCAGAACTTTTTCATCTTGCAAAGCCCAAATTCTGTACCCATTAAACAACTCCCCAGTTCCCCCTTCCACAACTCCTGATAGCCACCAATATAATTTCTGTTTCTATAAGTATAACTACTCTGGATATCTTGTATATGTGAAATCATACAACATTTGTCCTTGAGTTGACTGGCTTATTTCACTTAGCATAATATCCACAAGTTTCATTCATGTTGTAGCATATGTCAGAATAATATTCCTTTCTCAGGGTGAATGATATTTCACTGTATGTATATACTACATTTTGGTAATTCATTCATCCATTAACAAACATTTGGGTTGCTTTTACCTTTTGACTACCATGAATAATACTGTGAACATGGGTATACAAATATTTCTTTAAGATTTTAAATGTATTTTAAGTACGTAAGCTAGGCATAAATAAATGAACATTAAAATGTGTTATACGCTGAAGCTCCACTTGTTGTTGATCTCCATTATACAGATTTTTTTTATAAATACCTTAAAAAGGGCTTTCAGTCAAGATGGCAGTGTAGGTAAACGCTGTGCTTGTCTCTTCCCACAATGACATAAAAATTACAACTAAACTACAGAACCATCATTGAGAACTCCTGAAGTCTAGCTGAACAGAAGACCTGTAACTAAGGATACACAGAAGAAGCCACATGAGACTGGTAGGAGGGGCAGCGAAGCAGAGGATGCTAGTCTCACACCCACTTGTGGCAGTTAAAAATTGGGATGGCTATCTCAGCTGCAGAGGTCCCCCCTGAGGAGCAAGGGTCCAGCCCCACACTTGGCACCCCAGCCCAATGCCAGGAAGAAAGGTCCTCATAAATCCTGGCTGTGAAAACCTGCAGAGATTGTAGCTGAGTGAGACAGAGGACTGCTAGAGTCCCAGGCATTCCTCTTAAAGGGCCAATGCATGGATTTACTCAGACTCACTCCCTCAGAACTCCAATGCGGGGACAGCAGCTCAAAAGGCAGGAGGGACATACAGTGGGGAACTGAAGTGTCTGGCTTCAGGGCAAGGTCTGGAGGGACAGCTTTCTCCCAGACAGAAGTGCTGGCAGGGCCATTGTTCCTTTGATGCGCCTTCCCCCCTGAAGGCACAGGTAGGTACCATATCTGAGTCTCCATCAACCTAACACTGTTGGCCCCACCCTGGTGATTACCTGAGACCCAGCCTCACCTAAGGTATAGTCCCACCCAAGATGCTTTCAGTGGCTGGTCCACACAATCTTCCTGTCTTGGCTTATTCTGCAGATTTTCCTAACATCTCTTAGAGGTTCACAAACCCCAAACAAGCAACATTTGACTTTATGCACCAACCTTTTCCTATGTGGTCTCAGGCACTAGGAGCAGCCAGCCTTGGTTTGTAGCTTGGTCTCTCCTGAGTGCCTCCAAGCCCAGGAGATCACTTTGTGATTCATGCCAGGTAGCACCAGGCAGGACACAGGCAAAGGAGGACCTTGGCCTATACCTGAGCCCCTCCCAAGAAGCCCTAGAGCCAACACACCCAGTAGCCACCTTCAGACCACACCAGAGCACCACTCACCACCTCTACAAATGACAAAACAGAGCCCTGCTAAAGTGAATCGTGCTCTGTAGGGTCAGGTCTTACACAACAGCTCCTCCACTGTAGTCATAACCAGTCCTCACAACTAATCAGCCTGAAGGTCAATCCCTCCAATTGTGCCAACAGCAATCAAGGCTCAACTACAACAGGAGGGTATACACAGCCCACACAAGGGACAAACCTGAAACACCCAGTTCAAGAGACCAGGGAGACCATGCCACTGGGTCCCATAGGACACTCGCTCTGGAAGGCTTCCCTACCAAGACCAGGAGACAAAGTAGGTCTATATAATACATAAAAACAAATACAGGGAGGTGGTCAAAATGAAGGGACAAAGAAACATGACTCAAATGAAAGAACAGAACAAAACTCCAGAAAGAAGAACTAAATAAAATGGAGACAATCTATCAGAAGCAGAGTTCAAAATACTAGGTATAAAGATACTCATTGAATCATATTTAAAATTTTAAGAAAGAGACATCAAACATTAAACTGGAGATAGAAACCATAAAAAAGAACCAGTCAGAAATGAAGAATACAGTAATGGAAATGAAGACTACATTACATGGGATCAATACTACAGTAGATGAAGCCTAGGATAAAATCAGCTATTTAAAAGATAAAGTAGCAAAAAACATCCAATCAGAACAGCAAAAAGAAAAACAAATTCAAAAAAATGAGGATAATTTAAGGGGCCTCTGGTACAACATCAAGTGTACAAACATTCATATTACAAGGATACAAGAAGGAGAAGAGAAAGAGCAAGGAATTGAAAACTTATTGAAGAAGTGATGACAGAAAATTTCTCCTACCTTGTGAAAGAAATAGACATACAAGTCCAGGAATTGTAGAGTCCCAAACAAGATGAACTCAAAGGGGCACCTGCTAAGACACATCATAATTAAATCACCAAAGATTAAAGACAACAAGAGAATCTTAAAAGCAGCAAAAGCAATTAGTTTTCTATAAGGGAGTTCCCATCTACACTAATAAAAGAGAAAGATGCAAATTGACTGTACCTTCACAACGTCCACCAGCCAATCAGGAGTGAGTATGCAAATTAACCCAACAAAGATGGTGGGTTAATTTGCATACACAGATCCCGAGCGGCTGGGGGGTGGGATGCTTGTGCCATCACCATGGCAACAATGCAGGCATTCCGTACCGCCCCAGCTGCTCCGAGTCTCTGGGCAGCGTGGGAAGACAGAAAGGTGGCTATGGGCTGGAGTGAAGGTGGTGCCAGCAGCCAGGGGAAGGAAGGCCCATTCTTGCATGAATCTTTGTGCATCAGGCCTCTAGTAAATCTGTAAGCGGATTTCTCAACAGAAATGTTACAGGCCAGAAGGGATTGGCACAAAATATTCAAAATGGTGAAATACAAGGATCTACAACCAAGATTACTCTGCAAACCTTGCTTGTTTGGCTCAGTGGATAGAGCATCAGCCTGCAATCTGAAGGGTCCTGGGTTCAATTTGGGTCAGGGGCACATGCCAGGGTTTCAGGCTCATTCCCCAGTAGGGGGCATGCAGGAGGTAACCTATCAATGATTCTCTTTCATCATTGACGTTTCTATCTCTCTCCCTCTCTGAAATCATTATTTAAGTTATTAAAAAAAAAAAAGAATTGAATGTCAGATAAAGAGCTTCTCAGACAAGAAAAAGGAGCTGATTGCCATCAATCCAGTATTATAAGAAATGTTAAAAGGTCTTCTTTAAGAAAAAAAAAAACACACAAAAAAGGACAAAAAATATGAATAATAAAATGGCAATAAATACATATTTATCAACAATTACTTTAAATACAGATGGATTAAATACTCCAATTAAAAGACATAGGGTGGCTGAATGTATAATAAAACAAGACCTTTACATATGTTGTCTATAAGAGACTCACTTCATATTGAAAAATACCCACACTTATCAAAAGTAAAAAGATGCAAAAAGATATTTCATGAAAATGAAAATGGGTTGAGGGGATAAAAGCTGAGGTAGCAATACTTACACCAGAGAAAATAGACTTTAAAACAAAGGCTATAACAAGACACATAAAAGGACCCAGCAATTTCACTTCTAAGTATTTATCTGAAGAAACCCAAAATATTAATTCAAAAAAACATATGCATCCATAGGCTTATTGCTGTATTACTTATAATAGACAAGATATGGAAATAACCTAAGTGTCCACCAGTAGATTAATAAATAAAGAAGTGGTACATATATGTAATGAAATATTACTCAGCCATAAAAAATAAACGCAGGTTTGTACGTGTGTGTTTATGTACAGAGAGTACACTGCTAAAGCACTTAGGTAACATATATAATTAAACACTGGTCAACATGTGGGCACTGCTGCGTGGCCTATAATTTGCATTGCACAGTAACTTGTACAAATTAATATATACTATATCATATGATTGTATCATAGTATGGTTTTATGGTTACTGCAAAAAAAATTATTTGTATCTTAGACAAGAATACCAACAACTGTTACACAATGGTGGAACACTTTTTCAGTGGTTTAGATAAAATATCATTTATCATTTTATAATTTTCTCCCCAACTTTGTCAACCTGGTGAACACCTACATGTCCTTCACAACAGTGTGTCACCTCCTCCAAGAAGCTCCTTATAACTCTCTCCCACAACCTCACAGAAAGAACTTCCCTTTCTTCTTTTATTTCTCCACTGTAGCTATACATTATCACGTGCTTCTTTCAGTCCATCCTTGATGTTTTGTTGCTTTTATTTTTATGAATCCAATTTTTTCTCTTCACTGTAAATTTCTTAAGGGTGAAGGCTATGTCTTTATTAATCTGTATTTGTACACCATTGTACAATAATCATTTAATAAAATATTTATGAGAGGGTGAGCCTTTATTAAGTTAACTTTAAGACTTCAAGGACTTCATATATGTAATAGACTTAATAGGTGCTTCATAATCATCTTAATGATGATCCATGCATGAATACACAAATTGCTCTTCTAGATAGTTTATTTGATGAGTATTCTAAAATTCCAAAATTATCTGAATTTAAAAAATGGTTACCATTTACAACTTAGCTGTGTGATTTTGAATTTTCTCTGAACAGTACAACCAAAGAAAAATCCAGAAATAAATTGGATGTTGTGACTATTATGATTACTACTATCAAGTTCAGATATTTAGACATTTGTGTTCATCAAAACAGACTCCTTGTCTTATTAAGTTAAGAAACATATCCTATCTAATAAAAGAGTAATATGTAAATTGACCATACCTCCACTACACCCACAAGCCATGCCCACCAGCCAATCAGGAGTGAGTATGCAAATTAACCCAACCAAGATGGCTGTGGCCATGGAGAGAGCAGGAGGCTTGGGTTTCCCTGGCAATGTTGGAAGCCAAGCTTTGCACCTGCTCAGGCCAGCCCAGGCCTCTGCTCTAGGCTACAAAATTCAATTATAGAAGATAAATAACTCCCAACAAAAATGGCTGCGGCCATGGAGCTGGAGAGAGCAGGAGGCTTGAGTTGCCCCCGGTAATGGAGGAAACCAAGCTTCCTCAGCCCTGGACTGCCTTTGCCTCCGCTCAAGGCTACAAAGTTTCAATTATAGAAGATAAATAAGTCCCAGATACCAGGGCCTTTGCTTGGGTTGCTGGGTGGCATGGCCAGCCTGCAAAACACCACAGGCCCCTCACCCAGGCCGCCCCACACCCCAAGGCAACCCCCACCCTGATCTGGGACACCCTTCAGGGCAAACTAACTGGCCCCCTATCTATTAGATAGGATAGAGGCAAACTAATAGGCCTCTATCCTATCTAATAAAAGAATAATATGCAGATTGACCATCACTTCAACACAAAAGATGACTACCCCCATGTGGACACAAGATGGCCACCACAAGATGGCCACCAGGGGAGAGCAGTTGGGAGGGACCAGGCCTGCAAGGGAGGGCAGTTGTGGGCAATCAGGCCAGCAGGGGAGGGCAGTTAGGGGTGACCAGGCTGGCAGAGGACGGAAGTTGGGGGCGACCAGGCCTGCAGGGAAGGGCAGTTGGGGGGGACCCAGGCCTGCAGGAGAGGGTGGTTGGGGAGACCAGGCCTACAGGAGAGGGCAGTTAGGGGGGAACCAGGCCTGCAGGTGAGGGCATTTAGGTGCAAACAGGCTGGCAGGGGAACAGTTAGGCATTAATCAGGTTGGCAAATGAGTTGTTAGGGGGTGATCAGGCTGGCAGGCAGAAGCAGTTAGGGGCAATCAGGCAGGCAGACAAGCAGGTGAGCAGTTGGGAGCCAGCAGTCCTGGATTGTGAGTCGGATGTCCGACTGCCCATTTAGGCCTGATTCTACCTGGATCAGGCCTAAACGGGCAGTCGGACATCCCTCGAGGGGTCCCAGATTGGAGAGGGTGCAGGCTGGGCTGAGGGACACTGCCCCCCCCCCCATGCATGAATTTCATGCACTGGGCCTCTAGTCCATTATAAATCTAAATATATAAAATAGATTTATAATAATTAAATTCCTCTTTTATCAGTGTTGTATATTGGGGTTATACCTGCAAATTTATTTGGTAAAAATATTTTTATTAAAACTAAAACAAAATTTTGAGAAACTTGCAGTCAGATGATCTCTGAGGTCTCTTCCAGTTCTCACATTTTATGAATTAATAGGTTTTCTTTATTTCCATCTAGTTTTGAGACTCTCATTAATGCTTTAGATAGTCCATGGAACTGTTCCCAACCTGCAGTACCAAACTACACTGGGTGAGGAAAAACACCATCCACATGGTGAACTCAAAGGAAAGTCTTAAAAATAGAGCTACAAATTCCACTCTGCTTCCCTTACAAGGCCATGCATGAGCTTTCATCTTTGTCCAAACTACATTCAGAGTGGTTTCACCTGATTATGTAGGTATGTATCCAAAAATAGAAAATTGCATCTAATTATAAAAAGTAAATGTTTATGGATGTTATATACTGTATATCACACTTATGTCTGCAAATAATATTGTAGTAATGACAAAGTGTATTTGGTAAGTTCAGTTCCAAAGATTTACATTAACATGCACTCAGCTCCAGGTGCACTGCTAGATTCTAGTGATAACTTTCTTCTTTCCTTCCTAGAGCAGTCCTTTGAAATAAACTTCTCACCTCCCATTCCCTCTTGAACCTTCAGGTTATACCCCACCATTCTATATAAACCATGATGGAAAAGACCCTCGTTACTTCCGAATTGCCAAATTCAACTGACTCGTCAATTTCCACTCTATTTTTCCCCTATGCTATATTTGTCATGTTGACCTCTTGTTCCTATTTTCACTTCTATAAAGCTCGTTCTTTCCTTCTGCTATCCCCATCTTTTTTAATATATTTTTTATCTTAGAACTCCTTTTAATCTGTTTATACCATAAATGTTACACTTTCCAATGTCTTGTCCTTGCTTCTCTTCTTTTATCTTCTCACTCTCATAGATGATCTTATTCATATACAAGGCTTCAGTCACAATTTATATTCTGAATATCCAAGACCACAGGTTTAATCCAGAGCTTTCCCTTTATTCAAATGCTGTCATCCATCTCTTCTCAAAAGCC
This sequence comes from Corynorhinus townsendii, assembly GCA_026230045.1. Classification (NCBI taxonomy): domain Eukaryota; kingdom Metazoa; phylum Chordata; class Mammalia; order Chiroptera; family Vespertilionidae; genus Corynorhinus; species Corynorhinus townsendii. Next base: position 58,884,132 of record JAPDVU010000008.1, on the reverse strand, counting down.
CAACAGTCACTTCAATTTGAATCTATCCAAACCTGACCTTCTGATCTTTCATCATGGATTCATTTTATCCTCGATCTCTTGCCTAAACAATTGCAGCCTCCCAAATTATAACCTGGTGGCTAAATTCTCATTCTCAATCTATCCTCTAAACCTTTGTCAGAGTGAAGTTTCAAAAAAGTAAAAAGCATATGTCACTCTTTTGCATAAATCCGATTCCTAACTCCAAGTACCAAGATAATAAAATCCAAATTCCTTGATAGGATATAAAAAGTTTTCCTAACCATATTCTTACCTACATTTACAGACCTAACTTTTTGACTGCCTCACAAATTATTTTCAATTTTTAAATAAACCACACCATGTACGCCCTGTTTCACACTGGTCCACCTGTGCAGAATATTTTACTTCACAGTTTATCAATCTGATGAACTCCTGTACATCCTTCAAAATAGTTCAAGAGTTCTTCTTTAATTAAGCTTTCCATCATCCCACCTACATCCCAGCAGACAGACAGGCTCTATCTTTTGTGATTCCACTGCGGCCAAGGCATATTTCCATCATGGCACCTATGATTTATTGACTCTATTTTTATGTGTCTGCTTTACTTTTACATACTTTAAGCTTCTTAAAGTCAGAGGTTACGTTTTATTCATCATTTTATCCCCAACCTGTCACATATTAAGTGTGCAGTAAGAGACTGATGAAAACATGATTATATGAATTAATTAATGTGAATGTTTCTTGCCCTCAACTGTCTCAAAGTCTAATGGGGAAACATATACAAATATCAAAAAATATATAATAGAGTATAATCTGCAGTGATTGACTTGTGTGCATTCTGACTGTTTTTGTAAATCATTCTTGTCATTTCCTATTTCTACTATACCTATATAGTTGGTTTTATAATTCCCCTAAGTATAACAGCTAAATAAAAATACAGATATGAGTACAATACAAAATTAGTCAAAATATTCATATAGTAATTATTTCTAAAGAAATACAAAATATCTGAGAGGATACTTATTTTCAAGGAAAATGTATTTTTACCATGAGCTGTGTTCTCTAGGTAACAATGATTGTAGATTAGAGCATTTAAGGTTGTGTTTTTAGCTGTTGACAAATTTTAGGACAGACTAAATAAGAGGATACAAAAAAATCAACTGGAAACTAGACCCAGGATTTGAAAGTCTGAATTGTTCCCCAGGCTTTCATCTTGCTTTCTTCCCATTGGACTAGGGAGAGGGCTGAGGTAGATGGAGAAATGATGAATGTAATGAGGGGAAGAGGTTGAGGAAATTATTCTGGAACCCATGGTTTAGGTTTCAAATAAAGATGCTTTCTAAAAGAAATAAAATTGGTGATCTCCGTTTGCTCCCTAGCAACTACTGTAGCAGAGATGCAATTTGAATGCATGGATGTGTTTCACATATTGGGAATCTCTGTGGAAATGTGTAATAGCTCCTGTTGGGGTAGTTTTCTGCATAATGTTTCAGTGCTAGGGCATGCATTTGTCCAATTTCTGCAGTGTCCTGAGCTACTGAACAAATTTTAAACATTTTAGAGATAAAATAATTTGAGACTTTCTTTAAGCACTCCCCAAGGTACCAGGCTGATAATAAGTGGAGTCCAAAAACCTTAAAAGCCTAAGCCTGCTCACCTGAGTGGTCAGCATGGCAAGAAACTGGGGGACAGTTACAGGAAAAACCACATTTTCCATCCACATGGCTATTGATGAGCATTTTCAGAAAGAAATACACAGTGTCATTTAATCAAAATGTAACACATTGGTATGAAATTTGATGAGCTAGCACAAAGTCAGTTGTGTTTGATGCCTTATTTCCAATGAACTTGAGACATATTTTAACTTTTCTTGCTTCTTACTAGGTCATTTAAAAATATCCATTCATAAAAATTAAATAAACACAATGTGCTGAATTTTAAAATCTACCTTTATCTTGTTTCCATTTCCATCCCTTTCCTTTTCAATCCCTTACTGCCTTTTTTCTGATGAGAAATGAAGAGGGACTGCCATCTACTGGCAAATAGGAAACATTCCTGAAATAGAACAGCACCAGCTATTGTAATGGCTTTGCCAAGGACATTCCTGGAGACAAAAGGAAAGGTTATGATGCTTTAAGCTCTTTAAATGAAACCCTGGATGCTATAGTCATTCATTCATTCATTCATTCATTCATTCAGTAGCTTTAAGAAAAAAATTAATGTATAACTTCCAGTCTTGCCAAGCACTGAACTATGGAACACAGAGATGACTAAATCATTGCACTTGATTTTAAAAAATCAAATTTTCTTTTCTCCTCTGTTCATGTACATACAAATCTGTTTTGTAGCATGCACTTGAGTTAATGGATTGAGCTTCTGAGGATACTTTCTGGAAAATATTATGTATTTACAGGCTGTGCTGCCAGCAAAAAAATCCCAGAAGGAATCCATAAGCATACAAATCTTGTGAATACTTCTTTCTTCACTCATTCAAAATTCAGACTGCTTATTTTAATATATTTAGTAATCCCTCTAAATATTATCATTCAAAAAGGAATGTAGTTCTATTTAATGTGTTCTTTAATAGGAGACAGAAAATAGGAATATTGGAAGTGGTATAAAATAGAAAAAGATAATTGATTTCACAACATGAATACCAATTAATTTATCAAGAATATTCAGCCTACACCTGGGAAGCCTTAGCAAGCCTGCCCAAATGCCTATGCTACCTACTCAGATCAACTGGAAACTCACTCAGGTAATGAAGAAACCTGTAATGCATGTGATCATCAAAGACCATTAAAATAAAATAAAAAAGGATTCTTGCAAGAATTTTAATTACACCATTTTGTTATTTTTCTAGGAAATCTTAGTTTTCCCAAGGCACATCAACCTTGAAAATAATCTGACTGTGAAGATGATTCAAAGATACTTATGATTGAGCATCCAATCCAATTTCATTATTACAACTTCAAACTTTCCCAGTCTCTCTCTACCCATGTATATAACACCCATTATTTCTTTTGATACATGAAAGAACATGTATATTTCATTTGCTCTATTACACCTAGACCCGGGAGAGTTCTCAGTCCATTGGGGGTCCCAATGTGTTTATATTAAAGACTGGGATGAATATCATTGTATTTTGTATGTATATGGTTAATTAGAGAGGATTTCACCAGTGATGTGTAGGCTCCGCTTTATTGTTTCAAAAGTCTTAATATTTCTTTTTAAAAATTATGGCGAAATAATTTTTGATTTAAAAGAAGAGTTTCCGATAGTCTTAGGCTCTGCAGCAGTGGTTCTCAACCTGTGGGTTGCAACCATCGGAAAAACACAGATATTTACATTATGATTCATTAACAGTAGCAAAATTACAGTTATGAAGTAGCAACGAAAATAATTTTATGGTTGGGGGTCACCACAACATGCACAACTGTATTAAAGGGTCGTGGCATTAGAAAGGTTGAGAACCACTGCTACCTGCTCTCCCTTGCTGGCCTAATCCCCCTAACTGCTCTCCCCTGCCTGCCTGATTGCCTCTAACCTCCTCTGCCTTGGCCCTGCCAACATGGCTTTGTCCGGAAAGACGTCCGGAAGATGTTCAGTCTAATTAGCATATTACCCTTTTATTAGTATAGATGCCACCTTGTCCTAAAAAATGCAGGTTGTTCCCAGGTTTTCCTATTGTAGAAGGGGATCCTGCAGTAGCATCCTGGGTTCTGACCAGGGCTTACGCGCTTGTGCTTTATCTCAGCAGATGTGATTCCTAGAAGAAGACTCTTGGATGTACCTTGAACATTTCTATCGAATTTGCCAAATCATCCTCCAAAAATGTTGAACCACTTTAAACTCCCACCAGCAACCATTCGTGTGCCCTCCACCCCACTTTGATGCCAATATCATTGATTTCTCCCTAGAAGCTTCCCTCCCGTCAGCCAGGACTGCTTGGTACTTGAGGCAACCTCATTGTTCAGCTGGGGACTTGATTTCCCAAGATAGAATTATGGAGGAGGAAAAATAGTTTTCCTCTACCTTTCTGAGTTCTTAGTGGAGGCTCTTGTAATGAAAGACAGATCACCAAGAGAAAAACAGAAGTTCATTAACATGTATACTTCGTGTATATGTGGAAGATCCCAGGGAAAAATGAGTAACTCCCCAAGGTAGCTTAGAATGCAGATATAAATACCTTCTTCCCAGGGAAAGGGGATGGGAGATGTAGGCCTCTTAGAGGAGAGTAAATGATTTTTAAGAAAGATGAATGGGGTGGGGTGAAATAGTTTGTAACAAAGTTTGGGTCTGATGTCAACTTCTAGTCTCCTGTCCTGTGACAGGAGTCAGTCTTCTCTGCCTGAGGACACTTCTCTTGTCAAGGGGACCTATGACACTTAAGCTCCTTTTGGGGGGTCTGATTTTAGGCAGATTGGGAGACTTCAGTGAAAGCATTTGCATGCATTTGCTGTTTTTCAAACATCTGCATCTCAAGATCATCAATATAACAACACAGCATATGTTGGGGTGGCATGTTCTCTGACCTTCAGAATAAACCCAACAAAAGCTTGTTTCCTCTCTTAGATGATTTGCCACCGTAGCATTATTCCCTGGAGATGGTATTCTGACCAGACCTTCCTGGGAGTGGTCATAACACACCCTGTGCTTGTAGAAAGGTGTGGGCCACATCACTAAATAATCCAGGGGCAGTTTTCTCATCTTGTGGAAAGGGAGATAAAGTTAAGATAGTTTACCTCCCTTTCCACAGATTTCCTTCGGGTGTGTGTCTCCACTGCTCGCCCCCCTCCTCCCCAAGCAGTCCCAGCGCCTTGGCCGTGGAGCTTGGGGCTGCTGGGTGCCAGGACTGTGGGTTTGTGTCTCCAATCCGGCCTCCAGCAGCCCCAGCATGGCGGTGGCAGGCCTTGGGGCTGCTGGGTGCCAGGACTGCGGGTTTGTGTCTCTGATCCAGCCCCCAGCAGCCCCAGCACTGCCATGGCGGGGCTTGGGACTGCTGGGTGCTGGCCTCCCTGTGTGCTTGTGTCTCCAATCTAGCCTCCAGCAGCCCCAGCATGGCGGTAGTGGGCCTTGGGGCTGCTGGGTGCCAGGCCTGCGTGTTTGTGTCTCTGATCCGGCCCCCAGCAGCTCCTGAACCATGATGGCCAGCCTTGGGGCTGCTGGGTGCCAGGCCCCTCTGCAGGTTTGTGTCTCTGATCTGGCCCCCAGCAGCCCCAGCATCGCCTGGCCACTATGGGCGTCTCCATCTTTGATGTGTTAATTTGCATGCTCACTCCTGATTAGCTGGTAGCATAGCAGGGTGATGGTCAATTTGCATGTTTCTCTTTTATTAGTGTAGACTAGAGGCCTGATGCATGAAAATCATACAAGAGTAGACCTTCCTTTCCCTGGCTGCTGGCACCCATGACCTGGGCTTTCCTCTGACAGCTGACTTCATCTGAAAGGTTGTCCAGAAGGACATCCGGAAGGATGTCCAGAAGGACATCCAGAAGGATGTCCAATCTACTTAGCATATTATGCTTTTATTATTATAAATTATTATAGATGTTTGCCAACTCCTAATCTAGACATTAGCAGAGACAATGGGGATAGAGCAGGAGAAATTGAGCATTTAAAGCATCACTCTCAGACTACAAAACTGTGTTCCATAATAGTACACATGCAATTCATCTCCTTCATGCTTTAATATCTGCTCCCTAAGTTCTTTGCTACCACTATCTCCCCAGGGTTAGGAGAACATTTTTAATAGTGTACATCTCATGTTTTTGAGACTCTGACTATAAATCTTGAACCCCCCCATCATTATTACTACAAAGGTAAAGCCAGGATCCCAGTAATGCATTGTCAGTTGTCATAATATTTCAGAACTATCAAGTTACGTATGCTGATTCAAACACCACCATCACTCTTGCTATTTCTTTTGCATTTTGAAAATGTTGCCATTTCATGAAACTTATTAAAATGCATATTGTTTTTCTTAGAATTCTATTAAAATGTAATTTTGACCAGAAACAGCGATCCATCTTTCTAGGATCATTAGATACTTTTAAATGGGCATTCAATGCATTCAACCTTTCAGATCATAGTAATATAAGCCAGGCCACTAGAAATGCAATGTGTATTTTCAGTGCTATTCAGAGTTCTTAAAATCAATCCAAAATAATAAGATTTTAATCACCTAGCATCTATTTTTTTTACAAAAACTTAAGTCATACACTTTGTCTACCTTCCAGCACTCTTACACTTGGAGGCAAGAAGCCATGGAAGACTTAATTTGTCTGCCAAGGAAGCCTCAGGCTTTACCAAGGTGTCCTCGCTTTATCACCACCCAAACGTTTTGGAAGTGATGATTTGTAAACTTTATATGACCACATATGAAATACACAATTATATTACCATGCAAATACACATGATATTATGTCACCATTTCCTGCTCCAAGATGAACAAGTAATTGAGGGGTTTCCAGGTTAAAAACCAAAACAAGCTGAATTTGGGAAGGGGGACTATCACAGGTTCATGTACCTTACTCCCCTGCTTTCCAACCTGTTTAAATCCTTGACCATGACCATAGCATGAAAAATGAAGCTACTGATATGAAATGTAAATTTGTCACTGCAGGAAACATTGGCCACCACAGGTAAAGATGGAGACATATTAAGACAATGTGAACACATTCATGGCTGTCTATTTTAGATACTTTATGTCTGTGGAAAATCAGCCAGCATAATAATTTGAGTGTCTGGGAAGTCCTCAAGTTCATGTTTTTAGGAAAACTAAAAAAAAAATGAAAATGACCTACTTGCCTGCACTTCATAACCCACTCTTCCATTACTGAGTATGCCTGGCAGCAAAGGTCTAGGAGTGCTTTCAAACAAGTAGAATGAAAATCAAAAAGAATCAAAGCAAAACTTTTTTTAAAAGACCCCTGAGGAAGCAATCTTAAAATATGACCAAGTTATTTAAAGAGTGTATTGTTTAATGTTCAAGCTTCTCAGATCAACATGGTAACATCTAAAAAGCATGTAAATAGGAGTTCCAGTCAAGATATCAGGGTAGGTAAATGCAGTACTCAGAACCTCCTTCCACCACATCAAAATTACAACTAAATTACAGAACTACCATCATTCAGAGTTCCTGAAATCTAGCTGAACAGAAGTCCTAAGGATAACTAAGAGTATAAAGAATCCACATGGAGACTGGTAGGAGGGTCAGGGATACAGAACAGGCTAATCCCATACCAACCTGTGGTGAACAATGAACAAAAATCAGGAGGGAGCCATGGCCAGTGTGACTCATTGGTTGGAGCATTTGTCCCATATATCCCAAGGTTGCAGGTTTGATCAATGTTTTCTCTCACCTCTCTCTCTCTCTCCCCCACCCTCTGAAATTAATAAGAATATCCTCATGTAAGAATTAAAAAAATCAGGAGGGATATCCTGGCTGCAGAGGTCCCCCTTAAGGAGTGAGGAGTCCAACATCAGAATCCCCATCCCAGGGTTCTAGTACCAGGAAGAGAAGTCCCCATAACTTCTGGCTGTAAAAAACAGTGGGGGTTGTCATTGAGTGAAATGGAGGGCTCCTAGCGTCCCAGGCAGCACCACTTAAAGAACATGCACATTGACTTACTCAGTCATCCTGAGGTCCAGCATTGAGATTTGAAGGATGAGTAGAAGTTAGCTTGGGTAGGAAGAAGTGTGTGTGTGTCTGTGTGTGTGTGTGTGTGTGTGTGATGTGTGTGTCTCAGAAAGAGAGAGATAAAGAAATTAAGGCAACATCTTACACTCAAAAAATAGGATGTGCAAGGGTTGTAAAAGCAAAAGAACTTAGTACATTTCTGGAACAGAGAAGGTTGGTGTGGATGGAGCCAAGCAAGGAAGATTAGTGAAAGATGAAGATGTAGAAGCAGGCAGGATTTATAATATCTAGATTTTATATATGTCTCCATAGAGCAATGGAAACTTATTAAGAGCCTTTTTGGAGGCTGTTTGTCTAAGTTCAGGCAATTGGTCATGGTGGCCTGGAGCAGGAGCAATAGTGCTTGAGAGAAGTGAGTACATTCAAGATACATTTTGCACATTTTGGGAACTAAAATTGGCAAGGTTTGAAAATTAATTTGATGTGAGGAAATGAGGTAGGGAAAATGTCAATGATGACTCCCAAGTTTCCGAAAAGAAGGATTAAATGTGTGAAAAAGTCACTTACCAAGTTAACCTTAGAGGAAAACTGATTTGATGGGGATATATCTTGGATTTAGTTTTTGAGTGTGAGACACCAACATGGAGTATTCCAAATGGCCATTGAATATATGGGTCTTGAAATTAAGTGGATGTAATGCTTAATGCTTGAATGAAGCATTTTGTTAGGCAAAGGTTCACAGTGAGTAAAGTTATGTAAAAATAATTATCATTAACTATATCTTCTATATTAGGTGAAATGAAATCATCTAAAGTAAACCTGGAGGTTATGTAAATTTTATTAAAAATCTGATGAGAAGATATTTATCAACCAATTTATCTAATAATAGTGTTAAGTGATTATTATTCATTTAAATGCAAGTAAAAGTTGTCCAAGGTCAAAGTTCTTTCCATATAGAAAGCATCATATTTGGCAGACTCATATGCCATCCCTCGTAATCACTTTCTAATTTCCTTTCTTTTATTTTTTTCTTGACAGGCAGCATTTTTCCATGGACTATCTGTAGATTAGAAAAGATATGTAATTAAGAAGAAGCCATTTAAAAGACACCTCCTGGAGGAAGAAACCAAGATGGCGGCATAGGTAAACACCTAAACTGCTGCCTCGCACAACAACATCAAAACTATAACTAAAAGACAAAATGGACACCATCCAAAACCACAGGAAAGCTGACTGAGTGGAAATTCTACAACTAGAAGAAAAGAGGAAAACACATTGAGACTCAGAGGAGCTGCAAAAGGCTGAGGTATGGAGACTCGCACAAGGAGAGGACGGGCAGCTGTGTGCATGGGTGGCTGAGTGCATGGCTGGCTTTCTAAACCGGGAGGGAGAAGGAAGCTCCCAACTGCACTGAACTCTAGTCCCAGGCCAGATGCTGGGAAACCAGACTCATTCAGGGGGAATCTGGACTGTCAGGAAAAGAGAAAGCACACTGAGACTCAGGAGCTGCAGAAGGCAGAGGTCCAGAGGCACACATGCACAGAGAGGACTGACTGCTGATTGCACGGGCAGCAGAGTGCACGGCTGGCTTTCTAAAGCAGGAAGGAGAAGAAAGCTCCCAACTGCGTAGAACTCCAGTTCTGGGCAAGTTTCTGGGAACCCCAACTCATTCTGGGAGAAACTGGACTGTCTGGCAGTGGGCAAAACTTGAGGGCGGCTTTCTCTCAGAGGTGTTTACAGTGATTACCAAGGGACACTGAAACCCAGGGGCCTCATGGGGAAGGGGTGACAGGAAACCAAGGCTGTCTGCTCTGCCCTGAAACTCCACCCCATCCAAGCTGAGCACAAAGGATTTTGTAATTTTGCAAGTCTTGTCTCACAAGAGTGTCTGCAGCACAGAAGTTCTCCCAGCATAGACACAGCTGATCCTCACAGCCAATTGGCCTGGAGGTCAATTCCTCCCAGTGATACCAACAATAATCAAGACTTAACTACAAGGCTGAGCACACAGTCCACAAAGGGCTACACCAAGAGTGTCCACCTCAGGTAACTGAGGAGGCTGAGCCACTAGGCCATATAGGACACCTACCACACAAAGCTACTCTACCAACTCAAGGAAGCAGTGAAAATACAGATACAAAGAAACAGATCACAAATGAAAGAAATGGAGGAAAGCAAATGACTGGATATAGAGTTCAAAACCAAGGTTATAAGGTTTTTCAAGAATTTCCTAGAAAAGACTGATAAATTTAGCGAGACCCTCGAGGATATGAAAAAGGACCAACTAGAAACTAAACATACACTCACTGAAATAAAAAATATTATACAGAGACCTAACAGCAGACCAGAGAACCACAAGAATCAAGTCAAAGAATTGAAATACAAAGAAGCAAAAAACACTCAGCTGGAAAAGCAAAAAGAAAAAAGAATCCAAAAATTTGAAGATAGTATAAGGAGCCTCTGGGACAATCTCACGCGTACCAACATCAGAATTATGAGGGTGCCAGAAGAAGAGAGAGAGCAAGATACTGAAAACCTAGTTAAAGAAATAATGACTGAAAACTTCCTCTACCTGGTGAAAGAAATAGACTTACAAGTCCAAGAAGCACACAGAACCCCAAACAAAAGGAACCCAAATAGGACCACACCAAGACACATCATAATTAAAATGCCAAGAGCAAAGGACAGAGAATATTAAAAGCAGCAAGAGAAAAACAGTTAGTTACCTACAAGGGAGCACCCATACAATTGTCAGCTGTTTCTCAACAGAAACTATGCAGGCCAGACAGGAGTGGCAAGAAATATTCAAAGTGATGAATAGCAAGAAACCTACAACCAAGATTACTCTACCCAGCAAAGTTATCATTCAGAATTGAAGGGCAGATAAAGAGCTTCACAGATAAGAAAAAGCTGAAGGAGTTCATAAAAACCAAACCAGTGATATATAAAATGCTGAAAGGTATTCTTTAAGAAGAGGAAGAAGAAAAAGGTAAAGATAAAAATTATGAACAACAAATACATCTCTATCAACAAGTGAATCTAAAAAATAAAAAGTCTGATGAACAGAATAAACTGGTGAATATAATAGAATCAGGGGCATAGAAAGGGAGTGGACTGACAATTCTTGGGGGGAAAGGGGTGTGGGAGGTGCGGGAAGAGACTGGACAAAAAGCGTACACCTATGGATGAGGACAGTGAGGGGGAGGTAAGGGCAGAGGGTGGTGTGGAAACCGGGTTTAGGGAAGTTATGGGGGGGAAAAAGAGGAACAATTATAATAATCTAAACAATAAAGATTTATTAAATAAAGAGTAAAAAATAAAAATAAAAGACACCTCCTGACCTCAAAATATAAAATCTTAATGAAATGTTGAAATGGAAGCCATCTTATAAGTAACTGCATCCAACTTTTCTCTAATGAATGAGTCCATTCATACATAAATATGTCATGCTACACTTTGCTTGAAATCTGGTAATTAAAAGGAACCTATATTTCAAAGAAACTATTTTATAGTCATTCAATTATTTTTTTATTTATGCATTCTTTTGTTTTATGTATACTAATCTAAGCACTCACTAGATACAGGACAAGAAGTTGCTTATAGTCCCTAAAAACAATAGAGCCTTCCTTTCTGTCATTTCCCCTTGTTTTTATATGACCACATGTTTTCTGTACCAATTACTTGGGAAAGAAGGGAGCTTCCATTAATTGTTTTAGTTTTGCTTATCTATATAGGATGATTTATAGAACAATAAATGTCATTTAGAGCTGAGGGGAGGAAAGCACACACACAAAAAGAAACATGAATCAGACATGAGTATTAAGCAGCTTCAAGCCTGTTAAATGTGAAAGAAAATTGCAATAATATGAAGAAAAAATAAGGATAAAAGAAGGTGCATAAATAGAATATCATAGTAATTCAGGAAATAAAAAGTTCATTTTTAGTTGGTAAATTACTTAAGGCTTGTAGTGGAAACTGCTGTTTACCTAGTCAGAACACACTGTTTTTATCTTCATTTTAAAACATTCATGAAATTGATGACCTGCAAGTTCAGGGTGGATCTTGACCAGTTTAACTCAAAAGTAGGCCTTAACTGACCTAATCTAATCAGCATTTATGCAGCCATAAGAGTGGGAAGATGACCTGAGCTAATTAAAAAAAAAAAGAAAAAGCCAAGGACTTTTATTGAATTGCAGCAAGGATCAGGGTGACACAGAAGTTTTCTGGTTTTTTGCTTTACATGATACTGAATACAAGTATAAGGCTTATATTTGCTGGGACATTTGTTACCAGGAAGGAAAACAACCTGAGGACAGAGATTACAGAAAGCACTGGAGAGCCAAGAGAATCATGGGAAAATGGCTTTGGGGCCTGGTGAAACTACACATGAAGCTTTCTCTTCATCTTAATATTTCAATGGCATGAACCTTTATTTCATTTGTTAATTATGTTAATTTGAGTAGTGCTCTGATATTTATAATCAAAACTGTTCTGACTGTTAAAATGCTCACAGATGAATTAGCATCTGAGCTATAGTTTGAAAAATGGTTAAGATTGGAGCGTAAAGGAATGAAAGAAAACATTTCAGGCAGAAGGAATAAACACTTTTATATTTATTGACTTACAAAAACTATACTTTTCATTACTGTAATAATACAAAAGTATTTTATATGTTATTCTCCTCATGTCCTAGTGCATCAACTTGTATTTTCACTTACGTCTCACCTGTCCTTGAAATCTACTGTAAGACAATGCTAAGCCATGGCAAATTTTTAAACAAGAGCATATATGATAATAACTTGGAAAAGATTTATCTGAGAGCACCATCTAAAATGAATTTAAATAGATATATTTTAAATAGAGCTATTTGTTAGGTTTCTTTGTTTGTTTTGTAATTAGTAGCCAGTAATCCAAAAAGAATTAGTCTTGTCTTCTTTTTTATTTTTCAACGACAGTTGACATACATTATATTAGATTCAGGTATACAACACAGTGAGTAAACATTTATGTGGCTTATGAAGTGATCACCCCAATAAGTCTAGTACCCATTTGACATCAGACATAGATATTATAACATTATTAATTGTACTCCCCATGCTGTACTTTACATGCCCATGGCTATTTTTATAACTGATAAGTTTTACTTCTCACCCATCTCTTCAACCCCCCTCCCATGTAACAACCACCAATTTATTCTCTGTATCTATGAGTTTGTTTGTTCATTTATTTTATTTTTAGATTCTATTTTTTAAAAAGGAAAATCATATGATGTTTCTCTTTCTCTGTCTTCCTTATTTCTCTTAGCTAGGTCCATCCATAATGTCACAAATGGCAAGATTTTATTCTTTTTATGCTTGAGTAATATTCCATTGTATATTGGTACAACATCTTCTTTATCCACTAATCTATTGAGGGACACTTAGGTTGCTTCCGTATCTTGGCTATTGGAAATATTTTAGCAATGAACATGGAGTGTATATAACTTTCTGAATTAGTGGTGGGTTTTTTTTTTTTTTATTTCTTCAGATAAATACCCAGAAGTGGAATTGCTCAGTCATATGGGAGTTTCATTTTTAGTTTTTTGAGAAACCTCCATATTGTTTTCTAAGTGACTGCACCAATTTATAACCCCACCAAAAAATGCACCAGGGCTCCCCTTCTCCACACCCTCACCAACACTCATTATGTATTGTTTTATTGATGATAGCCATTCTGATAGGTGTAAGGTGATATCTGATCATGATTTAAATTTGCATTTTCTTGATGATTAGTGATGTTGAACATCTTTTCAATGTATGTTGGCCATCTATATGTCCTCTCTGGAGAAATATTCAAGTCCTCTGTCCATTTGTTAATTAGATTGTTTTTAGTATTTTGGTTTGGGTTTTGGTTGTTTTGTGTGATGTTTTTGGTATTGAGTTGTATGAATTCCTTATGAATTTTGGATATTAACCCCTTATCAGATGTATCATTGGGGAATATCTGCTTTCATTCAGTAGGTTGTCTTTTTGTTTCATTGTGGTATTTTGGGGTGTGCAAACACTTCTAGACTTTTTATCAGCTAGTAAAGTTTGATGTAGTCTCATTGGTCTATTTTTTTTTTAATTTATGTTTTCCTTGACCAAGGAAACATAAGAACACTGTCAAAGAATTTACTGCCTATGTTTTTTACAAGGAATTTTATGGTTTGGAGTCTTATATTTTATTATTTAATCCATTTAGAGTTTATTAATATATATGGTATAAGAAATTGTTTTTCTTTTTTTTTCCTTTTTTGCCTGTATCTATCCAGTTTTCCCCACCACCATTTATTGAAAAGACTATTTTATATTATTGCTTCCTTCATCAGAGATTAATTGACCAAATAGGTATGGACTTATTTCTGGGCTAACTATTCTGTCCATTGATCTATGTGTCTGTTTTTATTCTGATACCATGCTGTTTTGATTACTACAGTTTTGTAGTATAGTTTGATATCAGGTAGTATGATAACTCCAACTTTGTTCTTTCTTGAAATTGGTTTGGCTATTCAGAGTCATTTGTGATTGCATATAAAGTTTAGGATTATTTGTTCTAGTTCTAAGAAGCAAGCCAGTGGTGTTTTGATAGGGATTGCATTGCATTTAAAGATTGCTTTGGTAGTATGGACATTTTAACAACGTTAATTCTTCCTATCCAAGAGCATGGTATATCCTTCCATTTATTTGTATCTTCTTCAGTTTCTTTCTTCAATGTCTCATAGTTTTCTGAGTTTATCTTGTTAACCAGCTCATTGTTTAGTAGCATTTTATTTATGTGTTTGTGTGTTGTTTTATTTCTTCTTGTAATTGTTTTCTAGTTTCATACCATTGTGATCAGAGAAGATACTTGATATGATTTCAGTCTTCTTAAATTTATTGAAACTTGTTTGTTGCTCAACATGTGGTCTATTCTGGAAAATGTTCCATATATACATTCTAATGCTTTGGGATGAAATTTTCTAAAAATATCAGTTAAGTCAATCTGGTCTAATGTGTCATTAAGGCCACTATTTCCTCATTGATTTTATGCCTGAATAATCTATCTATTGATATCAATGGAGTGTTAAAAGTCCTCTACTACTACTGTATTAATGTCAATCTCTCCCCTTATGTATATCAATATTTGCTTTACATATAGGGTATCCCCCAAAATGTATACACACACTTCAAATAATTATAAAAGTGGTATTTATTAAGATACATTTTATTTTCAAAATTGAGCTATCAGCTAGTAAAGTTTGTATGCATTTTTGAGACACCCTTTATTTAGGTACTTTTATGTTGGATACATAGATGTTTATAAGAGTTACATCCTCTTGTTGGATTGATTCCTTTATCAATATGACATGACTTTCTTTGTCTGTTCAGCCCTTGTTTTAAAGTCTGTTAAGTCTTATATAAATAGTGTCACCCCCCACTTTTTTTTCATTTTTATTTGCATGAACTATTTTTTCTATCCCTTTACATTCAGTCTGTATGTCTTTCAAACTGAAGTAGGTCTCTTGTAGACAGCATGTGTATATGTCCTGTTTTTTAAATTATTCAGCTGACATAAGAGCATTTTGTTCTGGTACATTTAAAGTAATTATTGATAGGTATGTAGTTATTGCCATTTTATGAATTGTTTTATGACTTTTTTTGTAGGTCTGCTCTGTTCCTCTTTTATTCTTTTGTATGTTGATGACTTTTTAAAATATATTTTTATTGATTTCAGAGAAGAAGGAGAGGGAGAGAGAGATTGAAACATCAATGATGAGAAGGAATCATGGATCAAGTGCCTACTGCACGCCCCTTACTGGAGATCAAGTCCTCAACCCAGACATGTGTCCTTGACCAGAATCAAACCCGGGACCCTTCATTCTGCAGGCTGACACTCTATCTACTGCGCCAAACTGACTAGAGCTGTTGATGACTTTTTATAATGTTGTGTTTGGATTCTTTTTTCTCTATTTCTTGTATATCTCTTCTAGGTTTTTCGTTTATGGTTAGCATTCTATTTTGAGTTGTTGGTTACTTAAGTTCAAACATTCTAAAATCACTACCATTTTTATGTTCCCCTTCCCCATTTATGTTTTTACTTCTTTTCTGTGTGTGTTTTTGTGTAACCCCTCATTTATTGTTGTAATTATACAGGACCTACCTACTTTTAAATTTTATCTTTTGTACTAGGATTATAGTTACTTGATCCACTGCTTTTGCTAAGTATTTGTCTTTGTGAGAATTTTTTCCTTCCTATATTTTCTTAGTATATGTTTGATCTTTTCTTTTCTACTTAAAGAAATCCCTTTCATAATTCTTGTAATGCTGATTTAGTGATGATGAACTCCTTTATCTTTTCCTTATTTGGGAAACTATATCTCTCCTTCCATTCTAAATGATAGACTTGCTAAGTAGAGCATTCTTAGTTGTAAGTCATCATTTTGAATAGTTTCTGCAAATTCCTTCTGGCCTGCAAAATTTCTCTTGAAAAATGAGCTGACACCCTTTTATGTGCTCCCTTGTAGGTAACTAACTGCTTTTCTCTCACTACTCTTATTCTAGCTTTGTCTTTAACCTTTGGAATTTTAATTATGTTGTATCTTGGTGTCCATCTTCTGGGGGCACTTTGCACTTCCTGAACTTACATATTTCCTTCACTAGGTGGAAGATGTTCTCAGTCATTATTTCTTCCAATAGGTTTTGATACATTGCTCTTTGTCTTTTCATCCTGGTATCCTTATTATATGAATGCTGGTAAAATTGATATTGTCTCAGAAATCCCTTAAACAATCGCCATTTTTTAAATTATTTTCTCTTTTTGCTGTCCTAATGAGTGTTTCCCACTATCTTGTCTTCCAGATCATTGATTTGACTCTCAGCTTCATCTAATCTACTGCTTATTCCCTTTAATAATTCATTTCAGTTTTTGTATTGTTCCTTTTTTTGTATTCTTAATTTCTGACTGGTTCTATTTTATGGTTTCTTTCTCTTTGTGAGGGCCTCTCTGAGTTTATCTATTCTTTATTCAAGTTCATTGAGCATCCTTATAACCAGTGTTTTGAACTCTGTATCTAGGAGATTGCTTTCTTATCTTCATTTTACTTAGTTATTTTTCTGGATTTTTTTTTAAAAAATTATCTTTACTGTTTAAAGTATTACAAGATATCCCCTCCCCACCCCCTCAGTCACCCCTTCTACCCTTCTCCACCTCCAGCCCCCAGGCCTTCACCACACTATGGACTTGGGACATGTTTCTTTGTCTCTTCATTTTGGCTGCCTCCCTGTGTTTATTTCATTTATTAGGTTGACCTGCTATCTCACAAACTTGGCAGAGTGACGTTATGTAGTAGTTGTCCTGTGAGGCCCAATGGCACAGTCTCTCTGTTCACCTGAATTAGGTGTTCTGGGGGTGTCCCTTGTGTGGGTTATATGTACCCTCCTATTATAGTTGAGCCTTGATTACTGTTAGCATGTTAGTGGGTAGGATTGACCCTCATGTTGACTGCTTCTGAGGGCTGGTCATGACTACAGTGGAGAAGCTGATATACAAGGGCTGACCCCACAGAGCAGGGGTCATTTCAGCATGGCACTGGTGCCAGCCAAGTGCACCCTTCATTGTCATTGTAGAGCTGGTCCATTAACCTGGCTAATACCATTTGCTCTGCCCTGGTGATTTCCTGAGACCTTGCCTCATCCACTTGCACACCACGCTTCCAGTGGCTCTTCCATAGAAGTGGCCTGACGTGGCTCATTCGGCAGATGTTCCTAAAATCTCTCAAAGGTCCACAAACACCACTATTTTTGTCTGAAGCTGGTTACCCAGTGTGTTTGTTCTGGAGAGCCTCTTGGAAGGGGCTTTCGTGCAAACCAAGGTCAGTTGCCATCTGCGCCTGGTGGCAACTACAAAATGATCTGTGGTTCATGGCCTCTTGTACTGTGCTTGGATGCACTTGGCTATGCTGCAAACCAAGGCTGGGCTGCCACTAGTGCTGGTCTTGAGACCCTTTGGTGGCACCACAATGTAAACTGAGGCCAACCACCACTTATGCCGTTAGCAGCCACTTAGTTAAAGCTATTTTCTCAGCCAACATTGGCCACAGCTTACGCCAGGCCTGGGGTCACATGATGGGAGTTAAAATGCAATTTGAGACCAGTTACTATTTATGCTAGGCTTGGGGCTACTTTGCAAGAGGTATTGGGCATTCCAAGGCCAGCCACTACTAGTTTGGGGTTTGTGGACCTTTGAGAGATTTTAGGAACATCTGCCAAATGAGCCACGTCAGGCCACTTCTATGGAAGAGCCACTGGAAGCGTGGTGTGCAAGTGGATGAGGCAAGGTCTCAGGAAATCACCAGGGCAGGACAAATGGTATTAGCCAGGTTAATGGAGAACTCAAATTTGGCATTTGCTTGCACCTGCCAGCAATTCCATCCCTGGAGAGATGCCCTTCCCCCTGCCCCTCTAGCCCTCCACCTGAAACTAGTCAGTTCAGTTCCTCCCTGTATGTCCCTGGCTCTTTTCAAGCCGCTGCCTCATACTGGATCCCAAAGCTAATGTGTTTGTTACCAAGAGGAACACCTGGGACTCCAGCAGTGCTCCATCTCACTCAGACACCATCCCTGCTGGTTTTCACAGCCAGATGTTATGGGGACTCTGCTTCCCAGCACTGGTGCCCACCGGGACCCCTTACTCTTCAGCATGGAACACCTAGAGATGTTTTTTAAATATATTTTATTGTTTTTATACAGGGAGGAAGGGAGAGGGATAGAGAGTCAGAAACATCAATCAGCTGCCTCCTGCACACGCCCCACTAGGTATGTGCACACAACCAAGGTACATGCCCTTGACCGGAATCGAACCTGGGACCCTTGAGTCTGCAGGCCGATGCTCTATCCACTGAGCCAAACCAGTTAGGGCATTTCTCCCAATTCTTAATTGCCACAGCATGGATGTGGGACCTTCCCCTTCCTGTTTCAGGCCCTCCTACTGATTTTGTTGTGGCTTCTTTATGTCCTTAGGGATAGGGCATCAGTTCAGCTAGTCTTCAGGTGGTTCTCAATTTGTTCTATAATTTAGATGTAACTTTGTGGTCATGGGAGCAGGTCAACACAACATTTACCTACTCTGCCTTCTCAACAGGAAGTCTAACAGAGGTCTTTAATTTGAGTAGAGGCAGAGGAAAAGAAGAAAAGGAGGTTAATGTCATACTAGCATGCAGGTAGAATTGGTTGAAAATATATGTTAAATATTAACCCAATTCCAGTCAAATTACAGGAACTCAATACATTATAGGTTTCCTTTGAATTCTCTAGAATTGATCATATGTATTTAGTAAAGGGAATAAATTTGGACTCAAGTAGGTTAAAGTAAAATAGAACTGGACTCAATTAGGCCAATTTCATGAATGTAGCCAGTAATGATTAGATGATTGGGAGTAGGAACCAAGAAAATACACATGCCACATAAGCAGGAACATTTATAATTTGCCTTAGGTTGAACATTGGAAAATTGGATAAGATATAAAGGAAAAAGAATAGGAAAATCAAGGATTTCTCAAAGAGATTAATTGAAAGTTGATCATGTGGTCAAGACCGAGTAGGAAGAGTTTGGAATATGTGATCTTTTGTGAATAAAAGATGCTGTCCATGATTAGAGACACCCATGGAAATGGCCCACCTAAAAATGCCTTTCTGTGCAGTGTGAACTGGAGCATTGGAGCAATAATTCTGCCTGACACTGACAAAGTTACGGTTTGTTGATAGGCAATGTTTCCCTGTCAACAAATGCTATATCCAGAAAAATCAGATTGAGTACAAAACTGAAAACAGCCTAAAAATATGTTTAGAATACATTACTAAATGTAAAATGAAATTCAAGCACAATTCAAAAGTACTAGTGGAAAAAGAAACCCGCATAATAACAAGCCCAGTGACATACTTACTGCAAAGCAGTTATTTATCACTAAAAGAAGATGCTCTCTTAAGCACTTAAAGAAATACCAGTGATCTAGTCTCAGCAAGTGTCCGTGTATTGTAATTATAGATTGTGAAAATTTCACTTACAGAGCATTCAATACTTTGCTTTTTTACACTGTTCCCTTTTATATTTACATATTATTATGCTTTAAGAAATAAATAATCACATTCTGAGTGATGTGCACTGATGTAAAACAATCATTTTTCGTGATTTGTCAGAGTTTATGCCTCACATCCTTTTCTCGTGTATTTATTTCTACCTATCTACACAAATATTAGATTTTTATAAAAACTTGCTGTCCATATTTTAAATGTATAAATGCCTTTAATCTTACATTTTGGTTGATATTGCAAAAATGTTCAATATTGGAAAAAATTGCGCAGCTCACTAAATTGGTATAGTTTTAAAAATATTATTAAACAGCCCTGGCTGGTTTGGCTTAGTGGATGGAGCGTCCGCCTGCTGACTGAAGGGTCCCAGGTTCGATTCTGGTCAATGGCACATGCCCAGGTTGCAGGCTTGATCCCCAGTGGAGGGTGTGTGGGAGGCAGCCCATTAATGATTCTCTCTCATCATTGATGTTTCTCTTTCTCCCTCTCCCTGTCTCTCTGAAATTAATTAATTTAACAAAAAAGACTAGCAGAGAATGAAAGCAACATTTAAAAAATATATATTATTAAACAGTTCAACTGATTGGAAAATGGGAAAAAAAATTATCATATTCAAATGGTTCAGAGCTATATCTTTTGATGTGTGACTTCCAGGAAGAAAAGGAGGGAAGCTTTTAGCATGATGAAAAAACATGCAGACGACCCTATCTCTAAACTTGTTCATGTAGAAATGTTCTATCACCTTCTTCCAAATCCTGCAAAGATAGATCTGAAGGCAAATTCCACATGACCACTCTTCAAATGTCACCAGCATTTGTGAAAGATTTCTTTTGAAAATTGAATGTTTATTTAAATTTTAATGGTTATTGTTATGTAGATATTGTTTGGATCATTTTTCTCTAAGTGTATTTCTGCACTTCATAAGACACATTCCCACCTACTACTATTCAACACGGTGTCTTGAGAAGAACAGTCAGCTATGAAACCTGAATTCCACTCCAAGCTCTGTCTGTAAGAATTATAAGACTGGGGGCAGGTCCTGAACTTACCTGAAAGTCAACGTCCTCATTTGCCTCTAAGTCTCTCAGATTCAGCTATTACACTCCTTCATAACTCAGTGCTATTTGTAAAATAAAACAAAACTAAAACCTATATATATGATGTCGAATAATATCATTAAAAATGTAAAATTACTTTGGGTCTTTTAAGGTAGGAAAGCAAATAACTATATCTTAATCATTAGCCACATATGTGTTTCTCTCAAATATAAGTCTCTGGTATGTCTTCTACTCTCCTAGGATTGTGCTAAAAAAAAATCCCAAGAAATTGAATGTCAAAGATACCACTTTTATGCACAATCTTAATTCCTAGATAAGCCTTCTGTTCACAAGCCCTATCTGCTCTCTTCTCCTAAAAATCAATAACTTTTTCAACTGTGACTCTTAAATCCTAGACAAGGTCAACTTTAAAAATGCATCCCATATCTCCTTTACTCTTAGCCCTACTAGGTCGGTCTATGCTTGACCTTTCCAAGCAAAGGGCTTCCTAATCAGAACACACAGTTGGCTGTAACACTCCACCTACAAAAGACAGAAGAAAAATGTTCTACTGTAAGGGAGAAGATAACCCTGATCTCTTTACTCACAACAAAATCCTATACTTTGTTTGGTGGCTAAATTGTTTGCCTTTAAATTGTCATGGTAGAGCTTTGTATGTATACACACACACATACACCTTCTTTAAAATGTTTTTATTAATTTCAGAGAGCGGAAAGGAGAAGGAGAGCTAGAAACATCAATGATGAGAGAGAATCATCAATCAGCTGACTCCTGCACACCCCCTACTGGGGATCAAGCCAGCAACCTGGGCATATGCCCTGACTGGGAATTGAACCATGACCTTCTGGTTCATGGGTCAATACTCAACCACTGAGCAACACTGGCCAGGCCACATACATCTTTTATATATAATCATCTTAAGTATGCTATGCTATCATAATAAATATTATAGTTGACTTATGAAAACATAGAAAGTTAGGAAACTAACTCAAGATCACATAGTTGGGACCATGAAGCCATCTGAATTTAGAATAATAATAGAGCTGCTCATGCAGAGATATGGCTACTTTTGTTTGTCTGAAATATCTTACTAAAGTCACTTACTAATAATTAGAAATCTGTTGGAAATTTTACATTTAGGTAACTTTCCTAAATGTAAACGTGTCAAAAACTTTGTTGAATATTCAAATAAATTACATAAAATAGCTCATACTTATTATATATTTTATCATCTCACACAATCAGATAAGTTTACTTATGTATGTTTCTTAAAGAAACACAATAATTTTTTTTTTTTACTTTTCCTGGATTTCAAAATAAGTTACTCATTTATAAGCTACACCACCTATTATCAAATGATTATCTAGGTATAATAGAAAAGAAATCAATATAATAAAAGCCTAAGTGACCATTATGGCAGAACGACCAGTTGCTATGATGTGCACTGACCACCAGGGGGCAGATGCACAATGCAGGAGCTGCCCCCTAGTGGTCAATATGCTCCCACAGGGGAGCACTGCTCAGCCAGAAACTCAGCTCACAGCTGGCGAGCGCAGCAGCGGTGGCGGGAGCCTCTCTCCCCTCTGCGGCAGCCCTAAGGAGCAGCAAGGTGAGTGGTAAGGAGCAAAGGGTCCCGGGCTGTAAGAGGGCGCAGGCTGGTCTGAGGGGACACCCCCTCCCTCATGCACAAATTTCATGCACCAGGTCTCTAGTAGTATATAATAATGTATAACCATTTCTTTTTCTCTTAATTTTAATATTTCAAAATATTTTCTAAATAGCTTCCCCAAACATTCATTAGTATTATAATTGTGACCAGCATTAATACTTTTAATAAGGGTCTACTCCAGGTCAATAATAACCTAATAAATAAGGATAAAAATGGTCAGAAATATCCATTGGTATATGTTCACGTATAATACACACACACACACACACACACACACACACACACACACACACACATACACATATACCTATATCAAGCTGATGTTTAAATCACATCTTTAGTTTTTCCTTATAACTTAAGACTGGATATAGGAAATTCTAGAAGTCATAAAGAAAAAAACAAACTTTCCTCTTACCAAAATGTGTACACAATTGCAGTAGATTTGTTAGATATAAACACATATTACCTACATGTGTCTTATTCTATATAAATCTCAGCAAATATTTTGCCTCCCCCAAAGATTTAACTATATCTAGTTACAGAAATACATTCTTCACATTGCAGTTGTATTATATTCTACTTCAATTATCTATATACTAGAGGCCCGATGCATGAAATTTGTGCAAGAGTAGGCCTTCCTTCCCCTGGCTGCCGGCACCGGCTACCTCTGGCACCCAGGACCTGGGCTTCCCTCACAGCTCCAGCTTCGACCAGAAGGTTGTCTAGAAGGACTTCTGGTCTAATTAGCATATTAGGCTTTTATTATTATAGATATAAAAGCCTAATATGCTAATTATCCCTTCGACTGTTCAACCAGTTGCTATGATGTGCACTGACCACCAGGGGGCAGAAGCTCTGACCGGTAGGTTAGCTTGCTGATGGGGTCCAGCCAATTGGGATAGGGCAAGATGGACTGGACATGCCCTAGAGCCCTCCCACAATCCCTCCCCAGCCCGATCATGCACCAGTGGGGTCCCTCTCACAATCTGGGACTCCTCGGGGGAGGTTGGAGAGCTGGTTTCAGCCCGATCCCAGCAGGCCAGGCCAAGGGACCCCACTGGTACACGAATCCATGCACCAGGCCTCTAGTTTTTATATAAAAATGTCAATAATTCTAGCTAAGAAAAAAGAAGTACAATCATATATTTTGGCAAACTATGTTTAACACTTTGGAAGATGTTTTAGATTTATTATCTCATGTAATTCTCAAGCCAAAATATGATTAAGTAACATTTCCATTTTTAAGATGCAAAAATAGAAGATCAGGTAACTTAAACTACTTATCCCAACTCACCCAGTTTTATATAGTGATACTGGAATTTAAATCTAGTGTGTCAGATGCAGATGGTTGGTGAACAAAGAGGGAATCAGGAAGGTGTTAGAAGAATAGGGACAACCAACTGAGCCCAGGAATCAGGAGGAAATTTAGCAGTAAAATTCCACCCACAGAAGGGGTGAGCTCATCTTACTGGTCCATTTCTAAGTACCTTCTCCACCCTGCTTGCATACCTCCAAGGTTCCCAGGCTGGAGGGAGATAGAGGAGCTGAACATTTTGAACAAGATTTAGAAAGGAAGCATTCATGCTTAGAATTCTGAGGACTGGCATAAACATAGTGCCTGGGGCATGCTGCGGTAGAGTGGCTGTTGATCTGTGCTCGGTTCAGGCCCCTGGCTCCTCGGGGGCTCTCTGGTTTTCTGCTTCATCCCACTGAGCTGCTGCCTGGTGAAGAGGAAGCCATGGCGCTAGGGATCACCAGGGTGAGCTGCTGCAGAAGGCGAACAATGGTGGCCTTTCTTGTGACATGTTCTTTTCCTATCTCGCCTTCAGGAGCCCCCTGGGGCAGGAGCAGACCAAGGCAGAGATGTGGGGAGGAGGATAGGGGTGTCAGTGGTCCACTGGTGGGGAGCCTGGAGATATGACCAACTGACCAATGGAGAGAGGAAGGTTATAAAAAGATCTGGGTGGGCCTGGAGCAGGAGCAGTGGAGTTAAATGTAATCACTTCATAGTTCTAAACCAGAAATAGGAATATAAAAACAGAAGTGTGTGATCATTTGTTGCTGTCCTTAGGCAACTTACTCTGTCAAATCTGTTCAAGTATCTTACTCTCTTCCCTGCTACCTAAGGTTTGGGTGTGGTGCCACCAACCGGCCAAGCTCTCTGGCTTTGGGCCCAGGTTGGGCAAAGCTAGTGAAGCTTACTGAGCCAAGTCCAGATCCTCAAATCACCTCAACCAGGTGGCTGTCTCCTTAGCCTGGACCAGTGGGTCTCACAAGGCCAAAAAGGGACACACCAGTGACAGAGGGCTCAGGCGTTACAGTGGGAACTTGAGGGCTTGTCATCAGCATTCACACCCTCTTTCCCCGTGCACACACCCATGGCCATTCAGTCCAGAGGAATATTCACCTGTCCAACAGCATCTACCTGTAAGCATATTGAGTATTTGGGACACAGAGAAGGGAACCTCAAACTAGAAGGACAAAGCAGAGCCCTGGGAGAGTTTGTATTTAGTTTTGGGAGGGAAAGGCAATCAGGTAGATGAAGGGGATGTTGGGATGAGACTAAAGGCACCACGGATGGAAAGTGCATCATGATTACTTAGAGGTTTGTCAAAACCTCTCTACATAGGGAAGCAAAGAGAAACATGAGGAGCCCCCATTTGTTTTTAAGGAGGAGAAAATTAAGTTGCCCCATCTGTTCGCTTGTTTATGGAGCAAGGAGTAGACTCCTGTCCTAGGAAGAACAGGTCGCAGAAGAGTTCAGATCTTTTTCATTTGGGCAGAACGTGGTTGAAATTAGAAACAGAATGGAAGAATTCCATGTTCATTGGCTTCCTCCCTCCAGAATAGCTGCTAATCCTCCCTCATCACTCTCTTCCCTGCTACCTAAGGTTTGGGTGTGGTGCCACCAACCGGCCAAGCTCTCTGGCTTTGGGCCCAGGCTGGGCAAAGCCAGTGAAGCTTACTGAGCCAAGTCCAGATCCTCAAATCACCTCAACCAGGTGGCCGTCTCTCCTTAGCCTGGACCAGTGGGTCTCACAAGGCCAAAAAGGGACACACCAGTGACAGAGGGCTCAGGCGTTACAGTGGGAACATGAGTGATCTCAAATCCAATGACAGATGAGAAAACAGGCTTAGATAGGGCAAGTCGCCTTTAGTCACAGATAGTGGTGTAACTAACATTTGAACTCTCTTTTGAAAAACTCCAATTCTGTGTTTGTCTTTGTTGCTTTCACCTTCCTACCAGTTTGCCAGAGGCATTTTCTTTAAGCCCAATATCAGTATCCTTTTTGTACTTGCCAATTTTGTTACCACATCCTGATGAAGTAAAGCCGAAAAATAAAGTTAATTTTGAACAACAGCCCCAAAATGTCAGAAAAATAAAGTTTACATGACCTAGTAATTGGAGGATATATGGGGCAAGGGGGGGGGATAAAGACACATATGTAATACCTTAATCAATAAAGAAAAAAATAAAATAAAAGGGGATTTTCACACTGAAAATAAATAAATAAATAAAAATGGATAAACATATATCTATGCTCTTGCAGAGAGAGAATGTAATGTAATATGGCAGGGAGGAAAGATAAGAGTAATGTGCACTTTAAAGACATGTACTTTTTACAATGAATGTATCAGAATATTATTAGCTCCTGGAGCCAAAATGCTGGCAATAGGCCATTTTGGGGGGCCAGGGAACAGGTTCTCTTTCCCCTCCAAGCTTCAGAGTTCCATTGGTGAAGCAAACAGGGTAGATAGTCTTTCTGCAGCAGTAAATGCCATACATCAGGAGATTTTGGAAAAGGCTTTGAAATGGATAAAAAGGATTACTGAAGTGTCTTTTCAGTGGAATGCTGGGTATTACCCTTCTGTGATTATCTGATTCTGTAGATTATCTGATTATGTGCCTTCACTGTTTTTATGCTATTTTACAATTCCATGACTTATTAAAAATGTATAATCATGCAAAAATACATGTGTTTTTCAAAGGCAGGGAAATAATTTTTTATTTAAGGAATGGACTAACGAATGTTGTTAATGTGATATGGAATACACTTTATAAGGTATTAATAGTAAAAGCAACTAGATGTTACAGTAGCTAATGCAGCATTGCAGATATCCAGTGATGTGTATGAAAATATAAAAAATGAGCCATGGCAGAAATAGCCCATAAGGATTCAATGACTCAGATTATATTGACCCAAAGAAATCGTGGTAAATTCTGGGTTTGTGATGGGAAAGAAAGGTACTATAGCCCCTCTCCTCATAGAGCTTACATTCAACTGGGAAAGATAAGCAATAATAATGTTTAGAACTATGAGATGCATAACCAAAAAAGAAAGGGACACTAAAACAGAAAATTAAGAATATAGATGTGAATAGGCAGAGAAAGCCTCTCTGGGGAAGTGGCATGAACTGAGACATGAAGGATAAGAAGTAATGAGATAGCAAGAGTATGCAAAGATATCTCCAGGCAGAGAGTACAGTGAGTGCAAATGCCTAAGGTGGGAAAAGAATTTAGCTATAAAAAAAAAAAAAAACTTTCATTTAAGAGTGCAGTGGTTGAGGAAGAAAGTGGCATGAGATAAAATTGAATAGTAAGCTGGTTCCAGATATTGTGTGGCCTCCTAGCTATTAAAAGGTGTTGTAAATGTATCCTAATTGCAACAAGAACCATGAACAAAGTTTTAAAAGGTAGGAAATGATATAATTTGAGTTTTTTAAATAAGCATACTATCCGATATGTGGAGAATGTATTGTAGGGGCAACAGTGGGCAATGTGTTGTAGGGGGCAACAGTGTAGGGGGCAGCATCCATTGTTCTCGCCTTCGAACATCCATTTCCCCATCTCTTGGAAATAGTGCCTTGGTGTTGCTTTAGGGAATGATCTTTTCCTTCTTTCTGTCCCCGTGGTTTGGGTGGGGATGGCCCCAGAATACCACATAACTACTCTTGACAAGTAAGAGCAATGTTTTCCTCTGGTCCAGGACTTGGTTCTGGCTGGGATGCTCATATGATTTGGGCCAGGTTCATGAGAGCCCTACCTTAGACTTTCATTAGAGCAAATAATTAGGCAAGAGAAATGCTCTTTCTCTGGGAAGGAGAGCTTGACTAACACTGAAATCAATGCAATTAGGAGACATGAAGTAATCTGTAAAAGGAAAATATTGACTTGGTTTCGATGGGTGACAGGAGATAGAGAGCAGTGGGTGTATTGTAACATATCTTTAAAAGAGATTGGACTGCCCTTCCTAATGGAATAGATGGAAATAATGAAGAAAAAAAGTTTCAACTTCTGCTTAATGAGACATGGTGAATGGATTATGTTGTCAAGTAGTGTGAGGAAAAGACAAAGAAACTTCTTAAATTTGAGACAAATTTAGCCCTTTTGGATATATGAATCTGAATCTTAAAGAGGAATGAAATTATATGTGTGTATGCATATACGTATATGTGTGTGTGTGTGTGTGTGTGTGTGTGTGTGTGTGTGTGTGTGTGTGTATGAACAGGTAAGAAATGAGTGCAGACAGAGAACTTAATAGGGCCCAGTTAAAGTCTTAAGGAACTTCAACAAAGCAGGCTGAAAAGGAGCAGAGTATAAAACCAAGGATAGGAATTGTCAATATTCATTATAGTCCTCTTATAAACTATCAATCATAAAAAAGAATCTTAACAGATGCCTCATTTAAAAATGCAAAATGTGGTCTTTGCTATAGAAAAGCAGTTGCAATCCCTAGGACTATCAAAGCCAATGTGTATATGAAGAGACAACTCTATTATTTTCAGAAAATTGTGCTTTCTGAAATGTCTGTTCACTTGTACCAAGGAAAGGAATCCAGTTGACCATTTGCTCCCAGAAAAAAAAAATGGATTTTATAGATTCTTAATTCTTCATGAAGCTACTGATCTTTCCAGCTCTGGAACTAATTTCAGTTCATGCTGAGGGTTATGAGAAAAACTCAAGGGGGCTGTTACCAAGCAGAAGCTGATGCAGTGAGGTGAGCATTAGCACGTTGATATGCTTCCCTTGCCTCTTTTCAAGTGTAGCACTTTGGATGAACCAAATGTTCCACCTCACTGAGGACTTATTTTCTAAAAAAATTGTGTGAAGTTTCACAGAAATAGTATTGCCAGAACATAATTACTTTTATTATTGCATAACAAAGCCTTTACTTGGTGCTTAGTGACTCATCATGACTCCATTTTTTGTATCACAACAAAGACAAATTCAAAATAGTACATTAAATCAAGTTGTAGGCACTTAACAGCAATATGATATTTTTGTAAGGCATAGTAACTCCACATATTAGTCTGAGGCTTCATGCTCAAAATTATGCAAGTCCCCTGGATTGAAAGAAACAAAGGGTCTTCTTTATTTAACAAGTAATGGTGACTGTCTAGGGTCTGTAGATGCTATGATAAACAAGAGGGAAAGTCACTGCTCTTGTTGACCTCAAATTCATGTAAGCAAAAATTAATAAAACAAGTATGTATTAGTTTAAGATACTGGCAATGACTTTGATGGAAATAGAGAAACAATACTTATTGGGGTAAGGGATAACTAGATCAACTGGGTATATATGGGAATTGTGTCCAATGAACATCTTCTCTTACTTGTATGTGAGCTAAGGCGGCTTGTGTATATCCTTTACTCACAGTTGACAATTATAGTTGCTATCATTGTAGCTGTTGACACCAGAAAGAAAGGAAATGTTTTACCCACCCCACACCTATAGGACCTCCCTTCCAGATCACATATACGTGAATTTTGTAAGTCCAAAATAGCCTTCCTCCCTCAAAAGATCATTGGTAATAAAATCACTAAATGCCTCATATTCTTTCTTTCTACCCCAGCTTCTGTGTAGTCTTTGTGATCAGTGTACCATGTGGCCACGGCACTGTGAAGATAGAATTCCTTCAAGCGATCCCTAACTCTAATCTCATCTCTATGATTCCCAGTATGTCTGTTCCCTGACCTGTCATCACACTCACACTTCCTTGCCCTTCAAAAACAATGCTGGAACTCTCCCTACAAAACTAGCAAATCCCGACAACTCTATCAGCTTACTCTTATTTCTTTAACTGGAAAATAGAAGACTACTGAGGAACATTCTATAGCTCTCTCAAGTAGAAGTTGTTTAGTTAACATTCAGAAAATAATAGCCAATCATAATAGCAAACATCCATTGTAAAATTTCTATAAATAAGCACTATACATATACTATACATGAATATATTTCACTTAATTATCACAGCACTCTTATTATTGTTGGTGGAAGTGGGGTATCCCTTTCCCCACTGAGTGATGGGAGTCAGGTCCTTACAATATCTCAAGAAAAGAAATTTTCTGAGACTCACACAGGACGAAGAGTGATTTTTATTTTTTGTGCAATTATATACTGGGGTTTCCAAAGTTCTATTTCCCTTAATCCAGTCCTGGAAAATGTGCAGCTGGAGATTTAGCAGAGCTACAAGCAAAGCCAGCGTCCAAAGTTTCCATTCCATATTGCAGCTGGGTCTGGTTTAGCATTAAGCTAGTTGCAGTCCATTATTCCATCATGTGTGGGGTCCACATGGTTGTGGGCCATGTGGGCAAATGCAGGAGAGCTCAGTGAGAGCTCCGTAGGCCAGGAGTGAAGAGCATGCAAGAGGCAACAGGCAAGAGGCAAGAGATAAGAGGCCACGAGCAAGAAAGCAAACTCCTTTGTTTAGGAGTTTAAGTATTTCAAATCTTCCCACACTTGCAGTGGCCACACCTATCCTGGCTAATGACCCAGGTATAACTCACAGACAAGTACTTCCCTTATGTCACCCAGACTTCACTGGGCATGTGTTTATACTGCAGCTTCCTGGCAAGGCTGCACCAATGACTATAATAGTTGGCCTTCCCTTTGCTCCTTTCCAGTTCATTAATAACTGGGTTAAATTATAATGGTATCACTATGAGGTATGTCCTTTTATCCATATTTTGCAGACAAGAAACTGAGGCATAGAGAGATTAAGTAACTTTTTTGAGATCACAGAAATCTTATATAATAAAATAGTAATAGGCAAATTGACCATCACTCCAACACACAAGATGGCCACCCCCATGTGGTCAAAGATGACTGCCCCCATGTGGACACAAGATGGACACCACAAAATGGCCAGTAAGGGAGGGCAGTAGGGAGGGACCAGACCTGCAAGAAAGGGCAGTTGGGGACAATCAGGCTTGCAGGGGAGGGCAGTTGTGGGTGATCAGGCCAGCAGGATAGGGCAGTTGGGAGGGACCAGGCCTGCAAGAAAGGGCAGTTGGGGACAATCAGGCTTGCAGGGGAGGGCAGTTGTGGGTGATCAGGCCAGCAGGATAGGGCAGTTGGGAGGGACCAGGCCTGCAAGAAAGGGCAGTTAGGGGTGACCAGGCCAGCAGAGGTATAACTTCCTGACCTTCTTATCATTAGTTGTATATTTTACATAATTCCTACTATTTGTTATAACTTATCACTAAAAATAACTTCAAATCACAAACATTTCACTCTTATGAAAATTCCCATTTGCCTACCCAAGAAATCCAACTCTCACTGTGATTTGAGCTTTCAGTTCCATTGACGACTCCACTTTCTTAAAAAATGTTACATTTCTTACTCTTGATAAATTATAAAATCTTTTCTTTCAAGCATTTTGATACCAGTACACTAATCTCCCTTGTCCATTTGTTCTTTCAAAGCTCCCAACTTAAAATAAAATTTCTCTACATATGAGTCCTAGTCCCTCCCACATTCTCTAGAATCTATGCTAATATGTAATGCTTTAGTTTTCAGTGTATTTTTTCTTATTACTATGACCCACAAGAAATATATATTATATTATAATATATATATTATACATAGGTACTACATGTGAACATATGTAATAAATATACTATATATATCATGTATAAAGTATCATATGTAAAATATATCTCTTATTATGAATTATAGTAGACAATTTATACAAATATCCTAAACAAAATTTCATAAGATAGTACCTTATCATTGCACTGATATATACACATATATATATGTGTGTATATATGTGTGTGTGTGTGTGTGTGTGTGTGTGTGTATATATATATACACACACTAATAAAAGAGAAAGATGCATAGTGACCATACCTTCATGATGCTCACCAACCAATCAGGAGTGAGTATGTAAATTAACCCAACAAAGATGGGAGGTTAATTTGCATATGCAGGCGTGAGTGGCCGGGGGCAGGATGCTTGACGACTCAGGTGTTTCACACCGCCCCAGCCGCTCCAGACCTCTGGGCAGCATGGAAAAGCAGAAAGGCGGTTCCTGGCCAGAGCAAAGGTGGTGCTGGCAGCGAGGGGAAGGAAGGCCCATTCTTGCACAAATCTTCGTGCATCGGGGCTCTAGTATATATACATTTCAGAGAGGAAGGGAAAGGGAGAGAGAGATAGAAACATCAATGATGAGAGAATCATCGATCGGCTGCCTCTTGCATGGCCCCTACTGGAGATCGAGCCACAACCTGGGCATGTGCCCTTGACCGAATCAAACCCAGGACCCTTCAGTCTGCAGGCTGACACTCTATCCATTGAGCCAAATCAGCTAGGGTGCACTGATATATTTTTTAATGCTGGTTACCACTCACTAAATTAATATTACTATACACCAATAAGTCATAACCTGCAGTTTGAATCACAGTGAATTACTCTATTTCCCTTTATCTTTAAATTCTTTCATCTAAATATTTTTTAAAACTTTCAGCCCCAAGTGCTCCTTCAGTATCCTCCACACATTTAGACTTACCAGAAAAGTTATTTAATTTTAGCCCCCACATTTCATTAACTTCTTAGACCACTCTAATCTGTCTTCTGCCTCAATACTACATGAAAACCACTTTCCTTAAGTTTCAGTTAGCTATTGTAACTAAATTCAATGAACATATTCCAGCTTTCATCCTACTCAATATCTCAGCAGCATTTAACAGTTGACTTCCCTCTTCTTCTTGAAACACTACTTTTGCTTTTTTTCCATGACACGACATTCCATCATTTTTCCTTCCTACCTTGGTTCAGCCTCTTTCCGCTGGCTCTTCTGTTAGGCTCTCAAGTATTGGAGGCCATCTATTCATTTCACTTTCATCATCTCCCTCTCACTGTTTAGCTCTTGTTCTCATTCTGACTGCCATTGTTGGAATTACCATCTGGACTTAGGAGACACATTAGACATCTTATTTATAGGTTAGAGGCCTTTGGACGTTAGCTAGGTAATAAAGCTCTCTCCCCCCGGGGGGGAAAAAGAAATTTTCTTAATAATTCAGAATCCAGGGCTTCTCCTGAATCACTTCCAGGCATATGTAGTTACATAACAGAGGAATGCTGCTTTTTACATTCTATGCTTATGATCCTGACTGCTTCAGCACATTTAAGATTATATAATTTTTGGCATTATCAAAGAATATAAAGTTTTCATGCATTTCCTAGTTAGTTCAATTCAAGGTTTCCTTTTCTCCCTCTAGGATTTATGTATCCCTGGAAATGAATAGCTTCTCTTGGAAGTCAGCTGGAAGCCTTTGAAATGTACATGATCAGTATCTGAGGGATAGATTTTTATGATGTATGAATCATCCAACCACCTTTCCTAGTTTTGGAAATTCTATTATCTTTTCATGGAGATTTGGAAATGTCTCCTATTTTCAGTTGTATTTCCTGGAGTGTGATTAAAAATCCTTTAGAAAAATCTCAGTAACAAAATGAAAACCTGCTTTATCTTGCCCCAGCCGGTTTGGTTCAGTGGATAGAGCATCAGCCTGCGGAGTAAAGGTCCCAGGTTCGATTCCCATCAAGGACAAATGCCCCATTGCAGGCTCATCCCCAGTAGGGGGTGTGCAGGAGGCAGCCAATCAATGATTCTCTCTCATCATTGATGTTTCTATCTCCCTCTCCCTTCCTCTCTGAAATCAATAAAATAATAATAATTTTGTAAAAATCAGCTTTATTTTCTTATGTATTTTCTTCTCTAATTAGGTAAATCACTTATAAATCACTCTGTTGATGCTTTAAAATTTACAGATAATGCTCCAGCAACAAGTAAATGCTCAATTAGTAATAAATTTTTATCTTGAAGATCTATGATGCTCTTCTGAATTCAATACTTTCATTTCAATGGTGCATCCCAATGTAATAAATTCTTTGAATTTTGGGCTGCAATTGACAATTAAATAAAAATGTGCATACCCATAGTTCACTTCACAGCAGGGAGGACCATGTGGTAACAATGCTTTATAAAGTTTTAACATTGAGGCAGCAAATTTAACATGGATTATCACCATATACATCAATTTTAGAATGTCACAATGTGGAGACAATGCATATTTGAATCAAATAAAAATGACTGTCATTAAAATTGGTAAATTTTTATTTTTATTATTTTAAAATATATATTTCTTTATTGATTTCAGAGAGGAAGGGAGAGGGAGAGAGAGATATAAACATCAATGATGAGAGAGAATCATTAATCGGCTGCCTCCTGCATGCCCCCCACTGGGGATTGAGCCCACAACCCAGGCATGTGTCCTTGGCCAGAATCGAACCTGGGACCCTTCAGTCCACAGGCTGACACTCTATCCACTGAGCCAAACTGGCTAGGGCTGGTAAATTTTTAATTAATAAAGTTGCAAAGAATCAGTAAACATTTTGAATAATAGCTTTCTTAAGCTATATAACTTGAAATAATTTTATTTCATATATCTACTTATTAGCCATATGTGCAATTAAAATTTTGATATGTAGGCTATTGAGTTGGGTCGCTTAGTCTGAATGGTAACTTTGCCACTAATTAAGTTTTGGCAACTTTGGCAAGTGAGTAAACTTTCTGTCCTTTAGTTGCTTCTGTAAAAGATGGAAAGTAAGAGTACTTACCTTATAAGGTTATTTGTCTGAAGAAATGGTTTAATACATATGAAGATCCCCATATAGAACCTGTAAAATAGTAAGCTTGTGATAAATGTCAGCTACAGATACTATAAATTTAATGTTAATGGCTTATTTCTTAAACTGGTTGAAAACTGCTCAAGGGTAGGGACCAAACATTAATTTTATTAATACTCCCAATACTAGCATACAGTAGGAATATTTATGCTACATTTTAGAAGAACATTATAATACTAACTAGAATTTAAGTTCTGATGACAATGATGCCATGTGAGACCTTCAGTATAAATTAATTATACCAAAGCAAATACTATAGGTAAATTACATATACCCATTTTTTTTCCGAAGCCTATAGGTATGTTTAGGCAGATACTATTTTCACAAGATTGTGCTGCCAGCTTTTAAATAGAAAGAATAAAGATCAGCATTTCTTGAATGATGTTTTATTGGACTTATTTACAGGGGTTATTATGCAAAGATTTTTAAAAACTTTACAGTTTAATGTATATGATATTTGATATAAGTATATCTTGGATCATCTGAAGACCATCTTAAACCTAAGAACTGCTTCATAAATTCAATACACAGTTTGTGCTTATGATAATAGCATAACAAGCTTTTAATCATCAGAGTCTAACAACAAAATAACCATTCATCTGTAATTGATGAGATTTTCCAAGTGACAGCCAAATATCGTATCAGTGTATAAAATAAACAACATATTAAAAGCAATTTAATAGAAAATGTTATGAAGAATTGAATCATCCCATAATCATTTCAACCTCTGCTCTCAAAGAGCCAATTACATTTTCAACTTGAGGTAAGTTATTTATATTGAACAAGACATGAATTCATTACAGCAAATTAATTTTGTTAATATTACTTTTTATTGTTTCATAGTTTTGCTTATATAAACACATAAGAACTATAAACAAAAGAAAAATATACTATTTCTATGTTTACATATTTAAATAATACCAGAGTAAAAAGTAATTTAATAATCTTTAGCAATATACAAGAGTGTTTTCCTTTAAAAATGCTTTCATGCGGAAACCGGTTTGGCTCAGTGGATAGAGCGTCAGCCTGCAGACTGAACGGTCCCAGGTTTGATTCCAGTCAAGGGCATGTACCTGGGTTGCGGGCACATCCCCAGTAGGGGGCATGCAGGAGGCAGCTGATCGATGTTTCTCTCTCTTCGATGTTTCTAATTACCTCTCTCCCTTCCTCTCTGTAAAAAATCAATAAAAATATATTTTTAAAAAAATTTAAAAAAATAAAAATGCTTTCATATATTACACAAGTGAGAATTATTGATTAGGATCAAAACAAGCCATTAGCATGTTAAATACTGTAGTATAGGGAGGAATTTAGCAGTATTTTACAAATATCCAATACTTTCTGGACAATTAGATTTTTCACCTCAATTATTACTTTCTTCTGTAGAAGAAGAACTGGCAAATCATAGCCTATGGGCCGAATCCAAACTGCTGTGTACTTTTATAAATAAAATATAATTGGAATATAGTCACACCCATTTATTCATTTTTTTATGTACTGTTTATGGCTGCTTTTGCCTAACAACAGAGTGAATATTTGTGACACAGACCACAAAACCAAAAATATTTACTATCTGAACCTTTTAAGAAAAAAATATTTGCTGACCTCTGCTGTAGGATTTTTCTCTTTTTCTTGGTATTAAATATATCTTAAAATATCTTTACATAGATCAATGGAAAAAATAAAGAATAAATAAATATATCTATGTGAGTTAGCCCAATAGATTTTTACAAATATAAACTTGAAAAAAGTGATTCAATAGAAGAAAGATAGCCTTTCCATAACAAAAAAAGAACCCCTCAACCTAGAACTCATATGATATATAAAATGTGTAAATTAATTCAAAATGAATCATATAAAAATATAAAACTTTCAGGGAAAAAAGTAGAAACTATATTCAGGAGCTAAGGCTAGAGTATGAATTCTTAATTTAATGACAAAAGTGCAATCCATAAAAGAAAAATTGATAAATTAAACCTCATCAAAATTAACACTTTTACAAAAAAAAAAACTGTTAAGAGATTTTAAAACTATTTTATGGGAGAAAATATTTGCAAACTACACAAAGGACTAGTATCTAGAATATATAAAAGACCAAGAATAAGTATTTGCATTATATGAAGAACTCTCAAAACTCGAAAGTGAAGAACAATACAATTTGAAAGCAGGCAAAAGATAAACAAACATTTCATCCAAGAGGATATGTAAATGGAAAATAAATTTTGCCATCTATATACCACTAAAAAGGATAAATTGATAGCACAGAAAGGATGTTTAACCTGATTTGTCATTAGATAAATTAAAATTACAATGAGATATTACTACACACCTATCAGAAGTGCTACAAGGGAAAATAGTAACAATACCAAATACTGGCAAGCCTGCAGAGAAACAGGAGCATTCATACATTGCTGGTGGGAATGTAAAATACTACAGCCACTGTGGAACACTTTGGAAGTTTTTCACAAAATTAAACATGCAATTACCATATGACTCAGCAATTACACTTTTGGACATTTAACCCAGATAAATGAATGCAACATTCATGCAAAAACCTGTAACAAATGTTTGTTACAGCTTTATTTGTAATGGCTAAACTCTGGAAACAACCCAGATGTCCTTCAGTGGGTGAAAGGTTAAACAAACTGGGGCACAAACATACTATGGAACACTACCCAGCAATAAAAAAGAATGAAGTAATGATAAATGCAATAACTTGAATAAGTCTCCAGGGAATTATGCTGAGTGAGAAAATAGTTCCAAAAGTTTTTTAATGTAAAATTCCACTCATATAACATTCTAAAAATGACAAAAATATAGAGATGGAGACCAAATGAGTGGACATTAGGGATTAAGGAAGGGGCAGGATCTGGAGGGCTTGGTTTGAAAGGGACAGTAGGGCCCTGGCTGGTGTTTTCCTGTGGTTAAAGCATTGGCCCTCACATGAAGGGTTGTAGGTTCAATTTCCATTCAAGGACACATACCTGGATTTCAGGTTTGAGCCTGGTCCTGGTCAAGGCACATGCAAAAGGCAGCCAATCAATGTGTCTCACATCTATGTCTCTCTCTCTCTCTCCCCCCCCTCCCTCTTTCCTTCCCCCTCCTCTCTCCCTTTCACTCTCTTGAAAAAATTAATGGAAAAATATCCTTGAATGAGGATTAAAATAATAATAATAATAATAATTATTATTATTATTATTATAAAATAAAGGGACGATAGGGAACTTTATAGTGATGACACTGTTTTGTATCTTGACTGTGATGGTAGTTACATACAACAGTGCTACATGTGACAAAACTGCATACAACTAAGTACACAAATGAGTACATGTAAAACTTGGGAAATCTGAATAAGATAAATGGATTGTATCAATATCAGTTTCTTCCTCATGGCATTTGTATGATAGTTTTATAAGATGTCACCATGGGGAGAAACCAGGTGAAGGGTACATGGGATCTCTCAATATTATATTTTTAGAGCTTCATGTGAATCTTCAATAAATCCCAAATAAAACTTGTAATTACATTTTTAAAAGCTTCTCCATGGAGTAAAAGTAGCTTTCAAATATTGCTCTCATTCCCCCCCCCTTTTTTTGAGCAACTTCCTCTGTGAAATTTTCATGTATAACATATTCAAAAAATATGCATTGGGTAACCACAGAATTATATACTGTAATGACATTGTACTAGGCAGTTAGGAATAAAAGTAAGACTTAACTTTCGCTACAATAGAATACTTAATGAGAAGATAGTAACAGTCAATTTCTACCTGAAAGTGTCTTCAAATTATACAAGCACTACAAAATAGATTCCAACTCTATCGTACAAATTTTCTAAATCACAAATACTATAGAATAAGCTTATTTTTAAATGCTTTGGGCAGAGCTATAGACATAAGCTTTGGATTCAGAATGCCTGGCTTTGAATTAATCTTTTCGACCTACCAGCTCTGATAATTTAAGCATAATAATTTAGGCACATTAATTAACTCCTCTATGTCTTGTTTTCCTAATCTGAAAAACTGGGTTAATG
This sequence comes from Corynorhinus townsendii, assembly GCA_026230045.1. Taxonomy (NCBI): domain Eukaryota; kingdom Metazoa; phylum Chordata; class Mammalia; order Chiroptera; family Vespertilionidae; genus Corynorhinus; species Corynorhinus townsendii. Next base: position 58,845,671 of record JAPDVU010000008.1, on the reverse strand, counting down.
AAGTACCTATCCATCTCAGTTTCTGTGAGGACTATCCTATATAATAAAATCCTAATATGTAAATCAACTGAACAGCGGAATCACCAGTCGCTATAGCACACACTGGCTACCAGGGGAAGATGCTCAATGCAGGAGCTGCCTGGTGGTCAGTGTGCTCCCACAGGGGGTGCACAACTCAGCCAGAAGCCAAGCTCATGGCTGGCGAGCGCAGCGGTGGTGGCGGTAGCCTCTTCCGCCTCCACGGCAGCACTAAGGACCCCTTAGGAGATGTCTGCCTGCCTGCTTAGGCCCGCTCCCTGTCACTGAGGGGTCCTGGACTGCGAGAGGGAGCAGGCTGGGCTGAAGGAACCCCCACTCAGTGCACTAATGTTGTGCACTGGGCCTCTAGTTTAATGTAAAGAGCCTGGAACAGAATAAGCACTGAATTGTTGTGTTGTCATATGTAGTAATGAATATTAAAAAATGGAATGATCCCATGTTCTCAGCTATTAATAAAAATTAAGAAATTTTATTTACATAGTTCAACTGAAACATTGCCATGCACATATTTAGACATTATTTAGTTGCTTTTGCTGTTTTCAAAGGCCGCTGCACTTTCATTTTTTAATGAATATGCAATATCATAAATATTATGTATCTGGAGTTGTAGTTTACATCATTATCTTTCAGCATATTTACTTACTTTCAATAATAAAAAAGGAACTGAAATATTGTGAAAAAGATATTCAAAAGCTAAACCAATTAAATATTCTTTACATGTGATTTTAAAAATGATAATGCTACCAGTAAAAGATGTGTATTCACCAAAAAATAAAAATAAAAACTAGAGAGAGCAATTATTTACTTCTTTAACATGTTCAAAGCAGAAACATCTGGATTTGTTTTTTATTTTAAAATGAATACTCCTTGCATTGGTCCCATCAAAGCCCCGATGCCCCTTGAGTGTGTGACATATGTTTTTTGTTTTCCCTACTATTTATCTTTTCCTTTTCATTTCATTAGCCCTCTTTCTTTTCAACTTTTCAACTTATAGAATTATTTTTCCAGAGAAGTAATATGTGTGAATAAAAATATGTAATGGAGCCTAACGACACTTCATAACATTTTTATTTTAAAAATTCTTTGAAAATCATTACTCCTAATATTTGATAGCTTAGTAAAATATAACTATATTTTATTAAAAGAATCATGTTACCTGCCCTAGTCACATTATTTTTTAATTTCTACTTTCCAATGGCAAGTACTATGTGAAAGTTGTTATTTTGCTTAAGTCATACCAAGTAGATATGGTAAAGGCCTCGTAGGCTCCTAATCAACTCAACCACTGTATAAAATTACTCCCAAGGGTATATTTTTTAATGCTGTTTCCTGACTGGTTTTGAATAACTGTAGTGTTCACACTTCCCATGGGAATATATTTCACAGCATGATTTTAGTATTAGAACATTTTCCCTGAAACTATATTTATTTAAATTTTCTTTTATTATATTACAATGTTATCTTATTTCTCTTTAGTTCTCTTAACACATTCTGCTTTGATTTTTATGAAATCCTCATTAAATTATCTCTTGGCCAACTAATGACTATTTTATTATAATATTTTCCATGAAATAATTTGAATTCACTTTTTCAAAGAAATGGAGGAAAGCCTAAGCATATATTATTCAGGACCACAGATGTTAACCAAATATGATTTTTCAGTGTCTACTTAAATGATATCTACTAAGCTGACTCATTTTTCAGACTTTAAGAAAGAAAGGTACATTATTACTATAGTAAAATATGAATTAGAAACCATGCTAGGACATAAAATGATTGACAAAATAAGGAAAAATTGGCTTATCCATACAAGAAACAAGCCCTGGCATTTGTTTAATTTTAAAATGTCTGAAGACAATCATTCTATATATAGATTTTTATGATTAGTCAACAAATAAATATAAACTTTCAGTCTTTAAATTTTGGATAAGTATGATTGGTGCAAATAAGCCAGACAAATACATTTGCAAATAGATACAATTCCCAGGGTAACCTTATGACATATAAACTATGATGCAGGCACATTGGATATGGTAGAAATAATGGTCACCAAAGAAAATGTTATAGGGAGAATCCAAGATGGCGGCGTAGGTAAACACCTAAACTGCTGCCTCGCGCAACAATTTCAAAAATTCAACTAAAAGACAAAACGTCTATCACCCAGAACCACGGGAAAGCTGGCTGAGTGGAAGTTCTACAACTAGAAGGAAAGAGAAAAGAGCATTGAGACGTGCACGAGCGCTGAAAAGCTGAGGTACGGAGGCGCAGGATCCGGGCTGGCGGCGGGCATTGCTTTTTTCAACCCAAAGGGAGACAAGCCCCCGACTACTCTGAAATCCAGTTTCTGGGGAGACGCAGGGGACCCAAACTCCTACGGGGAGAAGCTGGACTGTCTGCCAGTGAGGGTGGCTTGCTTGCAGAGCTGCGCACAGGAATAATTGTTTACTGCACTGGGGCACAGGACTCCGGGACGCCATCGGGGACACAGAGCCGGCTAATTAGCAGCCATTGCTGTTTGCCATGCCCTAACCTAGTGACACCCTGAGACCCCGCCCTGCACAACCTACAAACCCACCCAAGCTCCAAGCAGTGGATTTAGCATAAGAAAGCCCTGCCCTATCGCAGCTTAACCTAGCAAACTTGCAGCCCGGGTCAGACAGCTCCAAAACCTCCAAACCACAAGCAAAGAGGAGAAAACTGTAGCTCTCACTGTAGCTCCTGCTGGGTGGCCTCAGACAGTAGCTGACCTGCACCCCATTGGAGATCCAGAAGCCAGTGTACCTAGTGGTCAGTGTGAGACACCAGATTTCAACTCCTCACATCCATAAGTGACACATTCAAGAGGCAGACTCAGTGAGCACCAAAGCCCCACTGAAACAAGTCCTGCCCCAGAAGTGTGTCTTCAGTGCAGCAGTTCTTCCATTATAGACACAGTGAGTGCTCACAGCTAATTGGCCTGGAGGTCAATTCCTCCCAGTATACCAACAGCAATTAAGGCTTTAACTGCACCAAGTCTTTGCACTCAGCCCACAAAGGGGTGTACCAAGAGCGTCCACATCAGGTGATTGGGGAGGCTGAGCTACTGCCCCCTATAGGTCAACTACCACACAAAGCTACTCCATCAACACAGGGAAGCAGCCAAAATGGGGAGACAAAAAAACATGTCACGAATGAAAGAAATGGAGGAAAGCAAACTACTGGATGACATAGAGTTCAGAACCACATTTATAAGGTTACTCAAGAATCTTCTTAAAACCGCTGAGAAACTTGATGAGACCTTCAAGGAGCTTAATGAGAATGCCCAAAAAATGGAAAAGGATCAGTCAGAAATGAAGCATACACTGTCTGAAATAAAGAATATACAGAAACTCAACTGTAGATCAACGTACCCCAAGAATCAAACCAAAGATCTGAAATATGTGGAAACAAAAAACATCCAACCAGAAAAACAAAAAGAAAAAAGAATCCAAAAATATGAAGATAGTGTAAGGAGCCTCTGGGACAACTTTAAGCGAACCAACATCCGAATTTTTGGGGTGCCAGAAGAAGGGAGAGAGCAAAATATTGAAAACCTATTAGGAGAAATAATGACAGAAAACTTTCCCTACCTGGTGAAAGAAATAGACGTACAAGTTCAGGAAGCGCACAGAACCCCATACAAGAGGAATCCAAAGAGGACCACACCAAGACACATCATAATTAAAATGCCAAGGGCAAAAGACAAAGAGAGAATATTAAAAGCAGCAAGAGAAAAACAGTTAATTACCTACAAGGGAGTACCCATACGACTGTCAGCTGATTTCTCAACAGAAACTATGCAGGCCAGAAGGGAGGGGCAAAAAATATTCAAAGTGATGAACAGCAAGAACCTACAACCAAGATTACTCTACCCAGCAAAGCTATCATTCAGAGTTGAAGGTCAGATAAAGAGCTTCACAGACAAGAAAAAGCTAAAGGAGTTCATCACCACCAAACCAGGATTACATGAAATGCTGAAGGGTATTCTTTAAGAAGAGGAAGAAGAAGAAAAAGGTAAAGACAAAAATTATGAACAACAAAATGACATCAAATACATACCTACCAACAAGTGAATCTAAAAATCAAGTGAATGAAAAATCTGAAGAACAGAGTGGACTGGTGAATATAATAGAATCAGGGACATAAAAAGGGAGTGGACTGATGACTCTCAGGGGAAGCAGGTGTGAGGGGTGCGGGAAGAGATTGGACAAAAATCTTACTCCTATGGATGAAGACAGTGGCGGGGGGTAAGGGCATGGGGTGGGGTGGGGAATCAGGTGGAGGGGAGCTATGGGGGAAAAAATAGAGGAACACCTGTAATAATCTGAACAATAAAGATTTATTTTAAAAAAATAAAAATAAAAAAAAAGAAATGTTTTAACAAAAACAAAAAAAGAAAATGTTATAAATTATATCTTACTAGTAGCACTGTGCATGAATCCGTGTGCCAGTAGCTCTCTGTAGGGCCTGGCCACTCTGCATCTGCTGCCCAGAGGCTCTCTGCGGCCCAGAGGCCCATCTGCGGCCAGGCACGGAATGCTTGCCTTATCACTGTGGCAACGAAGCAAGCATTCTGCCAGGCTGCTCACGCTGCCCACTCTCAGTGGCCGCCCCCCAGGACTAGGGGACTCCGGTGGAGCTGAGAGGACCGGGAGCCACCACATTGTGGCTATGGGCGCTGCCATCTTTGTGACAGTGATGGTTAATTTGCATATTGCCCTTTTATTAGATAGGATTTAGGCAAAAAAATCACAATGGATCAAACCTATCTATATAAAACCCTAATATGCAAATCAACCGAACTGCAGAACTACTGAACCACCATTCGCTATGATGTGCACTGACCACCAGGGGGCGTGTGCAGAACATGGCAGGCCTCAGCAGCAGGTGGCAGAGCACAGAACATGGAGGGCATCGGCCTCAGCGGGATGGTGGAGCAGGTGAATGGGGGATGCCAGACCAAGGCGGGGTCCCAGTCACTGTCATCAGGGTGAGCCTCCGGTGGTCACTGAAAATTCTTTGCTCCCATGTGCCGTGGTCCTGCACAGGGCTTGCACCTGCTGTTGGTGCCCGCCGCACTCGCACCCACTGCTGGCACTTGAGCCACCGCTCACACCCACTGCCAGCACCTGGCACCAGCACGGATGACTCAGTACTGTCAGCGGGTGCAAGCAGTGGCTGCCGGCCCCAATCACCCCTGAGGGCTTCTCCACCTCCCCCTGCTCCTGAAGGGCGATCGGGGCAGCAGCAGCTGCTCACACTCACTGATGGCGCCGGCCCAAATCGCTCCGCCCCATTAGCAGGTGCAAGCAGGGCTGGTGCCATCAGTGCATGGGAGAAGCAGCAGCAGGAGCAGGGCTGCCAGCAGACAGGGGACCGGGGGCTACAGCGAGAGGGGCCGGGCAGGGGTGCAGAGGATGGGCCAGGCGGTGGTAGGGCGATTAGATCGGTGGGGTGGGCTGACAGCCAGGGAAGGGAGGCCCTGGCGAGCAGGCAGCAGTCGCTAGGGACCTATCAATGCACAAATTTCATGCACTGGGCCTCTAGTCTTGTTATAAACTTTATAAGAAAAAGACATATTAACAAAAATAATTTCAGTAAGTTTAAAATGAAAATGGCAAAATTATGAGTGATTAGCAGTGTAGAGAAAAGTGACCAACAGATTAAACTAATGTAATGAAATATATTCCTCCAAATATATTCACATCAAAAATAATCAATTTTGTAATAATTCTGATTAAGATATTTTATGTGCATGAGCAAAAAGAAAAATGTAAAGTTAAATACCTATTACCTAAAAACTGAACAAAACATTCTGCATCTATATTTGTCAAGTACTATAAATACCTCTTATGCTTAAAATAAAATTATTTTGATAGGATTCAGGATACTGCCAGTTGTTCACTGTTAATTTAACAAACATTTGCTGAGGGACTTTTAATTGTCAAACTTGTGCTAAGTAATAAAAATTAAATTGCTGTCAATATAGGTATCAAAATCTGTAAAACTTATAATTGTAAGTTTAAATATCACAAAGCTTCTTAAATAAAAACCATGACATTCTTTTACAAGAAAGCTTCTAAAACAACTTTACTAATACTTTTGCAAGTGTTTGGTTCATAACACAGTTTCACAGAAACTTTTTGAACTGATACTCCTAACAACCTATGTTTAGGTTAGAAAGCATGTGACATGCCAAAGATTATACATTTGGACTAAATGTCAGGTCTTTTTGATCCAAATCCTGGCTCTTCTCATTCCTTGTTTTTTATTATTATATTAATATCCAACTGCTTTTATTCTTCTTTGTTTTATTCTTCTTATATATTGATAAAAAGTCACATGATATAAATAACTAACACAATTTTAGAATTACCCTTGGAAAACTTAAACAGAAACAAAAAATTAAATATTTCTTAATGATGAATCAAATCTAATATGCATTTTACATTTAATAATAAGAGTGAAATCTGTGCGCTCAGGAAGCAGTGGATGGAATTCATTTTAGGAGCGCTTAATATATTCTCTAAAATGACTGAAGCAGATTAAAACAAAGAAACCCCTCCACTGTCCCTAGAGTCTCTGATGTTGTCAGACTTGAAAGGTTCTCCCCTAAACCTCCATCCCACTGACACTTGTCTTATTTCCCTCCAGCGTTCTATACTGGTTCTGCTTTTAGAGATAACATTCACTGGTTTTCCTATAAACTCCCGGTAATGAGAAGGTGCCCTGGAACTGGATTATATGGTAAGGGGTCTCCACATAGGAGTGGAACTTGTTCTGGGCCTTGAAGAATGTGTAAGCTTGAAACAAGAAGAGATTGAGGAGAGAATGAAGTAAACAAAGCGTATGAAATCATGGTACATAGTGGCGCAAGAAGTAGTTCCATTTGAGTCATGAAGTAAGCCGCACGAAGTGAACTAACCAAGAAGGGACTGAGACCATCTTGTGAAGATCCTTGAGTATGAACTCCCCATCCCACACCTAAATATTTAACTATACTTACACTCATTTTCACATAATTTTCTCCAGACTCTGGAGAAAAAGAAAAACAAAACATTTCCCATGTATAAACAAACACTGCACCTAGTTTTAGACCACATCTGACCATTTTCAGAATTGTATTCTATTGTTTATTCTTTGCTTTTCTTACATTTTAAATTTCTTTGTCTACCAGGCTCTGTTTTGTTTTGCTTTGAAATATGTTTTTTATTGGCTTTAAAAAGAGAGGAAGGATAGGGAGGGAGGGAGGGAGGGAGAGAGAGAGAGAGAGAGAGAGAGAAACATTGATAAAAAACATGGATCACATTGATCGATTGCCTCCTGCACGCCCCCTACTGGGGATTGAGCCCAAAACCTGGGCATTCTGGAACCTGCAACTTCTTGCAAGGTGATGAGCAACCACATGAGCCATACCCACCAGGGCTCTACCAGGCTCTTTTTCACAAATTATATTCATGCTTTAATCTCTTCTACTTTAAATAAATCTATCAATAAACACTATTCCTCTATTCAGACTTTCTATGGAGATAACATCCTGTCCTTCCAAAGGAATCTTCTTGCAGGAAAATGAGTCATTTTCTCATTTAATCACTCTGCAGAATTTGACACTAAATTATTCCATTCCTGAAAGTCACTCAATTCTTGTTATACATGGCTATTCTCCCAATGCTTATACAGCTTCCTGGCTTTTCTTTTTCAGTCTTATTTGCTGTCATCTCCAACATCCCCTTCTTTACTATATTTTAAGTGAATTGCAGTTATAAAAACAGGATGTGTATTATGACCCCATTTATGATCTGTTACATATATATAGATATTCAGACTATGCATATATAAGTTGTGTTTATGTGTGAGCTAAGTCTGAAAATATATACATCAAAATGTTAACTGTTAAGATAATCTGAGTGAATTTTACATTAATCATGTCTATAGTTTTAAAATATTTTGCAGCTATCATGTATATAAATTTTAAAGAGTCATTAATATACAAATTATATTTATATGCTCTCCAAGTTTTACTTTTATGTTGATAATTCCCAAACTGTTCTCTCAAACTTAGATTTTGTTCCTGGATCCCAGACTCAGAAGCTCACAATTGAACTCCCTTCTCATCCCCATTCTTCTCTTTGCTCCTCCACAGTCCTCAAATCAGACCTTTTCTAAGTGCTTTGTGCAGCTGTATCTTTACATTAACTCCCAAAATGAAAATTTTCATGTGTTTACTTGTTTCTACTCCTAGTACATATCACAGTGCCTTATAAATAGAGTATAGTTACTAAATTGGTTGAGTGAATAATATAATTTTTAACAAATCTGTATGGTATAGAAAATTATTTTAAAAAATTTAGTGAAGGGGTGACATGTTAAGATTTGTAATGTAAGATTAATCTGGAAGTGTACAAAATGCAATGGAAGTAGAGAATTTAAAAGAGAAGCAAGTATAGTCATAGAAACTCTAGGCACCAATGATAAAATCGTTCTGATGAAGTGGTACCTCCAGGGAATAATAAATATATACGTGTGTGTGTGTGTGTGTGTGTGTGTGTGTGTGTGTGTGTGTGTATCCCCATACATTCCTTACACATTATAGCTTTTAAAAATGCATTATTTTTGGTATTGACTGAGGGTGTCTAGCGACTCAAAAATAAGTCTTTGCTGCCATCTTGTGGTGAAGAATATTTACTGGTATATTGCATAACAATGTTTAAGCTTTGCAAGACTGAGTACACAATTATCCATAGTTACTTTGTTTGTTAATCCTCACCCAAGGATATATTTTTCATTGCTTTTTTAGAGACAGTGGAAGGAAGGGAGGAATGGGGGGCAGGAGAGAGAGAGAGAGATGTGAGAGAGCCACAACGATTGGTTGCCTGCTGCATTTGCCCCAACAGGGACTAGGATCAAATCTGCAACCAAGGAACATGCCCTTGACTAGGAATCGAACCCAAGACCCTTCCGTGACCAGGCGGATGCTCTTACCACGGAGCACACTGGCCAGGACAAATACTTTGTTTTTTAAAAAGAAATACATTTCAACTTAACCCTTAAACATTTAAAAGTATTCCTTCTTTCTGATGCTTTCATGCTAAGTTACTTTTCAATACAGGGACTTTTGATATCTTTCAGGAGTTTAACATTGTTTTATTAATTATAATATATCTCTCTAAATTAATTTCTATATTTAATTTTTTTGGTTCAGTTTTGCTCCAAATGCTACAGGCTGAAGAAAAACTTGTGATAATTTAACTGTAAATTTTCCATCTTTTAGCTCTTTCCCCTATTGAGTACATATAATTTCAGTCATCTACTGTATCCAACAAATATCTATTGAGTGCCTATCTTATGTCAGTCATTATCCTAAGCATTCAGGATATAATAGTGAGCCAAGAGACTAAAGCACCCACTTTTAAGGATCTTACATTTTAGTTGGACATATATAGTAAGTTTGTATGTTTTGATGGTCTTTAAAAACGTTATTTGTTATCCACTATTAAAAAAAACAGCATTAAGTTTCTTGTTTGGAAGGAAGTATGATATAGAAAAAACTATCAGTAAAATGGGATTTCTTTTTAGAAAAAAATGTGGTATAGAATAATTCAAAATTAGAACCATGCATATGAAATTTCACAGAAACTGGAAATTTTAGTGATTGTTTCTATATTTATAAAATTATAAAAATGGGCTACAAACAAATGAGTCAGCAACACATTTTAAAATTTTGGTTTATTCAAATCTACAAACCAAGTAATTTAGCCTTCATATGTACCATGTAAAGATCCTAGCTTAATGAAAATGGAAATTGTTTGGAAAAGCTGGACTTTTAGACAATAACGGAAATGTAATTTTAAGGAAGTACCAGCAATTATTGCCTAAGGAAATCATTCTTTCTAATCCACAATAGCTTCAAACTTTCAAACTATAAAGTTGCCTTCCTCTTTTCTATTAATAGAGCATTTAGTCTATAAACTTCTGAAATATGATGAAATTCATCTTTTGGAGCTTTCATTTTAAAAACAGATATTCAGTAAGAACGCACATATTTCAGTTTGTCTCAGTTTGGGTCCTCTCCAAAAGCAGAGCAGGAGACAAAAGCTGGTAAATAGTTTACTTTAGGAAATTAATTCCGAAGAAGAGTGGGAAACTGGGAAGAGAAAGGGAGAAAATTAAATCCCAGGATATATTATTGAGCAATATTATTACTGCAGTTAAGGAGCTGGCACCCAATTTCTCTAAGAAGTTTTGTAGACTGCACCTGAGAAAGAATCAGGAGCATGTAACACTAGTCCCCACTGGACATTGGGCAAGAGTTGCACCAGTAAAGGTTTCTTCCTCCTACTTCCAGGCTTGATAAGCACCTGAAAGGCTGACTGGATTCCATCAGGCACTTTATACAATCACACCAGAGGAGCCTGGACTGAAGAGGGAAAGGTAGGTGATGCAGATGGAATGAGATGCTTTCTGGTTCATCCACAATGATGGAGTGAAATGGTGGGTCTAGAGAATGTGAGACTGGGAACAAAATATGTAGTATTCTCACCTCCCTTGTTGTGATGCTATTAAAACAAATATGGCCCTAACCAGTTTGACTCAGTGGATAGAAGGTCGGCCTGCAGACTGAAAGGTCCCAGGTTCGATTCCGGTCAAGGGCATGTACCTTGGTTGCGGGCACATCCCCAGTGGGGGGTGTGCAGGAGGCAGCTGATCGATGTTTCTCTCTCATCGATGTTTCTAACTCTCTATCCCTCTCCCTTCCTCTCTATAAAAAATCAATATATTTTAAAAAAACAAATATGCATACCATCTTAAATGGAAATTTTTTAAAGTAAAAACAAATGAGAATTTATTGAAAGAAAAAGTCCTTTACAATACTGATGTGAGAATTTAATAAATTAGTTCTGTAGGGATTGCTGCCAATAATGGATATTTGGTAGCATTATCAAAGTTTAACTCTTCAGATCACTGTGTATGTGAGTGCTAAAGAGCATAAACATAAATGTATACTTTTTTAATGTACAAAATTATCATCTCTAGTCCTCCTTATTTATTTATGTTTTGTTTTCTCCCTGGCATTGTAGGGATACATTTCAATGTATTCTTGTTTGTAATCTGTTTTTAAAATTACAATTCACTAAGGACTTCAAAAGCTGGAGAGTTTTAAGCAGTCCAAACTTATTAACTATTTTGGTTAAAGATGTTCGGCTTATTTCAAAAAACAAAGTAACCAAGTTTTGGGAGAATAGCTTAAAAAATATCAAGTACTATGTGCAAGACATTTATATTGATTTACAGAGTAGCAAAATGAGTTCAGGACATTTCTAAAAGTTTGATTGACACAGGGAAGCAAAAAGTAAACATGTGCTTCCAGGATGAGATTTTTTCTTTTTTTCCAGCTAATTTTGTTTTTCATTCAACATAGGCTCCCCACACAAATTCAGTTCAGTTATTCTATGTAGGAAATATTTGCAAATTTTCACAATTAGGGTTCTATTTTAATTAGTATGCCATCGCAGCTTAAGTGAATAAAATTATACGTGTACCACCACCACTAATCCCAAGCATATTTTTACTTTATAAGTTTCTTAATTTGCTAAGAAACTGTGCCATGATGTTGTGTTGTGCTCCAACAAAACTAGTGTTCATACTATTACAATAAAAACAAGTAATTTTATTTTCAACGTAGAACTTTTTCACTGAATTTACAATAGCATTCCACAAGTCAGATGTCCAATATTTACAAAGAACAATGCAGAAATCAGGACAATGAAGCAATATTTTTTAAAATGCTTAGAAAACAAGTATGAACAAAGGATTTTATATCTACTCAAGTCCTCCTTCAAGTTTCAAGTCTATAGAAAAAAAATATTTTTAACATGTAAGAACTAAGAGAATATTGTTTTCATAAGCTATTCCTGACGATTTTACTGGAAGACCAACTTCATCTGACCACAAGAATGAGGAAACTTCAGCCACAAGACTAATGGTAAGCAGTGAATATACTTTTAATATATTTCTTGTGAGTAAATAAATACATATATTTGATGAATATGCATTTATATGCTAACATATAATGTATATAATAAATATCCTATATAATAAAAGCCTAATATGCAAATCAACCGAACGGCGGAACGATTGGTCGCTATGATGCGCACTGACCACGAGGGGACAGGTGCTCAACGCAGGAGCTGCCCTCAGCCCACAGGCCCCAGGCTGGCCAAGGTGGGCACCAGTGAGCCCCCCTCCCTCTGATCGCCCTGCCATCACCCCACAGATCAGCCCTGATTGCAGGCCAGCCTAGGTACCCTACCCATGCACGAATTCCATGCATTGTTCCTCTAGTATTTAAATAATAAAGCTAAGCATCAGAGGGGAAGACTAACATGTAAATGTTACATTCTTTAACAAAGTAGAAAAAAACATAAATAAAGTGAAAGAGGGAAGGAAAGAAGAAAAGAACGATAATCTCATAAATTCTTTATGGTAGCAATTTTCAAACTGTGTACCGAAAGAGGCACACTGGTGTTCCATAAGAATTTTAAAAAAATGCAATACCTGACTTTTTAGACAGGAAACTGACCTCTTTTCCCTTAGATTGTCAAACAAACAAACAAAAAAGATAATAGCCAATGCAACAACAGCTGTCCAGTGTGAATGAATCAAATTACCTATTTTTGTCAGATTGACAAAAAAGTATATTTCTTTTGCTGTGTCACAGAATTTTAGTAATTAGTTTATGTGCCACAAGATGAAAAAGGTTGAAAATCCCTGGTTTATAGGAAACTAAAAGTCCAAGTCAGTTAAATCTGATAAACTGAGTAGGAAAGCCTAAGTACAAAAAAGAAAGAGGTAATTTTATAAAGGTATTAGTATATAGGAAACCACTGGAACAAAAATACAAACATTCCTAAATACCACAATGAAGACAAAATTAAACAAAACTTGCTGATATAATTTGTCTATTGTAGTACCCTATTCAAACCTTCTTATGGTGTTTCTGTGTGTGTATATGTGTGTCTGTGTGTGTGTGTGTGTGTGTGTGTGTGTGTGTGTGTTCCTTTCACCACAATTTCAGTGGGATCTGAGGGAAAAAATGGAGGGTCAATATGGCACGTGTAATCAAAATACATAAGATTACTTTTTTTTATTGGTTACTCCTCAAGCTAGGATATTTTTCACATTGAATTTTTAGAGACAGTGGAAGGGAAAGAGGAGGGGGGAGGAGAGAGGAGAATAGGAGAGAGAGAGAGAGAGAGAGAGAGAGAGAGAGAGAGAGATTGATTCATGCAAGAGCCCTGATTAGAGCAACCTGAAACCCAGGTATGTGCCCTTTACTGGGAATCAAACCCAAGATCCTTCAGTTCTCTGGTGACACTCTAACCACTGACCAAGCCGGCTAGGGTAAGATTACTTTTTAAACTCTGAGATTGGACTTCCTGCTGTAGACAGGTAGCCAGGTATAATTAATCTTACATGGGACTCAAGACTTACAATTCATCAGGAAGTAAGATGAAAGTTGACAAGTTAACTGCTCATGGCTGGCTATTCTATTCCTCTGATTTGAGATAAAGGTAGGTGATGGCATGTTTATTGGTTGTTTTTGTTTTTTTCTTAGTTCCCTGATTGTTTACCTACTTCCATCCAGTTTCCAAAGACCTTTCACTGTAAATAAGTTAGAGTTCAAAGTTATTTTTGTAGTCAACCAATCTGTATCTAATTTGATTATTCAAGCTAGTCTTTTATATGAAAAAAATTATGCTATAACATTTAAAAGTCATGTTACCACTGGAAATTTTAAATAAGCATCTAGAACTCAGATTCCTGTACTATGGGAAAAACAAGACAGAAAAGTACATAAAGTAAATGCACTACTTTATGAATCATTATAAAGTGAACATGCACCACATAAAGAAATGAAATATGCCAGTACCTCAGAGACATCCGCTTTCCTCTAACCTTCCTAAAAGTAACCATCATCCGGCATTTATGACAACAACTTATGGCTTTATCATGTTAGTATGCATTCTTAAACACAATGGCTTATTTATGCCTGCTTTTGAAATGTATGTAAATGGTTACAAAACATGGTTTTCTTTCTCCCCTTTGGCTCTTTTCACTCAACATTATGTTTGCAAAATTCATCCATTTTATTGAATTTGTAGTTCATTCATTCCCATTTTTGTGTAGTATCTAATTTGTGCATACCTTTTCATAGTTCATTAATAGTTTGGCTTATTTCCAGTTTCTGTCTTTCATTAAATAATGCTACTCTGAACATTTTTGTACATACTTCTTAATGTCTTTGTGATACTATTATTTATAAAAGAAAAATTGGGAAACACTTCAATGGCAACAGAGAATCACCTATTGTTGTTTAAGAAAATACTGGTATTTGTGGCAATAGGACTGAATACTATTAAGTACCATTAAGTCAGACTATTTCCATAGAAATTTTCAAAGAAAAAATCGTTTTCATTTATTGAGCTCCTACCATGAGCAAGCTAATGTACTGAGTATTTTACAAGTTATTTATTGACATGCTTTTAATACTAGCAACAAACCCATCGCCTGCACAAAATTATTATTTTTACAGAAGAAAACATTGAAGCCTAGAGAGATGTTCTGAAATGATCAGACTTAAGCATTCTAACTCTATGTGATAGAGTTGGGATTTGAATACTGGTCTGACTCCAAAACTCCACTTGTAACTACTCTGTAGCACTACTTTCAAAACGTGGGAATAATGTCAAGATACAATGTAACAGTACATATACTGTGTGTGGTTGGGTGGGGGGGGGGGTCAGGAGCTGAAATCAAAGGCTATGTAAATTATGTATGTTACCACCACATTTCCTGTATTCCTGGTACCTGGTAATCCAACAAGTGCCTATGGTTGAAAAAGAAAAAAACAAACAAACACAAAAAAACCCAACAGCAACACTGAAAATGAATTTATCAAAGAGTTATTTTAGTGATCTAGTACTTATTGCTGGGTGGTAGAATCATTCCGGCTTTTGTTCTTAACATATCTCTGCATTTTCAAATTTTCTATTATAAGCATTTATAATTTTCTGATTTTTACAAATTATAGTTGAAAAAATTGACAAATATTAAACTATTTGCTAATAATCCTAATAATGTTACAGGAATGCTAGGATACTCATTCAGACAATGGATTTGGCCACAATCAAAACTTTCTAAGTTCTCCATTTCTAATTGTGTAAGACCAGTTCCTATGGTTTATTCCTTACATCCATGGCTGGCGAAATTGCAAATTGGTATCATCTTTTGGAAATAATTGGCAATATATACCTTTAAAATGTCTAACTTATTTTAAAAGGCTTATGCCCTTTACTACAGTACTGTACTCAACAATTATTTTGAGGAGTAATCTAAAATAAGAAAAGTAACATACAGTAAGTTGATTATCGAAACTTATGTTCAATAAAGAAAGTTGGTGAAATTAAAGGAAGAATAGTTATTCAACGGAATATTATTTCATCATTCATAATGAAACAAAATAGAAAAATACTCATATTAGGTTAAATGAAGAAAATAACATTGTACATATTCAGATTGGAATTACTACATTACTTTTTTTAAAGGAGCTTTTTAAAAAATATATATATATTTATAGATTTCAGAGAGGGAGAGATAGAAATATCAATGATGAGAGAGAATCATTGATCGATCTGCCCCCTGCACGCCCCACACTGGGAATGGAGCCGGCAACCTGGGCTCCATTGACCGGAATCGAACCCAGGATCCCTCTACATTACATGTAATATTTCTAAATATAAAGAGGGGAGGAGAACATGGAAAAATAAGAAGTCTTTTTTTATTGCGGGGCGAGGTAGGGGAGGCGGAATTATGAGCTGATCTCTCATTAACAGACTTGGGATCACTAAAAACATGGTATAGCTTTGTACTTCTACTGAAAAAAACTACTGATATTACTATTTTAATATTGTTATGTAAAAGCGTTTGGCAGGTATACAAGTGGGAGCTAGAGTCCTTTGCGTGTGCCTGCTAATGTAATACTATGCGATGTACAATGCACTTGATGAAATCTTACTAGAGGTCCCAAGGCTGAAGAATTATGTATTGACAAACTAATTAAATGGAAACTAACATGAAAGAGCAACAGTTACCGGCGTCTTACTTAGAGCAATAGCGACCATTTCCTGCACTGCATTAGATCCATTCTTTCCTTTGATACTCTGATCTCTGATCTTTGTATTTTCACAGCGACTTGACCCCAAGGACTCAGTAAAAATCGCTCCCACTGCCCACATTTCTTCAGAGCTTTAGAATAAAGACGATGGACATGCACACACAGCAGCGTCATCCACCACTCCTCTCATCCATCATGCAGCAACCACGCCCTAGTCAGAGGATTCAGGAAACCCGCACGGTTCTGCAGATGCTCTCAAGCATCTTGGGGGGACAAGGACAACGGGGTGTAATTGCAGTCTTGAGAGTAAGAGGGCAGTATGTGCGCGAGTCACCCAGAGCCAACAAGGAGCTTCGAAAAGCTGGTCACTCCCTCGGACGCCCAAGCTTACCGCGATCCAGGTTTTTCCGCTAACATCTGGGCCCACCTCCCAACCTGCAGCCCCCGCCGCCCCCGCCAGTGTCTGACCCTAACCCTGACCCTGATCCTGACCCTGACCAGTTGCAATCCCGCCCCCAGCCGAAGCCCCGCCCTTACCTCTTCCTCCGCCCCACTCCCATTTCTGCGCCTGCGCGACCGGAAAATTCGCGAAAGTTCCTGACCTGAAAGCGGCCGTTTCCGGAAGCCAGCTGCCGCCCAGCCGGCAGACCTGAGCTTGCAGCGGGAGCTGTACGCGCACCGCCCTGCGGCTCCGGCGTTGCGCCTGACTCGGATCGCTGGGGACGGAGATGGCCCTCCTGTGCTACAACCGGGGCTGCGGCCAGCGCTTCGATGCCGAGAGCAATTCCGACGGTAAGAGAAACGCGCCAGCCTGCGCTCCCGCTCCCCTGCATCCCGGGGGACGCCCGCGGGCCCACGGTGTCCTGGGTCCTCCCACGAGCCTTCTCCCCGTGCCCCCAATCGGGTCCCTCCCGGGCCCCCTGGCAGAGCCTCCCACGTGCGCGGACCCCTCGGCGGGAGCCTGTGTCCGCCGCCTGCACCCCGGGGCGGCTTTCCCCGCGGCTGCACGTGTTTCCCGGCCGCTCACTCTCCAATTCCCCTGGAATTGAGAACACCTTTCCCTCCAGCCACGTCTGGTGGAGGAAGCAAGAGTCAGCCAGGTGCCCCTTGGCTCCCTGGTCGGTTGATTTGCAGTGAGTGAGGTTGATTTGCAGTGAGTGAGTGCGTGCGTGCGTGTGTGTGTGTGTGTGTGTGTGTGTATTTGCTATACAGACAGCCGCACAGAGACTGGAGGACTGGGCAGTGGGCGGGTTATCCCAGCATTTCGGTTCGGCCTGGTTGTATTCGTGTAGAAGTTTTTTTGTTTTGTTTTGTTTTGTTTTTTGTCTGAAAGCCGGCTTGCGGCGTGTATGGTAGACCCCCTGTTATAAACTTACCTTTGTAAGTGTACTTGGTTAGAAACATTATTCTGTATCTCAAGTGTTGAACACCCGCCCCGGTGGGTGGTACAGTCGTGGTTGTGTTGGGTATTTTTGCTCTGGCCTTTCTATTTTAATAACATGCCCTCTCTCCCTGGTCGGTGTGGGTCAGTGGTTAGAGCCTCGCCCCGTGCACCGAAGGGTCGCGGGTTCGATTCCCGGTAAAGGGGCACGTACCTGCGTGGCAGGTTCCATCCCGGCCCCTGTCGGGGGGTGCGTGCGGGAGGAAACCAGTGGATGTGTGTCTCCCCCTCCCTCCCTTCTGCTCTCTCTAAAAATCAATGGGAAAAATAACCTCCGGTGAAGATTAACCAAAATAAATAACATGCCATGTTATGGATAAAAGTGATTGAATTAACTCCACAACACCACGGTGTAACATTAAGGATGTAAAGTAAAACTTAGTCACTAGACTAGAGGAAAATTAGAAAGTGATCAATAAACTTGAATTTTGATTGGGGAATGGGATAAAGAAGTGACTTGATTATTTGAATATTGAGGGAGGTGACACTTATTCAAATTCAGCTCTAGCACTTAGTGTATGTTTTCTATGTGCTAGACATTATGACATTATCTCATTTTAATTTTCACAACAACCCTGTGAAGTAGGTATTATTCAGCGAGGCTGAGTTCAACATGGTAGCAACATGGTTCCACATTGTGAAGGAGATTAAATCTCCAAGCTCTGAGATCGCTGACATATTTCTCTTGGTGCACAGGTGAATTGGTGGCATCATTTAAAATAAGAGCATTGGCAAAACTCTAAGGAAAAGATAAATTCAATCTTTGTACAATACTCAAGCGATTGTTTTTGAAATTTTAATGATATTAATGTTAAGTTATTCAAGGGGGGAATTGTGAGATTTCAGTGATGACATAATTGAGAAGTGAGGGGTTTTAAAGCCCACTGCTATCGGTAGCCTATGTGAAAAGTAAACTGCCTTGCCCTAGCCTGTTTGCTCAGTGGCTAGAGCGTTGGCCTGCAGACAGAAGGGTCCCGGGTTCGATTCCGGTCAAGGGCACGTACCTCGGTTGCAGGGTCCTCCCTGGCCCTGGACCTGGTGGGCTCATGGAGGAGGCAACCAATCCATGTGTTTTTCTCATCGATATTTCTCTGTCCCTCTCTCTTCTACTCTCTAAAAATCAATGGAAAAAATGTCCTCCGGTGAGGGGAAAAAAAAGTAATCTGCTTTAGTGTCTGCATGTATTCTACTTTAACTTAATACTAAGTAATGGTGAAAGGCTGATGCTTGGTTGTACCGGACAGTATGTTTATTTATAGGGTGTTAAAATTAAGAGGAGATACACCATTTTTTGGAAGTCAGCTGTGTGTGTGTCAAATGGTACAAAAAGAGATTGGGGGTGGGGGACCAGAACGCCAAAGGAGTATACAGTCTCGTCAGCAGTACCAAAATCAGCTGGGAGTGCCCATCAAGTTGCCTAAAGTCCTTTGCTTTAGCAAAATGGGGATTATTTAGAGCAGAGGTGGGGAACGTTCAGCAGGCGGTGTAAGGCTCGCAAAATCATTTGGTCTGGCCCTGCCAACGCATTAGGGGTGAGTTAACCACTACCATGTTGTAACTTCTTACCCATAAAATATTACTGGGAGAAAAACTTGTTGAAGTGCTACAGAAAGGCTAGAGAGGACATTGTCCATCTATTTGTTGCTTGCTTTTGAAAGCTGTGATTTTCCAATGTTGTTCATACTGGTTGTATGGTTAAGACCTGACTCATTGCT
Source organism: Corynorhinus townsendii (assembly GCA_026230045.1). Lineage (NCBI taxonomy): Eukaryota > Metazoa > Chordata > Mammalia > Chiroptera > Vespertilionidae > Corynorhinus > Corynorhinus townsendii. The sequence continues at coordinate 58,826,284 of JAPDVU010000008.1, read as the reverse complement.
GCTGCTGTTCTGCCAAAAACTGACCATTGTTATGATAATGCTTCTTACTGTTATGCATTTATACCCCTGACTGTAAATTTGGCATTTTAAAAGTCTCTACTCACTACTTTGATTCCCCTCTCAATTTCATATCCCTCTGCACATTCGTTTCTACTTTGAACCTCCTTTTTTAGTCCTTAATTCTTTTACTACCCTTGATTAATAGCTTCTTTCTAATCCATGGGTTTTTTTACTGTGCCATGAAAATACTTGACACTTTCTTGTTCTGTTTGCTAGCATAGTATCTAGATAACACCTGGTTACTAAGTTAAGAAGCCATATTTGGCTGTTAAGGCAGAGATAGGGAGATTTCCTTAAGTGCCAGTATTTAATCAACACCAGGAGTCAGAGGTGGTAACAATTGAAATCCAAACAGACATGAAGGTTGAGCAAAACATCTTTTAAGAAAACTAGAGGCCCAATGCACGAAATTCGTGCAAGGGACTTGGTGCTTGAAGCTTGCCTCGGCCCTCACAGTCCCAGTTTTGTCCAGAAGGTCTTTCATCTGTCTGGTCTAATTAGCATATTACGCTTTTATTATTATAGATTACATAGGTATGGAACTGAACTGTTTTTTTTTCCTGGCTTGATGAGTGTGTCTGTCTATTTTGTGACTTTTATCAACGTAATTGCCCATACTGCAAACTGTACTAAAGCCCATTTTCATGAGAGAGTTAGGTAAAAATTGGTGGTGTGATGATGAAAGGTATAAGGAAATATAGAATAACAATTAGACTTCTTTTTAATGAGGTTCATCTCTAAGAATTGACACGTGTTTATGAAAGTTAAATTAGCAATTAGGTAGTACAACAGTTTTTAAACTTTTGAACCTATTCTCCTAAAATATCTTTTTGTTAATTCCTGTCCTAAGATTATCTCTTAGGTAATCTTAAAGTTTGATAGTATTTTTGTAAAAACAGAATTGAAAGATAACAGTCAAAATCTTGGAGCTTAAAGTTTTGGTACTAAAATTTTACTACAAAGATTAGAAGAATACAGAATGTAATTTGTTAGACTTGAACAATTCTGCATTATTCTTATCTATAGCTATCATACTCCTGAATTAGAACTTTATTACTATTTTAATACAGTGTTATATTAAGCACTGTGTGCCATGCATCATTTTTGAGCATTAGTGAATTTTTAAGGAAAAGTATTACCTGCATTTGGAAAGAAGATAAAGTATTAACACCTGAGCACTAACAGGTTTGGCTCAGTAGATAGAGCATTGGCCTGCAGACTGAAGGGTCTAGGCCAGGGTTTGATTTTCCTTAAGGGCATGTACTTCCTTGCAGGCTCAATCCCCTGCCCCTGAGGCAACCAATCAATGTGCGTGCGCGCATGCCTGCGTGTGTTTTCTCCCTCCCTCTCTCCCTTCTTTCCTTCCTCCCTCCTCTTCTCCCTCCTTCCCTTCCACTCTCTCTAAAAATCAATGGGTAAATGTCCTTGGGTGAGGATTAACAACTACAACAACCAAATATTAACACCTGAAGGAAATAATGTAGTATTTTTTTTCTTCTCTGTTTTTGGCCAGATGCTTGCACATACCACCCAGGTGTACCAGTCTTTCATGATGCATTAAAGGTAGGAATTTAATATATTTCAGCCTTTTTGTATTTATAGAGTAAATTGAGAGCTGTAATATTAAATTTTATTTTCTCATCTTTTGTGATTCTGCTTTCTTAATGAACATTTTGGGATGATTTAAGCAAGTACTCCACTAAATGCAGGGGCAGATCTTTTCCAGTTATAAAATTGTTATTGCTATCCCAACTCATTTTCTATAACTCTCACTTCTTCACTTTCCTAATTTTGAAGGGAAATGAAAGTAGTTTTGAATCTTAATCTCAATCTGTCAGACAGCTGCTGTCTAATAAGAGCAGCTCTGAATTTTAGGAAAGATTGTTAATAAACACTTAATGGTGCCAATCTCGGGAAAGCATGGAACTTCGAAGTGAAAATAAACAGGAAAAAGATGCCACTTGTTTCCCACCCGTTCTTTGATCTGGAGAAGTAGTGAAATGATAGAATGTTGTTAGTCCAGGTTTTTCATGATGAATTTATTGGCCTTTTAAAATGTATGATAATATGGTACATTTCCCATTACGTATCTTAAAAAGGAAATGTTGCAGCATGGCTGCATGGTTTTAGGTGTGCCTACTTCTTCTTGGGAACATTAACAATCTCATTGAATGTTTAAATACTGTTGATCCCCTTTGAATTTCTAATATACCATTCAGAGAGTAGTTGGATCTTTTTTGACATTTAGCTGTTCCATAGCCAACTATAAACAAAGATGTACAAGCAAATAGCAAGTTTATGTTATTCTAGTTTTAAGTGAGGGAAACAGAACAAACATTCAATAGGGCAAGTTGAGACCTGACTCCTCCTTATGGCTTTTTTAGCCTTTTTACAAACTTATAGGGATGGAAACTCTGATTCTGTGGGATTTTTTTTTTCCAGGAGTGAGGGGTGTTTTAGCTTTCCTGGCCTACCATTCTAAGTTTAGTTTTCTTATTGCATGTTTTTCTTTTCCTTGTGTTTTCTTCCAATTTATTAACCATAGTCATACTTTGCTTCTCAGTCTTCGACTTCCTACTTTCTCTCATTTTGTTAATTCATTCCTCTCCCTTAAATGTTACCTCTATGGCTTCTCCAACATATTTCCATTTCTGTGTGTAATTGGCAACTACAGAACAGTGGACTCTTATTCCAAAAATAGCCTGCCTCTCAATCTTGCTCCGGCTAGATATCACTAACTTTCCAGTCATTCAGTCCATCACTCTTTTTTACTAAACAACAGTTAATCATTCTGATTAATTAATGCTAATGATTTTACTTTGAAGTATTTTTATTTCTCTCTTCTCCGACTCTACTGTTTATTATTGTCTCTATAAACATTTCTTGAAGACGTACACTTGCTAAAACTACTGGGTTTCACAGCTCAGTCAATTTTAGATAAACCTTGTAAGTCAATATAGTGTTTACAGTTGCTAGTTTTATACTTGATCAAGTAAGAAGTTAAATATTGCAGTAACAAAAGAAAGAACATTTTAATATTCAAATGAGAAGAGGAATATTTAGAGAAAAGGACAGTCCTTAAGAAACAACAGGAACCTTATACTCACATACTTAAATTTATCCTTTATTTTTTCTCATTATGAGGACTACCATGGATCCCAGATTGGCATTTGGAAACAACTAGTCTATATCATCTGTGTAGCCCAGTATCCCCACCATACTTGATAAAATTCTTCATATATAGTTAAGACAATAAAGCCTTTTCTTGCATGGAATAACTTCTCTGACGACTATGTTATTAATGCTGTTTAAACCCTTTATTTAAGGTTGTAGTAACTTTTCATCTATATCTCAATTTAGAATAAAAAAGAGAATTACATTTCAAAATAAAGGAAATGTGTATAAAATTTTTCATTAAAAAAAAACAAAAACAAATCACCTCTAAGTGCATATTGTGAAAAAAATCACTACCAAATTCTTCAAGCAGTATATTTGGTGGCGGGGGAGGGGGTGGCAGTGTGAGACCCAGATGGGTATGTGCAAAGCTGGCCCTTAGTCTATATTTCAGGCCTCCAAAGTCTTGCTGCCTTTTTATTTCCTCATTCTCAGTAATACATTGGAATTAAAGTTCAAGTCATTTTTTGATGAGCCAGTTGATATTTTGTTCAGAAGTTACACAGTGGATAACAATTTCTATATTTTTATGCTTCTGACTGAAGATTATTTAACCTTCAAAGATCTAACAGTGCTTAGGTTACTACGTTAGTTAATCTGTGTTATTCTGAAAATAGGTAGAACTCGTATTTTGAAGAATAGCTACAATATTTAGAAACTAAATTATTTCTCTGATTTACCAGATCTTTAAAATAAAGCACTTCACTTTATTTTTAAAAAATTTACGAAATACCTAAATATATATGCAAGTCACTTCAGGATTCAAGAAGATAAGTACAAGTAGAGTATTTTACTGGGTTGTGGTTCTCATGCAAATACAGTTTTCATTTTTTTTCTCTCATGTTTCATAGGGTTGGTCTTGCTGTAGGAGAAGAACAACGGATTTTTCTGATTTTTTAAGCATTGTAGTAAGTATTACTTTTTTTTCTAGATTATCTCCAGAAGAGTACATATTCTAGGAAGCTACAGATTTAAGGAATCTGATTCAGATGAAACCCTGTTAACTTGCAAATCATACTTTTTTTTTAAATGGAGCTCACCTCCTTGCTATAGTCTTTAAAAAATAGGAATTTATTTACCTGTTTTAGAGATTACAATTTCAAGTTCTCAATGTGGTTTGTGCTTGATATAAATAGTCCTAAAGGAACATCAAGAAGATGGAAGGTGGTAGGCAGCAATTTAGTGCATTTTCAGTTAGAAACAATTCATTTTTATCAAGTCAGAGATACCATGGAAACGTACCATTATTTTATATACTTGTAAGAAAGGAAATTAAAGCTGTTAATTAATTGACTTGTCATTAATTTTATGATTTCAGAGATGTTAAAATGTATGTATTACTCAGTGGGATATCAAAAAGGTAGCTAGCATTTATTGTACGTTTGCCACCTGTTAGATGTGCCACGTATTCTATTATTTTATTCAGTCCTCTCAAAAAATATCTTGCCATTATCTCCTTTACTGGTGAGAAAACTGAGATTTGAGAAGATTAATTAACTTGTTCAAGGTCATGTAGCTAGTTAGTAGCAGAACCTGGAGATCAGATTGAGGCCCTTTTTTATAAATAATTTATAGAATTCTCTTTGTGAGATATCCAGAATTTGTTTCCTATCAATAAGAATTTTGTGCTGTATGTTTAATAGAGAGTTAAGTAGATATTTATGACATGTTATTCAGAAGCTCTTTTAAAAATGCATTATTCAGATATAATATCTCATCTATCCTATCTAATAAAGAGGGAATATGCTAATTGACCATCACTCCATCACAAAGATGGCTGCACCCACAGCTGAGGCCAAGTTCCCATAAGGAGCCTTAACCAGCAGTCAGCAAGAACCTGAGGCTATGCCCTTGCCCTCCCTGTCCCGCCACCAGGCAGGGCTTGACAGGGGAACTCGGGCTGTGCCCCCAGCCTTGGCATCAGGCTGGAGGACCTCAGGCCACAACCCCTGCCTGCCGGGGCTTGACGGGGGACCTCAGGGTGCTCCTCCCGTCCTGGTTCTGGACCAGGGGACCTCAGGCTGCTCTCCCCACCCCAGCGCCAGGCCAGGTGACCTCAGGCCATGCCCCCTGCCTGGCTGGGCTTGACGGGGGATCTCAGGTCATGCCCCCCACCCAGCGGGGCTTGAAGGGGGATCTCAAGGTGCACCCCCAGTGCTGGGTTGGGGAACTCAGGCTGTGCCCCTGCCCAGTGGGACTTGACGGGGGACCTGAGGCTGTGCCCCGCACCCGGTGCTGGGCCGGGGGACCTGAGGCTGCACCCCCCTGTCTGGCGGGGCTTGAAGGGGGACCTCAGGTCATGCTCCCCACCCAGCAGGGATTGACAGGGGATCTCAGGTCATGTCCCCGACCTGGCAGGGCTTGATGGAGGACCTCAAGGCATGTCCCCCGCCCCAGTCTGGGCTGGGGGGACCTAAGACCACGCCCCCTGTCCTGGCGCTGGGCCAGGGGACCTGAGGCTACACCCCCTGCCTGGCAGGGCTTGACAAGGGTAGGACTGGCCGGGTCTGGATCTAGCCCAATGGGGATTGGGGGGCCAGCTGACACTTCTAGTATAAAGGGCAAATAGCAATATTAAATTATTTCCTCTAATCCCCTTTTAATGTGCATGAATTTCGTGCACTGGGTCACTAGTATATATATATAAAAGGCTAAGCGACCAGCCAAATGGCCAATAACTATGACGTGCACTGACCACCAGAAGGCAGATGCTAAATGCAGGAACTTCCCAGTGACAGCAACTTTGCAGATTGCCCTCTCACATTCCAGGACCCCTCGGGAGATGTCAGACTGCTGGTTTCAGCCCAATCCCCACAGACCAGGCTGAGGGTCCCCACCTGTTGAAGCAACCCCACTCACTCCAAAGATGCCCTTCGAGCCCTGTCGCCACCCCAGGTGCAGCCATCTGGGGAGAGATTGCAGGAGGTTGGCTCCAGGACGTGTCTGGCCAGTCTCATCTAGTCCTGCCCTGTTGGCCACCATCTAATTAATTTCCTTTCAATGTGCATGAATCTGTGCATCAGTTTACAAATAATAGTAAATTTGGAGTCTTATTTTTAGTTTCTTAAAATAAGTCAGTATGATAAAAGTGAAGAAGAGGACTTATTAATAAAGAATTAAAAATAGTATTTCTATCAAGGAATGTGAAATAGATGAGAGGGTAACTCTTAATGAATACCTTTCACTAACAGGGCTGTACAAAAGGTAGGCATAATAGCGAAAAGCCACCTGAGCCAGTCAAACCTGAAGTCAAGACTACTGAGAAGAAAGAACTATCTGAATTGAAACCCAAATTTCAGGAGCACATCATTCAAGCCCCTAAACCAGTAGAAGCAATAAAGAGGCCAAGGTACATGTCTTACAGTTGCATATTTTTGTCACACTTGAATAATAGCATTTGTTCCTAGAATTCTGGTTTTGCATAATTGCATTTGTAACAGTTGTTTAGGTCACCATCTTTTTTACCATTTGGTTTTCCTTTAGATATGTCTTTTATTTTTATTCCTCCTCAACTTGAGGCCATGTACACTTAATTGCAGACTTAGTCACTCACTGTACCCTCATAGGTATGGGGGTGGGGGAGCCACACATCCGCCTTGTGCCTTGGCTTGTGTCTTTCTCACTGTGGCATAGTGAGATTCTGTAAAGGAATTGTCCTTTTCATCAGTTTGAGTTGGAAAAGGAACTTAGAGGTCTTCCTTCTCATTTTCTCTACTGTTTCTTGAATATCTTTTAGGACATTCTTGATAGGAAAATTTTTAGTTCCCTTTCAAATCTAGTAAAGAAGAATGTCCTTTTATTTCAGAGGGGTCCATTATATTGTTACTAGATCAGCATGTGATTTTTCCTTGTATTAAGCCAAAGTCTCTTTTATTTGTCTATATTTTCTCACTTAGAAGAAGCCTAGTGCCATCTTTTACTAGTACTTTCAGATGCCTCCTGAGACTATTAATCTCATTATTACTGACTTTGATTTAGATAGCAAATCTGCTAAAGTTTTTAATGTATTTGATTTAAGTAGGATATCAGTTAAAGCACTTTTGCTCAGTAGAATTATATAGATTCTTCATACTCACCTAGACTCAATTTTATATTCCTTCACATGCATATTGGGTGCCACTGTTACACCAGGTCTTCTTCATGTTGCACTTGAGTGCTGAATTGTTTTAGAACCAAAGTACAAGAATAAAAAAAAATGAATTGGACTTTGGCCTCAAATATGGCTCCTGTTGATATTTTATTTACACTATGGACTTAGGGTTTCCCGCCTTTTCTTTATTGATCTTACTTTAATGTATAGCATATTGAATTATATCAGACCCAGATAAGAACCCAAGAGACTTTTTGATTATTTGTTTATTTAAGCAAACTACTTAGAATAATTTTTATTCCAACTTCACCTTATTAAAAATCATGAGAGACTTTATCAAATGCCTTGCTTGGCAGTCTAAAAAGTTTTTTTTAAATTATCAGAAAAAGACAAGAATTGTGGCATGGCTCCTTAAGTATTATAGTGTACTTATAATACTATAATTGTCAATATGAGTTACTTTTTTTTTAAATAATGGACTACTACTAATTTTACTTTAGAAGAAGTGAGATAAATATTTTATCCTATATTTGGTGGTATTGTAGAGATTTTGAGGTTATAGGTTTTAAGTACTTTGTTAATGGCCTCCTACATCAGAGGTTTCATTTCATTAAGGATGTAGAATGAATAGGCTTTATATTTTCATTCCTGAGTTTATTAATAGTCTTAATATCTATTGAATGAGCCTTAAACAGATTGTACATACGTCACTTAATCATAAGAAATGCTAGGGGATGCTGTTACTGTTTTATTAACGGTACTAAAATTGCCTGGTGATACATCTGAATTTATAGATATACCAGTGTCCACATAAAGTGAATTATCTCCACCAGTTAGGAATATGATTCACTTAGTACATATTTATTGCTTGTTTATTATATACTCAGCATTTTGCTTAGTCATGAAATATAAAATTACATCATGGTCCCTTCCTTGGGTATACTCATCTTGACAAACTTGGATTGCCACTCTTTATTTCCTTCCCATTAGCCTGTTGATTAATAATTTATTCTGTTGGCAATAGCATGATTATTTGAAACTTAATATTTTAATATCAGAACCATTTCTGTTAAAACTTAGACATGTTAATACATTATAGCAGTTATTTGGAAAACTTCCCCTGGCTGGTGTGGCTCAGTTGGTAAGAGCATTATCCCATACACCAAAAGGAGGCAGGTTCAATCCCTGGTAGGGCCCTGTGAGGAGGCAACCCATCGATGTTTCTCTCTCCCCCTTATTCTAAAAGTCAGTTTAAAAAATTTATAATGGGAAAACCTTGGTTCACACATGATTTGGCTTCTTTCAATAAATAGGCTCTTAAATATATTTATTTTTAGTACAAATAAATATTTTAATACATCAGTGATGGTAATAAAATTTCAAAATTCTCCAGCCCAGATGAACCAATGACAAATTTGGAATTAAAAGTATCTGCCTCCCTAAAACAAGCCCTTGATAAACTTAAACTGTCATCTGGGAATGAAAAAAACAAAGGTAAGATTTTGTTTTGTATGTTGCAATTATTTTTTTGTACAGTTATCTAAAAGCGAAAGGAGCTGTATAATTTACTGAATATAAATATAAAAAATATATAGGTAGCACATTGTAGTAAAGAACTTATTTGTTTTTTAAATGTCAGTAATACCACAGAATGGGTATGTGGTTTATTTAAAATGAGAGCCTGTTAATTATTATTCTTCTTCAATTCATTACTATTTTTTAAACAGTAAAATAAATTTCTTTGATAATTGTAAATGTTTCCTTGTGCACTAGATAAAATATATTCCCTGATCTATACTTGATATCCATGGGAGGAAAGTACCCTTTCATGATTTCTCTTTCAAACAAGGTTAAGATATTGGATATAATATTGTATTAAGAATAGAAATGTGTCACATAGCCTTTTAGAGATATCGGTAAAACCTAATCACAATAGTTGGCTTATTAGCTTTTTAAATACATTACCTAAAAGGTCACATAGAAAACTTAGTTACTTAAAATGCTTAATTTTAATATGTTAATTTTTTGTGTTTAGATTATTTTTTAAAATATTTGTTTTATGGAAAAGGTTACTTTTTAAGAATGGCATTATAGTAAAGTGTTCTGTTTTAATGTTTATCATTTGATTTTTTTGTTTCAGAAGAAGACAGTGATGAAATTAAGATTGGGACCTCATGTAAAAATGGAGGGTGCACAAAGGTATATATTGTAAAATTTGTGTTGAATCATGGAAGTAAAATATTAATTTTGGAAAAGTGTAATTTTGTAAATCAATTCAACACACATTTGTGTGCCTGTTACATGTTGGGCACTGTGCTATGAGCTATGGCTTGTGAACATTGATAAGAGACTATCTGAGGAGCATATCTGAGAGTCATTGGGATTAAATAATCCTAATTTAGTCAGCACTCACTGAGAGCTTACTATGTGCCAGACATTGTTTAAGGTAGGAACATAGTAGATTAAAGCAGAAATCTCTGTTCTTGTGAAGCTGATAGTCTAGTTTAGAGGAAAGAACAACAGATAGGTAATTAAAATGAATTCAGATAGTTATGAAGACAAGGAAATAGCGTGAAGGTATTTAAATCAGAGTATCAAGAGAAATCTTTTGTAAAGTGATGACACTAAATCAAAAATCTTAATTATGTATGGATGAGTTAAGTGAATCTTGGAGGAGACTCGGGAGTAGTGTGTATAGAGGCTTTAGAGCTTGTCTATTCAAAGAATTATGCCAGTGGGGCTTGGACAAAAAGGTGTGTAAGTTAAGTAGTGGAAAAGAGAGGTGGGCAACATTATGGAGGTCCTTAAAAGACACAGTGAGGTGTTTGGACTTTATTCTGAGTAAAATGGGAAGCTATTATCTATTTTAAGGAGGGGTTTAAAAAAATTTGTCTTTGACTGCTAAGTGGCAGTTATAATGGGGCAAGAGTGAATTTGAAAAAGGAAAAGTAGTTAGGATATTATTGTGAAAGACCAGGCAGTGAGACTAGAAAGTATGTTTTTTAGAAGTGGTTACATGGGGGATGTAATCAAACATCTCAGTGAGGCTTTCCTCCCCCTCCCCCCCCCCCACCCCCTCCGCCCCACCTGCTCTATGTAAAATTGCGTACCCTCCAACACTTCCACCCCTTTTTTTCTCCATAGCACTTCACACCTTATGACATACAACTTATTTTGCATATTTATTTTGCTAATGTTCCATCTAGTTTTCCATTCCCCTCCTTCCCTTATATAAAGTTTAGAAGGAAATGATTGTATTTGTTTTGCCTCTTTGCTGTATTTTGAGTGCTTAGAGCAGTGCCTGGCACATGGCAAATGCATGTAGAGTGAATGACATCTTGAAGTATTAGCAGGACTTGCTAATGAACTGGAAGTGAAGGAAGGGGGCTTGTATCACTAGCATGTAGGTGACTGGTGGAGCATTGAGGAAGAAAGAAGATGAGTTGGAGGGAGCAGGTTTGTAGTTTATCCTCATGTCAAGTTTGAGATCACCATGCTATTTTAGGGATGGAAATATAAACGTCTTCACAAAGGTAGAAGCAGTAGATAAAAGATAATTCTTGGAGTAGGAGAGTCAGTGCAAGTGGTAGGGTAGTGGAGAAAGAGACACAGAAAGAAGGTATCCTGGATGAATTTTGAAAAACAATGATAGTTCTACAAATGGACAGAAAGGAAAGGGCTATACTAGTATATCCCATGCAGAGGTGTGGTAAAAGTAGCGTACAGAAAACAAAAAATAGTTAATGGAACAGAATTTGCTTGTGCAAAGTTGAGATTAAAAGATAAATAGGGGCCAGATCCTGAAAGGCTTTTATAATGCTCAAAAGTGAGACTTTAGGTTATGATGGCTATTACAGAAAATTATTACTCTTTTTCATTGGAATATACATTTAAAGACGTGCAAATACAAGTTGATAGCTTGAGGGATTTTCCAAAGCAGAACCCTTCTTATGCCTCCTCTCTTTATTCACTCTCCCAAAGGTAACCACAGTTTTCTACCAACATAGATGAGTTTTGCCTGTTTTTGAACTTAATGTAAATAGAATCATAGAACAGATATCCTTGTCTCTGTCGTCTTTGCCTAATAAAATATTAGAGTGATCTTTGTTGCATTAGCTGTAGTTTGTTTATTTTCATTGCTTTGAAATATGCCGTTGTTTGAATGTGCCAGTCAATTTATCCTTTCTACTGTCCTTTAAATTTTTGGATTAATGATACTATGAACATTTTTTGTACATGACTTTTGGAAAAGATGTACACATTTCTGTTAAGAGATACGAACAAAAATGGAATTGCTGGATTATAGTGTGCATATGTTCAGCTTTAGCAGATATTTTGGCATAGTTTTTCAAAGTGGTTGTATTTACACTCCTACAGCAGTTTGTTAGGCTGGTTTCATTTGTTCTACACCTTGGTAACACTGTAATAACGATATGTTATATTTTAGCCGTTCTGGTGGGTATGTAGTGTTCTCATTGTGGCTTTAATTCAGCTTTCTAGATGATGAGATTGAGTACCTTTCTGTGTTTTTATTGGCCATTTGAATATCCTCTTCTGTGAATGTCCAAATCTTTTACTTATTTTCCTATTAAATTTGCTTTTTCTTACTGATTTTTGAAAATCTTTATATTTTTTTTAGATAAAAGTTTTTTTGTTAGAGACAGTATACATTTTCACTATCTTAACAGCTTTTGATAAATAGAGGCTCTTTAATTTAAAAAAAAATCCAATTCATTAATATTTTCCTTTGTGACCAGTGTTTTCTGTGTCCTGTTTAAGAAATCTGCTTACTTTAAGGCCCTGAATGAGAATCTGTTATTATAGTCTCACTAGGAACCCAACGCCTGATTCTAAATCATGTGGCACCGCCCACACTCGAGTCGCCGGTCCGGCCCTAGAAGCAGCCCAGCCACTGCTGATCAGGCCCTTCCCCAGCACAGGCACACTGAGGCCCCTGCTGCCCTGCCCCTGATGCTGCGTGTGCAACCTCCTCCTGTCCGGTCGACCCGTTATGGTGTCCCACTTAATTAGCATATTTTGCTATTTTATATATATATAGATTGCCTAAAATGTGGTGGTGATCATGAGAAAGGTTAGCAAGTCAGATTGGTATTTTTAAGTCAAATTGACAGTTTCTGATAAGACTGCATATGATTGGAGGGAGAGGAAAAATTGAAGAGGACTTAACAGAATTTTGCTTTGGGAGATTGAGTTGATATGGTGTCATCAAATCAGGTCAGAAGACAAATAGGTTTGGCGGGCAACAGTGATAAGTTCAGAATCTAACATACTGAGTTTCAAGTATATCTTTAAGAGATACACATACCCAGGACTTTGGATTTACAAAAGAGTAAATGTACAGAATTTTATTTTCTGTACTGTAGATGGTTACAGTAAATACCAAAATAGAACATATATTACTGGCTGCATCTATGTTTTATTAACATAACTTTTTGTGAATTCATCTGTAGAGCCTTCACCTACAGCAGCAATGGGGCCCGGATCTTCCGGACAAATCCTGGATATATATATATAGGTCTGCAGCTCATTTTACCCTTCATAGGGATAAGAAATCACTCTAGAACTTGCAGAATTGCTTACTAGGTTTTCCATATTAATTCCTAATACCCACACAGATTTTACTATACACATAAATCATACTGTAACTGCATTTCTGATGAGATTCCTAATCTCTTGGTTTTAATATTGTTCTGTAAATTTAAATACCTCAATATGCTTGGATGTGACTTCATACCCAAAAGTCTGAAAGCATATTAATACATCCTATTGCCTACTTTTCGATTTGCCTTTTTCATATGGGACTGAAATTTAAGCATATTCAAACAGGAGTAATTTTTCATTTCTTACTGAAATGGCCTAGGTGAATTTGTGACTATTCTAGGTTATGTTATTTCTTGAGCATTTTCATAGTTCATAGAGGTCACCATTACTACAAATATGTGTGAAATATAACTTTGAGGTATGAAGCTAATATTGTTTTGTTTTGTTTTTCATTTCTTTTAGACATATCAGGGTCTACAGAGTCTAGAAGAAGTCTGTGTATATCATTCTGGTGTACCTATTTTCCATGAAGGGTAACTTGCTTATTAAACCTTTGTGGTAGAGGTTAGAAAAGTTAATATGCCTTTAAATATTATTTGCCCTGCAGTAAATTAGATATTTTTATTTGTATTGTGTAATCTTTACAGTAATCTAGAAATGTGGGTTTTGTCTTTTTACTCATGAGAAACTGAAAAAGTATTACAGTTAAGTGGCCATTGTGACTGAAACCTCATGTTTCTCCTTATTTTATATTTTAATAGAAGCTCGATGCACGAAATTCGTGCAAGGGGCTCGGCCCTCGCAGCCCCAGCTGCCTTGTGGCCCTGCGGCCCCGTCCACTGGTCATTCCAGAAGGTCGTTCCGCCGTCCAGTCTAATTAGGATATTAGCTCTTTATTATATAGGATGTAATACCTATTTAAGCTAAATATTTTTTTGTTGTTTGAAGAACCATTTTGCGCATTGCAGGACATTTATAATTTTTGACCTTGGGCACTAACAACACCAACATTGTGGTGTCCAAAAACCCATACTTGTCTACAGCCCTCAGTTGGGAGCCTCTCGTTATCCTGTAGTTTATAAAAAACTGTGTTGAAATCTTCCATTCTGTTTCCACTATTCTTCAGAAATCAAGCCCAAAGTTTTACTGTAATTTTTGTCTTCTAGTGTTAGATTTTTATCAAGTATGTAATAGTGGGTTTCATTATTCACAACCCCAATACTTTGGGATTGACCTTCACAGATGTGCAGACATTAGCTTTTAGTTTGTTTGCATGTTTTCATTTTCCTGGGTTATTAAAATGTGAGGATATAAAACCGTGGTCATAGCACTCTTTGGTAGCTTCATGAGGACACTGGAGCTGTCAGTGAAAAGCTGATTTGTAATTCTGTGGTGTTTTTAAGCACCATTATTTAGGAGATCCAAAATTGTTATAATAGATGACATTGTGGTTTTAAAATTATTGGTCTTGATAATATTAACTGGTTACTTAAATTTAAGATACTAAAGTTGCACACTTACTGATTTTTTTACATCACACTTATAACTACGATACTTCTGGACTTAATTGGTTGAGAGATTTTATTTCTGAATTTTTTCTATGATAATTTAAAGGATGAAATACTGGAGCTGTTGTAGAAGAAAAACTTCTGATTTTAATACTTTCTTAGCCCAAGAGGGCTGTACAAGAGGGAAACATATGTGGACAGCAAAAGATGCTGTAAGTAACCTTTTCAAGATAACATATTAAGGTATATTCATCTGTGTTATTTTTTTTAAAATTTGAGATTATCCTGTCTTTAGATTAAAAATAAGTTTGTCTCCATCTCACACAGAGTTTTGATGGGCCTAAAAACGAAAATTAATCTGAGTCAAACTCCCAGAGGATGCCCTTGGATCAGAATAGTCATTGTATATATTGATGCCAATATATACATTTTTATGAAATACTTAAGCCTGGAGAAGCTTTTAGATATTTTTCTGTAATTCCGTGGTTTATTCCCACTTTTTTAACAAAAATCACTTTTCTGCTCTCATTTGATGTTATCGATCACTTAGACCTCTGATTGTCTTTTGACCTCTTAGAAGTTCAATCAGCCATTTACAGATGCACAAACACTTCATCTGGTGGCCAAAGAGGAGTATTGCAGACTTGTTGGAATTGTTTTGAATGCCTTTGCTTGCAGGGAAATTGATCAACAGAAAAAAGAAAGCATCAGTTCCTACTTCCCTAGGTAGCTTTTTAAAAAGACTTGGGGCTCTGCAAATAATTCCCCCAAATCCCACTAAGCTGTAAGAAAGCAAGCAATTTATTGCTAAATAAGTGTTTGAGAGCTATTATTAATGTATTATGTAATGTAGTTAGATTTATGTGCTGCATTGGCACTAATAAATCCAAGACAAACCCCCTTTTCAGTATATGTCTTTTAACTTTAAAAGTAATTGTAAATTTTTAAATTGCTGTAGGGATTTATTTCTTCTGCATGTGAGTATTCTATATTTTCTGCCTTTTAATAACACATGGTTAGAGATTTTAAGTAGAGGGTGGGACAAAAGTAGGTTTACAGTTGTGATTACCTGAAACACAGAATTTATTCTTATTACTTATTAATTATTGTATTATTTTCATATGAACAACTATAAACCTTTTGTCCTACACTGTATATCCCTCAAATTATAATTCTCCTATCACAAAACTTCTAGGTGTGTTTTATTAGCAAAAGAGTGAAGTCTCCTTGTATTTTCTACTAGGTCCAAAAATTTGAAGATTTCATTTAAAAAAATAAACTTGTTTTTATTATATGCAAAAGTTTTCAGAATAGAACCCTTGATGAGATTTTTTTTGTAAATTAAAATAGCTTTATTTTTCCTGTTTATAGAAAAGAGTAAGCAGAATTACAAAATTGTGTGAAAGAAAAGTTCACATTTTTTAAAAATTTGCCATTTTAAGTGTAAAATTCAGTAGCCTGAAGTACATTCACAATGTTATGTAATCATCACTGCTATCTTTTTCCAAAAGTTTTTGATCCAAACAGAAATGCTATACCATTGAATCAATATCTCCCCATTCCGCTGCCTCCCTGTTTTGGTAACCTCAACCTACTTTTTATTTCTACAGATTTGTATATTCTAGATATATAAGTGGAATCATACAATATTTGTCCTTTTGTGTCTGGCTTATTACAGTTGGCATAATATTTCCAAGACTTACCCACACTGTAGCATGTTTTAATACTTCTTTTTGTGTTTGTGTGTGTGTGTGTGTGTGTGTGTGTGTGTATGTATGTGTGTATCTCACACTTTGTTTATCCATTCATCTCTCCCTTTTTTTTAAATATATATGTTTTAAATTGATTTCAGAGAGGAAGGGAGGGAGAGAAAGATAGAAACATCAATGATGAGAGAGAAGCATCAATTGGTTGCCCCTCTGTGTGCCCCCTGCTGTGTATTGAGCCTGCAACCTGGGCATGTGCCCTAATTGGGAATCAAACTGTGACAGTCTGGTTCATGGATCAGTGCTCAATGACTGACCCACTGGCCAGGCTCTTCATTCATGTCTTGATGGACACTTGGGTTGTGTTCACTTTTTTGCTATTGTGAATAATACTACAATGAACATTGGCATGCAAGTCTCTGAGTCCCTGTTTTCAGTTATTTTGAGATATATCTAGGGTTTTTGTTATTTTTTAATGCATATGTATATCAAGTATTAAGTGTCTAAGCCAGTGGTCTAATGGCAAAAAAAAAAAAAAAAAGTAAGTGAAAAAAGTAATTTGAATTCAATTAGTATAATTGTACCAAAATACAATTGTAAATATTGTTTTTTACAACTATAGTACCTCACAGTTTCCTGCATTATTTGACTAACCCTCATTTATTTTTATTTAATAAATTTTTATTCAGATTATTACAATTGTTTCTCCTTTTTCCCCCCCATAGCTCCCCTCCACCCGGTTCCCACCCTACCTTCTGCCCTTACCTCCCCCCCCACCACTGTCCTCATACTAGGTGTACTATTTTTGTCCAGTCTCTTTCTGCACCCCCCCCATACCCCTTTCCCCCTGAGAATTATCAGTCTACTCTCTTTCTATGCCCCTGATTCTATTATATTCACCAGTTTATTCTGTTCCTCAGGTTTTTAATTCACTTGATTTTTAAGTTCACTTGTTGATAGATATGTATTTGTTGTTCATAATTTTTATCTTTATTTTTTCTTCTTCCTCTTCTTAAAGAATACCTTTCAGCATTTCATATAATACTGGTTTGGTGGTGATGAACTCCTTTAGCTTTTTCTCTGACCTTCAATTCTGAATGATAACTTTGCTGGGTAGAGTAATCTTGGTTGTAGGTTCTTGCTATTCATCACTTTGAATATTTCTTGCCACTCCTGTCTGGCCTGCATAGTTTCTGTTGAGAAATCAGCTGACAATCTTATGGGTGCTCCCTTGTAGGTAATTAACTGTTTTTCTCTTGCTGCTTGTAATATTCTCTGTCTTTTGCTCTTGGCATTTTAATTATGATGTGTCTTGGTGTGGTCCTCTTTGGATTCCTCTTGTATGGGGTTCTGTGCGCTTCCTGGACTTGTAAGTCTATTTCTTTCACCAGGTGGGGGAAGTTTTCAGTTATTATTTCTTCAAATAGGTTTTCAGTATCTTGCTCTCTCTCTTCTTCTGGCACCCCCATAATTCTGATGTTGGTACACTTGAAGTTGTCCCAGAGGCTCCTTACACTATCTTCAACTTTTTGGATTCTTTTTTCTTTTTGCTTTTCCGGTTGAGTGTTTTTGGCTTCTTTGTATTTCAATTCTTTGACTTGATTCTTGTGTTCCTCTAGTCTGCTGTTGAGTTCTGTATAATATTTTTTATTTCAGTCAGTGTATGTTTTGATTTCTAGTTGGTCCTTTTTCGTATCTTCAAGGGTCTCGTTATATTTATCGGCCTTTTCTAGGATATTCTTGAAAAGCCTTATAACAGTGGGTTTGAATTCTATATCCAGTTGTTTGTTTTCCTCCATTTCTTTCATTTGTGATCTGTTTCTTTGTCGCCGTATTTTCACTGCTTCCCTGAGTTGGTAGGGTAGCTTTGTGTGCTTGGTTTCCTATATGGCCCAGTGGGTTGGCCTCCCAGTTACCTAGGTGGACACTCTTGGAGCACCCCTTTGTGGACTGTGTGCATAGCATTGTTGTAGTTAAGTCTTGATTGTCGTTGGTATCACTCTGGGAGGAATTGACCTCCAGGCCAGTTGGCTGTGAGGATCAGCTGTGTCTTTGCTGGGAGAAGTTTGGTGCTGGAGACAGCCTTATAGGATTAGACTTGCCAAATTGCAAAAGCTTCTGTGCTCAGCTTGGATGGGGTGGAGTCTCAGGGCGGAGCAGACAGTCTTTGCTTCCCCTCAGCCCTGCCCTTGCACATGCAAGTGTGCTTCCAGACCTCTGGTTTCCCGCCTCCCGAGCCTCCGCCCGAGAGTCCAGATTCCCCCGCAAGAGCGTGGGTCACCAGGGGCTCGCCTGGAACTGGGGTTCAGTGCAGTCAGAACTGGGGTTCAGTGCATTCAGGAGCTTCCACTTCCCTTCTGCTAGGGAAAGCCTATGGCAACCTCTGCAGTCTGTGCGCACTGGCGTGCGCGCCCCACATCCCTGCCTGCCGTGGCTCCCCCCGGATCCCTGAGTCTCCGAGTGCCTTTCTCTCTACCTGACAGTCCAGACTCCCCCTGTATGAGCCTGGGTCCACGGGGGTTAGGCCAGAACTGGGGTTCAGTGCAGTCGGGGGCTTCCTTCCCCCTCCTGCCAGAGAAAGTCAGCCAGGCTCTCAGCTGCCCTTCCTCTCTGCGCACAAAGACCCTTTGCCCCTTTGCTGTACCTCAACCCTTTGCCGTTCCTCCAGTTGTCCGTGAGCTTTTCTCTTTCCTTCTAGTTGTAGAATTTCCACTCAGCCAGCTTATAATTAATCAAATACTACTTCCACAAATTCTCATCTTTTTCTTCATGTTATTATGAGAAGAAAATAATTATTCAATAACAATAACAAATAGTTGTGCCCTAGCTAGTTTGGCTCAGTGGAGATAGAGTATTGATCGGCCTGCAGCCTAAAGGTCTTAGGTTTGATTCCATTCAGGGGCACATGACCGATTTGCAGGCTCGATCCCCAATAGGGGGCCTGCAGGAGGCAGCCAATCAATGATTCTCTCATCATTGATGTTTCTATTTCTTTCCCTCTCCCTTCCTTTCTGAAATCAATAAAAATATTTTTAAAAACAAACCAAAAATATAGTTGTAATTAGTCCATTGTTTTTTTCCAAATTCCAATTAGCAGAAAATAAATCGAAGATTCTATGCATGAGATTAATATGTTGTCTGGTTATACCATTAAGCAAATGTCTTTCTCACTTCAGTCTTCAAAAATGTTTTTATGGCTGTACTTAATTTTAAAATTGGATAAAATTTTGTAGGAGTTCTTAAATTGCATTTTTTAATATATGTTAATACTTAGGGCTCTAAAAGAAAAAAATAGAAGGGATACATGTGTTCTCAAATCATAAAACTGTAAAGGTTCTTTGTATCATGATATATTTTACTATTCAAACTTTTTGTTGGCAACTTTAGAAGTTTACTCTTATAAGCATTAAATTTAATTACATGATAATTTTTTCTCATGTAGATAGGTCTTTTAAAAATTCCTCTTTTTAAGAAGTTACATGGAGCTTTGTAAATTCATAAAGATTGTCTTATATTACAGGGGAAAAAAGTTGTTGCATGTAGACATGACTGGCATCAAACTGGGGGTCAAGTCACAATTTCAGTATATGCTAAAAATTCACTTCCAGAACTTAGTCAAGTAGTAGCAAATAGCACATTGGTAAGTACACTAAAGATCTTTGAGTAAAAATTATCTTTATACATTTATTCTTTATGTTGATGTAATAATTGTTCTTATTTGAACTGGCTTTAGGGTAAGATCTTTTCATCTTTCCTATTTGAAAAAAATAGTTTGAATCTTTTAAAGGAACTATTTTAAATGAAAATTTCTACATAATACAGTTGTGGAGCATTCTGGAGACACTGTAGTAGCTTAGAAAATGTATCAAATAATATGGTACTTAGTTCTCTCAATGGGAAATTTCAGATATAATTTTCTGTTAATGGTTTTTTCAAATAAAAAGTACAATATTGGCAGTTTATTAAAATGGTTTAAATGTTTTTTATCAATATATTCTTATTTTCATAATCATTGTTTCATATCATAAACCTTGAGTTTGGATTTGATCAGTTATTCAGCTTTCTATAAATATCTTTTTCAGTTAAATGTGCACATTGTATTCGAAGGAGAGAAGGAATTTCATCAAAATGTGAAATTATGGGGTGTAAGTATGAATCCAGCATAATAATTTAAAATACCATTTGTATAATAAAAGGCAGTACTTTAGTAATTATTCTAACCAAAAAGGTGAAATCTAGGCATTTCAATAGCATTAGAGTCTTTGAATTTTGTATTATTAAAATAAGTAAGACCAGTATTTTCCTGTAAGACTAACTACACTACCCAGGTTTACTTTAATTCTCTTTGATATTTTGCAGGTGATTGATGTAAAGCGAAGTTATGTAACTATGACTGCAACAAAGATTGAGATCACCATGAGAAAAGCTGAACCGATGCAATGGGCAAGCCTTGAACTGCCTGCAACCAAAAACCAGGAAAAGCAAAAAGAAGATAAAACAGAATAAATTGAGAGGGAATAAAAAGTTATTGCCTATTTCAGAATTCTTAATATGTGGTGAAGTAGTGGCTTGCTGCTGTAATCTTTTGTTTTGTTATTATAGTTGAATCTGGTATTTCAGGGTCAACGGTGTAGGTTCTTAAAAGCCAAAGTCTATCTTTTTGTGCCTCCTTTTTTTTTTCTTTTTTCTTGTTTAACTAAGATTGATTATTCATTTTTCCTCACTAATAGAACTGTAGTTGTGTCCCATACTTAAAGAAGCTAGAAAATAGCTCATAAGTAGAGTAGTTCTTAGTATAATATTGTGTTAAACAGATAAATATAAAGTAACAACTCTTTCTATTATTCCATAATTAGTAAAGCAAGATGGAATATCAAATTTTTAATTAGTTTTTTCATGAGTTTGTGTTCCTATAATACTTGAAAATCTTTCTTTAAAAGTTAAAGCTCTGCAATGTTTTTTTCCACTCAGACGGTTAATTTCTGTAGGAGGATTAATTGTGAGGTAGTGTAGTAATTAGTTAAAGAGGAATATATGCATTGATTAATAAATTACAATTTATTTGCAGCTAATTGCAAAAAATTTATATTAGTACCTATATTACTTGCAAGGCAGTATCACTTAAGAATACAGAAAACATAAAAAATATAGAGGTATGAATTTATTTAAAATTCATCATTTTATAAGACTAAGCAATAATGTTAAATATCTCCTGGTTATAAGGTCTTGGTATTGTGTGATGGCTAAATTGTATCTGAATCATAGACCACACCCTCTTAATATTTTAAATTACATATAGAGAAACTAAATATATATATATCTGGCTTTCCTGATGGTAAACTATAAAATTATAGAAATACATTATGGAAATACGCTAGAGTTTCAGAAAACTAAATATTTGAGCTTTGCTTTATGACAGCTATTACATATTAAATAAAAATAGTGTAATTGTTTTATTGGGTTTTTTTAGGCTTTCATGAACAGTTTGACAATTCTAGGTGATACAATATTGATTATATATTGTACTTTATTAAATAAGTATCACAGAATTAGATTGTTTATGCTTATTGAACCCATTAAAGGTTAGATTACTTTTTGAGGTAGTGCAGAGCTCACAAAGAAAATGAAAAATGTTATGAAGGCCAAAACTGGCATGGCAGAATTTTGGGCATGAATTATGCTTGCATAGATTAAAATGATTATTTCCTAAGCCCTTTGAGTGGTTCTTCCCCTGCCCCTGCCCCTCCTCTACCCCACCCCCACGATGAATAGGATTTTTATCATGGAAAATTGCTGAAATACAATTTTAGTTAAAGAGTTAGTATATCTCACTCTATAAATAACTATTAGATGTAGTTACGAAATTGTTAAATGGCTTAGCTCTGCTACAAATAAAGATGTAAAATATGGCAACTAAGCTTTTATGATATTAAAATACTGTGGCAAGAAATTTCTGGCAGTAAAATTGGTATCCAAATAGAGTATATAAGTGAATTGTATTTAAATTTTGTAATGTTAGCTTTCATAACTTAGGACCTGGGTTCAGTAGGACACATGCAATCTTCATTGTTTAGGGGAAAGGTTGCTATTATTTTGATTTGAGGTAATGAATTAATACACCCTTTTTTTATGTGTCCTTCTTTGAGGCTATTTTCCCCTAAACACCACCTTACTATCGTCTGTGTGATTGAACTATTATTTAAAGCAAGTGGATTATACACCTAAGAGTTAGTTACAAAGTACTGACTTTTGTATTATTTTTGGATACAGCATACTCTTTAGTCTGGTTACATTAGTGACCCTTCTGTTCTTCATTCCCACGAACCTCTGAATTTGCTGGCCAGATAAAAATCTAAATGATACTTCTCTTAAACTCATACATACATACATATAGCAACACATTTATAATTAGGTGAAATGTGTTTTTTATCAGTCTTTCAAAAAATTAAAATTCTTAACTTTTGTTGTTTCTCTAGAAATATACTTTGTCTTTCTCAGCATTGGGAGTAATTACTATAGCAAAGCAGCCAAAGCTAGGTTTATTATATACTTGGTAACTAATTTGACAGCTAAACTAATCATGGGAAACATTATTTTTCTTGCCTAGCACATTTGCTAGTATAAAGTAAGGTCCTAAGAAGTTGAGCTTTTATTTCTTTTCAACCTCTTATTTTTAGGTAAGTTTAGATTTACAGAGTTGTAAAAAAAAAAAAAAATACAGAGTTCTTTATATGTTATGTTAATCTTCCCTTGTGTTAAAATCTTACATAATCATAAAACATTTACAAAACTCAGAATTAGTCTTGATACAATACTATTAACTAAGGAGAACATTAATTTTGACCGTCTGTTTTTAGAGGAACACTATTAAATGGTAGTTCTTGAGACATATCCTAATTTTTGGTAATAATTTAAGCCAGGAATTTATAAACCATTAAAAATACAAATTGAAATCAGGCTACCATAGACAAATGTTTATAGGTCAAAGGTGTAACTTCTTGTTCTAACCATATACTGTCAAAGGACTGTAATGATCCTTTTTATTATTATTTATATTTTATACCATCAATTTTAATTTTTATCATGTATAAGTTTGGTTTTCTTTAGACAATTCTTCAGCCATCTTATGGTAAAGAGAACCTTAAAGAATTCTTGCAAATACATTAAGTGACTTTGGATTATTGCTCTGCCACCCCTTGCTTTTTAAAAAAATCAGTCATTCTACAGTTTGGAAATGCTTGTCATGCATACACCCACAATAAACTTTTAAAAAACTAATGTACAAGGCCTGATGTCAGTTTTAGGGCATTTGGGTATGTACTCTTAGAACCTTTTTTTTTTAACAGCCAGATACTTTCAAGTTACCAGAACATTAACGAGTGTTTTTGTTTCATTACAAATTACTTTGATCTAGAACTCATATTTGGTATTTGATTTGATTCTATTGCTTATATAATTTCTTGTCGTCAGTTCTAAAATGGAAAAACTAAGTCCATCTTGTTTTTAGGTTTTATTTGTTTTTTGGGGTTGTTTGTGTTTTGTTGTGTGTTGTGTGTCTTTTTCCCCATATATTTTCATTGTCGGTTTGTTGGGAAGTTGGTTTTTTACCTGATTGCTTTCTTACTGTCCAAGTATCTTACAACTTAAACTCATCTGGAATTGCTGCATGGCGTGCCTTGTTAAGTAAGGGTAGGCGCACAGGGTTGTATATGTGTGGCATTATCCTTAAAATACTGGGCTTGCAACGTTTTCTTCTGTGCAGTTATTGTTTGATGTTAAGTTTTTATGTAGTTCTTAGTTGTGAGTAATTCATTCAAGAACAGTTTTTCTGAACAGCGTATTTTTATTAAATGCTAATTAATGACTTTTTAGTTTTCCAATTTACAAGGTTATTTAATGTCTATTAAAATGAAATAAAACTTCCAGCCTTAAACATTTTTATGTTACTTTAAAGGTTGTGTCAAAATAATTTAACTTGCCATTCACTTTTGATTATGCTATTGTTCAGATGGATTATCTTTTGTTAAGGCTGATACTTTGAGTAAAAGTACTGATGTTAAGCCTGGGAACAGGGAAACCTCTCTCCTCAAAAAAAAAAAAAATGGGTCTGTTGATGCTTTTTAAAAATGCTTATCCTTTCCTTCACAATGTTTATTTCAGTTTGCAGTTCCATACTTCATATTTTATTTCTATGATTAATTTGTCAGTGTCTGTATCTTCTCATAAACTGCATATAACTTTGTGTTTGGGCCAATCATTTTATCCTCATTTTTTAATATTTGGCATGTTGGTTGGCTTTGTAAATATCTTGTAAATATCAAGACACACAGGATTTGTGATGGGCCAGTCACTGTCTAAGGACTTCACTGAATATGAGCTTGATCCTCATGACAACCCTATCAGGTAAGTTCTATTACTATATAACAGGAGAGAAAACTGATTTATGGCACAGGTTGAATAACTTGACCTAAGTCAAAATGAGTGAGTTGTGGAGTAGAGAATTCAAACAAGGGCATCCTGGCTTTGCTCTTCACTATTCTCTGCTGCTTATGTCTGTTAGTTGAATTAATAGGTTCCATAAAGCATGGGCACATGGGAAGGAAAATTAGTAACACTGTGTTTGGTCACCAGGACCACAATTTTTAGTTTCATATATTTTGTTAGAAAATAAATTTATAAAATATGTCCTTTTGCATGTATGGTTTTGGTTATAACAATAAACTCATCATTTGTGATTTGGCAACTCTTAAGAGTCTCCAGTCAAAATCATCAGTTGGAAAAAAATTTTTTTCCCATT
Source organism: Corynorhinus townsendii (assembly GCA_026230045.1). Lineage (NCBI taxonomy): Eukaryota > Metazoa > Chordata > Mammalia > Chiroptera > Vespertilionidae > Corynorhinus > Corynorhinus townsendii. The sequence continues at coordinate 58,801,387 of JAPDVU010000008.1, read as the reverse complement.
GCCATTTTGATAGTGATTTATATTTTGTATGTAGATGGGAATTCATATCTACCTGTTAGATAGAATGTAATGAGCATCAACATCTTTGTTTTTGCCATTAATATGAATTAGAGTGTCTGCAACATAAGAAACATATAAGATTGTAAACCTAGGGACATATAGCGAAGGATCATTTGAATTTTTTCCTTTTGTCTTCTAGGCCAGGTCAGTGGTTATCAAAATATCAGTCTAGACCAGTGGTATCAGCATTTCAGAATCTGTGACAAATGCTAATTTTTTTCTTTAATATCAGATCTGAATCAGAACCAGGGTGATGCCCCCAAAATTTGCAGTATATTTTGTGTTTCATTGTGGCATACAATAGAGTTTGAAAAACACTAGCAGTGTGAGTCTAATTAGGCTTTTTTCCCCCACTTTATCAGCTTATATATTTTATTAATCTCTTATCAGATAATATGGTATATACAAATACTTTTTTCTCCCATTTTGTAGGTTGTCTTTTAAATGTTTCTTTTTATTGTGCAAAAGGTTTAAATTTTAATGTAGTCCCATTTGTTGGTTTTTCCTTATGTTATTTGTGCTTTAGTTGTCATAGCTAATAAATTCTTGCCAATACCCATGCTAAGAAACTGCTTCTCTACATTTTCTTCTAGGAGTTTTATATTATCAGGTCTTATGTTTAAGTCTTTAATTTTGAATTTTTGTGTGTGGTGTAAGATAAGGATTTGATTCCATTGCTCTGCATGAGTTTATTCAGTTTTCCCAGTACAATTTTCCCAGAGTACTCTTTCCCCATGGGACGCTCTTGGGTCCCTTGTCAAATATTAGTTGACCATATAAGCAGGGATTAATTCTGAACTTTATTATATTTGTCTTGCTAGTACCATACTGTTTTTATTGCTCTAGCTTTGTCACACACGAAGTGTGGTAACTCCAGCTTCATTATTTCTCAGGATTGGTTTGGCTATTTGGAGTCTTTTGTAGTTCCATACAAATTTAACGATTTTTTTTTTCTAATTGGTGAAGAATGCCATTGGTATTTTGATGGGGATTCCATCGAATATGTAGATGAGTTTAGGTTGTATGACCTTATAGCAGCCTTCTTCCAGTCCTTAAGCATGGGGTATCTTTGCATTTTTGTGTGTGTGTCTTTGATTTCTTTCAGCAAAGTTATGTAGTTTTCGTCATAAAGATTTTTCACTTTCTTGGTTGAGTTTAGACCTAAGTATTTTATTGTTTTCTGATGTTGTGAATAGGATCGTTTTATTTCTTTTTCAGATGTTTCATCTTTAGTGTATCGAAATGAAACTGATTTCTGTATGTTGATTTTGTATTTAGTAATAATTTTTACTAAAATTATTTTCAAGTCTTTTGGTTGTTTGAAATAATCTGTGTTTAAAACCTCATCATATGCAAATGACAGTTTTACTTCTTCCTTTTCTATTAGATGCCTTTTAGTTCATTGTATTGCCTAACTGCTGTAGCTAGTACTTCCAATGCTATATTGAATCAAGGTAGTGGGAGTGGGCATCCTTGTCCTGTTCCTGATCTTAGAGAAAAAGCCTTTTTTCTCCATTAAGTGTTATGTTAGCTCTAGGTTTGTCATTTTTGGCCTTTATTATGTTGAGGTGTTTCTTCCATATGCAATTTTCTGAGGGTTTTAATCATTTAAAAAATGTTACATTTTGTCAAATGCCCTTTTTTTTGCATCTATTTGGATATGTGATGTTTATCCTTCATTGTATTAATATAATGTGTTACATTTATTGATTTGCATATGTAGAACCATTTTGCATTGCAGGGGTAAATCCCATTTGGTCATAGTGTATAATCCTTTTTATTCATGAATTTGGTTTGCTGATATTTTGTTGAGAATTCTTATATCGCTACCCATCAGGGATATTGATCTATAGTTTTATGATATTCTCAGTGCTGGCCTTAATTGAAAGTATTTCCTCAAATTTTTTGAAGAGTTTGAGAAGGATTGGTATTAATTCTTTGCATGTTTGGTAGACGTAACCAGTGAAGCCATCTCTCCTGGAGTTTTCTGTGGTGGGAGGCTTTTGATTGCTGATTCAATCTCTGCCCATTTGTAGGCTGTTCAAGTTTTCTGTTTTTGGGGATTCAGTATTGTTAGATTGTGTTTCTAAAATTTTATCCATCTTTTCTAGGTTATCTAATTAGCATATAATTTTTCATAAGTCTTATGGTCCTATATATTTCTGTAGAATCAATTGTAGTGTCTTTTTTCATTTCTAATTTTTAGTCTTGCTAGAGACTCATCAACTTTTATCTTTTCAATGAATCAGCTTTGTTTCATTGATCCTTTGTATTTTTTTTCTGATTCCTATTTCATTCATTTCCACTCTGATCTTTATTATTTCCTCCCTTCTGCTAACTTTGAAATTAATGTTATTTTTTCTAGTTCCTTGAGATATAAAATTAGATTGTTGAGATCTTTGATTTCTTAATAAATGCATTTATCACTTTTAACTTTGTTTTCAGAACTGCTTTTGCTGAATCTCACTGTTATGTTATTGTGGGAAACCAGTGAGATACCCTCTGGTAATACTGAGATATTTAGGAAATGTTTGTCTCTAAACTAAGTACTCCCACTGTTTTATTGTTTTGTTGGTTAGCAAGCAAAGGTAACAGGGGAAGTTTCTCTTGCAGTGAAACTTTGAATGGTCACTTCTTATTGTAGTTAGTGTGCCTGCCTATAAGGGCTTTTAAAATTTTTATTTTCAACTCTTTTTGGCTAATTGAACAAGCTTGTTCAAACTTTAGTCAATTTACCCATAATTCTGGGTCAGTAGTCTCTGCATAAAAGTTTACTGGTGCTGATATAGTTTTATTTATAGGAGTCAAAATATGAAGATTTGTGGCAACTATTTTTTTTAACCTATCACACTTATTACTAAGTAGAGGTGAAGCTATTTAAAGTATATTCACTTTTTCTCTTTAGTAAATACCTAGTAGAATTTTGGAGTCATAAAGTAAGTATATGTTTAACTTTATAAGAAACTGACAAAACTGTTTTTTCCAAAATGGTTATACCAATTTAAATTTCTACCAGAATGTCTGAGATTTCAAGTTCCTTGTCATATTTTATTTTAAGGAATTTTCAGTTATTTTGTCTCTTTTTGCCACATGAGCAGAGTTTTTGGTTTTATTTTGTTAATAACACACATGATGAATTTACACATTTTTAAAGAACCAGAACATACTTTGCAGATGAACAAGGTGGAAGTCTAAAATCAAATATGACATGAAAAGAAAGATGATAAACACAGATTTTATCTTCAGACTTCCAGTAATACTTTTAATGGATGGCCACTTGGCTGACCTTACTATACCACTTCTTTCAGTGTTTCTGCTGCTGCTTGAATTGTAAAGGCTGCAATAGAAATGTGTTTCTTTACTTCTCTCCAGGCTGAACGTGGGTCTGCTTTATTTTCAATATCAAACATAGCATCATAGATCCCAGGAAATGATTCTCCAGCATATTTATTGTGCCTACTTGGAGCAAAGATTATGTGCCTATTAGGAAAAACAAAAAAATAAAAAATAAAAACCAAAAAACAAGACAGGTTGAGCTGAGAACTATACAAATATATCTTACATACCTTTTTAAATTTGTTCCCTTTTGTTAGATTACACATTAAGTATTCTTTCTCTCCTGGCAATCACTATTACTCCAAAATGAAGACATATAATTGATTTTTAGATACTTATGTAACAGTGTAATTTTAAGCAATGGAGCTAAGATCTGTCTCGTAAATCATATGTTGCCAACCCATATGGTTGGAATGGAACTAGGTTCTTTTAAGTTACATGCATTAGTTGTCTAATTGCCTAGGCTGCCACAGTGATAGAATGTGTGTTTTATGGGTATATACATATAAATATGTGTATATGTATATATATACACACACATATGTTTATTTTATGGGTATATTTAGGTGAGAGAGAGAGGAGATTGAGAATAGTAATTTATCTTTGTGTTGCCCATTTTAGAGTTTCAACAAGAATGACAGTTGTTTCCAGTACTCTTCAGCCATTAAAAAGCCATACTGAAGAAGCTTGTTATTCCCAAAATATCATAGATGGTAAGGATAATGAAGCCTATTCTACAAGATAAAACAGTTATATATGAGTTGCCCACAAAGATACAGTAAGTTCTCATATGAATTAAAGTTTTGCAGTAGCTTAAGTTACATATTTAATGAAATAGTTTTATCAGAAATTCTGCCCAACACTAAAATCCTACAGTTTCTTTAAACTATATGAGACAGCCCTAACTGGTTTGGCTCAGTGGATAGAGCATCAGCCTGCATACTGAAAGGTCCCAGGTTCGATTCTGGTCAAGGGCATGTACCTTGGTTGCAGGCACATCCCCAGTAAGATGTGCAGGAGGCAGCTGATTGATGTTTCTCTCTCATCGATGTTTCTAACTCTATCCCTCTTCCTTCCTCTCTGTAAAAAATCAATAAAATATATTTACAATAAATAAACTATATGAGACAATACTATATGAAAAAATATGGAGCTATATTAAGTCAGTGTTAATGGTCAAAGATAAATTTATAAGGTTAATTACTTAGATTTCCAAAAGTACATCAGGTTTTATCACTCTTGGCTTTTAAATCTTGCTATGGTTTCAAATGGCTCTTTCTTGCTAAAATGAGTATAAGTGCTACACTGTAAGCATTGACATGGTGACATATATACAAGTTGAGGTATTAGAGATACAGGTCATAGATATTCCTCAGTACACTTGCCCTCTTCTGGAAAATTGTGAAGGGCAAGTGTAATAAAAATATCATTGACAGAGGAATCAAACCTTGTCTGAATCATTGACCTGGCATCTTAACACCTCTGTGGTCTTTGGCAAATTAAGTTCTCTAAACTTGCCTCATAGGTATAAAGATTTACTCTTAGCAACTTTCAAATATGCAATACAGTATTGTTAACTACAGTCATTATGCTGTACATTACATTGCCATGACTTAGTTTGTAACTGGGAGTTTGTAATTTTTGACCACCTTCACCCTTATGGCACATCCCCCACCCTCTGACAACCACCAGTCTGTTTTCTATATATATGAGCTTGTTTGTGTGTGTGTGGGGGGGGTGTTTTAATTCAATATATATGAGAGAGATCATATGGTATTATCTGTGTCTGATGTATTTCTGTTCCATTGATCTGTGTGTTTTTTGCCAAAGCCATTCTGTTTTCATTGCTTTATCTGTGTAGTATGGTTTGATATTAGGGTGTGTGACACATCTGTCTTTGTTCTTTTTTCTTAGGATTGCTTTAGCTATGCAGGGTTTTTTTATTCTGTTTCTGTGAAAAAATTCCATTGGGGTTTTGATAAATACTGCATTCATTTTGTATATTGCTTTAGGAAATATGAACATTTTAATGATGCCAAATCTCCCCATCCATGAGCATGAACTATTTCTTTGAGTCATCTTTAATTTCTTTCAATATTTTATAGTTTTCATTGTACAGGTCTTTTACCTCCATTCTTAAATTTATTCCTAGTGTTTTATTCTGCTTATTGCAGCTCTAAATTGTATTTTCTTCATTTCTAATAGTTAATTGTTTGTATACTAGTATTGATTTTTTTTTACCCTGCAATGTTAATGAATTTATTAGTCCTAACAAGTTTTGGTAGTCTTCAGGGTTTTCTATAGTATGTTGAATAAAAGTGGCATGAATGGCCATCTTTGTGTTATTCCTAAAAAACTTTCAGCTTTTCACCACTCAGTGTATGGTAGCTATGTATGCTATTTCATCCTAGAATTTATCCCTGCCTCATTTATTAGGAGGGAAGTTGGGGGTGACCGGGCCTGCAGGGAGGAGACCCAGACCTGCAGGGGAGAGCAGTTGGGAGGTGTACATTCAGTTTAAGTATATTCAAACAATATTATTAGAGGACCTACTATAGTACATTCAGTTTAAGTATATTCAATATCAAATATATAATGTTGAGAGTTTTTATCATAAATGGATGTTGAATTTTGTGAAATGCTTTTTCTGCATCTATCAAGATATGACTTATCCTTTTAATGTGGTGTATCACATTGATTTGCATATAGTAAACCATCCTGGCATCCCTGGAATAAATACCACTTGATCATGGTATATAATCCTTTGAACGTATTTTTGAATTTCATTTGCTAATATTATTTTTATACCTACGTTCATCAGGATATTAGCCTCCAATTTTGTTTTCTTCTGATGTCCTTGTCTGGTTTTGGTGTCAGGGTAGTGCTGGATTCATAAAATGAGTTTGAGAAGATTGGTATGCATTCTTTGATTTCTAGATTGGCCTATTAATTGTTCAGTAGCATTTTTTTAATCTCCACCTATTTGTTAACTTCCCAGTTTTCTCTTGTAATTGATTTCTAGTTTCATACCATTGTGGTTGGGAAATTTGCTTGATATGATTTTAAGTGTGTTAAACTTGTTTTGTGGCCTAATATATATCATCTGTAAGAAAAATGTGTTTTCTGTTGCTTTTGGGTGGAATGTTTTATATAAATCGTTTAAGGCTGATTTTGTCTGTTAACCTATCCATCCATGTAAGTATAGTTTTGAAATCCCTGATTTGTATATATACATAGTTGATCCTATATTGAGTGCATATATATATGTATATATTATTTATTCTTGATGTATTGACTCTTATTATATAATGCCCTTGAAGTCTGTCTTGGCTGATATAAGTAAAGCTACTCTGTTTTCTTTTGTTTTCCACATGTATGGAGTATCTTTTTCCATAAGTTAGTTTGTGTGTGTCCTTCTCAAGTGAGTCTTTGTAAACTCTTCACCACTTGGTCTTTTGATTGGAAAGTTTACATTTAAAGTAAATATTGGTATGCACTCATTGCTATTGTTTTGCTGGCTGTTAACAGTTCTCTGTTGCTCTTGTGGATTGCTGACTATTGGTATGCTTAGATTTCTTTCTCTTTTGTGTATACACTGTAGGTTTTGCTTTGTGGCTGCCATGAGGCTAACATACGATAATTTATACTTATAAAAATGTATTTACTCTCCCACCAAACACAGATTTTATGGTTTTTGTTTTATCCTCATTCAAGGATATGTTTGATTTTTAGAGAGAAACACATTGATCAGTTAGTTGCCTCCCATACATGCCTGACTAGGGATCAAATCCACAACCTTTTGGTGTATGGGACGACGCTCAAACCAACTGCACCATTATGTTTTTGATGTCATATTTTACTACTTTTTTTCATGTGTAAAATAGGGCACGAGACACATAAAGAGATTCTGGAGCACGGAAGAAAAGTATAGAGACAGCACCAGCCATTGAGCATGTCTGGTATGGTTTATAGTTAACACTTAGATGTGTGTTTAATTAGAAACCTACCCCTCAGGCTGTAATTGATAAGCTTATAGGCCTCTTTCACTGAAAGACTGCATTCCTGGGCCTCATGCAGTGAGGGTGGGAGCTGTTTAAGAACTCCTTCTCCATTGGCTACAGTCCTGTGGGACCTGCCAGCATAAGCCCCACTAGCCACCAGAGCCAGGCAAGGTAGAGTTGTCCCTGGGCACTACACAAATTGTGTTGCCAGACAAAGGGTGTACCCTCCTTTCTGGGAGAAATCACTACGCTGGAGTGAGGAGGAGGAGAGCACAAATATTGCTTCCACCAGCTTCCATTCCCTGAGAGCACCTCCATTTGCTTTCTCAGGAAGACTGGGGTGTGTAGTAACTTATAGGTGGTGACCTCTGGAACCAAACATTCCAGGCTGTTCCCTGGGCAGCAGCGATGAAAACCAGGACACGAGATACTAGTGCTTTGGAGCTCTAGAGAGGGAGAGCATAAACATGGCACCTGCCAGTAAGACGAGAAAAGATGGGCAGCACCAGCTTTAGCAAAGCAAAGGGAGAGGGGAAAATGGCACCTATCATTTAGAATCAGAAAATCCATATTCTAGTTCACTTACACATATGTAAGTGACTTCCAGGGTGTTTTCATCTCAATTAAGATGGTGAAAACTATTCTATAAGGCTGTTTATCATTGAATAACATGCTAGTACATGTTCTCTATGTTGCCTTTCTTACAAATATTAGGATTAGTATTAACGTCTAACTAATAATAAACACAGGATTTTCAAGTCTAGCTCTGCTACATACTAAGTATAACTTGGGCAAATTATTTCTTTAAGCTTCAGGTGCCCCAGAGTGGAGATTATATTTGTTTTCACCCCCCATAAGCTTGTAGATTTAAGGTATATAGCTCAGAGAGACATTCAGTAAATGGCTGCTATTTTTATAAAATCATAAATAATATGAACATAAATGTTTGATACCAATAAAATAGCCAATATATCATTTTAATCCTTTGCCTGTTCTTATTTATAAGCAAAAATTCTAGATAGAAAAAAGAGGCAATTCCTTCAGGGGAAACATGAGAGCCATCTTCAAAAACTTAAAACGTTAAATAAAAATAGATCTAGATTTATTCTATTCGATTTTGGAGAATAGAATCAAAGGGGGGGAATTTACAGGAACCTTAAGAGGTAGTAAGCACCCCATCACCGCAAGATTCAAATAGCGGCTGGATGTCTAGAGACAGGCACACCTTGGAGATTTTGCAAGTTCAATTCCAGACCACCACAGTAAAGAGAGCTTCGCAGTCTTTTTTACAAATTGAAGGCAAAACCCTCTACCAGCAAAAGGGCAACATGTGTGAAGCTCAATAAAATGAGCTTTGCCTATATCTGAGATCCTATAGAAAAGATTTATGCAGAATGTTGAACCACATGAGTTATGAGATTCTATGACTTTGTTATGAAGACTTCTTTTTTAACATAATTTACATCTACAGCAGAGCAATAAACATGAAATTAATTTTTCTGATATTACAAGTTACACTTAATTACAGGTTACACCATCTTAATTGAGATGAAAACACCCTGGAAGTCACTTACATATGTGTTAGTGAACTAAAATATAGATTTTTTGCATAAACCTTTTCATGTTCCTCTCATACATGTATTTACTCACCTGATGACAATAGTAGAAAGTAGTATTCTTTAGTGGAACACCTGTTGATTCCTTACCTGTAGAACTTCCTCCCAGGTAAACCAAGGGGATCAATGAATGCTCTTTCCAGGAGCATCAACTTGTCATTCACGATTCTCACTGCCATGGGACTTTGAGAACAAGAACCAGATCATTACAACTCTTACCATGGAGCCATATTTAAAAATATTAAATAAGGATAAGGCTGAGTAGCAGTGGTTTAGCGTTGAATGCTTAAGTGTGTGACTAGGTTGCTTTTTAAAACAGCAGGGAAACTTTACATTGGAAACTTACTTATTAAGATCCACTTCTGTAAGTCTTCTGTGGAAATCTGAAGCAGCCTCTGAGAAGTTTTGTACAGCAGAAAATAAGGCATCTTTCCAAAGTAGAAAAGCAGGAGGGAAATGAGTAAGTACAAGGGCTTCTTCTTTCAGAAGTTTGCTTTTTTGCCGTCCCATTCCAGGTTGAGATGACTGAATAATATTAAAGCCATTTTTATACTGAGCCTTCTGGCAGAACCATGGAAATTGTTTAAAGTATTGTGACAAATAAAGTGTCAGAAAATGGCTAAATTGGTTCTTAAGAAAATAACTTACAAGAATCCAGGGCATATATAATTCACACTGCTACTAAGGACAGTAAGCCCTCACTTAACATCATTGATAGGTTCTCTAACTTTAAATAAGACAACATATAATGAAACCAGTTCTACCATAGGCTAATTGATAAAAACTAAACTTAAGGTCCACAGGCATTTATCTATGTTTTAATGAAACAATATTATTAGAGGACCTACTATAGTACATTCAGTTTAAATATATTCAATATAAAAAATCAGGTTTATTTAGCCCTATATATTCTATAAACTTTAATTTTTATTGCTGTTTTAAACCATGTATAACTCTAATAGATATTATGGGCACTAAGGACAAAGAGGGTCAAAGAAATAATTTTAAGTTTCAAAAGAGCATAGAAATCAAGATAGATGAGAACTGAAATGTGTTCCTGGGATTTAGTAACATAGGTGAATGAAACTTTGGCAAGAGCGATTTCACTACAATAGTAGGAACTTGAAGACAGTGCAGTGGTTTGGTTAACGGGAGGTAAAGAACTGGAGGTGGGGAGTGTAGGTCATCCATCATTCTTTCATTACAACATTTGAGGAACTTTTTCCTAGCACTAAATAAAAAATTTTGATTGTGAAGTAAGTAGGGCACATCAGGAAAGGAAGTGTTTTTAAGATAAAGAATCACTAATATGAGATGGAAAATTTGGTAATATATGGGGAGGAAGATATTAATAGATCCGACTAGGTCCTTAAGAAGGTAAACAGATGAATCAATTAACCTTGACTAAAGAATCCTTCCACTATAGCTGTATGGTTTCTCTTATCAATTTGACTTATACAGATTGATAAAAGGTAATTTGCCAAGAGGAAATAAGGGCATTTGGGTAGAGAACTGGATACTGGATAGCCATGGACCTGTGGATATCCATCTTGCTGTAGACGCTGTTATGTCTATATTTTGTCTCTTATGACTAAACACAGTTTTCTAAATTGTCTTTGCTTCATTTATTTCTAGATCTTAGTACCTGCTGCTCATCATAACTTTCTGAAGAATACTAATTCTTATGTAATAATATTCAAAAGTCATTACTGACCTTTGTGCTTCTATAGTAGTATTCTCTGTGTATAATAACTTGTCCCTTGCATTTTGACTTCTTCCCCACATGAGACTTTAAGCTCTGAGGACAATGACTGTCTTAAACATCCATATATAGTCCAGGAAATAACAGGCATTCAGTACAAATTTGATAATTATGTTATATGCTAATATATACTCAGAATAATAAACCAGTAATAATAGGTAACAATTTATGAGCACTAAGTGTCAATCACCATTGTTTCTGTGTCAAACAACTGAATCTCCACAGCAATCTTGGAAACATGCTATATTTTTTTTCCCACGTCACTCATAAGAAAATTGACAACACACAGAGGGAGGGCTCAAGTCACTTTCCCAAGGTCACACAGAGAATAAGTAGTAGAGTCAGGATATGAACCACACCCAGTGCTACTACACTACTCTGTTTCATCCATGTTTTGTAGAACAGCAACCACAAAATGGCCAGATGGACAAGGAAAGACTGCTTAAAAAATGTAAAACAAAAAACGCTCCATTTGGCAAACATTAAAAGACATGCAGTAATAATTACATATGTACTGGAATTGGTTTTCTCTGCTTTCCAATATTTGTGTGATGGTGTACTGCATCTATACAGTAGTCTTATAACAGTAAAAATATTTTAAAGTCAGAAATACAGGGAAACCCCCAACATTTGTAGCACTTCAGCAAAATGGATTCAGCCTACAGATACCAAATTAAATCACAGTCTTTACTAGATGGTCTATTTTTTTCTAAAAGCCACACTAATAAGTGAGGCAGGGATAAATTCTAGGATGAAATAGCATACATTGATGATATGAAATATCTTAAACCTCTAATTTAAAGATTATGGAATTACCTGCTCAGTCATTTCTTACCAAATGATACTCCGTGGTCTTTCAATTGTTGGTCATGTTTCTTGGATAAATTGTAGATACTTGTTGCATAGTTTTTCAAAGCTTTTGCATAGTCTTGAATATTGAAAGGAATGATTTGAGAGTCTGCAAGCTCATAAACCAGTGCCCCTCGTAATTGAGCCACAGAGAGCTGTTTTTTAAATGTAGGGTCATAAAAATGTTCTACCAATTCAAATGTCTCATAAATTGTATGATATACCGGGTAGCTGCTGTATTTATCTGTTTTCTAAAGAAAGGGTGGGGGGAGACCAAGTACAAACATTCAAATTGAAGAAAAAATACAACTACATGACACTCTTGAGTTTTATTGCAATGAAGTAAAAAAAAAAAAAAGTTACCATTATATAATTCATGTAATCTTCATTCAAAATACTTCGACTTGAAAATTCTCCTTATTGTATTTCTGATAAGATTAAGGAGTTCATACTCAAGTTGCAAAGGAGTACACTTGACAATTGGGAATGAAAGGTTCTGGGCAGTTAAGTATCTATGTAGCTGAAGGATGATGTATTTAAAAGCTCCTTCCCTGTCTCCCCAAATAGTGCATAACCAAATGCCATTTAACCTGTTTAAGTATTACCATTATAAAAACATCTCATGGTGGTATTCTGTGTAAATATATTTTTTTAATTTCTTAGGTCTTTCTTTAGTTTTTATGTATCTTCATTGCTATCAGGCTGTCATTTTCACTGCTTTTAGTATCACTAAAAGCAATATCCTTCTGTCTAGCATTCTGGTTTTAATCTGCACTCTCTTAGTAACTAGGTAACATTGTTGCGAATGATAAGAGTATAAAAATGAAAGGGCAGTGAAAGAGGTAAAGCACATCATTTATGTATTAAGTGTGATGAGTATTAATATACAAATGTATGGCTTTATTTTGAGTTATTCTACTTCATTCTATACAAGCAAGATGTTATATTGCAGATATGATTTGAAAATTATTAAAATCTGACAAATCTACTTTACTCAGCTCCTGCCAATTTCCAAAGCTATATTTTTCTTCACTCTAGGATTCAGTGTGATTTATGATAATTTATAACATAGGCAAGCAAACATGTTACGTATTGGCATATCTAAGTACTTGCATATCATCAATGTGTTTGAATGGCAATATGCAAACCCATTTCAAGTTAAAAATGAAAAGAAACTGTTTTGTTGCCTATTCATGAGCTTGGATGCAGATGACAGGCAGTATGGGAATGTGGAGAGGCCTGTAACAGTAAAGAATCTTAGCCGCATTCCTTGTAACAAATGTTCTCCACTGGCACATTTTCTCCAGGAAAAGCACATCACAGCCTACCAGACTAGGAGCATGAGATTTTCCAACAATGCCTGTGTCAGGAAAAGGATGTGAACTACTACTTAATATTGATCACTAGACAAGTCCTGACATTATTTGGTCAACTACTGAACTGAATAACTCTGCCAATGAAAATCACAAAATCACCCAAATTACTATCTAATCCATTTGCAAAGGGACATGCAGTCTGTCTCTATCCCTGAAATTCTTTACAGGCCACATGTCCACCTGGTGCCTGTACCAAACAGCAAAATGACAGAATCCTTAATGAAAAGGATGTGGATGAGGTGTACTATGTATCAAAAATAATAAAATAGCTTACCCTATTCTTAGTGTAACGGGCTCTGCCTGAAGCAATGCCAAGTCTCTGAAAATAAGCTTCAAAATCGCTTCCAGATCCCAGCTTGTTAATTCTAGATGTAGAATATAAATATACATACAGAGAATACATAAATAAATAAAATTAAGTTAAATAGATGGGGCAGTGAATCCCATCCCACGATTAGAAGGCATTTAATGGCACATTTATAGGATTCAGGAAAAGGGATACCACCCTAAGACACTTCGGTGCCATCTGCTGGATACTGGTGTGATAAAATTACATTGACCACAACCAGGGCTTGGCAGTGCCACCAAAGACCCCAGTCTAGTGACTGCTGTCTTCCATATTTTATGCACTTATGGTATTTGTTTAGAGGGGAAAATAAGATATGGTTTCTGCCCTCAGAATTATGGACTGATCAGAAAATGACAATGAGGAAGTCTAATTATAGTATATTTCTTTGCATATAATTAAGAAACCACTATACACATATATATGTATTACATATAATAATGTAATCACATGGAAAAAATCGTCAAAATAGAACAACATAAAATTACGTATGCATGAAGAACCTAACTATATACTTCTTTTAAATGTTTTTTTTTCTATTTAAGTATGTGAAACATAATGGAAACACATTTAAACTTTCACAGATATATTTCAATATGGAATGAAGCCATAAACCACTACATCATCTGCTGCTTTTAGAAATATCATTGAAGTAGAAAATAAATGTAAAATGAATTCAGGAAAACTGCTGTATGACTGAGATGAACTAAGAAATACATTAATACTTAAAGTCTAAGTTGGTTAACAGGTATGATTAACAATTTGGTAGTTATTGATAATGCTCATTAATAAGTTTAGAAACAATCCATTTGTTTTTTAACTTCATCTTTATCATTTGAAGTTATATTGTTAATGTATTCAATACATATCTAAATGAAATTTTGTATAAGAATGCAAAATAATTTTGACTAAAATCTTGTGAAACTAGATCTCTGCTCTACTGTGGGTTAAAAGACTTGGCTGTTCTGGCTGATCAGCACAGCAAAGGCTGCACAGAGGGATCCTGTCGGATTGTCTTGACTCAAATTGTTGAGGCACCTGAGCATTGCATGCCTGGGGAAAACAAGGGGCAAAAGGGGAATTCATAATTTATCCTGTGGTAGAAAATATACAAACAAGTAATTTACCTAGGAAGGTTTGTATTTTCAGATGAAGGGTCCTTTTCCAACCAGCTTTCATAAAGAGATTTACCCTGAAAACCATCATCGGGACTGGAGATCTGGAAAGAAAATACTGGGAATTAGAAGCAGAAGCAACTAAATTTATGCCAACATAAAACCACATGTTAACATCAACTTCTAACTATATGCATGTTGATGTAGAAAAATATCCAGCCCAAATTCTTGTTTATGGTACCTGCCTATTATAATTTTGCCTAATAACTAGGATAAAGTTACCTGCTTTTAGTACATTTTTACATAGAGATTCATATTTTTAATAAATGTCATTCGGCAATTTCGATTCCTTTTAGTAGGAAGTATTGGACAGAGTTAGATACAATATTTACTTTATAGTAAATTGTTTTTGTCTGGGAAGAATTGCAGAGTCCTCCAGCAACAGATTAGGTTATGAAGCAGAGCTTGAAAGTGTCACTGTAAACCTTAGTTTTATCACCAACCCTGGTGGTGGGTGAAGAGGAATGTTATTTTAGAAAGTCTGATTATATTTGAATAAAGCTGGGATTTGATAGGTTTACAAACCTCAAATTTCTATTTGGGAATATTAAGAGCCTCTGTGTATACATAAACATTTTTATTACCCTCAATTAAAGCTTACAAACACACTTATACTTTGCTTTTTGTTCTCCACTCTAAAAAAAAGCAGGGGCATGTGTTGGAACAGTGTGAACTTTTGGGATCTGACCATCTCTATTTTAGATCCATATTATCACACATATTGGTTGAAGTTTGTCTATTTATAGCTCTGCTCAACCCTCGCTACCACCTCACCTTACAGCACACATTAGAGGTTGATAAGCTTGTAATCATCTGCTTACAGGAGAATAAGAGTCCTTTTTTACTGAGTTTTGGTAGATTTGTCATGCTCCATTTCTCACCATCTTCCCACAATGTACTTTGTGCTTAGGTCATACTGAACTACCTCCGGGTCAGGAAGTGTGTTCTTTTATCCTCCACATCTTTTGAAAGATCTATGTCCTCTGCTTACAACGCCTTCTCCCTCACCTTCACATCCTTCTGTTCTATAGCCTAAGCATTAATTTTTCTGTAAACATCCCGATGCTTCCCAACTTCCCCATCTACCTGGGGACTTTAGGTTCTCTTCCATAACTTTCTCTATTGTATAAAGTATCCAATATTCCAGGGAACTGGAATTCCTCATTTATGGGTCTGTATCCTCTCTAGATTACAAAGTATTTGGATTCAGTGACCTTGTCATTTTATCATCGTTGTTGCTATAATTTATTTTATGGGACCTAATAAATAGTAACCACTCAATATTTGTTGAATGAATGAGTAGCCAAGGCAATCTCTGAACCAAGGCTTTTCCATTCCAGCCCAGTGGACACAATGCAAACTTGCTAGAACAGAGACACTGGCAATACTATCTTAATTGTAATGTCACATAGAGTATTAGAGATTTTTGTTCTGACTTGTTATTTATACAAATCAGCTATGTCTGTCACCAGTTTAAAAATAAGTACAGCTAATTAAGAAAAAAACTTATTCGCTAGTCCATCAGAAAACATAAGACAGGTCTAATTATATACCTCTTTTGTCAGTTTATACACCAATTGGTAAAGAAGGGGTGTACAGTCAACTCTGAGAGTATAATTGCCTGAAAAATAAAGCACAGAGTATTTTAATACTTTCAAATGAAATTCCAATCTATATTTAATTTTAACTTTATTTTCTAATTATAAATAATATTACAAATTTCAATAGGATCACTTTCTGGGAATTGAAAATAGGGTGGAGCCCTGGCCAGACACTTGGGTAGAGCATTGTCCTGATATGCCAAGGTTGAGGGTTCAATCCCCACCCAGTCAGGGCACAAGAATCAACCAATGAATGCATAAATAAGTGGAACAGCAGATCTCTCTCTCTCTCTCATACCCCCTTCTCTCTAAAAATCAATAAAAAATATAAATAGGGTGGAAATAGGTATTCAGGAGCAAGAGACTGCAGTGCACTCTTCACAGAGGGTATAAGTGGACTTTGGTGGCTAGGACAGCAGCTACCATATTGTAAGGGTCCTTAACACAGTATCTCTTAGAGGGTGTTCAGCGGAGAAAATGGTGAGGCTGCGGCATTCATTCAATTACTATATAGGCAGACATTACATAGTGAAAGGGAGGGATAGAGACAGAGGAACATTGATGCGAGACATCGATGGGGTTGCCTCCCACATGCACCCTGACCAGAACTGGGGATAGAGCCAATGTACATGCCCTTGACCGAGGTTGAACCCAAGACCCTTCAGTCTGTGGGCCAACACTCTAGCCAATGAGTCAAACCGGTTAGGGCTAGAAAGTATTTCTGTGTGAAATAGTCTATAAACCACTTCTGAAGTATTTTAGTCAATTTCTTTTAATACCTCTGTAGGAAGGCCGTAGTTAATACTGGAGTTTTAAATAGGACTCCAAATGGTAAATATCCTAAAGAAATTAGGCTCAATAGCTTAGTTATACATTAAATGTACCTTCAATTGATGAATCTGAGTTGACGTAAGCAATGCCTCTCTCCTGGAGTGTTTTTGCATTCTCCTACAGTTGAAGCAAAGTTGTTACTTAATTCGTAGTATTTACAATTGTAGGAATAGAAACAAAATAAACCAATTAATTTAGTATAAAAGTGGTCTGCAAATACTTTATGAATCAAATACCTATGCCTTCGACCATAATTTCTGAAAAATGCTGGTAACTGGTTGGTTGATAACATTAATGAAATTAAAACAAGAAAGAAAGATTATGCTGCTGTAGCTATTTATTGTTTACAGCAATAGAGGCAGCCCCAAAGAAAAAATACTTTCAAGATGTGGTTCTTTGATTCCCTAAACCAGACAGAATATGAAGGGACAAGGTTCCCAGATTCTGTGCCCCACCCCAGACCTACTGAATAAGAATTGCTGAAAGCAAGGCCTGGAAATCTGTATTTTCCAAAAAGTGCCCTGACAATCCTTACACGCACTGAAGTTTTGAGATCCACAAATCTATCATTTTAAGTGAAAAATAAGGAAGCACAAAAAAAAAATTGAAAAATAGAAAATTTCATTTATTCTTTTTTTAATTAGAAGATATGATGAACAAAACAAAAAAAATGAGAGGAAGACAGAACAAAACTAGAAGGGAAAAAGGGAGGACCTTAGGACAAACTCAAGACTGATTCTGACTTTCTCTCCCCACACTTCCCCCCACAAGAAAGATTAAGTAGAGAAGAATGTCACACACAGATGGGAATATGCCGAGAGTGCCCTTTCTCTCTCACTACCTTATAAGAACTTATAATAAAAAGCATTTAATGCTGTGAGAGGTTATGGCACAGATGAGGACTGCCATTTCTCTGCACGGGCTACATGGGCCACACGATAGTTACCGCTGCTATAAGGAGATACAGGGTCAGAGTTTCCATTATAACATTTAAATTAGAAATAAGGAAGATTCCTTAGTTACTTAAAGTATGCTATTGAATATGAAATATATGGTAGAAAAGTAGAAACTATTGAAATTCTCTTTTAACCAATAAGAATTTAATGCAAAGCATATTTTATATTTATTTTATATCTTAGATTTCTTTGATCTTTATTTTAAGCTGCTAAAATTAGAGACATGTATTTATATATACATGTATTCATATGAAATTACATATTTCTAAATGTAAATGACCTTAATAAAATTTGATTCATCTAAATAGTCAACTTCCAAAAAGCATGTTCATAAAAGCATTGTAATAATAAAACTTTGTGATATAAATGGAATCAAAAGGATAAGTGATAACTGTGTGTGTGATTTTTACCCCAATACTGATTTGATTCATATTATTTTAAAGTAAAGTTAAGAAAAAATGAGTCAGAGGGGAAAACATTTTAAGAACTAGAGCCAATGCCAAGAAATGTTTGACATGTTTCAAACAACCCTATAAAATCTGGACTTATAAAAATATCTGGATTTACAAAAGATACACAGAGGAAGGTGGAGGGAGAATAAGTGCTTATATAGTGCACATGCCTTTATAAGAATTATGAGCTTACCTTATACACTTAAGAACTTAGTTACTCGACAGAGAGGCTAAGGGGAAAAGATGAAAGAAGGTGGCCTAGGAGAGACACTAAAGGATAAAGCATTAAGAGTCAGTCACAAATGAAAATCATCTGAAGAAAAATCTCAGAAATTCTAAAGTAAGGCAGTTAACATTCTATGTACAAAATTATATACAACAACCTGGCACTTTTGTGAATGGTAAAATATACATACGGTTGCAATTTTATATGAAGTCTATACGTGTGAAATTATAAAGTCAAGACATTATAATAGAACCTCTTGTTTTCTTAGGAGAATTCCAAGGAAACATCAAAAACTTGAAAAGTCACTCTAGGGATCTGTATGCGTTTTTAGATAAGTCAATTCACTTGTCAGTATAAGCTCGCTACTCTTGACTATTTTCTGAACTTAAGAGATTTTAGGAGGTTATTCTGTTTTGCCAAACTGATGTGAAAGTAAAAACAAACTCTAACTTCTTAAGTTCTCTTGAGACTTTCGACTTTCTCCAAATTAAAACCATATTAGGCAGTGGAATCTATTTGTGGACATCCTGAGGCACAGATCTTTGTTCACAGTTGATCAAGAAAATAACTTACTTACCTCAGCCCACTCTGTGGATCCCAGGAGTCCAAATTCTTCTGCATCCCAGCTGGCGAAAATGATAGTTCTCCGAGGTCTCCATCCTGTAATCATTGTTAACACACACAGTTAGGTACATATGCCTAAAATAAAGGAGAATCAGTACGTCACTTTTTGTCCTCGCCCACCAAAAAAGCATTACTTACCTCTACTCATCAATTTTCCAAAACTCTGAGCAATTTCTTGTAAAGCAGCTGTGCCCGTGGTTGGATCAATACCTCCAAACACCCAGGAATCCCGATGACCTCCCAGAA
Organism: Corynorhinus townsendii; assembly: GCA_026230045.1. Taxonomy (NCBI): domain Eukaryota; kingdom Metazoa; phylum Chordata; class Mammalia; order Chiroptera; family Vespertilionidae; genus Corynorhinus; species Corynorhinus townsendii. The sequence continues at coordinate 58,781,930 of JAPDVU010000008.1, read as the reverse complement.
TAACATACCTGTCTGGAAAAAAATGTGTTCAAAAGAACTGCAATTTTGAATGCATTATAAATAGTTGTAATTTATGTGCTTTTTAAATTAAATATCCTCTTGCTTGAGTTTCCTCCATAGAAAAACATTAACACTACAAGGGAGAGTCTTATTTTAGATTAGTACAAATATTTTTTTCAAATGTAGTTGTTTAATATCAGCCAAAAAAAAAAAAAAGAAAATCAACAGTTGAGTACAATGATCTTCTCTCTTTTAATGTTTGTAAAAACTAAGTGTTTTTAAAAATTCTCAGACTCACCAGGTTCCACAGATCCTCTTATAGTTCCAATTACGTTGTAAATCCTTGTAATTTTATTGGTATTATGAACATGCATTTTAACCTTCCTAGAATTTCAAAAGGAATAAATTACTTCACATTATGTCTAAAAGCTTTCTTTCAACGTTTAATTATGAAATATATCAGAAGTACAAAAAGCTTTATAATTATAATAGTTCAGTGAATTCCCATATAGCCACCACCTAAATTAAATAATTGTCAATATTGTTGAACCATTTGCAAGTTGCAGACATCATGACATTTACTCCTAAGTACTTAAGCATGCACCTTATAGTAAGATTTTAAAAACTCAGTATTTTATATTCTTTCTTGCTATAACTATATTGATATTTAATTAAAATTCAAAGAAGTCTATTATTCAACATGTCTTGGGTATTCTAAAATGTTTAGGCTAATTAATTACAAAAATAAGGAATACAGCCATTATGTATTTAAGGGCAAATAAATCTTTTTTACATGTGGCTTTGTATTTACATTAATTTCTGCTGTTTAATAGTTTTCTTCAAGATTATTGAAGTAGTGTATCAGTTAAAGAGCTGGCTCAGTGCTGCCAGTAAGAAACATGATAAACTCTATGATTAAATGGAAATTGGGGAAGCGCCTGTTAATAGGTACAAGACAACCATACAATGAAACTCCCAGGCCATCACTGTTGATTATGATTTAGGGAAATCTTTTAAATATTCATTCATGAATTATAATCAACCTAATTAGAATTCAAGGGAAAATGCAATCAATCAAAGACAGGGAAAAATACATTCACATTTCATGAATCCAAAATGACATGGGAAAATGCTGAGTTTTTTTCACAAGGGAACAAAATTTACCTATTTGCCTATGGAGGGTTTGCCAGCAGGATTGGGGGATAGGGGCGCGGGCAGAAGGGAGGTGGGGAGTGGAGATTCCAGCAGTTTGTAATTTGTAGTTCATTTTTGAATGGAAGAACTAACAAGCTGTCAAAACCTATAAATTGTTAAGTGCAGATTCTGTTGTTTTTTTTCCCTTCAAAAGTATAATGCACTTCTGAAGGCATATTTAATTTATGTGCAATATTCAACTAAAAATGCTTTTTGGGGAAAACTTAATGGTTGGTGTTTTGTATGTTTTTGTTCTTGTTCATTTTAAGACATCAAGTAAAGGATTGATTTTTTCTGATAAAAATTGATAGCAAAGCCCTAGCTGGTTTGGCTTGGTGGATAGAGTGTCGGCCTGTGGACTGCAGAGTCACGGGTTCGATTGTGATCAAGAGCACATGCCTTGGTTGTGGGCTTGATCCCCAGTAGGGGGTGTGTAGGAGGCAGCTGATCATTGATTCTCATCATTGATGCTTCTCTCTCCCCCCTCCCTTCTTCTCTGAAAACAATAAAATATAGGTTTCTTTAAAAATAGCAAAAAAAAAAAAAATACACAGAAACATGTTTTCACATGTGTTTCTAAACCTAGGAACCGAATATCTATTAGAAACCCAACTTCATTGATATTATGTCATTAAATGAAGAAATTTTAAGAAATTCAACAGTGAGGAATGAAAATAAAATCTGTTAATTTTTTTCTTTAGAAAAAATTTATTTTAATGAAAATGAACAGAGGCTATCTGCTCATATTCTCAAGAGCTCATCCACATCTTTAATCTTTATATCTTTTTAGTGTTTAGAAACACTGACTCCAAATGCCTAAACATCCACATGTTTTTCCTGTTAGCACTTCAAACTCATCATGTTCCAAATAAATTGAACTCTAGTTGGCCCCACAGAGCAGGGATTTTTGCCTGTTTTGTTTACTGCTGAATTCCCAGTACCCAGAATGGTGCCTGGGGTCTAGAAAATGCACAATAAATATTTGTGAAATTGCCCAGCCAGCATGGTTCCCTGTTGAGCATCAACCTATAAACCAGGAGGTCATGGTTTGATTCCTGGTCAGGGAATATGCCTAGGTTGCTGCTTGGTCCCCAGTGGGGGCCATGCAGGAGGCAGCCAATCAGTGATTCTCTCTCAGCATTGATATTTCTATCTCTTCCTTCCTCTTTGAAGTCAATAAATATTTTAAAAAACATTTGTGAAATTAATAAATATACTCCTGTAAGGAGAAATTAAGGCCTTAGCTCATCCATCAGAGTTACCTCTGACTATTATTGTCCTTAGATAATTTTATAGCTCTGTAGAGACAGAAATTAACTTACAGAAACATGATTGTAATGCAGATAATCCACATCCACTGAAATGCACAACCTCCCTCGTGAGCGTTAACTGACTTCCTTTCCCTAATGTGAACGAAATCCGTTTGCTGTTAAGTACACTCATTTCAGCATCCTGATGAGCTGATGTTTTGGTATAAACTTTGAATTCTCCTTTGAATCAGTTTTCACTCCTTTCAAGTTCCCCTATTAATTAAATTCAATTTTGGACACATTTTCATTTCATATTTGTGTAAAAACTGTGGTTTTACTTTTTCAAAAAGAAATCATCTTTTGTCATTTTGGATTCCAATGAGATGCACAATGAATTCACCTCAAAGACCAGTTATGGGCAGCTTCAACCCACACATGTCTTTTGTTGGCTCTCAGAAGTAAGTCCAAGTAGCAACAGAGTTCTAAGTTTGCTGCCTGACCATACCTATAAATTTTTTTCTACTGATTGTGTTTTGTTTATGTATCTAGTTTGCTTATGGCAGATAAGTTATTCCCCAGTGGCAGCTGTGGCTAGGAATTTGATTTCATTTCCTGTCATTTGGTAATTTCTGTAAATGGATTATTAGATAATCAAGATCTCTTTAGGGTAAGATCTGACAGAAAATGTGTTTTTTAGTAATTTTGTGTTTTTGTCCATTTTGAGCTTAAATCAATTAAGGCTTCTGTGCTCATGTTGAAGGAGGTCAGCTTTTTGATATGTTGACCAGAGAATTTTTAAGATTTTTAGTTTTCTCTTGAACTGTGACTAAAAATAGAACTAAAGCTTCACCTTTGCTGCTCTCTCTGTGGCTTATTTCTATTTGTAAATTAAAAGGCCTTTACCTTTCATTGTGTATTTTTCTTACCTCTAGAGGACATTAATACATCCGATATAATAAAAGGGTAATATGTAAATTGACCCTAATGGCAGAACGACCAGGAATGACTGGTCATTATGACGCACACTGACCACCAGGGGGCACTCAACGCAGGAGCTGCCCTCTGGTGATCAGTGCGCTCCCACAGGGTGAGCTCTGCTCAGCCACAAGCCGGGCTGACAGCTACAAGCACAGCAGTGGTGGCAGAAGCCTCTCCTGCCTCCTCTGCAGCACTAAGGATGTCCAACTGCGGCTTAGGCCCACTCCCCATGGACCGAAGCTGGCAGGTGGACATCCCCTGAGGGCTCCCAGGCTTCCAGAGGGATGTCTGACTGCCAGCTTAGGCCTGATCCTCCAGGAAGCGGGCCTAGGCCAGCAGGTGGACATCCCTGGAGGGGTCCTGGACTACAAGAGGGCACAGGCCGAGTTGAGGGACCCCCCCCCCCAAGTGCACAAATTTTCATGCACCAGGCCTCTAGGTAGATAATAAAATATATCAAAGGAACTCTGGATTGAGTTATAGAGATAAATAAGCATTTATGTAAAAAATTCTAAACTGTCTATAAAATAAGGAAATTGAACTTCTAATACTTTGAAAGTTCTGAACTAAAAATAATTAGCCCTGGCCTGCTAGCTTACTTGGTTAGAGCATCATCCCAATATACCAAGGTTGTGGGGTCAGTACACATAGAAGCAGCAACCAATTAAGCATAAATAAGTGGAACAACAAATTGTTGTTTCTTTTCCCTTCCTTTCTTTAAGATCAATAATCTACATATACTAGTAGCCCTGTGCACGAATCTGTGTGCCAGTAGCTCTCTGCGGGGCCTGGCCACTCTGTGCCCGCTGCCCAGAGGCTCTCCCCGGTCCAGAGGCCCATCCACAGTTGGGTGTGGAATGCTTGTCTCATCACCATGGCGATGAAGCAAGCATTCCACCAGGCCACTCACACTGCCCGCTCTCAGCGGCCACCACGCACCCCCCCTGCCCGGGACTGGGGGACTCCAGCAGGGCTGAGAGGACTAGGTGCTGCCATCTTGTGGCTATGGGCACTTCCATCTTTGTGACAGAGTGATAGTTCATTTGCATGTTACCCTTTTATTAGATAGATAAAACCCTAATATACAAATAGACCAAACAGCAGAACTGAACAAGTGGTTGCTATGACATGCGCTGACCACAAGGGGGCACATGCAGAACATGGCAGGTGTCGGCAGCAGGTGGCAGAGAGCGGAACATGGCATCAGCTATGGCGGGATGGTGGAACAGATGAGCGGGGGCACCAGACTAAGGCGGAGCACCGGTTGCTGTCATTGGGGTGAGCCTCTGGTAGGTTAATGAAAATTCTTTGCTCCCATGCACTGTGGTCCTGCCCAGCACTTACACCTGCTGCTGGCACTGGCCCCACTCGCACGCACTGCTGGCACTGCTGCCAGTGCCTAACGCCAGCCCCGATCGCTTGGCACCATGAGTGGGTGTGAGCAGCGGCTGCCAGCCCCGATCGCCCCTCAGGGCTTCTCTACCTTCCCCTGCTCCTGAAGGGTGATCGGGGCCGGCAGCCGCCTCCACACCCGCTGCCAGCAACGGTCCCACTTGTACCTGCTGCTGCCGCCAGCCCTAATCACTCTGCGCCGTCAGGAGGTGCGGGTGGGGCTGGTGCCATCAGTGCGTGGGAATGGCAGCAGTGGTAGGAGTTGGGCTGCTGGCAGATGGGACCAGGGGCCGCTGCAAGAGGGGCCGAGACCCACCCTGTGCCCACCACAGCCTCGCGGCCCACAGTTCCTTTCAGGGTACACGAATTTGTGCACTGGGCCCCTAGTCAATAAATAAGAAATTACAAAAACTAAAAACACTAAGAATTCACACTGTTAATGTGAATTCTTAATAAACAAGACTGACTAATGGTCTTGGTTTAATAAAAACAGCTTTATCTTCCCTGCTTTATCACTGTGACTTTGCTTTTTCTCTGCATTTCAGGCAAATCAGACTCCACGTCTGACCACGCCATGCTGTTCCACTACTCTGTTCAAGCTGATCTCTCTCGCTAGCATTTCCTGCCTGCCTCGATCCAGTGGAAAATAAACTCTTTCTGTAAAATTAAGCTCAGTGAACTCGTCCTCCATTATCACTCCTCCTGTACAACAGTGCTATAATGTGTTAATAATAATGAAAATCAGTGTATTGAGTCCCACAATAGTTAGTGCTTGCCCATTTGATTACTTAACCCACCCAGTAAGCGATCAGTAATGTTGCCTCCTTTCTCTTTTACTTCTTCCCCTTAAGTCAGCCTAGTGTTTCATGCATACGAGTATAACATTTTGAAAGTGATACGGAAACCGTTTTAAAACTTAAAGTAAAAAGGGAAGTTAAAATATTGAACCTATACACTCAAAACTCTCAATTTTTGAGACTATGAAATAAAATAAATTTCTTCCACTAAATGAAGAAATTTGATACATGATTCTGTTGTATTTAAGTGATATAAAATGATCATTTATTATAAAAAATGAGAAAAAGATGATAAGCAAAATATATCTGGTAGAACAGTTAACTTGACAATTTCCCATTAAACATCCAAGGCTTTTCCTGCTATTAAATTACAGTGAAAATTACCTGAAAGAATCATGCCCTGTGAAGCCAGGCCCAACATTGTAATCCACATTAAGACTTCCTTTCCAGCTGTCATCTGGTGAAGTGGTTCCTCCCATGTGGCTGCCAGGAGAAAATGAAAAGACAGAAAAAGGCTGAGCATCACTATTCTTAGAAAAAGATCATGAAGTGTGATAATGAGATATTCATTCATACACTTATTATTGAATATTTACTAAGTGCTGGGTCCTGTCCAAACTCCTTTCCCTTGTAGAGCTTACATTTTAAGGAGAATCATAACTGAGATACATAAGCAAAACATTTCATGTGTTAGTGATAAGAGTTAAGAAAAATATATAGAGGAAAATGAAAGCTGTGGCCTCCTTACTTGTGACTATATTTATGTAGGGATGCCTAAGGTCCAAGAAATCCTAAAAATATAAAATACATGACTGTGCTAAGGAGAAGAAATTAATTTATAGAGAAGCCACTCATTATGTAGTAGGTATTCATAAAGCAATTACTAAATGTTATTTATACAGACTTCTAAAAATATATATAAGGACATTTGAAAAGGAACATCAATTATAGAATACATATAATAGCAGCAAACATTAATAGAATGTGTACCATATTTTAGATACTTTACATGCATGACCTTTTCTACTTATAATAATCCTATCGGAGAAACTATTTCCGTCCTCATTTTACGGATAAAGGAACTGAATCAGAGAAAGATTGAGTAAATGGTCCAAGTTCACATATCCAAGTGGTGGGCATTATCATTTTTAAAATGCAGGTCAAGTACAACTATCAAATGAATATTTTAGAGAATCCAACTACTTCAAAAATCTCAAATCTGTATTTTTATCTTTGGACATAGTTTTGCTTTTGAGACTCATTTGTAGCAAAAATGTTTTCTTAGGCACTAAACTGACTTGCATTTATGAGGGTGGGGGAAAAGTGCTGTGTTATTCCTACTTCAGGAGCTATTTTGATCTGATACTTATAATTAGGTTACATTGATTTTAGAAGATCAAATGAACACATTGGTGTAAAATATCTTAATCTCATAACCAACAAGAAAACTGTACCGTAATAATATTTCTGCATCATTAAATCCAATGGGATGTACAGGGATTTGGGGTATTCCCACTCCTTCTTCAACATCAAGCCTAAAGGTGTACTCTGCAAAAATAAATTGCACAAAATGAAAACAATTGAAGAATCTGAGCCAGGGGTATAAAAATATTTTTATTACTATTGCAGATTTGCTATACATTTGACATTAAATTCAAATTAAATGTTCTGCCCCAATCAGTGATTGTTTTAACTAATATGATCTATTTAAACAATTTACATTCTAATTTAAAAAATCAATTCTAGGTATTGTAGCTTCCCAAACTTGTTTTGACATTTCACACAAATCTCCTGAATTTTACAAGCATACTTTTTCAAGGATATCCTGAATCCTTGGAGAAACTTCAGTTAACCAGATATCTAGAAAATGGTTCCCATATTCTGAAACTAGAAAAAGCTATAAAAAATTTAAAGGGAATTCAAGAGATCTTGGGAATAAGTGGTCAACATCTTATTCAAACATAATATTCTCATTAAAGAAAGGTTGAAAGGTATTATCAGGCTTAAAACCTCCTTGGAACTTTGTCAACCAACATAGAATTGCATAACACCTATTTAGAAAAAGGTTCCAAACAAATGACATCAGATTCTACCTTAAGAAACTAGAAAACAAAGATAAATCAAAAGTCAGCAATAAGACAGAAAGATCAGGGCACAAATATAAGAAATAAAAAACAGAAAAATGATAGAGATAATAAAACTCAAAGATGGTCCTTTGAGAAGATCAATAGATCAAATAAATCTTTAGCAAGATGGATCAGGAAAAAAAGAAAAGTACATAAATTGCTCATATCAGGAATAAAGAGAATAACACTCTAGTACCTGGGGGGAAAAAAGATTATTATGAACAACTCTATGCCCATAAATTCAGTAACTCAGATGAAATGAATAAATATCCTTGAAGACACAAACTATCAAAGCTCACTCAAGAATAAATAGATAACCCAAATAGCCATATATCTATTAAAAAATTGAATTTGTAGTTAAAAGCATTTCTACTAACAAAACTTCAGGCTTGGTGGATCTACTGAGAAATTCTACCAAACCTTCATAGACAAAATCAAATCCATTCTTATAAACTCTGGCATTAAAAGATGTAGAAGATGAGATAGCTGCCAACTCACTCCATAAGGACATTAGTGACAACAAAATGAGGACCAAGATATTACAAGAAAATAAAGCTATAATCTGATATCCCTTAGGACTACAGACTAATATTTTAACAAAATTTTAGCACAAATCCAGCAATATACCAATATATAAAAGGATAATGCAATATGACCAACAAGGATGGAAAAGTTGGTTTAACATTAAAAAACCAATCAATTTAACTTAAAGATAAATAACTTATTATCATTTCATTTCAATAGATGGAGTAAAAGCATTTGACAAAATGCAGCAAATATTTTAAATACATGTATTAAGATAAAAACTCTTTTCACATTACCATAGAAGTAAACTTCCTTAACTTGACAAAACATTCTGTAAAATACATACAGCCCTACCCGATTTGGCTCAGTGGATAGAGGGTTGGCCTGAGTACTAAAGGGTCCCAGGTTCGATTCCAGCCAAGAGCACATGCCCGGGTTGCGGGCTTGATTCCGTCCCCCCTCCCCCAAAAGCCCAGTAGAGGGCATGCAGGAGGAAGCCAATCAATGATTCTCATCATTGATGTTTCTATCTCCCTCTCTGAAATCAATGAAAAAAATATATTAAAAGCAAACAAACAGCCCTGACCAGTTTGGCTCAGTGGATAGAGCGACGGCCTGCAGACTGAAGGGTCCCAGGTTCAATTCTAGTCAAGGCCATGTACCTTGCTTGGGGGCACATCCCCAGTAGGGGGTGTGCAGGAGGCAGCTGATCGATGTGTCTAACTATCCCTCTCCCTTCCTCTCTGTAAAAAAATCAATATATATATATATAGAAAAAGCAAACAAACATACAGATGGTATCATACTTAACAAAGACTCCTCCTTAAGGCAGGAACAAGGCAAGGATAACTGTTGTAATAAATTTTTTCAACTAAGTACTGGAGGTACTAGCCAGTGCAATCTATATATATAGAAGCCTAAGTGAACGAACGACAGAACGACTGCTCAACCAGTTGCTATAACGTGCACTGATCACCAGAAGGCAGATGCTCAATGCAGGAGCTGCCAGCCCCAACTGGGCCCAATCAGTGGAAGCAACCTCAGGAGGTTGGCTGTGGGAGCACACTGACCATCCAGCCAGCCAGGGGAAGCGACCCCACCCGTGAATGAATTTTGGGCAGACACTCTGACGTGTAGGTTAGCTCGCAGCTGGGGTCTGGCTGATCGGGACTGAGCGAGACGGGCCAGACATGCCCCGGAGCCCTCCCGCGGTCCCTCCCTGGCTGGCCAACCTCCCTCCCCAGCCCTGATGGTGCACCAGTGGGGTCCTTCGGGCTGGACTGTGCCCTCTTGAAATCCAGGACCCCTCGGGGGATGTTGGAGAGCCAGTTTTGGCCCGATCTCGCAGGCCAGGGCAAGGGACCCTCTAGTAAGGCAATAACATGAAATAAAAGGCTTCCAGGTTGGAAACAAATTGTTTTTATTTGCAAGTGACATGATTATCTATGTAAAAACTCTGATGGAATCTACAAAAACTCTATTAGTGAGTTTAACATGTTTGCAGGATACATTATCCATGTATTTCTTCTAAAAATACAATAGTATTTCTATGTACCAGCAATACAGTTGGAAACTGAAATTTAAAATGTAATTTAAGGTAACAAAACTATAAAATGCTTATGCATAACTGTGCAAATTAATATATATATATATACATATATATATATATGATCTGTAAAGTGAAACTTTAAACACACTGAGAGAAATTAAAGAATACCTAAATAAATGGAGAACTGTACCATGTTCAAGGATCTGAAGATTCAAATTTTTAAAAAATATCATTTCTCCTCAAACTGATTTATAGATTTAATTCAGTGTCTTTCAACCTCCCAGGAGGCTTTTTTGTGGAAATTGGTAAACTGGTTCTAAAATTCAAAGGGAACTGACCTGGAATAGTCACAAAAACTTTGAAAAAGAAACGCAACTTGGAGAACTCACATTTCTATTAGAATATAATGTTAAAAAGATTTATCATACTGCGTGTTGATAAGGATGTGAAAACTGGAGCACTCATACACTGCTGCTGGAATATAAAATGGTGCAACCACTTTGGAAAACAATTTAAAGTTTTCTTTAAATGCTAAATACACCTCCATCACATTACCCAGCCCTTCCATTCCTATGTATTTACTCAAGAGAAATGAAAGCATACATACAAAGAGGTGTGTATACAACTCCTGAGAGCAGCTTTATGTACTACTAGAGGCCCAGTGCACGAAATTCATGCACGGGTGCTGTCCCTAGGCCTGGCCGGCTATCAAAGCGCTAGCGTCTGGCATGGAAGGGCAGGTCCCAGCTGACCTCTGGGCCCTGGGCAGCACCTGGGCCCCCACACTCCCTCCTCCGTCTAAGTCACAGCACCTGAGTCCCCATGTGGAGATGCTGTGAGTGCAGCCAGATGGGGCTCAGCGTGGGCCTCAGTGGTGGCCTGAAGGAAGCTGGGCAGGCAGCATGCTCTCTCCCAGCGCACTCTCTCCCAGCTGGCCTCACAGACTGGCTCCTGTGCAAACCCACAAGGAAGCCCAACCAGCCCCTGTGGTCCCAGCGGCTGCAGCCCAGCTCACCTGGAAGAGGCCATGCGGGTGTGGGGCGGGCTCCTCATGGGCGCCTGGCACCTGAGCATGAGGGCTTCCCTGGCACACAAGCCCTGGTCCCGGGGGAGGTTAGCAGGGGAAGTGGGAGCGAGCTTAGCAGACACCCCACATTCTCACTGCACCTCTGTCCCCGTCACCCCCGACCCCTGGTAGCCAGTGAGAGGTCCCAGCGTGTTGCAGACGCCCACCATGTTCCACACCGCCCCCTGGTGGTCAGCGCATGTCATAGCGTGTGGCTGAACTCCTGGTCAAACTCCCAGTCGAGGGGACAATTTGCATATTAGGCTTTTATTATATAGGATAGCCCAAAACGGCAAACAATCCAAATTTTAATCAACAAGTAAATGAATAAACAAACTAGTATATCTATTTAATGGAATACTGCTCAGAAAAATTGAATGAGTTATTGACACATATCAGTAACAAGGACCTCAAAATAAGTATGCTGACAGGAATCATATCAGTGTTTATGTAGGGGTTAGCCGGGAGGGGGCAGGAAGTGTTCAGAGGGAGCTATTACAAAGAGATGAGAGGAGCCCAGCCAGTGTTGCTCAGTGGTTAAGCACTGACCTATGAACCAGGATGTCAGGGCACATGCCTGGGTTTCAGGCTCGATCCCCTACATACAGGAGGCAGTAAACAATGATTCTATCTCTCTCTCCCTCTCCCTTCCTCTCTGAAGTCAATAAAAATATATTTATAAAAAAAGAGCTGCGAGGAAACTTTTGGGTTATAAATAGATTCACTAATTTGATTGTGGAGATGGGTATATACTAGTAGATGTCAAAACTTTTCATACTTTACATATTAAATAACAAAATGTCTCCTTGGTATTTTTAAAAATAGAAATGTATGATCTAGAGAAGCATAAAATCACTAGGCAATTCAGAAACCCTACATCCTAGTTGGATTTGAGGATCTGTGTTTCTGAACCTCCTCTCTACTAAAGGTAGAGAGAGAATTGAACTGAACTTCCTCTCTCCATGTCCACATCTCATGAACATTTACAACTAAAATAATACAATGGGGAAAAAATAATACAAGGCAAATGTCTGAATTCCTAGCAAAAGCAATCCAAGTTATGATTACACACAGCCTTAATGTTGTCCTGTAGATGCTTGTGTCTATGCCTTCTAAGGGCAAGTACTATTTTTGCAAAAATGGGCAGACCATGACAGATTCATGCCTTACCTTTAGCTGGGTAGCCTGGAGTGAGCGGGTCGCCAGCACCGTTCAGATTTAACACGTTCCCTCTCTGGGCTGCAGTTCCAGGAAGGTTCCATCCTTTGGGATATGGCTGTACCTCAGGGGCAGAGTAGTCAGCTGGGTCTGAGTACAAGATTATGCCTATGGCTCCTGCCACCAGGGCGTTGTGAACCTGCAGGGACAATGTGCAGTCCATGACGTACAAATGGCAAACGATTGACTTGTTCATCTAAGCGAAAATCACCTTAATAATGTAAGCAAATTCGGACACTGCTTTTCATCATGCTGTTACCCATTTAGCTCTCTTTGCCTTGAATATAATGTCTCGGTAGACCTAACAACTCTCCTTTATTCTACACAACTCCAAATAAGTTATCATTTCTGGGAAACATTCCTACTGTTCCTAAAACTGAAAAAAAAAAATAATGTTTCCTGCCCTGTCTGGGTAGCTCAGCTGGTTAGAGCATTGTCCAATATGCCAAGGACTCCATTTTGATCTCCAGTAAGGGCACATACAAGAATGAACCAATAAATGCATAAATAAGTGGGACAACTAATCTCAATATTTCTCTCTCTCCCTCTCCCCCTCTCTGTCTCAATCTTTCAATCTCTACCTCTCTCTCTAAAAATAAATAAAAAAATAAAAAGTTAAAATTAATGTCTCCCCTCTTCATACTTCTATATTTTGTACAGATTTCTATTTTAGGATGGATAAAAGTATTTTAAGATCTTATAAATATCTTTTCTCCCCTGGGTTGGCATTCTAAGAGATTAGTGTTATTATTAGCATTCCCATTCTATATGTAAGAGAATACTGGCACAGAGGGTGCTTTTAAGAACTATTCACCCTCCAAAACCTGGCACATCATAGAGTAACCACTCCACAATATATGTGGAGCTAAACTAATTTAAAATTATATGCAGAAGAGTCATATGGTTTAAAAATTGGCCACAGTGTTTCTGTAAATGTTTTGCTAATAATCCAAACTGACCACAAAAAGATAATCTATATATATAAAACCCTAATATCCAAATAGACCTAATAGCAGAACAACCGAATAACTGAACAACCGGTTGCTATGACGTGTGCTGATGACCAGGGGGCATGCGCGGAACACATGGCAGGCATTGGCAGCAGGTGGCAGAGTGCGGAATGTTGTGGGTGTCAGCCATGGCGGGATGGTAGAGCAGGTGAGCGGGGGCACCAGACCAAGGCAGGGCGCCAGTCGCTGTCATCAGGGCAAGCCTCCGGTGGTTACTAAAAATCTTGGTTTTCTTGCACCACAGCCCTGCCGGTGCTCGCACCTGCTGCCGGGGCAGCCCTGCTCGCACTAGCTGCTTGCATCCAGCACAGGCCCCTATTGCTTGGTGCTGTTAGTGTGTACAAGTGGCAGCTGCCAGCCCCGATTGCCCCTCAGGGTTTCTCCACCTCCCCCTGCTCCTGAGGGACAATCAGGGCCAGCAGCCGCCTCTCGCACCCGCTGTTGGCACCAATGCCACTGCTTACACCCACTGCTGGCCCTGGCCTCACTTGCACCTGCAAGGGGGTGCCAGAGTTGCCGCTTGCACCCACTGCCGGCACCCGGCACTGCTCTTGATTGCTCAGCACTGTCAGCGGGTATGAGCAGCGGCTGCCAGCCCCGATCATCCCTCAGGTCTTCTCCACCTCCTTCTGCTCCTGAGGGGTGATCAGGGCAGCAGCTGCCGCTCACACCCCCTGATGGCACTGGCCCCACAGAGGATGGGCCAAGACCCGCCCCATACCCACTGCAGCCTCGCGGTCCACAGTTCCTTTCAAGGTGCATGAATTTGTGCACTTGGCCCCTAGTATACCCTATAAGATACTAAATTACTCATTACCAGAAGTATTGTAGCAAAAGATATGTAACTGTCAGTTTTGATCAACTAAAACATTCAGAAAACATTCATATATAATGTTAGTGAGAGAATAACCTGTTACAACTTTTTTTAAAAGATAATCTGAGTGTGTATAAAACTTTTTTAAACAATATACAATATGAATCAGTCATTCAACTTCTAGGAATCAATACTACAAAAATATCTTCACACAAATGTTCAAGTACACAGACAAAGATGTTCACAATGGAATTATTTGTAATTCTAACAAATTTAAGACAACAAGCATCTGTCAACAGAGAAATAGTTAAATAATTTGCTATCAATTCTGTGAATATTATAGTCATCTAAAATAATGAGAAATTTGCTTGATAAACAGTTACATAGAAATTAAGTATGAGTCGCTATCTGAAGTGCTTTCATACACCAAGTCATTTAATCCTAATGAGGATTCTAGGAGTTTGGTACTATTGTTAGCATTTCCATTTTATACATGAGGAAACACTGGAACAGAAAGGTTAAGCAATTTTCTTACAGTAAAAGACCTAGGGAATAGGAAGTCCAGACTACACCAGGACCCAGGCTATATAGATGTAGAGTCCCATACACTTAACCGTAGAGGAATACCCACAAGTTATTGCTGAGGGACAAAATAAAGTTATACAACATATAGCATCTGATGCCCTCTTTGTTAAAAAATTATATATGTAAAAATCATTATAGAGACATGTATTTATACTCATATTTCACAGATTTAGGTCTGGAAAGAGCTGTTAAGATTATGGCTGGGCAATGAAGTTGGACAATACAGGAGAGCTTTTTGGGCTTTTTTGTTATTTTTCTTAATCCTCACCCAATATTTTTCTCATTGATTTTCAGAGTGGAAAGGAGGGAGCAGGGAGAGAGAGAAACATTGATGTGACAGAGACACATAGATTGGTTGCCTCCTTCATGTGCTTCGACCAGGGTTGGAGAGCAAACCCTCAAGGGAGGTACCTGCCCTTGACTGGGAATCGAACCTGCAATCCTTCAGTCTGCAAGCTGATGCTCTAAACACTGAGCCAAAAAGGCCAGGGAAAGCTTTTAAAAAAAATTAATATAAGTGTCCTTCAATTAAATAAAAAAGCAAATATTGCCTGGCCGGTGTGGCTCAGTGGTTGTGCATCGACCCATGCACCAAGAGGTCTCCAGTTCAATTCCCAGTCTGGGCACATGCCCCAAGTTGCAGGCTCAAGTCCCAGGAGGTGCATGCAGGAGGCAGCCAATCAATGTTGATACATTGATATTTCTCTCTCTTCTTCTCTAAAAGCAATAAACACATTTTTCAAAAAGAAGGGGAAAAGCAAATATTGCTTTGGTAATAAAATTATTGAAAATAATTTCCCTTTCTAGATATATAAGATACAAATAGGATTTTCTGTGCAACCATGGAAATAGATATCTATATCTATATCTATATCCTATTAATAAAGAGTAATATGCAAGTTGACCATTACTCCAACACACAAGATGGTTGCCCCCATGTGGTCAAAGATGGCTGCCCCATGTGGATACAAGATGGCTGCCACAAGATGGCCAGCAGGGGAGGGCAGTTGGGAGGGACCAAACCTGCAAGGGAGGGTAGTTGGGGGCCATCAGCATGCAGGGGAGGGTAGTTAGATGTGACCAGGCTGGCAGAAGAGGGAAGTTGGGGGCAACCAGGCCTGCAGGGAAGGGCAGTTGGGGGGGGGAGACCCAGGCCTGCAGGGGAGGGCAGTTAGGGGCAAATAGGCTGGCAGGGGAGCAGTTAGGCATCAATCAGGCTGGCAGGGGAGTGGTTAGGGGGTGATCAGGCTGGCAGGCAGATGCAGTTAGGGGCAATCAGGAAGGCAGGCAGGTGAGCAGTTGGGAGCCAGCAGTCCTGGATTGTGTGAGGGATGGCCAACTGCCATCCCTAGGATCAGGCCTAAACAGGCAGTCAGACATCCCTCAAGGGGTCCCAGATTAGAGAGGGTGCACACTGGGCTGAGGGACACCCCCCCACCCGTCGTACACAAATTTTGTGCACCGGGCCTCTAGTATATAATGAAAGGCTAATATGCAAATCAATCAAACAGCAGAATGACTGGTTGCTATGGCGTGCACTGACCATGAGGGGGCAGACGCCCAAGGAAGTAGGTGCCCCTGGGGGTCAGTGCACTCCCACAGGGGGAGTGCTGCTCAGCCAGAAGACAGGCTCACAGCTGGAGAGAACAGCAGCGGTGGTGGGAGGTAAGGAGCAAGGGGTGCCGGACTGCAAGAGCCCTGGACTGTGAGAGGGATCAGGCCTAAGCCGGCAGGCAGACAACCCCCAAGGGATCCTGGACTGCAAGAGGGCGCAGGCCAGGCTGAGGGAACTCCCCTTCCCAATGCACAAATTTCATGCACTGGGCCTGCTTTATATATATATGAAGCAATTTTGGAAACAATATAGTATGTTCATGTATATTTACAGAATATATCTTATCTTCTTCACTCTAGGACTCTAGGATAACAAATAACACAGTACTTTATTTCCCCTGAAGATCTTCCCATATCTGGCAATAACGATCTTTCCCGTGCAGTTGATGCCCATTTCTCTTTCTAGTTTAAAAAAATCTTCAGTACGAGCATAGTTTACATATATAAGATCTCCCTGCAGAGAAAACAAAAAAGAAAAACAATACATAACACTGCCATAGTTAAAGAGAAAACGGAAGAATAAGTTTGCTTCACAACACTGCATCACCAAATGCTGTGGGCTCAATAGATAGGTCCATGCTAATTCTACAAAAGTAGAAAATATTTCAATATGCTCAAAAGTTTTAAAAATGACAATATGTAAAACATTTTAAACCACGTGTCCTACTTTGAAGAAACTACCAGTGTACATTGAGTCGTGGGAAGTAGGTTAAATAAAAGTCATTTTAAAATGCCAGCTATGTTTAATTTCCAACTATGAAGTTCATCTTAAAATGTCTATAGTCTGATCTATAAAATCACATCTATAATTCTGTAACAAAGTCAGACTATGAACAAAGAAAAAAACTTGTAAAAACATCTATTGCTCTTACTGAATTAAAGGCATGTTTAGCATTTCTTCATTTCAAAAAGTGTCATTTGGTTATTAGGGTCCGATTTTTGTGTATTTTCTTCCTTTTTCTGTTGTTCTTTTTTAAGAAAGTGTGTGAATAGCACTGAACTTCAAAGATCAGCATGCACGGTCCTCCTAATCTCTCCAGTTTAGTCCTCCATATAGGTTTTATATAACAAAGAAAGTTTTAAAGAGTTGAATAAGAAGATTTTTTTTTATTTTACCTCTGGCATGCCTTGGGATGAGAAAGCATTATATGGCGGTACAATATCTGTAACATTCTCATATCCATCTGGTGGCGGCTCAAGGTATGATGTTTTAAAAATCTAGTAAGCAATGAAACACATGACATTAGGAAGAAAGTTTCTAGATTGCTATTAAGGAATCATGCATCTTGCCCCAAGTATACACTTAAGATTGATTAAGCATCCTGAAACTAGGTTCTGTAATCAAAAAGATAAATTCCACTGGCAACAAGGAGAAAGAGCCTTATCATCTTTATTGTCCTCAAAATCATGGAAACGTCTATACATGCATGCAATTTCAGGTAACTAAAAGTTCCCACGTGATGTATAAAAACAGGCTTCGAAGGTGGCACTCTCATTGATCCTCCTATTCCTTTCTGTTTGTCTCTCATCTGCATTTAAATAATGTTTCCCTGTGTTTTATCTGCAGTACAGTGCTAGCTTCATCCCATACTCCCTTCCTGGGAGGTTTCATTGACTTAAAATTTCACCCATACCTGATATGCTTATGATGCCCAACCTTCCAGACTTGTTTTTAAGGGCCTGATGGACATTTCAGTGTGGCTGTCCAAACTCAACTGCTTTAACTTTGTATTTATCTTCTCTTATCACAGGTCTACTTCTGCATTCTCTTCTGCTATTATGAGCATCACTAGCTAGCCACCCACACCAGATGCCTAGGAATCAAACCAAACTCTGTCCTCTCCTCCTTCCTCCAATCACTAGTCAAGTCCTGCCAATACTGCTTCCTAACTATTTCTCAAGTCTATCCCTCTTCCTCGTTCTGCTATCATCCTAATTCAGGGCTGCATCATCTTTTACCTGCATTGTTGTTGTAGACTCCAACCTTAACTCCTTTCCTAGTCTAGGTCTAACTTGCAGACTGCCCAAACTATCTAAATGCCTCTCTAACCACACCCTTCCATTTTTGCTAGGACTTGTCAATGGTTTCATTGACTGAGGTTGAATATCTAGTTCCTTAGGACAGTGTATAAGCCCTTCCATAACCTCCTCCCAAACATATACATTCGATCCTTGAACAACACAAGTTTGAACTGCAAGGGACCACTTATAAGCAGAAAATTTTCAATAAATATGTGCAATACAGTAAATGTAATTTCTCTTATGATATTCTTAATAACTTTTTTCCAGCTTACTTTATTATAAGAATCTACACTAATAAAAGAGAAACATACAAATTGACCATCACTCCACTATGCCCACCAGCCAATCAGAGCAAGTATGCAAATTAACCCAACTAAGATGGCGGCCACCACAGAGCTGGAGCCAGCCGGAAGCTTGGGTTGCCCCTGGTGATGGAGGAAGTCAAGCTGCCCGCCTGACCTGGCCTGCCCTGTCCTCCGCTCAAGGTTACAAAGTTTCAATTATAGAAGATAAATAAATCCCAGATACCTGCTTCCAGCCTGCCTTGGCCTATGCTTGGGTCACCAGGGGGTGTGGCCAGCCTGCAAACCACCATAGGTCCTTCACCCAGGCCACCCTATACCCCAAGGGAACCTCCACTCTGATCTGAGACACCCTTCAGGGCAAATCAGCCAGCCCCCACCCATGCACCAGCCCTCTATCCTATCTAATAAAAGAGTAATATGCAAATTGACCATTACTCCAACACACAAGATGGCTGCCCCCATGTGGTCAAAGATGGTTGACCCCATGTGGACACAGGATGGCCACCACAAGATGGCCAGCAGGGAAGGGCAGTTGGGAGGGACCAGGCCTGCAGGGGAGGGCAGCTGGGGCAGGAGGAGACCAGGCCTGCAGGGGAGAGCAGTTAGGGCCAATGA
The DNA here is from genome assembly GCA_026230045.1 of Corynorhinus townsendii. Lineage (NCBI taxonomy): Eukaryota > Metazoa > Chordata > Mammalia > Chiroptera > Vespertilionidae > Corynorhinus > Corynorhinus townsendii. Next base: position 58,762,870 of record JAPDVU010000008.1, on the reverse strand, counting down.
GGCTGGCAGGGGAGGCAGTTAGGGGTGACTGGGTCAGCAGGGAAGGGCAGTTGCGGGGGGACCAGGCCTGCAGGGGAGGGCATTTAGGAGCAATTGGGCTGGCAGGGGAGTGGTTAGGGGCTGATCAAGCTGACAGGCAGAAGCGATTAGGGGCAATTAGGAAGGCAGGCAAGCAAGCAGTTGGGAGCCAGCAGTCCTGGATTGTGAGAGGGATGCCTGACTGCCCCTTTAGGCCTAGTCCTACTGGGATTGGGCCTAAATGGGCAGTCGGACATCCCTCAAGGGGTCCCAGATTGGAGAGGGTGCAGGCTGGGCTGAGGGACACACACCCCTGTGCATGAATTTCATTCTCCGGGTCTCTAGTCCTATATAATAAAAGGGTAATATGCAAATTGACCCTAACAGCAGAACAATCAGTCAGGATGATGCGCACTGACCACCAGGGGGCAGACGCTCAATGCAGGAGCTGTCTCCTGATGGTCAGTGTGCTTTCATAGGGGAAGCACCGCTCAGCCAGAAGCTGGCTCATGGCTGGCCAGCGCAGCGGCAGTGGCAGGAGCCTCTCCTGCCTCCTTTGCAGCGCTAAGGAGGAGGGCTCCGGGGCTGCCAGAGGGATGTCTGACTGCCAGTTTAGGCCCAATTCCCCCGGGGAGCGGGCGTAAGTCAACAGGTGGACATCCCCCAAGGGGTCCCCAACTGCGAGAGGGTACAGGCCAGGTTGAGGGACCCCCATGAGTGCAAGAATTTTTGTGCACTGGGCCTCTAGTATAGTATATAATACATGTAACATACAAAATGTGCATTAATTGACTGCTTATGTTACTAGTAAGGCTTCCTGTCAACAGTAGGCTATTTGTAAAGTTTTGGGGAGTCAAAAGTTATACATGGATTGCAGGTCTGCTCTCCTCACCCCATGTGTTCAAGAGTTAACTGCATACTGATTTATCTCTGATCATGGCTCACTTTATTTTTTTCATGGCTCTCTTTATATTTTACACTCTTGAAATACAGAAAATCTTTTAATTCCCCAATAATATGAAATTAGTACATCTCCAGTTTTGCCAATATTATCACTTCTGCCTAGAATTCTCTTATCTTTCTTTTTCATATGATTAATTAAACCTTTAGAATCTTCATGACTTAGACATCAACTCTTTTGGGAAGCCTTTTCTGACTTACAGGGAGGTATGGACAAAAAAAGGGGTTCTATGGAAAGTAACCTTACAAGATGATCTGATCATAAATTCCTAACTGGGCAGGTCACACCCTAAACATATAACATTTGTTGATTTCTTTTAAAAAGCTTATTATTCCATTTAAGTACAGTGCTCATTTACATATTTCTCCATAATTATCTTTTATAAAAAATGGACATATAACTTTTTAGTAAAAGGTGATCTTTGCCTTAAACAAGCCCTGTCCATTGTTTCTGTGCATTTAGGTTAACACACCTTTGAAATAACCACTCTCAAGAGAGCTCATAATCTTGTTAATTATCCTGTAATTCAATCCCCACTTTGTTTTCTCACACCTCCATGTGATCTTCCTTATGTTCCCTCCTTAATTGCAAATGCATAAAAAGTTGCAACCTGGCATATAACATCCGTTTGACTCAAATAAACTCTTATAATAATTCTCTACAGGTTTGGATGTTCTTACATCAACACTGGGCCATGTGACCCTTTTCATTGTAGATAAAGAACCCAATCATACACTTCATAGCACTTACCACGTTGATTTGAAATGATGTGTTCTAATATCTGCCTCACCTTATTTAAGCAAAGGAACCATGCCCTAGTCTTCATTCTGATCATAGGACCTAGCACTGTGCCTGGCACATAGTAAACACCAAATAATTAGTTTGCAACTTAACTTTTCTAGAAAACATGAGTTCCAGTGCACTAGTAACAAATTGATCTTTACTTGACCCTACATCCCAATTCATGTAAAAAGGTGGAGTTGTAAAGTATGAGAAGTACCAACAATTCTATATCACCTCAGTGCCATGTTCATCCACAATTGATATATAATTGGCATTTGTCTCATTAGGGTAAGACAGGAGAACATCATAATGAACCAACTTGGCAGAGTCTAGTCCAAATTTCTTCCACTGGGTTTGGATTTTCTTGGCAAGCAGCAAATTCTGTTCCGTTCCCGCCAGATGAGGGAGCTTTGTAAAAGAACTAAAATGAAGAGAGAACACAAGGGGGAGTTAAGGACTACTCTTTTCAGGTGATGTGCCTATAAGAACCATCCTAGCTGCATTACTCATACTTTAGGCATTACCTTATCATTTCTACATCAGGGATAAATAAAAAAAACCCAGCTCGCATACCCATTTCTTGATGTGCCAGTGAGGGGGAGCAGAGATGGCCACCTTAAAATGAGCCTTTTGGGGGTACTGATTATTTTAAGCTGGTTATTTTCAAGAAATAAACATCTCAGAAAAACATCTTTGGCCTTTCCCTCTACTGCCTAAAAGGAATTCAAATAGAGAACTTGCATCAGGAAGGGAGATATCATCACAGGTAACTATAGTTTGCTATGAGCCAAATCTGATAGACAAGAAGGAATCTAGCAAGGTCCATTTGGTCAAAGTCCTCTCTGTGTCCCATTGTTTAAAATAGCCCAGAAAATATGTATTTACCAATAAATACAGGTGACTTACTGTCATGCCCTTTGAAGTCCCATGTGATTTGCCTTCCTGCCCTTTGAAGTCCCAAACCACAAATGCCCTTCCCTTTAGCTCCAGGTGGAATACAAGCCTGAACTGCGGGATCTGTCCTCCGGCCCCATATTCTTAATGGACCCCGTGTGTACATATGCAATAAATTTGGTTATTTTCTCCTGTTAATCCATCTTATGTTAGTTTACCAGTCCAGCCAGAAGATCTTGGAGGAAAGGTAGGAAGAAAATTTATTTTTCTGCCCCACTCCAGTTTGTTTCTTTTTAAAATGTGTTTTTATTGATTTCAGAGAGAGAGAGAGAGAGACAGAAACATTAATAATGAGAGAGAATCACTGATCAGCTGCCTCCTGCATGTCTCCTACTGGGGATCAAGCGGAAACCAGGGCATGTGCCCTGACGGGGAATCGAACCATGATCTCCTGGTGGAGCCACACCAGCTGGGCGGCTCCACCCCAGTTTTTAAATGTTTGTGTGTAGCCACAGGTTTCACATCATGCTCCCCTGGAAAAGAACACATTTCACGGTAAACACATACAATCAGTAGAGGCTCAGGTGTGAGAACTCACCCTAGACAAACATCACGCCCCTATACCAGCGGCGTGCCTTCTTGCTGCTCATCAGTAAGTGAGGACATTTTGAAAAAATATCATGTTTGCCAGAGACCAGTTGGGCAAGTCTATTTAACATAATATATAGATTTAACATACAATTACTGAGTGACCAGATTATTATGACCACCTGACGTTTGTAGGCAAATTAGCCGTACACTACATCGTATGGGATACAGAAGCCAAAGGCCTGTTCGAACACCTTTGCTGACTGCAGTTACCAAGAAAATGTCTCCAATTCACACAGGAACACAAGGATTGGACAGTCGAGCATTGGAAAAAAGTCACGTGGTCCGATGAATCACGTTTCCAGTTGCACCATGCAGATGGCAGAGTGAGAATTTGGCGGAAACAGCATGAAAGCATGCACCCCACATGCATGAGTACAACCCTTCAAGCTGGTGGGGGCAGTGGTATGGTTTGGGGCATGTTTTCCTGGCATGATTTGGGCCCTTTAATTTGTGTGGAACAGCGTCTGAATAGCACAACATACCTAAGTATCATTGCTGATCCAGTTCATCCTATCATGTTGATGGCATATCCCAATGGAGATGGCTTCTTCCAACAAGACAATGCACCATGCCACGGTGCTCATATTGTGCAGGAGTGGTTTCAAGAACATGAGGGAGACTTTACCTTGCTTAAGTGGCCCCCACAATCACCAGATTTCAATCCAATTGAGTATTTGTGGGATGAAGTTAAAAGAGCCATCAGGCAGCTGGTTCCACAACCATCAAATCTCACAGAACTGGGCAGTGCTATTCATCAGGCATGGTGTCAGATTCCTCACATCACCTTTCAACATCTCGTGGAGTCAACACCAAGAAGAATCGCTGCAGTATTGAAGTCAAAAGGTGGCCCAACGAAGTACTGATGTGGTGGTCATAATAATCTGGCCACTCAATATATTATATACTGTTGCTTTATTATTTTGTATGAAATTTTTTATCTCACTAAAGAGAAAGTCCCTCCTGCTTAACTCCTGCCTATGACCTAAGAATTATACAATAGAGGTTTGTTGAATTGAGTTTGGGCAATGTTCTCTTGGTTATGAGTTTAAATGATTGTGAACATTCACGTGACCTCACAAATGTAGTTCTTAATGAGATCTGTTTTGCTTGAGGTAAGTAATATTTTAAAACTATTTCCTAAACCCCTTTTCCCATCAGTAGAACAAGAATACTTTCATAAATTGTTTTTTTTAGTCAGTCAGAGGACAACCAAAAAAGGAAAATTAACATTTATTGAAAACTTACTATATGCCAGGAACGATATGCCAGGTACTTGTACATGGATTATCTCATTGAATTCTCACAATTCCTCTTCCATTGTTCCTGTTTTGAAAATTAGGAAGCCCTGGCCAGTGTTGCTCTCAGTGGTTAGATTGTTGGCCCTTAGATTGAAAGGTTGTGGGTCAATGTCACATACCTGGGGTGCAGTTTTGATCCCCAGCTTCGGTTGGGGGCACGTGCGAGAGGCAACCAATTGATGTCTCTCTATCACATCAATGATGTTTCACTCATGCTCTCTCTCTTTCTCTCTCCTCCCCCTCCCACCCTCTCTCCCACTCACTCTCTAAAAAAGAAAGAGAAGATACTAAAACCTTCCTTTAAGAAATATTAGACACAGAGGAACTGGGATCAAATGGCCCCAAAATCTCAACACTATCTTGAAGGCTAGAAAACACTGAAGCCATGAGTTCAAATTTCTGAGAGTAAATGTACCACAGCTTTTTTATCCATTCATTTACTGATGGACACAAACTAGACCACCAACTTACACCTTACACAAGAAAAAGCTCAAAATGAATTAGACTTAAACATAGTCATGAAAACATAAAAATCCTAGAAGAAAACATAGGTAGTAAAGTTTCAGACATTTCTTGTAGCAATATTTTTTCTGATATATCTTCTCTGGCAAGAGAAACAAAGAAAAAGAAAATAAGCAAATGGGACCACATAAAACTAAAAAGCTTTTGCACCATCAACAAAATGAAAATGATAACTCACTGAATGGGAGAACATATTTAGCAATGATATATCAAATAAGGGGTTACTATCCAAAATCTATAAAGAATTTATACAACTCAACACCAGGAAGACAAACAATCCAATTTAAAAATGGGCAAAGGACCTGAATAGACAATTCTCCAAAAAGGACATACAGATGGCCAACAGACAGAAGGAAAGATGTTCAAGGTCATCACAGATGTTCAAGGTCATTCAAATTAAAACCACAATGAGATATCATCTTGAGCCTATCAGAATGGCTATCAATAAATGTGCAAACACATGTTGGTGAGGATGTGGAAAAAAGAGAACTCTTATGCACTGTTGGTGGGAATGCAGATTGGTGAAGCCACTGTAAAAATAGTATGGAGTTTCCTAAAAGGTACATTTTAATTGTAAAGAAAATGATAGGTTAAAAATAAGTGGATGAAAGAAGACATACCATGTAAATATACTATAAGAAGACTGATGTGGCAATATTTATACCAAATAAAATAGATTTAAAGATAGAGATTATTACCAAAGATAAAGAAGGACATTTCATAAAGAAAAAGGGTAGTTCTTTCTTGAGGACATAACAAATTAATGTGTAGATGCCTCATAAATGAGTCTCATAATATATAAAGCAACAATTTACAGAATTAGAAAGAACAGATAATTTCACATTCCCAGAGAAAACTGGAAAGTCATTCCTGATAGAATTTGAACCTCTCTCCCAAATCATTAAAGAAATAAAAGAATTTCTAACCAGCTAAAAAAAGAAATATCATAAGATCAGATAAATTGATGCAGATAAACCATGTGACAACATTTAATACTCATTCATGATTTTAAAAAAGAAACAAGAAAACTTCTGCCATGCCTGGATAGCTCAATTGGTTAGAGAATCATCCCAATATGCCTAGGTTGAGGGTTTGATACCTGGTCAGGGCACATAAAAGAATCAACCAATGAATGCATAAATAAGTGAAACAACAAATCAATGTCTTTCTCTCTTTCTCCTTTCTCCCTCCTGCCCGGCCCCTCTCTCCGCCTCTAAAAAAAAATCAATAAATAAAATTTAAAAAAATTCTTAGCAATGTTGGGATAGAGGTGAGTTTCCTTAACTCAATAAAGAGCATCCACAAAAAAACCTACAGATAACATCATAAAACTCTGAATTTAATAGTAAAACTCTGAATGCTTTCCTCCAAGACTTAGGGGAAGAATGTTGGCTCTCATCACTTTTATTTATTCAACACAGTACTGGAATTTCAGTGTGTGTGTGTGTGTGTGTGTGTGTGTGTGTGTGTGCGCTCGCACACACACACACACAAAGACAAAGACAAAGAAGAAGGAAGAGAAGGAGGAGGAGGAGAAAAAGGCATACAGTTTGGAAAGGGAGAAATAAAATTGTCCCTATGTAAGAATGGCATGATTGTCTACACAGAAAACCCTAATTAATCTACAGAAAAGTCATAGAACATGTGAGTTTACATAAGCCACAGGATACAACAACACATAAAAATCAACAGTATTTCTACATTAAAAACAAAACAAAACAAAACATGTGGAAACTGAAATTAAACACCATATGAGTCGCATTTGCTCCAAAGGGGGGAAAAAACCCCACATTGATATAAATCTAATAATACACATGCAGGATCTGCATCCTGAAAATTATAAAATATTGATAAAAGAAATGAAATAAGCCTAAATAATTGGAGAGATGTACTATATTCATGGATTAGAAGACTAAACATAGTAAAACTGACAAGTACCCCATATTGCTCTATAAGATTAATGCAATTCCTATCAAAATCTCAGCAAGGACTTTTCTAAACATAAAAGTTTCTTTTGTATTTTATATAAAAAGGCAAAAGAGATAGAATAGCTGTAATAATTGTTTAAAAGAATAAAGTGGGAAAAATCATTCTATACAGTAAGGCTTATGATACAGCTTCAATAATCAAGACAGTGTGGACAGAATGATGTCAGCAGCATGCCTAGATCTTGAGAGTGTCATGCTAAGTAAAATAAGTTAGATGGAAAAGGACAAGAACCATATTTTTCACTCACATATGAGATATAAAACATAAGCAGCAAATGGACAAACAAAAACTCTTAGACACTCAACAGTACGGTGGTTAGGTTATCAGAGTGGAATGGGAGTTGGGGGAGGATGAAGAGGGTAAGAGTGGTTAGATTATATGGTCACTGAAGGAAACTAGACTCTGAGTGATGAGTATATAATGCAATATACAAATGGTATATTATAGAATTGTACACTTACCACTTATATAATGTTCTTAACCAATGTAAACCAAATACAATTAATTAAGTAAGTAAAGACAGTGTACTGGAGAAAGTAGACACATAGGTCAATAGAACAAAATAGAAACCCAGAAATAGACTCGCATAAATGTATTCAACTAATTTTTGACAAAGATGCAAAAGTGATTAAATGGAAGAAGGATAGCATTTCAACAAATGGTGCTGGAAACATTGGACATCCATAGGCAGAAGAATAAACCTCATCAAACATTGTACCTTATGTAGAAATTAACTTAAGTGAATTACAATGTGGGGGTGGAAGGGTGGGGAGAGGGGGAAGGGGATCTAGGGTTACTCACATCATCCTAAAAGCATGATCCATAAAAGGAAACACTTATAAACTGGATAAACTAAACCTTATTAAAATTAAAAGTTTCTGATCTGCAAATGCCCCATTAATCATGAAAGGACAAATAACAGACTAGGAAAAAATATATATATACTAGTGGCCCAGTGCACAAAATTCGTGCATGGAGGAGGGGTTCCTTCAGCCCAGCCTGCACCCTCTCCAACTGGGGACCTCTTAGGTGATGTCTGACCACTCCTGCCTGCCTGATTGCCCCTGCCTCTGCCTTCCTGTCTTATTGCCCCTAACCCCCCTACCTGCCAGCCTGGTTACCTCCAACTGCCCTCTCCTGCCAGCCTGATCTTGCCCCCAATGGCCCTCCCCTGCCAACCTGATTTTGCCCCCAACTTCCCTCCCTTGCTGGTCTGGTTGCCCCCAAATGTCCTCCCCTGCCAGCCTGATCTCACCCCCAACTGCCCTCCCCTGTGGCCTGATCACCCCTAACAGCCTCTACTTCAGCCCCCACCACCATGGCTTTGTCCAGAAGGAAGTCAGACGTCTGGAAGATGGCTGGTCGACCCAGTCTAATTAGCATATTACCCTTTTAGTAGTATAGATAGATTATACAGGATAGGATTGCTTAAATGGGGGGGGAGCACCTTTTTCATCAGGAGGAGATGCTCTTGGCAGACAAAAATACATAATCCCTATATCTGGACTGATAGCCAGCCATATGCACTATACTGCTAAACTGGTCATTAAAAAATTGAACTGCTTTCTTACACCTTACACCAAACAGCTGTTGCCCTTAAAACCCTTCCTCAACACCCACCTTAGGTTCTGCCTTCGCAGTTCACCCAGATAGGTTCTGATTGGTCGGTTTCTATGCCAGTCAGCATTTCTGGGCCTATCAACAGGTCTGATCAGAGAGGTGGGGCTGATAAGCAGCCCCAGCAGAGGCCCAAGAGAAAGAGGTAGGGCTGCTGGCCATGCCTGGATTGAAAGAGAGAGGCAAGTGCTGATCAACAGCTACCATCGAGGCTATGGATCAGACCCTGCTTCTCTCTCCCGGGGCCTCTCTTCAGGTCTGATCCACAGCCCCCTCAGCAGTCAGTACTGGATTGGGGTGCTGGCAGCAGTGGCAGTTAGTGCTGGGTCACTATGGCAACCAGCACTGACTTCTGGTTGGTGGAGCCTTCTGTCATTTGGATGTTACAGACCCTGGGATTTTATATATTAGGATATACCACAAAGCTTATAAAAAACTTATATCTGGAAAATATAAGAACTCTCAAAGCTCAGAAGAAAAAAACAAACAAACTTGCTGGAAATAGGCAAAAGACACGAACAGACATTTCAGTGAAGAGTGTATACAGATGGTGAATAAGTACAGGAAAAGATGTTCAATATAATTAGCCATTTGGGGAATGCAAATTAAAACCACAATGAAGTATCACTTTGCACACCTCAGAATGAGGAAAATTTAGAATAGTGACAACACTAATTGAGAATATAAAGTGATAGGCCATGTTCTACAGGATTTTGGCACTCTTCTAAAACTAGCAATTTTCACTCTTGTGCATTTGTCTCAGAGAAATGATAGCCTATGGTTACATATAACCTGTACATAAATGTTAATACCCCAAAACTGAGAAAAATGGCAATGTCCCTCAATGAGTGAAAAGTTAAACTGTGGGACAACCCTCAAGATAAATGAACACATGGATTGACTCAGTATTTTTAAAATGTAACTTCTTTTCCAAATTCATCTATAGAGTAAATGCAATTTTAATCAAAATTCCAGCAGGCTTTTTTTGGTAGAAATTGAGAAGTTGATTTAAAATTTATTTGGAATGCTGTCTACAAGAGACCCTCCTCAAAACAAAAGATACACACAGGATGAGAGTGAAGGGATGAAAATTAAATTTCCATAAAAAAGAAAAAAAAGCTGGAGTAGCAATACTGATATCCGACAAAATAGATTTTAAAATGAAGGCCATCACAAGAGACAACAAAGGTCACTACATAATACTAATGGGATTGATCCAACAAGAGGATATCACAAGATCTCACTCCTTTGTGAAATATAATGAACAACATAAACTGATGAACTAAAATAGAGCCAGAGGAAAAAAATATTTTAGAATAGAAGTAATCTTGTTATTTATATATTTTTAATATTTTCTATAATTTTTGTGATTTATACTGTTTGTACAGTTTTGGTAATATTATATTTTAAATCTTTTTTTCTTGAAATATTAATGTTTATTGCATGTAACATTATTATATTTATAATAGTTTTTCTTGAGATATTAATGTTTATTGCATGTAACATTATATTTAAAATAATTTTTCTTGAAATGTAATGTTACATGTAATAAACATTAATATTTAAAATAGTTTTTCTTGAACTATTAATGTTTATTACATGTAACATTATATTTAATATTGTTTTTGTCAAATAAATAAAAAAAATACAATTCATTTGGAAATACAAATGATTTAAAATAGTCAAAGCAATTTTCAAAGAGAAAGTTTTATAGGATTAACTCTACCTGACTTTCAGACTTATTATTAAACTACATTAAAGAAGATAGTGCGGTATTGAGATATATAAATTAATAGGTCATTAGAAGAAAATACAAAATCCAAAAATAGGACACACATTTTATGGTCAAGTGACTTTAGACAAAGATGCCAAGGCAATTTAATGGGGAAAGAAAATTGCTTTCTTTTTCAAAAAATGTTGTTGGAATAGGTTAATATTTATATTTTAACTTGATTATCTCATACCATACACAAAATTTAAGTTGAAGTGGATAATTGACCTAAATGTGCAAGCTAAAATTATAAAACTTCTAAAAAATAAAGATAGAAGAAATTCTTCCCAAATTATCATAGGCAAAGTTCAACAGCACAGAGTATGAAACAAACATAAAAATTGGCCAATTGGACTTAAAAACCTCTGCCCTTCAAAAACTCCACTAATCTACTAAGTAAACAAAAAAGGCTAACCACAGAACAGAATATTCACAATACATGTCTGACAAAGGAATTATATCCAGAAGAAAGAAATGCAAAACCCAGTAATAAAAAAATAAAACAATTAAAAAATAGGGAAATATTTAAGGAGATACTTTATAAAAGAAGATATACAAGTGTCTAATTAGCACTGGAGATGATGCTTAACATCAGAAAGTGCAAATTAAAAGCACAATGAATTTCTGTAATGTAAAAATGGGAACAATTGTGAGAGCTTTGTCCATGGAGAACTGAAACCAAAGTGGCAACTAGGTTAAATGCATGAAGTCTGCCAAATGTAAAGCAAACTGTCAGCCAGCTAAGATATTTATGGTGGAACAACCTTGAACCCATAAAGGCATCTCCAGGCCCAGAGTGCAAACAGAGCTGAAACAGGTGAGTCCCAGGTGATGATGATGGCAGTGACAAGAAAAAGATAGGACACCCAGCTCTGTCTGCAGGTCTCCTGGGAAATGACCAAGTCCAGGTATGATCCTGACTACCACATGACCCTGTGGGCAGGTGCAAGTTCTCACAATTACTCGCATTTTTGCATTATATAAATCTCAGCCTCATAAGGATCTATATATACAGTGACAAATACACATGGTGGTCTTAAAATCGTGGATGATAACAACTACATTCACTTTGTCCAATTTGTATTACTTATACTTGCAACATGGGAGAAAGGTTTAATCTGTGGCAGACAGAATCTGAAACTTCAACCTCCATCCCTCTAAATCAGAGTTACAATCAGCTAAATCTTCCTGACAAAATATAATGTTTAAATAACATTGCTGATTAAACCCAGGGACTGAGGAACAAAGAATAACATTCAGTTGCAGCCCAAAGTTACATGAAGTTGAAACATCTCTTAATAAAGCAATTGGCTAACTTTGTCTGAAGATGAAATTAGCCAAGAAAGACTCCTGCAACAGTCAAATAGACTGTATCCTAATACTGGTTTAGGGGCATTTTATGAATGTGATACCATGTTAACTTTACACAAAGATTACCATTGGAATACAACCAGTTTCAGTACACTTCTCACTCTGCAATATCTTAAAAACTTTATTATTAAGATCAAATATGCAAAACAAACTTACCGAAGAAATGATTTAATGTTCTCAGCTTTCATCTCGGATATCAGGTTCCACCGCACACTTTGATGATAGCGCAGTGTAGTGGTTGTTTCTTTGAGAGGCTTAATAAACCAGCCTGAGAGGAGAAGATACATAGGCACATACATGTACCACACACACACACATACTTGCTTTACACTTTTATAAAAACTAGAAGCCAAAAATAGCCCTTCCCTAAGTAAGAAATATTCATATTAAAGGCAGGGAACCTTCCAATTCCGCTGTGCAATGCAATTTTGAGTTGGTTAAAAAGAGTTTTTATATCAGGGAAGTTCTTTTCATTTTCCCACATTAGACATCAAGGCCTGGGCCTTCGTCTTGTTCTGGGGAGGGGTGGGGTGGGGCTGGGGGGATCTAATTCTTAGCACCATGCCAGACACACAGGGAGCATTCCACAAATTTTATTTTGTCAATGATGGGGGAAGTGCACTTTTTGCAATGCTGCACATATTAATTACTAGCTTTGACTCATTGATAACGCTTGTAACAGAAACCTCCATGTTCATCCCTGCGGAAAATGACCGCTCTAAATTCTCTGAACAGCTCTTAGCAGTACCCTGAACCCAGGGAGCATTTAATAGATCTGTATTGCGGTCACACTTTATTAGGAAGGCCCAATGCATTCCATTAGGCTTCCAGTTCGGCTGAAACTCGAGTTCACCATCCCGGGATGAGGCTGAGCTCAGCAGGCCGGAGGAGGCCAGCACAGCCCAACCCCATTTTTCCTGCAAAGCAGCAGCTGCGTTGAGCTGGGGGCAGGAGTTTGCACACTTACCCACCATGAATCCTGCCAGGAAAGAGGCCAGCGCTGCAGCCAAGCACATGCAGAGGTACAGCCGGCCCCTGGACTTCCCCATGGCCTCTTCGCGGCTGAGCTTGGAGCGCACGCTGCTGTAGGGAGCCTCGAGGGTGCACAGGAACCAGGAGAGCGCGCGTGGGCACGAGCTGAGCATCCAGGCCCCCGCGGGGCGTGGCCACCATGGACCTTGGCCCAGGCCCTGCCTCTGCCCCCCAGGTCCCTCCACAGAGGAGCGAAAACCTGCTCCAAACAACTCCTGGCTCCTTCGTTCCCCAGGGGGCCTCCACGGGAGAGAGAAAGCTCTGCAGGGGAGGGAAACACATTGTTCCAGTTGGCAGGCAACTTCACGTCTGTTGATTCCAGGCAGCAAAGTCTGCTGTGGGAGCTTTGGGTACCTAACGAACTCTGCTGACCTGACTCTGTGCTACCCCCATTCTAGGAATTGCTGAGTTTCAGCTGGAAATGCACTGAAGTCCCACTTGCTTTTCCTTCCCTGTAGATTACCCTGCTGCCCCAGATTCTCTGTTCTAATTTCTAATGGGTCACGCTTGGGAAGCATTTTGGGTGCTGGCCGCTCCACAGTCACACACGTGTTCCTTCAGTCATTAACATCACAACTGATAGGTTTGAGTTCTTTTGTTTCCCCCTTAGCTGGACAAGTCTCCAGATTCTCAGTTCCTTTTGTAACTGGAGTGTTTCCTTGCCTCACTGGAGTGCTGTAGGTTCAAGTTAATTAGATTAACCATTTCAAGTGCTTTGCTCCATAACTGACAGGAGGGTCTCAACAAATGCCACCCTCCCTGTCCTCCCCCACCTACACATTTACAGATGCTTCTCTTTAAAAGTGTTTTGTCTTTATAGTATAGTAAATTTTCTGAACAACAACCAAAGGGTTTTAGAAAGTTTGCACAATGAATGTGCCTGTAAAGAGCACTCCCGAATCCATCCATTTCACCCTAGAGGCAATCTTTAGCAAGTCCCGACTGGATTCCTCATATCCAACTAAAAGCAGTTTTGCCGCCAAAGGAAAAATGCCTCTGAATAGGTTATGAGAGATAGTATATCTGTGGTTTCACTCCTAATCTCCACTGCATTTTCCAAGCCCTGATGATCTCAGCTGTGAAAAATATGTCCCCGGCCTGCCTGGTGTCTCTTGGTGGCTGAGTGTTGACCCATGAACCAAGAGGTCATTGGTTGGATCCCTGGTCAGGCACATGCCTGGGTTACAGGCTCGATCCCTAGTAGGGGACATGCAGGAGGCAGCAGATCGCAGATCGCTCATGTTTCTCACCGATGTTTCTACGTTTCTGTCCTTTTCCCTTCCTCTCTCTCTAAAATAAATCAATAAAAAGATACTTTAAAAAATATGTGTAAATGGAGCCACCTTGAAACGGAACTGGAGTCACGAACCTAGAGGAACTGCATTATCCGTCTCATTCCTCCAATTTTGAAATGTTTTAAGTGGGCAGAATAACTGGGACAAAGCAACATGGTCTTCCGAACCACCGTTTGCAAAGCAGACATTCTGACGACAGGACCAAAATTTAAAGACATTCTGTAGAATCAGCAGCACTATGTACAGCTAAGCAATAACTTAGCTTATCTGCCCCTACAGAAATTCCTTCCTTGGCTTATTAGCACCAATAGAAATGCCTTCCTTCTGTTAACGTGATTATTCTCCTTCCCTTTCTCATAAAAACCCCTTGCCTTCACCCCCTAATCAGAATGCTATCTGGGTTTCTGCCGGAATCAGTGCTTCCTGAATAGCTGTTCTTTTGGATCTCAGAGAAATGCTTGTTGCCTATCACTTTGGCCTGTTAGTTTACATTAGCAAAGTTAAGGCATTTTACTTTGCTCCTAAGGAATTTCCAGAAGAGTCTAATTACTTTTTTCTTGCACTGTAGTTGTTGATGAATATATCTGATGGTTTTTCTCTTGGCACTTTTGTGAAATGCCTGATAATTAGCATTGAACCAAATATTGCTAGTGAATTAACTAATTTCTCCTCAATGCCACAAACAGTATCAAATGTCATTTGTGTCAGTATTCACAAAAATGTGTTACACATATAACTTTGGAGGATTGATTATATAATTTCTTAATTTCTAGGCTCTTGGCCTTTTCTATGTGCTCCTCATGGGATCACTGTTATTGGCTACATTCCTCTCAAAAAGCAGATCAAAACCATCTCTAGATGAAGGCTTGTTGCAGAAAGATGAGTTAAAAAGTAGGGATTTAAATGACTTACTGATGAAATTTGTTTTTTTCCTACTCCTATCTCAATTTTATAGCTAAAGTTGGGTTAATAGAAGAAATTAGTGTATTAATTAGCAGTTTTCTAAGCTGATTAATATTCCCAAATTAAAGTTAGGTTATTCTTAAGTCAATATTTAAGAGGCTACAGCCGGCTAGATGTGAAAAATTCTGAGAATCTGATCTTTGCCTTTAGGAAGCTGATGGTACAATGAGAAGGCAAATATTGAATATATAATTAAAGGTAAGTGTTCTAGCCCTAACTGGTTTGGCTCAGTGGATAGAGCGTTGGCCTGCGGACTCAAGGGTCCCAGGTTCGATTCTGGTTAAGGGCATGTACCTTGGTTTCAGGCACATGCCCAGTAGGGGGTGTGCAGGTGGCAGCTGATCGATGTTTCTCTCTCATTCGTGTTTCTAAATCTATCCCTCTCCCTCCCTCCCTGTAAAAAACCAATAAGATATATATTAAAAAAATAAAGGTAAGTGTTCTAGGATGGAGCAATACTACCTTAAATGTGAAGGCTGTCGCTGCCTCAGTAGGTGACATTTACAATCTTTGTCTTGCCAATCCATTGTAAAATGTCCACTTAGCCGGTTCAGCACATCTTTGGCCTTGTGTTAATACAGATACAGATACAGATACATTATTTTATCTTAACTAACCTTATAACAGAAGGTTGCTATCACAGTTTCTAATTATTTGTCTTTGGACAATATTTGCTTCCTATTAGCACATTTAACAAAACACCATTGTTGATTTATGCCAACCCCTTTCAATTTTTCCTTTAAAGCCAAAAAGTGTATAAGAACCTTTTGGTATTGGAAAATGCAACTCTCAATAAAACTGCTTAACACACTTGACCTGCTTATTATTCAATGGGCCTCTCACATGACAGAACTAGTTTCTCCGTTCACAAACATAAATTGCTCTTACATAATCTTTCCCCATTTTCAAATCCTGAAAGAGTTCCTCTTGTAACTTTCAAGTTAAAATTCCATCAACTGGGTCACAGGAGATTGAAAACAAAGTATGACTCATGGCCTAATAAAGCAATATAGGTGCATTCCTTAACGAACATACCAGTAGTTAAAATTTCATAAAGAAGGAATGATGTTTAACTGTGTCAAGGTTCACATTTTGTTTGAAGATGTTGCCATTTCTTTCATAACAGAGGGATCACAGAGATGCTCGCTGCAGGGATACAGACAGGATACAGACATGAGATGTCACAAGGTGACATGATGATGATCTGGTCATGCAGACAGCAGTGTCCCCTTTCTGAAAAAGTGAAATATTAGTGTTAACATACTGAGATTCATGAGAAGAGATATGTTCCAGTTGAATATTTCTAAACCCTAGGTCAGTGGTCAGCAAACTGTGGCTCGTGATCCACATGTGGCTCGCAAGCCGTGCTTTGCCCCTCTGTTGACTAATGAGTTTGCTGACCACTGCCCTAGGTCACAAAACTTCCCCAAATCCATTTGAAACTTAAAGATGTTAGCATGTTAGTACATTGTACAATATACCATAACTTATAAAACAGGTGAGAAGTAAGGCACAAGTCTAGATGGTGAGAAAAGGGTAAAAGACTAATAAAAGTGAGAAGAAATTTCAAAAGAAAAGCACAAAACCAGGATTGGATGTTTCCCTTCTGATGTCACAATTACTCTACTCAACAGTAAATGGGTACATTAGTGAAGACCCCCCAAGTGAAACTGTGAAACAGAGAGAAGACTGCCACCCGTGCCCTCCTGTTGACACGGGGCGTGAGTACCATGATGCTCACATTCCAGGTGGAAACTTGGCAACGGTAAGTTCTACGGGTTGGACTTTAAACTAAATTTTCTTGCTCAATGTTTTTCATTCCTTATCAGCATGTGCCCTCAGTCTATTTTCCATGATGGCTTTTATCAGACAGAGCTAGGGTCAGGGGCCCCTCATGCTTTTTCTTCCAGCTCTTTCATCTCTGGCCTCATTTGCATCCTCAGTCCCTGTGGCCTTTCAGTATCATTAGAATTTGAATAAAACTCTAGATTCTTGATCTTGCTTCTAATAGCCCCCTTTCTGTTCCATCTTACCTGGCGCCTACTTTCACTTGATGAGACTGGTTTCCCTCAAACCAGATAAACTTCCACTTCATGGGGAAAGTGGAGATGAGTTTCACAGGGACTTGTGGGGTCCGAGAGGAAAGATGGAACCTTTCTCTGCCAATAGTCTTTTACTATGTGTTTTCTTTTCCTTTGATTATATCATTTGCTTTCTATTCTCAGCTTTGCCCCCAGTTGAGCACCAAGCAGCTCTCCCACCTCCTGACATTACTGTAATGTCTGCTTTGTAGATGTGGGGGCACCTCCGGTCCTTCCCTCTTTGTTTTCATTCCCACCTTGTATCCAACGAAACAGTAAGTTCTATTGGCTCTGCTTGAATCCAGCTGTTTCACCAGGATCCTTCTAATCTCAGCCACAATCATCTTTAATCTAGACTTCTGTAACAGCCTCCCCCCATCAGTGGTCTCTGGCCCCACTCCTGCTCATATATAAACCATCTCTGACATAGTAGAGTTTTCTTCCAGATAGGGGTATTATTAAAATCCTTCAAAGCTTTCTCATTAAACTTAGCAACAATGAGACTGAAGACTTCTGGAAGCTGGCAACCAAACCTACTTGATGGAGCTTTTGAATCTTGCCTTCCTTTGTGGGAAGGAAATACATGACAATCCAATGCGGAGAGCCCAGGAAACCACCACATCAGCAGTGGTCACCGGCATCACAAAGAACCAGATAATCCCAAAGGGAGGCCTGTGCTACTTACTGTGCTTCCCAGTGACAGTGTACTACATCCACGTGTCTGCAGCTGGAGGCAGCATTGGTAAGTGGCAAATGGCCAAGGATGTTCCTGGCCTCCTTCCACAGTATTGTCCCAGGGTCCCTAACAAAGCAACAGTAGGGAAACAGTATTCCAATTGTATAATTAGAGGCAGTTATTAGAAAAACTGAAAGTATTTCATGTTTTTACTCTAGTGAGCTGAGATACTTTAACTGCTAGCTCTTCTTGGCCAGCTGGAATGACCAAGGACAATATAACGCATGACAACAGCAACATATTTCCTATTTGCAGGCCATCTCCACAAGAAAGATCGGTGCAGTGGTTCCCTAAACTGCACTGCCATTATTTGGAATTCAGTGCTTATTCTCTTCTCTGTAAGCCTCAGACCATCCTGAGAAAGTCTGCCAGGTACTTGCCAAGCTTCTATTCCTACCAGCCTTCATGCAGAATGCCTTGTTTTTCATAGAGCCAGAAAGCAAGGCTGTTAGTGAGCAAGTGAAAGAAGTTTTCAGGTCCAAAACCTTCCTGCTCTTGCTTAAAGCGGTGAAGTTATTGTAGGCTCTGGTTTGCACGTAGGACGGGATCACGGGAAGAAGAGACAGAGTAAGAGAACCATGGCGTGATCCAAAGAATGTGAAATAACTGGTTCTCTGAATACTCTCTGACTTTCACAAAGACCACAATTTTAAACAACATTCTGTCCTAATTCCTGAAACACAGGTCATCCTTCCACCATGAAAACTAAATCTCTAACCAACACAGACATTTTGTTTATTCCCTCTGCAGTCTCTTTCCGTAAATAAGAATGCCATTAAGATATTTTATAAAAATCCTTTAAGCTGGAACCAAAATCTAAGTTTAACTTATATACTGAAGAACAGGATAGCCTGGCCAGCATGGCTCAGTGATTGAGCATCTATCCATGAACCAGGAGATCATGGTTTGATTCCTGGTCAGGGTACACACCTGGTTTGCAGGCTTGATCCCCAGTGTGGGGCAGGCAGGAAGCATGTACTCTCTGGTGCATGGGCCAATGCTCTAACTGCTGAACCACACTGGCAGCAATTAATCATTTTTATATGCAAATATCTTTAAAAAGTATTTTACTGTTTAAAGAAAGATAATACCAGTGTAGTGTGGAATTTATAATATATGTAAAGTAAGACATACAAAAAATAAAGTTTAGCCTATATATACTTATAAGGAGAAATGCACTTTAAATATTAAGACAAATTGGCTAAAGAGTAAAAGGATAAAAAAAATATGTAACTTGATAACACTAAGCCAAAAAATAACGAGACTTCCTTTTGATGTATCAGAGAAACTATATTTAATAACAAAAAAACTGGCAGAGATAAGTACATCATTTTACTTTTTAGTATATATATTATATTTTAGGTTATGGCAAAAATATTAAATTTTTTATTTTACTGTGTTTTCTGCCATATCAGTAAAAGTTTTTTCCAATTCTTTTATTATAGTAAATAGGTAATTTTAGAATAAAATGGTCAACTCATCAAAAGAACACAATGATTGTAAACATGGATTCACTGAGAGAAGACCTTTAATATAGATGAAACAAACAATAATAGAACGGCAAGAAGAAATAAAAAATCCATAATTATAATCAAATATTTTGATACATCTCTGTCAATAATTAAATTAATAAAAATATAGAAGATGGGAAGACTCCATCAACCAACTTGAGCTAATTAACAACAAACCACCCCATAACAGCAATTTAAGCATTCTTCTCAAGTACGCACATTTAGCAAGATAGTCCATATTTTAGGCCATAGAACTAATTGAAAACAACTTTGACATGATGAAAACCCACATGAAATATATTTTCTGAAAATAATGAAATTAAATTAGAAAGTAATAATGAAGAAATCCCAAATTATTTGGAAACTAAATATTTCTAAATAACCTAGATGCAAAGAAAAGATATAACAAGATGTTTTAAATTCAATTAAAATGAAACACATCAAAATCTATGGTATGACAGTAAAGCAACATGTAAGGGGGAAATTTATAGCATTAAAATCTCGATATTAGCAAATAAGGAATGTCTCAAGTCAGTGACTTCAGATTTCACCCCAAGAACCCAGGGAACAAAAAAAAAAAAAAAAGAGAGAGAGAGAGAAAGAAAAGAAAGAAAGAAACTAAACCCAAAGTAAGCCAAAGCTCAGAATTAACAATCTGAGCAGAAATCAGTGATATAAAAAACAAAAACAATTGAGAAAATCAACAAAACCAAAATCTTTGATAAGATCAATACACTAGTCAGACTAATTAGGAATAAAAGGGGAGAAGATACAAATGACCAATATAGAAATTAAAAGGGTGACATTAGTATAGATTCTACAGACAGTAAATAAAGAGTAAGAATATATTATAAACAACTTTCTGCCAATAAATTAGGCAATTTAGATGAAGTAGAAAAAACAACAACCCGGAAAGGCAGTTCAGTCCAAGCTCACCAGGAACACACCTACAATTGGAGTGAGTTTCTGACTTTTTTCAATGAGGAAACACACTTACAATGGGGAACCATGAGATGTCTCAATAATAGTATATTAGAAAAAAAAGTATTATAGGATTTTCGCTTTGGTTGAGGAATTTGAGTGAGGGTTTAAGGAAATGGGGATTTGCTCAAACTTGGTGCTGTCAACAAGCAGAGATAGCTTATTGTTCAGCCATTTCACTCCAAGTATTACTCAAAAGAAATCAAAGCACCTGTCCATTAAAAGATTTGTACATGACTGTTCATAGCAGCTTTATTTGTTATATCCCAAAGTGAAAAACCACTGAGATTTCCATGAACAGGTAAATGATTAACCAAACTACGGTATATCCATTCAAAGGATATTATTTCTGCAATAAAAATTCATGTACATAACAACATAGATAAATCTCAAAATCAGTGCCCCCTTGGTTCCATCAATCACTTCTTACCACTCCCATTTCCCCCTTCCCTTGATGTTAAAGAAGTCTGCACTCTGCACTTTCTTAAAATAAATTTGAGGCACCATTAAATCTCCCACCTTCTCAATCAGTAAACCTTCCTTTGCTCCAAACTCTGACATTTTGAGTTCTGGCCTTTCAAAGCATCAGGCACAAGGACTTTGAACCAGCATAGCTTTCAACTTATTGACTTTACTTTTTTTTTTTCTTTTAAATATGGAACACTTCACGAATTTGCATGTCATCCTTGCTTAGGGGCCATGCTAATCTTCTCTGCATCATTCCAATTTTAGTATATGTGCTGCCAAAGTGAGCACTGTTAGACTTTACTCTTAATATTCTGAGGAAACTGACCTCTTGGAATACGGGTCATATTATATGCAAATGTCTACCAATGTCCTCTGGTGTTGGGTGTTTTCAGGATTATTTTGGTTTGGTTTCTACCTCTGTCCCAAATTTGAAATTCATTTGAGGTTTTCAAGAGTAGGACAGAGATAGAACTAATCCTTGTAGTTTTTAATTTAAGAGATGCCAGCTTCTCCCTACACATTGGATCTCTCTGTTTTAGAACATAATGACTGCACTTTAAACATGCCAGTGATTGGAGCCTAATCCTGAGGATACTAAATTGATTGTTTTGATTCCAGGGACTGGCATAATTAAGAGATCCATAGATGAATATTAAGCTAGAGCTGCAAACCACTAGCCTATAATCTTGTTACTCAAAGTTTGATCAAAGGTCAGCAGCATCAGCATTACCTGGGAGCACCCTCAGAACTCCCTCAGTAAGGATCTTCAGTTTGGCAAGGCACCCAGGTGACCTAAATGTACTTTCATTTGCAGAGATTCTGGTCTAGAAAACACACAAACTCCAATGGGACTCACGTTCTTAAAATACATCGATATCTTGAGTCAAAATGTGTTCAAGATTAACTGGAATCTTTTAACACTTTTAGATGTTTTTTTAAAATATATTTTTTTATTGATTTCAGAGACGAAGGGAGAGGGACAGAGATATAGAAACACCAATGATGAGAGAGAAACATCGATCAGCTGCCTCCTGCTGGACATGTGCCCCAACCAGCAATCGAATTGTGACCTCCAGGTTCATATGTTGATGCTCAACCACTGAGCCATGCTGGCTGGGCAACACTTAGATTTTTGTATAACTTTTTCTTTTTTCCTGAGATCAAACCATTTTATCGAGGGGCGGGGAGGAAGACCAGAGTTTGCTACCCCCGAATATGCCTCTTTGGGATATTGATTCTTTTAAGCTGGTTGTTTTTAAGAAAAGAAAGACTCAGGCCCTAGACAGTTTGGCTCAGTGAAGAGAGGGTCAGCCTGCAAACTGAAGAGTCCCCGGTTCGATTCTGGTCAAGGGCACATGCCTGGGTTGCAGGCTCAGTCCCCAGTGTAGGGCATGCGGGAGGCAGCAGCTCAAGATCATAATTCTCTCTCATCGTTGATGTTTCTGTCTCTCCCTCCTTCTCTCTTCCTCTCTGAAATAAATAAAAATATATTTTAAAAAAAGACTCAGGAAAACCCTTTGACCTTCCCCTTTACTGCTCCAGGAGGGAGATGTCATCACAGACAACTACCATTTGAAATGAGCTAGTGTGTGATAGCCAGGGAAGAACCTAGCAAGGCCCTTTTGATTCAGTTCCTCTCTGTGCCCTAGTGTTACAATAGCCAGGAAGACATCTACTAAACACTTGCTTTTCTTCCTCCATGTGACTTGCCTTTCTGCCCTTTTAAGTCCCAAACCACAAACCCCCTTCTCCTTGGTTCCAGGTGGAATACAAGCTTCAACTGCCCAAAGTGTCCTTAGCCTATTCTCATGGCACTCTCAAATATCCATATCGATTACCTTTGGTCATTTTCTTATGTTAATATACTGCATTTTAATTTGATCATTAGCCCAGTTAGAAAAGGTTAGAACTGGCTGGCAAACTGCGGCTCACGAGCCACATGCGGTTCTTTGGCCCCTTGAGTGTGGCTCTTCCACAAAACACCATGGCCTGGGTGAGTCTATTTTGAAGAAGTGGCATTAGAAGAAGTTTAAGTTTAAAAACTTTGGCTCTCAAAAGAAATTTCAATCGTTGTACTGTTGATATTGGCTCTGTTGACTAATGAGTTTGCCAACCACTGGGCTAGAAGGTGGGAGGAATTTTGTGAGTCCCTACAAGGGGCTTATGGGAAGGGTACAGGGGCTAAGAGGTCAGTGAGACCCGAAGTCCTCCAGGAGGGTGGGACCTCCTCAGCTTCATAGCTGCCAAAAGCTTTTACATAACTGTTAGAATCCACTTTAATTTTTCAAAGAAAAAAACACCCTGTTTCCCTGCTTGGTTTGTAGTTTTAGTTTTAATCAAAATTATCTGACACAAATTATTTAACAAATTAACTTCAAATATATTACCAAAAATATATTTAAATATATTACCACAAACACAATAGTTCACTGATGCAAATATCTACAACTGTGTTTTAAGAAAGGGAAAAAGGGGCTCTCTAAATTTGCATCACATTTGAGGAGTTGAGAAAGCAGAAAATGGCTTTTGCAAGAATGATACACCCTCATTTCTTTTCATAATAACCTGAAATGGACAGTATTTGCACAAGATGGGAGTAGTGCATCAATTCCAGCCTCACAAACAAACAAACAAACAAAAAAACTAAGATTTTGCTTATTTATGGTTAAAATAGACTTTTCTGAGCACATTCACATGCATAGCATTAAGCAATTTGACTTAATATATTTTTATTACTTATGGGCAGATAATTTTAGTGGTTTGAATTGTTTCCATTTTAATATGTTTAAAGGAAATAGTGCCATGCATATTAACCGATTTGACATGGTATTTTATTCTAATTTCAGAACTATACCCTCTAAAAAAAATATTAACATTCCATAATTGGTGAATATTAAGGGTTTGGTTTTTGTTGTTGTTGTTGTTAAGAAGTAAAGAATACACACAAATATACCTTATTTTTAAAAGGATGCATAAGCAATTGAAGGAGACAGGATAGCCAGCTGGAACAATTAGATCCGTAGGCAGAAAAATGAGTTTTGACTAAATTCACAGCTAAAACAAAAATTAATTAAAATGGACCAGAGAATGTAAAACTATAAAACTTTTATAAAAAAACATAGGAGAAATATCCTTGGACCTGGGGCGAGGCAGTCATTTTTGTGCTTGACAATTCACAAAGATAAAAAACATTTATAAAATTAGATTTCATCAAAGTAAAAGAATTTGCCGCATCCTTTGGAAAAGACCCATAAAGGATGAAAAGACAACTTTCAGATTGGGGGGGGGGGGGAGAGGGAGGGGAGATAATTTGCATACCAAGTACCTTACAAAGAACTTACATGTAAAATACAGTGAAAAGTAACAAGCTATCTAATTAGAAAATAGGCCAAAGACTTGAATGGGCATTTTACTGAGAATGCTACACAGATATTCATAATAATAAGCACAGGAAAATATATTCAATATCATTAGCCATTAGAGAAATGCACATTGAAACCACAATGAGATATAACTATACATCTATCAGAATAGCTAAATCAAAAAATAGTGACAATAACAAATGCTGGCAAGGAAGAGAATGTGGAAGCTCCTTATAAAACTAAATATTTGCTAAACACAGAACTCAGCAATTGAACTCTTGGGCATTTATCCTAGAGATATAAAATGGGTTCATGTTTACACAAACACATATATATGAGTGTGTATAGTTTGTATTCATAATATTCCTAAGTTGGAAACCACTCAAATGTCCTTCAGTGGGTGAAAGATCAAACAAACCAAACTATGAAACTCTATTCAGCAATAAAAAGGAACGAAGTATAAGTACAGGCAAAACTTGGATGAATTCCTAAGGGAACTATGCTGGGTTTTAAAAGTCAATCTCCAAAGGTTTCAGACCGCACAATCCTATTTATTAAAAAATTCCTGAAATGCCAAAATCATATAGATACTTATCAGAGCAGTAGTTGCCAGGGGCTAGACACAGAAAGAATGAGAGAGTTGGCTGTGGCTACAAAGGATAAGACAAAGGATCCTTATATGGTAATATTCTGCATCCTGATTGTGTTCGTGGTTCCATGAGTTCACACACATGATAAAAGCACACGCGTGCGCACACACACACACACACATATTATCAAAAAACTAAGTTGAACAAAATGACGTTATTTAAAAAGTATAAATTACTTAATTTAATGTAGTTACTCCCATGTTAATTTTTATTAATTCCCTCATTCTTAACACCTGCATAGTATTTCAGTTCATAATGAATGGGTGATGGGTTTGTTTTTTTGGGTCATTTATGTTGTTCTCCTATCTTCTCAATTAAAAATCTGGTATTTTTTTTTTTTTTTTGACAACGGTAGAAATATAAGGAGGCTGTCTTCCATATTTCTGTCAAATAACTTCGATTAAAAGGACAGGTTCAAACCATACGTACATTAAACATGTTAATAGGGATTCTATGCAATGTGTTAGTAGCAGCAGCAGCAAAGTTTTAATGTCTCCAAATCTGCCACAAAACCTGACAGAGCAAGTAGGATAACAAGGCAGCACCTATGAGAACACAGAGTGATGTGGTAGCCCGTGAGCCCCACACCCCTGTGAGCACCCCCCCACCATGAGCCCCACACCCCTGTGAACACCCCTCCACCCCGTGAGTCCCACACTGAGCAAGTAGAGCTAAACCACAAAGACTCACAGGAATCACCATCTGTCCCAGAGGACACAAGGAAAGAACACAGCGTTTCCAAAGGCTCTGAGAGCTGTGGAACTTAGAAATCCAATTGCTAACAGACACCCTTTCCCCCAATTCAGGGAGTCCTGCTTGGCATGCCTGGAGAAAGCAGCTGAGGCCAGAGGGCTTTTAGGCTCCCAACTCCTTAGGGGAGAAAGAGGATGGCAAAAGCAGAGGGCATGGTGGTCTGCAGCCCCATGAACTCACCGATTTAACCACTTCCAGAACAAAGCCCTTTCCTGAGGGCTAATTTCAGAAAGTCAATTATAAAGTTGGACAAGGACCAAGAAAAGAGATGTCCAGATTAAACATGAGGGAGGGTGGGGGGTGGGGGAAGCAGATCTCAGCAAATTCAAGCACAGGTAATTCCCTTACCTTCAAGTTCCAGAAAGACCAGAAGCTGTGAATGTGAAATAAATAATAGAAGTCTTGGCTCAATAAGTTAAATCTTCTAACTCTTGTTACTAATCCAATCATTCTCCTTCTCAGACCTGTCCCACGACAGACAGTTGCTCAGCAAAAAGTACCTAATATTTTCTCGGAAAAATAGTGCTAAAAGAGCTCCCTCAAACTCCTACCACTGGGTTGACACATGGATTTGACATATCACCAGTGCTTGACTCTGCTCAGCTTTTTTGGGGGGGCAGCACATCCCTCCTCCTGTAAAAAGCTATTAACTTCACCTGTTGATACTCCACCATCCTTCCTGCTGTGTTAGAGCCAATACATGGTGCTATCCCTCCCAGTCCAGAACGAACACATTCAAACTCATTCCCTCATTTGCTCTCTCTCGTGCCCCTCTAGTCCATGGGCATATACATTTTTTATTGTTTTCTCCTGTATTAAAAAACAAAGCAAAACAAGTTTCTCCCTTCAGTGTGGAGGTGATGAGCCTGGAATATATTTAACTTCAAATCACAGAAAACAACAAGTGCAGGATCCAGGTGAAGGAATGGAGTGCAATGTCAGGTGGTCTGATAATGAAATGATAGAAGGATGAAAAGTGGGAGAAAAGGAGGAAGAAAAGGCCTTCTGTAGAATAAGCTTTCTGACTGGTCCATCTCTAATGCCTGGGAGTCATAGAGTTGTTTGTGGAAGCATAGGCATATTTACTCCTGCCAAGAGAGACACTTAATGTTGGTATTATATCAAATTGGAGGATGAAGGAAAACATGGGAGGGGAAGAAAGCGAGTCCAAGGAACATTGTCTGGAGACAGTCACTGCTGTCTAAAAAAAGTGACGAGTATAGGGAAGTATATCAGACAGCCATCAGAACAAAGAGCCAACCTGCCTAAATATTTCAACAGTAAAACAAGAGCAACAAATGCAAATAAGATAGTGCAAGACACATATATGCATGTAACACACAGTGTAAAATACCAGACCCCCAAATAAAAGTCAACAGAATTCACATTAATCGAAGTCAATGCACTTAATTCTCTTATGAAAAGCAAAAAGATATTGTCCAATTAAAACACAAAACTCAATTCTATGCTGCATGTAAGAGATCTACTATTTGAGAAAAGTGAAAAATAAAAGAGGGGGGCAATATATATACCAAAAGGATGTCTCCTCTTTATGCTCATAGAGCAATGGGTAAACACACGACACATTTTCTCATGTGTTCACACTTACACAGCCGGCGGTGTTTACAGCACTAGTGTGAGTGTATTCAAACACCCAAAGAAGACATTTTTACATAATCAGACACAGAAATGGTAATAGTTAGTGAAAGGAGAAAATAGGAGCATCTGAGAGAAAAGAGCCAAAGTTGGGTACTTAGTGATGACATTACCATGAGGCAAGTTATTTCCAGTGACAATGTCCTTGTTCTACTGCTGAAATCATGTGTGATCCTGGGAAAGTGATGGCTGATTCTCACAGAGCTGCTAGCAGCTGTGATGTTGCTGTGGCCACAATGGAAAGCATCAGACTTAGCTTTAGCTGTCATATCCTGGATAGTCATATTTTGCTTGTTAGGGAGGCTGTGATACTGCAAGTGTATTTTGGATACTTTTGTCTGATTCCAGACAAAATAATCTCTCCAGAATGTGAGTGAGACATACACCTTGATCCATATGGAATGACCCTTTGGTAGAGATCTGGGGATTGGGTTTCTCTGCAGTGACTGCGGCATTCCTGAACAGGCTGGGACACCTGCCTATTACCTTTCTATTCCCCTGGGCCGTGACAGGGAGAGGCTTAATGTGAGGAAGCCTACAATTATTTTTTTAGGTTTAATTTATTATTATTTTTGTAGGTTTAATTTATTTTGTAGCTCTTTTACTGAAATAAAATCAATACTGCACAACTGTACTGAATACATTTGCAATATTTTCCCCCCACAGGTATATGAGGCTCTTGCTTCATCTCACATTGTTTTCAGGGCCACAGGTTCTCCTAGCCCAGTGGTCGGCAAACTCATTAGTCAACAGAGCCAAATATCAACAGTACAATGATTGAAATTTCTTTTCAGAGCCAAGTTTTTTAAACTTCTTCTAACGTCACTTCTTCAAAATAGACTTGCCCAGGCCATGGTATTTTGTGGAAGAGCCACACTCAGGGGGCCAAAGAGCCGCATGTGGCTCGTAAGCCACAGTTTGCCAAACACGGTCCTAGTAGTGTTTAGGGACACCTCCCCAAGTTGTTAATGGGGTTGGGTGAATGTAAGGTAGAATCAGGTGATGGAAACCAGGTGAGAGCATTAGGTTACTCAGAAACACAACGTAATGTACACCTATTAGGGGCTTAATCACAAGGAACAACAGACTCTCGATTCCAATAATTTCAGGCTGTTGTTCCTTGTGATTAAGCCCCTATCCAGTGGTCGGCAAACTCATTAGTCAACAGAGCAGCAAACGGCGGCTTGCGAGCCTCATGTGGCTCGTGAGCCGCAGTTTGCCAACCACTAGAGGAACTGTTCTGAGTATCCATGTTTTAAGCATTATAAGACTGATTATGTACCAAGATTATAATTATGCAATTTTTATAAAATTTGATACAAAAATAGTTGAAATGTGTGTGTATTGCTTTTAATATTGTTTGTTATACTAATTTAAGTATTAAATAGAAACAGAAGAATATAATGAAATGTTTGTAATGTATGTAGAACCACATAATAAACACCTGAGTCTCCAGCCGCCTAATTTAAGAGCTTGGTTTTCATGCTTGATTTTGAAGCCACCTGTGTGGGCTTTGCTGCTTACATCTTCTTTTACCTTCCCAACCGTGAGCATTGAGTTCCATGTGTTTTATTATCATTTTGCTATTTTTGGTTTTTATTTTTTAATGTTTTAATATGGTAATTTTGCTCATTTGGCAGGTTTTTAAATGTTATACAAAATAGAATTCATCATGTCTTTTGTAATTTCCTTTTTATTTTTTAATACGTTTTTTAGAGAGAGAGGGAAGGAGAGAGAAAGAAACATCCATTGGTTGCCTCCTACACACTCTCTACTGGGGATTGAGCCTGCAACCTGGGCATGTGCCCCCACCAGGAATGGACCTGAGGCCTTCTGATGTATGGGTCAACATTCAATTCAGCCACACTGGCCAAGGTGTGATTTCCTTTTTAAAATAAAATTATTTTCCTGAAATTATTTTTTCATATTTTCTATGATGTTGCATCTCATAAGCAGTATACATTATAAATCAGTGACTTTGATTACCATCTCATTGTTTCAGATTGATCTACATTCAATATTGCTAATACAAAAATTCTGCTGTATTTTTATAGGGCACATGCAAGTCTTCCTCTATGGTTGTATTCGTTTTCTATTTCTGCCATCACAATTTACCACAAACTTAGAGGCTTAAAAGAACACAGATTTATTATCTTAGCGGTTTGGGGTGCCAGAAGTCTGGTATGGCTCTTACTGGACTAAAATCAAGGTATTGGTAGGTCGTGTTCCTTTCTGAGACTCTGGGTGAATCTGTCTCCTGCTCATTTGGGGCACTGGCAGTATTCAGTTCCTTGCGGTGTTAAGACTGAAGTCTTTCCTGATTGTAAGCTGAGGGTTGTTCCCAGCTTAGAGTCCAGTCATTCCCCTGGTCTGTGACTCCCACCTCCAACTGGGAAGCCAGCGATGGCAGACCAACTCTTCCTCATGCTGCCTTCTCTCCGATCCTCTGCACCTGGGTTGGAATGGGCCCACCAAGACAATTCAGGATAATTTCTCCATCTCAAGGTCTTGCATCATAATCCCATCTGCAGAGTCCCTTTCCCCATTTAAGGTAACATGTTCACAGGTTCTGGGAATCAGGGTGGGGACATCTTTCGTCGGGGAGGTAGGGGGGGAATCATTTTGCCTAACACAAAGATACATAACTTGCAAATATGTACCACTAGTTCATAGGGCCTGAACATAGGGCTCATTTTTACCATATAATGTTTCCCCAGATGAGCATTCCATATTATACTTTTCACCAGTGCCGTTTAAGAACTATATTTACTGCACAACTTTGCCAGTACTTGATATCAGATATTTTCATTTTCTTGCCAGTCTGGGATAATGTGACACTGCATATTATATATTCATTCCTTCATTCAACACATTTTTAACAGATAGTCCCTATATGCTTGTCACTATTATAGATCCTAAATATATAATCTTAAAAAAAATTAAAAAACAAAATCCTTGCTGTGATGAATCCTCTAGTCTTTGGGCAGACAGACTTTAATCCAGATAAATCCTAGAGCAATTGTGGAAAGGAATCTTTGGACTGGAGGGCTTGGTACCTGACTGCGGGGAAGGATCTGAGGGAGAGAGGACCCAATTCACCACCTCAGCACACCCAGTGCTCCCACATGGGAACTAGGCTTGGCAGGGCTGGGGGAGCAGAGAGGCTTGTGCTGATGCTAGAGGAGACAAGGATTAGACTCCAAACGTACCCCTCTCACAGCTTGATTTCTTCCTGTTGGCAGAGATGGGAGTCTGAAAGCACCCCGAGGGGCAAGGGCAGCATGTTCCTAGGGGTTTGGCACAGGGCTTCTGGATGAGAGCCAGGCCACCTTTGGAACTGGACAGTTAGCCTCATCCCATTGCTGCTGCTGCCGGACCACTGCCCTGGGCACAGCTTTGCATGCTGGGTGGAGTAGAGGCCATGCTCCGGGAGGCTCAGTGGTCCTGACACAAACTGAGCCCAGGAAAGGAATCAGAACTTAAATATGGGGAAGAGGCATTGGCTGGGAAGGAAGGGGGTGAGGGCCAGGTCTGGGACAAAGCAGTTCTGGAGACAGGGTGTCTCCTCGGCTTAGCTCCTGCTCCTTATTGTTTGCTCGCCTCGCTCTTACATCTGGGGTTCAGATCCTCTGCTTTGACTGTGGGGTCTGTACTTGTGCCCACAGCAGGGCAACTGAGCCCCTCTCCCTCAGCCTGGATCTGCAGCTCCTACCAGACCTGGAACCATGTGCAACTCTTCTCCTACCACCCCTGCTGGTTCTGCTGTGCTTGTGAACCTGCATCTCAGTTTGTTAGGACTTTTTTCCCATGGAAATAGAAATCTATGTTGGCATCTATTCACACACGAGTCCAGCCATGGTTGTCAAAGAAGGAACAGTATTGTGGGGTGGTCTTGAAGACCCATTGTCCCTGAGCCAAGTCCCCCAGCCACACCAGATGGGTTCTCCTCCCTCAGTTGGACAAGAGTGTCTCACACAGAAATCCAGACAGGGATGTGGCATCCTCCCTTACCCCGGCCCCCACCCCACACTGTCATTTCCCAAGTTCACACCTTTAACAGGCTTGTCACCATTACTCTCTTGTCACCCCCTTGTTCCAGCCTCACCCCTCCACCTCCCTCCACATTTGATCATCCCATTGAGACTAAAGGATGCTTCCCTGTAAGGAGACACAGAGGCCAACAGCCTGTCACCTGGGGCCAAGCCTTTTGGTCTAGGGTCAGGCCACTCACACAGGAAACCCTGGAGGAGCTGAGAATCGCTGGGCCCCATTGTCTGACTGCTTCCGGGAGGCCCCTTGTTCAATCTGGCCTTGGGAGTAGAAGTGATGATGGGAGGTGTCTCTGGGGATCACAGAGCTGTGTGCTGCCAGGAGCAGGCAGAAGGACATCCCTCTCAATCTAGAAGCAGGGACTGAGGCTCACCTGTGAATCCATAGTGCCTTGACCTCCCACATTCTCTTCCTCTTGGGTCCCCTCTCCAAGGAGCAGTGCAGACTCGAGTACAGAGACAAAGACAATGGCCCCGAGCATTTTCAAACACAACTATCTTTATTCATAACTGAAATACAATGTCCCAAAGATGCTGTTCCTACCCCCCGCCCAAACCCACCCCCACCCTAACAGCCCTGCCCTCCCTCCCTGCCTCCCACCCTCCCACATCCCTAGAACAGCCAGAATCAACTTTGGGATAAGGAGCCCGGGGCTCCTCTGGGGCACAGCCAGGTGACATTTAGTGTGGGCCACCTGACTGGGGGCCCCCCACTGCTCCACGCTGGCTGCAGTACCTCTTCCTCTTCCTCCCCCTCCCTGCAACAGACTGCTCACACTTTCTCTTTGGAGGCTGGGACTGGGCAGCTTTCCGGGCCCCTCGACCTCCAGGGCAGGCAAGGCCCGAGGCTGGGACAGGACTCAGAGAGAGAGCGCTGGGCGACAGGCTCTTAGGAGAGGCCAAGGCAAAGGCCACGTCAGGGAGGTCCCCCTCCTTCTCACTGGACCTGTCCACTGGCCCGCGGGCCCCCCTGACAGGAGAGTTCTGCCTGGGAATGGCAGCATCCCTGGGTCCCAGGCCAGAATCAGTGTGCCTGAGACCCTGGGGAGCAGAGGGGGGGCCTAGAGCCCCGAGGGGTGGGCACTCCTGACATCCTGAAGGGAGAGCAAAGGCTTGGGGCCTGGCCAGCTGGGCATCTGCATGACCAGGCCTTTGACCATCCTTGAAGTCATCTGGTGGACAGACTTTGGCATTGACCACCAGTTGGGGGCCGTGGTCATCTCTCTGGGCACCTTGGCTGGCCACAGACTCAGAAGGACTGGAGTCAGATTGGAGTGCACCATCACTCTGGGGTTCCTGCTCATCCTCCTCCTCCTCCTCCTCGGCCAGGTGCAGCTTCTCTAACAGCTGGGAGGAAAAGAGGGACAGTGACATGCTCTGCACACATGTGTGAGATGAGGGGAGCGTGGGTGATGGGACAATGTTGTTGGGGAAGGAGTGAAAGGAGGGACACCATGATTCAAATTCCAAACAGACATGTGGCTCTCCTCTGTATCCCTCTGCCATATTCCCAGCTTTGTGTCCTTCTCTCCCTTTCTGGCCCCCCAGTCCTCTCCTTCCCATTGTCCTTTTCTCTCTACAATTCCCTCCTCCTTGTCATCCTGCACTTCACCCACCACAGAGCTGGCTCCTGGATATGCCATGCCTACAAGCAGCATTGGGGTGAACAGAGTCAGGTACGCCCCTTTTCTGAGATGCTCTTTGCCCTGGTTTACCTGGAGTCCCTCCCTCCATGACTCACATAGGGACCCTTCCTCCTCTAACTCAGTGGCATCCGTCCCTCCCTCCCATGGCTCACCTGAAGCCCCCCTCCCATCTTTTAAAGTTCCCTTCCTCCCCTGGCTCACCCAGACAAGAGCGAGTCCTTCCTCCAGCTCCAACAACTCCTTAGCTAGAGCCAGGAGATCCAACTGTGTGTCTGAGGAAAGTAATTGTGCCACGAATCGGGACTGAATGATCTCCTCCACCTGGAACAGAAGGAAGACGGTATAAGCAGGACCTGGAGGAAAAGTAGAAAAGCAAAGACCCACCCTCTCCTCTTGCACAAGGTGAGTGTTTTACTATTCATGGTCTTCAGCTCCAAACGCACACACACAGAGGAACATATACACATACAAACACAAGGGCACACCCACAGGTACACACTGAAAGCACACACCACACACACAACATACACACATGCACACAGAGACAAACCCATGCATGCACCCTGCTCAGGAACAAAGGACAGAGCTTAATCCAACCTGACTGAGCAAAACCCAGGTCTGGGTGCTGGAGTGCCACACTCTGGAATCTTGTAGACATCGGAGCTCAGAGCCAACCCACCTTGTTGACCAAGTCTTCCTGGAAGAACAGCTTGTCAATGTATCTCAGCATATCTGGGTCCAGGTAGATCCCATTCTCTTCCTGCTGTGACTCCATTCTGTCCTCTTCCCTTTCTCCACTTGGCTCCCCCTTGGCTGGTGGGGCCGGCCCCACCAGCCCATCCTTGACATCCATGTTCTCTTTCACAGCCTCAGGGGGGATATCCTTGGGTGCCTTGGCCTCCTGGGGCTGCTGGGGGCTGCGGACACTCTGGGCCCTGGGTCCAGCCTTCCTGACAATGCATACTGTGGCAGAGGAAAGAGGAAGGAGTGTGAGGGACTCCAGCTTCCACCCCCTGAGCGTGTGATAGTGAGGGCAGTATTCTGGGGACAGTAACATTGGTGCGACTGGGTCAGAACCTCTGAAGCCACGTTACCATGGGAGGGGAGAGGGAAGCATCCAAAAGAGTCAAATGTGAGGATGTGCAGAGCCCCTGATTCTCCAAGGGCCCCCCCAGTACCCTGTTCAATCGCTTCTTAGGTACACATCATATGCCCCTAATTACTCAGGACTGGTGTCCTAAAACTACATCTTCCTACTTCTGTGCTACTCCCCTTGCCCCCTTTATAAAGGAATCTGCCTTGACAGATGTTCCAAGAAAAAAACAACCACGCTCCACGGTTGTTCTCAATCTATGAAGCAGGGATGTGGACTGTGAGTAAACCCCTCATCTCAAAGATAAAAGGCAGGGGAGCCTGGCCTGTGGTGCTCAGTGGTTGAGTATCAACCTAGGAACCAAGAGGTCATGGTTGGACTCCCGGTCAGGGCACATGCCTGGGTTGTGGGCTCGATCCCCAATGTGGGGCATGCAGGAGGCAGCCGATCAATGATTCTCTCTCATCATTGATATTTCTATCTCTCCCTCCCCCTTTCTTCTTCTCTGAAATCAATAAAAATATATTTTAAAAAATAAAAATAAAGACAGGACAGAAGATGTGCCATAAGATACACAACAAGAGGAATTAGGTCTGAAGAACTGACTTGCCACAGAGGGGGGGCAATTCAGACAACTCAGGGATCTGAGCCCTATGTTGGTGGAAGTGACCCGGTTGCCCTGCCCCTGTGGAGTCCAGGACAACAAGCAGCTCCCTGGGCTCAGAAGTGAGTTCTGGGCTGGAAGCAGTGGAGGAGCCTGGGCTGCAGCAGCTGGAGTACCTTCCTGCCCAGCCCTTGGGGAGGACATTTCATTGTGGACGTGGCCACACACAGCACTGAACAACTGTCTGGCTGGGACTACCTCTCCCCACTGCCCCAGTATATCCGATAGCCTAAACTGAAATCCCTTAGAAAGATATTGTGGGCGAGCTCCAGGTGCCTGAAGAACAGGACACAGGACTAGGCTTCCTGTGACCCTCCCGGTGCCACCACCACGGCATAGCCCACTACTCTTTGTATACATGTGGAAGTGGCATGTCTCCCTCTAGAAAGGTTCCATGTGCCTGCTGCCTCCACACCCAGGCATTTCCCCTGAGTCATCTGACCCACCTCTGAGGAGCCCTCCTGTCCAGTCACAGGTTTCCACAGACTCCCAGGCTCCCCTGGTGAAAGGTCCTTGGGGAGGCCAGTGCTCTCTCCTTCCCCTACTTCAGTCCAAACTATGTTTCTCCAGTGGAAGTATCACATTTTAATCCCAAGTGTTGAGGGACATCATGGTCACTAAATAACCCCCAACTCCCACTCCAACCTATAGGCTTACCTGCTTCTGAAGCCATTCCTGAAGGCTGAGGCACTGACCACGGCTGAGAGAGAATGAGAGAATTCAAGTCCAGGTCCAAGAGATGATCTGTTCCAACAGACACTCAGGATCCAGTGAAGGAACAGGTTGAATTTAAATGTCAGAACGTAGAATTCCAGACATTCTGCATCGGGGGAGGGGCAAAGGGTAGGTGGCCTGGGTGGGGTTAGGGGGGAGGAGAAGACATTCCATGGAGGGCTCTGGCAGGTAGGCAAGAACCAGCATCTCCTTTCAAATTTTAAGTGATGACATAATTGATGTGTGCCTCTTTTGGCCATTTATACGTTGGTTTTTCAGATTCACGGCACAAAAGCTTTACTTAATGTCCCCTTTATCTCATTTCTTGATCCATCAGCCTAGTTTGGGTCCCTCAACCTGCTTCCTAGCCAGCTCTTGGCTAACTTCAACACAGACTACACTTTCTGAACAAAATTCAAACCTAAAGAACTTGGGGCCACAGGGAACCCAGTGTTTGAAACTCAGGTTGACTCAGCAGATCCGGCCTGTTGGGGTGCACATCATTCTTTGGGGAGCAGTCCTGTGGTCCCATGTGCCACCCAGTGCTGGGAGCTCTGCAGAATCCAGCCAGCCCAGCCTTACAAATGATCCCCTTTGCTCCAGTCCATCAGGGGAAGGCTCCGTAGCCTACACGGCCAAGACCAGAAATCACTACTCTTTGTTTCTCAGAATATTCCATTGTTCAATGTTTACTTTTTGACCTTTTGAATGATTTTAATGTAATATATTAAACAAGCAATGCCTTGCATAGTTTACAGTGTAATTGCACAAAATAGAAAATATGGTGACGCATCTTGCTCTTGCTTCTTTGCCCTGGCAGCACAGTCTTCTTACCCACAGAATGCCACTGTTATCTGTTTCCTTTAAATCTTTTCAGAGATGTATTATGCAACTGAAAGCAAATGCAAACTATTTTTCTTTTAAAAAATGCTCTTGGCTTTTTTCTCTGGTTAAAAATAATATATGTCTCAATATATTTATTTTACATGTAATTTTACTTAGGGTGAACCATAATGATTGTCTCTGTACTGGTAACATGACTCCTCTTTATTTCTGGAAGCTAGATTCTTACAACATGAAGTTCTACAGTTCCTTAAAATTCAAAGTACCTTTTGAATGATTTTAATGAAAGAACAGGTGGCCTGATTTAGTAAATAAAAGACACCCAGTGGAATTTGGATTTCAGATACACAACAAATTGGTTTATAGGGTAATTGGATCCGC
Organism: Corynorhinus townsendii; assembly: GCA_026230045.1. Taxonomy (NCBI): domain Eukaryota; kingdom Metazoa; phylum Chordata; class Mammalia; order Chiroptera; family Vespertilionidae; genus Corynorhinus; species Corynorhinus townsendii. The sequence goes on along the minus strand of JAPDVU010000008.1, from coordinate 58,726,117 downwards.
GCTGTACTTGGAACATACTTTTACTGTAAATTTGCTATTTTCTGAAATTGACATTTCCCTGGCATCCTCTGTTTTATCTACCAGACAAGTAACTTATTAGGCTCCTATTAGCTACTCCCCCTATAAGAAGGAGAACTTTAAGTAAAAAGACTCCGGTGTGCATCTTGGCTCCACCACTAAACACAACTGCACACACACGTGACATATGCATGTTCTTTGGTAGATAAGCAATTTGTGAGAGCCATCGTCATACAGCACTGAATGTCTAGGCTCCGTGGGGAAAGGATAGACGTAAGGGCCAGGAAGGCGGAAAATCTTGTGATTCCACGTGTTAGCAGGGCTTAACATCACAAAGTCCTGGTTTGCCCCAAGTTGTTAAAATTCCAGTACCCATGAGACGAGATGCACGTGCACTCTGAGGCAAAGCCAGGTCTCTAGCCACCATGCCCAACCCTCTTTCTCAGAAACCTGCATCCACCGAAAGCCCAGCTTGCCGGTCTGAGCCTGGAAGCCCTGCTCAAAGGCTTCCAAGTTTCCTGCCTGTGACGTACACGCTCGCTCTTTGAAAGATCGGCTCATCATTGCCCTTGGTTCCATCTGCGTGTGAATCATAGTAGCTAGCACCCCTTAACAAACTTGTTTGATACTTATTTTCATATTGTGCATAAATGTCTGGTAATCACCGTCTGGTAATCACTGTCAAAATGATATGAAAGAGCAATTGTGTTTTGTGCTGTGAGAGAGGATTGTTAGGAAAGTGGTCAAGGGAGATGAGGGGTGACGACTTCAGAGGATTGCAACCAAATCTCTGGGGAGGCAAGCTTCACTCCCTGCTGTAGCAGCAGACTGCCTACCATCGGTAGGATAAAGGACTGTGAAATTCACTGTAAAAGACTCCAATATAATACAAATTCTGCACATGATAGAAAAAAGAAGGGAGGAGAAGGTAAAATTCTTCCCATTCTACCTGCTACGTGAACAGAAATTAGTCCAGTCAAGTCTTGATCCATGTTATAACAGCAACTTTACAATAGAAATATCTGCAAATCAACATTTATTGGAAAACCTCCATGCACTAAAGAAATAAGCGAAAAAAATATTTTAATACAGTAAATGTGTTCGTAAAAACTTGCGGGATGGAGTCAGAGGAAAGTATCTTGTGTTTCCCAGGGCTACATTTCATGGCCAGAATTGTTTAATGAAACATTCAGACTTGCTAGGAGAAAGGACAACTGCTTTTAGAAACCACAGAAATGCCTTGCGGAGGACACGAAGGCACTTGCTCCCTTTTGAGGACATGTGCTCAGGTAGACCTCTCCAAATTCCTTTCTGAGGGAGGGCTGTATCCATAGCATGGATTGCATGGTGGCAATTTTAAGATACTAAGTGCTCATTGCACTCGCCTGGTCTGAACCACGGACAGCCATGGAGGTTCCTGATAAGGAGACTTTGCTGGAGAAGCTTTACAGGAAGTCCACTACCTCCTCCAGTTCTTTCCTCTCCTGTTCCTCAGCCTTGTCCTGTTCTGGTGCAGAAGAGGGGGGTGGGAGGTGGGAAAGAGGGGGTACCTTGCGCTATGATGCACACAAATGTGTTCTGGTGCAGAAGATGGGGGAGGGGCTCCACCCTGCAAAGACTCCCAGCATGGGTTGTGTCTGTTGTAAGGTTGGCTCTGGTGGGAACTGTGTTCCTGGCCTGCAAGAGGCTTGGCGTAGCTGCCTCTGCCTCAAGAGTGGGTTATGTACACAAGGAAGCGAGGGATGCACGGATGCTTACCCATCAGATGTCAACCCTCTTCACTGTTGTTCATGCTGTGGGCTATTTGCGTTCAAGGTCTACATTCATTCCCCATAAACACTCACTTCCGGTGGTGTTTACACCAGGGAATTGGCCACTGGCACTGGCTGCGTGGGGGAGAGAGTTCAGTGATGGGGCAGGCCTACAGGCGGGTCTAATAACGTGTGTGAGCTGTTAGATTCTGAGAGTCATTCTGTGTCTCTTGCATTTTGAATAATTCAGGAGCTGTGGTGCATGAGCCAATGCTAGCACACAGAGGCCAGAGCCCTAAGTATAATTTTTAGGAATATATGAATAAATGAAGAATGTTTCTAGCGTGAATACCAGGGTCTTTAGTAGTTTGTAGGAGTTGTGTGTGAGCGAGAACCAGGATGAAGGAATTGTGGAAGTTGTTCTCCAAGACATCATGCCCATCTTCACTCTGAATGTTTGGCTATGATGTTACCTCTATCTGAACGCTACTTCCACTACCTCCCCCTGCCAAAACCTATTTGTTTAAGAACAAACTCAGGAATTATTTTCTTTCAGTAAAATTTTTATATTTCAAAAAGTGTGCTGTACTGCTATCATTTTCCATTACACCATGGATCTCCTACTATTATTTTATAGAAATCTATCTATATAGCAATGGAACTACTTTTCTAAATTTCTGGAATGATACTTTGGACAGAGTTGAAACCAATTTCCAGCAAGATTATAGGTTATCATAGCCTGTATATTAAATGTAATTTTACATAAATTATCTTGCTATATGATATGTATTACTTAATGGTTTCTTGTTGGAACTCAGTAAAGGAGAAATTTGGAAGATGGATGAAATCAAGGAATAAAAGAAGCTAAGTACTATGATCTTAACGGTTGTGTAGACCCAAACTTCATGTATTGAACCATAATACCCGATGTGATGGCACTGGAGGTGGAGTCTTTGAAAAGTGCATAAGTCATGGGAGTGGAGCCTTCAGAAATGGGATTAATGCCTTATACAAGCTTCAGAGAGATCCCTTGCCAAGTGAGGATACAAGAAGTCTGCCACCTAGAAACAGAGCCATCAGCCAGCCATGTAGGCACCCTGATCTGAGACTTCCAGCCTCTAGAAGAGTGAAAGCTAAATTTCTGTTGTTTATAGGCCACCCAGTCTATGCTATTTTGCTATAGCAGCCCCAACAGAATCAACCTAACATTTGCTATAAATCTACTGTGAGCCAAGCATTGTATAAACATTAAGCTTAATCTCTACTGTTATCAGGCCTCACTATAATTTTATTACCAGTTTATGAATGTATAGATAGGGAAACAGATGATAAAGAGGTAATTATTTTAACCAATGTATTCTTATTATAATAGCAACTTCAGAATTTTAATGTGTATTTGTTCAATTCCAGTGTTGGTGCTTTTTGTGACCAAATAATGCTTCCTCTTACTGATTACATTGGTCAGTCTTTGCTGCTAGACTGTGAGTGTAATGAAGTCAGAAACGATAAAGTTCTTCTCTGAATCCCATGCAATGAGACATGGCTTCCAAAACAGGAGGTGCTGAATGAATTAGAAAATACATGCTTTCAATTCACAAGCAGAGCCCTAATTGACTCCATGGATCTATCTAGCCTAGGTTACGAACTGTACCACCACCTAGTGGCAAAAATGACTTCTGCAATCTGCTGATTTGAAGTAGAAAGAAACATGTCTTAAAACTAATTTTGCAAATTTAATGTCAAGAGGCAAGACAAGTGACACATTCTGCTAAAGAATTTTCCAAATAAGCATACCATGTCATTCATAGGAAACTGAAAGTTCTCCAGGAACTTTGAGAATAAATGCATGTGTTTACACTTAGCATCCCACTGAAACTGAAAAGAAAGAAATCTACAGACAATAAGAGTATTAGTCTTTCTTTGAATGCCAGATGTCACATGCATTACTTTTGTTCTTTCAATAAAAATCTCTAAATAGGCTTTAATATTTGTTTTCATAAGAGGAAACAATGTTTTTAGGTCTGTTCTATGTATATAGATAAGATACAACATTCAAAGTCTTGACGTGCTAAATTAAAAATAGTTTCCTACAAAAAATTTTCCTACGGGATAGTGAACATACAATGCTGTATACAGATGATGTGTTGTCGAATTGTGCACCTGAAACCTGTATAATTTTATTAACCAGTATCACCCCAACAAATTGAATAAAAAGAAAAAAAAGAAGGGATCAACATGGTGAGTTGAAATAAAAATGTAAGTTAAATTGAAAAAAATATTTTTTAAAATATATTTTTATTGATTTCAGAGAAGAAGGGAAAGGATGATAGAGATAGAAACATCAATGATGGGAGGGAATCATTGATCAGCTGCCTCCTGCATGCCCCCCACTGGGGACTAAGCCTGCAACCAGGGCATATGCCCTTGACTGGAATCAAACCTGGACCCTTGAGTTTGCAGATTGATGCTCTATCCACAGAGCCAAACCGGCCAGGGCGAAAAAAATATTTTTCTACACCAATAGTGAAAACTATGGACTTTGGGTGATAATGTTATGTCAAGGTGTGTTCATTGGCTGAAAAAGACATACATATCATGTTGGTTGGGAATGTTGACAATAGGGGAGGTTATGCATGTGTCGGGAGAGGAGGTATATAGGAAAACTCTGTACTTGGCATTCAATTTGCTATTAACCTACCACTGACCCCAAAAACAAGGTTAATTAAATATATTTTCCTTCTTTCAATTGTCTACAAATTTATAATCATCGACTGTAGAATTACACCTTTTCCTTCACTCTTCATAACTCATTCTGTGTTTAGCAACAAGCAAAGCCTGAAGAAAATTTCTAGCCAGGATAATTTAGGAAAAGTCTCTTAGAGCTTGGCAGCCCCTATGAAACCCCTCCTGAGACTCACATTTCCATTTCTGCTCGTGTGTGGAGAGGGTGGGTCGTGTTCACTGTGCTTGTGGAGATGAGGAGGGAACATCACTGAACGTACAATGAAAAGCATTGGGGCAAGTGGTGATCTGTGGGATCAATGCGGAGAGGATGCTCAAGGAAGGAGCAGGTTTTGGATTTGGGATGATTTCTGGTTCTAACACTTGGAGAATGCTGTTTCAGAGGAAAATTGTATTGGAGATGCCCATGATATCGTTACGTTGTGAACTGAATTTCTGGGGAGATATAGATGTAAAATGAGGTCATGCCAGAAAAGTGTGTAGACTAAAATGAGAACATGCAGATCCCAACAGGGAAAGCAGTAGAACAGATTGAGAGGCCCTTCAGGAAACCAGGAGTTCATGGTCCTTGAAGAAATCACTCTGCAACCTCATTTTCCCTCCTGATCTTGCTTGCTCCTTGAGACTCAGTTCAAGCATCACAGGCACAGGAATAGCCACATTCCTCTGGACTGTCAGACACCATGCACATCATGGCACTCAGATTATTCCCTGATACTTAACATTCGCTTTCTCTTCAATTTGATGCAAAGTGAGAGACTAGGTGCTAAGGAGCCCAGGCTAGGTATCTGGAACTGTTCTGAGAGATTTCTCTCCCTGGATCCTCTCCCATAAATACATGTTGTTTTTTCAATTTCTAGGAAAGAGAGAGGGGAAATCCTTCATCTTTATTAACCAGCTTTATTGTAATAATGTGTCCTGTTTCCCTCAGTCTGCTGCCCCCAGGCAGGTTTCATTACTGTGGGGAAAACACTTGAAAGCTAGTTTATGAAAAAGAGTTAGTGAATGTAGTGAATATACCCAGAAGCTTTGTGTAAATGTCACATTCCCAAGATGGCAATGGATGGAAAATCTGCCTAATCTCTAGTCACTTTTTCAATATGGAATAAAAAAGCAGGTTTATTTCTGGAATATGATGAGTGTTTAATATTAGGTCATACAATAACCCAATTCCTGATACAAATATACGTAAGGAAAATATTATTGATCCATGATAGAAGTGATGTGTTAAATAGTAATACACATTATTCAGTGAAAACTATAATATACATACATAGGCATTTTCTGAACAGGTTACATAGTTCACTTTAACTGTAACATTAATCAGCATAATTTCAATAATTGCAAATCCTTTAATCATGAGTTTGAAAGTCAGAAGCAAGACAGGCACATATGAATGCTATTACTTAAGATTGTTCTGAATATTACAACCAACACTTTTAGAAAGAGAAAGGATTAGAGGTAAAAATATGTTAAAGGTGCCATTATTTTCTAAAATGTATTCTTTATCTAGAAAAACACTTAATAATAATTCACTAAGATATGTAATTATCTAAATGCTCAAACCTTAATGGTTTTCATATGAAAATGATACAATTACTTTTATCATGCTTATATTCATGAGAACACAAAATGGAAATAGCCAGGAATATACTAGTACAGGGGGAAAGAACCTAATTTAATCTCACATTAAATATATTTTCAAACATATCAGTAAACCAAATAATCAAAGCAAGTGGTACTGTGGCAACAATTCACAGGCAGACCAGTAAAATAGAATAGTGTATATTTACATGTCTATTATCTTTCTATGTATCTATATATGTTATTTTTTGCTTTTAATCCTCACCAGAAGATATTTTTCCCCATTGATTTTTAGAGAGAGAGAATCCACGTGAGAGACAAATCAGTTCATTGCCTCCCAAACATCCTGGGGCAGGGATCAAACCTACAACCCAGGTAGGTGCTCTTGATCAGGAATTGAACTAAAGACCCTTTGGAGTGCAGGCCAATGCTCTAACCACTGAGGACAGCAGCCAGGGCTATCCACGTATATTTGTATATCTATCTATCTATCTATCTATCTATCTATCTATCTATCTATCTATCACCTATCTATCTATCTATCCCTTCATTCATACATCCACTCACACATCCATCAACCCTGAAAACTAAATAGGAGATTAACTTGAACCTGGAGCAACAGGAAGGCATTTAGGTTTTGCCAAGAACAAATGCAGACACTACCTGGAGCAGCAATGTCCCAAATTATAAAACATTTATTCCATGCAGGCCCTTGTTCAAATGAAAAAGCTAACCTTAAGAAATATAATTTTATTTGAAATTAGTAAGAAAGTCTCATAGAAATGTCAGCATTAAATATCCATGTATAAATATTGGCTGCTACATGATGCTGCCCACTCTCACATTAAGAATAGCCAACTCCTTTCTCACACCAGATGAGTGTAAGAGTCCAGAGGTATAGCTCTTGCAGAGAATGTAGGAGTCACAGGCTCATGGTGGCCCCAGATGACCTCTGGCAGACAGAAAATGAGGAAAGTAAAACTTCTTCCTTCAGAAATTTAAAGTCTAGTGCAGTGTGCCCCTCAGAGCTGCCCAATCACCTCACTATCTGTGTCAAGATTCTTCCTTGCATGCAGATCCTAGGGGGAGTGGTACTGACGGTATAGGGGAACCCAATACAGATTCGCATTTATATTTCTTCTCCCAGCAAGAACTTCTTTTCCCAGTTGTGTGGACCTGATATTGAGAGTACTGTCCCAATTCCCTGCTTCCCTACCTGTGCTACTCTGAATTGAGGGGGAGAGGGGAAAGGAAGTGAGAAGCAAAGCAATTAAAAGGGACAGGGAGAAGAGCCCTTCAATTTACACAGATGCCAAAGATTTCTGTTGGGAAGTTCTCTGTCCCACCATCTAGGAATGAACAAATGTCAGTTGGAATCTGAGTCAGAGATGTCTTCTGAGGAAGATGAGCTGGAGCTGCTGTCATCTTCATCACTACTGCTGGAGTCTGAGGAGCTGTTGCTTTCTGCCTTTTCCTCATGCTCCTTCTTTCCTTCAGATCCCCGTGAGGCATGAGAACGGTCCCCATATGTCTCTGAAGATGCCATCCCCGGAGCCGGCCCCTGCTCCTGTGCAAACCCTCCTTGCAGAGTCCATGCTGATGGAGACTGCACATGTGTCCTGATGATCTTGGGGTCCAGGCCTCCACGCATGTTCATGATCTTACGCTTCCCAGAGGTTCTCTCTCTGTAGGCAGTGTACTCTTCAGGAGACAGACTCTTGAGCCAGTGCTCCAGGTCCACCTTGTACTGTTTCTGCAGCTCCGCAGCCTGCTGCTTATAATGCTCCCTCTGGCTCCTTGGGACACACTGCCAGCGTCTGCTAATCTCCACCATGCGCTCCCTCAGGGGCAGGCCTTGCAGCTCCCTACTGGACCACAAATCCTGGTGGAACTTTTGGAATTCATTCATGGGGGGCTTCTTGGGCTCTCCATGGAATTTAAACTCATAAAAATAGTTTTCTGGGGAAGACTTCACTTTTCCCCCACTTCTCTGAAACTTCTTGGGGGCTCTGCTTGGGCTCTTTTTGGGGACAACAGAGGTCTTGGAGTTCTGCACTAGATCAGGGTGGTCTTTCCTGAACTGAGCCAGTTTCTCCTGAAATTCCTGTTTCTCCTTCTGAAAACCTTCAATATATTTCAGCTTCATCTCCTCTGGGAGCTCCTTGTATTTCTCAGACATGACCTTGGTCAGTTCCTGGTTGTTGAGTTTGTGGTGCATTTGGGAATACTCAAGGCGATTCTCCTTGAAGAATCGAAGGTAAGGAGTCAGGGGCTGCTTGGGCATGTCTGGATGTTTCTTGAGTTTTTTGGTTTTGTAAGAATTTTTAACATGTTCCTTAGCTTCCAGGACTAATTCTGTCAAAGTTCGATACTTTCTTATTTTCCTAGAAATCTCTAACCATTTGAGTTTGCACATTTCTCCAGAATAACCTTTAAAAGCTACTTTTCCCCAGTCCATATGTGACTGGGTTGTTTTGAATGTATGATTGTCATTGGATGGGAGATTATTCTTCATGAGGTCCAGTAACATCACAATGTCTTCTTTAGGCCATTGGTCTTGGCTGTTAGTCAATGCCATTTGTCCTCAATGTCCTCAGACTTTGGGCCACTTATGAGGTCCCAGTTATGCAAACGCCACAGTAGAAACTCAAAAGTCTTCAAGCTTAAGTCTTAGCAGCTGAGCTATTTTGGAAGTTTTTGCAGTGTGTGTTCTATATTTCTGAGGAGAAATGGAAGAATGAATGAGATAATCACAACTCACTTGGGATATGTCCCTCAGACAATTAAATTGCCTTAACAAAATTAATAAAAAACTGCCTACCTCTGAAGCAAAATTTATGTTTACCTTCCATACGCTACATTTGCACTTTTCAAAATAGTCACATCACCTTTCATTCTAGCCTGCCTTTTGCCAGGTCTCACCAGGGCCTTTGTTAAATAGAACAACTGGCTCCTCAAGGCTCAGTGTAAGAGAAAAGCCTTGGGAAGAAGAAAAAATTAAAAAGAAAAGAGAAGTGTGGAAAAGGCAGAGGACTGTTGCTCTCTACTGCCTTGAGTGTGGTCACCTTCTAAGTGCAGCTCTGGTGTCTGCGACAGAAGGTACAGGCTTTAAATAAAATGAAACAAGCTAAGGAGACATGCATTCCACTGAGGTCTTTTTCTATGAGTGAATCTTGAACCTGGAGTAAATGGAAAATTTGTAGATTATCTGGAGTAGAGGGGAATGAATGATTTCTAATGAATCATATTGGTTCTCAAACGTCAAGGACTGAATAAGAATTATGAAATATTTACCATTTTATTTGGTTAACTTTTCTTCATCCTTAAGCATCTGCCACTTTTACTGTTTTACAACAAGGTTTTACAATTAAACTTTAGGTTTCATGCCAACTATAAAAGTACTGGAAATATTGAACTTTTCCTCTAGCTATCACAATTTGTATGCACAAGGAACATAACTTAAAAAATAATTATGTAAATGTCTAAACAATAACAGATTAAAATTCTCTAGCTCAAGGTTAAACTAAAAGTAATTACATAATTTTCATTATGTAATTACATTTTCTTAATACAGTCTTAGGCCTACCGAAGGTTAAATTAACTATATATGTACTTATTTATTTATTCTAATCAAAGAAGTAAGAAGTCATTTACTTACAAGTGTGTACAAATCTTATGATTGTATAATTGATCATAACAATGCTTATAGGAACCCCAACCCAGTCGGGTTAGGAGTTTTGTGTTCTCTGGGCTCTTGTATCCAAAGGCAGCCTTAAACTTCTGAGTTTTCAGCCAACTTCAAATGCTTCCAAACACAATGAATCTGGCTTTTGAGACACAGTTACTAGTATACAGGGATCCCTGAAGCTCCATCCTAATTAGGTTTCTCTAGTGTGGAAGACAAGTCAGTTCAGAAAAAGATTAGATTAATTTCTTTTGGAATTTCCAGGAATAATCTATTTACCCCTCTCCCCCTTTGTAATTCATCCTTGGCATTGATTTTAAACAACATCCATATGGCAAATATTGCCATATTCTATTTCCATTCCTGCTCCTACATCTGACTTTATGTTGAATGGTACTGTATTTGAATATAGGTCCTTCCCTTCAGTACTAATTTAGTCTTTCCCTCTGGTCTAGAACTTGAAATCCTCTCATCTCTGGGATGGCTGTTTAAATTGTTTCGGTCCTGCTCAGGAAGACAACTGGAATAAAATTCAGGACCAAAAGGGCCTAAGAGATTTGGTTTGGGTTTTGCTTGCTGGTTGTTTTGATTTATTTGTTTGTGTCTGGGATTATTTCCCCCTTTCCTTTTGAAAAAGAAATGGGCCAGCCAGCATGGCTCAGTGGTTGAGCATCAACCTATGAACCAGGAGGTTAGGGCATATGCCTGGGTTGTGGGCTTGATCCCCAGTGGAGGGCATGCAGAAGGCAGCCAACGAAAGTTTTTCTCTCATCATTGATTTTTTTCTATCTCTCTCTCCTCCTCTCTGAAATCAATAAAAATATACTTGAAAATAAAAAATAAAAATCTGCCTGTTAAGAAAAAGAAATCAGAAACCGATCACATAAGCCTGAAAAAAAAAAAAGAAAAAAGGAAATAGCAAATAGGTCCTTTACAAGGGTTTTCTAACTAATTGAACACATATTTACTTTTTAGGTTAAGATGTATAAAGACACTACCATGCATATATTATGTTGAATATTTTATGGTTTATGGTTTTCATAATTGCTAAAAACTAGAGAAATATCTTTTAAAAACTAAAAATCCTATTAGTGATATGGTATTAAAATAAAATATTATCAGTTAACTTATTACAATAAATACCCATATATTACAATTGCTCCAATCACAGATATTGATGTCAATTCAATTAACTAGGAAATCTGCTTGTCTACTTAGAGAAGATGCAAGCACTCCAACAGGTAAATTGAAAATATTTGTAATAAGAGAAAGTAGGCATGAATATATTTACTCTAAATTCCATACTCACCAGTGTGTACTAAGAATGGTCCCCACCTGTGGAAGTTCTGTCGCTATTAGGGCCAATAGGAAATCTCTGTGCTCAACTGGCAGCTCCGACTTCAGTCAGTCTACCCTGGGGAAGAAGTGGCCTCTGCACAGATGTGCCTTTTATATGATTCCACCCAGGTAAGGCCACACCCACTTGCTGAGATTGGATTATGTCTTCAAAAGGAAGTAACCAGTCTGAACCTGAATAGATTACAGATAGTAGTAGGATGGCTGATTGGTTTACAACACACAGAAAACAACATTTGGGGGCTTTCATCCTAACGGAATGTAAATGTGTTTCGAAGTAAGAGGCATGAAACTTTCAACTATATTATTAACTATAGTCACCATCTTATAGATGCTGTAGAAAATTATTTCTAACAGAGGTGCCATGCTACCTGTATTTTGTTGGCACCTATCAAAATTTAATAAATGACTGATACCCCCACCATGTAAGTTGTTTCCCTAAATCATAAAATGTTTGGGGATTTAGGTCTGATTTTTGTAAACAGATGAAATGAACATAATCTAACTTTCCTGAAAAATTGAAATGTGAAAATCTAAATAAAACTCACCTTTTAAAATTTATTGAAAAATGAATGATAAATCCACCAAAGCCCACATTTCCTAGAAAGAGGTAAAGTACCTGCCCTCTTACTCAATGAATAGGTTTATAATTAAGGTGAGGGTCATTGACCAGCAATGATCCCAAAATTTATTCTGTAAAAATTATCTCAGACATTCCTCAACATGTTGCAAGTCGTCTATACAAGCATATAGAGGAAGAAGTTTCATTTTTCAGCAAAAATCAAATAATTCTGTGGGCAGGCTGCCCATGGTCACAGTTGGAATCCTGGTCAGGCCACATACCTGAGATGCTGGCTTGTAGGGGTTTTTTACGACACAGCCCATCCATGATTCTGTTCCTTCGTTGATGTTTCTCTTTCTCTCTCTTTCTTCCTGTCTCTTAAATCAATAAAAAATAAATTTATAAAAATAAATAATAAATCAATAAGTACATAAATAAGTTTTGCTAAGTACCATAGTAACTTCTTAATTCTCCTTCCTGAAATCTAATCTTCAATAGTAAGACAAATCTCCTAAAATCTGGGGATTATAGGTTAGTGAAAAAGATGAATATATGCACAGAAAAATTTAAAAAATCATAACATATCAAATAAGGAAGAGGAATCTGCTGTGTACACCTGAAGAAGGAAACAAAGAGCAGATGACTAAACCTAAGATTCCTTTCTTACTTTCTATGATGGCTTACTTACTATATTTATTTACTGATTGATTTTTGTAAATATGTTTTCTTATTGATTAAAAGAGAGAAAGAGAGAGAGAGAGAGAGAGAGAGAGAGAGAGAGAGAGAGAGAGAGACATCAATGATGAGAGAGAATCATTGATCAGCTGCTTCTTATACGCTTTCTATTGGAGGTGGAGCCTGAATGCCAGGCATGTGCTCTGTCCTGGAATCAAACCTTGACCTCCTGTGTCATGGGTTGATGCTCCACCACTGAGTCGCACCACCCGAGCTAGTTACTATATTTATTATTTGAGGTAGTAATGAGATTGCAGGGTAAGAGAAATTTAAAATTCTGTGTGACGTAATCACAAATCCAGGAAACAGTAGAGCAAGTGATTGTTGGAATAGTCCCTGTAAGGGACAGCACCATGTAACAGCACTTCAGGGGTGCAGCATTTCACAGAATTATTTGATTTTTGCTGAAAAATGAAACTTCTTCCTCTATATGCTTCTATAGATGATATGCAACATGTTGAGAAATGTTTGAGATAATTTTCCCAGAATTAATTTTGGAATCATTGCTGGTCAATGACCCTTACATTAATTTACAATCCTATACATTGAGTAGGAGGGGCAGATACTTCACCTCTTACTAGGATATGTGGGCTTTGATGGATTTATCATTTGTTTTCAGTAATTTTTAAAAAGTGAGCACATTGTAATGTAAGGGAAGATGATTTTTGTATCTTTATAAATGGCAAAGCTACATTAAATGTATAAAATAAATGTTTATAATGGAGCATTTACTTCCTAGAAATAATCAATGGCTTTTGCTTTTATTTATTAACAGTTGTATTAAGGTGAATGTTATACATAACATCAAAACTTCCTTCTGCATACCAATCTAAAATTGTTAAAATATGTATGATTCATTTCTCTTCCAAAACCTGCTCCTTATTTAAGCATACTTCTTCTTAGCAATGACCACACTGAATCCTTTCCATTCTCCATTCTGTAGCACTCTCTCTTACCTCCTCTGAAAAGTGAACCTGATCTCTCCTCTCACAAAACAACTGAAAATGTGAGCTCCTTGAGGAGTGTCATAGGGCCTGCCAAACTTTACTAGGTTTTTAGAAAATAATCTTGGATAATTATACTTTTTTCATGCTTTACCTGACATTAAACTCTTATCAAGCTGAGAAGACAGAAAGTTGCAGAAACCCCAATGGGGCAATTGAGCACTCTCCCAAGGAGCATGTTCTTAGCATCTCCAGTAGCAGGAAAAATAAGAAGAGGTCAGCTCAGGAATCAAGCCTCTAAGTGTGGTCATAGCCTCTTCCAGAAGTCTCCTCAGCTGGGTGACTGACTTCCCAGGGCACTCTCTGTCCTTAGAGAAGATTGGGCTCCCTGATGTCCTTATGTTGAGTCTCTAAAGACCACACCCAATCTTTCTAATGATTACATTTCACAGGTGTTTAGATAGGATTAATTTCAGACCTTAGCTAATCTCCCTAAATATACCTCTATAAGCATAATCTCATCAATAAATTACTGATTTTACAACAAACCAACCCTCACATGCTGCCTTTCTATCTAAATTTCTATACATCAGGACTTTTATTTTACTTCTAGAGGCCTAGTACTTGAAATTTGTGCACAGATAGGGCCCCTAGAGACTGTCAGCTTCCAGCTGCTGGCTGGGGCCTCCATTCCCTGGCTTCCAGCTGCTGGCCAGGGGAATCCCTTCACTCCATGCTGCCCCCTGGTGGTCAGCACACATCATAGCAAGTGATCAAACTCCTGGTCAGTGGAACTCCAGAGGGGACACTTTGCCTGTTAGGCTTTTATATATATATAGACTGGTTTTGATTTAAATATATTTTTATTGATTTCAGGGAGAGGAAGGGAGAGGGAGAGATAGAAATACTGATGAGAGAGAAACATCATATGTTTGCCTCCTGAGCACCCCCAGCTGGGTAGGGAGTCTGCAATCCGGACACGTGCTCTGACCAGTAAAGGAACCAGTAACCTCTTTGTGAATGGGATGATGTTCAACCACTGAGCAACACCAGCTGGGCACAGCTTTTATTTTTAACTTACAAAACTAAAGAAAGGATTATTTTATCCAATATTAATTTTAGCAAATGTCTTTAAAAACTTGGAAATAGGTTTGTTTAAATCTAATGTCATGGAGGAATGCTTTCTTCGACAGATTTGTCTTTTTTGTTGTTAATCCTCACTTGAGGATATTTTTTCCACTGACTTTTAGAGTGAGTGGAAGGTGGAGGAGAGGGAGAGAAGAAAGAAGGGAAGGAATGAGAGAGAGACAGAGAGAGACAGATAGTCATGGATTGGTTGTCTCCTGTGCCTTCCCATACTGAATGGACTGGGATTGATCCTGCAACCCAGGTATGTGCCCTTGACCAGGAATTGAACCTGAGATCCTTTGAGGGCCCATGTTCTAATCACTGAGACACACAGTCAAGGGCAGCTTTTGTCATTTTGAAGGCAATACTTTAAGACATATTTGTCCCATCACTCCTGTCACCTGATACAGATTGGTCTTTGAGATTTCTAAACCTTGAAAATTTTGGGGGGCTCTGAAATCTGACCAGCAATGCTTGTGCATTCCCTTGTTCTAAAGCTGTATCTTAAATTCATCATTTTTATAGTCAAGAAAATCAGGAAATATCTTTAAGACAAGTTATGCAGAAAGTCTAGAGAAAGCCGGAGAGGAAAGACATATGATTATGATGAGGAAAGGAAATCAGTAACAACTGTTTCCTTCAATCCAGTCTTTTGAATAAATTATTCATTCACTCTCTGTTTCTTTTTTTTCCCGTTGTTAATCCTCACCTGAGGATAGTTTTCTATTGATTTTTAGAGAGAGTAGAAGGGAGAGGGAGAGACAGAGAGAGAGAGACATCCATGTGATAGAGACATATTGATTGGTTGGCTCCTGCGCACATCCCAACCTTGGCTGGGATCCTTTAGTCCTAGGTGGATGCTCAATTCACTGAGCCAAACCAGCTAGGGCCACTATGTTTATTCCCTACCACTTGGAATTCTGTTTCACCTCACCTCATCTCCAAAGAGGTCTGAGAAACACCCACAAGTAACACTGAGTGCATTAGCCTAATCCTTTGAAGAAGATAAATCACATTTAGGAAAAGGAAGCAGCCTTCAAGAATCAAAAAAAGGGTGATCATGAAAATTTTGTAGCCATGTGGTTGGAATATTAACACAGTTCCTAGAGAGCTACAGTGGAGAAGGAAACATTGCTTCAGCAAAGCACCTGAAGAATCTGACCACCCTTTCTCAATAAATCTGTAATAACATCATTCTTCAAACACCAGGTGAGAACTGTGGAAGCTATTATTTTCCCCTAACATCCTCTTTTTTTAAAAATTATTTTTATTGAATTCAGAAAGGAAGGGAGAGGGAGAGGGAGAGAGAGAGAATCATCAATGATGAGAGAGAATCATTGATCGGCTTCCTCCTGGACACCCCATACTGGAGATCCTGCCTGCAACCCAGGCTTGTGCCCTGACTGGGATTGGAATCCTGACTTCCTGGTTCATAGGGCAAGGCTCAACCACTGAACCACACTGGCTGGGCTCTAACATCCTCTTCAAACACCTTTCTGTAATTCTGTATATATCAAAATGTGTATTTTTCTCTAGGAAATGAGTGGCAGGACTGATTTGCTTGTGTTTTTCATATATATTATTACTTATTCAATGTTAGAATTACATATTTTTTAACTGAATTCATTGGGGTGATGTTGATTAATAAAATTATGTAGGTTTCAGGTACGCAATTCTATAATACATTGTATGTATAGTGTATTATACTGTGTGTTCACTCCCCAAGTCAAGTCTCCTTGCATCACTATGTATCCCCCTTTTACCTTCTTCTACCTCCCCCACCACTTTACTCTGGCAATCACCATACTTTTGTCTTTGCTCATGAGACTTTCTTTTCTTCTTTGCTTAATCCCTTTACCCTTCTCACTCACTCCCCTCCCCTCTGACAGCTGTCAATCTGTTCTTTGCATCCATGCATCTGTCTCCATTTGGTTAGTTTATTTTGTTCATTAGAGTCCATATATAAGTGAAATTACATGGTACTTGTTTTTCTCTTACTGGCTTTATTTCCTGCAGAATAATTTTTAGGTCCATCCATGCTGTCTCAAAAGGTAGGATTTACTTGTTTTACAAGCTTAGTGGTATTCCATTGTGTAAATGTAACACAGCTTTTTAAAAAAATTTTTTAGATTTTTAAATTGATTTTTAAAGAGAGAGGAAGGAGAGGGAGAGAGAGAAACATCAATGTGAGAGTGACCTATGAATCCTACATTCCCCCTACTGGGGATCCAGCTAGAAACCTAGGCATGTGCCCTGACTGGGAATTGAACCTGTATCCCCTTGGTGCCCAGGATAATGCTTAACCAACTGAGTCACACCCACCAGGGCTGTACCACCCCTTTTTTATCCACTCATCTACTGATTGGCACTTGGGCTGGCTTCTACCAAATCTTGGCTATTGTAAATAATGCTACAATGAACATAGGGGTGCATATAATCTTTCCAATTAGTATTTTAGGCCTCTTCAGATATATTCCCAGAAGTGTAATCACTGGGTCATAAGGCATTTTCATTTTGAATTTTTTGAAGTAACTGCATAAGCAAGTTTTCTACTATCTTATTTATTACCTTATATATTCTAGATTATAAGACTTTAAAAAAAACAGTATCTCCACACTGATTGATGGAGTTGGCAGTACAGGATGCCAGGCATGTTCCCACAGAAGTGAGTAAAAAACAGGACAAGTCGAAGGGCCCCAGGGCCAATGCGAATCCCACTGTAGTGGTGCTGACAACTAGAACTGTGAGTTTGATTTTGGACTGTTGAGCCAAAATTCCTGGCAAATCGTCCACACGCAGCTTCATCTCTTTCCACTGCTTTTCATCTTTTGTCTCTTTTCCCACATCTACTGAGCCTTCAATTATTGAGGCAGATTCTAGTTCTATCAATTTGGTTTCATTAGGCTTTCTGGGCAAAGATAGGGTGGAGGGTGCAAGAGGCTTCATCTCATATACTTCCACTTTGGCTTGACTCAAAGACGATTTCTCAAGGAAAGGCGAGGCTGTTGGTTCTGACTTCGGCTTTACCTGTTGGCGGAGGCTTTTGTTCAGCTGTCTGACGTACATGCGCTTGAGGAAGGTGAAGTGCTGAAATGTAATCCACTGCTTGCTGGCGTTCCTAAAGAGATGCATAAACCTGTGCGGGGATTCCTGCACAGTTCTTCTTTCTAGATACCAGACACATCCTCTTACCCCTCCTGTCAGGAGGCATGAGGAGAGAGTGTGGGAGGAGGTGGCCATCACGCACGAGTCTGGCCGCTCTCCTGGGGATCCAGGTCCTCTCTCCTCACCAGCTACTGTGCGCCGCCATCTTCCTTCCCCTCCCTCTGCAAGAAAGCTGGTGGCAGACACTGCTTTGTGATTCAAGTCCTCTTCCTTATAGAAGCTGAAGAACATTCACTTGCTTTGGCCATCACTGTCCACCAAGTGAGGTGAAGTCTCCATCCACCAAGTGAAGTGAAATCTCTGCCTGCCAAGCGAAGTGAAGTCTTCGTCCACCAAGTGAAGTGAAATCTCTGTCCCCTAAGTGAAGTGAAATCTCCATCCACCAAGTGAAGTGAAATCTCTGTCCACCAAGTGAAGTGAAGTCTTCGTCCACCAAGTGAAGTGAAATCTGTGTCTGCCAAGCGAAGTGAAGTCTTCGTCCACCAAGTGAAGTGAAATCTGTGTCTGTCAAATGAAGTGAAGTCTCCATCCACCAAGTGAAGTGAAATCTCTGTCCCCTAAGTGAAGTGAAATCTCCATCCACCAAGTGAGGTGAAGTCTCTGTCCCCTAAGTGAAGTGAAATCTCCATCCACCAAGTGAAGTGAAATCTCTGCCTGCCAAGCGAAGTGAAGTCTTCGTCCACCAAGTGAAGTGAAATCTCTGTCCCCTAAGTGAAGTGAAATCTCCATCCACCAAGTGAAGTGAAATCTCTGTCCACCAAGTGAAGTGAAGTCTTCGTCCACCAAGTGAAGTGAAATCTGTGTCTGCCAAGCGAAGTGAAGTCTTCGTCCACCAAGTGAAGTGAAATCTGTGTCTGCCAAATGAAGTGAAATCTCCATCCACCAAGTGAAGTGAAATCTGTGTCCCCTAAGTGAAGTGAAATCTCCATCCACCAAGTGAAGTGAAATTTGTGTCTGTCAAGTGAAGTGAAATCTCTGTCCACCAAGTGAAGTGAAGTCTTCGTCCACCAAGTGAAGTGAAATCTGTGTCTGCCAAGTGAAGTGAAATCTGTGTCTGCCAAATGAAGTGAAATCTCCATCCACCAAGTGAAGTGAAATCTCTGTCCACCAAGCGAAGTGAAATCTGTGTCTGCCAAATGAAGTGAAGTCTCCATCCACCAAGTGAAGTCACTCTTCACCAAGTAAAGTCACTGTCCACCAGTCTAATATGTTAGTGTTCAACTGTGCTCTTCCCAAATCCTTTGTTGCCTACTTCTTATATAGTTTATCATAATTTCTTTGATTAAATAAAAAAAAGTGAAAATCAAGAGAAGTTTAACACATTGTAAATAAGACTACGATGTGAGAAAAAAATTGTTGTTATATTTTTAATTGCAAATAAATGATTGGCAGTGCTTTTTCATGAAATTGGGAAAGAGCAGTTAGCTATCTAAATTATTTTAAGGATCTTATCCATCTCTCATTTTAATTTTTTTTTCTTCATGTAACTAGTGCAGTAGTTCCAACTGGCTGATTATTTTCCCCTTCCCAATGGTATTTATTGAGGTCTGGAAACATTTTAGTTGTCACAACCTGAAGTCAGTACTGTACATATTAAGCGGGTGAATTTTATAGTGTGTACATTTTACCTCAGTTAAGCTGGAAAAATGATTATGGGACTTCAAAACATTTTTGTTTATGGGGTTATGTCATGCTATTCCATGTTAGAAAATAAACTGACAATTTAAAAATATATATTTTAAAAATAATTTGAAATAACATTTACAAAACCACCTAGAAATCCAAAGGGCAAATAATGTAAAAATAATTTTGACTTCACAGACCCCCCAGCGTTCTCAGAACCACACTTTGAGAACCCTTGCAGTAAGGATTCATTTTCTGATCATCTACTGGCTGTGGGGATGGCACAGGGAAGGGAAGGATCCAAACATGGGCCTGCCTGTGTTAGAGAGTGGGAATTTTTGAGCACTACTGAGGCTGTGACTATGCCCCAGGTAGAGTTGTCAGTACTGACAACAGGCCAGGCCTTGAGATATGGTCTCATGGCCCCTTCCTAGCATGTAGGCCTTCTTTCATAGAACACTGTCAGCTTTCTGAAGAACAAGATGACCCTGTAAATAACATGGTTGTCAATGACATGATCCTGACGTTGCTTAGGAAAAACTGTTTTGTCTTGGGTTACTTGCTCTGCAAAAACAGGATGTGGTTAATGTGCTTAAAAGTGGTCCTGAACAAAGGGTCGGGGCTGCTCTCTGGACACCCTGTGTGGAGAAAGGCAGAGCAGTCGCCGGCTAATAAAGGCTCCCTAAATTTTAATTTGGTCTGGACTCCAGTGGACATTACTCGTGTTCGCTCAACAACACCTGGGTCCCCAGACATCAGGCCTGTACCCTGTTGCTTGATGTCCTGAGCTTTGAAATCCAAGGGCGCTGCATAGCAGCCATCCTGCTGCCCTCCCCAGGACATAGGTGGATGGGCCTAAGGGCTGCAAAGCTATACTCCCTTCTCCCCACTACAGACTGCAAGAAGCTACAGCAGCAAGTCCATGGCCTGGACTTCCATCCTTGTGCTATTGAATGTTGTATTTTTTGATTGTCCATTCCCGTACAACCTAAAGTATCATCTTTAATGAACATTGAGTTAAATTTGAGATTTTCAAATATGGTCCCAGAACCAGCACCAGCAGCAGCAGCTTATAATTTGCTAGTTCTGCCAGCTTTCCAGCCCCAGATGCACTAAATCAGGAATCTCTGTGGTTGAGGCGCAGCCACCTGTGTTTAACAAGACCTGCAGGTGATTCTGATGCACCTGCTAGGCTAAATCAGTGTTGATGTTAATCTCTGAAAGGATCCCTTCTCAGAAGGGAAACTCAGCACAGATGGGAAGGGCAGCCTCTTTCTTTCTCCGTCTCCACGTCTTCCTGAATCTGGACCATCTGGGGAGAGAAACAGAGAATCACTTTTGAGTGCTGAGGGCCAACAGGATTAGACAATGGAGGTTCCTTGAGGAGAAGCACCAACTGGATAGATTAACACTCCAGGTTTAGGTTTACCATGGAGCTTTATGTATGGCCTCATCCACCACCAAATTACTTTATTGTTATTATTCCTAAATTCTTTGCTTCTGCATTTAGCTTTTTTCACATTTATGATTATTTCTGATGATATCCATTGAAACACACATTATAAATCCAATTACCAAAATTTTTAAAGCAAAATATTTTAAAAATCAATTCATTGTAGTTATTAGAAATTGCAATATCTTGAACTGATAGCCAGTTTTCTATGACTCAGTGAACAAATGAAATTTTATGTAATGATATCTCTAGAACTCAGTAAGCCCCTTTTGGATATATATATATATATATATATATATATATATATATATATCACTTATCAAATATATAAGTATTTGATAAGGCCTGAATTAATTTATCATTTTCCTACATTATAGTGACCCCATGACTAAGTAGGACCATACATGCCATTTGCCGGCTATTCTCCTCTGCAGGATAAAGCTTAAGCAAAGGAAAAGGTCACCCACAACATATCCCAACTGAAGGACCCCACCAGGTGGTCCCCACTGGGGTGACACTCACCTTGGAAGCGGTTGAGCCTGCCCATCAGTCCAGTGATGGGATGTGCAGGGAGATGTGGCATGTGCAGCTGCACCTGCTCACTCCTGTCAGGAGGAAGAGGCAATTAATCCTGCTGGTAGCATCATCATTCAACTAAACATTCTTCCTCAAATCCTTATGTTCACAATCCTGGCATAGAATTGTGTGATTCTTAGGGAATCTCTCTTACTTTTCTTCTTTGCCTGATACCAGCTTCATTTCTCAGAGGTACTTGTCTCTATTACCCAATTCTGGGAAAATCTAGTCTTTGCCATTTCAGTTCTTATTGATTGTGAAATATTAAACCACAAATGACCATTCTTTCAGTCTGTATTAAGTGTGACAATACACACATCCCTTAGCCACAGAAGGGAAAATACTAACTTCTGATCAAAAGGAACAGGAAGTTATATTCTGCATGGGGGAGGCAACCCATCAATGTTTCTCTCTCACATTGAAATTTTCTTTCTCTCTCTCTTTTCTCTCCCTTCCTCTCTCTCTAGAATCAAGAAACATATTCTTGGGTAAAAATTAAAATAAAAGAGCAGTGGCCAAGGTTTTCTCACATTAAAATCTTATATTAAGATATATAAACACCCTTGGATGTTTAGGCTCAGAGTTTAGAGTCAGCCCATGGTTCCATTCCCAATGAAGGTCACCCACCTGGGTTGCAGGATTTATCCCTGGCCCTGGTCAAGTATGTAAGGGAGGCTACCAATCTATGTGTCTCCCTCAGGTTGATGTCTCTCTCTCTCTCTCTCTCTCTCTCCCCCCTCCTCCCTATGCTCCACTATCAATAAAAATCTATTGAAAAAATAATAAAATAATAATAGTAAAATTATAGCAACAAATAAAGCATTTTCTACATAACAGAACATAGTTAACATATTTCCAAATAAATACAGTAAAATATTTCCAAGCTTTTGGACATTTACTAAAGTCACTAATTAGTAAAATAATCCATTCTATCTGTTTGTAAATTAAAAATAAAAGTTCTTGATGTCCATAAATGTAGATATAAAGACAGTGTTCGAGGGCTGGTTTGATGGGAAATGGGTGACTTGATGAGATTATGTTAGTAGGAGTATATTTAGGGAGATTAGCAAAGGTGTTGCTAATCTTCCTTCCACTTAGAAGAGAATAGCTCTATGAAGACCTCTCAAATCCTGTCACCTGGAAAAAATGAATGTGGTCTTCAGGGACTCCATATAAGGAGCCAAACTCACTCTTTCCAGAACATAGGGAGTGTGCTTGGAGTTTACATGGTCAGGGAGACTTCTGAGAGCTACTGCCACCATGTTTGGAAGGCTTGATCCCTGAGCTGACCTTTTTGTATTAATACTTTTCCAGCAAGCATTGGTGAGTTTAATTTATCAGCAAAGTGAGGTTGTTTCTATAAAATCACATTGTTTTCCAACTTAGTGAAAATGATTCTAATATTGTTGTGTTTGGTCTGTGTTTTGGAATTAATATGATGACTAATTTTAGTTCCCTTGTTTTATTAATCCTTAGTAGTTCCTAGAACTCAGAAAGTAGTGGCAAGATATCTTGTGGTTTTGTACATGGTTGTGGATTCTAGAAATTTTTTAGGAGTATTTAATTCTATATCTAGTATACATTACACATTATACTCAACACATGATGAATGTCTATGTACACAAGGGAGATGCTATTCTATAATATTTAGCGAGATAAGCATTCAATGATTTTAAAAAATAGTTACATGTTTCAATATTGCACTTTGAAGTGAAGTAAATATTTCTTAAGAAACACGAGTTTTCTGACTTAAATTGAAAATTTAGAACACTCCAGTGGTCTTTCCACATACCCTTTAACCCAGCTATATCACCTTTAGCAATCTTTCCAACAGAATTTCCCACAAATAAGAATATGCTCAAAGGATGTATTTTGCAGGATTTTCAGTAGCTCAATAAATAAATAAATAGGAATTAAATTTCTGAAATATTGGTTAACATATTTGTAGTCTGTTATTCAACAGACAATATACTATAATCACTCATATAGTCTGTTATCTTGTAAGTTTTTAACTAATGGGTTTTTATTAACATTCTAAAACAAATGCTTTCTTCCACATGCATAGAAAAAACACAGTACTGAATGATATGAAAGAAAAAAAACCTCACTTGATATTAATCAAGATCATAGTGAGTGACCTTGGAGGCTAAAATTTCAATTTATTGCTAATGAAATCAGAAATATTAACATTATCAATGCATTGAGTTAGAGAAGATACATCCGGGGCATTTACTCTGTGGATGGTCTGACATGGTAAACCTAGAACAGAACAAGGAGACCTGCTCCTATATTTCTTAAATTTACTGTCATATCAACTTATGATAGTTTTTTTATGTGCTGACTCAGGTAGAAATACAAGGAAGGAAATGAGGGCAGTAAGCTTTTTTTTTTTTTTTAACACACATACCTCTTGCCTAGTTATTCAATCAAAGGCTAAAACTACTTGATGCTGTGATGAGATAGCAGGTGTAACTGAAGTCCCTTATTTTGATTGTGAGCTAAAGAAATTCTCAAGTCCTGACTTCATCAGCAGAAGTACTTTATTTATTTATTTATTTTTGTTTGAAGTATTACAAATAGTAATATATATGTCTCCTTCCCCCCCCCCCCATTGACCTCTCCCTGGCCTCCCCTACGCCCCAGTACATGCCTTCACCTGACGCGCCCCCCCCCCCCCACAGTGTCTTGTATCTATTGGTTATGCTTATGTGCATGCATGAAAGTCCTTCGGTTGATCTCTTACAGCACCACCACCTCCGAACCTCCCCTGCCTTCCAGCTGTAGTTTGACAGTCTGTTCAGTGCTTCTTTGCCTCTGTATCTATTTTTCCCCCATTTCTTTCCTTTAAAATATCTTGCCTCTGCAGACTAGAAATAAACATATAATAACAAAAAATGTTTGAGTCCCAATTTCAATATTCAACAGTTCTGAGTCCTGTTTCAATGTCAAATAGTTCCTTATGTGTACATGTCAGCAATGATAACTGGATGGGGCACATGGTGGCAATGCAGGTCTGACCCTCTCTGGTTTGGTCCTAGGCAACCTGCAGCGATACATAGCTGCTGACTGCTAGCGTGGCAAAGCGTTGTCAGCGTCTTCCATCTCTAGACTGTTTCTCCTCTTGTCTTCGTGGTTGGAGCAGACCTGTTAATTCCTCTCTGTTGCAGGAATCCACATGGTCTTGGAGTTGTTTTCTGAAAATATACAAACATATTTTCGACCACAAGTTAATAAAGGACTCTTTTCTATATAGTTGATTTGGGATCCTTTTTATTTTTGGCCAAACTATTTTTCTTTGTCTTATTTAGACACCATGTATATTTTTCATGGGTGTCTTGCTGTTAGCATTACAAATGAAAATTAATTTTGTAAAGTAAAAATTTTCTAGATGTAATTTACTTATAGGATATTTTCCCTTAGCTTGGTATTACCCTACTATCCCCCACCCCCTTTTTTTGATTAATGAAGGCTTTTGTAAATTTTATAATGCAGTCTTGATAACTTTAAATTTTAATTTTTTTGCCCAAAAATATGACTGCTTTAGGTTCATTGGATGTTCAGGAATTTTACCATGAGGTGAACTACCAATAGAAATTTTAGTTATTATTTTAGGAACAGCTTTTTGTCCAGTACATTTAAATTTTCTTGAATATTCACTTATTTCAATTAGCCTATTTAAATTAATCTGAAAACTTGATTACTATTTTCTGTCAAATTTAATACTCTACCAACAATCTTAGTTTACCCTGTAAATATTAGTGGAAAGAATTATTTGCATTCTTGAGTAGGCCCTGAGCATTCCTGGTGCTAGCCTGGATTTAGATATAGGGAAGCTGC
This sequence comes from Corynorhinus townsendii, assembly GCA_026230045.1. NCBI lineage: Eukaryota > Metazoa > Chordata > Mammalia > Chiroptera > Vespertilionidae > Corynorhinus > Corynorhinus townsendii. Next base: position 58,700,958 of record JAPDVU010000008.1, on the reverse strand, counting down.
TGTCGGCCAATTCTCTGTCTGTCACCTGTGTCCCAATCTGAGCTGGGCATGGGAAGCAAAGCAGCCATGGGGGCAGGAGACCTCCCTCAGAAGGGGTGAGTGTTCAGGCCCCTTCAGGGTTGGGGGGGTGAGGGTCTGTGCCCCACCTCTGTTGACCCCCAAGTTCTCTCCTGATGGCCCCTCTGCAACTGTGCCTGTCTTAGGTTGTTTCTTCCCTGAGGAATCTTACCCTTACCCGTCTCTGGCTAACCAGTCATCCTCCAGGGCCAAGCAGGATGATGTGAGGTTCAGTTCTGTCTCCTTGGTAGCCTATGCCCCTGTGGACTCCACGCCCAGCACCTGCCTTGGGATCCCCTGGCCTGCTGGGGTCCCAGCGCTGATCACATATCTCGGGGAACTTGGGTTTCTTCTCCAGTGAGGGCCCAGCTCACATGATTGAGCGAGAGACAGATCCATGGTACCAGCCACTACGAGGCTTCAAGCTCAGCATGAATAGAAAGCTCAGGCAACAGCTGAGGGCAATTGGATTGTGAGAAGAAGGTCCTTCTTGGCACAAAAGGCAAGAGGGGCCAATATAGGATGCTCAAGTGCCTTCCCAGTGCCTTAATTCCTTCTGAAAGGGATTAAGTCCTTTCATGTCCTTTTTAAAAATTGCTGCCAAACATTAAAAGAATTAATTTGTAAGTTTGTTTGGGATAATTGTACAATATGCTGTTGTAAAATATCTAAAATTATAATGACATTGTAGAATAATATCATGTAAAGATATTATTTGCTCTAGGCCATGGCAATTCCATTTCAAACTGGCTGTCAATTTCTTTTTGTAGCTTTATATAAACTTTGTCTGGGAGGCAAAAACACAAATTACTTTAGTTCAGGAGGCCAAATATATTGACTTTCAATTAAAATCTTTATGACTTTTGAAGGAAACTTCTCTTTGCTTCCTTCCAAAATAATTTTCAGGCTACGGAGAGTTTCATTTAAAAATCTTTGTCATATGAAACAATTTCTCTTAAGGTTATGGTGACCACTAGTATGGATTAGATTTAATATTTTATTTTTATTTTATAGTTTAAAAAATGTTTTTAATTTTTATTTTTTTGCATATGTGTCCTTATTCTCTCATAATTCCCCATCCCCCACTTATCATGTTGATCAGAATGTCATACCTCAGGTAAGGTAGGGGAGGGTGGAGGTAAGGTGGAGAGATCAATCAAGGGACTTGTGTGCATGCATATGAACCTAATCAATGGACACAGCAGAAGTACTTTAAATGAAAGGCATAGACAATCCTTGAACAACACTCCAAACATCAAATGGGTCTGTATTGCTCCAGAAACACCTCACTGATAATGACAAATGCTTTGTCCCATGACCATTGGGTTCCAGCCTGCTGGTGATTTCTCTTCCCTACTTACTCTACCACAGATCTCACACTTGCTTAACTGGCTCCTACGATCCTGTAAGCCATTTCTTTGTAATAAATCTGTACATGGATCTATACTTTATGGAGATAATGTATCTGTTTGTTAGTTTGTTAGATAAGCTTCCTTAAAGAATGAGCTCTAGTGCTGTTGGCCATGAATTATATATATATATTACACTGAGTGGCCAGATTATTATGACCACCCATCAGTACTTTGTTGGTCCACCTTTTGCCTTTAATACTGTGGTGATTCTTCTTGGCACTGACTCCATGAGATGTTGAAAGGTGATGCGAGGAATCTGACACCATGCCTGATGAATAGCACTGTCCAGTTCTGTGAGATTTGATGGTTGTGGAACCAGCTGCCTGATGGCTCTTTTAACTTCATCCCACAAATACTCAATTGGATTGAAATCTGGTGATTGTGGGGGCCACCTAAGCAAGGTAAAGTCTCCCTCATGTTCTTGAAACCACTCCTGCACAATATGAGCACCGTGGCATGGTGCATTGTCTTGTTGGAAGAAGCCATCTCCATTGGGATATGCCATCAACATGATAGGATGAACTGGATCAGCAACGATACTTAGGTATGTTGTTCTATTCAGATGTTGTTCCACACGAATTAAAGAGCCCAAATCGTGCCAGGAAAACATGCCCCAAACCATAACACTGCCCCCACCAGCTTGAAGGGTTGTACTCATGAATGTGGGGTGCATGCTTTCATGCTGTTTCTATCAAATCCTCACTCTGCCATCTGCATAATACAACTGGAAACGTGATTCATTGGACCACATGACTTATTTCCAATGCTCGACTGTCCAATCCTTGTGTTCCTGTGCGAATTGGAGACATTTTATCTTGGTAACTGCAGACAGCAAAGGTGTTCGAACAGGCCTTCAGCTTATATCCCATATGATGCCGATGCAGTGTACCACTAATTTGCCTACAAACGTCAGGTGGTCATAATAATCTGGCTAGTCAGTGTATATTAACTAAGATTTCTTTAAATAGAAACATAGATAAACTGAGGTTATGTACTAACAGATGGATGAGCATGCTATGACCAGAGGCTGGAAGGAGACTAACTCTGCATTTCCACAGGGAATAATGCTTCAGTACTTGTTAGTAAAGTGTTTGTGCCACTTTGTAGAACATAAATGGGATTTACTGTGTGTATATCTGTCACTTTAAAAAGGAAGTAACTTGTTTTTAGAATGCAATAAAGAATCTACACTTATAGATAAGAAAAGTAATAGATTACCCAACAGAAAAATGAACAATTTTTTTTATCTTTTTTTATCTTTTAATTTAATTTTATTTTTATTGTTTTAAGTATTACAAATAATAGTACATATGTCTCCTTTTTTTCCCCCCTTGATCTCCCCCTGACCTCCCCTACCCCCCAGGACATGCCTTCACCTGCCCACCCTGCCCCCCCGCCCCAGTGTCTTATATCCGTTGGTTGTGCTTATATGCAAGCGTACAAGTCCTTCGGTTGGTCTCTTACAGCCCTCCTCGCCCAACCTCCCCTGTCTTCCCAATGTAGTTTGACAGTCTGTTCAATGCTTCTTTGCCTCTGCATCTTTTTCCCACCATTTCTTTCCTTTAAAAAGTTTTGCCTTTGCAGACTGGAAATAAACATATAATAACAAAACAAGACAAAACAAAAAAATGTTTGAGTCCCAATTTCAGTGTCCAACAGTTCCTTATGTGTACATGTCAGCATTGATATCTGGATGGTGGGCACATGGTGGCAATGCAGGTCCGACCCTCTCTGGTTTGGTCCTAGGCAACCTGCAGCGGTGCACAGCTGCTGACTGCTCCCATGGCAAGGCGTTGTCAGCGTCTTCCATCTCTGGACTGTTTTTGCCTCTTGTCTTCGTGGTTGGAGTACTCCTGTCAATTCCTCTCTGTTGCAGGAATCCATCTGGTCTTGGGGTTGTTTTCTGAAAATATACAAATATATTCTCGACCACAAGTTAATAAAGGAATCTTTTCTATATAATTGATTTGGGATCCTTTTTATTTTTGTTCAAATGATTTTCCTTTGTCTTATTTAGACACCATGTGTGTTTTTAATGGCCGTCTTGCTGTTAGCATTGCAAATGAAACTTAATTTGGTAAAGTAAAAATTTTCTAGATGTAATTTACTTATAGGATATTTTTCCTTACATGATATTGCCCTACTATCCCTCCCCTTTTTTTTTTAATGGAGGTTTTTGTAAATTTTATAATGCAGTCTTGATAACTTTAAATTTAAAAAATTTTTTTCCCCCACACATATGACTGCTTTAGGTTCATTGCATATTCAGGAATTTTACCATGAGATGAACTACCAATAGAACTTTTAGTTATTACTTTAGGAACAGCTTTTTGTCCAGTACTTGAATATTCACTTATTTCAATTAGGCTATTTAAATTAATCTGAAAACTCGATTACTATTTTACTCCTATTGTCCTCTTGCTAAATACCTGAGAGTTACAATCTAAAGAGGTGGGTGTGGACCTAGCAGGTTTTCTCAGTGGTTAGAGCAATGGCCTTGGGACCAAAGGGTTACCTGTTCTATTAAGGTCAAGGAGCTTACCTCAGTTGCAGTCTGTTCCTAGTTTGGGTGCATACAGGAGACAACCAATTAATGTGTCTCTCTAACATCAATATATCGCTCTCTCTGTTTCTCCCCCTCCCTTCTACTCTCTCTAAAAGTGAATGGAAAAAATATCCTCTGGTGAGGATTAACAAAATAATAATAATAATAATAATAATAATAATAATAATAAGAGGTGATCTTCAAAGATTCTAGTAAAAGGATCTACATGACACAAGTTCATTTTTCTTTAGAGAAGACAGACTAGATAGACTTAAATGTGGCTGCCCTGTGCAGACCACTGCAGCCAGTGAGCTCCTCAGCTTGAGGTGTGTTTCACAGAATTAGTTTCAGAGAAATCCTTGTGGAAACCATTCACAGAACCCAGGGGTGAGTGCAAGTTAAGTCAAGGAAATACCTTCTATTTAGGTGCTAAACATATTTTATCTTTAACCTACTAAGTTATACCATTTGTAACTCATATTCTTACTAAGCACTTTTATGAATCCTCAAGGTATAATTTTGTATATTTTGTGGTTGTTTAATGTATTGTTATGCCTCAGAAGGTAGTTGTCAAATACCATGTAATTTTATAGCCAAGTATTTAAAAGATCCAGGGTATTGCTGAGTAGCGAACATATGGACTTAATATTAATATACATTTACACATGTACATATAGGTAATGAAAGTATTTGAAATATTTATTGTTGAATACTGTAAATGCTGTCCCTTCATAATTTTTAACTTTTATACCTGATTTTAAGTTATTAAGAAAATGACTACGGATACAGATCTAAGGGAAATGAGAAAGCTCACTGAGACACTTATTTTAGACATTAGGCCCCGATTGTTTGACCAATTAAATGTATTTCAAGATATAATTTTCCATATGATGCTGTTTGTCATTTCACTTTAGGCTTACATCTCCTTAAAGTATGAAAAAGTTCCTGTAAACTCTGACTGGACTCTGAACTTAATTGACAATTCTGATCTTTTTACTATTTACCTTAATCAGAAATGAAAAGCACAATAGCCAGTTTGGCTTTCTGGATAGAGTGTTGGCCTGTGGAGTGAAGGGTCTTGGGTTTGATTCTGGTCAAAGGCATGTACCTCAGTTGCAGGCTCCATCCTTGGGCCTGTTCTGGGCATGTGCATGAGGCAACCAATCAATGGGTCTCTCTCACATCCATTTTTCTCTCTGTCTTTCTTACCCTCGCTTCTACTCTCTCTCTGAAAATCAATGGAAAAATATCCTGGGGTGAGGATTAAGGAAACAAAACAAAATAAAAGATGCTTCCAAGAGAAAAAAGAAAAAAAAAGGTAATGAAAAGTCAACTCCTAGTATTGTGAAAGTAAAGTTAGTAGATTCAAATTATTAAATATATTTTAGTTTAAAATTAATCTACTTTTTCATATTAAAAAAAATAAACTCAAGAAAAATGTTTACTTAAACTTTTAGCGTATATTTTTATACCAGAAATATGGATTATAGAGCATTATAGAGAAAAATACTTATAGAACATTCACTTTACTGTTGTAGTGATAATATATGTATATTCAAAAAATATGTCAATTCAGAGATTGTATAAATAGAAGTTAATTTAATCCTCAAGAACTCAAAAAAAAAAGCTGATTTCTTTCATAATTTCTTTTCTAATGTATCTCCATTGGTTCAATTTGTTTATGTTTGTTTCCTTATTTGTCTGTTTTAAAGGAGAGAACTAGGTTTCCTTTTCTCTGAATGACCTTTTCTCTGAAGTCATTTCATAGAATCATTCTGGCCATCTTCCTCGCAGACTTATTAGCTAAATAGATTTGTGGGGTAAATCTCACCCTTCCATACTCACTAACAAGTTATTGAATAGAAGAATGGGGACAATTCTGATTGATTTAGAACAATTAAGACCAGTAATAAAATGCTTCATCCCATGTCCTGGAAATGGATACTTGCACACATTTGTATTTGGATAAAGACTAGGAACTGAATGTGTAGGATTATGTGAGCCATCTAGTGAGAACCATGTCAGCGGTAAAGCCCAAGGACTTTTTCTGGGCTCCAGATTTTCATCTGTGTCATGGCATAAATAGTTTGTCTTGCTTTAGTGAGTATTGCAAAGAGAAAAAAATATAGATATCACTACCCTCATATAACTGTTCAGAAGCCTCTCACCAACCCAGGTCCAGAAATGACCTGTTTCTAATTCTTCCCAGAAACATGGATGGCATCTTGCAAGTCTTCCAGAATGAACTGATCTGCTCCATCTGCAGGAACTGCTTTGTAGACCCCATCACCATAGACTGTGGGCACAGCTTTTGCAGGCCCTGTTTCTACCTCAGCTTGCCGAACAGGTCAGTTCTTGCTCACTGCTCTGAATGCCAGAAAGCAATCCAGCAGAGAGACTTTCACACAAATGTCTGTCTCAAGCAAATGGTTCTAACCGTCAGACAAGCCAGTCTGTGGCATTTCCTGCGCTCTAAGGACAATAGGTGTAGGATTCACATGGAGGCAAAGCAGATCTTCTGTGAGGACCAGAGGAGCCTGCTCTGTTTGCACTGCTCTACCTCCCAGGAGCATGAGGCTCACAGACATGGTTCAGTAGAAGAGGCGGCTGAGCAACACAGGGTAGGTGATGCCCCTGAGGACCCACTTCTGTGAAGTAGGTATGAAATTCCTGTGGGTCTGTTTCCTTGGGGGTGGGATTACTCCATCTAGATGTTCCTTTCAGAATCTCTGCCCTGGAATTCCTTAGTGTGAACCCTCCCCAATTTGACAAATATGTGATGTAAACAAGGCAAATCTATAATTTCCTGTTTTCCATGGCTCTGATTTATCACTCATTCTGGGGCCCTCCCTCTGTGTGGTCTAAATGTTACATTCTCTTCTTTATTGGCTCTAATTGACTCTTGTGGTTCTTTTGCAGGAGAAACTCTTCAAGACAATGTGCTCTTTATGGGAGAAATGTTGTGAAAATGACAGAAACCTGAATGTGGAAACTGTCACAATCTCTTCTTGGGAGGTTGGTATTTGCATTTCTCCAACCTGCAGCATGAACATGGGGTGGTTGGATGAGTGACTTTAACATAGGAACTTCCTTTGACACTATAGTGTTCTTTGGGATTCAATATGGGAAGGGTGATCAACAGGAAAAGGGCATTTTCCCCTCCATAGACAGATAGTTGGGCTCTTAGTCAGGTTTTCTAACAAAATGACAGCTGTCACACAAAGCGTGCTGGTTTGTTCCCAGGATTAACAATATCTATCACTTCCACACCAAGAACCACAACAGACTGAGACATTTCACAGAGTGCCATGTGTGGAGGGAGGGGGTAAATACGGAGCATAGGAGACATTTGTCAGCCATTGAAAATTCAAGTGAAGGATCTGAGGCATTATAAACATTAATGTGAATGTTGTTGGAAAACTAGTATTTAAAAACAGATGGAAATTTTCAGGAAGAAAGAACAGTGTCCCCAATCTAGGTAAACCCTGAAATTACCCCAAGAATTTAATTTTGAATCTATATATATAAAAGCCTAAGTGACCAAACCATGTAGGACTGGTAGAACAGTTGCTGTGATAATGCACTAACCACCAGGGGGCACATGCTCAACACAGGAGCTGCTGTTGGTGTTGAGTGGGCTCCTGTGACCTCTCCCCCTGGCTTGCCTGCCAACCTCCTGTGGTTTCTCCCCCTAGCCTGCTGGCCTACCACCTGTGGTTCCTAACCCTGGCTGGGCAGCTCCCCTCCAAGCTGTTCCAATGGGGAGGGTGGCCGGCTAACCTCCCTCAGTCCCTTCCACCTGCCAGCAATCTCCCCCAATTGGCGCAGATCACCAACCAGGCCAAGGGACCCCACCCATGCAAGAATTCATACACCTGCCCTCTATAATATATAATGTCTGAGGAGAAAAGTGATGAGAGATGAGGGATACATATAAACATGCCAAATATAGACCCTGGTATCTAAATAGAAGGAGATGTTTCAACACTTTAGGGGAATTTAAGAATAATGGATTTCCTCAATTTGGATGTTTATCTTGAAGGTGTGACATCTAATATGAATTTACTCAACATATATTTCATGGGCACCTTGTCTGTATGAAAATTGATCTAGAAAATAGAGCAGTAAGCAAGGTAGAAACTATCCTTTCCCTGATAAATCTTACACTCTAAATCAAAGGGTGAATGGTCAACATGTATATAGTTATAATACATGATGCCTTGCTAAGTTCTTTGTGGAATAATAAAGCAGTAAGGAGAAAAAGGAATACAAGAGGGGAGGGACTGCAGATGAGGGTTTGAGTTCTAAATAGGGTCCATCATCAGAGAAGACCTCACTGAAAAATTCACCTTATAAAAATCCCTGAAGGAGGAAGGCAACCACAAGGGTATGCAGAGAGAGCGTTCTAGATGGAGAAAATAGCACATGCAAAGGTATTACAGGCAGGCAGGTATATTGGGGGCAGTTGAAATGCCAGGATGATCTGAGAGAGCATCAGAGTGAATTAGGAAGAGAATGAAAGGAAATAAAATCAAAGAGATAATGGGAGTGAGATTGTAAATGAAACCTCCTCAGGATAGGATTAAGCTGGATGAAATGCAAGGTGATGAGCATATCAGTCTGGGGTCACAGCATGTAAAATGGGTTGAAGTAATCTGCTCCAAATTTCAGAAACCAGACTAAATAGAGGATCTCTAATCCAATTAATATAAATTTAAACTGCGTATTTTATGGATGAACCGTGTTGCCTTCTCATACATATTGGCTGGAAAATAGAAATCACACATTTGTTTTTCTTTATGGTTATTTAATCAAAGGCTTCATTATGAATGAAATAGATATAATTGGTTGTTTAAAAATATATGGAAAAGAGGAATGAGAACATGTGGATTCTGAGGCTAGGCAAGACTGAGGGTTAGAGGTTAAATATAATTGATCTTTGTAAGGCAAAGAAGTATGAATGAGATTCAGTAGGAGATGAATGAAAGGGTTCATGTTTTTACTAACTCCATGTCATTGCAGATTTATGTGAGCTCAATGGGGGAAGCGATCAGTGCTAAATATGATCAGTTGCCTCTATTTCTCCCTCTGGAAGAGCATCATCATGTAGACAGACTGCAAAGGGAAGGGACAGAGATTTTTGACCAACTCAAGGACAGTGAAGCCAGGCTGGCACACAAGAGGGAGCTTTTAAGAGGAATGTATACAGAGCTGAAGGAAATGTGCCATAAACCAGATGTAGAGCTGCTCCTGGTAAGAATTCAGAAGTGGGGTGTTCAATGTTCATGTGCATTGTCATTCCTTCAGCGGAAATCCATCTCCTCTTTTATGGCATTTGTTTCAACAACCTATTTCCATGACCTCAGTTACTTTGTTGGGAAGGTATTGCTCCTCCAAGGAACCCCACAAACCAAAGATCCCTCCTACATTATCCATAAGAAACAAAATTCTGTGGGATGGTAAAAGAATCCTGAGTTATATTCCCCCTCTAAACGTCAATGTTATAATTACAGACATGGCTATATGGGAAGATTTGGGAATCTACACATGCATTGCTGTAATTTTTGGGTGCACCCACATTGGAAATAGAAAAGATGCCAGATACTTAATCAGTGGTTACAGGATTGCACAGGGATTCCCCAGCCCTCTTCCTTCTTCACTTGCCCATGGAAAGTCTACAGGAATCAGCCTCCAGCAGAACATGAACTAATGATAATATGGTAAACTGGGAAGAGGAGGTAGATAGGTTTCCCAGGAAGAAAGAGTAGGGAAATAATAACTTCTGGAATTATCTCAAAATTGTCCACCAGGATTCTGGAGGAATGGAGCAAAAATAAGTAAGAGAAAGAGCATAAAATAAAACAAGAGAAAAAACTAAATGGAAAAAAAAAATCTTCCACTGGACCTAGTGGAATAGTCATTGGTAAAAAGCACTAAACCTTTCTATTTTTCTCCACAGGATTTTGGAGACATATTGAATAGGTGAGTCTGTACCTTGATACCAGCTGATGTTCTTTCAGACTTTTTACAGACAATCAGGCAGGATATGCTAAAGTGAAGGCAGAACTTATTGGAATCTTGGTTGAATTTTTTTTCTGTATTTATTTTCCCCTTCCCAACCCCATGTAGATATCTCTTCTCATTGCCATACTGAGTGATTTCATTCAGCAGTTTCAATGGACAAATTGCAAACAACAAAAAAAAACTGAATAAAGGAAACCCCTTCATTCCCAATTTCCCTTTTAGTTCTCAAAATACTACATATATGAAGGAGAAGGTGCTAGGTTTTCTGGGTGATGAGAAAGTCAAATACCTTAGAGGCAGAGCTAATGGAATCTGGGGTGAGAGGGTAGAGGAAATTCCCCACAGTGAGAAAGCCCTGGTGGTTTGTTGTTCTATACATAGCAGTTGACAGTTCTGAAAAACAGATGAAACAAGTTCTCTAAGTATGAGAATGAGGCCCCTAGAACCCCTTACCTCCAAGAAGCAGATCCCCCTACCTGGGAAAAGTTTCACAGCCTCTATGTTGAGGATGTGCACTAGGCCAGTGGTCAGCAAACTGCGGTTTGCGAGCCTCGGTTTGCCGCTCTGTTGACTAATGAGTTTGCCGACCACTGCACTAGGCCAATTAGTCTTCAGCGAACCCCATCATTTCCAGACTGGGAGCATTTCAGTGGAATCCAGAATTTCCCTCTTGAATATCCTCAAGGACCTAGGAGACTGAGGATCTTTACAAATTCCTAGACAAGATGAGAAAGGGTTAGACTGAATTCTGGTTCAAATGGACTTTCCATTAGACTTGAAAATTAAGGAACTATGAAGAATTATTTGGCAATGTGATACTTTTGGGTTTTCAAATTAATGGATTTAAATAATTCTATTGAAGTATCTTATACATAAAAATAGTGGTTTTGTTTGTTGACTGTAAACACAGTAACTTCCTCTTCCTTCTTGCAGGAGTGAGGCAGTGTGTGTGCACATGCCCCAGCCTGTGAAAGCAGAGCTCACTGCACTGATCATCCCGGGACTGATTGCAAGGTTCAACTGCTACAAAGGTAAGCATAGGCCCATGGGCCATATTTCATTATCTATCATGTGTTGTTAGGGCCATGCAGGTAATCTGTCCTCTTCTGTTAAGTGTGTTACTATTCTCAGACATAAGTGGATCATTTGAGTGTATAATAATTTCATAAGGGATCATTTATTTACAGTCACATTTATAATACCAAGAGTGAAAGGTAGTGAAAACAGAAATATGATTCAGACTCATAAATAGTGAGTTTCCTATAGGTAAAGGAATGATGTCAGTAATCAACAGTTTAATAAATGGAATAATGTTCAGATTTAAGGTTAATTATCCAATTTTATGTACAAACCTGTACATTTATTCAGTATATATAAATTTTCAAATGCTAACAGCATTTTTTTGTGTGATACATAATATACTGGACATTATTTGGTTTCCTTGTATTTTTATTTACAACTATAGGTCTGGTGCATGAAATTCGTGCACGGGGGTGTGTGTCCCTCAGCCAAGCCTGCAACCTCTCCAATCTGGGACCCTCGAGGAATGTCCAATTGCCCATTTACACCCAATCCCACCAGTGGCATTGGGCGTAAACTGGCAGTCGGACATCCCCCTCACAATCCAGAACTGCAGGCTCCCAACCACTCACCTGCCTGCCTGATTGCCCCCAACTGCTTCTGCCTGACAGCCTGATCACCCCCTAACCACTCCCTGTCAGCCTGATTGATGCCTAACTGCTCCCCTGCTGGCCTGATTGCCCCTAACTGCCCTCCCCTGCAGGGCTGGTTCCCCCCCCCCAACTTCCCTCCACTGCTGACCAGGTCACCCCTAACTGCCCTCCCTTACCAGACTGGTAGCCCCTAACTGACTTCCCCTGCCAGCCTGGTCGCCACTAAGTGCCCTCACCTGCAGGCCTGGTCACACCTCACTGCTCTGCTCTGTCGGCCTGGTTCCCCTCAACTCCCTTCCCCTGCAGGCCTGGTGCCCCCCAACTTCCCTCCCCTGCAGGCCTGGTAGCCCCCAACTGCCCTCCCCTGCCAGCCATCTTGTGTCCACCTGGGGGTGGCCATCTTTGACCACATGGGGGTGGCCATCTTGTGTGTGGGAGTGACAGTTAATATACATATTACACTTTTATTAGATAGGATGGTCATATAATGTAAAAAATTTGAATTAATCTGTAAGAGTTAATAGAAGAAATATTTTTATAAACAACAAAGTAAAAACACACCAAAATTTAGTTTACTCATAATCTGAAGAGGTATATTTTAAATCTAAAAATTCTGACAGCCCAGAGTCAGGACAGAAGACAGAGGGACTGGTGAAGGGGTTTACAAAAACCATTTTAAGAAACTACTAAAATGGACATAAATTGAATTTTCAGGAATTTATCTAGAGAAATGCTTGACTCAGGGCAAATCTGCACATCCCTTCCCAAATGATGATGTGATTATTTAGAAGAAATGTTCTTCTGATTCTAATGTTTCACAATGGAAGACAATTCAGAGACTATTATGCATTGGCCATTTTGCTATGAAAAGTGAACTTGGAGACATGAGTCTTTTTGTTCTTAATCCTCACCCAAGGAGACATATACAACCTTATTTTTTATTAATTGAAGAGAGGCAGGGAGTGGAAGGGTGAGATAGAAACATTAATGATGAGAGAGAATCATTGATGAGCTGCCTCCTGCATGCCCCCTACTGGGATCAAGCCCACAACCCATGTGGCCTGACTAGCAATGGAACCTAGACCTCATGGTTCATATGTCGACACAAACACTGAGCCATATGGGCTGAGCTAAGGATATTTTTTACATTAATTTTTAGAGAAAGTGGAATGGAGGAAGGAAGAGAGAGAAAGAGAAAGACAGAAAGAGAGAGAGAGAGAGAGAGAGAGAGAGAGAGAGAGAGAGAGAGAGACAGACCAAGAACCTAGACAGATGCAGGTGCAGGGTATGGAACCTCCAACCCAGGATGTGACCTTGACTGGAATCAAACCCATTACCCTAAGAGCCTGAGCCAACACTCTACCCGCAGTCACACTGGCCAGGGTGACATGAATCTTATATTTGACCATAAACATTTGAATTTCAAAAAATGTTCAAATGTCTGTCATTAGGGATCTGTTTGTTCTGCACATGTATTGGTCATCTCTGTGCTTTATTAGATGTGACAACTAACATTGCTCTTGCTGTTGAACCTCATAATAAAGTAACATCTTGAAAGAGCAAGTTTTCCAATAGGACTTCTATTTGCAATGTGTCCACCTGATTTTTTTTTTCTTTTTGCAGAGACTACCACTCTGTGTCTTGGAAGAACTCACAGTCATGTCTTCCTACAGGGAGATTTGATAAGCCTGAGTGTTGGATGTAGTATTCAAGGTGCACCACGTACCTTTCCACAATCTGAGTGTTTTCTTTACTGGAGTACTCAGACTTTTACCACTGGGAGACATTACTGGGAGATAGAAGTGGGAGACATTAGGAATTGGGCTTTAGGAGTCTCTTGTGATGATTGGATAGCAATGAATATAAATCTCCAGAAGGCATTCTATCTTCTTGGCTCTGCTAAAACCAACATGCACCACAATGTCTTCACCACCTCCCCACTTTTACTGCAGTATGTGCCCAAACCTATTGGCCGAGTAGGGGTATTCCTGGATTATGAAGATGGAAGTGTGACCTTTGTAAATGTAGCGAAATGTTCCCTTATTTGTAGAATCTCCTCTTGCTCTTTCTCTCCCCGTCTCAGGCCTATCTTGTGCTGTTGTCACTTCTGACTGGAAATACATTAGGAATCTTTCTATATCCTGAGGACCTCCAATATCTAAGAAAGCCCTTTTCCTAGTGCCCTATCAAATAAGGCAAATATGTTATTTTTTTGTTTTCATTTCCTTTTTTTGTGCTGAATATCTACTTACTGTATTATTAAATATGATAACCTTCAAAACATATGTATTGGTTTGTGCTTTACTCAGTTTAGGAAAGTCATCACCCGTGGTTCATGGCGTAGAATAGGTATTCTCTTTTTTGCTTTATTTGTGAACTGTCACGGGGAGGTATAATTAGAGATGACAGGGGTGTCTTAAAGTACAATTCAATGCAAGGGAGCAGGCATCATTCATTCTTTTCCCAAATAGACATGGTTGTAGAGACACAATGGCAAAAAAATAAAACACACACACACACACACACACACACACACACACACACACACGAACACCAATGGCAATTTAGAAATTATTTTCTAATTTACCTTCTAACTATATTCTACATGTTCTCTCAGTTTAATAATTCATAGTTTGAAGTAATGTTACTTAATAACCTGTTCTGTGCATTCTTTTGTAATTCCTACCACATTGATGCATACTTCAGTGTTATTCGTATTCTGTTCTAGACAGAAAGTCACAGGATGTTCAGACCAGTACTCTCTTCATCTTCCCTAGTATCTCCATCTAGAGCTACATTTATTCATATACTACTAGAGGCCTGGTGCATGAAAATTCATGCACTGGAGGGGGCCCCCTCAGCCTGGTCTGCCCCCTCTCACAGTCCAGGAACACTCAGGGGTGGGAGGTTGACCAGCGATCAGGGGAAAGCTATGTCCCATCACATCTCTGCTGCTGCCACTGCCGGCAATGCATGCCTCAGCCGGTTCTGGTTACCTGAGGCTTGCCTGTGCCTCAGGATGGCCCTGGGCACCTAGGGGCGTGAGGGGACCAGGGGATTCTGGAGGCAGGCTCAGAGCAGCCGGACTACATGGGGGTGGGCCCAGCTGTGCCATGCACTTTGCTGCCCCAGCAGGGCTGAGGGGGCTAGCTGCCATCTTGTGGCTGTGGGTGTTGCTATCTTTGAGGGCATAGTAGTCAATTAGCATATTCCCTCCTTATTGGCTGTGGGTGCCGCCATCTTTGTGAGGGCATGATGGTAAATTAGCATATTCCCTCTTTATTAGATGGGGTACTATCTATATGTTAAGTACCTAATGCTATATCATCATCTTCATATCTCAATATCACTCCCTGGCTTTCCCTCTATTAGTCTAGCTGTGAAGCCCTGTGTCATTTCTCCACAGCTATCATTCAATTCACCCTCTCTACAGCTGTGATTAACTAGTTGATTAAACTCTTCAACAATTATTTTGTCTTAATTATTGCATTTTTAATTTACTTAAATTCTGTTTTTTATTCAATATGATGGCAACCATCTTCTGAATCTGTTAGTTGTATGAAGACTCAAATTCAAAATAAGATTGTATCTATATAATTTGAACATTGAGAACTCTGTCAGAGAGCCCACTTTAATTTAATTAATTATATGTAATGTATAAGACTTTTTACATTCTTAACTAAACCTCATTATTTATTACCCATTTCATTGAAGATATGCTGTGGCTCTTCCCTTACATTTGAAATACCAGCAGGTGAAAGAATGCACGGGTGTTTTTAAATAAAAAGCTTTTACCATATTTTAATTTTAATAGCTAATGGTGGTTTTTACAAGGTTCTATTATTACTGGAAATTTTTGGTTTTAAGATTTTACTTTGCTTAATTTATAATGTACAAACTGTGCTTCTATAAAAACACACACAAACAGTAAACACTAAAAGCTCTCACCTTTCTCGTCACTGGTGGTGTTTAATTCATGTTTTGGTCAAGTGTTTATGCCAGTCATTCTAGAAAAAGTACTGTGGTACTTTTAGTCTCATTAGATTTCTAAAAAGAGCAATTTTATTGTGCAAAAACGAAATAATGAAAATAATTGAGAGGAGAAAAAATGGTGGCGGAATAGACAGAGGTGTTCCAAGCCTTGCCCCGGAGCAGAAAGAAAGAACAGTGGAGGATCGTACAAGGAGTTTTTGTTGGCAAGTTAAGGGACAGCTAAACTCCAGGAGAAGGTGGGGGACTGCTAGATGGGGTTCCCCTGACGGGGCAGCCCCCACTGCAGTTGGGTCCCCTCCCGGAGCTACAGGCGCGGACACAGAGACTGCGCCATCTTAATAGGTAAAGTGGAGCTTATCAGAAGCCTGAAAATCCACAACTGCAGCAACCACCGAACAGCTGTGAGCCCCAGAACACAGGTCCCCAATTGGCACAAACTCGCAGATTCAAAGGAGCTCTTCATTCCACCCCAGAAAAATCAGATTTTGCCTGGGATAAGGTGAGGTCTCTGGTCCCGGTGGGAGAGAGAAACACGTGTTTTGCAGGAGCTGGAGGACCAGGGAAGTCTGTGCCTAGAAAAATCCGTGGCTGTTGGGGCTGGTGTGATCTGTGAATGTGGAAGGGGGTCCTCAGAGCTGCTAACAGAAGGGATCCCTAAGAAGCAACCAATTTTGATCTAATGTGCAGGGACAGCCTAAGAATTTCAAACGTGTGCCGGCTGCTTAGACTTGCGCACAGACCCATTGTTCGTGCACTTGGGCTTTTTCCTCTCCAAATCC
The DNA here is from genome assembly GCA_026230045.1 of Corynorhinus townsendii. NCBI lineage: Eukaryota > Metazoa > Chordata > Mammalia > Chiroptera > Vespertilionidae > Corynorhinus > Corynorhinus townsendii. The sequence goes on along the minus strand of JAPDVU010000008.1, from coordinate 58,684,475 downwards.
TTGCTTTTGATTACTAAGCCCAATACATAGGATTACCCAGTTGGGGCCACCCTGGGAGACTGCAGGGGAAAGTTGTTTTTCTGGAACCTGGGGGTCGGAGCTGGGAGTAACCATCGGAGACCAGCTCTGAGGCAGCCCACTCCCACAAACCGGTATTAAGTGCCACAGGGATAAACAGGCTAAAGAGGCCATATATAGACCCAGAAGTCAATCCAGAAACACTGCCACCCAGGGGCTGAATCACAAATTGACGCTTGTGTAATCAAAAATAAAGGAATACAATTAAGACACTGCTTAAAAATCAGGACTGGCTTACAACACTGAGGAGCAGTAGAACGCAGGAAACTGCAATACTGTCCAGACTGAGAAACAGGCATGCCAAACAGAACAATAGAGGAAGTGAATGACCTTCACTACTGCACATTATATAGATATATACATATTTTTTTTATTTTTTTATTTTCATTTTTTGCATCTTTTACTTAAACTAATATTTTTCTTTTTTTTCTCACTTGATTTTACCCTTTTAATTATTACATTTTTATTTTCAATCAGTATTATTACTACTACTATTTTACTTTTTTTTTTTTTAAGTGTCATTGTATTTTCTCTTTATTTTACTTTGGGACTAGTGTTCTATATTCTATTTTCATCTTTCCTTTAGCGTCGCTTTACTCTATCTGAACTCTACCTTTATACTATCACTCTCTTCCTAACTTTTCCCCTTTTGGTGTCCTATTTATCTCACCCCTTGCCTGCTTTAGATTTTCCCTATTCTTTCTGTTTACCCCCTGTTAAAATTTCACCCTACATATATATCAAATTTCCAATCCCCTGCTCCAAGTCCATACACACCTCTCTCTTCACTATCTTAACTACCCAAAAAATTGTTTTTCTCTCTGTCCTTTAGTTGTTTTTTGCTTGAATGTTGATTTTATCGAATTTTTATGCTTTTTTGTGAGATTGTTTTGCTTATTCTTTTTGTTTGTTTGTTTCTTTGTTTTTATTTGCTTTGTTTTTTGCTTCTCTTTTCCCTTGCCTTGCTTGATATTAGTTGGTGTTGCAGTTTGTATTAATCCCCAGGTACTTGTGGCTGGCATTTTCTGGGATTAGTGGTTGTTCTATGGGATTTTTCTCCCCATATATATAGTTTGTTCCCCTTTTCTATCTTAGTCTCTTTCTTGTCTCTCTTATTTTTTTTCTTTCTTTTCCCAATTTCATTTTGACACTCCTTTTTTTCCTCTTTCTTTTTCCTCTTCTTCTTTCTCTCCTATCACCTAATTTGCCTTTCTCTGGTGGTCACCTTTATTGGAGGTTATTAATATCGTGAATACATTCCTGTTCAGTGACTTGTGTGTTGTACCTGGTTATGTTGTATTTTGTGCTTTTAGGTCAACTCAGGAGAGAGAGAACTACATAACCAGACATCTGGAGAAGAGAGAACATGGATAGATGAAGAAACAGTCCACATATGAAAGAAAAGCAGGCATCACCAGAAAAGGAAATAAACGAAATAGAGGTAAGCAACCTGTCAGAGAAAGAATTCAGAGAAATGGTCATAAGGTGGCTGAAAAGAATGGAAGACAAATTCGACAATATGAGTAAGAACCAAGAGGAAATGAAGAAGAACCAAGAAGAAATCAAAAATCACATTGCTGCTGTAAAGAACTCAATAGAAAGCATCAAGAGTAGACTGGAAGAAGCAGAGGACCGCATCAGTGAGCTAGAAGACAAGATGGAAAAAAATACCCAAGTAGAGCAGCTTCTAGAAAAAAAATTAAAAGCAGGAAGAGAACCTAAGGGAACTTTGGGACAACATGAAACAAAACAACATCTGCATAATAGGGGTTCCAGAAGGAAAGGAAACTGAGCAAGGAATAGAAAACCTGTTTGAAGAAATAATGACAGAAAACTTCCCTGATATAGGGAAGAAAAAACCCATCCAAAACCAAGAAGCTCACAGAGTCCCAAGCAAAATGAACTCCAAAAGACCAATGCCAAAGCACATTATAATTAAATTGGCAAACACCAACGACAAAATAAGAATCTTAAAGGCGGCCACAGAGAGACAGAAAGTTACAAACAAAGGAACCCCCATCAGACTAGCAACTGATTTCTCAACCGAAACTCATCAGGCCAGAAGGGAATGGAATGAAATATACAAATTCATGCAAAGGAAGGGTCTGAATCCAAGAATACTGTACCCAGCAAGGCTATCAATCAAAATTGAAGGTGAAATTAGGAGATTCACAGGCAAAAAAGGACTAAAGGAAGTTATTACCACCAAACCAGCAATCCAGGAAATGCTAAAGGGTCTGCTGTAAAAAAAAGAAATAGGAAGCGAAGAAGGAACACAAGGGTAAAGAACAAAAATGCTGACAAATAAGTACCTATCAATAATAACTTTAAATGTAAATGGATTAAATGCCCCAATCAGAAAACATAGGGTAACAGACTGGATAAGAAAACAAGACCCATATATCTGCTGTCCACAAGAAACCCACCTCAGAAAAAAAGACGCACACAGACTGAGGGTGAAGGCATGGAAAAAGGTTTTCTAGGTGAATGGAAATGAGAAAAAAAAAAAAGCTGGGGTAGCAATACTTATATCTGACAAATTAGATCTCAAAGTGAAGGACATAACAAGAGATAAGGAAGGCCACTTCATAATACTAAAGGGAGCAATCCAACAAGAAGAAATAACTCTGGTAAACATATATGCACCCAATACAGGAGCACCCAAATACATAAAAAATACTCCTGGAGGATATCAAGGGAGAAATTAACAGCAATACAATAATAGTAGGAGACTTTAATACCCCACTATCACCATTGGACAAATCCTCTAAACAAAAAATCAGCAAAGAAACATCAATCCTAAATGACTCACTAGACCAGATGGAATTAATTGACATCTTCAGAACATTTCACCCCAAAGCCACAGAATATACATTCTTCTCAAGTGCACATGGGTCATTTTCAAAGATAGATCATATGTTGGGACATAGGCAAAGTCCCTTCAAATTCAAGAAGATAGAAATCATATCAAGCATCTTCTCAGACCACAGTGGCATAAAACTGGAAATCAACTACAATAAAAACAATCCAAAAACATCAAACACATGGAGACTAAACAGCATGCTATTAAACAATGACTGGGTTACCAGAGAGATCAAGGAAGAAATAAAAAGCATCATGGCAACAAATGACAATGAAAACACAACAATCCAAAATCTATGGGACACAGCGAAAGCAGTCTTGAGAGGGAAGTTCATAGCTCTACAAGCCTACTGCAATAAACAAGAAAAAATGGTAATAAATTACATAACCCTACAACTCAAAGAGTTAGAAAAAGAGCAACAAGAAAAACCCAGCATAAACAGAAGAAAGGAAATAATAAAGATCAGAGCGGAGATAAATGATATTGAGACCAAAGAAACAATACAAAAGATCAATGAAACCAAGAGCTGGTTCTTTGAAAGGATAAACAAGATTGATGAACCTCTAGCCAGGCTTACCAAGAAGCAAAGAGAAAGGACCCCAATAAACAAAATCAGAAATGAAAGAGGTGAAATAACAACAGATCCCGCCGAAATACAAAGGATTGTTAAAAAATACTATGAACAACTCTATTCCAACAAACTGGACAACCTGGAGGAAATGGACATATTCCTAGAAAAATATAACCTTCCAAAACTCAATCAGGAAGAATCTAAACAGCTCAATGTGCCAGTAACTATGGAAGAAATTGAAGCAGTCATTAAAAAGCTTCCAGCAAACAAAAGCCCAAGGCCAGATGGCTTCACAGGAGAGTTTTAACAAACATGCAAGGAAGAACTAAAACCTATCCTCCTCAGACTATTCCAAAAAATTCAAGAGGAAGGAATGCTTCCAAGCTCCTTCTATGAAGCCAGCATCACCATAATACCCAAACCAGATAAAGACAACACAATGAAAGAGAATTACAGGCCAATATCCCTCATGAACGTAGATGCCAAAATCCTCAACAAAATTCTAGCAATTTGGATCCAGAAGTACATCCGAAAGATCATACACCATGACCAAGTAGGATTTATCCCAGGAATGCAAGGATGGTACAATATCCGCAAATCAATAAACATGATACACACATAAACAAATTGAGAGATAAAAACCACATAGTCATATCAATTGATGCAGAAAAAGCATTTGACAAAATCCAACACCATTTCTTGGTAAAAACTCTCAACAAGGTGAGAATAGAAGGATCATACCTCAACATAATAAAAGCTATATATGATAAACCCACAGCTAACATCAACTCAATGAGCAAAAACTAAAACCATTTCCCCTAAGAACAGGAACAAGACAGGGATGCCCACTCTCACCACTCCTGTTTGACATAGTACTGGAAGTATTAGCCATTGCAATTAGACAAGAAGAAGAAATAAAAGCATCCAAATTGGAAAAGAAGAAGTAAAGCTGTCCTTATTTGCAGATGACATGATATTGTACATAAAAAACCCGAAAGACTCCATCAAAAAACTAACAGACTTAATAAATGAATTCGGCAATGTAGCAGGATACAAAATTAACACCAAGAAATCTATAGCATTTCTATACACCAATAATGAACTTACAGAAAGAGAGACTAAAAAAGCAATCCCATTTACCATCGCACCAAAAAAATTAAGATACCTAGGAATAAACTTAGCCAAGGAGGTAAAAGACCTATACGTGGAAAACTATAGGACACTGAAAAAAGAGATAGAGGAAGATGTAAACAGATGGAAGAGCATACCATGTTCATGGATTGGTAGAATCAACATCATTAAAAGGTCCATACTACCCAAAGCAATCGATAGATTCAATGCACTCCTCATTAAAATACCAATGGCATATTTCACAGACTTAGAAAGAACTCTTCAAAAATTCATCTGGAATAAAAAAAGATCCCGAATATCTACAGCAATCCTGAGAAAGAAGAATAAAGTAGGAGGAATCTCAATAACAGATTTCAAGCTGTATTACAAAGCCACTGTTCTCAAAACAGCCTGGTACTGGCACAAGAACAGACATATAGACCAATGGAATAGAATAGAGAATCCAGATATCGACCCAAACCACTATGCTCAATTAATATTTGACAAAGGAGGCATGAACATACAATGGAGTCAAGACAGTCTCTTCAATAAATGGTGTTGGGAAAATTGGACAGATACATGAAAAAAAAAGAAACTAGATCACCTACTTACACCATACACAAAAATAAACTCAAAATAGATACAGGACTTAAACATATGACAGGAAACCATAAAAATACTAGAGGAATCCACAGGCAGCAAAATCTCAGGCATATGCCGAAAGAACTTCTTCACTGATACTATCCCTAGGACAATGGAAGCTAAAAAGAAAATAAACAAATGGAACTACATGAAAATAAAAAGCTTTTTCACAGCAAAAGAAACCATCAACAAAACAACAAGAAACCCCACTGTATGGGAGAACATATTTGCAAATGTTATCACTGATAAAGGTGTAATCTCCAACATCTATAGGCAGCATATACAACTTAGTAAAAGGAAGATACTTGATCCAATAAAAAAATGGGCAACGGACCTAAATAGAATCTTTTCGAAAGAAGACAGAAGGAAGGCCAAGAGACACATGAAAACATGCTCAAAGTCACTAATTATCAGAGAGATGCAAATCAAAACGGCAATGCGGTACCATCTCACACCTGTCAGAATGGCTATCATCAACAAATCAACAAAGGACAAGTGCTGGAGAGGATGTGGAGAAAAAGGAACCCTTGTGCACGGGTGGTGGGAATGCAGATTGGTGCAGCCACTGTGGAGAACAGTATGGAGTTTCCTCAAAAAACTGAAAATTGAAATCCCATTTGACCCAGTAATCCCCCTCCTAGGAATATATCCTAAGAAACTAGAAACACCAATCAGAAAGGATATATGCACCCCTATGTTCATAGCAGCACAAGTTACAATAGCTAAGATTTGGAAACAGCCTAGGTGCCCGTGAGCAGATGACTGGATCAGAAAATTATGGTACATCTACACAATGGAATACTATGCTGCCATAAAAAAGAAGGAATTCTTACCATTTGTAGCAACCTGGATGGAATTGGAGAACATTATGCTAAGTGAAATAAGCCAGTCAATGAAAGAAAAATACCACATGATCTCACTCATTTGTGGATAATAAAAAACACATTATAAACTGATGAACAAAAAGATAGATACAGAGGCAGTAAAGCATCAAACAGACTGTCAAATTACAATGGGAAGGTTAGGGAGAGGTGGGGGAAATAGAGATCAACTGAAGGACTTATATACATGCATATAAGAATAATCAACAGATACAAAACATTGAGGGGTGAGGGCATGTATGGGAATGAGGTGGGGGTGGGGGACAATGGTAAGATATGTATACATATAATACCTTAATGAAAATAATGGAAAAAATATTTGAATGTGATGATCAGTATCAGTTTTTAGCTGAAAGTTGATTTTATACTATCTATAAACACCAAACAGCCATCATAGATATCCCCATCCACAGACATCTCTCAGTAACTTGAGGACTTTTTCAGTAATCTGGTCCACTTCTAGCTAGGGCAATGAGACCCTTAGCTACCACCCAGTAGTAGGTGACAGTGCTGAGAAGGAAGGGACACAAACCCGGGTTGACCCCTGGATAATTTCCTGTGGTGATTTTGCAGCCAGGAGCCATAGCCCCATGCCACCCAGACAAGAGCTGGAGGTGCCTAGTTTTTTGATGCTGGCTGCTCCCATTGCAGAACCAGCAAAGGAACCTGAATTTCATTTCTCTGTGGAACTGCTGGTAGTGTTGTTGTATGTAGGGTATAGGGTTACCCTGAGGACAATCGGGTTGAAATTCCACCCCCTCCTCTGACCCCAACCACCACCACCAACAAGAGTTTTGGTCCTTTTTCTCCTCCTGGTGTCTGCCTTTCCCATGCTGCTGGGGGGAATCCATTTCCTCCATTGTCGCTGGCTGTGGCCATGCTGTCCTGCCTGCTGATCTCTTCTGGTCACTATGACTACAACCCCGATGGTCCTTATTTTATAAGGACACTATTCCCGTAAGAATGACTGATGCCTATAGATGATGCTTCTCTGGCTGCTGATCCTGAGGAGCTGCATGAGCCCTGTAAGCCCTCTCTCCCCTTCCTTGGGTCTGAGCTGTGTCCACCTCACCACACTTCTCACTTAGTGGGTCGTTTAGGAAATCTGCTCAGAGGCCCCAGTCAGCCAGCCAGCTCAGCCAGGTTTGGTGAGCCTGAGAGGGGGCGGTGAAGGATTGAAAAGGACAGACAAGAGAATGAAAGCTGGGTCTGGGTGGGACACTCTCCTCTCTCATGGAGAACTAGTGACAGCACCACAACCTGTAATCCGAGTCATTATTTTATAGAGATATTCCACGAGGCAAAGTAAGGGCATGGTTACAATGTTCTTATGGGTTTAGTCCCAGGCTTGAACCTGTCCAAACACTGTAGTCACTCTCCACACCAGCCAGTACAGGACCATCTCAGTCTGTATCAGGACAGCCCAGTAGTAACTTCAAAACCTTATCCTAGCTAATAAACAGGGAATATGCTAGTTGACCATCACTCTGTTGCAAAGATGGCTGCACCCACAGCTGAGGACAAGTTCCCTTAAGGAACCTTAACAAGCAATCAGCAGGGACCTGAGGCTACACCCTCCCCCGCCCCTGTGGGACTTGACAGGGGAATTCAGGCTGCGCCCCCTACCTGGCCCTGGCGGGCTTAACTGGGGACCTCAAGGTGCACTTCCCATCCAGGTGCTGGGCTAGGGGACCTCAGGCTGCTCCCCCAGCCACACCCCCCCCCAGGTGGGGCTTGACAGGGGACTTCAGGCCATGCCCCTACCTTGGCACGAGGCTGGGGGAACTCAGACCACATCCCCACCTTGCAGGGCTTGACAGGGTACCTCAGGCTGCACCCCCCTGCCTGGCTGGGCTGGACAGGAGACCTCAAGCCACGCCCCCACCCAGTGGGGCTTGACAGGGGATCTCAGGCCATGTCCCTAACCTGATGGGGCTTGACGGAAGACCTCAAGTCACACCCCCTGCTCTGGTCTGGGCTGGGGGACCTCAGGCCATGCTCCCAGTCCTGGCACTGGGCCTGGGGACCTGAGGCTATGTCCCCTGCCCAGCAGGGTTTGACAAGGGTGGGACTGGCCGTGTCTGGATCTAGCCCAATGAGGCAGGGGCTGGCCCAGTCTGGGTCTCATGGATTTTGAGATGAATGTGGGTGGGCGGGGACTTGACTCTGGGTCCCATGGTGAGCCCCAGATTCTGACAGGAGGAAGGTTTTCATATACACTTTGCTAATTTTCTTTCATCTCTGACACTTCTATTATAGAGAAAGGGCAAATAGCAATATTAAATTATTTCCTCTAATTAATCCCCTTTTAATGTGCACAAATTTCAATCACCAGGTCACTAGTACTCATATATTATCTAACCCAGTGGTCAGCAAACCGTGGCTCGCAAGCCACATGCAGCTTTTTGGCCCCTTGAGTGTTCTAACGCCACTTCTTCAAAATAGACTCACCCAGGGCGAAAACCGACTTCTGCACATGGGCCACTAAGTTTCAATCACACTGTATGTGTGCACCTGCACATGGTATTTTGTGGAAGGGCCACACTCAAGGGGCCAAAAAGCTGCATGTGGCTCGTGAGCCACGGTTTGCCGACCACTGATCTAACCCAACAGCATGGTCTCTAGCGATCTTTTCAATAGAATTTTTCATAAACAAGGATATTCACAAAAGAATGCATTTGGTAGCATTTTTTTCAGTAGCTGAATAAAAATAAATGAGAAATAACTTAAATGTTTTGAAATCTGGGGTATCATTTCATAAAATATACCACATATTATTAACCCAAGATATGGATACTAGAATATTCTGTAATTACTGTTTTAGTCCATGTGCCCTGACCAGCACTTGAACTGTGACCTATGAGTCCTTAGGATGATTTTAAACTGAAGAGCCCTAACCTGTTTATCTTCATAACTGCTGCCTAAGGGGCAGGCTTCTAATTAAACCAACACCTAAGGGCCCTCTGTAACCCCACAGACTCTGGAGTGGGGCAGTGGTGGGTCATCCAAAGCTCCAGTAGACCCTTGCCAAACTGAGCACATGCATCCAAGGCCTGGTTTATTTGTGTGTGATAGCTGCCATTTTGTACAGTACAGAAAATTGAAAGTATAAAATGAAATCACATTACAGTGAACCCTTGATTTTGTGGACCTTGATTTAATAGACTTAGAATTTAACAGACAAGGTTTCTGGGTTCTGTGTCATATGTGAAAATTAATACCCTGTTATTTTTTTAAGTATTTTTATTGATTTTTCAGAGAGAGAGAGAGAGAGAGAGAGATAGTAACATCGATGATGAGAATCATGGATTAGTTGCCTTCTGCATGCATTGAACTGTTGATCAAGCCTGAACCCAGGCCTATTCCCTTGACCAGAATCAAACCTGGGACCCTTCAGTCCACAGGCCTATGCTTTATCCACTGAGCCAAACCAGCTAGGCTGCAGCCTGTTCATTTTGACATGATTTTAATAAATAAATGCTTATAATTAAATTAACAGGTAGCTGTTGTTTTTTTAACTAAATTACTGTTATCTTTAACAAATTTTAGCGAATAGGACATATGTTGGAAAAAACACTAGACATTTTGCTGACATAAATATTACATGTCTACAACTATAGTCAACATACTTAAATCCAGGGGTCACTGCTGCTAAACAATGTTCAGCAAATGATCAGCACATGATCACACCACTTCCTGAGCTGTAATTGGTTGTGCTGGCTGATGGTCCCACAGGTGTTAAGCCACATCCCTGTTGTGTGCATTTGTAACTCCTGGTGATGATGGTTACACACATTTTTTAGACCTCTTTAGTATAAATTTAAAATTATTGTAATACATATAGAAAACTTTTCTGTGAAATCAAATTGCTCATACATAGTTAATTTTTATTTATTTTCCTTTTTTAATTCTCACCTGAGGATATTATTCCATTAATTTTTAGAGAGAGTAGAAGAGAGAGGAAAAGAAAGAGAGAAACATTGATATCAGAGAAACACATTGGTTCATTGGTTGGTTGCCTCCTGCGTGCCCCATGACCAGGGCCCTGGCCTGGGAAGAGCCTGCAACCAAGGTAAATGCTCTTGACTAGAATGGAAAGCAGGACCCTTTGGTACATAGGCCTACACTCTATCCACTGTGCCAAAACAGCTAGGGCTGTATACTTAATTTTAATTACACAAACTTCTCCCCAGCCTGCACCCTCTCCAATCAAAGATCCCTTTCTCAATCTGGAACCACTGGCTCCTAACCGCTCACCTGCCTGCCTGCCTGATTGCCCCTAACTGCCTCTTCCTGCCTGACTGATCAACTCAACTGCCCTCCCCTGCTGGCCTGATTGCCCCTAACTGCCTGCCTGATTGTCCCTAACTGCCCTTCCTTGCTGGCCTGATCTTGCCCCCAACTGCCCTCCCCTGCTGGCCTTATCTCACCCCTAATTGCTCTCCCCTGCGGATTGCCCCTAACTGCCTCTGCCTGCCAGGTCATCCCCAACCACCCTCCCCTGCTGGCCTGATATCACCCACAACTTCCCTCCCCTGCTGGCCTGATTGCTCCTAAACCCCTGCCAGCCTGATTGCCCCTAACTGCCTCTGCCTCAGCCCCCACAACCATTGCTTTGTCTGGAAGGAAGTCAGACTTCTGGAAGATGGCTAGTTGACTTGGTCTAATTAGCATATTATCCTTTTATTAGTATAGATAGATTATATAGGATAGGATTGCTTAAATGTGGGGGGGGGCTTTTTCAACAGGAGGAGATGCTCTTGGCAGACAAAAGTACATAATCTCTATATCTAGACTGATAGCCAGGCATATGCACTATACTGCCAAAGCCATCATTAAAAAATTGAACTGCTTTCTTACACCTTACACCAAACAGCTGTTGCCCTTAAAACCCCTCCTCAGCCCCCACCTTTGGTTCTGCCCTTGCAATACACCCAGATTAGGTTCTGATTGGTCAGTTACTGTGCCAGTCAGTGTCAAAAGCTCTGCCTCCTAGGCAGCCATTGGCTCCTCGCAGTTCACCCAGATTTGGTTCTGATTGGTTGGTTTCTATGTCAGTCAGCTTCTTCACGGCTATCTCCAGGCCTGATCAGATAGGCGGGGCTGATCAGCAGCCTCCATGGAGGCCCGGAGAGAAATAGAGACATGGCTGCTTGCCAGCCCAGGAGAGAAAGAGAGAGGCAAGTGTTGACCAACAGCTGCCATGGAGGCTATGGAGCAGACCCTGCTTCTCTCTCCAGGCCTCTCTATGGGCCTGATCTGCAGCCCCTTAGGCAGTCAGTGCTGGGTCGCCATGGCAATCCAACACTGACTACAGGACTGACTTCTGATTGGTCGAGGCTTTGGTCATTTTGGATGTTACAGACCCTGGGTTTTTATATATTAAGAATAGTCAGCTACATTTGGTCAAACATTTAACTTACCCCTAATTCCTTGCAAGTGCCAGACCAAATGATGTTGGGGCCTTATATAGACCTCAAGCAGGACATTGCCCACCTGTTGATTAGAGAATCATGTTAAGAAATGCTTGGCACACACAAGAAACTCAATAAATGCTATTAAAAGAATCTTAGATATTGTTGAGCATTTGTCTAGTATGATAGCATTTATGTTTTGTTTATTTTTAATTCAGAGAGGAAGAGAGACATAGAAGCATCAATAAAGAGAGAGAATCACAGAATTGCTGCCTTCTGCAAGCCCTACACTGGGGATCAAGCCTGCAATGCGGCCATATGCCCTGACCTGGAATGCAACCGAGACCTCCTGCTTCATAAGTGGACACTCAACCACTGAGCCATGCCAGCCAAGCAGCATTTATGTTTTAGATGCATCTTTCAGACAGTCGTTATTAGAAACAATGCCTGGATGTTGTAGAGAGAATGCAGCGAATGCAGAAGGACAGTTACCAGCAGCTATAGGCGCAGCTCTGAGAGATTTCCTGTTAGACAAGACAACTTCATCTTTCCACTACTGACTTCACTTGGGTGAAAAGAGAACAGAAAGCTTTGTCCTCTGCTTTGGAAATCTTGTTTAACCTTCAAACTTGCAATGTCAAGGGTTCCAAGTCCTCCACCTCTGACAAAAATGTCGAGTGGCTCTGTAGTTGAGAGCTGGTGCCACACACAGATCCAGGTAGTGAAATTCTCCCACATGTGGACCATCAATAACTTTAGCTTTTACCGGCAGGAAATGGGTGAAGTCATTCAAAGTTCAACCTTTTCATCAGAAGCCAATGATCAACTGAAATGGTGTTTGAGAGTATACCCAAAGGGCTAGATGAGGAAAGCAAAGATTACCTGTCACTTTACCTGTTTCTAGTCAGTTATCCAAAGAGTATATTTTTGGCAAAATTCAAATTCTCCATCCTGAATGACAAAGGAGAAAAAAACAAATCTTTGGAGAGGTACCATGCATATAGGTTTGCACAAGGAAAAGACTGGTAATTCAAGAAATTCATCCATAGAGATGTTCTCTTGGATAAAGACTACAGGTTTCTCCCTGATGACAAGCCGACACTCTTCTTTGAGGTCAGTGTGGTGCAAGATGCTATCACCATTTCTGGCCACAATGCCATGAAGATGGTGAAGGTTCCCGAGTGCCAGCTGGTCACTGAGCTAGGAGGACTTTGGGAGAATTACTGGTTCACAGACTGTTGTTTTTGTGTGGCTAGCCAGGAATTCCAGGCTCACAAAGCTATCTTAGCAGCTCGTTCTCCAGTGTTTAGGGCCATGTTTGGACATGCAATGGAGGAGAGCAAAACGAATCAGGTGGAAATCATTGACATGGAGCCTGGAGTGTTTAAGGAAATGATGTGCTTCATTTACATGGGGAAGGCTCCCAACTGGACACAATTGCTGATGGTTTGCTGGCAGCTGCTGACAAGTATGCCCTGGAGCGTTTGAAAGTCATGTGTGAGGAAGCTCTCAGCAGTGACCTGTCTGAGGAGAATGCGGCAGAAATGCTCACCTTGGCTGACCTCCACAGTGCAGATCAATTGAAAACTCAGGCAGTGGATTTCATCAACTCAAGCTGAGGATGTCCTGGAGACCTCGGGGAGGCAGGCACTAGTGGAGTCCCATCCCCACCTGGTGGATGAGATGTACTGCTCTCTGGCTTCAGCACAGGGCCCCTGTCTGGGACCCCCATGCAAGTGCCTGTAGCAGTCCTGAGATCCTGCCTGTTGTAAGACTCCCTTGATTTTCCAGAAGCAGAAGCCACAGTTGCTGCCATTGAGCACCAGGTAGACAGTGCAATCTGTGGAGTTTTTCGTCTGCTGTGGGGGGAAGCCTGCATCTTAGCTCCAGATTTTTAATTTTATTATTTTCCTTAAAGAAATCATATTTTTAAATGTATCTTTATTGATTTCAAAGAGGAAGGGAGAGAGAGAAGAACATAAGTGATGTGTTCTTCTCTCATTGAGAAGCTGATTCCTACATGCACCCTACTGGAAATCAAGCTCACAGCAGAGGCATGTGCCCTGACCACCAATGGATCCTTGACCTCCTGGTTCATAGATTAACATTCACCCACTGAGCAACACTGCCTGGCCTAAGGATATTTTTCCCCCAGTGATTTTAGAGGGAGTGCAAAGGAGGGAAGGAAAGAGAGACAGAGACTCAGAGAAAGAGAAGAAGATGCAATGCCCAGACAGATGCATTGCAAGGGATGGAAACTGCAACCCAGATATGTACCCGTGAGTGGAATCCAACCCCTGACCCTTCATGTCTGAACCAAAGCTCTAAACACTGAGAGAAGTTTTATATTGAACCATAAACATTTAAATTGGTCATCTTTGTACTTTATTAATGTGAAAACAACATTGTTCTTGCTGTTGTGACCACATAATAAAGTAACATCTTGATAGACCAACTTTTGCCTCATGACTTTATTTGCAATGTGTCCACATGATTTCTTTTTCTTTGTGCAGTGACTATCACTTTGCAGCCAGGAGGAGCTAATAGTCTTGTCTTCCGACCTGGAGGTTTGATAAACCTCTGTATGGGATATGTCCTCAAGGTGCACCTGTGTCTCTCCTGGACCTGAGTGTTTTCATGACTGGAGTGCTCAGACTTTTACCTCTGGGAAACATTACTGGGAGATGAAAATGGGAGACACTTGGAACTGGGCTTTTGGACTCTGTAGTGATGATTGCAAGAGAAGAATAGGAATGTCCAGAAGGAACTCTTTCTTCTGGGCTGTGGTGAAACCCACATGCATTACAATGTCTTCACCACATGCCCACTTTTATTGTAATATGTGCCCAAACCTATTGGCCGAGTTGGGGTATTCCTGGATCATGAAAGTGGAAGTGTGACCTTTATAAATGTAGCTCAAAGTTCTCTTATATGTATCATCTCTTCTTACTCTTTCTCTCCCTGTCTCTGGCCTATCTTTTGCTATATTCACTTCCTACTAAAAATAGATTAGGAATCATTCTATATATCAGGGAACTCCAATATCTAAGGAAGGCACTTATTTTCCTGGTACTATCAATTAAGACAAATATATTATCCTTTTTTGTTTTTAGTTTTCTTTTATGTCATGAAAATTCATTTACTGTATTATTAAACATGATGATAACATTCAAAACTTAAGTATTGGTTTGTGCTTTACTCCTTTTGGGAAAATCATCGCCCATGATGCAAGGCAGAGAATATGTTCTCTGAACTTTTATCTGTTTTCAAACTGTAATCAGAAAGTATGATAATAGATTATAGGAGTGTCTGAAAAGCTAAAATTAAGTGCAAGAGGTTTGCTTATTCCATGTAAGATAATATTCTCCAGGTTCATTCATGCTGTCCTAACGTGTAAGGAATTCCTTTTTATAGTTGTATAGTGTTCCATTGTGAAAATATCCCACAGCTTTTTTATCCACTCACCTACCGATGGGCACTTGGGCTGTTTCCTAATCTTAGTTACTGTGCCATGGAAAATAAAGAGAAAATAGACAAATGGAACTTCATCAAAATAAAAAAGTTTCTGCACAGCAAAATAAATCTCCATCAAAATGAAAAGGAAACCCACTGTATGGGAGAACATATTTGCTAATGTTACATCTGATATGGGTTAATATCCAAATTATATAATGTACTCATACAAGTAAAAAAAAAAAAAAAGGAAGAGAAACAATCCAAAATAAAATGGGCTGAAGGCCCAATTAGACATTCCTCCTGTGGAATGAGCATATTGTGGTACAATCATATAGTGGAATACCCTGAGACACAATAATAAAAACAAGTTCTACACACAGGGGAGTGCATAAAACTCACCAAAATAGTTTTCCTTATTTCTTTAATTTTAAATATATTTTTATTGATTTCAGAGAGGAAGAGAGAGGGATAGAAGCATCAATGATTAGAGGGAATCATTGATTGGCTGCCTCCTTCATGCCCCTGACTGGGGATTGAGCTGGCAACATGGGTATGTGCCATGACTGGGAATTGAACAGTGACTTTCTGATTTATAGCTCAACTCTCAACCACTAACTCACTCTGGTGGGACTCACCAACATACTTTTCAACAAAAGGAAGTACATACCGAAGGGTGATTACTATGTTATTATATTCATACAGATTTAAAGAAATTATCATTAGAATCAGGGCATATTAATCACCAGCATATGATTACCTTTATGGGAAGGGGAGTAGATTTGGATCAAGATAAGCAATCTTAGGATTTAGAGGTGTGAGTAGGTTACATTTGTGTTATTAAAGACAATTTCTTCATCATTTTTCCATAATATTTATAAATCTCTGGACAGGGAAGGTATATTTTTGGGTCAGTAACATGGAACCGTATCCTTTCACTGTGTTCCCAAACATTATTTCATTTATGGTTTCCTACCTTATGGATTCCAGGGAACTCTAAGAGCATAATTTCCCCAATTTGATCCATATATAGACACAAAATTGCTTTCAGTTAACAGCAATTTCTAAGATGTGGGAAGTCAGCTCAAATGACCTTTTAAGTTTTATCTCAGTCTGTGTAAAACATTTATTTTCCTGATTAAATATGAAGCTTTGGTATAATTTCAAAAATATGCTCATTTTCAATGATACCCATTTCTTTCATTGTGTCGCCTAACATATAAGCTACAGTTTTTAATTTGCTTTTCAACACAACTCTACACTATTCAAAGCTTATCACATGATACAATTAAAGTTGGTTAGTGAAATTATATTTAAATTATGTATCCAAAGAGCTACACAGAAAGCATGCTATGAGAGTATAAGATGTACAGGAAGAGGAAATAAAGACATGGAGGGGAATAAAACAATGAAGATAGATAGAGAAAATGGAAAGAATAGATCCCAGCTATCACAGAGTTTTGGGGTTGTATCTGATTCTGGGCTTTCTGTATTTTTCAAGTTGATAAAATTACACACACACACACACACACACACACACACACACACACACACGAACACAGAATAAAACCAGGCTGCAACCAGGCCCAACTGTGACCTGGTGGCTTACATCTATGCCACCTCTGTCTGCTACGGCCTCTGCAGCATGGCCATCAGGCGGTTCAGATGCTCCTGCAAGTGGAGCAGGAGGAAAGGACACCATTCCAGGTGCTCAGACCCATCACTGAGCGCTCCTCCTGGATCCCCTCTGAGTCCCTGAAGAGTCCGAAGGCACTTCACCTAGAGGGGTGGCTATTGGAAGTGAAGTTTGGCCACGGAGGTGGAGAGCAAATTCCACAAGTTGAGAGTGTGTTGCAGAAGCTGCTTCCTGTCAGTCAGGGGGACCCTGAAGACAAGGCTGAGATCTTGATATCTGGGTGGCCTTCTCACCAAAGTATGTGTCCAAGATGATCCTGACCTTGGCTTACTAACACAGCCAACTCAGGGTGCAAAGCTGAGAGAAGAACACTGTCCGGGAGACAGAGGCCCAGAGCTCCCCTGGCTGGTATCCGGGAGACAGCACCCCAGAGAGCTCCCAGACACTACCCAGGGCAGGTTCCCAGGTTATGAAGGCATTTATAGGCCCCGGAGTGAGAACCAGGTTAGGGTCAAGTGGCAACCCCTATCTAGAGCCCTATTGTTCTAGGTCCTGCTTCTGCAGCAGAAACTGGGAAAGGATGTGTGGATTGTTCTGCTTTCCCCTCCTGAATTATATTCCTACCAGGATCAGCATGTTGGGATCTGGTAGTGATTTCGAGATGTTTTTCCAAAGACTCAGAATTGTTTCAAGAAATCACAGTGTATTACTAAAAATTGGGTAATGCTGTCCATAAGTACTTCAGGAACATTTAGAATATATTTTAGCTAAACAAGTCATTTTGACAAGAAAAGTGACTGGAGCACTAGAGAAGGAGAGGAATTTAAAGGAGAAGGGATAATTGAGATGGTGCTACTACTGGGAACAGTTCCTGCATCTGGTGTCCTGAGCGTTGTCACTTGAACTTCCATGTACTCCCTTAAATATAGTTCCCATTTCATCTTGTGGTATTTCTTTCACTCAATTATTTAAGGTAGAAATGTATGAATTGTCTTGGATTCCTCTCAACCATTTGTTATTCAAAACCAATCTCATATCAAGACCTGCAAACATTTGAATTTTTATTTGACTACATCTCCAATCAGTAAACATGAATGTTATAATAACAAATGGCATAACCCAAGTCTTAGTTTTTTTATTGTTGATGCTGATCAGGAAAATGACAATTTTATAGCTTTTACTTTTGTGAAAGTAGCATAGGTATATACTTCATAAAATGTCACATATTGTTGGAACAATTTATAATGAAAAACTGTGGGTCCCCTGTTTGAGGGAAGTATGCAGGAGGCAGTGTGGAGAAGTGGTTTAAAGACCTGAAATTGTTCCACTAGGCTTGTATGATCCACTGTTGCTCCCTGGATTGTGGACTTGAGCTGTGCCCACCAGCCAGGCCTCCTGCCTGTGACCCATGGACAGTCAAGGACCAATGGCTGACAGCCACCAAGGACGGGGTTCAGTCCTGGAGGCGTTTTTGCAGCTAGGTCATCATTCCCTGGTTTCCTTGGGCAGCCCCTCCATGTGAATTGCTTTCTGCACAGCTTCGACCTTCCTGGTCCCGAATTCCAAAGCTCTGGACTTAGAGCCCAGCAGTATTCAATGGTCGTGTAAAAACTACAATAAAATTTGAAATGTGTGCCATGCAAAAAGAAAAGAAAAATGTGGGTCCCCTATCTCACTTACATGCTTGACCCACCTTTGATTCTGTTCAGCAGACTAACGTGCTTTCAACTGATCAGTTTTATGTATTACCCATTTACCTCTTACTAGGGAAGATAGGCATTCAGTTTTCTCACCTGGCCTCTTTTCTCATCCTCTAAATACTTAACCTTCATTCCATTTTCTCAGGTTAAAGCGCACTACACTTGTGGATTGGCACACTTTTATTGTTTTCCTGCAGGTACCCATAAGCAATTTACCACACACTCTTCATCTATTCAAACACATCAGGTGATGTGGCAGCGCTCATTATCCCCTGAGGCTTCTCTGGATTCTCTGGTTCTCTCTGCCTGGGGCACAGCTCCTGCCTGTGAAATTTTCCTTCACAGAGAAATATGAGGGTACTTTCATTTATCCCCTCCATTAAATCTTCTGTTCTCTGGATTTTATTTCCTCCTCTCTCTTGTATATGCTCTGCTTGTTCTTTCAGGAACTTTTTGAAAAAGATGTATGAAAGCTAAAGACCATGCATGTCTGAAAACGTTATCTATGCCACACACAATTCTTCCATAGTTTGGCTGGGTATCAGCTTTTGGTTGAAGATTCTGTACCCTCAGAAATTTGAATTCATGGTTTCATTGTTTTCCAGCCTCAGGACTGCTGTTGAGATTTTGGGCCATTTGATCCCAGTTCCTTTGTCTCTGATATTTTCTAAAAGAGGATTATTAGTATCTTCTCTTTTTCTTAGAGAGTGGAATGGGGAAAGTGGGGGGGGGAGGGGGAGAGACAGAAAAATATTGATGTGAGAGAGACACTGTAATTTTAAATTTATACTGAATAGCTCTCAAACGCATATATTCACCAGTCACAAGGGGAAAACAAATGCTCATGGATGCGGGGTGGCTATGTGTGTGTGGAAAATGGGCCAGCCACTTTGAAACTGCTGTAGGAATCAGGCCAGTGACTACAGAACTGATTAATGCATGGGATGCGGTGTGATCACGTGTTCATCATTCCTGGAACATTGTTTAAGAGTGGTGCCAGTTGGATTTACGTATGTAGACTATAGTTGTAGACATGTAATATTTATTAGTGGTGAAATTACTACAGTGTTTTTTCCAACATTTTGTAGAATTTGTTCAAAATAACAGTGAATTAATTACAAAAAATAACCTGTACATTCAATTATAATCAAATCTTGGTTAAAAACATTTTAAAATTAATAGGATATTAATTTTCACATATGACACAGGGACAGGAAATGAGACTTCCAGCCTCTAGAAGAGTAAAAGCTAAATTTCTGTTGTTTATAGGCTACCAGTCAATTATATTTTGCTATAGCAGCTCCAATAAAAACAACCTAACATTTTCTATAAATCTATTGTCAGCCAAGCATTGTATAAACATGAAGCTACTCTCTACTGTTATCAGGCCTCACTGTAATTTTATTACCAGTCTATGAATGTATACTAGTAGATGGGGAAACAGATGATAAAGAGGTAATTACGTTAACCAATGTATTCTTATTATAATAGCAACTTCAGAATTTTAAAGTATATTTGTCCAATTCTAATATTTGTGCTTTTTGTGACCAAACAATGCTTCCTCTTACTGATTACAGTGGTCAGTCTTCGCTGCTAGACTGTGAGTGTAATGAAGTCAGAAACTATATCATTCATCTCTGAATCCCATGCAATGAGACATGGCTTCCAAAATAGGAGGTGCTGAATGAATTAGAAAATGCATGCTATCAATTCACAAGCAGAGCCCTAATTGACTCTATGGATCTATCTAGCCTAGGTTACGAACTGTACCACCACCTAGTGGCAAAAATGACTTCTGCAATATGCTGATTTGAAGTAGAAAGAAACATGTCTTAAAGCTAATTTTGTAAATTTAATGTCAAGGGGGAAGACAAGTGACACAATTTGCTAAAGAATTTTCCAAATAAGCATACCATGTCATTCATAGGAAACTGAAAGGTATCCAGGAACTTTGAGAATAAATGCATGTGTTTACACTTAGCATCCCACTGAAACTGAAAAGAAAGAAATCTACAGACAATAAGAGTATTAGTCTTTCTTTGAATGCCAGATGTCACGTGCATTACTTTTGTTTTTTCAATAAAAATCTCTAAATAAGCTTTAATATTTGTTTTAATAAGAGGAAACAAATTTTGTTTTTAGGGTATGCACTCTGTATATAGATAAGGTACAAAATTCAAAGTCTTGACATGCTAAATTAAAAGTATTTTCCTACAAAAAATTTTTCTACAGGATAGTGAACATATAATGCAGTATACAGATGATGTGTTGCAGAATTGTGCTCCTGAAACCTGTATAATTTTATTAACTGTTGGAGAGTGGAAATTTTTGCCCGTTCCAGAGACCGTGGACTATGCCCTAGATAAAGTTGTCAGTGCTGACACCAGGCCAGGCCTTGAGATACGGTCTCATGGCCCCTTCCCAGCACGTAGGCCTTCTTTCGTAGAACACTGACAGCTTTCTGAAGAACAGGATGATCCTATAAATAACATGGTCGTCAATGGCATGATCCTGACGTTGCTTAGGAAAAACTGTTTTGTCTTGGGTTACTTGCTCTGCAAAAACAAGATGTGGTTAATGTGCTTAAAAGTGGTCCTGCGCGCCCAGTACAGGCCTCTAGCAACAGAAGGCGAGGTAGAAATGCAAACCGACCCATAATTGGGCCTGTAAGTCTCATGACAAGGGAGGAACAATAGAGCTAAAACTAGGTTGACCCCAATGAGTTCTTCTTGTTACTTTTATAATGTTTCTTTTGTTCTGTACCCGCCGTTCTGCAACTCTTCCTGCTGCCCTTCCCTGTAAACAGCAAGTATGTAACAGTTGCACAAACCTGCCAATAGGAATGTAGAGAAGTGGACTCAGCCCAAATTAGGCAAACTGCACAATACCCCTGCGTAACCAGACCCCTGATCCTGCCCCCTGACCAATCAACCGGGGCCACGAACGTTCCCCCTGCCCACTGCTTTGGACCCCCTATAAAGCCTTTGTTCTCCCAAAGCTCACTCTCTCTCTCCTGCCACTGCGCTAGTGATCGCTGGAGAAGGGAACTTGTGCTAGCACGAATAAAAGTTCTTTTGCTCTTGCATCAGGCTCGGCTCCTTCCTGGTGGGTTTTTGGGGATCCTGACATCTGGGCATAACATTAACCAGTGTAACCCCAATAAATTGAATAAGAAGGAAAAAAATAAGGGATCAACATGGTGAGTTGGAATACAAATCAAAGTTACATTGAAAAGAATATTTTTTCTACACCAATAGTGAATATATGGACTTCGAGTGATAATGTTATGTCAATGTGAGTTCATTGTCTATAACACACATACATGCCATGCTTGTGGGGGATGTTGACAATAGGGGAGGTTATGCATGTGTGGGGAGAGGATGTATATGGAAAAACTCTGTACTTGCCATTCAATTTGCTATTAACCCACAACTGCTCCAAAATAAGGTTAATTAAAAATATGTTAATGCTGCCTTCATTTTGTAAAATGTACTTTATCTAGAAAAGTACTTAATAATAAGTCACTAAGATATCTAGTTATCTAAATGCTCAAACCTTAATGGTTTTCATATAAAAATGATACAATTACTTTTATCATGCTTATATTCATGAGAACACAATATGGAAATAGCCAAGAATATACAGGGGGAAAGAATCTAATGTAATCTCACATTAAATAGATTTTCAAACATATCAGTAAACCAAATAATCAAAGCAATGTGGTACTGCAACAATAATTCACAGCCAGACCAGTAGAACAGAATAGTGTATATTTGCACATCTATATCTTTCTATATATCCATTTATGTATTTATACATATACCTTATTTTTTTTGGTTAATCCTAATTAGAGGATATTTTTTTCCATTGATTTTTAGAGAGAGAGAAACCTATGTGAGAGGCAAATCAATTGGTTGCCTCCCAAACACACTCCAACTGGGGGCAGGGATCAAACCTGCAACCCAGGTAGGTGCTCTTGATCAAGAATTGAACTCAAGACCCTTTGGAGTGCGAGCCAATGCTCTAACCTCTGAGGACAACAGGCAGGGTTATCCAGGTATCTTTGCATATCTATCTATCTATCTATCTATCTATCTATCTATCTATCTATCATCACCTATCGATCTATCATCTATCTATCTATCATCACCTATCGATCTATCATCTATCTATCTATCTATCTATCTATCTATCTATCTATCACCTGTCTATCTATCTATCCCTTCATTCATACATCCACTCACACATCCATCAACCCTGAAAGCTAAAGAGGAGATTCACTTGAACCTGGAGCAACAGGAAGGCATTTAGGTTTTGCCAAGAACAAATGCAGACACTACCTGGAGCAGCAATGTCCCAAATTATAAAACATTTATTCCATGCAGGCCCTTGTTCAAATGAAAAAGCTATCCTTAGGAAATATAATTTTATTTGAAATTAGTAAGAAAGTCTCACAGAAATGTCAGCATTAAATATCCATGTATTAATATTGCAGCTACATGATGGTGCCCACTCTCACATTAAGAATGGCCAACTCCTTTCTCACATCAGATGAGTGTAAGAGTCCAGAGGTATAGCTCTTGCAGAGAATGTAGGAGTCACAGGCTCATGGTGGCCCCAGATGAACTCTGGCAGACAGAAAATGAGGAAAGCAAAACTTCTTTCTTCTGAAATACACATTCTGGTGCATTCTGCTCCTGACAGCTGCCCAATCATTTCACTGTTTGTTTCAAGATCATTCATTGCTTGGGGCTCCTAGAGGGAGTGATACTGATGGTATAGGGGAACCCAATACATGTTCACATTTATATTTATTCTCCCAGCAGGAACCTCTATTCCCAGCTGTGTGGACCTGATTTAAGAGTACTATCCCAATTTCCTGCTTCCCAATCTGTGCTACTCTGTATTGAGGAGGAGAGGGGAAAGGAAGTGAGACGCAAAGCAATAAAAAGGGACAGGGAAAAGAGCCCTTCAATTTACACAGATGCCAAAGACTTCTATTGGGAACTTTTCTGTCCCACCATCTAGGAATGAACAAAGGTCAATTGGAATCTGAGTCAGAGATGTCTTCTGAGGAAGATGAGCTGGAGCTGCTGTCATCTTCAATCGCTGCTGCTGGAGTCTGAGGAGCTGTTGCTTTCTGCCTTTTCCTCATGCTCCTTCTTTTCTTCACATCCCCGTGAGGCATGAGAACAGTCCCCATTTGCCTCAGATGATGCCATCCAGAGAGCCTATGGATGCCGCTCCTGTGAAACCCCTTCTTGCAGAGTCCTTGCAGATGGAGACTGCACATGTGTCCTGATAATCTTGGGGTCCAGGCCTCCACGCATGTTCATGATCTTACGCTTCCCAGAGGTTCTCTCTCTGTAGGCAGTGTACTCTTCAGGAGACAGACTCTTGAGCCAGTGCTCCAGGTCCACCTTGTACTGTTTCTGCAGCTCCTCAGCCTGCTGCTTATAATGCTCCCTCTGGCTCCTTGGGACACACTGCCAGCGTCTGCTAATCTCCACCATGCGCTCCTTCAGGGGCAGGCCTTACAGCTCCCTACTGGACCACAAATCCTGGTGGAACTTCTGGTATTCGGTCATGGGGGGCTTCTCAGGCTCTCCACGGAATTTTATCTCCTCTGAAAAATCATTTTCTGGGGAAGACTTCACTTCTTTCCCATTTCCCTGAAACTTCTTGTGGGCTCTGCTTGGGCTCCTTTTGGGGACAACAGAGGTCTTGGAGTTCTGCACTAGATCAGGGTGGTCTTTCCTGACCTGAGCCAGTTTCTCCTGAAACTCCTGTTTCTCCTTCTGAAAATATTGAATATATTTCAGCTTCCTCTCCTCTGGGAGCTCCTTGTATTTCTCAGAAATGACGTTGGTCAGTGGCTGGTTCTTGTGTTTGGGGTGGATTTGAAGAAGCAAAGGTAAGGAGTCAGGGGCTGCTTTGGCATGTCTGGATTTTTCTTGAGTTTTTTGCTTTTGTAGGAATTTTTAACATGTTCCTTAGCTTCCAGGACTAATTCTGTCAAAGTCCGATACTTTCTTATCTTTCTAGAAATCTCTAACCACTTGAGTTTGCACAGTTCTCCAGAATAACCTTTAAAAGCTACTTTTCCCCAGTCCATTTGTGACTGGGTTGTTTTGAATGTGTGGTTGTCATTTGATGGCAGATTATTCTTCAGGAGGTCCAGTAACATCACAATGTTTTCTTTAGGCCATTGGTTTTGGCTGTTAGTCAATGCCATTTCTAGGTCTTTGGGCCACTTATGAGGTTCCAGTTATGCAAACACCACAGCAGAAACTCAAATGTCTTCAAGCTTAAGTCTTAGCAGCTGAGCTATTTTGGAAGTTTTTGCAGTGCGTGTTCTATATTTCTGAGGAGAAATAGAAGAATGAATGAGATAATCACAACTCACTTGGGATATGTCCCTCATACAATTAAATTGCCTTAACAACATAAGTAAAAAATGGCCTGCCTACCTGTGAAGCAAAATTTATGTTTACCTTCCATACGCTACATTTGCACTTTTCAAAATAGTCACATCACCTTTCATTCTAGACTGCCTTCTGCCAGGTCTCACCAGGGCCTTTGTTAAATAGAACAACTGGCTCCTCAAGGCTCAGTGTATGAGAAAAGCCCTGGGAAGAAGAAAAAAATTAAAAAGAAAAGAGAAGTGTGGAAAAGGCAGAGGACTGTTGCTCTCTACTGTCTTGAGTGTGGTCACCTTCTAAGTGCAGCTTAGGTGTCTGTGACTGAAGGTACAGGCTTTAAATAAAATGAAACAAGCTAAGGAGACTTACATTCTACTGTGGCCTTTTTGTATGAGTGAATCTTGGACCTAGAATAAATGGTGAATTTATAGATTATCTGGAGTGCAGGGGAATGAATGTTTTCTAATGAACAATATTGATTCTCCCTTCAAATGTTAAGGAGTGAATAAGAATTATGGAATATTTACAATTTTAATTGGTTAGCTTTTCTTCATCCTTAAGCATCTGTCACTTTTGCTTTTCTACAACCAGTTTTTCCAATTCAGCTTTTGGTTTCATGCCAACTATAAAAGTACTGGAAATATAGAAGTTTCCCTCCAGGTATCCCAATTTGTATGCACAAGGAACATAGGAACGCCCACCCAATCAGGTCAGGAGTTCTGTGTTCTCTGGGCTCTTGTACCCAAAGGCAGCTGTAACCTTCTGAGTTTTCCAGCCAACTTCAAATGCCTGCAAACAGAAAGAATCTGGTTTTTGAGACACATTGATATGGCGATCCCTGAAGCTCCACCCTAATTAGGTTTCTGTAGTGGGGAAGACAGTTCTTTTATTAGATTCATTTCCTTTGAATTTCCAGCAATAATCTATTTACTTCTCTCCCCCTTTAAAAATAATTCCTGGCATTGATTTTAAACAGCATCCACATGGCATTCCTGCTCCTACATCTGACTTTATTTCGAATGGTACAGTGTTTGAATATAGGTCCTTCCCTTCAGTGCTAATTGCTGTCTTTCCCTCTGGTCTAGAACCTGAAATGCTCTCATTTCTGGGATGGCAATTTAAATTGTCCCGGTCCTGCTCAGGAAGCCAAAACAAATAAGGTTCAGGACCATAAGGGCCTAAGAGATTTGGTTTGGTTTTTGCTTCCTGGTTGTTTTGGTTTGTTTGTTTCCCCACTGGGATTATTTCCCCCTTTCCTTTTGAAACAGTAATCAGCCCAGCCAGCATGGCTCAGTGGATGAGCATTGACCTATGAACCAGAACTTAGGGCACATGCCTGGATTTTGGGCTTGATCTCCAGTTGGGGGCATGCAGGAGGCAGCCAACCAATGTTTCTCTCTCATCATTGATCTTTGTATCTCATTTTCCCTCTCTGTTCTCCTCTGAAGTCAATAAAAATGTACTTAAAAATAAAAAATAAAAATAAAAATGTGCCTATTAAGAAAAAAAAATCATAAACTGGCCACATGAGCCTTAAAAAACAAAAAATAGCAAATAGGACCTTTACAAGGGTTTTCTAACTAATTAAACACATTTAGTTTTTAGGTTAATGAGTATGAAGACACTAAAGTGTTGAATATTTTAACTGTTTATGATTTTCATCATTGTGCAAAAACTAGAGAAATCTCTTTTAAGAATATAAAATAGAGTATCAATACAGTACTAAAATAAAATAATTAGGTAATTTATTACAATAAATATCCATATATTACAATTGCTCTAATCACTGATATTGATGACATTTCAATTTACTAGGGAATCTACTTGTCTACTTAGAGAAGATGTAAGCACTCCAATAGGTAAACTGAAAGTATTTGTAATAAGAGAAAGAGGTATAAAGATATTTACTCCAAAAAAAAAAACACAAGTATTTACTCTAAATTCCATACTCACCAGTGTGTACTAAGAATGGTCCCACCTGTGGAAGTTCTGTGGCTATCAGTGCCAATAGGAAATCTCTGTGCTCACCTGGCAGCTCCAACTTCAGTCAGTCTACCCTGGGGAAGAAGTGAAGAGGCTTCTGCACAGATGTGCCTTTTATATGATTCCACCCAGGTAAGGCCACACCCACTTGCTGACTTCGGATTATAACTTCAAAAGGAAGTAATCAGCCTGAATCTGAATAGATTACAGATAGTAGTAGGATGGCTGATTGGTTTACAACACACAGAAAACAACACTTGGGAACTTTCATCCTAACAGAATGTAAATGTATTTTGCAGTAAGAGGCATGAAACTTTCAAGCACAATATTATTAACTAAAATCACCATTTTATAGATGCTGTAGAAAATTATTTCTAACAGAGGTGCCATGCTACCTGTATTTTGTTGGCACCTATCACAATTTAACAAATCACTGATACCCCCACCATGTAAGTTGTTTCCCTAAATTATAAAATGTTTGGGAATTTAGGTCTGATTTTTGTAAATAGATGAAATGAAAATAATCTAACTTTCCTGAAAAGTTGAAATGTGAAAATCTAAATAAAACTCACCTTTTAAAATTTATTGAAAAAATAAATGATAAATCCACCAAAGCCCACATTTCCTAGAAAGAAGTGAAGTACCTGCCCTCTTAATCAATGAATAGGTTTATAAATTAAGGTAAGGGTCATTGACTAGCAATGATCCCAAAATTCATTCTGGAAAAATTATCTCAAACATTCCTCAACATGTTGCAAGTCATCTATACAAGCATATAGAGGAAGAAGTTTCATTTTTCAGCAAAAATCAAATAATTCTGTGGGCAGGCTGCCCATGGTCACAGTTGGAATCCTGGTCAGGCCACAGACCTGACATGCTGGCTTGGTCCTCAGTAAGGGGCTTGTAGGACCCAGCCCATCCATGATTCTCTCTCATTATAGATATTTCTATGTCTTTCACCCTTTTCCTTCATCTCTCAGAAATCGATAAAAAATACATTTATAAAAATAAATAATAAATCAATAAATATAGTAACTGAACCATCATAACTAAGTTTTGCTAGGCACCATAGTAACTTCTCAATTCTCCTTCCCCAACCCAGTTCTTCAATGGTAAGACAAATTTCCTAGAATCTGGAGATTATAGGTCAGTAGAAATGATGAAGGCATGCAGAAAAAAAAAAATAACAGCTCAAATACGGAATAGGAATCTGCTGTGTACAACTGAAGAAGAAAACAAAGAGCAGGTGACTTAACCTGAGATTCCTTTCTTATTTGGTATCCTATGATGGCTTACTTACTATATTTATTTTTGTAAATATGTTTTCTTATTGATTTCAGAGAGAGGAAGAAAGAGGAAGAGAGAGATAAACTCATCAAAGATGAGAGAGAATCATTGATCAGCTGCTTCTTATAAGCCCTCTACTGGGGATCAAACCTTAATGCCAGGCTTGTGCCCTGACCTGGAATCAAACCCTGATCTCTTGGTTCATGAGTCAAAGCTCAACCACTGAGTCACACAGCTAGGCTAGTTACTATACTTATTATTTAGGTAGTAACGAGATTGGAAGGTAATAGAAATTTAAAATTCTGTGTGACATAATCACAAATCCAGGAAACAGTAGTGCAAGTGATTGTTGGACAAGTCCCTGTAAGGGACAGCACCACGTAACAGCACTACAGGGGTGCAGCCTCTTACAGAATTATTTGATTTTTGCTAAAAAGTAAAACTTCTTTATCCATACGCTTCCATAGATGACATGCAACATGTTGAGGAATGTCTGAGGTAATTTTCCCAGAATTAATTTTGGGATCATTTGCTGGGCAATGACCCTTACATTCATTTACAGTCCTATACATTGAGTAAGAGGGTAGGTACTTGACCTCTTTCTAGTGTTTGTGGTTTTGATGGATTTATCATTTGTTTTTCAATAATTTTTAAAAAGTGAGATTTATTTTGCCAAGCTGGGGTGGTTCAATGTTTGAGCATCGACCTATGAAGCAAGAGGTCAGGGATCAATTCCTGGTCAGGCACATGACTAAGTTGTGAGCTGGGTCCCCACTGTAGGCCTTGTAGGAGGCAGCCAATCAATCACTCTCTCATCATTGATGATTCTCTCTCCCTCACCTCTCCGTCTCCTTCTCCCTCTCCTTCTCCATTTCTCTCTGAAGTAAATAAAACTATATATAAAAATAATTTTCTATAGCATCTGTAATAGGGTGACTATAGTTAATAATACTGTATTGCATATTTGAAAGTTTCAAGTATATTACTGTAAAACATATTTATAGTCTGTAGGGTGTATGCCGCCAAGTGTTGTTTTCTTTGCTCTTTCTCTCTTTTTTTCTTTCTTTCTCTCTTTAAACATCAATGATGGGAGAGAATTATTGATTGCCTGCCTCCTGCATGCCCCCTGTTGGAGACCAAGCTCAAAACCTTGACATGTGCCCTTGGCCAGAATGAACCGGGGACCCTTCAATCCCCAGGCCAACACTAACCACTCAGCCAAACCAGTCAGGGTCCCAAATGTTGCTTTCTATAAATTGTAAACCTACCCAGCCATCTGTGTAACCTAATTAGACATATCACTTCCTTATTTAACTTATTTATTATTGATATTATTTCTTAAATAATTCTTTACTGTTAAAAGTATTACATATGTCTCCTTTTCCCACCATTGACATCTTCTAGCTTGCCCCTACTACCCTCATCAGACTCTCAACATCCTATTGCCCATGTCCATGGGTTAGGTAAATATGCAAATAAGTTCTTTAATCTCTTTCCACCCACCCTCCCTCCCCTGCCTTCTGAAAACATAAGCCAATCTCAGCAAGTGGGTGTAGCCTTACCTGGGTGGGATCATATAAAAGCCACATCTGTCCAGAGGCCACTTCTCCAGGGTAGACTGACCACATTTGGAGCTGCCAGAACTTACAGAGGTGAAATCACTCCTAGTAGACTCTGGCATATGGATTTAGAATAAATATCTTCATGCCCACAAATACTTTCAACTTACCCATTGGAGTGCTTGGATCTTCTCTAAGTAGACAAGTTGATTTCCTAGTTATTGAAATGACATCTACATTTAAATTAGCTGTGATTAGAGCAATTGTAATATATTTGTTATAATAAGATATTTGATTTTTTTTTAATGTTAGTACCACATTGCTGCTAGACTTTTTAGGCCTAAAAAGAGATTCCTCTATTTTTTGTTCAATTATAGGGGCAGCCTCTCACAGAATTATTTGATTTTTGCTGAAAAGTGAAACTTTTTCTCTATCTTCTTACATTGATATCACCCCGCCCCCCCCCATTGACTCTTCTTAGTCCACCCCCTCTACCCTCCTCAGGCCTTCAGCACCTTATACTCTGTGTCCATGGGTTATGCATATAAGCATACAAGTTCTTTAATATCTTCCCATCCCCCACCCACCTGCCTTCTGAAGACATGAAACCTATCACATGATTTGTTAAGTTGTGATAGGTTTCAACGAAATAGAGGTAGCATGGCACCTCTGTTAAAAATGATTTTCTACAGCATCTATAAGGAGGCAACTGTAATTAATGAAAAGGTATTACATATTGGAAAGTTTCATGCATCTTACCACAAAACACATTTACATTCTGTTAGGGTGTCAGCCACAGAGTGTTGTTTTCTATCCTTTGCAAACCCTAATTAGCCATCTTAGTAATATCTGCGTAATCTATTCAGGCTGGTCACTTTCTTTGAAAACTGAAGTCAGTCTCAGTAGTGGGTGTGGCCTTAGGTGAGTGGCATCATATAGAAGGCCCATCTGTGCAGGGGCCATTTCACTTCTTCTCCAGGGTAGACTACTGAGGTTGGAGCTGCCAGTTGAGCTCAGAGAGTTTCTACTGACCCTGATATCCACAAAACCTCCAGAGGTGGGACCACTCATAGGAGTCTGGTAAGTATGGAATTAGAGTAAACACCTTCATGCCTACATTCTATTATACAAATACCTTCAATTTACCTATTGGAGTGCTTGGATCTTTTCCAAGCAAACAAGTAGATTTCCTAGTTAATTGAAATGATATCAATATTTAAAATATCTGTGATTAGAGCACTTGTAATATATTGATATTTGTAATAATAAATTACTTGATTATTTTTAATTTTACTACCATATTGCTACTGGATTTGTTTTAGGTCATAAAAAACATTTCTCTATTTTTTTGTGCAATTATGAAAATCATAAACTACCTAAAATGTTCAATATAATGTATGCATGTAAGTATCTTCATACACATTAACCTGAAATACAAATGTGTCAATTATTTAGAAAATCTTGTAAAGGTCCTATGTGCTATAAAAATTTCCATTTCCAGGCTACATTTGAAAACTTAAAAATAGATCTGAGCAATTCTAAGGCTGCCAAGAAGTAGCATTGGACACAATGGAGACTATCAGAAATAAAGATGAACTAGCAATACTTCCATTAACGGCATCCCTGGATTTTCTAGTGTAGAAATTACATGCCAGGGTTTTCTTGTTTTTGTTTGTTTGTTTGTTTTTTTTTTAATTAATTCCT
This sequence comes from Corynorhinus townsendii, assembly GCA_026230045.1. Taxonomy (NCBI): domain Eukaryota; kingdom Metazoa; phylum Chordata; class Mammalia; order Chiroptera; family Vespertilionidae; genus Corynorhinus; species Corynorhinus townsendii. The sequence goes on along the minus strand of JAPDVU010000008.1, from coordinate 58,653,172 downwards.
GAGAGTTAAAGAGAAAGAAAGAGCTATAGATGATAAAGATAGAGATAGAGAGAGAGATAGAGAGAGACAGAGAGAAGTGACTGGTTGTGAAAACCAAAATATGTTCATATCGATGACCAGGAATCATCCACCACCAGTTGGTGAACCAGATGTTGCTCCACCCAACTGAACCACAATGGCATGGCATTATTTTTTTTAAATCAATTCATTACTTGTTGCTAATTACATTGCAGCTTGGACATTCACCTGTTCAAAATGTGGAGGTATTACAATGAACTAAATTGATTTGGAAAAAATTGTTTTTCTGTACTATAGGTAACAAAACATTTTTACTATTGTGGTTTTTAAAGGAAAGGTTTTGCTATTAAAGTTGAAGTATAAATTTCTTTTTGTAGTTTAAGGAGTTCAAAGTTAAAACCTAAAAGATTAGATTAAAGGAGCCATGTTAATGCCATCAGTTTCCCATCAGTTTGCTTTTAGAGTATGGGGGCAAGACAGGTAGAGCCTATTGACATAGAGATGAAGGGTATTTATTTTACAGTTTTGGGGAGAGAGAGAGAGAGAGAGAGAGAGAGAGAGAGAGAGAGAGAACGAGATAGATTCGTTCATCAATTAAGAGTCTGTATGTGCACCTCTGGACCAATCAGCTTGTCTAAGTAATTTAGTTATATTTGAGATCATTGTTCATTTTATTTTTCTAAATTTATTTATTTTAGAGAAAGAGAGGAAGGTAAAGAGAGAAAAGGAGAGAGACAAAAATGGCGGCGGAATAGAAGGATGTGTCCTGAGCCTTGTCCCGAGCAAATAGAGGAGGCAGCTGAGACGAGCGGAATCCAGCCCGAATTGGCGAGGGAGGCACAGCTGGTGAGAGAGTTTGCAGCTGGGAAGAGCAGGGATCCCCCGGATAAAGGTAAAATCAAAGATCTAGGCAGTAGAATCTCCCGGACCTCTGTGCCCAGAAGGTCAGGGAGAAACTACACAGTGCCAGGCCGCATCCCTGAGGACAGGCAAGGTCTGAAGGATTTTAGACCTTAGAGTCTGGATTTGGGATCTGAGCTCAAAGGCAGCCTTTGGGAGCTGCCGGACTGTGGAGTGCCAGAGGGAGAGGAGCTGGCAGAGACGCGGTCCTTCCTTGCGCTGGGGCCTGTGCCTTTCCCCACTGAACCTAGTTCGTGGGACCTTTTGGAGACAGGCGCTTACCTATGATAGAAGTGCGGGACAGGGGGTGGAGTTGTGGAATCTGGGCAGAGTGGGCAACAGACGGTTCAGGAGAGGTGGTGGCAAGTCTGGTGCTGAGTCATATCTAAGCCCACAGAATCCATTTTCTCCTGAGAGATAGCCCCTCCCCCCAGTCTCCAGGCAACCAATATAGCCACACCCAGATTCCACCCTGATTAACACCATGGAATCTGAATACTCCCTGAGGCCATAGGATCTACTCCAAAGAGAAATCTTTAGAAGCTAAGCACCTCAATTACTCAGCTACATTGCCAGGGCCCTCCAGAGTGCTTCAGTGTACCTCACTGGCAAACTTACCGTCAGTGCTCCTGTGAGCCGCCACCTGGAGAAAGTGCCTACCCACTACAGACACAGCAGCGAAAGTTGAGTCTGCTCACCCCACAACTACAGAACTCTGGGCAACACAGTTACCCCTTTCCAAAGTGTAGCCCCCTGAGCCACATCACCCTGACAGATGGTTCCTTGGTGCCACTGTGAGGCCCCACTGGGCACACGGGATTTCAATTAAGGGTGCAAGACAGCAAAAATTGGGACACTCCCCTCCATAGCAGCTGACTTCTAGGCACTGCAGTTGTGCTTCTCAAGCTTGCAGGCCTACATCTAGAGAACCCAAATACCTCAAGTAGGGAACTACACTAGATAACCAAGCCCAGAAGAACAGAAAGATTTCACCAGTAGCACCATCACCAAAAGAACCTGGGTAGCCAAGCAATTGGATCTACAATTAAAACATTTCAGGAAAACATGGGGAGACAAAAAAGCAATACCCAAAGGAAAGAAAAAGAGGAATCACCAGAAAGGGAGTTAAATGAAACTGAGGCTAGCAGCTTAACTGAGAGAGAATTCAGAGAAATGATGATAAGGATGTTTAAACGGATGGATGACAAATACACACAACTCAATGACAAATACACACAACTCAATGAGAACTATAAGGAGCTGAATGAAAATGTCACCAACATGAAAAGAAACCAAGAGGAGATGAAGAACGACATAGCTGCAATAAAGAACAGATTGGAAGGCTTAAACAGTAGACTAGAAGAGGCTGAGGACCGCATCAGCGAATTAGAAGACAAGGTAGGAGAACACACACAACACAGCAGCAAATGGAAAGAAGACTTAAAAAGCAAGAGGAGAGCCTAAGGGAGCTTTGGGACAACACAAAGCGAAACAATATTAGAATAATAGGGATACCAGAAGGTGACGAAGAGAAGCAAGGAATAGAAAACCTGTTTGAAGAAATAATGACAGAAAACTTCCGTGATATTTGCAAGAAAAAAATTATACAAGTCCAAGAAGTACATAGAGTCCCAAACAAGTTGAACCCCAAAAGACCGACACCAAGACACATCATAATTAAATTGGCCAATAACAATGACAAAGTAAGAATCTTAAAGGCTGCCAGAGAGAGACAGAAAGTTACCTACAAGGGATCTCCTATTAGAATATCAACTGATTTCTCAACAGAAACACACCAGGCCAGAAGGGAATGGAATGAAATATACAAAGTGATGCAAAGCAAGGGACTGAATCCAAGAATACTATACCCAGCAAGGTTATCATTCAAAATTGAAGGTGGAATCAGGATCTTCACAGACAAAAAAGGGCTAAGAGAGTTTATCACTACCAAGCCAGCAATGCAAGAAATGCTAAAGGGACTGCTGTAAAAAGAAGAAAGAGAAAGGCAAAAAGAAACACAAACAATAAGGGGAAAAATATGACAACAAACATGTACTTGTCAATAATAACATTAAACGTAAATGGATTAAATGCACCAATCAAAAGACATAGGGTAGCTGAATGGATAAGAAAACATGACCCATATATTTGCTGTCTACAAGAGACCCACCTCAGAGCAAAGGATTCACACAGACTGAGAGTGAAGCGATGGAAAAATATTTTTTAGGCAAATGGAAATGAGAAAAAAGCTGGGGTAGCAATACTTATCTCTGATAAAGTAGACCTCAAAGTAAAGGCCATAACAAGAGATGAGGAAGGCCACTACATAATAGTAAAGGGAGCAATTCAACAAGAAGATATAACTCTGGTAAACATATATGCACCCAACACAGGAGCACCCAAATACATAAAAAAAAAATCCTGGGAGAGATCAAGGGAGAGATCGACAACAATAGAATCATAGTAGGAGACTTTAATACACCACTGACATCACTGGATAAATCCTCTAGACAAAAAATCAGCAAAGAAACAGCAATTCTAAATGACACACTAGATCAGATGGACCTAATTGACATCTTCAGAACATTTCACCCCAAAGCCTCGGAATACATTCTTCTCAAGTGCCCATGGGACATTTACAAAAATAGACCACATATTGGGTCACAAACAAAGCCTCCCTAAATTCAAAAAGATTGAAATCATATCAAGAATTTTCTCAGACCACAATGGCATAATATTAGAAATAAACTATAATAAAAACATTCCAAAAAATTCAAACACGTGGAAACTGAATAGCATGCTATTAAACAATGATTGGGTGATCAACGAGATCAAAGAAGAAATTAAAAACATCCTGGAGAATAATGGCAATAAAAACACAACAATGCAAATGCTATGGGACACAATGAAAGCAGTCTTGAGAGGGAAGTTTACAGCTCTACAGGCCTAACTCAAAAAAACAAGAAAAAATGGTAATAAATCTTCTAACTCAACAACTCAAAGAATTAGAAAGAGAGCAACAAGAAAAGCCCACAGTGAGCAGAAGGAAGGACATAATAAAGATCAGAGCAGAAATGAATGACATAGAGAGCAAAAAAACAATACACAGGATCAACAAAACCAAGAGCTGGTTCTTTGAAAGGATAAACAAGATTGATGAACCTCTAGCCAGGCTCACCAAGAAGCAAAGAGAGAGGACCCAAATAAACAAAATCAGAAATGAAAGAGGTGAAATAACAACAGACCCCACAGAAATACAAAGGATTGTTAAAAAATACTATGAACAACTCTATTCTAACAAACTACACAATCTGGAGGAAATGGACACATTCCTAGAAAAATACAACATTCCAAAACTCACACAGGAAGATTCTAAGAATCTCAATAGGCTGATAACTATGGAAGAAATTGAAGCAGTCATCAAAAAGCTTCCAGCAAACAAAAGCCCAGGGCCTGATGGCTTCACAGGGGAGTTTTACCAAACATTCAAGGAAGAACTAAAATCTATCCTCCTCAGACTATTCCAGAAAATTCAAGAAGAAGGAACACTTCCAAGTTCCTTCTATGAGGCCAGCATCACCCTAATACCAAAACCAAATAAAGACAACACAATGAAAGAGAATTACAGGCCAATATCCCTCATGAACGTAGATGCCAAAATCCTCAACAAAATTCTAGTAAATCGAATCCAGCAGTACATCAGAAAGATTATACACCATGACCAAGTGGGATTTATCCCAGGGATGCAAGGATGGTACAATATTTGCAAATCAATAAACGTGATACATCACATAAACAAATTGAGAGATAAAAATCACATAGTCATATCAATTGATGCAGAAAAAGCATAAAATCCAACACCCTTTCTTGATAAAAACTCCCAGCGAGGTGGGAATAGAAGGATCATACCTGAACATAATAAAAGCCATATACGACAAACCCACAGCCAACATCATACTCAATGGGCCAAAACTAAAATCATTTCCCCTAAGAACAGGAACAAGACAGGGATGCCCACTCTCACCACTCCTGTTTAATATAGTACTGGAAATACTAGCCATTGCGATCAGACAAGAAGAAGAAATAAAAGGCATCCAAATTGGAAAAGAAGTAAAACTGTCCTTATTCACAGATGACATGATACTGTACATAGAAAACCCTAAAGACTCCATAAAAAAATTATTAGACTTAATAACTGAATTCGGTAAGGTAGCAGGATACAAAATTAATGCCAAGAAATCTATGGCATTTCTATATACCAATAATGAACTTACAGAAAGAGAGACTAAAAAAGCAATCCCATTTACCATCACACCAAAAAAATTTAGATATCTAGGAATAAACTTAACTAAAGAGGTAAAAGACCTATATGTAGAAAACTACACGACACTGAAAAAAGAGATAGAGGAAGACATAAACAGATGGAAGAACATACCATGTTCATGGATTGGTAGAATCAACATCATCAAAATGTCCATACTACCCAAAGGAATCTATAAATTCAATGCACTCCCCATTAAAATACCAACAACATATTTCACAGACCTAGAACGAAGTTTCCAAAAATTTATCTGGACTAAAAAAAGAACCCGAAAAGCTACAGCAATCCTGAGAAAGAAGAACAAAGTAGGTGGGATCTCAATACCACATATCAAGCTGTATTACAAAGCTACTGTTCTCAAAACAGCCTGGTACTGGCACAAGAACAGATATATAGATCAATGGAATAGAATAGAGAACCCAGAAATTGACCCAAATCAATATGCTCAATTAATATTTGACAAAGGGGGCACGAACATTCAATGGAGTCAAGACAGTCTCTTCAACAAATGGTGTTGGGAAAATTGGACAGATACATGCAAAAAAATGAAGCTAGATCACCAACTTACACCATACACAAAAATAAACTCAAAATGGGTAAAGGACTTAAACATAAGATGGGAAACCATGAAAATACTAGAGGAATCCACAGGCAGCAAAATCTCGGCTATATGCCAAAAGAACTTCTTCACTGATACTACTCCTAGGGCAATGGAAGTTAAAGAGAAAATAAACAAATGGGACTACATCAAAATAAAAAGCTTTTGCACAGCAAAGAAAACCATCAATAAAACAACAAGAAAGCCCACTGCATGGGAGAACATATTTGCCAATTATATCAATGATAAGGGTTTAATCTCCAACATATACAGAGAAGTCATACAATTTAACAAAAAGAAGATAAACAACACAATCAAAAAATGGGCAACTGGTCTAAATAGACACTTTTCAAAAGAAGACAGAAGGCAGGCCAAGAGACATATGAAACCCTGCTCACAGTCACTAATCATCAGAGAGATGCAAATCAAAACAACAATGAGGTACCATCTCACACCTGTCAGAATGGCTTTTATCAACAAATCAACAAACAACAAGTGTTAACGAGGATGGGGAGAAAAAGGAACTCTTTTGCACTGGTGGTGGGAATGCAGACTGGTGCAGCCACTGTGGAGAACAGTATGGAGCTTCCTCAAAAAACTAAAAATGGAACTCCCGTTTGACCCAGTGATCCGACTTCTAGGAATATGTCCCAAGAATCTAGAAACACGCATCAGAAAGGAAATATGCACCCCTATGTTCATAGCAGCACAATTCACCATAGCCAAGATTTGGAAACAACCTAAATGCCCATCGGCAGATGAATGGATTAAAAAACTGTGGTATATCTATACAATGGAATACTATGCTGTGGTAAAAAAGAAGGAGTTCCTACCATTTGCAACAATATGGATGGAGATGGAGAATATTATGTTGAGTGAAATAAGCCAGGCAGAGAAAGATAAATATCACATGATCTCGCTCATTTGTGGAATATAATGAACGACATAGACTGATGAACAAGAACAGATCCAGAGGCTGAGAAACGTCAATCAGAAGATCACACCTCAGGTAAGGTAGGGGAGGGTGGGGGTAAGGTGGAGAGATCAACCAAGGGACTTGTATGCATGCATATGAACCTAATCAATGGACGCAGACAACAAGGGGGTGGGGCATTAAGAGAAATTGTTTCATGTGACAGAAATTTTTAAATGAAACTCTCTGTAGACTGAAAATTATTTTGGAAGGAAACAAAGAGAAGTTTCCTTCAAAAGCCATAAGGATTGTAATTGAAAGTCAATATATTTGGCCTCTTGAACTAAAGTAAGTAATTTGTGTTTTTGCCTCCCTGACAAAGTTTATATAAAGTTACAAAAAGAAATTGACAGCCAGTTTGAAATGGAATTGCCAGGGCCTAGGGCAAAGAATATCCTTCCATGATATTATTCTACAATGTCATTATAATTTTAGATATTTTACAACAGCATATTTTACAATTATCCCAAACAAACTTACAAACTAATTCTTTGAATGTTTGGCAGCAATTTAAAAAAAAAAAAAAAAGGACATGAAAGGATTTAATTCCTTGCAGAAGGAATTAAGGCACTGGGAAGGCACTTGAGCATCCTATATTGGCCCCTCTTGCCCTTTGTGCCAAGAGGGACCCTCTTCTCACAATCCAATTGCCCTCAGCTGTTACCTGAGCTTTCTGTTCATGCTGAGCTTGAAGCCTCGTGGGGGCTGGTACCATGGATCTGTCTCACACCCAATTGTGTGAGCTGGGCCCTCACTGGAGAATAAACCGGAGTTCCCCGAGATATGTGATCAGCACTGGGACCCTGCCAGCAGGCCAAGGGTTCCCAGGGCAGGTGCTGGGTGTAGAGGCCATGGGGGCATAGGCTACCAAGGAGAGAGAACTGAACCTCACACCACCCTGGTTGGCCCAGGAGGATGGCTGGTTAGCCAGAGACGGGTAAGATTCTTCAAGGAAGGAACAACCTAAGACAGGCACAGTCGCAGAGGGGCCATCAGGAGAGAACTTGGGGGGGCAACAGAAGTGGGGCACAGACCCTCACCCCCCCAACATAGCAGGGGCTTGAACCCTCACCCCTTCTGAAGGAGGTCTCCTGCCCCCATGGCTGCTTCGCGCTTCCCACACCCAGCTCAGATCGGGACCCAGGTAACAGACAAGAGACTTGGCCGACAACAGTTGCCCTATATCTAAATTCAGCCTAGCATCTGGAATGCTCAGGGCCCACTGAAGAATGCAAATAATCCTTCCCACAAATATTTACAGGGTAAACTAAGGATGTTGGTAGAGTATTAAATTTGACAGTAAAATAGTAATCGAGTTTTCAGATTAATTTAAATAGGCTAATTGAAATAAGTGAATATTCAAGTGAAGTTAATTGTACTGGACAAAAAGCTCTTCTTAAGTAATAACTAAAATTTCTATTGGTAGTTCATCTCATGGTAAAATTCCTGAATATGCAATGAACCTAAAGCAGTCATATTTTTGGGCAAAAAAAAATAATTAAATTTAAAGTTATCAAGACTGCATTATAAAATTTACAAAAACCTCCATTAATAAAAAAAAGGGGGGGGATAGTAGGGCAATATCATGTAAGGAAAAATATCCTATAAGTAAATTATATCTAGAAAATTTTTACTTTACCAAATTAAGTTTCATTTGCAATGCTAACAGCAAGATGGCCATTAAAAACACACATGGTGTCTAAATAAGACAAAGGAAAATTGTTTGAACAAAAATAAAAAGGATCCCAAATCAATTATATAGAAAAGATTCCTTTATTAACTTGTGGTTGAGAATACATTTGTATATTTAGAAAACAAACCCAAGACCAGATGGATTCCTGCAACAGAGAGGAATTAACAGGTGTGCTCCAACCACTAAGACAAGAGGAAAAAACAGTCCAGAGATGGAAGACGCTGACAACGCCTTGCCACGCGAGCAGTCAGCAGCTGTGCACCGCTGCAGGTTACCTAGGACCAAACCAGAGAGGGTCGGACCTGCATTGCCAACATGTGCCCACCATCCAGATATCATTGCTGACATGTACACATAAGGAACTGTTAGACATTGAAACGGGGACTCAGAACTGTTGGACATTAAAATTGGGACTCAAACATTTTTTTTGTTTTATCCTTTTTTGTTATTATATGTTTATTTCTAGTCTGCAAAGGCAAAACTTTTTAAAGGAAAGAAATGGTGGGAAAAAGATACAGAGGCCAGGAAGCATTGAACAGACTGTCAAACTACATTGGGAAGACAGGGGAGGTTGGGCGAGGGGGGCTGTAAGAGACCAACCGAAGGACTTGTACACATGCATATAAGCACAACCAATGGATATAAGACACTGGGGCGGGGGGGAGGGCGGGCAGGTGAAGGCATGTACTGGGGGGTAGGGGAGGTCGGGGGGAGATCAATGGGGGAAAAAAAGGAGACATATGTACTACTATTTGTAATACTTAAAACAATAAAAAAATGGTAAAAAAAAAAGAGAGAAAAAGAGACAGAGGGGAGAGAGAGAGAGAGACAGAGAGAGAGAGAGAGAGAGAGAGAGAGAGAGAGAGAGAGAGAGAGAGAGAGAGAACAGGGATGTGTTTCACTTATATATGTATTCGTTGGTTAATTCTTCTATGTGCCCTGACTGGGGATCAAACCCAAAACCTTGGCAAGTCCCGTTAACCCTCTAACCAACTAAGCTATCCAGGCAAGGCCTAGAACAATGTTTATTTAATTAAATATTTAATTGACTTTAGAGAAGAGTGAGTGAGGGAGAGTGGGAGGGAAAGACAGGGGAAGAGAAAGACAGAGAGGGAGAAACATCCATTGGCTGCCTTCCATATGTATCTTGACAAGATATGGAACTCCAACCTGGGTGTGTGCCCTGACTGGGTATATAACCCACAACCTTTCAGTGCTCTGAACAAATCTCCAATCAACTCAGTTACACTTGCCAGGGCTCATTGTTTACTTTAAACAAAAATGATGCTGAGGAACCTTCTGTCTTATTTTCTCATTTGTATCTTTCCACATATACCATCTGTCTAGGCTTGCATTGGAGGGAAAATAATGGGCAGGTTAGATAACTATTTAATAGGTAGATCAAACTCAAGCAGACATGCTTTTATCCAAAGGCCTTTCTTTCCTCATCTGGAAAGAAGATGGACTTTCTGTCTCTCCATCATTATTTCTTTTATTGTGATTACAGAAACAAGGAGTCACACACCTTGCAAGCCTTGTGAAATGAACTGACCTGCTCCATTTGTATGAACTAGTTCCTAGAACCGGTCACCTCAGACTGTGGGCACAGCTTTTGCCATCCCTGCCTGTGCCTCAGCTGGGATGCCGCCCAGACTTCAATGCACTGCCCTCATTGCAGACAAGTGTCAGAGAAGCCAGATTTCAAAACCAACATCCCACTCAGGAGCCTGGCTTCCCTAGCGAGACAGGCCAGATCTGACCAAGTCCACAGCTCTGAGGAGCAGATCTATGTGGCACCCAAAGCAGCAAAGGGGCTCTTCTGTGAACTTGAAAAGAACCTGCTCTGTGGGCTCTGCTGTGATCCCCTGGACCATGTGGCTCACAGCCACAGCACACCACAATGGGTTACTGAGAAATACATGGTAGGTGATGTCTTATGAGCAATTTGGTATCCGTAGGCTCCTACATGAGAGAGAAAGATGAGGATGATGATAAGGAAATTGGTAAGAAAGCAATAGTAGGGGTGGTGATGTTTTAATGTAAATTCCCAATTATAAGTGTATCTGGGCAATGCTGTTGACCAGCTTGGACACTATAATCATAGTGGTGTTTACCCTTTGTTAAGGTAGATTTCCTTAGATATTCTTTTCAAATATGTAGAATTCGTGCTATTGTGGTGCAGGTGACTAGCACCAGGAACACTGGCTTCTGATACCAGTTTTTCTTCAGAGTCAGGACAGATGAAAACCTGGTTTCCCATTTCTCAAGAAATGGATATTATTTGTAGAGAATCCCCAAACTGGTTATTATATGTTTCTCTCAGATTATAAGTGTTAGAATCAAAGAAGATGAATGTGAAAATATCAGACCTCTCCTTTCTAACTAAAGGTTTTTTCAACAACTGCCTTTAACCATAAATAAGGGGTTAAAACTTACAATATCATCTTAGGTGGCATTAAAATTCATGGTTATTTTTCAGGTGAAACATCTAAAGAGCATGGGCTGTTTATGGAGTATGACTGGAGACATGCAAAACAATCTGAAGCAGGAAGCTAGAAATACCCAGATATTCAACATACAAATGAACATGCTTTGTTGATATTTATTTTTTATACATATTGATATATGTATTTTTGGGTAATATTATTGGATAAATTCAAGTAACCAGTTAAATGATAATGGTTTTTGCCCAGGTAAAAAAAAGTGGAAAAGTTGTTTTAGGTAACATATTAGCAATCATAAATACATACACACACACACACACACACATATGCCAGCCAACAGAAACTAGTGCCTAGAATTCTAATAAATTTGATTCTTGGACAGGGATAGAAGTAGACTAAAGTCCCACAGGCTTGCAGTCAAATATCCACATATAACTGGTTCATAGGTCAAGGCTCAACCACTGAGCCACACTGGCCATGCTCTAACATTCTCTTTAAACACCTCTCTGTAATTCTGTGTATATATCAAAATGTATATTTTTTTCCTAGAAAATGCGTGCCAGGACTAATTTGCTTGTTTGTTTCATATATATTATTATTTATTCAATGTTAGTCTTACATTTTGTTTTTATTTTTTTTAACTGAATTTATTTGGGGTGATGTTGATTAATAAAATTACATAGGTTTCAGGTATGCAATCTATAATACATTGTATGTACTAGTGTATTGTACAGTTTGTTCACCATTCAAAGTCAAGTCGCTTTCCATTACTATGCATCCCCGTTTACCTTCTTCTACCTCCCCCCACCACTTTACTCTAGCAATCACCATAATTTTGTCTGTGCCCATGAATCTTTCTTTTTTTTCTTTGCTTTATCCCTTCACCGTTCTCATTCACCCTCCTCCCCTCTGACAGCTGTCAATCTGTTCTCTGTATCCATGAGTCTGCCTCCACTTTGTTAGTTTATTTTGTTCATTAGAGTCCATATATAAGTGAAATCATATGGTACTTGTTTTCTCTGACTGGATTTATTTCCTGCAGAATAACCTTCAGGTCCATCCATGCTATCCCAAAAGGTAAGATTTACTTGTTTTACAACATTAGTGTTATTCCATTGTGTAAATGTAACACAGCTTTTTTTTTCTTCTTAGATTTTTAAATTGATTTTTTTTTTTTTTTTTTTTGTAGGAAACCCCATACTGTTTTTCCATAATGGCTGCACCAGTCAGCATTCTCATTAGCAGTGAACTAGTGTTCCTTTTTCTCCACACCCTCGTCAACACTTGTTATTTATTGATTTATTGATGGTAGCCATTCTGGCAGCTGAGATATCATTGTAATTTTAATTTACATCTCTTTGATGATTAGTTACATTGAACATTTTTTCTTTTTTTTTTAAATAAATCTTTATTGTTCAGATTATTACAGGTGTTCCACTTTTATTTTTCCCCATTGCTCCCCTCCACCTGATTCCCCACCCCAACCCATGCCCTTACCCCCTGCCACTGTCTTCATCCAAAGGAGTAAGATTTTTGTCCAATCTCTTCCCGCACCCCTCACACCTGCTTCCCCTGAGAATCGTCAGTCACTCCCTTTCTATGTCCCTGATTCTATTATATTCACCAGTCCATTCTGTTCTTCAGATTTTTCATTCACTTGATTTTTAGATTCACTTGTTGGTAGGTATGTGTTTGATGTCATTTTGTTGTTCATAATTTTTGTCTTTATCTTTTGCTTCTTCTTCCCCTTCTTAAAGGATACCCTTCAGCATTTCGTGTAATCCTGGTTTGGTGGTGATGAACTCCTTTAGCTTTTTCTTGTCTGTGAAGCTCTTTATCTGACCTTCAACTCTGAATGATAGCTTTGCTGGGTAGAGTAATCTTGGTTGTAGGTTCTTGCTGTTCATCACTTTGAATATTTCTTGCCACTCTCTTCTGGCCTGCATAGTTTCTGTTGAGAAATCAGCTGACAGTCGTATGGGTACTCCCTTGTAGGTAATTACCTGTTTTTCTCTTGCTGCTTTTAATATTCTCTCTTTGTCTTTTGCTCTTGGCATTTTAATTATGATGTGTCTTGGTGTGGTCCTCTTTGGATTCCTCTTGTATGGGGTTCTGTGCGCTTCCTGAACTTGTAAGTCTATTTCTTTCACCAGGTAGGGAAAGTTTTCTGTCATTATTTCTTCTAATAGGTTTTCAATATTTTGCTCTCTCCCTTCTTCTGGCACCCGAAAAATTCGGATGTTGGTTCGCTTGAAGTTGTCCCAGAGGCTCCTTACACTATATTCATATTTTTGGATTCTTTTTTCTTTTTGTTTTTCTGGTTGGATGTTTTTTGTTTCCACATATTTCAGATCTTTGGTTTGATTCTTGGGGTACGTTGATCTACAGTTGACTTTCTGTATATTCTTTATTTTAGACAGTGTATGCTTCATTTCTGACTGGTCCTTTTCCATTTTTTTGGCATTCTCATTAAGGTCCTTGAAGGTCTCACTAAACTCCTCAGAAGTGTTATCAAGTTTCTCAGCGGTTTTTAGAAGATTCTTGAGTAACCTTATACATGTGATTGTGAACTCTATGTCATCCAGTAGTTTGCTTTCCTCCGTTTCTTTCATTTGTGACATGTTTCTTTGTTTCTGCATTTTGGCTGCTTCCCTGTGTTGATGGAGTGGCTTTGTGTGGTGGGTGACCTATAGGGGGCAGTAGCTCAGCCTCCCCAATCTCCTGATGTGGACGCTCTTGGTACACCCCTTTGTGGGCTGAGTGCAAAGTCTTGGTGTAGTTAAGCCTTAATTGCTGTTGTTACACTGGGAGGAATTGACCTCCAGGCCAATCAGCTGTGAGCAGTCACTGTGTCTATAATGGAAGAACTGCTGCGCTGAAGACACGCTTATGGGGCAGGACTTGTTTCAGTGGGGCTTTGGTGCTCACTGAGTCTGCCTCTTGAATGTGTCACTTATGGATGTGAGGAGTTGAAATCTGGTGTCTCACACTGACCACTAGGTACACTGGCTTCTGGATCTCCAATGGGGTGCAGGTCAGCTACTGTCTGAGGCCACTCAGCAGGAGCTACAGTGAGAGCTGCAGTTTTCTCCTCTTTGCTTGGGGTTTGGAGGTTTTGGAGCAGTCTGACCCGGGCTGCAAGTTTGTTAGGTTAAGCTGCGATAGGGCAGGCCTTTCTTATGCTAATTGAGCTGCTTGGAGCTTGGGTGGGTTTGTAGGGCGGGGCCTCAGGGTGTCACTAGGTTAGGGCGTGTCAAACAGCAATGGCTGCTAGTTAGCCGGCTCTGAGTCTCCAATGGCATCCGCGAGTCCCATGCCCCAGTGCAGTAAACAATTATTTCTGCGCGCAGCTCTGCAAGCAAGCCACCCTCTCTGGCAGACAGTCCAGCTTCTCCCCGTAGGAGTTTGGGTCCCCTGCGTCTCCCCAGAGACTGTATTTCAGAGTAATTGGGGGCTTGTCTCCGTTCAGGTTGAAAAAAGCAACGCACCCAGTCGCCCGCAGCCAGCCCAGATCACGCGCCTCCGTACCTCAGCTTTTCAGCGCTCGTGCATGTCTCAATGCTCTTTTCTCTTTCCTTCTAGTTGTAGAACTTCCACTCAGCCAGCTTTCCCGTGGTTCTGGGTGTTAGACGTTTTGTCTTTTAGTTGCAGTTTAAATTGTTGTAGGAGGCAGCAGTTTAGGTGTTTACCTACGCCGCCATCTTCCTGGATCTCTCTTAAATTGATTTTTAAAGAGAGAGGAAGGGAGAGGGAGAGAGAAACACATCAATGTCAGAGTGACCAATGCATCCTACATTCCCCCTACTGGGGATCCAGCTAGAAACCTAGGCATGTGCCCTGACTGGGAATTGAACCTGTAACCCCTTGGTGCCCAGGACAATGCTTAACCAACGGAGTCACACCCACCAGGGCTGTACCACCCCTTTTTTATCCACTCATCTACTGATTGGCACTTGGGCTGGGCTTCTACCAAATCTTGGCTATCTATACTAATAAAATAGTAATATGCTAATTAGTCCAGGCGACCTTCTGGATACCTTCCGGATGCCCTTCAGGACGCCCTTCAGGACACAGCCTGGGGCTTGGCAGGCCTATGAACTGCCCCCAAATGGCCCACAGCCCCTCACCCAGGCTGGCCATGTACCAGCAGGGACCCTTACCCCAATGGGGGTGTGGCCAGCTTGCAAATGGCCTCCAGCTCCTCGCCCCGGTGGGCCATGCCCTTCAGTGGGTGCCCTCACCCTGATAGGGGCGTGGACGGCCTGCAAGCAGCCATCAGCCACTCGCCCAGGCTGGCCACACCCCCAGCTGGGACCCTCACCCCAAAGGGGGCGTGGCTGGCGTGCAAAAGGTCCTTAACCTCTCACACAGGCTGGACATACCCCCAGTGGGGACCCTCAACATGAAGGGCTCATGGCTGGCCTGGAAACTGCCCCAGGTCCCTTGCCCAGGCCAGCCCCTCTGCCCAAGGGGACAACCACCCTGATTCGGAACGCTCTTCAGGGCAGACCAGCCTGGCCCCACCTGTACACCATGCATATATCTATACTAATAGAAGGGTAATATGCTAATTAGACCATAAGACCTTCTGGATGTCCTCAGGACAAAGCCATGGTGGCAGGGCCAAGGCAGAGTTGGATAGGAGTGATCAGGCCAGGAGGGAAGGGCAGTAGGGGGTGATCAGGTGGGGGGGGCAGTTGGGGGCTAGCAGGCCAGCAGGAATGGCAGTTGGGGACAAGTAGGCCAGGTGAGGGGCGGGGGGGAGTTGGGGTGGGACCAGGACAACAGGTAGAGTGGTTAGGGGCAATCATACAGGCAGGCAGGTGAGCAGTTAGGAGTCATTGGTCCCAGATTATGAGAGGGATGCCCTGTGGGATTGGGCCTAAAGCAGCAGTCGGATATCCCCCTAGGAGTCCCAGATTAGAGAGGGTGCTGGTGGGGCTGAGGGACAAACCCCCCCGCCCCCAACCCTCCAACCCCATGCACGAATTTTGTGCACCAGGCCACTAGTTGTAAATAAAGGTACAATGAATATAGGGATGCATATATTCTTTCCAATTAGTGTTTTAGGCCTCTTCAGATATATTCCCAGAAGTGTAATTACTGGGTAATAAGGCATTTTCATTTTTAATTGTTTGAAGTAATTCCATAAGCAAGTTTTCTACTATCTTATTTATTACCTTATATATTCTAGATTGTAAGATTTTAAAAACCAGTTAGATATCTAAATTATTTTAAGGATCTTTCCATCTCTATTATTTATATATTTTTTCCTTTAACTAGTGCAGTAGTTTCAGTGTATGATTTTTCCCCCTCAATGGTATTTATGGAGGTCTGGAAACCTCAATTTTTAGTTGTCACAACTGGACATCAGTACTGTAAATATTAAGAGGGTGAATTTTATGGTGTGTAAACTTTAACTCAATTAAGCTGGCAAAATAATTATGGGACCCCCCATAACAAACAATTCTGTTTATGGGGTTGTCATGTTATGCCACATTAGAACATACTGATAATTTAAAATGACATTTATAAAACCACCTAGAAATCCAAAGGGCAAATAATGTAAAAATAATTTTGACTCCACAGACACCCAGGGTTCTGAGAACCACACTTTGAGAACCCTTGCAGTGAGGATACATTTTGTGATCACCTACTGGCTGTGGGAAAGGCACAGGGAAGGGAAGGGTCCAAAGGTGGGGCTGCCTGGACCCCCAAACATCAGGCCTGTACCCTGTTCCTTGATGTCCTGAGCTCTGAAATCCAAGGGCGCTGCATAACAGCCATCCTGCTGCCCTCCCCAGGACATAGCTGGATGGGCCTAAGGGCTGCAAAGCTATACTCCCTTCTCCCCACTATAGACTGCAAGAAGCTACAGCAGCAAGTCCACAGCCTGGACTTCCATCCTTGAGCTATTGAATGTTGTTTTTTCAATTGTCCATTCCCATACAACCTAAAGTATCATCTTTAATGAACATTGAGTTAAATTTGAGATTTTCAAAGTATGGTCCCAGAACCAGCGCCAGCAGCAGCAGCTTATAATTTGCCAGCTCTGCCAGCTCTCCAGCCCCAGACGCACTGAGTCAAGAATCTCTGGTTGAGGCGCAGCCATCTGTGTTTAACAAGACCTGCAGGTGATTCTGATGCACCTGCTAGGGGAAGTCAATGTGGATGTTAATCTCTGAAAGGATCCCTTCTCAGAAGGGAAACTCAGCACAGATGGGAAGGGCAGCCTCTTTCTTTCTCCGTCTCCACGTCTTCCTGAATCTGGACCATCTGGGGAGAGAAACAGAGAATCACTTTTGAGTGCTGAGGGCCAACAGGATTAGTCAATGGAGGTTCTTTGAGGAGAAGCACCAACTGGCTTCATTAACTCTCCAGGTTTAGGTTTACCATGGAGCTTTATGTATGGCCTCATCCACCACCAATTACTTTATTGTTATTATTCCTAAATTCTTTGCTTCTGCATTTAGCTTTTTTCACATTTATGATTATTTCTGACGATATCCATTGAAACATGTATTATGAATTCAATTACTAAATATTTTAAAGCAAAATATTTTAAAAAATCAACTCACTGTAGTTATTAGAAATTGGTATCCAGTTTTCTATGACTCAGTGAACAACTGAAATTTTATGTAATGATATTTCAAGGACACATGAAGCCCCTTTTGGACACATTTCTTTTCTTATTATGTAAGTCATTTATCAAATATATAAGTATTTGATAAGGCTTAAGTTACATCTATCATTTTCCTACATTATAGTGACCCCATGACTAAGTAGGACCATACGGACCATTTTCAGGTCAATCTCCTCTACAAAATAAAGCTTAAGGAAGAGGAAAAGGTCACCCACAACATATCCCAATTGAAGGACCTCACCAGGTGGTCCCCACTGGGGTAACACTCACCTTGGAAGCGGTTGAGCCTGCCCATCAGTCCAGTGATGGGATGTGCAGGGAGATGTGGCATGTGCAGCTGCACCTGCTCACTCCTGTCAGGAGGAAGAGGCAATTAATCCTGCTGGTAGCATCATCATTCAACTAAACATTCTTCCTCAAATCCTTATGTTCACAATCCTGGCATAGAATTGTGTGATTCTTAGGGAATCTCTCTTACTTTTCTTCTTTGCCTGATACCAGCTCCATTTCTCAGAGGTACTTGTCTCTATTACCCAATTCTGGGAAAATCTAGTCTTTGCCATTTCAGTTGTTATTGATTGTGAAATATTAAACCATAAATGACCAGTCTTCCAGAAAGATCTGTATTAAGTGTGACAATCACACATCCCTCAGCCACAGAAGGGAAAATACTGACTTGTGATTCACAGGAGCAAGAAGTTATATTCTGCATAGAGGAGGCAACCCATCAATTTTTCTCTCTCACATTGAAATTTTCTCTTTTCTCTCATTTCCCCTCTCTTTATAATCGATAAACATATTCCTGGGTGAGGATTAAAATAAAAGAGCAGTGGCCAAGGTGTTCTTACATTAAAATCTTACATTAAAATATACAAACATCCCTGGCAAATTTGAGTTTAGAGTCAGCCCATGGTTCCATTCCCAATCTAGGTCACACATCTGGCTTGCAGGATTTATCCTGGCCCTGGTAGGATATGTGAGAGAGCCTACCAATCAATAAGTCTCCCTCAGGTTGACATACTGGTAGCCTCCCTTAGCAATATGTTGTCATCTCACTCTTGCTCTTTCTCTCTCTCTCTCTTTATCTCTTCCTATGTCTCTCTCTCCCTCCACCCTACCCTCCACTCTCAATAAAAATCTATTGAAAAAATAATTAAATAATAAATAATAGAATTCAAACAATAATAATAAAATTATAGCAATGAATAAATTACTTTCTACATAACAGATCATAGTTAAAATATTTCCAAGAAAACACAATAAAATATTTCCAAGCTTTTGGACATTTGCTAAAGTCATGAATTAGTAAAATAATCCCTTGTATCTGTTTGTAAGTTAAAAATAAAAGTTCTTGATGTCCATAAATGTACATATAAACACAGTGTGTGCGGGTTGGTTTGTCAGGAAATGGGTGACTTGATGAGATTATGTTAGTAGAGGTGTATTTAGGGAGATTAGCAAAGGTGTTGCTAATCTTCCTTCCACTTAGTAGAGACTAGCTCTATGAAGACTTCTCAAATCCCATCACCTGGAAAAAATGAATGTGGTCATCAGGGACTCCATATAAGGCACCAAACTCACTGTTTCCAGAACACAGGGGATGTACTTGGAGCTTACCTTCTGAGAGCTACTGCCATTACACTTGGAAGGCTCAATCCTTAAACTGACCTCTTTCTATTAATACTTCTCTAGCAAGCATTGGTGAGTTTCCCTTCATCAGCAAACTGAGGTTGTTTCTATAAAATCACATTGTTTGCTAACTTAGTCAAAGTGATCCCATTACTGTTTTGTTTGGTCTATGTTTTGGAATTAATATGATGACTAATTTTAGTTCCCTTATTTTATTAAACCTTAGTAGTTCCTAGGATGCACAAAGTAGTAGCCAGATATCTTGTGGTTTTGTACATGGTTGTAGATTCTAAAAAAATTTTAGGAATATTTTATTCTCTATGTAATACACATTATAGCCTACTAAAAATATGTTGAATGCCTATGTACACAAGAGGAATGCTATTCTATAATAAATATATAGCGAGATAAGCATTCAATGATTTGAAAAAAATAGTTACATGTTTCAATATTGCACTTTGAAGTGAAGTAAATGTTTCTTAAAAAATAAGAGTATTCTGACTTAAATTTCTAATTCAGGATAGTCCTGTGGCCTTCCCACATACCCTTTAACCTAGCTATATCACC
Organism: Corynorhinus townsendii; assembly: GCA_026230045.1. Lineage (NCBI taxonomy): Eukaryota > Metazoa > Chordata > Mammalia > Chiroptera > Vespertilionidae > Corynorhinus > Corynorhinus townsendii. The sequence continues at coordinate 58,633,386 of JAPDVU010000008.1, read as the reverse complement.
TTTAGCAATCTTTCCAATAGAATTTTCCACAAACAAGAATATGCACAAAGGATGTATTTTGTAATATTTTCAGTAGCTCAATAAGTAAATGAATAGGAAATAAATGTTATGAAATATCGGTTAACATATTAGTAGTCTGTTATTCAAGGGACAATATACTATAATTACTCATATAGTCTATGTTATCTTGTAAGTTTTTAACTAATGGGTTTTATTAACATTCTAAAACAAATGCTTGCTTCCACATGCAAAGAAAAACCACAGTACTGAATGATATGAAAGAAAAAAAAAACCTCACTGATATCAATCAAGATCACATTCAGTGACCTTGGAGGCTAAAATTTCAATTTATTGCTAATGGAATCAGAAATATTTATTAACAATAGATATCAATGCATTAAGTTAGAGAAGATACATCCAGGGCATTCTCTGGATAGTCCTACATGGTAAACCTAGAATGGAAGAAGGAGACCTGTTCTTATATTTCTTAAATTTACTGTCATATCAACTTATGATAGTTTTTTTATGGGCCAACTCAGTTAGGCAGAACTACATGGAAGGAAATGAGGGCAGCAAGCTTTATTTATTTATTTATTTTTACATGCATACCTCTTGCCTAGTTATTCAATCAAAGGCTAAACTACTTGGTGCTGTGAGGAGATAGCAGGTGTAACTAAAGTCCCTTATTCTGACTGTGAGCTAAAGAAATTCTCAAGTCCTGACTTCATCAGCGTAAAGGAAAGGCATAGACAATCCTTGAACAACACTCCAAACATCAAATGGGCCTGTATTGCTCCAGAAACGCCTCACTGACAGTGACAAACGCTTTGTCCCATGACCAGTGGGTTCCAGCCTGCTGGTGATTTCTCTTCCCGACTTACTCCACCACAGATCTCACACTTGCTTAACTAGCCCCTATGATCCTGTAAGCCATTTCTTTGTAATAAATCTGTACATGGATCCATATTACTGGTTCTGCTTCTATGGTTGAGCCTTGATTGATAGTACTGATAGATCCTTCTTCATTGCTATGACAGTCTTCACCATAAATCTTGTGGTCCATCGGCAGAGAATTCTTATCTGGGAAATATTAGGCCATGCCCAGTGTTGCTCAGATGATTGGGCATCTTTCCATACACCAAAAGGTTTCTGAATTGACTCACAGATGTGCCTGGGTTTCTGGCTCAATACCAGGTAGGGGGTATGCAGGAGTCAGCCAAGTGATGGTTTTCTCTCTCCCTCTCTGCCTTCCTCTCTTTCTAAAAATCAATAAAAAACATATTTCAAAAAAAAAGAAAATATTAGATAGCCCCTCCCCAAATTTCCTTCCTTTATTTCATTTTCATATAAAAACACATTGATATATAGCATACCAAGAAAAATACAGTCAGTCCTTCCTCTTTATTTGAATTTTCTGTAGTTGCAAATTTGCTTATTCACTAAAACTTATTTGTAGTCCTAAAACTAATACTCATGGTGTTTTCCTAGCCATTCTTGGACTTGCACTGAGAAGGAGAAATTTGAGTCCTGCCAGTTGAATATTCCAAGAGAAGTTTGAATAAGGAGAAGCTCATACAGTAATTGTCTTTTCCATGGTCTATTATGCCAGTTTTTAGGCATTATGGTGCTATTTGTTGGTGGCATCACTGTTTAAAACGGCCCCCAGCTTTAGTGCCATAGCAACTGGCTATGCTTTATGGAGATAATGTATCTGTTAGATAAGCATCCTTAAGGAATGGCCTCTAGCGCTGTTGGCCATGAATTCAATATTAATATATATACAATATATATTAACTATGACATCTTTAAATAGAAACACAGATAAAATGAGGTTATGTACTAACTGATGCATGGGCATGCTATGACCAGAGGCTGGAAGGAGACTAAACTCTGCATTTCCACAGGGAATAATGCTTCAGTACTTGCTAGTAAAGTGTTTGTGCCTCTTTGTAGAACATAAATGGGATTTACTATGTGTGTAATATCTGTCACTTTAAAAAGGAAGTAATTTGTTTTTAGAATACAATGAAGATTCTATACTTTAAATAATACAAGTAATAGATTACTAAATGGAAAAATGAAAAATTTTTTAAAAAGCTTATTTATAGAGAAGAAAATGAGCAAATAAACAGGAAAAGGTGCTGACTAATTAACAATGGGGAGAAATAAATTCAATACAAAAGAATTATTTTTTATGCATGAGATTTACAAAACTTTTGTAAATTTGATAATAGTTCCCAAGTATTAGATAATTAGTGATTTCTTATAAGTGTTGGAAAGGGAAAGTATTCGGATGTTTAGGGAGTGTTCCCTATTGGTCTAGTCCAGGGAATATTCTGTGATGTCCATAGATTAGACTGCAGGGGAGAGGGGGACTTTTTTTTTTTTTTTTTGCCAAGGGCTATTTGCATATTTATAAGGTCATTTGAGGGCCATACAAAATTATCAACTTAAAAATTATCCTGCTGTACTTGGTTGAACATTTAAATTACTCACCCTAGTGGCTTGGCAGGATCAGATAGAATGCTTTTGGGGCCTTATATGGACCTATGGCAGAAGGATCGCTTTAAGAGATACCTGCCACTCACTCAAAAACTCAATAAGTATTATTAAATGAATCATAGGTAATTGTTTAGCATCTGTGATAGCATCTCTGATAGCATTTATGTTTTTGAATCATCATTCAGAGAGTTGTTTTTAGAAACATAGCTGGATATTAATTTAATCAATGGGCCAAAATTGAGTTGTTAATAGACATGGACTCCTATTGTCCTCTTGCTAAATACCTGAGAGTTACAATCTAGAGAGGTGGGTCTGGACCTAGCAGGTTCTCTCAGTGGTTAAAACAATGGCCATGGGACCAAAGGGTCTCCTGTTCTATTAAGGTCAAGGGGCTTACCTCAATTGCAGTCTGGCCCTAGTTTGGGTGCATGCAAGAGACAACCAATTAATGTGTCTCTCTCACATCAGTGTATCTCTCTCTGTGTCTCTCCCCTTCCCTTCTACTCTCTCTAAAATTCAATGGAATAAAATATCCTCTGGTGAGGATTAATAAAACAACAATAATAATAATAATAAAAAGAGGTGATCTTCAAACATTTTAGTAAAAGGACCTATATGACACAAGTTCATTTTTCTTTAGAGGAGACAGACTACACTTAAATGTGGCTGCCCTGTGCAGACCACTGCAGCCAGTGAGCTCCTCAGCTTGAGGTGTGTTTCACAGAATTAGTTTTGGAAACATCCTTGTCAGGAGGTCATTCACAGAACCCAAGGTGATTGCAAGTTAAGTCAAGGAAATACCTTCTATTTAGGTGCTAAACATATTTTATCTTTAACCTACTAATTTATACTATTTATAACTCATATTCTTACTAAGCACTTTTATGAATCATCAAGGAATAATCTGCTATTTTGTATATTTTGTGGTTGTTTGATGTATTTTTATGCCTAAGAAGGTAGTTGTCAAATAACATGTAATTTTATAGCCAAGTATCTAAAAGATCCAGGGTTTGCTGCTACAGGTATTGCTGAATAGCGAACATATGGACTTCATATTAATATACATTTATACATATACATACATGTAATGAGAGTATTAGAAATATTGTTGAAAACTGTAATGCTGTCCCTTCATAATTTTTAACTTTTATACCTGACTTTAAGTTATTAAGAAAATGACTAGGGATACAGATTTAAGGGAAATGAGAAGGCTCAGTGAAATACTTATTTTAGACATCAGGCCCCAATTGTTTGACCAATTAAATGTATTTCAAGGTATAATTTTCCATATGATGCTAGTTGTCATTTCACTTTAGGCTTATATCTCCTTAAAGTATGAAAAAGTTCCTGTAAATTCTGACTGGACTCTGAATTTAATTGACAATTCTGATCTTTTTACTATTTACCTTATTCAGAAATGAAAAGTCACCCTGGTTGGTTTGGCTTTGTGGATAGAGTGTTGGCCTTTGGAGTGAAGGATCCTGGGTTTGATTCTGGTCAAGGGCATGTACCTCGGTTGCAGGCTCCATCCCTGGCCCTGTTCTGGGCATGTGCATGAGGCAACCAATCAATGGTTCTCTCTCATATCCATGATTCTCTCTATGTGTCTCATCCCCTCCCTTCCTCTCTCTCTAAAATTCAATGGAAAAATATCCTGGGGTGAGGATTAAGGAAACAAAACAAAATAAAAGATACTTCCAAGAGAAAAAAAAAAAGGAAATGAAAAGTCAACTCCTAGTACTATGAAAGTAAAGTTTGTAGATGCAAATGATTAAATATATTTTAGTTTAAAATTAATCTATTTTTGTATTAAAAAAAACAAGAAAAATCTTGACTTAAACTTTTAGCCTATATTTTTATACCAGAAATATGGATTATAGAGCATTATAGAGAATAATACTTATAGAACATTCACTTTATTGTTGTAATGATAATATATTTATATTTTAAAAATAGTCAGTTCAGAGTTTGTATAAACAGAAGGTAATTTAATCTTCCAAGAATTCAAAAAAGGCCAGATTTCTTTCATAATTTCTTTTCTGATGAATCTCCATTGGTTCAATTTGTATATGTTTGTTTCCTTATTTGTTTGTTTTAAAGGAGAGAGCTAGGTTTTCTTGACCCTCTCTCTGAAGTCATTTCATAGAACCATTCTGGCCATCTTCCTCTCAGATTTATTGGCTAAATAGATATATGGGGTAAATCTCATGCTTCTGTTTTTACTAATAAGTTATTGAATAAGAATGTGGACAATTCTGATTGATTTAGAACAATTAAGACCAGTAATATAATTCTATATCCCACGTCCTGGAAATGGATACTTGCACACATTTGTATCTGGATAAAGACTAGGAACTGAATGTGTAGGATTATGTGAGCCACCTAGTGAGAGCTATATCTATGGTAAAGCCCAAGGACCCTTTCTGGGCTCCAGATTTTCATCTGTGTCAGGCATAAAGAGTTTGTCTTGCTTTAGTGAGTATTGCAAAGAGAAAAACATATGGACATCACTACCCTCATATAACTGTTCAGAAGCCTCTCACCAACCCAGGCCCAGAAATTACCTGTTGCTAATTCTTCCCAGAAACATGGATCGCATCTTGCAAGTCTTACAGAATGAACTCATCTGCTCCATCTGCAGGAACTACTTCATAGACCCCATCACCATAGACTGTGGGCACAGCTTTTGCAGGCCCTGTTTCTATCTCAGCTGGCCAAACAGGTCAATTCTTGCTCACTGTTCTGAATGCCAGAAAGCAATCCAGCAGAGAGACTTTCACACAAATGTCTGTCTCAAGCAAATGGTTCTCATTGTCAGACAAGCCCGTCTGTGGCAATTCCTACGCTCAAAGGACAATAGGTGTAGGATTCACATGGAGGCAAAGCAGACCTTCTGTGAGGACCAGAGGAGCCTGCTCTGTTTGCACTGCTCTACCTCCCAGGAGCATGAGGCTCACAGACATGGTTCAGTAGAAGAGGCGGCTGAGCAACACAGGGTAAGTGATGCCCCTGAGGACCGACTTCTGTGAGGTGTGTATGAAATTCCTGTGGGTCTGTTTCCTTGGTGATTGGATACTCCATCCAGGTGTCCTTTCAGAATCTCTGCCCTGGAAAACCTTAGTGTGAAGTCTCCCCGATTTGACAAATATGTGATGTAAACAAGGCAACTCTATGATTTCCGATTTATCACTCATTCTGGGGGCCCTCCCTCTATGAGGGCTAAATGTTACATTGTCCTCTTTACTGGCTCTAATTGACTCTTGTGGATCTTTTGCAGGAGAAACTCCTCAAGACAATGTGCTCTTTATGGGAGAAATACTGTGAAAATGACAGAAAGCTGAATGTGGAAACTGTCACATCCAGATCTTGGGAGGTTGGTATTTGCATTTCTCCAACCTGCAGCATGAACATGGGGTGGTTGGATGAGTGACTTTAAAATAGGAACTTCTGACACTATAGTGTTCTTTGGCATTCAATATGGGAAGGGTGATCAACAGGAAAAGGGCATTTTCCCTCCATAGACAGATAGTTGGATTCTTAATCAGGGCTTCTAACAAAATGACAGCTGTCACAGAAAGCATGCTGGTTTGTTCGCAGGATAAACAATATTTATCCCTTCTACACCAAGAACCACAACAGACTGGGCCATTTCACAGAGTGCCATTTGTGGAGGGAGTGGGTAAATACTGGGCGTAGGAGACATTTGGCAGCCATTGAAAATTCACATGAAGGATCCAAGGCATTAACATTAATGTAAATGTTGTTGGAAAAGCAGTTTCTGAAAACAGATGGAAAATTTCAGGAAAAATGAACAATGTCTCCAATCCAGGGAAACCCTGAACTTATCCCAAGTAATTAATTTTGAATCTATGTATTCAAATAAGCGACCAAATGATCATAGAACCGGTCAACTGGTCACTATGATATGTACTAACCACTAAGGCGCAGACTCTCAACCCAGGAGCTGCCCCCTGGTGTGGAGTATGCTCCCACAGTCATCCTCCTGTGGCCGACCAACCTCCTGTGGTTCATCCTGCTGGCTGGCTGGCCGGCCCACCTGATCAGCCCCAATCAAGGAGAAGGCCGGCCAGTCAATCTCCCATGGCACCTCCCCCTGGCTTGCCAGCCAACCTCCTGCGGTTTCTTCTCCAAAAAGGAGGCCAACCTCCCATGGTCCCTATCCCCATCTGGCCAACCACCTGTGGTTTTTTACCCTGGCTGGGTGGCCACCCTCCAATTGGCCCCAATGCAGAGGTGGCCGGCTAACCTCCCACAGTCCCTTCAATCTGCCAGCAAGCTCCCCTGATTGGCCCGGATCACCAACCAGGCCAAGGGATCCCACCGTGCACAATTCATACACTGGCCCTCTAGTAATATATAATGTCTGAGGAGAAAAGTGACAAGAGATGAGGGATACATATAAACATCCCAAATATAGACCCTAGTATCTAAATAGAAGGAGATGTTTCAACACTATAGGGAATTTAAGAATAATGGATTTCCTCAATTTGGATGTTTATCTTGAAGATGTGCTATCTAATATGAATTTACTCAACACATATTTCATGAGCACCTTGTCTGTATCAAAACTGATCTAGAAAATAGAGCAGTAAGCAAAGTAGAAATTATCCTTGCCCTGATAAAGTTTACACTCTAAATCAAAGGGCAGATACTCAACATATATATAGGTATAACATATGATAAGTGATAAGTTCTTTGTAGAATAATAAAGCAGTAAGGAGAAAGAGGAGTACAGGAAGGTAGGGACTGCAGATGAGGGTTTGAGTTCTAAATAAGATCAATCATCAGAGAAGTCCTCACTGAAAAATTCACCTTATAAAAAAGATCTCTTAAGAGGAAGGCAACCACAAGGGTATGTAGAGAGAGCATTCTAGATGGAGAAAATAGCACATGCAAAGGTATTGCAGGCAGGTATATTGGGGGCAGTTGAAGTGCCAGGATGATCTGAGAGAGCATCAGAGTGAATTAGGAAGAGAATGAAAGGAAATAAAATCAAGGAGATAATGGGAGTCAGATTGTAAATGAAACCTCCTCAGGATAGGATTAAGCTGGATGAAATGCAAGATGATGAGCATATCAGTCTGAGGTCACAGCATGTAAAATGGGTTGAAGTAATCTGCTCCAAATTTCAGAAACCAGGCTAAATAGAGGATCCCTAATCCAATTAATATAAATTTAAAGTGCATGTTTTATGGATGCCTTCTCACACATATTGGCTGGGAGATAGAAATCACACATTTGCTTTTCTTTGTGGTTGTCTTATCAAAGGCTTCATTATGAATGAAGTGGATACAATTGGTTCTTTCAAAATATATGGAAAAGAGGGTTGAGAAAATGTGGATTCTGTGCCTAGGCAAGTCTGAGGCTTAAAGATTAAATATAATTGATCTTTATAAGGCAAAGAAGTATGAATGAGATTCAGTAGAAGATGAATGAAAGGGTTCATGTTTTGACTAACTCCATGTCATTGCAGATTTATGTGAGCTCAAAGGGGGAAGCAATCAGAGCTGAATATGATCAGTTGCCTCCTTTTCTCTATCTGAAAGAGCATCATCATTTAGAGACACTGCAAAGGGAAGGGACAGAGATTTTTGATCAACTCAAGGACAGTGAAGCCAGGATGGTACACAAGAGGGAGCTTTTAAGAGGAATGTATACAGAGCTGAAGGAAATGTGCCATAAACCAGATGTAGAGCTGCTCCTGGTAAGAACTCAGAAGTGGGGTGTTCAATATTCATGTGCATTGTCATTCCTTCAGCGGAAATCCATCTCCTCTTTTATGGCATTTGTTTCCAACAACCTATTTCCGTGACCTCAGTTACTTTGTGGGGAGGGTATTGCTCCTCCAAGGAACCCCACAAACCAAAGATCCCTCCTACATTATCCATAAGAAACAAACCTCTGTGGGATGGTAAAAGAATCCTGAGTTACATTCCCCCTCTAAAAGTCAATGATATATTTTGGCTTTGTGAAAATGCACAAAATGGTAGGGGGTTTATTGATATTGAGGCTAATTATAGACATGGCAATATGGGGAGATTTGGGAATCTACATTTACATTGCTGTCATTTTTGGGTGTACCCCCATTGGAAAAAGACAAGACTCTTGATACTTAATCATGGTTACAGCAGCGCACAGGGACTCCCCAGCCTTCTTCGCACTTCACTTGCCCATGGAAATTCTTGAGGAATCAGTCTCCAGCAGAACATGAGTTTATGACAATATGGTAAACTGAGGAGAGGAAGTAGAAAGTAGATATGCTTCCCAGGAAGAAACAGAGTAGGGAAATAATGACTTCTGGAACTATCTTAAAATTGCCCACCAGGGTTCTGGAGGGATTGAGCAAAAAATAAATAAGATAAAGAGAAAAAATTAAATGAAAAATATAATCTACCGTGGACATAGTGGAAGAGACTTTGGTAAAAAGCACTCAACCTTTCTATTTATCTCCACAGGATTTTGGGGACATATTACGCAGGTGAGTCTGTACCTTGATACCAGCTGATGCTCTTTCAGAGTTTTCACAGACAATCAGGCAGGATATGCTAAAGTGAAGGCAGATCTTATTGGAATCTTGGTTGAATTTTTTTCCTGTATACATTTTCCCCTCCCCAACTCCATGTAGATGTCTCTTTTGATTGCCATACTGAGTGATTTCATCTGGCAGTTTCAATGGATAAATAGCAAAATAATAATAAAATAACAATAATAATAATAATAAAAAAATAAACAAACAAAAAAACACCAAAAAACTGAATAAAGGAAACCCCTTCATTCCCAATTTCCTTTTTAGTTCTCAAAATCCTACACATATATGAAGGAGAAGGTGCTAAGTTTACTGAGTGGTGAGAAAGTCAAATACCTTAGAGGCAGAGCTAGTGGAATCTGGGGTGGGAGGGTAGAGGAAATACCCAGCAGTGAGAAAGCCCTGGTGATTTGTTGATCTATCCATAGCAGTGGACAGTCCTGAAAAACAGACGAAACAAGTTCTCTAAGTAAGAGAACAATGTGAGGCCCCTATAACCGCTTGCCCCAGGAAGCAGATCTCCTGCCTAGAGAACCCCATCATTTCCAGACTGGGATCATGTCATTGGAATCCAGAATTTCCCACTTGAATATCCTCAAGGACATGAGAGACTGAGGATCTTTACAAATTCCTGGACAAGATGAGAAAGGGTTAGACTGAATTCTGGTTCAAATGGACTTTACATTAGACTTGAAAATTAAGGAACTATAAAGAATTATTTGGCAATGTGATACTTTTGGGTTTTCAAATTAATGGATTTAAATAATTCTATTGAAGTATTTTATACATAAAAAATAGTGGTTTTGTTTGTTGATTGTAAATACAGTAACTTCCGCTTCCTTCTTGCAGGAGTGAGGCAGTGTGTGTGCACATGCCCCAGCCTGTGAAAGCAGAGCTCACTTCAGTGACTATCCCAGGGATGATGACAAGGTTCAACTTGTTTAAAGGTAAGTGCAGGTCCATGGGCCATATTTTCATTATCTATCATGTGTTGTTAGGGCCATGCAGGTAATCTGCCCTCTTCTATTAAATGTGTTACTCTTTTCAGACATAAGTGAATCATTTGACTGTATAATCCATCCATAAGGGGACATGTCTTTACATTTATAATACCAAGAGTGAAAGGTAGTGAAAACAGAAATATGATTCAGACTCATAAATAGTGAGTATCCTATGGGTAAAAGAATGATGTCAGAAATGAACAGTTAAGTCAATGTAAAAATGTTCAGATTTAAGTTTAATTATCCAATTTTATGTACAAAACTGTACATTTATTCAGTATAATTTTCAAATGCTAACAGCATTTTTGTGTGATATATAATATATTGGACTTATTTGGTTTCCTTGTATTTTTATTTATAATGGTCATATAATTTAAAAATTTGAATTAATATGTAGGAGTTAATATAAGAAATATTTTTATGAACAACAAAGTAAAAACTCAGTGCCATTCAGTTTACTCATAACCTGAAGGGGTACATGTTAAATCTCAAAATGCTGATAGCCCAGAGCCAGGACAGAGGACAGAGGGACTGGTGAAGGGGTTTTCAAACACCATTTTAAGAAACTACTAAAATGGACATAAATTGGATGTTCATTAATTTATCTAGAGAAATGCTTGACTTATGCCAAATCTTCATATCCCTTCCAAAATGATGATGTGATTATTTAGAAGAAATGTTCTTCTGATTCTAATTTTTTACAATGGAAGACAATTCAGAAAATATTATGCATTGACCATTTTGCTATGAAAAGTGAACTTGGAGACATGAGTCTTTTTGTTCTTAATCCTCACCCAAGGAGACATACAACCTTATTTTTTATTGAATGAAGTGAGTCAGGGAGAGGAAGAGTGAGATAGAAACATCAATGATGAGAGAAAATCATTGATGTGCTGCCTTTGCATGCCCCCTACTGGGGATCAAGCCCACAACCCAGGCATGTGCCTGACCAGCAATGGAACCTTGACCTCGTGGTTCATATGTTGACGCTCAAACACTGAGCAACACGTTGAGAGAGAGAGAGAGACGCAGAGAGACGCAGAGAGACGCAGAGAGACGCAGAGAGACGCAGAGAGACGCAGAGAGACGCAGAGAGACGCAGAGAGAGAGAGACACCAAGTACCCAGACAGATGCAGGTGCAGGGTATGGAACCTGCAACCCAGGATGTGCCCTTGACTAGAATCAAACCCGTTACACTAAGAGCCTGAGCCAACACTCTGCCCACAGTCACACTGGCCAGGGTGAGATGAATCTTATATTTGACCCTAAACATTTGAATTTCAAAAAATGTTCAAATGTCTGTCATTAGGGATCTGTTTGTTCTGCACATGTATTGGTCATCTCTATGCTTTATTAGATGTGACAACCAACATTGCTCTTGCTGTTGTGACCTCATAATAAAGTCACATCTTGAAAGAGTGATGTTTTCATCAGGACTTCTATTTGCAATGTATCCACCTGATTTTTTTTCTTTTTGCAGAGGCTATCGCTCTGGTTTTTGGAAGAACTCATAGTCATGTCTTCCTACAGGGAGATTTGATAAGCCTGAGTGTTGGATGTATTATTCAAGGTGCACCATGTACCTTTCCACAATCTGAGTGTTTTCTTTACTGGAGTGCTCAGACTTTTACCACTGGGAGACATTACTGGGAGATAGAAGTGGGAGACATTTGGAATTGGGCTTTAGGAGTCTCTTGTGATGATTGGATAGTGTTGAATATAAATCTCCAGAAGGCATTCTACCTTCTTGGCTGTGCTAAAACCAACATGCATCACAATGTCTTCACCACCTCCCCACCTTTACTGCAGTATGTGCCCAAACCTATTGGCCGAGTAGGGGTATTCCTGGATTATGAAGATGGAAGTGTGACTTTTATAAATGTAGCCCAAAGTTCCCTTATATGTAGAATCTCCTATTGCTCTTTCTCTCCCCGTCTCAGGCCTATCTTTTGCTGTAGTCACTTCTGACTAGAAATACATTAGGAATCTCTCTAGATGCTGGGGACCTCCAATATCTAAGGAAGCCCTCTTCCTGGTGCCCTATCAAATAATATAAATATGTTATACGTTTTTGTTTTGTGTTTCCTTGTTGTCCTGAATATTTACTTACTGTATTATTAAATATGATAACCTTCAAAACATATGTATTGGTTTGTGCTTTACTCAGTTTAGGAAAATCATCACCCGTGGTGCATGGCATAGAATAGGTTTACTCTTTTTTGCTTTATTTGTGAACTGTCATGAGGAAGTATAATTAGAGATGACAGGGGTGTCTGGAAAAGTAAAATTCAATGCAAGGGAGCTGGCATCATTCATTTTCTTCCCAAACAGACATGGTTGTAGAGACACAATGGCAAAAATATAAAACATACACACACATGCACACACACACACACACACACACACACGCACACCAATGGCAATTTAGAAATTATTTTCTAATTTATCTTCAGCTAACTATATTCTACATGTTCTTATCTCAGTTTAATAATCCATAGTTTGAAGTAACATTACTTAATAACCTGTGCTGTGCATTCCTTTGTAATTCTCACCATTGTGATAAATACTTCAGTGTTATTCGTATTCTGTACTAGACGGAAATTCACAGGATGATCAGACCAGTATTCTCCTCATCTTCCTTGGTATCTCCGTCTAGAGCTACATTTATTCATATACTACTAGAGGCCTGGTGCATGAAAATTCATGCACTGGAGGGGGGCCCCTCAGCCTGGTCTGCCCCCTCTCACAGTCCCATAGCCCTCAGGGGCAGGAGTCAAACCGGCGATCAGGGGAAGGTGATGCCCCCATCACATCTCTGCTGCTGCCACTGCCAGCAATGCATGCCTCAGCCGGTTCTGGTTACCTGAGGCTTGCCTGTGCCTCAGACTGGCCCTGGGCACCTAGGGGCATGAGGGGACCAGGGGACTCTGGATGCAGGCGCAGTGCAGCTGGAGCACATGGGGATGGGCCCAGGTGTGCCACGCACTTGCTGTCACATCAGGGCTGAGGGGACTAGCTGCCATCTTGTGGCTGTGGGCGTTGCCATCTTTGAGGGCGTGGCAGTCAATTAGCATATTCCCTCCTTATTGGCTATGGGCGCTGCCATCCTTTTGAGGGCATGATGGTCAATTAGCATATTCCCTCTTTATTAGATAGAATACTGTCTATATGTTAAATACCTAATGCTATATCATCATCTTCATATCTCAATATTACTCCCTGGCTTTCCCTCTATTAGTCTAGCTGTGAAGCCCTGTGACATTTCCCCACACCTATCATCCAATTCACCCTCTCAACAGCTGTTGATTAAACTATTCAAATATTTAGTCTTAATTACCCTGTTGATTAAACTATTCAAATATTTAGTCTTAATTATTGCATTCTTAAAATTTATATAAATTCCATTTTTTTCTTCAATATGATGGGAACCATCTGCTGAATTTGTTAGTTGTATGAAGACTCAGATTCAAAATAAGATTGTATTTATATAATTTGAACATCGTGACCACAGTCATATTATAACGTTAAGAGAGCCCACTTTAACTTAATTAATTATATGTAATGTATTTTTAATGATGTGCTAATGTAACTAAGATTTTTTACATTCTTAAATAAACATCATTATTTATTATCTGTTTCACTGAGGATATGCTGAGGCTCTTCTCTTACATTTGAAATACTAGCAAGGGAAAGAATACATGGGTGTTTATAAATAAAAAGCTTTTACCATGCCTTAATTTTAATAGCTAATGGTGGTTTTTATAGGGTTCTATTATTACTGGAAATGTTTTGGTTTTTTAAGATATTATTGTGCTTAATTTATAATGTACAAACTGTGCTTTTATAAAAAAACACACACAAATAAACAGTATACACTAAAAACTCTTAACTTTATCATCACTGGTGGTGTTTAGTTCCTGTTTTTTTCAAGTGTTTATGCCAAAGTCATTAATCTGTAAGAAGTACTGTGGTACTTTTAGTCTCATTAAATTTCTAAAAGGAGTAATTTTGTTGAAAAACAAAATAATAAAAATAATTGAAAGTTTGCCAATCAGTATGAGTTTTTAACTGAGAGTTGATTTTTATACTATTTGTAAACACTGACACAGCCATCATATATGTCCCCATCCACAGACAGCCTCTCAGCAACTTGAGGCCTTTTTCAGTAATCTGGTCCACCTCTGGGTAGGGCAATGAGACCCTTAGCTACCACCCAGTAGCAGGTGACAGTGCTGAGAAGAAAGGGACACAAACCCGGGTTGACCCCTGGAGAATTTCCTGTGGTGGTTTTGCAGCCAGGAGCCATAGCCCCATGCCACCCAGAGACAGGAGTTGGAGGTGCCTGGTTGTTTGATGCTGGCTCCTCTCACTGCAGAACCCAGCAAAGGAACCTGAACTTCATTTCTCTGTGGAGCTGCTGGTAGTGTTGTTGTGTGTAGGGTACAGGGTTACCCTGAGGACAATCGGGTTGAAATTCCACCCCCTCCTCTGACCCCAATCATCACCAAGAGTTTTGGTCCTTTTTCTCCTCCTGCTGCCTGCCTTTCCCATGGTGCTGGGGATCCATTCCCTCCACTATTGCTGGCTGTGGCCAAGGTGTCTGCCCGCTGATCTCTTCTGGTCACTATGACTCCAACTCCGATGGTCCTTATTTTATAAGGACACTGTTCCCGTAAGAATGACAGATGCCTATAGATGGAGCTGCCCTGGCTGTTGATCCTGGGGAGCTTTAGGAGCCCTGTAAGGCCTCTCCCCTCTTTCTTGGGTCTGAGCTGTGTCCACCACATCACACATCTCACTCACTGGGTGTTTAGGAAACCTGCTCAGAGGCCCCAGTCAGCCAGCCTGTGGCCAGCCAGCTCAGCCAGGTTTGGTGAGCCTGAGAGGGGGTGGTGAAGGATTGAAAAAGACAAGAGAATGAAAGTTGGGTCCTGGGTGGGACCCTCTCTTCTCTCATGGAGAGCTAGCGACAGCACCACAACCTGTAAGCCAGTCATTATTTTATATCCATATTCCACGAGGCAAAGTAAGGGTGTGGTTACAACGTTCTTATGGGTTTCAAATCTCCTCAATTACAGGCACCTAAACTCTATCAAGGCCACATCACTCAGACACGTGGGGCCACATGTTTGGACCATTGGTTCAAGCTTACAACTATAGCTGTTGGCTCTAATTGTGCTGGGAGGGTTTGCTCTCCAAGCTGGGGCTTGCCCATGGCCATGAGAGGACTGTGCTCTCATTAGTCCCAGGCTTGAACCTGTCCAAACCCTGTAGTCACTCTCCACACCAGCCAATGCAGGGCCATCTAAGTCTGTATCAGGACAGCCCAGTAGTATCTTCAAAACCTAATATCCATATATTATCTGACCCAGCAATATCATCTCCAGCAATCTTTCCAGTAGAATTTTTCACAAACAGCGATATTCACAAAAGAATGTATTTGGTAGCATTTTTCCATAGCTGTATTAATAAATAGGAAATAACTTAAATGTTCTGAAATCTGGGGTATCGTTTCATAAAATATACCACATATTATTTACCTGAGATATGAATACTAGTATATTCTGTAATTACTGTTTTAGTCCATGTGCCCTGACCAGGACTTGAACTGTGACCTATGAGCCCTTAGGTTGATTTTAAACTAAAGAGCCCAAACCTGTTTATCTTCATAACTGCTGCCTGAAGGGCAGGCTATTAAGTAAACCAAAACCTAAGGGCCCTTTGTAACCCCACAGACCCTGGACTGGAAGGCCCTCCAAAGCTCCAGTAGATCCTTACACAACTCAGCACATGCATCTGAGGCCTGGTTTATTTGTGTGTGACAGCTGCCATTTTGTACAGTACAGAAAATTGAAAGTATAAAATGAAATCTCTTTACAGTGAGCCCTTGATTTTGTGGACCTTGATTTAATAGAGTTAGAACTTAACAGACAAGTTTTCTGGGCTCTGTGTCATATGTGAAAATTAACACCCTGTTATTTTATTAAAAATATTTGTATTGATTTTCAGAGAGGGAGAAAGAGATAGAAATATCAATTATGAGAATCATGGATCGGCTGCCTTCTGCATGACTCGAACTGTGGATCAAGCCTGAGTCCAGACCTGTGCCCTTGTCCAGAATCGAACCCAGGACCCTATGCTTTATCCACTGAGGCAAACCAGCTAGGGCTGCAGCCTGTTAATTTTGACACAATTTTAACAAATAATTGCTTATAATTAAATTAACAGGTATATGTTTTTCATTAACTAAATCACTGTTATCTTTAACAAATTTTAGGGAATAGGCCATATGTTGGAAAAAACATTAGACATTTTGCTGGCATAAATAAATGTTACATTTCTACAACTATAGTCAACATACTTAAACCCAGGGGGTCACTGCTTCTAAACAGTGTTCAGTGAATGATTAGCACATGATCACACCACTTCCTGAGCTGTTATTGGTTGTGCTGCTGATGTTCTCACAGGTGCTAATCATATCCCTGCTGTGAGCATTTGTTTATTTCTGGTGACGATGATTACACACATTTTACAGACCTCTTCAGTATAAATTTGAAATTATTGTAATACATATAGAAAACTTTTCTGTGAAATCAAACTTTTCATAAATGATCATTAGAATCAGGGCATATTAATCATCAGCATATGATTGCCTTTAAGGGAAGGGGATTAGACTTGGGACAGGGTAGGCAATCCTGGGATCTAGAGGTATGAGTATGTTATATTTGTGTTATGAAATAGAACATTCTATTGACAATTTCTTCACCATTTCCTATAATATATTTATAAATCTCTGGACAGGGAAGGTATATTTTTGGGTCAGTAACATGGAACCGTATCCTTTCACTGTGTTCCCAAACATTATTTCATTTATGGTTTCCTACCTTATGGATTCCAAGGTAGAAACCTCTAAGAGCATTATTTCCCTAGTTTGATCCATATATAGGCACAAAATTGCTTTTAAATAGCAGCAATTTCTAAGGTGTGGGAAGTCAGTTCCAGTAACCTTTTAATTTTTATCTCAGTCTATGAAAAACATTTATTTTCCTGTTTAAATATGAAGCTTTGGTATAATTTCAAAAATATGCTCATCTTTAATGATACTCATTTCTTTTGTTGTGTCGCCTAACATATAAGCTACAGTTTTTAATTTGCTTTTCAACACAACTCTACACTATTCAAAGCTTATCACATGATACAATTAAAGTTGGTTAGTGAAATTATATTTAAATTATGCATACAAACTGCTAATCAGAAAGCATGCTATGAGAGTATAAGATGTACAGGAAGAGGAAATAAAGACATGGAGGGGAATAAAACAATGAAGATAGATAGAGAAAATGGAAAGAATAGATCCCAGCTATCACAGAGTTTTGGGGTTGTATCTGATTCTGGGCTTTCTGTATTTTTCAAGTTGATAAAATTACACACACACATACACACACATACACACACACACACACACACACACACACACACACACAGATACAGAATAAAAACAGGCTGCAGCCAGGCCCAACTGCGACCTGTTGGCTTATATCTATGCCACCTCTCTCTGCTAGGGCCTCTGCAGCATGGCCACCAGGCGGTTCAGATGCTCCTGCAAGTGGAGCAGGGGGAAGGAACACCATTCCAGGTGCTCAGACCCATCACTGAGCGCTCCTCCTGGATCCACTCTGAGCCCTGAAGAGTCCGAAGGCACTTCACCTGGAGGTGGCTAGTGGAAGTGAAGTTTGGCCACGGAGGCGGAGAGCAAATTCCACAAGTTGAGAGTGTGTTGCAGAAGCTGCTTCCTGTCAGTCAGGGGGACCCTGAAGACAAGGCTGAGATCTTGATATTTGGGTGGCCTTCTCACCAAAGGATGTGTCCAAGATGATCCTGACCTTGGCTTACTAACACAGCCAACTCAGGGTGCAAAGCTGAGAGAACAACACTGTCCGGGAGACAGAGGCCCAGAGCTCCCCTGGCTGGTATCTGGGAGACAGCACCCCAGAGAGCTCCCAGACACTACCCAGGGCAGGTTCCCAGGTTATGAAGGCATTTATGGGCCCCAGAGTGAGAACCAGGTTAGGGTCAAGTGGCAACCCCTATCTAGAGCCCTATTGTTCTAGGTCCTGCTTCTGCAGCAGAAACTGGGAAAGGATGTGTGGATTGTTCTGTTTTCCCCTCCTGAATTCTGTCCCTACCAGGATCAGCATGTTGGGATCCGGTAGTGATTTCGAGATGTTTTTCCAAAGACTCAGAATTGTTTTAAGAAATCACAGTGTATTACTAAAAATTGGGTAATTCTGTCCATAAGTACTTCAGGAACATTTAGAATATGTTTTAGATAAAAAAACATTCTGAATCAAGAAAAGTGACTGAAGCACTAGAGAAGGATAGGGATTTAAAGGAGAAAGTATAGTTGAGATGATACTACTAATGGAGACAGTTACTGCATCTGGTGTCCTGAGCCTTGTCACTTGAACTTCCATGTACTCCCTTAAATATATTTCCCATTTCATCTTGTGGTATTTCTTTCACCCAGTTATTTAAAGTTGAAATGTAGGAATTGTCTTTGATTCCTCTCAACCCATCATCATTCAAAACCCATCTTGTATCAAGACCTGCAAACATTTGAATTTTTATTTGACTACATCTCCAATCAGTAAACATGAATGTTATAATAACAAATGGCATAACCCAAGTCTTAGTTTTTTTATTGTTGATGCTGGTGAGGATAATGACAATTTTATAACTTTTCTTTTGTGAAAGTAGCATAGGTATATACTTCACAAAATGTCACATATTGTTGGAACAATTTATAATGAAAAACTGTGGGTCCCCTGTTTC
Organism: Corynorhinus townsendii; assembly: GCA_026230045.1. NCBI lineage: Eukaryota > Metazoa > Chordata > Mammalia > Chiroptera > Vespertilionidae > Corynorhinus > Corynorhinus townsendii. The sequence goes on along the minus strand of JAPDVU010000008.1, from coordinate 58,614,503 downwards.
AGGGAAGCATGGGGAAGGCAGTGTGGAGAAGTGGTTTAAAGACCTGAAATTGTGCCACTAGGCTTGTATGATCCACTGTTTCTCCCTGGATTGTGGACTTGAGCTGTGCCCACCAGCCAGGCCTCCTGCCTGTGACCCATGGACAGTCAAGGACCAATGGCTGACAGCCACCAAGGACAGGGTTCAGTACTGGAGGCGTTTTTGCAGCTAGGTCATCATTCCCTGGTTTCCTTGGGCAGCCCCTCCATGTGAATTGCTTTCTGCACAGCTTCGACCTTCCTGGTCCCGCAATCTGAAGCTCTGGACACAGACCCCAGCAGTATTCAATGGTCGTGTAAAAAGTGCAATAAAATTTGAAATGTGTGCCATGAAAAAAATAAAATAAAATTGTGGGTCCCCTATCTCACTTACATGCTTGACCCACCTTTGATTCTGTTCAGCAGACTAACGCACTTTCAACTGATCAGTTTCTTGTATTACCCATTTACCTCTTACTAGGGAAGATAGGCATTCAGTTTTCTAACATGGCTTCTTCTCTCAACCTCCAAACACTTAACCTTCATTCCATTTTCTCAGCTTAAAGCGCACTACACTTGTGGATTGGCACACTTTTATTGTTTTCCTGCAGGTACCCATAAGCAATTTACCACACACTCTTCATCTATTCAAACACTTCAGGTGATGTGGCAGCGCTCATTATCCCCTGAGGCTTCTCTGGATTCTCTGGTTCTCTCTGCCTGGGGCACAGCTCCTGCCTGTGAAATTTTCCTTACAAAGAAATCTGAGAATACCTTCATATATTTCCTTCATTGCATCTTCTGTTCTCCAGATTTTGTTTTCTCCTCTCTCTTGTATATGGTCTACTGGTTTTGGAGAACATCCTTCTTTTTGAAAAAGGTGTATTAAAGCTAAAGACCATGCATATCTGAAAATGTTATCTATGCCACACACAATTCTTCAATAGTTTGGCTGGGCATCACATTTGGTTGAAAATTCTGTACCCTCAGGAATTTGAATTCATGGCTTCAGTGTTTTCCAGTTTCAGGATTGCTGTTGAGACTTGGGCCATTTGATCCCAGTTCCTTTGTTTCTGATATTTTTTAAAAGAAGATTATTAGTATCTTCTCGTTTTCTTAGAGAGTGGAGTGGGGAAATGAGAGGGAAAAGAGGGACAGAAAAATAATGATATGAGAGAGACACAGTAATTTTAAATTCATACTGAATAGTTCTCAAACGCATGTATTCACCAGTCACAAGGAGAAAACAAATGCTCACGGATGGGGGTGGTACATGCATGTGGCAAAAGGGCCAGCCACTTTGAAACTGCTGTAGAAATCAGGCCAGTGACAACAGAACCAATTAATGCATGGGATTGGGCCTAAACCGGCAGTCCGACATCCCCCAAGGTGTCCCAGATTGGAGAGGGTGCAGGCTGGGCTAAGGGACACCACCCCCTCCATGCAAGAATTTGGTGCACCAGGCTTTTAGTAGTTAATAATACTGTATTGCATATTTGAAAGTTTCAAGCATCTTAACTTCAAACACGTTTACATTCTCTGTGGGTGTATGCCCCTAAGCCTTGTTTTTCCTCCCTTCCTTCCTTCCTTCCTTCCTCATAAATGATGGGAGACAATCATTGATTGGCTGCCTTCTGCATTTCCCCTGCTGGAGATCACCTGGAAATCCTGGCATGTGCCCTTGGCCAGAATAGAACCGATGACCCTTCAATCCCCAGGCCAACACTCTATCCACTCTGCCAAACAAGCTAGGGCCACAAATGTTGCCTTCTATACATTGTAAACCTACCCAGCCTTCTGTGTAACCTAATTAGCCATGTCACTTTCTTTTCTAATTTATTTTTTATTTTATTATTAACTAGAGGCCCAGTGCATGAAATTAGTGCATGGGGCGTGTCCGTCAGCCCAGCCTGCACCCTCTCCAATCTGGGAACCCTAGAGGGATATCCGACTGCCCACCAGGATTGGGCCTAAATGGGCAATCGGACAACCTTCTCAAAATCCAGGACTGCTGGATCCCAACTTCTCGCAGTCACCAGCCAGGCCTCCTGCCTGCCATCCTGATTGCCCCTAACCACTCCTGCCTGCCAGCCTGGTCACCCCTAACTATGCCCCTGCCAGCCTGATCAATGCCTAACAGTTCCCCTGCTGGCCTGATTGCCCCTAAGTGCCCTCCCCTGCTGGCCTGATTGCCCCCAACTGCCCTCACCTGCTGGCTTGGTCAACCCTAACTTCCCTTCCTTGACAGCTTGGTCATCTCTCACTGTCCTCCCCTGACAGCCCAGTTAGCCCTAACTGCCTTCCCCTGCAGGCCTGGTCGCCCCAACTGCCCTACCCTCCAGGCCTGGTCAGCCCTAACTGCTCTCTTATGTGGGCCTGGTTACCCCTAACTGCTCTCCCGTGAAGACCTGGTCCCCCCCCGGCCCCCCGAACTGTCCTCCCCTGCTGGCTTGAGTCCCCTCCAACTGCCCTCCCCTGCTTACCTGGTCGCCCCAACTGCCCTCCTCTGGAGGCCTGTTCACTCCTAAATGCCCTTCCCTGTAGGCCTGATTGCCCCCAACTGCCCTCCCTTTCAGACCTGGTCCCTCCCAACTGCCCTTCCCTGCTGGCATGATCATCCACAACTATCATCCCCTGGTGGTCATCTTGTGGTGGCCATCTTGTGTCCACATGGGGGCGGCCATCTTGTGTGTTGGAGTGATGGTCAATTTGCATATTACCTCTATATTAGATAAGACATTATTTTTAAGATAATTCTTTACTGTTGAAAGTATTACATATGTCTCCTTTTCCCACCATTGACACCTTCTATCTTGCTCCCCTACCCTTTCCAGGCCCTCAACCTCCTATTGTCCATGTCCATGGGTTATGCAAATATGCTGACAAGTTATTTAATCTCTTCCCACCCACCTCCTTCCCCTGCCTTCTGAAGGCATTAGCCAATCTCAGTAAGTGGTTGTGGCCTTACCTGGATGGAATCAGAGGCCACTTCTCCAGGGGAGACTGACCATATTTGAAGCTGCAAGCACTTACAGAGGTGAGATCACTCCTAGTAGACTCTGTGGCATATGGATTTAGAGTAAATATCTTCATGCCCACAAATGCTTTCAATTTACCTATGGGAGTGCTTGGATCTTCTCTAAGTAGATGAGTTGATTTCCTAGTTAGTTGAAATGACATCAATATTTAAATTAGCTGTGATTAGAGCAATGGTTATATCCTATATAAGAAAGAGGTAACATGCAAATTGACAATCATGCCCTCAGGTCACAAGATGGCCACTGCACATCAACACAAGATGACGCACCCACATCATCACAAGATGGCCACCATAAGATGGCTGCCCCCATGTCGTCACGAGATGTCCCCCACAGGATAGCTACTTCCATGTTGTCACAAGATGGCCACCCCCATATTGTCACAAGTTCACTGGCAGGGGAGGGCAGTTGGAGGTGACTAGGCCTGTAGGGAAGGTCAGTTGGGGGTGATCGGATCGGCAGGGGAGCAGTTAGGTGGCTATCAGGCTGGCAGGCAGAGTGGTTCGGGGCAATCAGACAGCCAGGCTGGCAAGTGGTTAGGAGCCATCAGTCCCAGATTATGAGAGAGATGTCCAACTGCCAGTTTAGGCCCAATCCTGCAGATTGGACATGGTGCAGGCTAGGCTGAGGAACACCCCTATCCCAAGTGCATGAATTTTGTGCACCAGGCCTCTAGCATTTGTTATAATAAGATATTTGATTTTTTTTTAAATTTTAGTACCACATTGTTACTAGATTTTTAGGCCTAAAAAGAGATTTCTCTGTTTTTTGTTCAATTATAGGGGGCAACCTCTCACAGAATTATTTGATTTTTGCTGAAAAATAAAACTTCTTTCTCTATTTGCTTACATTGATATCCCTTCCCCCCCCCATTAACTCTTCCTAGCCCATCCCCTTTACCCTCCTCAGACCTTCAGCACCCTATATTCTGTGTCCATGGGTTATGTATATAAGTATACAAGTTCTTTATTATCCCCCCCAACCCACCCACCCATGTTCTGAAGACATGAATCCTATCACATGATTTGTTAAGTTGTGATAGGTTTCAACAAAATACAGGTAGCATGGCACCTCTATTAAAAATGATTTTCTATAGCATCTATAAGGAGGCAACTGTAATTAATGAAAAGTAATTGCATATTGGATAGTTTCATGCATCTTACCACAAAACACATTTACATTCTGTTAGGGTGTCAGCCACAGAGTGTTGTTTTCTATCCTTTGCAAACCTAATTAGCCATCTTAGTAAGATCTGTGTAATCTGTTCAGGCTGGTCACTTTCTTTGAAAACTTAAGCCAATCTCAGTAGTGGGTGTGGCCTTAGGTGAGTGGCATCATATAGAAGGCCCATCTGTGCAGGGGCCATTTCACTTCTTCTCCAGGGTAGACTGACTGAGGTTGGAGCTGCCAGTTGAGCTCAGAGAGTTCCTACTGACCCTGATATCCACAGAACCTCCAGAGGTGGGACCACTCATAGGAGAACGGTGAGTATGGAATTAGAGTAAATACCTTCATGCCTGTATTCTATTATACAAATAACTTCAATTTACCTATTGGAGTGCTTGGATCTTTTCCAAGCAAACAAGTAGATTTCCTAGTTAATTGAAATGACATCAATATTTAAAATATCTGTGATTAGAACACTTGCAATATATTGATATTTGTTATAATAAATTACTTGATTATTTTTTATTTTACTACCATATTGCTACTGGATTTGTTTTTGGTCTTAAAAGAAATTTCTCTATTTTTTGTGCAACTATGAAAATCATAAAGTACCTAAAATGTTCAACATAATGTATGCATGTAAATATCTTCATACACATTAACCTTAAATAAAAATATGTCAAATAATTAGAAAATCATTGTAAAGGTCCTATTTGCTATTTCTTTAAAACTTTCCATTTCCAGGCTACATTTGAAAGCTTTGAAATAGATCTGAACAACACTAAGGCTACCAAGAAGTAACATTGGACACAATGGGAGACTATCAGAAATAAAGATGAACCAGCAATACTTCCATTAACTGCCTCCCTGGATTTTCTAGTGTAGAAATTACATGCCAGAGTTTTCTTGTGTGTGTGTTTTTTAAATTAATTCCTGAGAGTTAGGGAGATAAAGAGAGAGAGAGAGAGAGAGAGAGAGAGAGAGAGAGAGAGAGAGAGAGAGAGGGAGAGAGAGAGAGAGAGAGAGAGATAAAAAGAGAGAAGTGACTGGGTATGAACAGCAAAATATGTGCATATTCCTGACCAGGAATCTCATCCACCACCAGTTGGTGCACCAGATGATGCTCCACCCCACTGAGCCACAATGGCATGGCATTATTTTTTTTAATCAATTCATTACTAGTTGCTAATTATCATTATAGCTTTGACATTCACCTGTTCAAAATGTGGAGGTATTAGGATAAACTAAATTGAATTGGAAAAAATTGTTTTTCTGAACTACAAGTAACAGAATATTTTTACTATTTATGTTTTTTTAAAGGAAGGGTTTTGCTATTAAAGTTCAAGGATAAATTCTGTTTATAATTAAAGGAGTTCAACGTTAAAACTGAAAAAGATACCTGAACTGGTTTGGATCAGTGGATGGAGCGTCAGCCTGTGGACTTAAGGGTCCCTGGTTTGATTCTGGTCAAGGACATGTACCTTGGTTTCAGGCACATCCCAAGTAGGGAGTGTGCAGGAGGCAGCTGATTGATGTTTCTCTCTCATAAACGTTTCTAATTCTCTCTATGTAAAAAAATCAATAAAGTATATATTTTTTAAAAAACTGAAAAAGATTAGATTAAGGGAGCCATGTTAATCCAATCAGTTTGCTTTGTCAGTATGGATGCCAGGCACATAGAAACTACTGGCATAGAGATGAAGGGTGTATATTTTACAGTCTTGGAGTCTGAGAGAGAGATTGGTTCATTCATTAATAGTCTGTATGTGCACTTCTGGACCAATTGGCTTGTCTAAGTAAGTTAGTTATGATTAAGACCATTGTTCATTTTATTTTTTAAAATTTATTGATTTTAGAGAAAGAGTGGCATTAGAGAGAAAGAGCCAGAGAGAGGAAGAGAGAGAGAAGGAGAGAGAAGCATATGTTTCACTTATGTATGTATTCGTTGGTTAATTTTTGTATGTGCTCTGACTGGAGATCAAACTGGCAACCTTGGCAAGTCCTGTTAATACTGTAACCAACTAAGCTATCCAGGAAAGGCCTAGATCAGTGGTTGGCAAACTGCGGCTTGCGAGCCACATGTGGCTCTTTGGCCCCTTGAGTTTTTAGCAAAGACCAGGTTAGGAGTACCCTAATTAAGTTAAAAACAATGTACCTACTATATAGTTTAAGTTTAAAAAATTTGGCTCTCAAAAGAAATTTCAATCATTGTACTGTTGATATTTGGCTCTGTTGACTAATGAGTTTGCCGACCACTGGTTTAGATCATTGTTTATTTAATTAAATATTTTAATTGACTTTAGGGAAGAAAAAGTGAGGGAGAGAAGGAGAGAAAGAGAGAGAGTGAGAAACATCCATTGGCTGCCTCCCATACTCATCCCAACCAAATATTGAACCCCCAACCTGAGTGTGTGTCCTGACTGGGTATGGAACCCACAACATTTCAGTGCCCTGGAGAAAGCTCAAATCAACTCAGTCACACTTGCCAGGGCTCATTGTTTACTTTAAACAAAAAGGATGCTGAGGACCTTCTGTCTTATTTTCTCATTTGTATCTTTGCATAAACCCCATCTGCCTAGTATTGTATTGGATGGAAAATAATGGGCAGGTTAGATAACTAATAGGAAGATCAAACTCAAGCAGGCATGCCTTTATCCAAAGGCCTTTCTTTCCTCATCTGGAAAGAAGATGGACTTTCTGTCTCTCCCTCTCTTATTCTTTTATTGTGATTACAGAAACAAGGAGTCACACACCTTGCAAGCCTTGTGGAATGAACTGACGTGCTCCATCTGTATGAACTAGTTCCTAGACCCAGTCACCTCAGACTGTGGGCACAGCTTTTGCCATCCCTGCCTGTGCCTCAGCTGGGATGCGGCCAGACTCCAATGCACTGCCCTCATTGCAGACAATTGTCAGAGAAGCCAGGTTTCAAAACCAACATCCCATTCAGGAGCCTGGCTTCCCTAGCGAGACAGGCCAGAGCTGACCAAGTCAACAGCTCTGAGGAGCAGATCTGTGTGGCACCCAAAGCAGCAAAGGGGCTCTTCTGTGAACTTGAAAAGAACCTGCTCTGTGGGCTCTGCTGTGATCCCCTGGACCATGTGGCTCACAGCCACAGCACACCACAATGGGCTACTGAGAAATACAGGGTAGGTGACATCTTATGAGCAATTTGGGAGCTGTAGGTTCCTACATGAGAGAGAAAGATGAGGATGATGTAAGGAAATTAGTAAGAAATAAATAGTGGGGGTGGTGATGTTTTAATGTAAATTCCAAATTATAAGTGTATCTGGGCAATGCTGTTTACCAGCTTGAACACTGTAATCATAGTGGCGTTTTCCCTTTGCTAAGGTAGACTTCCTTACATATGTTGTCCAAATATGTCGAATTGGTGCTATTGTGAATCAGGTGACTAGCACCAGGAACACTGGCTTCTGATGCCAGTTTTTCTTCAGAGTCAGAATACATGAAAACCGAGTTGCCTATTTCTCAAGAAATAGATATTATTTGTAGAGAATCCCCAAACTTGTTATTATATTTCCTCTGAGATTCCAAATGTTAGAATCGAAGCAGGTGAATGTGAATATATCAGACCTCTTCTTTCTAACTGAAAGTTTTTTTTGAAAAACTGCCTTTAACCAGAAATAAGAGGTTAAAAGTTACATTATCACCTTAGGTAACACTAAAGTTCATGGTTATTTTGCAGGTGAAACTTCTAAAGAGCATGGGCATTTTATGGAGTATGACTGGAGACGAGCAAAACAATCTGAAGCAGGAAGCTAGCAAAACCCAGACATTCAACAGAAGAATGAATATGCTCTGTTGACATTTATTTTTTCATACATATTAATAAAAATTTATTTTTGGATAAATTCAAGTAACTAGGTAAATGATAATGGTTTCTGCCCAGAGGGAAAAAAAGTGGTTTTAACAACATATTAGCAGTCACAAATATATATATATATGCCAGCCAACAGAATCTAGTGCCCAGAATTGTAGTAAATGTGATTTTTGGACAGGGATAGAAGTAGGCTAAAGTCCCATTGGCTTGTTGTCAAATATCCACATATAACTTTTGACTCTCCCCAAACTTCGTCATTCTTATCTGTGAGGCAATGTTCCTAGGACCCCATGGATACCAAATTCCAGGGATTTTCAGGTTCCTTATAGAAAATGATATAAAAGAATGCATACAGTTAGCCCTCTGAGTACATGCATTTCCAGACAATTATTAAAATTGTTGTTTTGATCCACCATAGGTGGATAGAAAACCCACAGATACAGATGGTCAAATGTGTATTTATTGAAAAAAATCAGAGTACTAGTTCCCTCACAGTTCAAACCTATGTTGAGCAAGGTCCCACCATATGCAATAATAAGGGCATGATAGGTATTCCCAATTCAACTTTAAAGGCTTGATAAATTGTTCAGAATCAGACTCTCAGACAATCCCACACTAAGTTTGACTATGAAGAAGAGGAGAGAAATATAGTAATACCTATAAGAAAACCACCTGTTGGCTATGGGGATGGCACAGAGAAGGGAAGGGTCCAAAGGTGGGGCTGCCAGGACCCAGGCATCAGGCCTGTACCCGGTTGCTTGATGTCCTGACCTCTGAAATCCAAGGGCGCTGCGTAGCAGCCATCCTGCTGCCCTCCCCAGGACATAGCTGGATGGGCCTAAGGGCTGCAAAGCTATACTCCCTTCTCCCCACTACAGACTGCAAGAAGCTACAGCAGCAAGTCTACAGCCTGGACTTCCATCCTTGAGCTATTGAATGTTATTTTTTTCAACTGTCCATTCCCGTACAACCTAAAGTATCATCTTTAATGAACATTGAGATTTTCAAAGTATGGTCCTGGACCCAGCACCACCATCAGCAGCAGCTTATAATTTGCTAGCTCTGCCAGCTCTCCAGCCCCAGATGCACTGAGTCAAGAATCTCTGGTTGAGGCGGAGCCACCTGTGTTCTAACAAGACCTGCAGGTGATTCTGATGCACCTGCTAGACTAAGTCAGTGTTGATGTTAATCTCTGAAAGGATCCCTTCTCAGAAGGCAAACTCAGCACAGATGGGAAGGGCAGCCTCTTTCTTTCTCCGTCTCCACCCCTTCCTGAATCTGGACCTTCTGGGTAGAGAACCAGAGAATCACTTTTGAGTGCTGAGAGCCAACAGGATTAGGCAATGGAGGTTCCTTGAGGAGAAGCACCAACTGGCTCCATTAACTCTCCAGGTTTAGGTTTACCGTGGAGCTTTATGTATGGCCTCATCCACCACCAAATTACTTTATTGTTATTATTCATAAGGTCTTCGTTTCTGCATTTAGCTTTTTTTCACCTTTATGATTATTTCTGATTACATCCATTGAAATACATATTATAAATCCAATTACTAAAAATTTTTAAAGCAGAATATTTTAAAAACCAATTCAATACAGTTATTAGAAATTGGAATATCTTGCACTGATATACAGTTTTCTATGACTCAGAGAACTACTGAAATTTTATGTAGTGATATTTCTAGGTCTCAGGAAGCCATTTTTGCACACATATTTTTTTTCTTATTATATAACTAACTTGTCAATTATGTAAGTATTTGATAAGGCCTGAGTCACATCTATCATTTTCCTATATTATAGTGACCCCATGACTAAGTAGGACCATACATGCCACTTGCAGGCTATTCTCCTCTGCAAGATAAAGCATAAGCAAAAGGAAAAGGTCACCCACAACATATCCCAACTGAAGGACACCATCAGGTGGTCCCCACTGGGGTGACACTCACCTTGGAAGTGGTTAAGCCTGCGCGTCAGTCCAGTGTTGTGATGTGCAGAGGCTGAGGCATGTGCAGCTGCACCTGCTCACTCCTGACAGGAGGAAGAGGCAATTAATCCTGCTGGTGGCATCATCATTCAACTGAACATTCTTCCTCAAAATCCTTTTGTTCACAATGATGGTATAAAATTGGGCCATTCTTAGGGAATTTCTCTAACTTTTCTTCTTTGCCTTCTACCAGCCCCATTTCTCAGAGGAACTTGTCTCTATTACCCAATTCTGGGAAAATCTAGTCTTTGCATTTCAATTCGTATTGAATGTGAAATATTAAACCATAAATGACTGTTCTTTCAGAAAGTTCCGTATTAAGCATGACAATACACACATCCCTCAGCCACAGAAGGGAAAATACTAACTTTTGATCAAAAGGAACAGGAAGTTATATTCTGCATGGGAGAGGCAACCCATAAATGTTTCACTCTCATATTGAAATTTTCTCTCTTTTCTCTCCCTCCTCCTCTCTCTATAATTGACAAACATATTCATGGGTGAGGATTAAAATAAAAGAGCAGTGGCCAAGGTGTTCTTATATTAAAGTCTTAATTAAAATATAGAAACATCCCTGGCTGGTTTGGCTCAGAGTTTAGAGTCAGCCCATGTTTCCATTCCCAATCTAGGTCACACATCTGGCTTGCAGGATTTATTCCTGGCCCTGGTAGGGTATGTAAGGGAGGCTACAAATCAATAGGTCTCCCTCGGTCAATGTCTCTCTCTGCCTCTCTCTGTCTCTGTCTCTGTCTCTGTCTCTGTCTCTCTCTCTCTCTCTCCCTTTATCTCTTCATAAGTCTCTCTCTCCCTCTGCCCTACCCTCCACTCTCAATAAAAATATTTTGAAAAAAAAATAGAGTTCAAATAATAATAATAAAACTATAGCAACAAATAAAGCACTTTCTACATAACAGAACATAGTTAAAATATTTCCAAGAAAACACAGTAAAATATTTCCAACCTTTTGGATATTTGCTGAAGTCACTAATTAGTAAAATAATCCCTTGTATCTGTTTGTGAATTAAAAATAAAATTTCTTAATGTCCATAAATGTAGATATAAAGGCAGTGTGTGAAAGTTGGTTTGTTAGCAAGTGGCTGACTTGATGAGATTATGTTAGTAGAGGTATATTTAGGGAGATTAGCAAAGGTGTTGCTAATCTTCCTTCCAGTTACAGAGACTAGCTCTATGAAGACCTCTCAAATCCCATCACCTGGAAAAAATGAATGTAGTCTCCAGGGACTCCATATAAGGAGCCAAACTCAGTGTTTCCAGAACACAGGTAGTGTGCTTGGCCCTTTCCTGGTCAGGGAGACTTCTGAGAGCTACTGCCATTACACTTGGAAGGCTTGATCCTTGAGCTGACCTCTTTGTAATAATACTTCTCTAGCAAGCATTGGTGAGTTTCCCTTCATCAGCAAACTGAGGTTTTTTCTATAAAATCACATTATTTGCCAACTTAGTCAAAATGATCCCATTACTGTTTTGTTTGGTCTATGTTTTGGAATTAATATGATGACTAATTTTACTTCTCTTATTTTATTAATCCTTAGTAGTTCCTAGGACGCACAAAGTAGTGTCCAAATAGCTTGTGGTTTTGTACATGGTTGTAGATTCTAAAAAATTTTTAGGAGTATTTAATTCTATATGTAGTACACATTACAAAAGTGGGATGCTAGTCTATAATATTTAGAGAGTTAAGCATTCAATGATTTGAAAAAATAGTTACAGGTTTCAATATTGCACTTTGAAGTGAGGTAAATGTTTCTTAAGAAACATGAATATTGTAACTTAAATTTCCAATTTAGAATAGTCCAGTGGACTTCCCAGATACCCTTTAACCTAGCTATATCACCTTAACAATCTTCTCAATGGAATTTCCCACAAACAAGAACATGCACAAAGGATGTATTTTGTAGTATTTTCAATAGCTGAATAAGTAAATGAATAGGAAATAAAAGTTATGAAATATCAGTTAACATATTAGTAGTCTGTTATTCAATGGACAATATATACTAATAAAAGGGTAATATACTAATTAGACTGGGTTGATGGGACATCTTCTGGATGTCTGACTTCCTTCCAGACAAAGCCGTGGTGGCGGGGCCAAGGCAGAGGCAGTTATGGGAGGCCAGGCCAGCAGGTGAGCAGTTAGGGGATGGCCAGGTCGGCAGGGGGGTGGTTAGGAGGAGTCCAGGCTGGTAGGGGGGCAGTTAGGGTGCGACCACCAGGCCAGCAGGGGACCAGTTAAGGGGTGACCAGGCTGGCAAGCAGAGGCAGTTAGGGGCAATCAGGCAGGCAGGCAGGAAAGTGGTTAGGGTCCAGGGGTCCCAGATTGGAGAGGGTGCAGGCTGGGCTGAGGGAGCCCCTTCCATGCACAAATTTTGTGCACTGGGCCTCTAGTATACTATAATTACTCATATACTCTATGTTATCTTATAAGTTTTTAACTAATAGGTTTTATTAAGATTCTAAAACAAATGCTTCCTTCTACATGCAAAGAAAATCCACAGTACTGAAAGTTATGAAAGAAAAAAAAATCACTGATATCAATCAAGATCACAATGAGTGTAGAGGGTAAAATTTCAATTTATGGCTAGTGGAATTAGAAATACTTATTAACACTATCAATGCACTGAGTTAGAGAAGATACATCCAGGGTATTCTGTGGATGGTCCTACATGGTAAACCTAGAACGGAACAAGGAGACCTGTTCTTATATTTCTTAAATTTACTGTCATATCAACTTATGATCATTTTTTTATGTGCTGACTCAGGCATAACTACAAGGAAGGAAATGAGGGCAGAAAGCTCTTTTTTTTTTTTTAAATACACATACCTCTTGCCTAGTTATTCAATCAAAGGCTAAACTACTTGGTGATGTGAGGAGATAGCAGGTGTAACTGAAGTGCCTTATTTTGACTGTGAGCTACAGAAATTCTCAGGTTCTGACTTAATCAGCGTTAAGTCCTTTAAGGAAAGGCATAGACAATCCTTGAACAACACTCCAAACATCAAATGGGCCTGTATTGCTCCAGAAACACCTCATTGACAGTGACAAACGCTTTGTCCCATGACCATTGGGTTCCAGCCTGCTGGTGATTTCTCTTCCCAACTTACTCCACCACAGATCTCACACTTGCTTAACTAGCCCCTATTATCCTGTAAGCCATTTCTTTGTAATAAATCTATACATGGATCCATATTACTGGTACTGCTTCTGTGGTTGAGCCTTGATTGATATACTGATAGATCCTTCTTCACTGCTATGACAGTCTTGACCATAAATCTTGTGGTCCATTGGCAAAGAATGCTTATCTGGGAAATATTAGGCCATGCCCAGTGTGGCTCAGATGATTGGGCATCTTTCCATACACCAAAAGGTTTCTGATTTGATTCACAGGTATGCCTGGGTTTCTGGCTCAATACCAGGTAGGGGGTGTGCAGGCACCAGCCAAGAGATGGTTCTCTCTCTCCCTCTCTTTCTGAAAATCAATAAAACACGTATTTTTAAAAAAGAAAATATTAGATAGCCCCTCCCCAAATTTCACGCCTTTATTTCATTTCATATAAAAACATATAGGTATAGCATACCAAGAAAAATACAGTCAGTCCTTCCTCTTTATTTGCATGTTCTGTAGTTGCAAATTTGCTTATTCACAAAAATTTATTTGTAGTCCTAACACTAATACTCATGGTGTTTTCCTAGCCACTCTTGGACTTGCACTAGAAGGAGAAATTTGAGTCCTGCCAGTTGAATAAAGAGAAGCTCAAAGAGCAAGTAAGTATTTTTCCATGGTCTATTATGGCAGGTTTCTGGCATTTTGATGCTGTTTGTTGATGACACCATTGTTTAAAATGGCCCCAGCCTTAGTACCAAAGCAGTAGCTATGGTTTAAGGAAATAATCTATCTGTTAGATAAGCATCCTTAATGAATGAGCTCTAGCACTGTTGGCCATTAATTCAATTGACTTTACCTCCAGTAAGCCCACCAGCCAATCAGAGTGAGTATGTAAATTATCCCAACAAATATGGCAGGGGCCACAAAGCTGGAGTGAGCAGGAGGCTTGGGTTGCCCCTGGTGATGGAGGAAGCAAAGCTTCCCACCTGCTCTGGCTGGCCCTGGCCTCTGCTCAAGGCAACAAAGCTTCAATTATAGAAGATAAATAAATCCCAATACCTGCTTCCAGCCAGCCCTGGCCTCTGCTCACGGAGGCATTGAAAAAAATAAAAAAAGGAGGGGCTAGAAGGTTGGGTTGCTGGGGGGCATGGCCAGCCAGCAAACAGCCATCAGCCATCAGCCCCTTACCCAGGCTGGCCAGGCTTCCTGGCGGGCCTCCCACCCTGAAAGGGGTGTAGCCAGCCTGAAAACAGCCCTCAGCCTCTCACCCAGGCTGGTCACACCCCCTATGGGGTGAGGATTTCTGATGAGGGGCTTGGCCAGCCTGTTAACAGCCATCAGCCCCTCACCCAGGCTGGCCAGGCACCCCAGTGGAAACCCCACCTTGAAGGGGCTGTGGCCAGCCTGCAAACAGCCATCTGCCCCTCACCCAGGCTGGCCAGGCACCCCAGCGGGGACCCCCACCCTGAAGCAGGTGTGACCAGCCTCAAAATGGCCCTCAACCCCTCACCCAGGCTGCCCAATCATCCCATCAGGAACCCCACCCTGAAGGGGGTGTAGCCAGCCTGAAAAAAGCCCTCAGCCCCTCACCCAGGCTGGCCATGCCCCCCTAGCATGGACCCTCACCCCATGGGGGCATGGCTGGCCTGTAAACTACCACAGGCCCCTAGCCCAGGCTGCCCCATGCCCCAAAGGCAACCCCACCCTGATCCAGGACACCCTTCAGGGCAAAGCAGCCAGCCCCCACCAGTGTATAAGGCCTCTATCTATACTAATAAAAGGTAAATATGCTAATTACACTGGGACACCTTCCAGGAGACCTTCCAGATGTTTTTCTGGACAAAACCATGGTGGCGGGGCCGAGGTAGAGGCCGTTAGATTCCAAGAGGAGAGTGTGGTTGTGGGTGATCAGGCTGGTGGGGGGCAGGGCCATTGGGGGTAAGCAGACCAGCAGGGGGTCAGTTGGAGGCAAGCAGGCCTTCAGTGGGGGTCAGTTGGAGGTGATCAGAACAGCAAGGAGGACAGTTTGGAGTGAACAGGACAGCAGCAGGGCATTTGGGGGCGAGCAGGCCCACATTGGGGGACAAGTTGAGGGCAAGCATGACAGCAGGCATAGTAGTTAGGGGCAATCAGGCAGGCAGGCAGGCAGGTGAGCTGTTAGGAGCCAGCAGTCATGGATTGCAAGAGGGATGTCTGACTGCCGGTTTAGGCCTGATCCCTGTAAATCAGCAGTAGGACATCCTTTCAGAGGTCCCAGATTGGAGAGGGTGCAGGCTGGGCTAAGGAACAGCCCCCAACCACCACATGAATTTCATGCACAAGGCTACAAGTAATAACAATAAAAAGATGTGATCTTCAAATATTCTAGTAAAATGACCTACAGGACACAAGTTCATTTTTCTTTAGAGGAGACAGACTGCACTTAAATGTGGCTGCCCTGTGCAGACCACTGCAGCCAGTGAGCTCCTCAGCTTGAGGTGTGTTTCACAGAATTAGTTTCAGAGAAATCCTTGTGGAAACCATTCACAGAACTCAGGGGTGAGTGCAAGTTAAGTCAAGGAAATACCTTCTATTTAGGTGCTAAACATATTTTATCTTTAAACTACTAAGTTATACCATTTGTAACTCATATTCTTACTAAGCACTTTTATGAATCCTCAAGGTATAATCTGCTGCTATTTTGTATATTTTGTGGTTGTTTGATGTATTGTTATGCCTCAGAAGGTAGTTGTCAAATATTATGTTATGTTATAGCAAAGTAGATAAAAGATGTAGGGTTTGCTGCTATAAGTATGGCTGGGTAATGAACATAATGGACTTCATATTAATATATATTTACATATATACATATATGTAATGACAGTATTAGAAATATCTTATCCATGAATACGGTAAATGCTGTCACTTTTTCATTTTTAACACTTGCACCTGATTTAAGTTATTAAGAATATGACTAGGGATACAGATCTAAGGGAAATGAGAAAGCTCAGTGAAATACTTATTTTAGACATCAGGCCCCAATTGTTTGACCAATTAAATGTATTTCAAGGTATAATTTTCCATATGATGCTGGTTGTCATTTCACTTTAGGCTTACATCTCCTTAAAGTATGAAAAAGTTCCTGTAAATTCTGACTGGACTCTGAATTTAATTGACAATTCTGATTTTTTACTATTTACCTTATTCAGAAAAGTCACCCTAGCCGGTTTGGCTTTGTGGATAGAGTGTTGGCCTGTGGAGTGAAGGGTCCTGGGTTTGATTCTGGTCAATGGCATGTACCTCGGTTGCAGGCTCCATCCCTGGCCCTGTTCTGGGCATGTGCATGAGGCAACCAATCAATGGTTCTCTCTCACATCCATGATTCTCTCTATGTGTCTCACCCCTGCCCTTCCTCTCTCTCTGAAAATCAATGGAAAAATATTCTGGGGTGAGGATTAAGGAAACAAAACAAAATAAAAGATGCTTCCAAAAGAAAAAAAAGTCAACTCCTATTACTGTGAAAGTAAAGTTTGTAGATGCAAATGATTAAGTATATTTTAGTTTAAACATAATCTAGTTTTTTGAATTTAAAATATAAAAAATGTTTTCTTAATCTTTTAGACTATATTTTTATACCAGAAATATGGATAATAGGACATTATAGAGAAAAATACTTATAAAACATTCACTTTATTGTTGTAGTGAAAATATCTGTATATTTTAAAACATATGTCAGTTCAGAATTTGTATAAACAAAAGTTAATTTAATCCTCAAAAATTCAGAAAAGGCTGATTTCTTTCATAATTTCTTTTCTGATTAATCTCTATAGGTTCAATTTATATATGTTTGTTTCCTTATTTGTTTGTTTTAAAAGAGAGAGCTAGGTTTTCTTGAACCTCTAGCTGAGGTCATTTCATAGAACCTTTCTGGCCATCTTCCTCTCAGATTTATTGGCTAAATAGATTTATGGGGTAAATCTCACACTTCTGTTTTCATTACCAAGTTATTTAAAAAAGAATGTGGACAATTCTGATTGATTTAGAACAATTAAGACCAGTAATATAATTCTATATCCCACGTCCTAGAAATGGATACTTGCACACATTTGTATTTGGATAAGGACTAGGAACTGAATGTGTAGGATTATGTGAGCCATCTAGTGAGAACCATGTCTGTGGTAAAGCCCAAGGACTCATTTTGGGCTCCAGATTTTCATCTGTGTCATGGCATAAATAGTTTGTCTTGCTTTAGTGAGTATTGCAAAGAGAAAAACATATGGACATCACTACACTCATATAACTGTTCAGAAGCCTCTCACCAACCCAGGTCCAGAAATGACCTGTTGCTAATTCTTCCCAGAAACATGGATCGCATCTTGCAAGTCTTCCAGAATGAACTCACCTGCTCCATCTGCAGGAACTACTTCATAGACCCCATCACCATAGACTGTGGGCACAGCTTTTGCAGGCCCTGTTTCTACCTCAGCTTGCCGAACAGGTCAGTTCTTGTTCACTGCTCTGAATGCCAGAAAGTAATCCAGCAGAGAGACTTTCACACAAATGTCTGTCTCAAGCAAATGGTTCTCATTGTCAGACAAGGCAGTCTGTGGCATTTCTTGCACTCTAAGGACAATAGGTGTAGGATGCACATGGAGGCAAAGCAGATCTTCTGTGAGGACCAGAGGAGCCTGCTCTGTTTGCACTGCTCTACCTCCCAGGAGCATGAGGCTCACAGACACTGTTCAGTAGAAGAGGCGGCTGAGCAGCACAGAGTAAGTGATGCCCTTTTGGACCCACTTCTGTAAAGTGTGTATGAAATTCCTGTGGGTCTGTTTCCTTGGCGATGGGATTACTCCATCCAGGTGTTCCTTTCAGAATCTCTGCCCTGGAATTCCTTAGGGTGAACCCTCCCCAATTTGACAAATACGTGATGTAAACAAGGCTACTCTATGATTTCCTGGTTTCCATGGCTCTGATTTATCACTCATTCTGGGGGCCTTCCCTCTATGAGGGCTAAATGTTACATTTGTCCTCTTTATTGGCTCTAATTGACTCTTGTGGTTCTTTTGCAGGAGAAACTCCTCAAGACAATGTGCTCTTTATGGGATAAATGTTGTGAAAATGACAGAAACCTGAATGTGGAAATTGTCACAACCAGAACTTGGGTGGTTGGTATTTGCATTTCTCCAAACTGCAGCATGAACATGGGGTGGTTGGATGAGTGACTTTAAAATAGAAACTTCCACTGACACTACAATGTTCTTTAGGATTCAATATGGGAAGAGTGATCAACAGGAAAAGGGCGTTTTTCCCTCCACAGGATAGATAGTTGGCTCCTGGTCAGGGTTTGTAACAAAATGACAGCTGTCACACAAAGCATGCTGTTTAGTTCCCAGGATTAACAATTTTATCACTTCTACACCAAGAACCACAACAGACTGGTCATTTCACAGAGTGCCATATGTGGAGGGAGGGGGTAAATACCGGGCCTAGGAGATGTTTGGCAGCCATTGAAAATTCAGGTGAAGCATCTGAGGCAGTATAAACATTTATGTGGAAAAGTAGTATTTGAAAACAGATTGAAAATTTCAGGAAGAAAGAACATTTTCACCAATCCAGGGAAACGCTGAACTTATCCTAAGTAATTTAATAAACTTTGAATCTATATATATAAAAGCCTAAGCAACCAAATGACTGTAGGACCCGTAGGCCAGTCACTATGCTGTGCACTGACCACCAGGGGGCAGATGCTCAATGCAGGAGCTGCCCCCTGTGTTCAGTGCACTCCCATAGCCAACCCCCCACAGCTGGCTAAACTCCTGCAGTTTCTCCCCCTGGCAGGCTGGCCCACCTGATCAGCCCCAATTGTGGAGTTAGCCAGGCAGTCAAGCTCCCATGGCCCCTCCCCTTGGATGGCTAGCAACCCTCCCCCAATTTCTGCCCCGGCCAGCAGGCCAACATTCTGTGGACCTTACCCCCAAGTGGCCTACCACCTGCGGTTCCTAAACCTGGTTGGTCAGCCCCCCTCCATTGGCCCCATTGACTCTTAGTCAGGGTTTCTAACAGAGATTTTTGACCAACTCAACAAAGCATGTTGGTTTGTTTCGAGGATTAACTACAAACATCCCACCAACCTCCCACAGCTCCGTCTACCTGCCGGGCACATCCCCCAATTGGCCCAAATCACCAGCCAGGCCAAGGGACCGTATCCATGGATAAATTTGTGCACCAGGCCTCTAGTAATATTTATAATGTCTGAGGAGAAAATTGATGAGAGATGGGGGAATACATATAAAAATGCTGAATATAGACCCTGGTATCTAAATAGAAGGAGATGTTTCAACACATTAGGGAAATATAAGAAAAACATATTTCCTCAATCTGGGTGGTTATTTTGAAGGTGTGATATCAAATATGAATTTACTCAACACATATTTCATAAGGACCTTGTCTGTATCAAATAATGATCCAGAAAATGGAGCAGTAAGCAAAGTAGAAACTACCCTTACCCTGATAAAGCTTACACTCTAAATCAAAGGGCAAATGGACAACATGTATATAGGAATAATACATGATGCCTGATAAGTTCTTTGTAGAATAATAAAGCAGTAATGAGAAAGAGGAGTACAGGAGGATAGAGACTGCAGATGAGGCTTTGAGTTCTAAATAGGATCGATAACAGAGAAGACCACACTGGAAATTTCACCTTATAAAAAAAGATCTCTGAAGGGGACAGCAAACACAAGGGTATGTGGAGAGAGCATTCTAGATGGAGAAAATAGCACATGCAAAGTTATTGCAGGCAGATATATTGGGGGCAGTTGAAAACCGCAAAGATCTGAGGGGACATCAGAGTGAATTAGGAAAAGAATGAAAGGAAATAAAATCAAAGAGATAATGGGAGTCAGATTGTAAATGAAACCTCCTCAGGATAGGATTAAGCTGGATGAAATGCAAGGTGATGAGCATATCAGTCTGGGGTCACAGCATGTAAAATGGGTTGAAGTTATCTGATCTAAATTCCAGAAAGCAGGCTAAATAGAGGATCCCTAATCCAATTAATATAAATTCAAACTGAATGTTTTATGAATATTCTGTGTTGCCTTCTCACACACACTGGCTGTAATATAGAAATCACACATTTGTTGTTTTTGTTTTTGTGGCTATCTTAGCAAAGGATTCTTTATGAGTGAAGGGGATCTAATTGGTTGATTAAAAATATATGGAAAAGAGGAACGAGAACATGTGGATTCTGAGACTAGACAAGACTAAGGGTTAAAGGTTAAATATAATGGATCTTTATAAGGCAAAGAAGAATCCATGAGATTCAGTAGGAGATGAATGAAAGGGTTCATGTTTTGACTAACTCCATGTCATTGCAGATTTATGTGAGCTCAAAGGGGGAAGCGATCAGAGCTGAATATGATCAGTTGTCTCCAACTTTCTATTTGGAAAAGCATCATCATTTAGAGAGACTGCAAAGGGAAGGAAAGGAGATTTTTGACCAACTCAAGGACAGTGAAGCCAGGATGGCACACAAGAGAAAGCTTTTAAGAGGAATGTATACAGAGCTGAAGGAAATGTGCCATAAACCAGATGTAGAGCTGCTCCTGGTAAGAACTCAGAAGTGAGGTGCTGAGTGTTCACATGCCCAGGCATTTTTCCAACAAAAATCCATCTCCTCTTTTATGGCATTTGTTTCCAACAACCTATTTCCATAGCCTCAGTTACTTTGTTGGGAGGGTATCGCTCCTCCAAGGAACCGCACAAACAAAATATCCCTCCTACATTATCCATAAGAAACAAACCTCTGTGGGATGGTAAAAGAATCCTGAGTTAGATCCCCCCTCTAAAAGTCAATCATATATTTTAGCTTTGTGAAAATGCACAAAATGGTATGTATTAGTATTGAGGCTAATTATAGACATGACAATATGGGGATATTTAGGAATCTGCACTAGCATTGCTGTCATTTTTGGGTGTACCCACATTAGAAATAGAAAAGACGCTGGATACTTAATCATGTTTACAGCAGCGCACAGGGACTCCCCAGCCCTCTTCCCCCTTCACTGGCCCTTGGAAAGTCTCCAGGAATCAGTCTCCAGCAGGACATGAGTTTATGAAATGTGGTAAACTGGAAAGAGGAAAAAGATAGGCTTCCCAGGATGAAACAGAGTAGGGAAATAATAACTTCTGGAACTATCTCAAAATTGTCCACCAGGGTTCTGGAGGAATGGAGCAAAAATAAGTAAGAGAAAGAGCATAAAATAAGAGAAAAAACTAAGTGGAAAAAAAAATCTCCCATGGACCTAGTGGAAGAGTCATTGGTAAAAAGCATTAAACCTTTCTATTTTTCTCCACAGGATTTTGGAGACATATTGCACAGGTCAGTCTGTACCTTGATACCAGCTGGTGCTCATTCAGAGTTTTCACAGATATCAGAAGGGACTTGCTAAAGTGAAGGCAGAATTTATTGGGATCTTGATAGAAATTTTCCCCGTACCTATTTTCCCTTACTACATGTAGATGTCTCTTTTGATTACCATACTGAGTGATTTCATTCTGAAGTTTCAATGACAAATTGAAAAAAAACACACAAAAAAACAAAAACTCCAAAAAAACTCAATAAAGGAAACCCCTTCATTCCCAATTTCCTTTTTAGTTCTCAAAATCCTACATATATGAAGGACAAGGTGCTAAGTTTTCTGAGTGAGGAGAAAGTCAAATACCTTAGAAGCAGACCTAGTGGAATCTGGGTGCGAGGGTAGTGGAAATACCCAGCAGTGAGAAAGCCCTGGTGATTTGTTGATCTGTTGATTGCAGTTGACAGCCCTGAAAAACAGATGAAAAAAATTCTCTAAGTATGAGAATGATGTGAGGCTCCTATAACCACTTGCCCCAGGAAGCAGATTGCACTGCTTGGGAAAAGTTTCACAGCCTCTACATTGAGAGTGCAATAGGCCAATCAGTCTTCAGAGAACCCCATCATTTCCAGACGGGGAGCATTTCAGTGGAATCCAGAATTTCCCTCTTGAATATCCTCAAGGACATAAGAGATTGGGGATCTTTACAAATTCCTGGACAAGATGAGAAAGGGTTAGACTGAATTCTGGTTCAAATGGACTTTCCATTAGACTTGAAAATTAGGGAACTATGAAGAATTATTTGGCAAAGTGATACTTTTGGGTTTTCAAATTAATGGATTTAAATAATTCTATTGAAGTATCTTATACATAAAAATAGTGGTTTTGTTTGTTGACTGTAAACACAGTAACTTCCTCTTCCCTCTTGCAGGAGTGAGGCAGTGTGTGTGCACATGCCCCAGCCTGTGAAAGCGGAGCTCTCTGCAGTAATCAGCCCAGGGATGATTGCAAGGTTCAACTGCTTCCACAGTAAGCGTAGGCCCATGGGCCATATTTCCATTATCTATCCTGTGTTATTAGGGCCATGCAGGTAATCTGTTCTCTTCTGTTAAGTGTGTTACTCTTTTCAGACATAAGTGAATCATTTGACTGTATAATCCTTTTGTAAGGGAACACGTCTTTAAAGTCACATTTATAATACCAAAAGAGTGAAAGGTAGTGAAAATAGAAATATGATTCAGACTCATAAACAGAAACTTTCCTAATGGTAAAAGAATGAAGTCAGAAATGAACAGTTTAATAAATGCAACAATGTTCAGATTTAAGGTTAATTATTCAATTTTATGTATAAAACTGTATATTTATTCATATATAATTTTCAAATGCTAACAGCAGTTTTTTGTGTGATATATAACATATTAGATTATACTTGGTTTCTTTGTATTTTTTTACAATGGTCATATAATGTAAAAATTTGAATTAGTACGTGTTAACAGAAGAAATATTTTTATGAACAACAAAGTAAAAACACACCAAAATTTAGTTTACTCATAACCTGAAGAGGTACGTGTTAAATCTCAAAATGCTGACAGCCCAGAGCCAGGACAAAGGACAGAAGGACTGGTGAAGCGTTTACAAAAACTATTTTAAGAAACTACTAAAATAGACATAAATTGAATTTTCATTAATTTATCTAGAGAAATGCTTGACTCATGGCAAATCTGCACATCCCTTCCCAAATGATGATGTGATTATTTAGAAAAAATGTCCTTCTGATTCTAATTTTTACAATGGAAGACAATTCAGAGACTATTATGCATTGGCCATTTTGCTATGAAAAGTGAACTTGGAGACATGAGTCTTTTTGATCTTAATCCTCACCCAAGGAGACATATACCTTATTTTTTATTGATTGAAGAGAGACAGGGAGAGGAAGAGTGAGATAGAAACATCAATGATGAGAGAGAATCATTGATGAGCTGCCTCCTGCATGCCCTACTAGGGATCAAGCCCACAACCCATGTGGCCTGACCAGCAATGGAACCTAGACCTCATGGTTCATATGTCAACACTCAAACACTGAGCCATATGGGCTGAGCTAAGGATATTTTTTACATTAATTTTTAGAGAAAGTGGAATGGGGGAAGAGAGAGAGAGAGAGAGAGAGAGAGAGAGAGAGAGAGAGAGAGAGAGAGAGAGAGAATATGAGAGAGAGGGACAACAAGTACTCAGACAGATGCAGGTGCAGGGGGTGGAACCTGCAAGCCAGGATGTGCCCTTGACTAGAATCAAACCCATTACCCCTAGTGACAGAGCCTACGTTCTACCCACTGAGTCACACTGGCATGGATGTGATGAGTATTATATTTGACCCTAATCATTTGAATATCAGAAAATGTTCAGATATCTGTGGCTAGGGATCTGTTTGCTGCACATGTATTGGTCATCTCTGGGCTTTATTAGATGTGACAACCAACATTGCTCTTACTGTGTGACCTCATAATAAATAACATCTTGAAAGAGCAACATTTTCATCAGGACTTCTATTTGCAATGTGTCCACATGATTTTTTTTTCTTCTTTTTGCAGAGGTTATCGCTATGTATAATGGAATAACTCGAGCTCATGACTTCTTACAAGGAGATTTGATAAGCCTGAGTGTTGGATGTGGTCTTCAAGGTGTACCAGTTACCTTTCCACAATCTGAGTGTTTTCTTTACTGGGGTGCTAGTACTTTTACCACTGGGAAACATTACTGGGAGTTAGAAGTGGGAGACACTTGGAATTGGGCTTTAGGAGTCTGCTGTGATGATTGGGTAGAGGGAAATAGAAACCTCCAGAAGGCATTCTATGTTATTGGCTGTACTAAAAACGACAGGCACCACAGTGTCTTCACCACCTCCCCAGTTTTACTGCAATATGTGCCCAAACCTATTGGCCGAGTAGGGGTATTCCTGGATTATGAAGGTGGAAGTGTGACCTTTGTAAATGTAGCACAAAGTTCCCTTATATGTAGAATCTCCTCTTGCTCTTTCTCTCGCATTCTCAGGGCTCTCTTTTGCTGTTGTCACTCCCGACTAGAAATACGTTAGGAATCTCTCTATATGCTGGGGACCTCCAATGTCTAAGGAAGCCCTTTTCCTGGCACCCTATCAAATAAGATAAATATGTTATACATTTTTGTTTTTAATTTCCTTTTATGCCCTGAATATTTATTTACTGTATTATTAAATATGATAACCTTCAAAACATATGTATTGGTTTGTGCTTTACTCAGTTTAGGAAAATCATCATCCATGAAGCATTGCATAAAATAAGTCCTCTGGTTTTTGCTTTATTTGTGAACTGTCATGAGGAAGTATAATTACAGATGAAAGGGGTGTTTGCAGAGGTAAAACTCAATGCAGGAGAGCAGGCATACATGGTTGTAGAGACACAATGGCAAAAATGCAAAACACACACGCGCACATGTGCGTGCACACACCAATGGCAATTTAGATTATCTTCAGCTAACTATATTCTACATGTTCTTGTCTCAGTTTAATAATCCATAGAGAAGTAACATTAATAACCTGTGCCCTGCATTCCTTTGTAATTCTCACCACAGTGATACATATTTCAGTATCATTCATAATCTCTACTAGATAGAAATTCACAGGATGACCAGAACAGTACTCTCCTCATCTTCCTTAGTATCTCCATCTAGAGCTACATTCATCCATACACTATATTGTCTACATGTTAAGTACATAATGCTATTATCATCATCTTTATAATGTCCATATCATTCCCTGGCTTTCCCTCCCTTAATCTAGCTGTGAAGCCCCGTGTCATTTCCCCACACCTATCATACAATTCACCCTCTCTACAGCTGTGATTAACCTGTTGATTAAACACTTCAACAAATATTTAGTCTTAATTATTGCATTTTAAAAGTTGTATATAGACCTAACCGGTTTGGCTCAGTGGATAGAGTGTCAGCCTGAGGACTCAAGGACCCAGATTCGATTCCAGTCAAGGGCATGTATCTTGGTAGCGGGCACATCCCCAGTAGGGAGTGTGCAAGAGGCAGCTGAATCAATGTTTCTCTCTCATTGATGTTTCTAACTTTCCTCTCTATAAAAAATCAATAAGATATGTTTAAAAAATTGTATATAAATTCTATTTTTTATTTAATATGATGGGAACCATCTGCCAAATATGTCAGTTGTATGAAGACTCATTCAAAATAAGATTGTATTTATAAAATTTGATTCAAAATAAGACTGTATTTATATCATTACACATTTCATTGAAGATAAGCTGTGGCTCTTCCCTTAAGTTTGAAATACGATCAGGTGAAAGAATGCATGGATGTTTATAAATGAAAAGATTTTACTATATTTTAATTTTAATAGCTAATGGTGGTTTTTACAGGGTTCTATTATTACTGGGAATGTTTGTTTTTTAAGATATTATTTTGCTTAATTTATAATGTGCTTTTATAAAAAACACACACAAATAAACAGTATACACTAAACCACTCAACTTTATCGTCACTGGTGGTGGTTAGTTCATGTTTTGGTCAAGTGTTTATGCCGAAGTCATTCATCTATAAGAAGTACTGTGGTACTTTTAGTCTCATTAAATTTCTAAAAGGAGTAATTTTATTGTGGAAAAATGAAATAATAAAAATAATTGAAAGTTTGCAGATCAGTATCATTTTTTAGCTGAAAGTTGATTTTTATACTATCTTTAAACACCAAACACAGCCATCATATATGTACCCACCACAGACAGCCTCTCAGCAACTTGAGGCCTTTTTCAGTAATCTGGTCCACCTCTGGCTAGGACAATGAGACCCTTAGCTACCACCCAGTAGCAGGTGACAGTGCTGAGAAGAAAGGGTCACAAACCCAGGTTGACCCCTGGAGAATTCACTGCGGTGGTTTTGCAGCCAGGAGCCATAGCCCCATGCCATCCAGAGACAGGAGTTGGAGGTGCCCAGTTGTTTGATGCTGGCTGCTCCCATTGCAGAACCCAGCAAAGGAACCTGGACTTCATTTCTCTGTGGAGCTTCTGTTAGAGCTGGTGTGGGTAGGATATAAGGGTTACCCTGAGGACAATATGGTTGAAATTCCACCTGTTCCTCTGACACCAATCACCACCAAGAGTTTTGGTCCTTTTTCTAATCCTGGTGCCTGCCTGTCCCATGCTGCAGGGGATCCATTCCCTCCACAGTCGCTGCCTATGGCCACCCTCACCTGCCTGCTGAGCTCTTCTGATCACTATGACTCCAACCCTGATGGTCCTTATTTTATAAGGACACTGTTCCCTTAAGAATGAAGATGCCTATAGATGGCGCTGCCCTGGCTGTTGATCCTGGAGAGCTGCAGGAGCCTTGTAAGCCCTCTCTCCCCTTCCTTGGGTCTGAGCTATGTCCACCTCACCACTCTCCTCACACAGTGGATGTTTAGGAAACCTGCTCTGAGACCCCAGCATGCCAGACTAGGAGCATCTCCATCTGTACCAGGACCATCCAGTGGTAACTTCAAAACCTTATATCCACATATTATCTTACCCAGCAATATCATCTTTAGCAATCTTTCCCATAGATTTTTCACAAACAAGGATATTCACAAAAGGATGCATTTTGAAGCATTTTTCAGTAGCTGAATACATAAATCGGAAATAACTTAAATGTTCGGAAACCTGGGGTATCATTTCATAAAATATAACACATATTATATACCTGAGATATGAAAATATCTTGTAATTACTAGTTTAGTCCATGATATTTTGTATGTTTTCAATTAATACATTTTATTAGTATTCTAAAACAAATGATTCCAAATGACAAGCCAAACTAGTGACACAAAACTCACAGTACTGAATGATGTTAAATTAAAAATAAAAACTCACTGATGTCAGTCAAGTTCACAGTGTGTGAATGATCTTAGAGATCAAAATCTCATCTTATTACCAATACAATCAGAGGAGTTTGCTGGAGGCTAATACCAACAGTAGTCAGCATATGAATGTGGTTTTCAGCAAGGCTGAAAATCAGCCTAATATTGCCCAACTGTTGGCCAAATGACTCAAGGCAATTCCCTAACCTGATAATTCTTTTACTGTTTACTAATCTTTACCTTTGATATGCCTGTATGCATTCCTAAGGGGCAGATGTGTGTTCAAGTGAATAAAAGCAGCCAGGACCCAGAAGTCAGGGAGCTTTCCCACTAGAGGGAGGTTTCCAGCCTGGACCCTATGCCTTCTAAATTCATATTTCTTGCCTAGTGTATTTGTTTGTGGGTGACCCCTTTTTCAGATCCTGAATCCTTGCTGCAAAATTTGTGGCATTCTGGTGCTCAGTGAGGGACAGCTGGAGAAGATTCACCAGAGTGAAAAACAAAGAAAAAAGGAAATTCGCAGGAAAGGTGGGAGTTTCACGGCAAAGGTGGGGAGATTCACCTCGTACAAAGCCCATGACATCTTCGGAATGGTGAACTTTAAGTGGGTGGGAACATCTTTTATTTCAAGCCAGGTTATGATGGGGAAGAATTTGAGTAAAAGCAAAAACATCATTGCAAATTTTTAGCTGTATGCTCAAAGATAAAGGAATTACATTGTCAAAAGGTACTCTCTTAAATCAGTCTCAAGGAAAACAAGTGCCCTTGTCATCTTTAACTATGTGGGCTCTTGTTTGAACGGCATTATGCTCAATTCGTATTGGGAATCAAAAGTCTATAATACCTAAGGCCCCCGTTCCACTGCGTATAGTGTGGCAAGGCTCAACAGATAGAGAAAATGGAGCTAATAGTCATTTTACAAAAGGACTCTTTAATGCTTTGTCTGAAAATTACCAAATGATGCCTTGGTACAGGCAGATTTTATTTTTTATTTTTTTAAAATATATTTTTATTGATTTCAGACAGGAAGTGAGAGGGAGAGAGAGGGAGATAGAAACATCAATGATGAGAAAGAATCATTGATTGGCTGCCTTCTGCACGCCCCCTACTGGGGATCAATCCTGCAATCCAGGCATGAGTCCTTGACTGGAATTGAACCCAGGACCCTTCAGTCCACAGGCTGACGCTCTATCCACTGAGCCAAACCAGCTAGGGCAAGACAGGCAGATTTTAGTTAAAAAAAAAAAAATTTAGAGGCCAGTCAATGCTATGGAGAGCAGAATAGGATAAGATCCATGAAAAGAACTCTGATTTATTAAGTCTTGTCTATATGTTATGGGTGCTTGTCTGTTGATTGTTGTTTTACCTGTCTTTGTTGGTTATTGTTAGTTTATTAAGCATGCCTTTAATTTAATTTAATTTAATTTAATTTAATAGAAAAGAAACAGTAGATAGGCCATTACTAAATGTCCCCAAAGCAAACAGGATGTGGGGGTAGGGAAAAAGGTTACGAGTGGTACATGTGGCCAATAACACAGGTCCTAGGAAAATTCCCTAGACAAAGCGAAGTAACTAAAAAAGGCCCCAGCCCATTAATTACTAAGTCTTTTGGTGATGCTGTAAAATGGATGCCCAGTCTCGAGAGTGTTATTAAAAGTTTCATTTTTTAATCATGTTTTTACTTCCCAGTCCATTATTTGAAATTTGTATAGATGAGACATTTCTCACAATTTAAGGGATGCATCTGGGATTTCTGTATCCATGAAGAGGAAAAGGCTAGCTTAACAGAGGTGCACCCCCCTGATTTTGTGTGGCCTCTTGGACTGAGCCTCTTCACAAATGCTATAGAATAAACCCAAGACTGTTTTTCTTAGAAAGATGGCAAAAATGACCCAAGGAAAATACACAGGCTGTGTTTGGGCAGCAATATTAATGTTTCCATAATAATGGGTAATTATTTTTTTTATTTTTATTTTTTAATAAATCTTTATTGTTCAGATTATTACAGGTGTTCCTTTTTTTTTCCCCCATAGCTCCCCTCCACCTGATTCCCCACCCCACCCCATGCCCTTACCCCCCACCACTGTCTTCATCCATAGGAGTAAGATTTTTGTCCAATCTCTTCCCGCACCCCTCACACCTGCTTCCCCTGAGAATCGTCAGTCCACTCCCTTTCTATGTCCCTGATTCTATTATATTCACCAGTCCATTCTGTTCTTCAGATTTTCTATTCACTTGATTTTTAGATTCACTTGTTGGTAGGTATGTATTTGATGTCATTTTGTTGTTCATAATTTTTATCTTTACCTTTTTCTTCTTCTTCATCTTCTTAAAGAATACCTTTCAGCATTTCATGTAATCCTGGTTTGGTGGTGATGAACTCCTTTAGCTTTTTCTTGTCTGTGAAGCTCTTTATCTGACCTTCAACTCTGAATGATAGCTTTGCTGGGTAGAGTAATCTTGTTTGTAGGTTCTTGCTGTTCATCACTTTGAATATTTCTTGCCACTCCCATCTGGCCTGCATAGTTTCTATTGAGAAATCAGCTGACAGTCGTATGGGTACTTCCTTGTAGGTAATGAACTGTTTTTCTCTTGCTGCTTTTAATATTCTCTCTTTGTCTTTTGCCCTTGGCATTTTAATTATGATGTGTCTTGGTGTGGTCCTCTTTGGATTCCTCTTGTATGGGGTTCTGTGTGCTTCCTGAACTTGTAAGTCTATTTCTTTCACCAGGTGGGGAAAGTTTTCTGTCATTATTTCTTCTAATAGGTTTTCAATATTTTGCTCTCTCCCTTCTTCTGGCACCCCAAAAATTCTGATGTTGGTTCGCTTAAAGTTGTCCCAGAGGCTCCTTACACTATCTTCATATTTTTGGATTCTTTTTTCTGGTTGGATGTTTTTTGTTTCCACATATTTCAGATCTTTGGTTTGATTCTTGGGGTACGTTGATCTACAGTTGAGTTTCTGTATATTCTTTATTTCAGACAGTGTATGCTTCATTTCTGACTGATCCTTTTCCATTTTTTTTTGGCATTCTCATTAATATCCTTAAAGGTCTCATCAAGTTTCTCAGCTGTTTTAAGAAGATTCTTGAGTAACCTTATAAATGTGATTCTGAACTCTATGTCATCCAGTAGTTTGCTTTCTTCCGTTTCTTTCATTCATGACATGTTTCTTTGTCTCCACATTTTGGCTGCTTCCCTGTGTTGATGGAGTAGCTTTGCGTTGTAGTTGATCTATGGGGGGCAGTAGCTCAGCCTCCTCAATCACATGAGGTGGATGCTCTTGGTACACCCCTTTGTGGGCTGAGTGCAAAGTCTTGGTGTAGTTAAGCCTTAATTGCTATTGGTACACTGAGAGGAAATGACCTCCAGGCCAATTAGCTGTGAGCAGTCACTGTGTCTATAATGGAAGAACTGCTGCGCTGAAGACACGCTTATGGGGCAGGACTTGTTTTAGTGGGGCTTTGGTGCTCACTGAGTCTGCCTCTTGAATGTGTCACTTATGGATGTGAGGAGTTGAAATCTGGTGTCTCACACTGACCACTAGGTACACTGGCTTCTGGATCTCCAGTGGGGTGCAGGTCAGCTACTGTCTGAGGCCACCCAGCAGGAGCTACAGTGAGAGCTACAGTTTTCTCCTCTTTGCTTGTGGTTTGGAGGTTTTGGAGCTGTCTGACCCGGGCTGCAAGTTTGCTAGGTTAAGCTTTGATAGGGCAGGGCTTTCTTATGCTAAATCCGCTGCTTGGAGCTTGGGTGGGTTTGTAGGTTGTGCAGGGCGGGGCCTCAGGGTGTCACTAGGTTAGGGCGTGGCAAACAGCAATGGCTGCTAGTTAGATGGCTCTGCGTCCCCGTCGGCATCCGCGAGTCCCGTGCCCCAGTGCCGTAAACAATTATTCCTGCGCGCAGCTCTGCAAGCAAGCCACCCTCACTGGCAGACAATCCAGCTTCTCCCTGTATGCATTTGGGTCCCCTGCGTCTCCCCAGAAACTGTATTTCAGAGTAATCAGGGGCTTGTCTCCCTTTGGGTTGAAAAAAGCAACGCCCGCCGCCAGCCCGGATCACACGCCTCCGTACCTCAGCTTTTCACCGCTCGTGAACGTCTCAATGCTCTTTTCTCTTTCTTTCTAGTTGTAGAACTTCCACTCAGCCAGCTTTCCCGTGGTTCTGGGTGATAGATGTTTTGTCTTTTAGCTGTATTTTTGAAATTGTTGTGGGAGGCAGCAATTTAGGTGTTTACCTACGCCGCCATCTTGGATTCTCTTGGTAATTCTTGAATAATAATGGACTGCATTCCAAGTTTGCTTCAGAGGTCCCCAGGGGCATTCCTATTTTATAATGGAAAATAAAAATAGTACTTTCACATTAAAGCCACTGAATGCTGCTGAGTTATCCGTGTTACAAAATTGGTGAAGAAAATGCTTTACATAATAATTGGCTTTAAAAATCTCAAAGTTGTTAAGGATATATATATATATATATATATATATATATATATACACACACACACATATATATGTATATATATATATATATATATATATATATATATATATATCTGTATTTTTCGGTGCCTAAATTATATATGCTTAAACATAGTTTTCCAAAGTCTTTGGTAACTTAAAACTTTGAAGTTTTCTTAAATAAATAATAAAAATTATTAAATATCTAGGTATTTTAAAATAACAAAATACTGAAATATCAATCTGAGTTTGTCTCATATAAAAAATCTAGAGGATAGAATTGAATCTATTAATTAAATGTCTTTTATTTTATTTGAAATATATTCTTACAAATATAAATATATTACTAATCTGAGAAATGCAAAGTATTTAACTTGCCACCCAAAATTTGAGGCTTCTAAGAGTTTAAAGTTCAAATTCAGTTGGGAGAAATTATATGGTTGTGATAACAAAATGCATAAAGTATAAAAAAATTTTTTTGAGAAAGTAATTCTTTTATTTTCTCTGGAAAAATTAGTAGTTCAAAATACATTGTAGTCCTTAAATATATTACTTGTAGTAAAATTTCAACCTAGGATATAATATGTTATTAACCTCATTAAAATAGAAGGATTAATTCTATAGTCTGAACCAAATTTTTTAATATAAAAACCAGTTTAAATTTAATATATTTTAGAATAATTACAAAAATGTATAATATAATCTTTAGGTTATGTATATTTAATAGTCTTTCCAAATATTAAGACTTTGAGAGATAGCTTTTGGAGATTTCAAGGACTCTGGAATAATTTGAGGATTTATTCTCTTCTTAAAAGAAATATTTTGAATGTAATTAGGCTGATCTTATATACTGCAAATCATGTAGAAAGCTTTATCAAATAAAAATTAATAACTCTGTTCTACTTATATACATATATTTAAATGTTATAGAATTTTCAACCTCTAAGAGAGGTCAGGACAATGTTGCTGAATACTACTTAAGCAGAACCAGATTATTCAGCAGTGGAATTTAAGAGAGGAGCCCCCAGACAGCCTGCTCTCTAGATAGGCTAGGGGGTGGGGAGGCATCTGTACTTCATTGGTCAAATGTATAAGTTTACTTACTTTACTTTTTTCACTAAAGATGCATACTTTAATTACTTAATAAATTAGCTTTTCAAAATATATTCAAGGTCTCATGTAAACTCATTTATATGAGAAGTCAATATTTTATGGCCAATTAGTTCTAACAAAGTCCAAAGTAAAATTAGCATACATATGCAAATGAGAACTAGCCAAAAGAATGCTGTTCAAAAGTAAATTTTAAGGTTAACAAAAGGGAGAAATTTTTAAATCTCTTATATGACTACTTACAAAGTAAACTAAAAGTTATTATTGAAGCATTAAATGTCACCATTAATGAGATACTATAAGTTTAAGAGAATTACTTTTACTTGAAATGTATGCATTACAGTATTGACCAGCATGTCTCTCTCCTCTCTGTTTTTCTAAACGATAACCAAGTTTGGTGCTCTGTTTAAAAGAAAGCAACATTTTTTTTGTTTTATTTTTTTTTAAGCTCTTTAATTATAGCTTAAAAATTACTCTGGGACAGTGGTTGGCCAACTGCGTTTAAGTTTAAAAAATTTGGCTCTCAAAAGAATCTCCAACATATACAGAGAACTCATACAACTTAACAAAAAGAAGATAAACAACGCAATCAAAAAATGGGCAACTGATCTAAATAGACACTTTTCGAAAGAAGACAGAAGGCAGGCCAAGGGACATATGAAAACCTGCTCACAGTCACTAATCATCAGAGAGATGCAAATCAAAACAATAATGAGGTACCATCTCACACCTGTCAGAATGGCTATTATCAACAAATCAACAAACAATAAGTGTTGGCGAGGATGCGAAGAAAAAGGAACTCTTTTGCACTGGTGGTGGGAAGGCAGACTGGTGCAGCCACTGTGGAAAACAGCATGGAGTTTCCTCAAAAAACTAAAATTGGAACTCCCATTTGACCCAGTGATCCTACTTCTAGGAATATATACCAAGAATCTAGAAAATGAATCAGAGAGGATATATGCACCCCTATATTCATAGCAGCACAATTCACCATCGCTAAGATTTGGAAATAGCCTAAATGCCCATCAGCAGATGAATGGATTAAAAACCATGGTATATCTATACAATGGAATACTATGCTGTAGTAAAAAAGAAGGAGTTCCTACCATTTGCAACAATATGGATGGAGATGGAGAATATTATGTTAAGTGAAATAAGCCAGGCAGAGAAAGATAAATATCACATGATCTTGCTCATTTGTGGAAAATAATGAACGGCATAAACTGATGAACAAGAACAGATCCATAGGCTGAGAAACGGCAATCAGAACATCATATCTCAGTGGTCACCATAACCTTAAGAGAAATTGTTTCATGTGACAAAAGTTTTTAAATGAAACTCTCTGTAGCCTGAAAATTATTTTGGAAGGGAACAAAGAGAAGTTTCCTTCAAAAGTCATAAGGATTGTAACTGAAAGTCAATATATTTGGCCTCTTGAACTAAAGTAAGTAATTTCTGTTTTTGCCTCCCTGACAAAGTTTATATAAAGCTACAAAAAGAAATTGACAGCCAGTTTGAAATGGAATTGCCAGGGCCTAGGGCAAAGAATATCCTTCCATGATATTATTCTACAATGTCATTATAATTTTAGATATTTTACAATAGCATATTGTACAATTATCCCAAAGAAACTTACAAACTAATTCTTTGAATGGTTGGCAGCAAATAAAATTTTTAAAAAAAGGACATGAAAGGATTTAATCCCTTTCAGAAGGAATTAAGGCCCTGGGAAGGCACTTGAGCATCCTATATTGGCCCCTCTTGCCTTTTGTGCCAAGAGGGACCCTCTTCTCACAATACAATTGCCATCAGCTGTTGCCTGAGCTTTCTGTTCATGCTGAGCTTGAAGCCTCGTGGGGGCTGGTACCATGGATCTGTCTCACACCCAATTGTGTGAGCTGGGCCCTCACTGGAGAAGAAACCCGAGTTCCTCAAGATATGTGATCAGCACTGGGACCCCGCCAGCAGGACAAGGGTTCCCAAGGCAGGTGCTGGGTGTGGAGGCCATGGGGGCATAGGCTACCAAGGAGAGAGAACTGAACCTCACATCACCCTGGTTGGCCCCGGAGGATGACTGGTTAGCCAGAGACGGGTAAGATTCCTCAAGGAAGGAACAACCTAAGACAGGCATAGTCGCAGAGGTGCCATCAGAAGAGAACTTGTGGGGGGGGGGGCAATAGAAGTGGGGCACAGACCCTCAGTCCCCTAACATTAGAAGGGCTTGAACCCTCGCTCCTTCTGAGGGAGGTCTCTTGCCCCCATGGCTGCTTCACGCTTCCCACACCCAGCTCAGATCCGGACCCAGGCAACAGACAGAGACTTGGCCCAACTCAGATCGGGAACCAGGTAACAGACAAGAGACTTGGCCGACAGCAGCTGCCCTATATCTAAATTCAGCCTAGCATCAGGAATGCTCAGGGCCCACTCAAGAATGCAAATAATCCTTCCCACTAATATTTACAGGGTAAACTAAGATTGTTGGTAGAGTATTAAATTTGACAGTAAAATAGTAATCAAGTTTTCAGATTAATTTAAATAAGCTAATTAAAATAAGTGAATATTCAAGTAAATTTAATTGTACTGGACAAAAAGCTGTTCTTAAAGTAATAACTAAAATTTCTATTGGTAGTTCATCTCATGGTAAAATTCCTGAACATGCAATGAACCTAAAACAGTCAGATTTTTGGGCAAAAAAAAAAAAAATTTAAATTTAAAGTTATCAAGACTGCATTATAAAATTTACAAAAACCTCCAATAATAAAAAAGGGGGGGATAGTAGGGTATGCTCATGTAAGGAAAAATATCCTATAGGTAAATTACATATAGAAAATTTTTACTTTACCAAATTAATTTTCATTTGTAATGCTAACAGCAAGATGACCATGAAAAACACAAATGGTGTCTAAATAAGATAAAGGAAAATCATTTGGACAAAAATAAAAAGGATCCCAAATTAATTATGTAGAAAAGATTCCTTTATTAACTGTGGTCGAGAATATGTTTGTATATTTTCAAAAAACAACTCCAAGACCATGTGGATTCCTGCAACAGAGAGGAATTGACAGGTGTGCTCCAACCACGAAGACAAGAGGAAAAAACAGTCCAGAGATGGAAGACGCTGACAACGCCTGGCCTTGTCAGCAGCTGTGCACCACTGCAGGTTGCCTAGGACCAAACCAGAGAGAGTAGGACCTGCATTGCCACCATGTGCCCAGCAACCAGATATCATTGCTGACATGTACACATAAGGAACTGTTAGACATTGAAACGGGGACTCAGAACTGTTGGGCATTGAAATTAGGACTCAAACATTTTTTGTTGTTGTTTTGTTATATGTTTATTTCTAGTCTGCAAAGGCAAAACTTTTTAAAGGAAAGAAATGGTGGGAAAAAGATACAGAGGCAAAGAAGCATTGAACAGACTGTCAAACTACATTGGTAAGACAGGGGAGGTTGGGCAAGGGGGGCTGTAAGAGACCAACTGAAGGACTTGTACACATGCATATAAGCATAACCAATGGATACAAGACACTGGTGGGGGGGTGGTGGGCAGGTGAAGGCATGTACTTGGGGGTAGGGGAGGTCGGGGGGAGGTCAATGGGAGAAAAAAAAAGGGGACATATGTACTACTATTTGTAATATTTAAAACAATAAAAAAAGAAAAAGAAAATTTAAAAAAAGAAAGAAAACAAAACAAAACAAAAAAGATTACTCTGGGGAAAAAAACAGAGGGAGATTTCCTTCAAATACCCCAGAAACTAAAATTAAAAATCAATTTAGAAGCCTGAAAAATGGCGGCGGAATAGAAGGACTTGTTCTGAGCCTTGTCCCAGAGCAAATAGATGGAACAGCTGAAACAAGTGGAATCCAGCCCGAACTGGCGAAGGAGGCACAGCTGGTGAGACAGTTTGCAGCCAGAAAGATCAGGGATCCCCCAGATAAAGGTAAAATCAAAGATCTAGGCAGTAGAATCTCCTGGACCTCTGTGCCCAGAAAGTCAGGGAGAAACTAAACAGTGCCAAGCCGCGTCCCCGAGGACAAGCAAGGTCTGAATAATTAAAAAAAAACAAACACAAAACAAAGGAAAGTGTCAATGGGACTGTGGGAGGTAGTGGATTTTAGACCTTAGAGTCTGGATTTGGGATCTGATCCAAATTATGAATTTGGATGTAATTAGGCTGATCTTATATACTGGCAACTTTTAAGAGATGCTGGACCGAGGGGTACCAGCAAGAGAGGAACTAGCATAGACGCGGTCCTTCCTCACGCTGGGGCCTGTGCCTTTCCCCACTGAACCTAGTTTGTGGGACCTTTTGGAGACAGGCACTTACCTGTGGCTAAAGTGTGGGAGAAGGGGTGGAGTTGTGGAACCTGGGGAGAGTAGGCAAGGGATGGTCCAGGAGAAGTGGTAGGGAGTCTGGTGCTGAGTCATATCTAAGCCCACAGAATCCATTTTCTCCTGAGAGATAGCCCCTCCCTCCAGTCTCCAGGCAACCAATATAGCCACACCCAGATTCCACCCTTATTAACACCTTGGAATCTGAATACTCCCTGAGGCCATAGGATTTACTCTAAACAGAGAAGCTAAGTACCTCAATTACTCGGCTATACTGCCAGGGGCCTCCAGAGTGCTTCAGTGTACCTCGCTGGCAAACTTACCGCCAGTGCTCCTGTGAGCCGCGACCTGGAGTAAGTGCCTATCCACCACAGACACAGCAGCGAAAGTTGAGTCTGCCCACCCCACAACTACAGAACTCTGGGCAACACAGTTACCCCTTTCCAAAGTGTAGCCCCCTGAGCCCCATCACCCTGACAGATGGTTCCTTGGTGCCACTGTGAGGCCCCACTGGGCACACGTGATTTCAATTAAGGGTGCAGGCAGCAAAAATTGGGACACTCACCTCCATAGCAGCTGACTTCTAGGCCCCGCAGTTGTGCCTCTCAAGCTCGCAGGCCTACATCAAGAGAACCAAAATAGCTCAAGTAGGGAGCTACACTAGATTACCAAGTCCAGGAGAACTGAGAGATTTCACCAGTAGCACCATCACCAAAAGAACCTGGGTAGCAAAGCAATTGGATCTACAATTAAAACATTTCAGGAAAACATGGGGAGGCAAAAAAGCAATACCCAAAGGAAAGAAAAAGAGGAATCACCAGAAAGGGAGTTAAATGAAATTGAGGCTAGCAGCTTAACAGAGAGAGAATTCAGAGTAGTGATGATAAGGATGTTTAAACGGATGGATGACAAATACACACAACTCAATGACAAATACACACAGCTCAATGAGAACTATAAGGAGCTTAATGAAAATGTCACCAACAAAAAAAAAAACCAAGAGGAGATGAAGAACAACATAGCTGCAATAAAGAACATATTGGAAGGCTTAAACAGTATACTAGAAGAGGCTGAGGACCGCATCAGCGAATTAGAAGACAAAGTAGGAGAACACACACAAACACAGCAGCAACTGGAAAGAAGACTTAAAAAGCAAGAGGAGAGCCTAAGGGAGCTTTGGGACAATACAAAATGAAACAATATTCGAATAATAGGGATACCAGAAGGAGAGGAAGAGAAACAAGGAATAGAAAACCTGTTTGAAGAAATAATGACAGAAAACTTTCCTGATATTGGCAAGAAAAAATCTATGCAAGTCCAAGAAGTACATAGAGTCCCAAACAAGTTGAACCCCAAAAGGCCGACACCAAGACACATCATAATTAAACTGGCGAACACCAACGACAAAGTAAGAATCTTAAAGGCTGCCAGAGAGAGACAGAAAGTTACCTACAAGGGATTTCCTATTAGAATATCAACTGATTTCTCAACAGAAACACACCAGACACAAGGGAATGGAATGAAATATACAAAGTGATGCAAAGCAAGGCACTGAATCCAAGAATACTATACCCAGCAAGGCTATCATTCAAAATTGGAGGTGGAATCAAGAGCTTTACAGACAAAAAAGGGCTAAGAGAGTTTATCACTACCAAGCCAGCAATGCAAGAAATGTTAAAGGGACTGCTGTAAAAAGAAGAAAGAGAAAGGCAAAAAGAAACACAAACACTAAGGGAAAAATATGACAACAAACATGTACTTGTCAATAATAACATTAAATGTAAATGGATTAAATGCATCAATCAAAAGACATAGGGTAGCTGAATGGATAAGAAAACATGACCTATATATTTGCTGCCTGCAAGAGACCCACCTCAGAGCAAAGGATTCACACAGCCTCAGAGTGAAGGGATGGAAAAAGATTTTTCAGGCAAATGGAAATGAGAAAAAAGCTGAGTTTGCGATACTTATCTCTGATAAAATAGACCTCAAAGTAAAGGCCATAACAAGAGATAAGGAAGGCCACTACATAATACTAAAGGGAGCAATTCAACAAGAATATATAACTCTGGTAAACAGATATGCAACCAACGCAGGAGCACCCAAATACATAAAAAAATTCCTGGAAGATAGCAAGGAAGAGATTGACAACAATACAATCATAGTAGGAGGCTTTAATACACCACTGACATCACTGGATAAATCCTCTAGACAAAAAATCAGCAAAGAAACAGCAATTCTAAATGACGCACTAGATCAGATGGACCTAATTGACATCTTCAGAACATTTCACCCCAAAGCCTTGGAATATACATTCTTCTCAAGTGCCCATGGGACATTTAAATAGACCACATATTGGGTCACAAACAAAGCCTCCCTAAATTCAAAAAGATTGAAATCATATCAAACATTTCTCAGGCCACATGACATAATATTAGAAATAAACTATAATAAAAACATTCCAAAAAATTCAAACATGTGGAAACTGAATAGCATGCTATTAAACAGTGATTGGTTGATCAACGAGATCAAAGAAGAAATTAAAAACATCCTGGAGAATAATGAAAATAAAAACACAACAATGCGAATGCTATGGTACACAATGAAAGCATTCCTGAGAGGGAAGTTTATAGCTCTACAGGCCTACCTCAGAAAACAAGAAAAAATGGTAATAAATGTTCTAACTCAACAACTCAAATACTTAGAAAGAGAGCAACAAGAAAAGCCCACAGTGGGCAGAAGGAAGGACATAATAAAGATCAGAGCAGAAATGAATGACATAGAGACCGAAAAAACAATACAAAGAATCAAGAAAACCAAGAGCTGGTTCTTTGAAAGGATAAAACAAGATTGATGAACCTCTAGCCAGGCTCACCAAGAAGCAAAGAGAGAGGACCCAAATAAACAAAATCAGAAATGAAAGAGGTGAAATGACAACAGACCCCACAGAAATACAAAGGATTGTTAAAAAATACTATGAACAACTCTATTCTAAGAAACTACACAATCTGGAGGAAATAGACACATTCCTAGAAAAATACAACATTCCAAAACTCACTCAGGAAGATTCTAAAAATCTCAATAGGCTGATAATTATGGAAGAAATTGACAGTCATCAAAAAGCTTCCAGCAAACAAAAGCCCGGGGCCAGATGGCTTCACAGGGGAGTTTTACCAAACATTCAAGGAAGAACTAAAACCTATCCTCCTCAGACTATTCCAGAAAATTCAAGAAGAAGGAACACTTCCAAGTTCCTCTATGAGGCCAGCATCACCCTAATACCAAAACCAGATAAAGACAACACAATGAAAGAGAATTACAGGCCAATATCCCTCATGAACGTAGATGCCAAAATCCTCAACAAAATTCTAGCAAATTGAATTCAACAGTACATCAGAAAGATTATACACCATGTCCAATTAGGATTTATCCCTGGGATGCAAGGATGGTACAATAATCGCAAATCAATAAATGTGATACATCACATAAACAAATTGAGAGATAAAAATCACATAGTCATATCAATTGATGCAGAAAAAGCATTTGACAAAATCCAACACCCTTTCTTGATAAAAACTGTCAGCAAGGGGGGAATATAAGGATCATACCTCAACATAATATAAGCCATATACAGCAAACCCATGGCTAACATCATACTCAGTGGGCAAAAACTAAAACCATTTCCCCTAAGAACAGGAACAAGAGAGGGATGCCCACTCTCACCATTCCTATTCAACATAGTACTGGAAGTACTAGCCATTGCTATCAGACAAGAAGAAGAAATAAAGGCATCCAAATTGGAAAAGAAGAAGTAAAACTGTCCTTATTCACAGATGACATGATACTGTACATAGAAAACCCTAAAGACTCCATAAAAAAATTATTAGACTTAATAAATGAATTCGGTAATGTAGCAGGATACAAAATTAATGCTAATAAATCTATGGCATTTCGATACACCAATAATGAACTTACAGAAAGAGAGACTAAAAAAGCAATCTCATTTACCATCACACCAAAAAAAATTAAGATACCTAGGAATAAACTTAACCAAGGAGGTAAAAGACCTATACGTAGAGAACTACATGACCCTGAAAAAGGAGATAGAGGAAGTCATAAACAGATGAAAGAACATACCATGTTCATGGATTGGTAGAATGAACATCATCAAAATGTCCATACTACCCA
Source organism: Corynorhinus townsendii (assembly GCA_026230045.1). Lineage (NCBI taxonomy): Eukaryota > Metazoa > Chordata > Mammalia > Chiroptera > Vespertilionidae > Corynorhinus > Corynorhinus townsendii. Next base: position 58,573,015 of record JAPDVU010000008.1, on the reverse strand, counting down.
AAGCAATCTATAAATTCAATGCACTTCCCATTAAAATACCAACGACATATTTCACAGACCTAGAACGTACCTTCCAAAAATTTATCTGGACTTAAAAAAGAACCCGAACAGCTACAGCAATCTTGAGAAAGAAGAACAAAGTAGGTGGGATCTCAATACCAGATATCAAGCTGTATTACAAAGCCACTGTTCTTAAAATAGCCTGGTACTGGCTCAAGAACAGACATATAGATCAATGGCATAGAATAGAGAACCCAGAAATTGACCCAAATCAATATGCTCAATTAATATTTGACAAAGGAGGCACGAACATTCAATGGAGTCAAGACAGTCTCTTCAACAAATGGTGCTGGGAAAATTGGACAAATACATGCAAAAAAAAGAAACTAGACCACCAACTTACACCATACACAAAAATAAACTCAAAATGGATAAAGGACTTAGACATAAGACAGGAAACCATGAAAATACTAGAGGAATCCACAGGCAGCAAAATCTCGGATATATGCCGAAAGAACTTCTTTACTAATACTACTCCTAGGGCAATGGAAGCTAAAGAGAAAATAAACAAATGGGACTACATCAAAATAAAAAGCTTTTGCACAGCAAAGAAAACCATCAATAAAACATCAAGAAAGCCCACTGCATGGGAGAACATATTTGCCAATGATATCAATGATAAGGGTTTAATCTCCAACATATACAGAGAACTCATACAACTTAACAAAAAGAGGATAAACAACACAATAAAAAATTGGCAACTGATCTAAACAGACACTTTTCGAAAGAAGACAGAAGGCAAGCCAAGAGACATATGAAAACCTGCTCACAGTCACTAATCATCAGAGAGATGCAAATCAAAACAACAATGAGGTACCATCTCACACCTGTCAGAATGGCTATTATCAACAAATCAACAAACAACAAGTGTTGGCGAGCATGCGGAGAAAAAGGAACTCTTTTGCACTGGTGGTGGGAATGCAGACTGGTGCAGCCACTGTGGAGAACAGTATGGAGCTTCCTCAAAAAACTAATAATGGAACTCCCATTTAACCCAGTGATCCCACTTCTAGGAATATATCCCAAGAATTTAGAAACACGAATCAGAAAGGAAATATGCACCCCTATGTTCATAGCAGCACAATTCACCATAGCTAAGATTTGGAAACAGCCTAAATACCCATCAGCAGATGAATGGATTAAAAACTGTAGTATATCTATACAATGGAATACTACACTGTGGTAAAAAAGAAGGAGTTCCTACCATTTGCAACAATATGGATGGAGATGGAGAATATTGTGTTAAATGAAAGAAGCCAGGCAGAGAAAGATAAATATCACATGATCTCCCCCATTTGTGGAATATAATGGACGGCATAGACTGATGAACAAGAACAGATCCAGAGGCTGAGAAATGGTGTTCAGAACATCATACCTCAGGTAAGGTAGGGGAGGGTGGGGGTAAGGTGGAGAGATCTACCAAGGGACTTGTATGCATGCATATGAACCTAATCAATGGACACAGACACCAAGGGGGTGGGGCATTAGTGGGGAGTGGGGGAGTTATGGGGAAATAAGAACACATAAGTCAAAAATAAAAATTAAAAAAAATAATTATAAAATAAAAATAAAATACTAAATCTAATCAATACTAGTGGTCACCATAACCTTAAGAGAAATTGTTTCATGTGACAAAAGTTTTTAAATGAAACTCTCTGTAGCCTGAAAATTATTTTGGAAGGAAACAAAGAGAAGTTTCCTTCAAAAGTCATAAGGATTGTAATTGAAAGTCAATATATTTGGCTTCTTCAACTAAGGTAAGTAATTTGTGTTTTTGCCTCCCAGACAAAGTTTATATAAAGCTACCAAAAGAAATTGACAGCCAGTTTGAAATGGAATTGCCAGGGCCTAGGGCAAAGAATATCCTTCCATGATATTATTCTACAATGTCATTATAATTTTAGATATTTTACAACAGCATATTGTACAATTATCCCAAACAAATTTACAAACTAATTCTTTGAATAGTTGGCAGCAATTAAAAAAAAAAAAAGGACATGAAAGGATTTAATCCCTTTCAGAAGGAATTAAGGCCCTGGGAAGGCACTTGAGCATCTTATATTGGCCCCTCTTGCCTTTTGTGCCAAGAGGGACCCACTTCTCACAATACAATTGCCCTCAGCTGTTGCCTGAGCTTTCTGTTCATGCTGAGCTTGAAGCCTCATGGGGGTTGGTACCATGGATCTGTCTCATACCCAGTTGTGTGAGCTGGGCCCTCACTGGAGAAGAAACCCGAGTTCCCGGAGATATGAGATCAGCACTGGGTCCCAGCCAACAGGACAAGGGTTCCCAAGGCAGGTGCTGAGTGTGGAGGCCATGGGGGCATAGGCTACGAAGGAGAGAGAACTGAACCTCACATCACCCTGTTTGGCCCCAGAGGATGACTGGTTAGCCAGAGACGGGTAAGATTCCTCGAGGAAGGAACAACCTAAGACAGGCACAGTCGCAGAGGGGCCATCAGAAGAGAACCTGGCGGGGGGGCGGAACAGAAGTAGGGCACAGACCCTCAGTCCCCCAACATTAGAAGGGCTTGAACCCTCGCTCCTTCTGAGGGAGGTCTCTTGCCCCCATGGCTGCTTCACGCTTCCCACACCCAGCTCAGATCCAGACCCAGGCAACAGACAGAGACTTGGCCCAGCTCAGATCGGGAACCAGGTAACAGACAAGAGACTTGGCCGACAGCAGCTGCCCTATATCTAAATTCAGCCTAGCATCAGGAATGCTCAGGGCCCACTCAAGAATGCAAATAATCCTTCCCACTAATATTTACAGGGTAAACTAAGATTGTTGGTAGAGTATTAAATTTGACAGTAAAATAGTAATCAAGTTTTCAGATTAATTTAAATAATCTAATTAAAATAAGTGAATATTCAAGTAAATTTAATTGTACTGGACAAAAAGCTGTTCTTAAGGCAATAACTAAAATTTCTATTGGTAGTTCATCTCATGGTAAAATTCCTGAACATGCAATGAACCTAAAGCAGTCATATTTTTGGGCAAAAATAAATAAATAAATAAATTTAAAGTTATCAAGACTGCATTATAAAATTTTCAAAAACCTCCAATAATAAAAAAAAAAGGGGGGGGATAGTAGGGTATTGTCATGTAAGGAAAAATATCCTATAAGTAAATTTCATCTAAAAATTTTTTACTTTACAAAATTAATTTTCATTTGTAATGCTAACAGCAAAACACCCATGAAAAACACACATGGTGTCTGAATAAGACAAAGGAAAATTGTTTGGGCAAAAATAGAAAGGATTCCAAATCAATTATATAGAAAAGATTCCGTTATTATCTTGTGGTCGAGAATATGTTTGTATATTTCAGAAAACAACTCCAAGACCATGTGGATTCCTGCAACAGAGAGGAATTGACAGGTATGCTCCAACCATGAAGACAAGAGGAAAAAAGTCCAGAGATGGAAGACGCTGACAACGCCTTGCCAGGCGAGCAGTCAGCAGCTGTGCACCACTGCAGGTTACCTAGGACCAAACCAGAGAGGGTCGGACCTGCATTGCCACCATGTGCCCACCATCCAGATATCATTGCTGACATGTACACATAAGGAACTGTTAGACATTGAAATGGGGACTCAGAACTGTTGGACATTGAAATTGGGACTCAAACATTTTTTTTGTTTTGTTTTGTTATTATATGTTTATTTCTAGTCTGCAAAGGCAAAACTTTTTAAAGGAAAGAAATGGTGGAAAAAAGATACAGAGGCAAAGAAGCATTGAACAGACTGTCAAACTACATTGGGAAGACAGGGGAGGTTGGGCGAGGGGGGCTGTAAGAGACCAACTGAAGGACTTATACTCATGCATATAAGCACAACCAATGGATACAAGACACTCGTTGGGGGGGGGTGGCGGGCAGGTGAAGGCATGTACTGGGAGGTAGGGGAGGTTGGGGGGAGGTTAATGGGGGAAAAAAAAGGAGACATATGTACTACTATTTGTAATACTTAAAACAATAAAATATAAAATAAAATAAAAATCAATTTATTAGGCCTCAAAAGTTGGAAATTAAAAAGAAATTGCCTTAAAGGCTTAAATGACTTTTAAAAATTATTGAAGAACATTAATTAGTTAAGACCTTATCTAAAAATCTCTATGGGAGAAATGACAAATTTATTCAATATACTTAGGAATCCTAAAAAGGTTTTTATTAAATATATTCAAACACCTACAGAATCATTATCTAATTTCATGGCTCACCTGTAACAGCAGTTTACAACCATCTGAATAAATACAAATACCAAGTGGTTTGGGGCCATGTAGTAAATCCTATCTTCCCTACACCAAGGTCACTTAAAAAGTAAGTAATTGACATTTTGCCTCCCTAAAAATCTTTATGTCAATATATTACAAAAGACTTATACCATAAGTCCAATTAGTGTCATTTACTGTCCACACCCAAGGACAAATGAAGTTAGAAAGAAACTTTATTTCAGAGTGATTTAATTGGCAAATTGAAATAAGTGGATATTCAGGGAAACTTAGTTGTCACCTACTAAAAATCAAATTACTACAATTTTTATATTACACCCCTATTATTATACCAAAAACAACAACATCAACAATAATAATAATAAAAAAACTATGCAGGAACTTATTCCTGGAGCTTTAACTGTTTTTATTAATGGTTCATCTAATGGTAAAACTACTTATCATGCAATGAATTCAGACCAGTCATACTTCTGTGCAAAGAACTGAATTAGAAGCTATCAAGGCTGCCTTGCAGGATTTCCAAAAACCTCTTAATATTATTTCTGATCTGCCTATGCTTCTGGCCTGGTAAACAGAAATGCAACTACTCAATTAAAATGGCTCAATGACCAAAGTCTATTTATACTATTTAAACAGGTCCTGGTCCTTTAACAAAAGGAAATGCATATGCCAATCAATTAGTTGCTCTATTAAAACAAGCCACAGAATTTCATCAGCTTTTACATCAGCCTACCAAAATATTGTACAGCAGGCAAAACATATTATCAAGGAATCTCCCCCTTGCATGTTACATCTGCCTCAAGGGCCTTTAAAATCCCAACTTGAAAAAAAAAAAAAAAAGAGGGGGAATAGTGGAGAAATCTCCTGTAAATAAACTACATCAAGCCTTAATTACTTGAAATTTTTTCACTTGTAATGCTGATGGCAAGACACCCATGGAATGACATTGGTGTCAGAATAAACCAAAGGAACATGGTCTGGTTAAATGGAAACTATTGAGTCTTGTTTATGGAAGGGTCCCTTTATTAACCTTTGGTCGAGGATATGTTGGTGTATTTCCAGAAAACTCCTCCAAGCTTTTGTGGAAACTTCAACAATGAATCTGAGAGAGGAACTGCTCACCCTGTACCTGCAGCTGCACAATCAACTACTCCAGCCACAGATAGCAGTAGCCCCAAACAACATGCTGAAGATAAGGAATGGGAGGAAAACAAGACAGAGGAGAAACAGTCCAAAGATGACCTGGGGAATGGTGAAAAAGCCTTGCCATGCTAGCAGTCATCAATTGTGTGATGGTGCAGGTTGCCCTGAACAAAGTAAGAGAAGGTCAGACCTGCATTGTCATTACCCAGTACTTGTCCACCATCCAGAACTGGAATATTAATGCTGTCATGTCACAGGGGACAATGATTGGAAAGGGAACTCAAAGAACTAATGGCCCAGAAAGGAGCCTACTAACAACTGATTCCTTAAATGCCTGGCAGCAATTTAAAAGGACATGAAAGAACTCAATCATTTCCATTGGATATTTCTAGTCTGTGGACTTGGAATGAAAAATCTTAAAAGGACTCAAGCCCTGCAAATGGCATAAACCTTTCAAAAATTTATTAAGGAAACAAAAAGGGGGAAATGCTGGAGACTAAGACCAACAGTAGTTAGCATATCAATTTGATATTCAGCAATGCTGAAAATCAGCATAATAGTGGCCTGCTCTTGGCCAAATGGCTCAGGCAATTGCCTAACCCAGTGTTCGGCAAACTCATTAGTCAACAGAGCCAAATATCAACAGTACAACGATTGAAATTTCTTTTGAAAGCTAAATTTTTTAAAGTTAAACTATATAGGTAGGTACATTGTTATTAACTTAATTAGGGTACTCCTAAGCTGTCCTTTGGAAAAAACTCAAGGGGCCAAAGAGCCACATGTGGCTTTCGAGCTGCAGTTTGCCGACCACTGGCCTAACCTTATAATCCTTTTACTGTTTACTAATCTTTACCTTTGATATTATATGCATTTCTAAAGGGCAGATATGGGTTCAAGTGAATAAAAGCAGCCAGGACCCAGAAGTCAGGGAGCTTACCCACTAGGGAGAGATTTCCAGCTTGGCCTCCATGCCTTCTAAATTCATATTTCTTGTATAGTTCATTCGTTTATGCATGGTCCCTTTTCCAGATCCTGAATCCTTGCTGTAAAAGGTTGCGGCAGGTGTTTCCTATCTAATAAAGAGGGAATATGCTAATTGACCCTCACACTGTCATAAATGTGGCAGCACCCACAGCCAATTAGGAGGGAATATGGGAATTGACTGCCCTGATCTCAAAGATGACGACGCCCACAGCCAATAAGAAGGGAATATGCTAATTGACTGCAACGCCTTCAAAGATGGTGGCACCGACAGCCACAAGATGGCAGGACCCAGTTCCCTCAGCCCTGCCAGGTGCCTGCCTCCAAAGTCCTCCAGTCCCCTTAGCCCCCGAGCCACCCAGGGTCAGCCCGAGGCCTAGGCAAGCCTTGGATGGTGGCTGCCCAGCCACCAAGGACTGCCCGAGGCTCAGGTAACCAGGGCCGCCTGAGGCTTGCGCTGCTGACAGTGGGAGCAGTAGAGGTGTGATGGTGCATCACCTTCCCCTGATCACCGGGTCACTCCTGCAACTGAGAGCTCTCGGACTGTGAGAGGGGGCAGGCCAGGCTGAGGGACCCCCAGTCCAGTGCATGAATTTTCATGCAGCAGGCCTCTAGTCCTATCTAATAAAGAGGGAATATGCTAATTGACCTTCATGCTGTCACAAAGATGGTGGCACCCACAGCCAATAAGGAGGCAATATGCTAACAGACTGCCCCACCCTCAAAGATGGCAGCACCCACATCCAGTAAGGAGGGAATATGCTAATTGACTGCACCTCCCTCAAATATGGTGGCACCCTTAGCCACAAGATGGTGGCACCCAGTCTCCTCAGCCCCACTGGGTCAGCAGGCATGGCAAGGCCAGGCCAACCCCCAGGAGTCCCACAGTCCCCTCATCCCCCCAGCCACCCAGGGCCAGCCCAAGGTGGCTGCTGCCCAGCCGATGCCCAAAGAATAGGCAAGCCTCAGATGGCTGCTGCCCAATGGCCCAAGGCTGCCTGAGGCTCAGGTAACCAGGGCCAGCTGAGGCTTGTGCTTCCAGCAGTAGCAGCAGCAGAGGTGTGATGGGACATAGCTTTCCCCTGATCGCTGGTCAACCTCCCAACCCTGAAGGCTCCTGGACTGTGAGAGGGGGCTGGCCGGGCTGAGGGACCCCCCTCCAGTGCATGAATTTTCATGCACTGGGCCTCTAGTATTACTATATTAAACAATTCACTGAATTTGAGAAAGTCCATTCACTCCATAAATGGTATTGCATGGTAAACCTGGACCTGATTTTGTTTTTCTGAAATATCTTAGCATTTAACCTAAGGATGGTTTCTGACTGCCAAGGTGGCTGGGCAGCGATGGGAATGTGGGGCAGCCATCTTGAAGCTTTATACACACCTCTCTTGGTTATATAATCTAATTAAGAGCCACAATAAATGGATTTTGCAGATATGAGCAAGGTCCCTTATGTTGATTTTTAAAAATATTTTTATTGATTTCAGAGAGGAAGGGAATGGGAGAGAGATAGGAATATCAGTGATGCTAGATAGTCATTGATCAGCTGCCTCCGGGATGCCTCACTCTGGGGATTGAACCAGCAACCAGGGCATGTGCCCTAATCAGGACTTGAACTGTGACCACTGAGCCCTTAGGTTGATTTTAAACTGAAGAGCCCAAACCTGTTTATCTTCATAACTGCTGCCTGAGGGGCAGGCTATTAATTACACCAACATCTAAGGGCCCTCTGTAACCTGAGACCCTGGAGTGGAGCAGTGGAAGGCCCTCCAAAGCTCCAGTAGATCCTTACACATCTGAGCACATGCATCGAGGCCTGGTTTATTTGTGTGATAGCTGCCATTTTGTACCGTACAGAAAATTGAAAGTATAAAATGAAATCTCTTTATAGTGAACGCTTGATTTTGTGGACCTTGATTTAATAGACTTAGAATTTAACAGACAAGGTTTCTGGGCTCTATGTCATATGTGAAAATTAACACCCTGTTATTTTATTTAAAATATTTTTATTGATTTTCAGAAAGGGAGAGAGAAAGATAGAAACATCAATGATGAGGATCATGGATTAGCTGCCTTCTTGAATGCCATGAACTGTGGATTAAGCCTGAACCCAGACCTGTGCCCTTGACCAGAATCCAACCTGGGACCCTTCAGTCCACAGACCTATGCTGCAACTACTGAGCCAAACCAGCTAGGGCTGCTGCCTATTAATTTTGAAATGCTTTTAACAAATAATTGCTTATAATTAAATTAATAGGTTATTTTTAACTAATTCACTGTTATTTTTAACAAATTTTAGAGAATAGGCCATATGTTGGAAAAAACACTAGAAATTTTGTTGACATAAATAAATATTACATGTCTACAACTATAGTCAACATACTGAAATGCAGGGATTACTGTTTCTAAACAATGTTCAGTGAATGATTAGCTCATGATCACATCACTTCCTGAGCTGTAATTGGTTGTGCTGGCTGATGGTCTCAGGGGTGCTAAGCCATATCCCTGCTTTGAGCATTTGTTTACTCCTGATGAGTCTAGAAAATATGTGTAATCATTTTTAGACTTCTTCAGTATAAATTTAAAATTACTGTAATACACATAGAAAACTTTTCTGTGAAATCAAACTTTTCATACACAGTTAATTTTTATTTATTTTCCCTTTTTTAATTCTCACCTGAGGATATTTTTCCATTGATTTTTGAAAAAGTGGAGGGTAGGGCATAGGCAAAGAGAGAAAGAGAGAGGCAGAGAGAGAGAAAATTACATTTGAGAGAGACACATAGATTGGTTGCCTTCTTTACCTGCCTAGACCAGGGCAGGAGATGAAACCTTCAATCAAGGTGCTTGACCTCTACTGGGAATCAAATCCTGTGCTGCTGTTCAAACCACTGAGCCCACACAGCCAGGGCCGTTTTTATATTTTAATGTAAGAATACTTTGGCCACTACTCTTTATTTTTAAATCCTCACCCAATAGTATGTTCATGTATTCTAGATGATAGGTACAGAGAGAGAGAGAGAAACATCTACGTGAGAGGAAAAGATTGATAGGTTGCCTCCCACATTCACCCAAACCAAGGATAAAACCTGCAACCTGGGTTCGTGCCCTGACCACGAATCAAACTCTTGCCCTCAGATCACAAATAGGACACCCTTGCTCTAAAATGGCTGCTCTGAAGCTTCCAGCATAGCTCAGCGGTTGAGCTTTGACTTATAACCAGGAGGCCATGGGTACATTCCTGTGGAGGCACATGCCTGGGTTGTAGGCTTGATCCACAGTGGGAGGGCTACAGGAGGCAGCCAATCAATGATTCTCTCTCATCATTGATGTTTCTATCTCTCTCTCCCCCTCCATGCCTTTCTGAAATAAGTAAATAAAAAATAGCTGCTCTGTCCTGCCATGGCTGTGGCTGTGGCCTTCATATTACAGATATTGTTAACATGTTGTTAAAATTACAGTCAAATGAGCCATCTGGGTGCTCCCTGCACAAGTCCTTACATGAAGCTTTCCCTTGACACCACCTCTATCCAGCCTGCTGCCTGCTCCCAAGGCAGCTACTTTGAAATCACTTTGGTCTCCTTTAACTACTTGGTTTATAACTCACTGAAAGAAGATGGAAAGCCACCTCAATGGGGGAAAATGACAAAGAAAGAATATTTTTAAACAAATAATTCCTATCTGAACTCTGCCAAAACTCACTGTTTAAACCTGGCTGCATCCCATCCCTGATATATTTCTCACTAAATAAGCCAGTGTGGGAATGCAGAGATTTTGTAAGAAATGGGAATTGTTACCTTGACTCTAAACCTTTCGTAAGAAATGCATACATATACTTAAAGTAGATGATGTTAGTAAGTTTGTACAGTTATGATTTTTAAAAATAGTCTTTAACTGCCAAAGGACAATTACTCTCTCCTAGGGGCACATATTGTTCAAAATAAAGCCAAATGCCTTTTTTGTTCTTCTATTTATTAAGAAATTTTTCTAGCACCAAATTTTCCTCAGTGAAGTACAAGAATTTTATTTTTTATGGAAATATTATTGACTCCATCCCAGACAGTGTAGATCAGTGGTTGGGCATCATCCCATGCCCCAGAGCTCACTGCTTGGATTCCTGGAGAGGGCACTTGCCCAGGGTGTGGGCTCCACCCCAGTGGGGATGTGCAGGAGGCAGCAATTCAATGTTTGTCTCTCATCAATATTTCTCTCTCTCTCTTTCCCCTCTTCTCTCTGAAATCAATTTAAAAAAACACACAAAACAAAACACATGTAATAGCAAAACAATAAAATTAGTTGAACACCATCAAACATAAAAGATTAAAAAATAGTTCTGGGATATAATGAAAGTTAAGTTGCCTGAACTTACATGACATAATGGAAATCAAGGTCAAATATCTTGAGCCAAGCAAGTGAATGGCAATGAGTATTAGCTGGGATATTAGAGCCTTCAGGACCCAACACCTGGAGCTATACATTTGGGAGAAACACCTGAAACTCAAGCTATTTGGAAAAGGAAGGGTGTCAGCAGAAGAGGGATTGTTCTTTATGCAGAAGAAAAGGGGCGGGAGGGGGAAGCAGTTGGTTAAATAGTTAAGAATGGTTTCTCCAGGTTGTGGGAGCTTTCCTGTGTCTGCTTTCCATGTGTGTCACATGCCTACCAAGCCTGTTCTGCTCTAGACACAGAGTCATTGAGTCACAACCTGAGTCACATTTTGCTTAGACCTTTGTGTCTCCAGGGCAGAGGAGTAAACTCCTGATTTTCTTCCCCCAGAAAAATGGGATCAGACCTCCCAAAAAACTTCCAGAAAGAGTTTACCTGTGCCATCTGCATGAATCACTGTATAGACCCAGTCACCATGGGCTGTGGGCACAGCTTCTGTTGTTCAGAGAGGAAGAGAGACATAGAAGCATCAATAAAGAGAGAGAATCACTGAATTGCTTCCTCCTGCAAGCCCTACACTGGGGATCAAGCCTGCAACGAGGCCATATGCCTGACCTGGAATGAAACCGAGACCTCCTGCTTCATAAGTGGACACTCAACCACTGAGACATGCCAGCCAAGCAGCATTTATGTTTTAGATGCATCTTTCAGACAGTCGTTATTAGAAACAATGCCTGGATGTTGTAGAGAGAATGCAGCGAATGCAGAAGGACAGTTACCAGCAGCTATAGGCGCAGCTCTGAGAGATTTCCTGTTAGACAAGACAACTTCATCTTTCCACTACTGACTTCACTTGGGTGAAAAGAGAACAGAAAGCTTTGTCCTCTGCTTTGGAAATCTTGTTTGACCTTCAAATTTGCAATGTCAAGGGTTCCAAGTCCTCCACCTCTGGCAGAAATGTTGAGTGGCCCTGTAGCTGAGAGCTGGTGCCACACACAGATCCAGGTAGTGAAATTCTCCCACATGTGGACCATCAGTAACTTTAGCTTTTGCCACCAGGAAATGGGTGAAGTCATTCAAAGTTCAACCTTTTCATCAGAAGCCAATGATCAACTGAAATGGTGTTTGAAAGTATACCCAAAAGGATAAGATGAAGAAAGCAAAGGTTACCTGTCACTTTACCTGTTTTTAGTCAGTTATCCAAAGAGTATATTTTTGGCAAAATTCAAATTCTCCATTCTGAGTGACAAGGGAGAAGAAACCAAATCTTTGGAGAGTCACCATGCATATAGGTTTGTACAAGGCAAAGACTGGTAATTCAAGAAATTCATCCATAGAGATGTTCTCTTGGATAAAGACCACAGGTTTCTCCCTGATGACAAGCTGACCCTCTTCTGTGAGGTGAGTGTGGTGCAAGATTCCGTCACCATTTCTGGCCAGAATCCTAGGAAGATGGTGACGGTTCCCAAGTCCCAGCTGGCCAATGAGCTAGAAGGACTTTGGGAGAATTCCTGGTTCACAGACTGTTGTTTTTGTGTGGCTTGCCAGGAATTCCAGGCCCACAAAGCTATCTTAGTAGCTCATTCTCCAGTGTTTAGGGCCATGTTTGGACATGCAATGGAGGAGAGCAAAAAGAATCAGGTGGAAATCATTGACATGGAGCCTGAGTGTTTAAGGAAATGATGTGCTTCATTTACATGGGGAAGGCTCTGAACCTGGACACAATGGCTGATGGTTTGCTGGCAGCTGCTGAGAAGTATGTCCTGGAGCATTTGAAGGTCACTGGTGAGGAAGCCCTCAGCAGTCACCTGTCTGAGGAGAATGCTACAGAAATGCTCACCTTGGCTGACCTCCACAGTGCAGAACAATTGAAAACTCAGGCAGTGCATTTCATCAATTCTCATGCTGAGAATGTCCTGGAGGCCTCGGGGTGGCAGGCACTGGTAGTGTCCCATCCCCACTTGGTGGCTGAGATGTACTGCTCTCTGGCTTCAGCACAGGGCCCCTGTCTGGGACCCCCACGCAATCGCCTGTAGCAGTCCTGAGATCCTGCCTGTTGTAAGACTCTCTTGATTTTCCAGAAGCAGAAGCCATAGTTGCTGCCGTTGAGCACCAAGTAGACAGCGCAATCTGTGGAGTTTTTTGTCTGCTGTGGGGGGAAGTCTGCATTTCGGCTCCAGATTTTTAGTTTTATTATTTTCCTTAAAGAAATCATATTATTGAATAGGGGAAGGGTGGGAGGGAGAGAGAGAGAGAGAGAGAGAGAGAGAGAGAGAGAGAGAGAGAGAGAGAGAGAGAGAGAACGTAAGTGATGAATATGAATCATTGAGAAGCTGATACCTGCATGCACCCTACTGGAAATCAAGCCCACAGCAGAGGCATGTGCCCTGACCACCAATGGATCCTTGACTTCCTGCTTCATAGATTGACTCTCACCAGCTAAGCACACTGGCAGGGCTAAGGATATTTTCTTCCAGTGATTTTTTTTTTTCTAGGATATTTTCCAAGGAGAGAGGGAACAACAGAGACAGAGAGAAAGAGAAAAAGATGCAATGCCCAGACAGATGCATTGTAAGGGATGGAAGCTGCAACCCAGATATGCACCCGTGAGTGCAATCAAACCCCTGACCCTTCATGTCTGAGCCAAAGCTCTAAACACTGAGAGAAGTTTTATATTGAACCATAAACATTTAAATTGGTCATCTTTGTACTTTATTAATGTGAAAAACAACATTGCTCTTGCTATTGTGACTGCATAATAAAGTAACATCTTAAAAGAGCAACTTTTGCCTCATGACTTTATTTGCAATGTGTCCACATGGTTTCTTTTTTTTTTTTTGCAGTGACTCTCATTTTGCAGCTGGGAAGAGCTAATAGTCTTTTCTAATAGTCTTGTCTTCCTACCTGGAGGTTTGATAAGCCTCTGTGTGCAACATGGTCCTCAAGATGCACATGTGTCTCTCCTGGATCTGAGTGTTTTCATGACTGAGTGCTCAGACTTTTACCTCTGGGAGACATTACTGGGTGATAGAAATGGGAGACATTTGGAATTGGGCTTTTGGAGTCTGTAGTGATGATTGCAAGAGAAGAATAGGAATGTCCAGAAGGAACTCTTTCTTCTGGGCTGTGCTGAAACCCACATCCACTACAATGTCTTCACCACATGCCCATTTTTACTGCAATATGTGGCCAAACCTATTGGCCAAATTGGGGTATTCCTGGATCTTGAAGGTGGAAGTGTGATCTTTATAAATGTAGCTGGAAGTTCCCTTATACGTACAATCTCTTCTTACTTTTTCTCTCCCTGTCTCAGGCTTATCTTTTGCTATATTCACTTCGGACTAAAAATAGATTAGGAATCATTCTATATATCAGGGAACTCTAATATCTAAGGAAGGCATTTATTTTCCTGGCACTATCAATTAAGACAAATATATTATCCTTTTTTGTTTTTAGTTTCCTTTTATGTCATGAAAATTCATTTACTGTATTATTAAACATGATGATAAAATTCAAAACTTAAGTATTGGTTTGTGCTTTACTCCTTTTGGGAAAATCATTGCCCATGATGCAAGGCAGAGAATATGTTCTCTGAACTTTTCTCTGTTTTTAAACTGTAATCAGAAAGTATGATAATAGATTACAGGAGTGTCTGAAAAAGCTAAAATTAAGTGCAAGAGGTTTGCTTATTCCATGTAAGATAATATTCTCCAGGTTCATTCATGCTGTCCTAACGTGTAAGGAATTCCTTTTTATAGCTGTGTAGTGTTCCACTGTGAAAATATCCCACAGCTTTTTTATCCACTCACCTACCGATGGGCACTTGGGCTGTTTCCTAATCTTAGTTTCTGTGCCATGGAAAATAAAGAGAAAATAGACAAATGGAACTTCATCAAAATAAAAAAGTTTCTGCACAGCAAAATAAATCTCCATCAAAATGAAAAGGAAACCCACTGTATGGGAGAACATATTTGCTAATGTTACATCTGATATGGGTTAATATTCAAATTATATAAAGTACTCATACAAGTAAAAGAAAAAAAAAGGAAGAGAAACAATCCAAAATAAAATGGACTGAAGGCCCGATTAAACATTCCTCCTGTGGAATGAGCATATTGTGGTACAATCATATAGTGGAATACTCTGAGATACAATAATAAAAACAAGTTCTATACACAGGGGAGTGCATAAAACTCACCAAAATACTTTTCCTTATTTCTTTAATTTTAAATATATTTTTTATTGATTTCAGAGAGTAAGGGAGAGGGATAGAAGCATCAATGATGAGAGGGAATCATTGATTAGCTGCCTCCTTCATGTCCCTGACTGGGATTTGAGCCTGCAACATGGGTATGTGCCATGACTGGGAATTGAACTGTGACTTTCTGATTTATAGTTCAACACTCAACTACTAACTCACTCTGGTGGGACTCACCAACATACTTTTCAACAAAAGGAAGTACATACCGAAGGGTGATTACTATATTATTATATTCATATAAATTTAAAGAAATTATCATTAGAATCAGGGCATATTAATCACCAGCATATGATTACCTTTACGGGAAGGGGAGTAGATTTGGATCAAGATAAGCAATCCTAGGATTTAGAGGTGTGAGTAGGTTACATTTGTGTTATTAAAGACAATTTCTTCATCATTTTTCCATAATATTTATAAATCTCTGGACAGGGAAGGTATATTTTTGGGTCAGTAACATGGAACCATATCCTTTCACTGTGTTCCCAAACATTATTTCATTTATGGTTTCCTACCTTATGGATTCTAGGCCATTATTTCTTACTTCTGAGAGCATTATTTCCACAGTTTGATCCATATATAGACACAAAATTGCTTTCAGTTAACAGCAATTTCTAAGATGTGGGAAGTCAGCTCAAATGACCTTTTAATTTTTATCTAAGTCTGTGCAAAACATGTATTTTCCTGATTAAATATGAAGCTTTGCTTTAATTTAAAAAATATGCTCATTTTCAATGATACTCATTTCTTTTGTTGTGTCACCTAACATATAAGCTACAGTTTGTAATTTGCTTTTCAACACAACTGGTTGCCCCCAACTCCCCCGCCCCCTGCCGGCCTGGCCACCCTCAACTGTCCCCCACCCCCTGCTGGACTTGTTACCAACAACTGCCCCCACCGCTGGTCTGTTTGCACCTAAAACCC
The DNA here is from genome assembly GCA_026230045.1 of Corynorhinus townsendii. Taxonomy (NCBI): domain Eukaryota; kingdom Metazoa; phylum Chordata; class Mammalia; order Chiroptera; family Vespertilionidae; genus Corynorhinus; species Corynorhinus townsendii. Next base: position 58,557,030 of record JAPDVU010000008.1, on the reverse strand, counting down.
CCGCCCGCCCAACCCCTGCTGGCCTGGTTGCCCCACGCATCCTGCTGTTCGGTCATTTGGTCACCCCTCACTAAACCCCCAGCCAGCCTGGTTGCCCCATGCAGCCTGCTGGTCAGTTGTTTGGTCATCCCTTGCTAACCCCCCCACAGTCTTGGTCACTCCACACAGATTGCTGGTCAGTTGTTTGGTCATTCCTTGCTAACCCCCCTGCTGGCCTTGTCGCCCCACACAGCCTGATGTACGGTTGTTACTGTGAGGGCATTGTGACCAATTTGCATATTACCCTTTTATTAATATAGATAACTACCCACGTTATAGCAAAGTGCTGTCTATTTATTAAATAGTATCAAGAACAATCAACAACAGACGAAATTTCTAAAGGCAAGGAAAGGTTTTAGGTGTGACCTGAAACAAACAACCCAGAGGTTGACATTAAATCTCTGCTTCACATAGTCACACTGTTCATGATATACACTGAGTGGTCAGATTACTATGTGTTCATAGATCATGATAATCTGGCCACTCAGTGCATATCCTATATAATAAAAGGCTAATATGCAAATTGTCCCTTGGACCAGGAGTTTGACCAGCAGGCAGGCCGGCCAACCACCCATGTCCCCTCCCCCTGGCCAGGCTGGCTGGACACAACCTATGCATGAATTCACGCACCGGACCTCTAGTATATATATACACTGAGTGGCCAGATTATTTTGCTTAAGAGATCATAATAATCTGGCCACTCAGTGTATGTAGAGGTTTTGTTTTCTTTTTCTGTATAATTTGAAGGACTTCTGCTTGCTTTGAGGTAGTGATAACTTTTTCTTTTCATGGGGGTTTCAGTTTGCACTCTCTTTTCTGTCTTGATTTTGGATTTCCTTGGAGGGGGGCAGATGAAGAGACTGCCCTCAGGCCATGGAAATTCCATTCATTGACCTCTCTCTGCAGTGGATAATGTTCTGAATCACAAAGCAATCATTCCCTGCATGAGCCTTTCTGAGGATGTGAGGAGTGTGCTGTTTAAAGCTGGCCATCACAGCATGCCCAGGAAGCCCCAGAGAGTACGGAGTTTTGTAACATGGGAAACTCAGACCTTCACTTATGGTAGACATTACTGGGAGGTGGATGTGCCACGCTCCTGGATTTGTGTTCTGGGAGTCTGTAAAGATTCCCTACTAAGTGATACTGATATCATTATGGATTTTGAAGAGGCATTTCTCCTATTTTCACTGAATGTGAATGACCAGTATTATCTCCCCACTCACTGCCCATCCTTAATTCTTTATGTGAAAAGGCCTCCGGGCCGGGTATCATTGGAGTGTTTCTGGATTATGACAAAGGAACTGTGAGTTTCCATGATGCTGCCAATGGTTCCCTCATATGCAGTTTAGTTTTTTTCTGCTTCTCTTCTCCTCTGAAGCCCTTCCTTTGCTTTGAAGGTTTATGAAAAGTTGTTTGGGCCAATTACTTGATGAGCTTCCAGGTCTCTGGAATTTATGAAACATCCTGAATGCCAGCAGGATGATACCTGACTGACTTTGAGAACATTGTAATGTAAAGGAAGATGATTTTTGTATCATTATAAATGGCATATCCACATTAAATGTTTACATGTGTTTATAAATCCTCTTTTAATAAATGTTTGTAATGGAGCCCTTACTTCCTAGAAATCATCAATGGCTTTTGTTTTTGTTTATTACCAGTTGTATTGCGGTGAATGTTTTTTAAGAAATATATTTTACTGACTTTTTACATAGAGCAAGGGAGAGGTATGGAGTTAGAAACATCAATGTGAGAGAAACATCTATCAGCTGCCTCCTGCACACCCCCTACTGGGGATGTGCCCGAAACCAAGGTACATGCCTTTGATCAGAATTGAACCTGGGACTCTTCATTACCCAGGCTGATGCTCTATCCACTGAGCCAAGCCGTTTAGGGCAAGGTGAATGATACATACCATCACAACTTCCTTCTGAATACTAATACAAAATTGTTAAAATATTTAAAATTCATTTCACTTCCAAAACCTGCTCCTTAATTAAGCATACTTCTTCTTAGCAATGACCACACTGAATCCTTTCCATTCTCCATTCTGTAGCACTCTCCCTTACCTCCTCTGAAAAGTGAACCTGATCTCTCCTCTCACCAAACAACTGAAAATGTGAGCTCCTTGAGGAGTGTCATAGGGCCTGCCAAACTTTTCTAGGTTTTTAGAAAATAATCTTGGGTAATTATACTTTTTTCATGCTTTACCTGACATTAAACTCTTATCAAGCTGAGAAGACAGAAAGTTGCAGAAACCTCAATGGGGCAACTGAGCACTCTCCCAAGGAGCATATTCTTAGCATCTCCAGTAGCAGGAAAAATAAGAAGAAGTCAGCTCAGGAATCAAGCCTCTAAGTGTGGTCATAGCCTCTTCCAGAAGTCTCCTCAACTGGGTGACTTCCCAGGACACTCTCTCTCCTGGAGAAGATGGAGTTGGCTCCCTGATGTCCTTATTTGAGTCTCTAAAGACCACACCCATTTCTTCTACAGATTACATTTCACAGGTGTTTAGATAGGATTAATTTCACACCTTAGCTAATCTCCCTAAATATACCTCTATAAGCATAATCTCATCAATAAATAACTGATTTTACAACAAACCAGCCCTCACAATGCTGCCTTTCTATCTAACTTTCTATACATCAGGGCTTTTATTTTATTATTAGAGGCCCAGTGCATGAAATTTGTGCATGGATAGGGTCCCTAGTGGCTGCTGGCTGCCAGCTGCTGGCTGAGGCCTCCCTTCATAGGTTGTCAGCCACTGACCAGGGGCATCCCTTCATTCCATGCTTCCCCCTGGTGGTCAGCACATGTCATAGCAAATGATCAAATTCCTGGTCAGTGGAACTCCAGAGGGGACACTTTGCGTGTTAGGCTTTTATATATATAGACTGGTTTGATTTAAATATATTATTATTGATTTCAGAGAGAGGAAGGGAGAGGGAGAGACAGAAACATTGGTGAGAGAGAAACATCAAATGTCTGCCTCTTGAATGCCCCCAGGTGGGTAGTGAGACTACAACTCGGACATGTGCCCTGACCAGCAGCAACATCCTGTGCATGGGAAGATGCTCAACTACTGGGCCACACCCACTGGGCACCACTTTTATTTTTAACTTACAAAACTAAAGAAAGGATTATTTTATCCATTATTGATTTTAGCAAATGTCTTTAAAATCTTGGAAATATTTTTCGTGAGGTTTGTTTAAATATAATGTTATGGAGGAGTGTTTTCTTTGACAGATTTGTCTTTTTGTTGTTGTTGTAAATCCTCACCTGAGGATATTTTTCCATTGACTTTTAGAGAGAGTGGAAGGTGGGGGAGAGGGAGGGAGGAAGGAAGGGTGGGAATGAGAGAGAGAGAGAGAAAGAAAGAGAGAGACAGACTTGGATTGGTTGTCTCCTGCACCTTCCCAGGCTGAATGGCCTGATATTGCCCTGCAACCAGGTATATGCCCTTGACCAGGAATTGAACCTGAGACCCTTCGAGGGCCCATGCTCTAACCACTGAATCACACAGGCAAGGGCAGCTTTTGTCATTTTGAAGAAAATACTTTAAGACTTATTTGTCCCATCACTCTTGTCACCTGATACAGATTGGTCTTTGAGACTTCTAAACCTTTCACACTTTGGGGGGCTGTGAAATCTGACCAGCAATGCTTGTGCATTTCCTTGTTCTAAAGTAATATATTAAAGTCATCATTTTTATAGTCAAGAAAATAAGGAAAGCCCTTTAAGACAAGATATGGAGAAAGTCTAGAGAAATCTGGAGAGGAAAGACGTGATTATGATGTGAAAAGGAAATCAGTAACAACTGTTTCCTTCAATTCATTCTTAAGAAAAAAATATTTACCCACTCTGTTTCTTTTTTTTCCCTTGTTAATCCTCATGCAAGGATATTTTTCTATTGATTTTTAGAGAGTAGAAGGGAGAGGGAAAGACAGAGAAGGAGACATCCATGTGAGAGAAACAGATTGATTGGTTATCTCCTGCACACACCCCAACCTTGGGATCCTTTAGTCTGAGACTGATGCTCTATCCACTGAGCCAAACCAGCTAGGGCCACTCTCTTTATCCCCTACCACTTGGAATTCTGTTTCACCTCACCTCATCTCCAAAGAGGTCTGGGAAACACCCACCACTAACACTGAGTGCCTTAGCCTAATCCTCTGAAGAAGAGAAATCACATTTAGGACAAGGAAGCAGCCTTCAAGAATCAAAAAAGGGCGATCATGAAAATTTTGTAGCCATGTGGTTGGAATATTAACACAGTTCCTAGAGAGCTACAGTGGAGAAGGAAACATTGCCTCAGCAAAGCACCTGAAGAATCTGACCACCCTGTCTCAATAAATCTGTAATAACATCATTCTTCAAACACCAGGTGAGAACAAACTGTAGAAGCTATTATTTTTCCCTGACATCCTCTTAAAAAAAAGAAAAAACAAATATATATTGATTTCATAGAGGAAGGGAGAGGGAGTGCGAGAGAGATAGGAGGATCAATGATGAGAGGGAATCATTGATGGGCTGCCTCCTGCATGCCCCCCTCCTGGGGTACAGCCTGCAAACCAGACTTATGCCATGACAGGGAATCAAATCCTGACTTCCTGGTTCATAGGTCAAGGCTCAACCACTGAGCCACACCGGCCATGCTCTAACTTTAAACACCTCTCTGTAATTCTGTGTCTATTTCAAAATGTATATTTTTTTTCCTAGAAAATGCGTGCCAGGACTAATTTGCTTGTATGTTTTATTTATATTTTTATTTATTCAATGTTAGTCTTACATTTTGTTTTTATTTTTTTAACTGAATTTATTGGGGTGATGTTGATTAATAAAATTACATAGGTTTCAGGTACGCAATCTATAATACATTGTATGTACTAGTATATTGTACTGTTTGTTCATCATTCAAAGTCAAGTCTCTTTCCATCACTATGCATCCCCCCCTTTACCTTTTCCTACCTCCCCCCCCACCACTTTACTCTAACAATCACCATAACTTTGTCTGTGCCTAAGAATCTTTCTCTTTTTTCTTTGCTTAATCCCTTCACCCTTCTCATTCACCCTCCTCCCCTCTGACAGCTGTCAATCTGTTCTCTGTATCCATGAGTCTGCCTCCACTTTGTTAGTTTATTTTGTTCATTAGAGTCCATATATAAGTGAAATCATATGGTACTTGTTTTTCTCTGACTGGATTTATTTCCTGCAGAATAATCTTCAGGTCCATCCATGCTGTCCCAAAAGGTAAGATTTACTTGTTTTACAACATTAGTGATATTCCATTGTGTAAATGTAACACAGCTTTCTTTTTTTCTTAGATTTTTAAATTGATTTTTAAAGAGAGAGGAAGGGAGAGGGAGAGAGAAACACATCAATGTGAGAGTGACCTATGCATCCTACATTCCCCCTACTGGGGATCCAGCTAGAAACCTAGGCATGTGCTCTGACTGGGAATTGAACCTGTAACCCCTTGGTGCTCAGGACAATGCTTAACCAACTGAGTCACACCCACCAGGACTGTACCACCCCTTTTTTATCCACTCATCTACTGATTGGCACTTGGGCTGGGCTTCTACCAAATCTTGGCTATCTATACTAATAGAATAGTAATATGCTAATTAGTCCAGGCAACCTTCTGGAAACCTTATGGATGTCTTTCTGGACAAAGCCCAGAGCTTGGCAGGCCTATGAACTGCCCCCAAATGGCCCACAGCCCCTCACCCAGGCTGGCCATGCAACCCAGCAGGGAGCCTTACCCCAATGGGGGTGTGGCCAGCTTGCAAATGGCAGTCAGCTCCTAGCCCAGGCAGGCCATGCCCTTCAGTGGGTACCCTCACCCCGATGGGGGTGTGGATGGCCTGCAAGCAGCCATCAGCCACTCACCTAGGCTGGCCACACCCCAGCCGGGACCCTCACCCCAAAGGGGGCGTGGCTGATGTGCAAAAGGTCCTTAGCCTCTCACCCAGGCTGGTCCCTCAACCTGAAGGGCTCATGGCTGGCCTGGAAACTGCCCCAGGCCCCTCGCCCAGGCCAGCCCCTCTGCCCAAGGGGACCCCCACCCTGATTTAGAACGCTCTTCAGGGCAGGCCAGCCTGGCCCCACCTATGCACCATGCATATATCTATACTAATAGAAGGGTAATATGCTAATTAGACTGTGAGACCTTCTGGATGTCCTTCAGGACAAAGCCATGGTGGCAGGGCCAAGGTAGAGTTGGATAGGAGTGATCAGGCCAGGAGGGGAGGGCAATAGGGAGTGATCGGGCAGGGGGTCAGTTAGGGGCTAGCAAGATGGCAGGGGGGCAGTTTGGGACTAGCAGGCCAGCAGGAGAAGCAGTTGGGTGCGGATCAGGACAGTAGTTAGAGTGGTTAGGGACAATCAGACAGTTGGGCAGGTGAGCGGTTAGGAGTCATTGGTCCCAGGTTGTGAGAAGGATGCCCTGTGGTATTGGGCCTAAACCAGCAGTCAGATATCCCCCTAGGAGTCCCAGATTGGAGAGGGTGCAGGTGGGGCTGAGGGACCCCCCCCCACCCCCGTGGACGAATTTTGTGCACCAGGCCACTAGTTATAAATAAAGGTACAATGAACAAAGGGGTGAATATATTCTTTCCAATTAGTGTTTTAGGCCTCTTCAGATATATTCCCAGAAGTGTAATTGCTGGGTTATAAGGCATTTTCATTTTTAATTGTTTGAAGTAATTTCATCAGTGACTTTAGCTTTTGCTGGCAGGAAATGGGCGAAGGCATTCAAGGTTCAATCTTTTCATCAGAAGCCAATGATCAACTGAAATGGTGTTTGAAAGTATACCCAAAAGGGCAAGATGAAGAAAGCAAAGATTACCTGTTTCTGGTCAGTTCTCCAAAGAGTATATTTTTGGCAAAATTCAAATTCTTCATCCTGAGTGACAAGGGAGAAGAAACCAAATCTTCGGAGCATCTCCAGGCATATTAGTTTGTACAAGGCAAAGACTGGGATTCAAGCAATTTATCCTTAGAGGTTTTCCCTTGGATGAAGACTACAGGTTTCTCCCTGATGACAAGCTGACCCTCTTCTGTGAGGTGAGTGTGGTGCAAGATTCTGTCACCATTTCTGGCCAGAATGCCATGAAAATGGTGAAGGTTCCAGAGTGCCAGCTGGCCAATGAGCTAGGAGGACTTTGGGAGAATTCCTGGTTCACAGACTGTTGTGTGTGTGTTGCTGGCCAGGAATTCCAGGCCCACAAAGCTATCTTAGCAGTTCATGCTCCAGTGTTTAAGGCCATGTTTGAACATGCAATGGAGGAGAGCAAAAAGAATCAGGTGGAAATCATTGACATGGAGCCTGAGTGTTTAAGGAAATGATGTGCTTCATTTACACGGGGAAGGCTCCGAACCTGGACACAATGGCTGACGGTTTGCTGGCAGTGCTGACAAGTATGCCCTGGAGCATCTGAAGGTCATGTGTTAGGAAGCCTTCAGCAGTCACCTGTCTGAGGAGAATGCTGCAGAAATGCTCACCTTGACTGACCTCCACAGTGCAGATCAATTGAAAACTCAGGCAGTGCATTTCATCAAATCTCATGCTGAGGATGTTCTGGAGACCTCAGAGTGGCAGGCACTGGTGGAGTCCCATCCCCACTTGGTGGCTGAAATGTCCTTCTCTCTGTCTTCACCACAGGGCCCATGTCTGGGACCCTCATGCAAGCACCTGAAACAATCCTGAGATCCTGCCTGTTGTAAGACTCTCTTGATTTTCCAGAAGCAGAAGCCATAGTTGCTGCCATTGAGCACCAGGTAGACAGTGCAATCTGTGGAGTTTTTTGTTTGCTGTGGGGGAAGTCTGCATCTCAGCCCCAGATTTTTGTTTTATTATTTTCCTTAAAGAAGTCATATTTTTTAATGTATCTTTATTGATTTCAAAGAGGAAGGGAGAGGGTGAGAGACAGATAAACATGTTATGAGACTGAATCATTGAGAAGCTGATTCCTGCATGCACCCTACTGGTGATCAAGCCCACAACCGAGGCATGTGCCCTGACCACCAATGGATCCTTGACCTCCTGATTCATAGATTGACATTCACCCACTAAGCACCAGTAGCTGGACTAAGGATATTTTCTTCCAGTGATTTTAGAGGGAATGCAAAGGAGGGAGGGAAAGACAGAGGCAGAGACTCAGAGAAAGAGAAAAAGATGCAATGCCCAGACAGATGCATTGCAAGGGGTGGAAACTGCAACCCAGACATGCACCCGTGAGTGGAATCCAACCCCTGACCCTTCATGTCTGAGCCAAAGCTCTAAACACTGAGACAATGGCGAGGGTGAGATAAGGCTTATATTGGACCATAAACATGTAAATTTAGAAAAATGTTCAAATGTGTGTCTTCAGGGACTTGCTTGTTCTCCAGATGTTGTGGTCATCTCTTTATTAGATAATGACTACCCAAATTGTTCTTGGTGTTGTGACCTCCTAATAAAGTTACATCTTGAAAGACCAACTTTTGCCCCATGACTTTATTTGCAATGTGTCCACATGATTTCTTTTTCTTTTTGTAATGACTGTCACTTTGCAGCCAGGAAGAGCTAGTAGTGTTGTCTTCCTACCTGGAGGTTTGATAAGCCTCTGTTGTGGAGCGAACATGAATGAACGACCACTGTAGTTCAGACCAAATTAAAATTTAGGGAGCCTTTATTAGCCGGCTGGCAACTGCTCTGCCTTTCTCCACACAGGGAGTCCAGAGAGCAGCCGACCACTTTGTGCAGGACCACTTTTAAGCACATTTACCACATCTTGTTTTTGCAGAGCAAGCAATTTAAGACAAAACAGTTTTTCTTAAGTAATGTCAGGATCATGTTATTGATGACCATGTTGTTTACAGAGTCATCCTGTTCTTCAGAAAGCTGACAGTCTTCTATCTTGCAAGGCTATTTGCAAGGTAGGGATTGCAGCTGGGATTCAAGGTTAAGTCGAATAGGAAGAAGCATGCTTAAAAATTTCTACTCTCTAACACCTCTGTGAGGGATGTGGTCCTCAAGGTGCACATGTGTCTCTCCTGGATCTGAGTGTTTTCATGACTGGAGTGCTCAGACTTTTACCTCTGGGAGACAGAAGTAAGAGACATTTGGAATTGGGCTTTTGGAGTCTGTAGTGATGGTTGGAACTAGAGGAATATGAATTTCCAGAAGGGACTCTTTCTTCTTGGCTGTGCTAAAACCCACATCCACTACAATGTCTTCACCACCTCCCCACTTTTACTGCAATATGTACCCAAACCTATTGGCCAAGTTGGGGTACTCCTGGATTATGAAGATGGAAGTGTGGCCTTTATAAATACAGTTCAAAGTTCCCTTGTATGTAGACTCTCTTCTTGCTCTTTCTCTCCCCATCTCAGGCCTATCTTTAGCCACTTTTGATTAGAAACAGATTAGGAATCCTTCTATATGCTGGGAAACTCCAATATCTAAGGAGTGCATTGTCCTAATAACTATCAATTAAGACAAATATATTATCCTTTTTTGCTTTTGGTTTCCTTTTATGTCATGAAAATCCATTTACTGTATTATTAAATATGATGATAACATTCAAACCATAAGTATTTGTTTGTGCTTTACTCCTTTTGGGAAAATCATCAACCATGATTCATGGTATACAATATGTTTTCTGGATTTTACTCTATTTCTAAACTGTCATCAGAAAGTATGATAATAGATGTCAGGGGTGTCTGAAAAAGGCAAAATTAAATGCAAGAGGTTGGTTTATTCCATGTAGCATAACATTCTCCATGTTTATTCATGCTGTCCTAACATGTAAGATATTCTTTTCACAGCTGTGTAGTGTTCCATTTTGTAAATGTCCCACAGTTTTTTTATTCATTCACTTACTGTTAGGGACTTGAGCTGTTTCCAGATCTTAGTTATTGTGCCATGGAAAATAAAGAAAAAATAGATAAATGGAACTTCATCAAAATAAAAAGCTTCTGCACAGCAAAATAAATCACCATCAAAATGAACAGGGAAACCACTGTATAGGAGAACATATTTGCTAATGTTAAATCTGATATGGGGTTTATATGCAAATTATCTAAAGTACTCATACAAGTCAACAAAAGGAAGAGAAACAATCCAACAAAAATGGGCAGAAGGCCTTATTAGACATTTCTCCAGTGGAATGAGCAAGTTGTGGTATAATCATAGAGTGGAATACTCTGAGACAAAATAATAAAAACAAATGTAATGCACAGGGCAGTGCATAAATCTCAACAAAATATTTTTCCTTATTTCTTTAATTTTAAATATATTTTTATTCATTTCATAGAGGAAGGGAGAGGGAAAGATAGAATTATCAATGATGAGAGGAAATCATTCATTGGCTGCCTCCTGCATGCCCCTGACTGCGTTTTGAGCCTGCAACCTGAGTATGTGCCATGACTGGGAATTGAACTGTGACCTCCGGTTTATAGGTTGACACTCAACCACTAAGTAACTCTGGTGGGGCTCACCAACATACTTTTAAACAAAGGAAAGTGCATAGCAAAGAGTAGTTACTATGTCATTTTATTCATCTAAATTTAAAGAAATGATCATTAGAATCAGGACATATTAATCATCAGCATATGATTACCTTTATGAGAAGGGGATTAGACTTGGGACAGGGTAGGCAATCCAGGGATCTAGAGGTATGAGTATGTTTCATTTGTGTTATGAAATAGAACATTCTTTTGATAATTTCTTCACCATTTTCCCATAATATTTATAAATCTCTGGACAGGCAAGGTATATTTTTGGGTCAGTAACATGGAACAGTATCCTTTCACTTTGTTCACAAACATTATTTCATACATGGTTTCCTAATTTATGGATTCCAAAGAGCATTTTTCCCTAGTTTGATCCATATATAGGTACAAAATAGTTTTTAGATAACAGCAATTTCTAAGATGTGGGAAGTCAGCTCAAATGACGTTTTAACTTTTATCTCAGTCTGTGAAAAACATTTATTTTCCTGATTAAATATGAAGCTTTGTTTTAATTTCAAAAATATGCTCATTTTCAATGATATTAATTTCTTTTGTTGTGTTGCCTAACATATAAGCTACAGTTTGCAATTTGCTTTTCAACACAACTCTACACTATTCAAAGCTTATCACATCATACAATTAAAGTTGGTTAGTGAAATTATATTTAAATTATGCATCCAAACTGCTAATCAGAAAGCATTCTATGAGAGTAAAAGATATAGAGGAAGGGAAAATAAAGATATAGAGGTGGATAAAAGAATGAAGACAGATAGAGAAAATGGAAAGAATAGATCCCAAATATCATAGAGTTTTGGGGTGTGTACCAGATTCTGGGCTTTCTGTATTTTTCAAGTTGATAACATAACATACACACACGCACACACACACACACGAATACAGAATAAAAACCAGGCTGTAGCCAGGCCCAACTGTGACCTGCTGGCTTATATCTATGCCACCTCTCTCTGCTATGGCCTCTGCAGCATGGTCACCACCAGGCAGTTCAGATGCTTCTGCAAGTGGAGCAGGGGGAAGGAACACCATTCCAGGTGCTCAGACACATCACCAAGCGCTCATCCTGGATCCACTCTGAGTCCCTGAAGAGTCCGAAGGCAATTCACCTGGAGGTGGCTAATGGAAGTGAAGTTTGGCCACGGAGGCGGAGATCATATTCCACAAGTTGAGTGTGTATTGCAGAAGCTGCTTCCTGTCAGTCAAGGGGACCCTGAAGACAAGGCTGAGATCTTGATATTTGGGTGGCCTTCTTACCAAAGTATGTGTCCTTCTTACCAAAGTATGTGTCCAAGATGATCCTGACCTTGGCTTACTAACACAGCCAACTCAGGGTGCAAAGCTGAGAGAACAACGCTGTCCGGGAGACAAAGGCCCAGGGCTCCCCCGGCTGACATCTGGGAGATAGCACCCCAGAGAGCTCCCACACACTACCCAGGGCAGGTTCCCAGGTTATGAAGGCATTTATGGGCCCCGGAGTGAGAACCAGGTTAGGGTCAAGTGGCAACCCTTATCTAGAGCCCTGTTGTTCTAGGTCCTGCTTCTGCAGCAGAAACTGGGGAAGGATGGTGTGGATTGTTCTGTTTTCCCCTCCTGAATTCGGTCCCTACCAGGATCAGCATGTTGGGACCCAGTAGTGATTTGGAGATGTTTTTCCAAAGACTCAGAATTGTTTTAAGAAATCACAGTGTATTACTAAAAATTGGGAAATTCTGTCCATAAGTACTTCAGGAACATTTAGAATATGTTTTAGCTAAAAAAAAAAACACAACATTCTGAATCAAGAAAAGTGACTGAAGCACTAGAGAAGGATAGGGATTTAAAGGAGAAAGTATAGTTGAGATGGTACTACTAATGGAGACAGTTACTGCATCTGGTGTCCTGAGCCTTGTCACTTGAACTTCCATGTACTCCCTTAAATATATTTCCCATTTCATCTTGTGGTATTTCTTTCACCCAGTTATTTAAAGTTGAAATGTAGGAATTGTCTTTGAT